>JARUHQ010000031.1:0-2400000 GCA_029955515.1 Chrysomela aeneicollis | reverse complement strand
TGGCTATTGGTTGAAAAAATCCTAGACTTGATAGAGATGATAGGATAGAGCGTGTTAGAGGCCCAAATTCTCTAAAAAAGCGTTGCCGACAGTTATCCCATCAACAAGGCCAACAACCATGGTTACGAAAAAAAGGAAGAGACGGTGTTCAACATCTAGCTCTGAAAGTGCTGAATCTGGAAACACCTGAATATATTGAAAACCAGTACCAGCAGTAAAACTTTCTTCTGAAAAATATTATGCTGTGGCAAATATCCTGAAAATTGTAATATAGGAAGAATATTGGAAGACAAAAAAAATTACCAGAAATAAGTCAGTTAAATTATCTGTGAAATTTTTGAAGTATGATTTAGACAAATACATCTGGCCACAATTAGAAGACATTCAAGAAGTGGAGGAACAATATATATTCTATGGTCCAATAAATTTGAAAGGAGCATACCCTTTCAATATTGATAGAGTAACGAAATTGAATATCGGAAAAAATATAGAAGAAGAAGAAGTTTATTTAACCTCTTGAGGTTCATTGTTCCATATTCGGAACATATGGAATACACTATAAAACCAATCATTCAATATAATTCGTGATTTTTCCATCGTATCTCGTTGTTCCCAATGAGGAACAAATCATATATACACAAAAGTTATTACTGACGCCATCTCTTGAAGTTATTACTGACGCCATCTCTTGACATTTTGTGAAAGTTTGTAATTCGCCATTTCAGTATAGTACCGATTTCTCACGTTAGTCAGACTCAGTGGTGCTTTTTGCATATTTTTGGTGAGTATTACATGAAAATAAAATTATAGGGCTAAGAATTGGGGATATTAGATTACCCTAGTGATTGTAGAACAATTCTTTTATCAAAAATACTTCTCCGTAGGGTCAATACTTCATTTGTTCCACATGTGGAACATTGATCATTTTCGTGGATTGATCATTTGTTCCACAGTAGGAACATTGGTCATTCAATGATAATTTGTGTTATTTCGTGGAACTTTCTCATTGCAGGAGAACCGAATATGACTGATTTTCCTAGCGAGAGTAAAGATGAGAATCTGAGTGATTCAGATTACGACCCTGATTGTCACCCGAGAACCACTCAATCGGATACATCAGCATCCGAAAGTGATATAGATGAGAATGATGACATTCCCTTGGCCCATCTGGTACCTGCAGTAAGAAATAGGATAGGAAAAGCGAAACCCAAATGGACCAAAATCAAAGATGATGATAACCCTTCGCATTTGCCAAATTTTGCCCCATCTGTGGAGGACGAAGAACCTGAAATAAGTAGACCAATCCATTATTTTCGGGAGTATTTTTCGAATGACTTGCTAGATCACATAGTAGAGCAGAGCAATCTGTATTCAGTACAAAATGATCCCAACAAACCTCTGCTACTAACGAGGGGAGAATTGGAAACATTTATCGGAACTGTGGTTTACATGTCTGTTTTTGGACTGCCAAGGCATAGAATGTACTGGACTTCATCATGTAGAATATCCAATATTGCCGATGTTATGTCGAGAAATAGATGGAAAACAATAAAAAAGAATTTGCATTTCAATGATAATGCACATCTACCTCAAAATAGAAACGATCCCGATCGCGATAAATTATTCAAGATAAGGCCTATAGTAACTCATTTGAAACAAAAATTCATTCGTCACATCAAACCGCAAATGCTATGCGTCGACGAACAAATCGTACCATATAAAGGAAAATCTGCTTTGAAACAATATAATCCCAAAAAACCCAACAAGTGGGGATACAAGATATTCGTACTATGTGATAACAATGGACTCACTCATGATTTCGAAATATATACTGGGAAAATTCTTCCAGCACCCGGAAAAGAAGATATCGGAGCTAGTGGTAATATCGTTCTTCGCCTTGCAACTCAAATACCCAAACACCAGAACCACTTACTCTTTTTTGATAATTGGTTTACTTCTCTGAATTTGATAACAACTCTTCATGGAGATGGAATACCAAGCTTAGGAACTGTGAGAAAAGACCGACTTCCTGGATTACAATTCAAAAGTGATAAGGAAATGAAAAAGGAAGGTAGAGGGTCCTTTGAAGAACACAAGACCATTATGAATGATATTGAAATCCGGGCATTGAAGTGATACGATAATAAAAGCGTTTGCTTAGTCAGCACATTTTGTGGATCCCAACCAATTGACAAAGTGGAGCGATTTGATCGTAAAACCAAGACCAGATTGGAAATTTCCCGTCCTTTCATGATAAAGCAATACAATAACTTCATGGGAGGAGTGGATCTGTTAGATGGGTTGATATCTTACTATAGAATAAGTCTGAGAAGTAAGAAATGGTACTTGAAGATATTCTTCCACTTCATTGATCTAGTAATGGTCAATGCATGGTTGAGATACCGACAAGACATGATTAAACAAGGACTAGATAACAAGGACATCTTGGATTCACTTGGTTTCAGAGCAGAGGTTGCTGAGGGACTCTGCTTGTTAGGAAAAGGAACGGAAAATATAAGGATATAAGACCTAGTAGTAGTGGGAGTATTGAAAGAAAATATCAAGAGAAGAAGAGGAAGAATGCAACGAAACCGATTCCACAGGTTGACGTGCGTACTGATCAAGTGGGCCACTTTCCTCTTGAGCAAGAAAAACGCCAGATGTGCAAAAAACCAAATTGTGGACTAAAAACTTCAACTTTTTGTGTAAAATGTAAAACTCATTTATGTTTCAACAAAGTTAGGAATTGTTTTACAGAGTTCCATCAGTGATCATAGTTCCATATTTGGTACATTTCCTTTTTTTCTGTCAAATAAAAAAAATAAATCCATATTCACTTGGATATATTATTAACCATATTTCATCCCGAAAAATCGTGAATGGAATTTTTTATTCAGCCTGAAAATAAATTAGGGCCTTAAGAGGTTAAAATAGGTTTACCCTAATATAAACATTAGATTTATCAATTAGGTACAAGTAGTAACATAAAAAAAGAATAAATATATATAACTAAAAAAATAATAATATACGATTACAATTAATATAATAATAATAATAATAATAATAATAATTGATTTTATTGATAGTAATGCATACAATGAAATATACAGAGAGTAACATTATTTAGACAACCAAGCAAATACTATCAAAGGGCAGGATTCAGTCTCTCACCAAGTCATAGACCAGGTTTGAGCTTGCTCTTCCATCCAACCAGCAGGAGGAAAAAAAATAACTAACAAAATAACAAAAAAACAAAAAAAAAATCAGATTCTAAGGTGAAGAAGTGTTCAAAATATAACCAACTCAATCAGGAACAAATAAATTATGACTGGAGGAGATTAAGCAGTTTATCATCAAGCAGAAGGTGTTTCAGTTTCAGTTTAAATCCAATGACGGGAAGAGATTTCAGTGAAGAGGGTAACCTGTTGTACAGCCAAGCTATATAGAATGAAAAAGAGCCACGAAAAAGGGACGTTTTGTGAATGGGTGGTGTAAGCAAGTGTTTGAATCTCAAATTTAAGTTGTGGATGTCCG
Source organism: Chrysomela aeneicollis (assembly GCA_029955515.1). Lineage (NCBI taxonomy): Eukaryota > Metazoa > Arthropoda > Insecta > Coleoptera > Chrysomelidae > Chrysomela > Chrysomela aeneicollis. The sequence continues at coordinate 2,396,466 of JARUHQ010000031.1, read as the reverse complement.
TTCTGTAGTTGATCTTCTCATGTAGATAGCTACGTTTCTTAGACAAGATTATCTTGTGGAATAGCGTGCAGGCATGAAAAATTCTGCGAGTTTCCATATTCATCCATCCAAGAGTTTTAAGGTGGTGGGAAATATGATCACGTCTACTCGCACCAATTATCAGTCTGACACATGAATTTTGTAAAACTTGTAATCTGTGTTTGTCAGCTTGTAATAAATTCGGACCATAGACCACATCGGCGAAATTAGCGTGTGATAAAACGAGAGCATCACATAACAGTTTTTTGGATTTTTTGTTCAGCACATTTCTATTAGAGTAAATCAATTTGAGATTGCAATATCCACGTTTTATGATTTGCGACGTGTGCAGTGAGAATCTAAGAGAATGATCTAGGATCAGGCCGAGATTCTTTGTTTTATCTTCAAGAGGTAATTGGAGGTGCTCAAGCGAGATATTGATATGATCGACGCACCGTTTTCTCATAGCTGTCCTGCCAAAGAGCATAACAAAAGACTTCAGAGGGTTGACAGTGAGACAATATTTATTTGAAATATCTAACAGAGCCTTCAGATCCATATTAATTTGTTGGCAAGCTGAAACGACAGATTCTTCGTCAAAATGTTTATAAAGTTGGGTGTCATCAGCGTAACTATGAAAATTTGTATGGAGCAGACATTCCGAAAACTGAGATGTGTAGATCACAAACAAAAGGGGACCAAGAATGGAACCCTGAGGAACACCGTTTCTCGTGGTGAGATAGTTAGATTTACAGTTATTGAAGACCACGGATTGGGATCGACCAGACAGATAATTATTCAGCAATCTCACCACATCATCAGAAAATCCGAGATGTGATAGCAGACACAAGAGTAGATAGTGGTGGATTCTATCGAAGGCCTTTGAGTAGTCTATCAAAACCAAAATAGTTAGTTTTTTGGCATCAACTGCAGCGTGTATGTCATCCACTACTTTTAACATAGCGGTAGTGCAACTGTGATCAGCACGAAAGCCTGATTGGGATGAAGGTAAAATGTTGTGCAGCTCAAGATAATTTCTTATTTGAAGGTTGACGATTTTCTCGAACAATTTAGAAAGCGCGCAAAGGATACTTATTGGGCGAAGATCATTAAGACTGACTGGGTTTGTGATTTTGGCCAAAGGAATTATGTGAGCTTTCTTCCAAATAGAGGGATACACATTCTCGCTGATACATGTATTGAAAATGTGGCTGATAAAAGGCAATATGAGAGGGCAGCAATACAATAGCATACTGACACTTATTTTATCAGGGCCAGAGGCGTTGGATTTCAAAGAGAGCAAATTTTTGAAAACTTCTTGTTCGTCCGTTACGTGAAGATGAAAATCTGAGTTGATTTTTTTATTAGTAGAGAAGAAATTCAGTAAGTCCCTATCTGGAGACGAGTCAACATTCAGTATGTCACAGAAGAACTGATTGATATTGTCGGCATTGCCCAGGTGTTCCGGAATTGAATTTACTGTCTTTCTGCAATGGATGTCCATATCTGCAAGCTCTTTCCAGACGTTTCCGCTATTTCTCACTTTGAATTCAATATATGCTTTCTTTTCTAATTTGATTGTATAATTTGTCAGGTTTCTCAATTGCTTATAGTATTCCCAGGAATGAACGGAACGGGATTTTTTATGTCTGAGAAGAGCTCTGTCTCTAAGGCGCATAAGAAGTTTCAAATTTTCAGTCAACCACGGTGCTCGTTTTTTTGTGATTCTAATCGTTCTCTCGGGTGCATGCCTGTTAAAAGTATTAATTATTATTGAATTGAGTACGTCGACTTTATCGTCAATATTATGATAATTGTAAATAGATTGTAGGTTGGCCATTGAGAGGTCGTGAGTGAATAGTTCATTATCGAAAAGTTTAAAATCTCTATACGTGTGGTGAAGGTCGATGCGAGCTGAGTTCATACAGTCTATAATACAAGACACCAAGCAATGATCAGAGAAATTACTACAATCAACAATAGTACAGGAGCTTATGGGTAAATTTTCAGAGCAGAAGATTAAATCTAGCAGTTTGCTAGTTGTCGCGGTGTGGCGAGTAGGTTCTTCGATGATTTGTTTTAGACCGAAAGAGTCAACAATATTATTCAGTTGAGAGCATAAATGGTTATTAGGTTCAAGAAAGTTTATGTTCAGATCACCTGCACATACAACATAATCAAATTTAGGTGATATGAGTGACAAGCTGCTTTCAAATTCATTGAAAAACTCAGTGGGAGAAGAACTAGGAGCTCTGTACATTGTACCGATAGCAAATTTGGCTTTTCCTACCGATACCGAAATCCACAACTGTTCAGAACCTACACAATCAACTTCGATGACTGATGAATTGACACACAGCGTGTTCCTAGTATATATAGCTACGCCACCGCCACGCCCCTCTCTGTCGCGTCGTGAAAGCAAATAGCCTGGTAGTTGAACAGATACGTCAGTGACATTTTGGGTCAACCAAGTCTCTGAGACAGTGATGATGTCGTACACGTTGAATACCTTCTGCTTAAATTCGATAAAACCACTAATAATTGATCTCGCATTCACATGACAAAACGTAATGTGAGCCATATTGAACAATGAAACAGTAAGAGACAATAAAGAATACCAGTAAGAGTGAATCTCTAATAATGTAAATTAGGTCAGAAATACATAACACATTATGGAAGTTTGGCAGCTCTAGGTGGATTTTCTCTGAGAGGTTTCTTGGGAAGGGATAATTCCGGGGATGCCAATTCTTTCCTCTTGCCGCTCGCGCTAGTAGTGTTATCCGAAATAAGGCTTTTCAAGATGTTAGGGTTGGCAGATAGGTCATCAATTGTGTACTTATGATCGTTTATAACTAGATGGTTATGCCTGATGGTTGCTTTAATTCCACTTCTCTTAGCAACGTTGAGATGGCCACGTAAGGCTTTATGAATGACTTGATCTTCCTTACTCAAATCGTTGGCAACAAAAATGTTCTTTCCCTTGAATTTGTATGAATTTTGCAGTATTTCCAGTTTTTTGAAATATGACACGAGCTCGATCTTCAATATATTCTGATTGTTTTTATTTTTGAAGAAAGACATATAATTCAGATCACCGAAGCCCAAACCAATATCCAAAGTGTCTCCCAAGTAGTCGAGGGTCTCAGTTGTATTCTCTGTATGAAGGCCAAATATAACCAGATTATTCCTACGAAGTTTGTAGTCCAGTCGCTTCACTTCCTTTTTCAATGTAGAATTGTCCAACTCAAGTTCAGATATTTTGTTGTTAACAACGGAAAGTTCCTTTTTGATTTCAATTAATGTTTCCTGACTGCGGTCCGACTTCTCGTTGAGACAACTTAAAAGTGAGTAAAGATCTGTTAACGTTATCTCAGGTGTGGTAGACATTCCAATGAATGGATATTTCGTGCGTTCAGCGCCCGTACTAGATTTATTCGGGTAAGGAACTGCAAAAACGTTGAACTTTTTGTTTCCAAGTCCACAGGTATACAACAAAACGGTATCGATGTGAAAGAAACCGTAAGTGGGATTTATGATGGATTACGTAGTCTAGATGAGTTTCTCACCCCACTCCATTTGTAAGAACACACTAAGGCTTCAGACACCAGAAGTACAAAATTTTTCAGACGAAATTAGCTTGTAGAACACTGAATCCTTGAGAGCTCACAACATGCGTGTGTCGCGTGACAAATATTTAAATAAATATAGAATAATATAGAATAGTATAACATACCAGAGACGAATATTAAATATAATCAAAAATAATAATATACCAAAACAATTAATATATAATAATATAGAATAATATAAAATACCATGGAATAATATACCATCAGAGAATAATATTAAATATCATAGAATAATATAAAATACCATTACAATTGCATAAGTAGAAGTAATATAAACTGTCCTCAAACTAAGAAAATGAAAAAAACTGATCAAGACAATATTTAATACCTTCATCTGATATAACTATTACTGGCATGTTCACTTATTTTCTTTTTGAAAATTGCCAAAGTTGGGCTATATTTGATTTCATTTGTAAGTTTGTTGAATTCGTTAAAACCCTTGAAAAAAGTGAGCTCATTGAGTTTTTCCTGTTTGTTCTCCTAATAAATATGTTTCTATTACTTCTTGTGTTGTGTTGATGTACCTCAGAATTGAATGTGATGTACTCTCGGAAATAAGAGGGAGCCAGATCATTTAATATTTTATATATAAATATCATGGTGAGATATATTAGTCCCTGTCTAACAGAAAGCCATTGTAGAGAATTTAACATTGTATCAATAGGAGCATATCGATTTAACTTTAGGATTATTCTCATCCCTCGGTTTTGCAATTTTTGAATAAAGAAATAAAAAAACAATTATTTTAATGGGCATCAAGATTGGTTAATACGGGTTTGCTCAATAATATATAGTGGGTAGCTTATTCATTCATTGAAAAATCAAATTTACAGACGAAATAATGCCATTTTATAGTGTGTTCAAAAGAAACTTAGCCGAGAGCTTAGCGTATATCAAACGCAAAGGTATTCGTTTAAGAAAAAACATAAGCAGCATTTTTTTCACACACTGTAAAAAAAGTATGAATGATGTTAAAAATGCACAGCGATTGACAGAATTCTTTTCTTCTTTTTCTGAGCGAAATTAAATTTTTTAAGATTTCAGAATTGTTATATAGTAATTCGGTAACTCCAATGTTACATTCATTATGTTAGATCAAGAATTTATATATTTGTGTCAGTGCATCAATATGAGACATGTTTCAGTTATTTATGAACAAAATCATTTTAAATTAATAAGAGAATTATTAAGTGAACACGTATTGTTGAATTGCATGAAATTTTGTCCTATAGAAAGATTTGTTACCCAGACAATATAAACTGCATTAACATGCAGCGATTGACAGAATTTTTTTCTTTTTTTTCTGAGCGAAATTAAATTTTTTAAGATTTCATATATCGTTTTGGTTCCAAGTACGTATCAAGAAATATAGAACTTTTTTTTTTTCGAAGAATAATTGATTAAACCAGCCATAGTTTCCACAGTTTGAGAATCAAATTCGACCAAACTCGGGAATAGAACACCCTGTAAATTGTTGTACTCTAAGGACGTTTCTGAGTGCGATCACATAGTTTTGAGACAAGTAATTATGTGTCAGCATATACTTGAGCGATTAACTCAAGGATTTACCACAGCTACTTCCATAATTGTTCGACAAATTTTTTACTAGGATTGCTATACTCATCCATCGGATTTATCGTGAATCTGAGTGATGTTTGTTCACAAGATGTTCTCCTTTGAAGAAATTGTTTTTTTACAATAATTTCAAGTGGTTTCCGACCACTCTGAATGAAAAATAAAAAAATTTCTAGAAAACAAATGTATTGAATAATGGTCTCAAATTTATGTGATCGTACTCAGGATCTTCACTAATAGAATTCAAAACTGTAAAAGTGAAATTCCTGAGTTGAGGCCGAGTTCGAATCCATACCCTTGAAACTTTGGAAACCATTGCTTGTTTAATAAATTCGTTAACACCCGGTATAGTACCTGATGTTCCTTTTTCCATTTAAAACATGGAGACTATTCATTATATTTCATTTTGTTTCTTATTATTCGTTCACTTCATTGTACTGTCTGTTCGATGTATTGTTTATGTATATATTAATTCTATATATAAATTCTATGATTGAAGAACATTTTATTCACAAGGTATCCCTAATTCATAGTAAAACATATCTTTAGTACTTGGAATTTGTCATTAAATTACTTTCAAGTATCAGATACTTAATTAAATCTCTTTTAGTATTCATTAAATACTTCAAGTAATCATTCAATACTTCAAATACTCAATATTTAATTGAATTATCCCAAGTATCCATGTGTAATGGCATGTAATAAATGTAATAGTATTACATTTTGGGACACATGAATTGGAGTGATCACCACCTCGCATTTTTCACATTTCTTTCTCTACCTCTAGTCCACTATGCTTCCTATCACATTACTGAACTGGTTAATTTCATCACACAATTACCATGATCAGTTGTTACTCAACAATATTGTACATTAGACATTTACCTACTTGAAATAAAGATTTGGTACTAGTTCTATTTTTATTATCCAAACAATCTGTACAAGAGTTATTGATTAACATAGAACCATACACGGTAGACGAATTTCTTGATTCCCACTCATTCTGAGACATTGTCAAACAAACTTTCTCTCTTATGTAAAAATTTTTTTAATGTATTTTCATTCATTTGACCCATTTCTTATTTTACTTAATAAGTTTTCAATTTTTAAAGTGTCTATTTACAATTTTTTAAAGTGTCCACTTGAAATAGTGTTAGTATATATATTAAGTATTTTTAAAATGTTAGTGCTTCGTTCACTGAACATATAATTTTTGACGCCGGTTCACCCAATTGAATTTGTGCATTGTAACATATGTATAAGTACAATTTTTTGAATAAAGCTACCTATCTATCTATCTACCTATCTATTAGGTACCTACTAAGGTCATGCCAGGTGGTTGATTTGATTTGCCCTTCTTTCAATTATCAATTTGATGACGATCATGGACTTTTTGTACACTAATTTGTTCTGGATACTGACAAGGGACACTGATATCATGGAAAGTTTTTCAAACAAAATAAGACCTTATCATTTGATGTGAAGAGTCTCAGATAGAGTGGACACCTTCAAAAAGTGGAATGACTATGTTTTATTATCATGCAAGATTCAGGATGCAGAAAGAGATTTAGTTTAGTCAGTAGGTTTGTTTTGGTTTCTCTCAGAACCATTCTAGAACTGATTTGAGAAAAACCAAAACAAAGTCTCAAACAAAGCTAATACTAGCACTGAGGATTCACTCAAATTTCATAAAACTTTAGTATATCAGTAGTTATAAAATCGCAAAACATACTTATTTACTTGTGTTCTATCAGCTTTCTTTCAGACATAGAATTAGGATACTATCCAGTTGAAATTAATAACAGAAAACTAAGTAAGGGATGACAGTTAATTCAGTTCAAACAAACTGATCTTCCCAAAAGCACTGGTAACTAATTCAGTTTAGCATGACCATCCTGACATAGTATAAGTGTGGATTCATGCAGCACTATTCAACATTTAGTATTCAACATTCATCAATTAACATTTAAAAATTATAAGATGAACTTCTTTATAATCACTGCATTCATACAGACATTTAACAATTATAATTTTCATTCAACAATTACGAAGTTGGCCAAAATTTAGCTTTGTTTTTTATTGTATTCAATTTGATATTTTAAAACAAATGTACTGAATTTTTGTCAACTGCGCAACTAGTATGCAGATGAAAACATGAGGAAAAATGCTTGGTTTACCATTGCATCAACCTTCAATATTGGGTATTTTCATTGCTCTTTGGTCTACACTGAAGAACTACAGTGGCCTTCACAATTTTTTGGCAAGTTCCTAAATCACAAATCAGTGTGTTCCTGAGAATTCTCCATCTGTTTGTAAAAATTCTGAATGTATGGAAAAGTTCTTTTTATAATTGAAAAAAGCTGTCCCAGTATGCTTGGGTGCTTGAATATTTATATGCTTCCAATCCATGGCACCAACAAAATTAAGAAGATTTCATCTATTGAAAAATCCACCAGAAATTGCTTTCCATTCTTCTTCTGAAGGAACTTTCAATACATGGGGGACCAAAACGTACGACTCTTGTTGTATCTATAATGAGCATGCCCCAAATAATGCCCACAAGCAATTTTATTCATCAAACACCCTTCAGAAAGATAAGTGAAGAAATCAATAGGTAGCATGGCATTTGATGGTATTTTGAAAATTGACTTCAAGTTTTCAAAATGACATGATAAATGTTTAGGTGACCTATTTTGAATGTCTGGAATAGCGGAATTGTGGAAAAGCTTCACTATTCTCTTCTAATTTATATATTTGTGTCTGCATAAATGATGGCATTTCCATCAACTGTTTGTTGGTAAATGTTAATTGATGAATGTTAAATAATAAATGTTGAATGGTGCTGCATAAATCCACTCAAAGTTGGTATTGAAAAATAGGTGCTAAATATAACAAATAAACAAATAAAACGGTCTGAAATTGGAACTCTTGATAAACAGCAATAAAACATACCGTGGAAAATAGTTCGACGTTCGAATTTGATGATTTACATCTGCTCAACTCAAAAATCTTGTTTTATTTCACTTAAAAATAATAATGGATAAACAAGCACATCTTGAAAAAAAATTACAAACAAGTCAACAATCCATATAAGACAATGTCAAATGCAAATGACATCCATCATCCATGATCTATGACAAAGTACAAACCGGTGTGAACTTGTTGGACCCGGCTAGCAGCTGAAATTTACTAAGGCGCCCGAATGATCAGTAGCGTTCTCCAATTTTTTTTTTGGAGATTACGATCGTAGCGCCAAAACGATGAAATTCAGAACTAATCTATGGGAGCTATGTGAAGACAGCAGCCAAAGATATTGGCCAATATTTCCGAACATAGCCGAAGATCATATCCATTGGCGTGCGATTATAAAAATTGAGCATCTGCGCCTGACGTCACAGCATCAACTGTCAAACGCTTGCAGGGTAAACAATAAATGATAAACATAGCTCATCATGGGGAGAAATTCAATTTGTTAGTTTTGTTTGGTTTTTTCTGCTTTTATTTGTGCTGGGCCCTAATTCTTGAAAGTGGTGAAAATATTCACCAGTGAAAAATTTCACCACTAAATCTTCACCTTCGTCACTCGTTTTGCATTCTTGAGTCCTGGGTGAATTTACTCGAGGTGAGAATGAAATTGCAATTTGGCAACGTCGGAACAGAGCATTTTCGAAGAAGAAAATCAATCATAAGATAATCCTAAACCACAGCTAAACTGTACGTATTTTGATTTGTTTGTGTTTCAGTAGATGGTTCGAAAAAATTTCACTGAGTTGAATCATTACCTATCATTTATTACGATGGCTAAGAAATATTGTGGACATGCTACCACGAAACAAAAAGAACACCTAATAGAAATTATGAACAATGACGATGAATTAAGGAAAGGACGATTTACCAATTCCTTCACAAGAAAAGACATGAATTTACGATGGGAAAATATAGCTTCTAAGAAGGGATCTAACATGTCTACAAGAAGGCGAACAAGGGGTTTGGTTAACCCAAATAATTTCTTGAATAAACAATCACTAAGTATTTCAAAAGGATTTTCTCTTCTAAATCTCATTCTATTTTCCTGGTCAACCGCTGCATTTTCTATTAAGATGTCTTCAACTTCAATCAAGTTTATCAATAATGGTTCGTTTTCCATCCTTATATAATGTAGGTATCAACCATGGATGCATGGCGATCCTTACTTTATAGAGAAAACTCATACTTTCTTTGTAGCTTTAATTTTAATTTTTAGAACACCAAATAACACATGTCTAATCTAATAAGTCTCATTACTCGATACCCCTCTAAGGACCTATTGCTAACCATCTGTCAAATACATGAGAGTGTTGACATTGACAATTTACGTTGCCATGTCACCACTGAGATGCTTACAATACATGGTGATATCACTGATGCTCTTTTGTTTTGTAAAAATATGGCGAACAAATAAGGTTTTAGTTCCAATTGAGATGCTTACAATACCTGGTGTAACTAGTCAATAGAAAAAGCTTCGTCGAAAGTTGTGGATGGATTTGGTTCAACGCCAACTTGATATCCATCATTTTTAATTCGATGGCCATCCTTTTCAAAAGATCCGCCAGGTGGCGAAGTGTTGATAAAATGGCGTCTCGCGAGAAATTATTGTTTACAAATTCAAATAAATGTGAATTGTGAGCGAAGTTTTGAGGTGTTTGTTGCTCTGATGATATTCATAATAGTAATTCATCAGTTATACAATAGGTCAAATAACTATATCGAAGAAATACGATGTATTAATTCCATGCGGGGGCTGTATTCAGCCAAGACATCAGAAATAAATTAGAATCTATGATGATTGTGGTCCACAAACAAGTCATCATCCAGGTATATTTCAGTTCCCAATTGTATAAACGAATGGTGAGTACCTCAATTCATGAAATATATAATCTGGACATAAGAAACATTACTTTGTAGCCATATAACAGAAGTACATATCACTATTGAATGGAAGAGGCCTCTGTTTAACAGTCAATAATCGATTGAAGACACCCCGATATTTTGTTGAATTCATGACTAGGTTCTGCTATGAGTACCCAAGCACAGCATTGCAGCAAGCTACACAATGGGATTGAAAAACTTATTGGACAGGCATTGAGAACACTATCTATCTCATTATCATTCAATTCATCATGTGAGTATATTTACTATATTTTAAAAACACATACTTACAATAGGTACCTACCTAGATTCCTAGTCAAGTGCACATTTTTGTAACATATTTTGGATGAATGTGGCTATTATTATAAGTTATTTTGTAGGCAATTTGCTTTTTTGGCACCAAAAATTCACCTCATATGTAATTCTAGAAGATCAAAGATGAGATTCAATGAAAAGGAAAAAGTTTCTATATATCCTAAATGATTTTTCCCTGTATTTTTTTCATCTATTGTGAGTAGGTTCTTGTATTTTCTATTATATTGATATACCTTTTCGAGTGATGAATCTATATTTGTCTAGCAAATTTCATGCAGAATATTATCTATTTACAGCAACAATATTTGACCTTATTTTAATTCGAGATGTTATTCAAAAATATGTTTTACTGATAAATGTGTGAATTATGAAAAGTTTCAAATTCAATTCTGTGAATCCTAGATTAGTGATATAATGTCCTAGATACTATCATAAAATAAGTAATACTAAGATAACACTTTTTGCTTTTCAGGTTACTGCATAGACAATTGATAATGTGAGGAAAGTCTGAGAACATTATCAATTCACACAACTTCAATCAACTGGATGCACATCACCATTCTTCCAACTCTACTACAAGATATCTCCACATTGGATTCCATATATTGCCCAATTAGTGAAAATATCAATTTTTTAATTGAGAGTTTCAATCAATGCAATCCAGAATAATTTTGACCTTCTTTTTATTAATTTTTGTCAGTTATTTTGCATTCATTGTTAGATAACTATGTCTTTACCATTTTTATTAAATGTTTGTGTTCAAAAAGTTCCATTTATGCTTTTATGTAGGTACTTGAATGTATTTTCTTTTTTATTTACATACCTACACATGATATTTTTAGGGAACTAACTAGTTTTCTTGTGTAGTATATAATATTGTTCATCAAATGAGTTATTGATTATAATCTGTGCTGACATTTTGTAAATGTAGATGAAGAATCCATGAAACAATCAGTAGATGGAGATTTGTTCAGTATTCCAATAAAATATATAATAAACAGAACTAGCAGAGTTAATCAATAAAAAGTATGCTGGAGGATATCAGTATCAACCTCAGAATGTATACAAATTGCAAAGTCATGGTTTTCAAACAATTGATGATGAATCAATAAAAAGCGTTGGAAAGTTTTTAATCATTTCAGTTTATTCTTTATAAACATTATCAAATGAAATAATAGATTTATTTGCCATAAATTGAATATAAAAGAATAATGTTTCATGAATAGCTTGCAATAAGGTGTCTGTGCAAAATGAGAGGTAATTTCAGGACTGTGTGACCATGTGTGTTATGCAAAGAAATTAAATTTCCTGAGAATCAAAGTCCTAATAACTTCAAAACAAACAATTCCTTTCTTCTATTGTACATAAAATTTGATAAATAACATGATATAACTGAAACTTACCTTGTAGTGCATCAGATATGATGGGAGTGATAATATATTCTCTCATAAGTCAGAGGTTTTATTCAATTTGCATTAGTCTACATTTTAATACTTTGAATAAGTGTGTCTGTAACAAGCTTTCTTTCTTGATATATTAGGCTCAATAGGCTCCCATCGAGGCTCTCATGGAAGAATATCAAATCTTGTACATGGTTTGGTTTGAATTTTGATATTTGGTGTCAAATAATGCGGAAAGGGAAAAAGATTGTCAACATAACACACCAATTTATAATTTTGAAAAATTTATTCACATAATGGAATTTCCATGGTATGCGCTTTGATCCTCTGGACTAGAGGAAAATTTCTGAAACCTGTGTCCACTAAGGATCTCATCAGGATATAGTTTCCATTGAATATATAGTACATTGCCCTTTGCCCTACACAGCAAAGATCAATTGAATAATATAGTAATATATTTGATGAAATGCATGTGAATATATTATATTTTGACTAGATCTTGTATAAATAAACGAGCATCAGATTGTCCACAAAATCACAATGTTCACTATTCAGAATAAACTGAAACAACTAGAAAACACAATCGTAAAATCTCAAAAACCAGAAACAACCAAAGTAAAATTGAATGAAATGATTGTGAATTAAACACTTATAACACTGCTGGTCCAACTAAAAATACTAATTTCGAATCGAAAAACGAATTTTCAAATAATTTAATCCCGACAAAACTGCACAAACGAAAAATTTGTGACAGAACCGATTTGATCGCCATCTACATGTGAAATTTGGTAGTGTGGCCATCAAAAAACTCATCCAGTGATTTTGACGAAAAACAATTGAAGAATGCACACACCAGGTATTGTAAGCATCTCAGTTCCAATCAACAAAAAGATATAGATGTCGCGATCGGATGTAAACAATTCATAATTTCTTTACGCAAATCAAGGAATTTTTTGTGTTTATTGATGATTTCTTTGTGAAAATGTGTTGAAACTATGTTAAAAATGTGCTGATTAACAGAAGGAGGAGTAACTGTGTTGAAAATTGTTCAATAAAGTGTGTAAAATTGTGCTGAAGAAAAGAAGGAGGAATTTTGTGCAGATTTGGCTGGAGAAGGCCCCTTTTTCGTCATTGGGACGCCGTATCTGAGAAACTAGTTGAAATCGCCTAATCACGTAAGTTCCGCAACAGAATTTCACTGTAAGGAGGAGCAGGATAACTTTATGTTCTTCCCTTATGAATTTTCATAATTTTTTTGTTTTCTTCATGTCTTTTATGTTTAGCATAGTATATCTTGTTGTTCCTGCTCCTACTCTGACTCATCTCATTCATAAATAGATGGTATAAATTGAGTTATCAACATGAAAGTTGGAGTTGATGGCTTCCTGTAAAGTAAAATCACCAATCAATTTATCCTATCATAACTTATCTATTTGGTTGACCTGTTAATGGTCCACATTTCAATATTACCACATCATTCAAAATCTCTATCTTGATATACTATACCCAAAGATTGAATACCTCATTGCTTACCTATGGATAATGATTATTAACTGGTTTCAGAATCAAGAAGATTGTGAAAAATGGGAAGCAGCTACCAGGGAACCCATTGACAGAAAAATGTGCTCACTTCCCAAGTCAATTATATCTACACAAAGGATTGAAGAAATTGCACAAAAACCGCTTCACAATCATGTCCAATTTTAATTGAATTATATATGTAAAATTAATCTTCATTACAAATATTTATCTTTTTGATAATTCACATTACTGAAATTTCATAAATTTTCATTTTATCATCAAATCTGTTAATAATTAAAAGAAATGTGATAAATTGTAGTAGACCCTATTTTCTTTTACTGACTTGTCACAACTGTATTTTGATTTCACTCCAAAGCTGAAAAATAAAACACTTAATACATGCTCAAAAATAATACAAAATTTTGCTGAAAGACCTAGGGTAATGGCCTTTTGGAAGGAATTTCTAATTAACTATATACTACTATGTACTGTTATAATCACATGATTCTTTGATAATCATCATTCAATGGAATTGAAAAATGTTTTGATGGATTAATGTATTTGATTTTTTTATGAGCTATATTTATCAAATCAACTGTTCACAAAATGAACCACTTCCATGATGTTCAACTTGTATTATTTAGGTGTTGCTCAAGAATGAAATGAGAGAACAAGATTTTATTTTCTTTATTCCAACAATAAACTTCTTCCAATTATAAAATCCTCATGAACTGAAAAAAGTACTGCTTCAATTCAAGAAATCCAAGTGGCTCCATATCTTCTGTACCATTAGTTCCAACTTCTGCAACAACATCCACCACATTCCCATTTCCCACGTTTGATTGATGGGCCACAATATACCTGAAACCAATGATAATCCTGAATCAATTAGTATGTTCCCAATTTGCCATCTTATCTATTTTCTTTTCAGCCACTGAATTATGTACTATCTGTGTTGTGCCACTGGGGATAATTTATGAAAAAACTCCACAGATAAGCTCTAATGATAATAATAACTAAGATTTTTGGGTATTCCAAAGAATTTTGTTTTAATCTTGAATAAACTTCCAGTTGAAAAAATATTTCAGTTTTGCAAGTGTTTATATTAAGCAGAACATTTTAAAATTAACAGTTAATTATTTTTTGTTACCTTTAGAAAACATGATCCTTCAAAAGAACACACATAGATAGATTACAATGTTACCTGTTATAAACATATACAGTATACAGGTAATAACAATAATGAAAAATGAAAATTAATATAATATAAACATAATATTGTATCCCCAGATTGATATAGGAAACATCTAAGCACATGCTGTGCTTGTGTTATGTTTTCCAGTATCAATCGAAGGAGGATAAATAATTTGACTGATGAGTTGATTGAATCTATGGGTCAGCACAGCTTATTGGATCGAAAAGGTGACATTATACAAATACTTCCAAATTGATGTTGTTCGACTTGATGAGTTTTTTTATTTCTCTCTTGAAAATGAATTTACTTTTGATATTCTTCACTTCGAGTGGCATTAAGTTATACAATTTTGGGCCAATGAAAAAGATAAATTTTTGTGTATGGCTTTTCGAAAACAGTGGTATATCTATAGATAAGTTTGTGATGGATCGGGTTTGATACTGCTTGTTAGTGTTGATTTTTGGTTCTATTTTTAAGTGCATGTGTAGTAAAGAATGGTAAATAAATAGTTTTTTTATATTGAATATATCTGCTTCTTCATACAGCAAAGTTGTTGAAAAAAATCTGCTTTTCTTCCTACATATTTTAATGAGACTATTCTGTGTAACTTGTAAATTTTTTTGTGCAGTATTGCTAAGTCCTGCCCAGATTGTTATACAATATCTCAAAAGGGATTCTGCCAATGAATTATAAATTAATAGCATATTTTTTTGGCTTAAAATATCTCGTAGTAAGTAAAATTTATGCATTAATTGTCTGAGTTTTTTCGTAATGTAAGTTGCATGTTCATCCCATCTCAGGTATTGGTCAACTAGTATACCTAAATATTTAATCTTGTCGGTTTTCACTATTTTGGGGCAACTGCAATTTGGCGTTTTACAGGAAAGTTCATGAATGCTTATGTGATTTTTTTTAGGTTGATCTATGCTGTTTAGGCTGAAAGTTATGAAATTACTCTTTTGAATGTTCAGGCTGAGTAAACTGTGATTTAGCCATATATAAATGGAGGTCAGACTCTTTTCAGCTTTCTTGTACAACTCCTCCCAAGTATTCTCATTGAAAACGATAGCCGTATCATCTGCATAAGATACTAAGTGGCCTTGAAATTCTCTCAGATTTGCAATTTCATTTATATATACAAGAAACAGTAGAGGACCCAGCACTGTTCCTTGTGGTACTCCGCAATTTATTTTGAGTGGATCACTCAGCGTGTTATCAATTTTGACTCTCTGAATTCTTTCTGTTAAATATGCTTGGAGTAGTTTTAATGCCGTACCTCTTATACCAACATCATCAAGCCTCTCTAATAACACATTATGAGGAACAGTGTCAAGAGCCTTGGCCAGATCAAGAAACACAGCCATGCATTTTCTTGACTTGTCCAAATCCACCACTATTTCCTGAATAAGATCCATAACTGCGTTTTCCGTGCTGTTATTTTTTTTAAATCCAAATTGTCTATCTGTCAGTACATCATGAGTTTCGAAAAAGTCCATCATTCTATTTTTGAGACATTTTTCAAAAATTTTTGCAAAATTGCTAATTAAGGATATAGGTCTATAGTTGCAAATGTTTTTATAATCTCATGTTTTATGAATGGGGGTAATTATAGATTCTTTCCATTGACTTGGGATTACAGCGTTCTTTAATATCAGGTTAATAATGTGGGTCAAGGGTTGAATGATATCAGTATGAATGAGCTTTATTAATTTGACAGAAATACCATCTTGACCTGGTGCAGTGTTGCTTTTCAAAGTTCCTATTAATGTAATTAATTCGTTGTTTGTGACGGGTTTCAGAAATATGGAAGATGGCACCTTCTGTTTTGGAAATATTCTATTTAGTGCGCCTTTATCATCAACTCTTTTTATTTTTGATGCCATTTCATTTCCTACGTTCACAAAATAATCATTGAAAGTATCTGCTTTCTCTTTATTGTCAGTTAATTCAATTTGGTATTTGTTTTTTATTTTTGTATTACTCAGTTCCTTTTTCCTTGATTTATAATTTGAAGCGCAGTTTATTGTTTCCCAAATTTTTTTGTAGTTATTTCCGGCTTCTTGAATTTGCGATTTATAGTAGTCATTTTTTGTTCTCTTGAGTAGGCTGTTCAGCATATTTCTGTAATGTGTATATTGTGCTTTCGATTCTACTGAAGGACGTATATTCATTTTCCTCTTCAAGTTATCTCGATACTTAATTGATTTTATTAATCCATTAGTGATCCACGGCTTGATTTTTCTGTTTGAATTTTTTATTTCGACCGATTGCGTACATGCGTGTATATAGCTATGAATTTTGTTGATGAATAAGTCATAAGCAAATTGGGAATCGTGCGAGTTCAGTATTTCATTCCATTTTTCTTTGTGTAATTTTTTTTTAATTTTATTAATATCTGTTTTTTTGAAGAACTTTTTATGATTATTTCGAATTTGATTTTGGTGTTGATTTGCAAAATTGATACATAGAAGTGTTGAATAGTGATCACTCAGGTTAGTTTCTACGATCATTGAAGTGAAAATTTTAGATTCAATAATATTTCGAGATTTTCTGACAAATATATGATCGATTGTGGTTGCAGTATTTTCAGTTTTTCTTGTAGTCGTGTTAATGTATGATTCAAACCCATTTTCATTTAGAGTATTAACGTAGTTATTTACTTCTGTTGAAAATTTGTCTGATAAATTGATATTGATATCACCTAAGTATATTTCTATTTGATGATCCTGTAAGTCACTCAAAAAATCTTTCAACTCATTTACATAGGTGTTAGCATTTGTCGAAGGAGGGCGATAAGAAGCTGTGATGCCTATTTTGATCTGTCTGATTTCAAGGGAGAGTCTCAGCAAAACTGATTCTGTCATAATATGGTTAGTAGATAGAACATTAATCGAGTTTCTGACAAAAACTAAAACACCATCATTTTGATTATAATGAGAATTGTTGTAATATGAATTGAAGTTTGGAATATTGAAATCACTTACCCTATCTATCCCCCATGTCTCCGATAGTACAATAACACTGATTTTTTCTTTAATTGTTTCAAGATATACTAGTAGTTGGTCGAAATTTTTTTTAATACTACGAATATTGAATGTTACAATGAGTAACTCATTATCAATTTCTCTATTTAGACATTCATCGAAGTGTCTGTATACCTTTGTTTCGATCCCACCCTGCTGATCCAACAAGTCAATCAACTCCAACATGGAAAAAAAGAAAAAAGACAAAAAAATAACGTTGAAATTAATGAAATACCTACTATTATGAAAAATAAAAAATATAGAGTACAAAATAAGAGTATAACCAAAAAAAAAATTAGAAATGGATGCGCGAGATTTCCCTAGCAAATTTTATAATTAACATTACATTAACCAGCCAACCAATTGAAACAAATGTGTTTCGGATATTTAATAATTATAATAAATTCAGTTCTTGGAGAGAATGTATGGCTTTGATTTGATTATTCTTCTTGATGATTATTTTGCCGTTATCCGTCCATACACTTTTGAAGTCCAGTTTCTTGATCGCCTCATCCATGAGCTTGAGTCTTATGGCTGTTAAGTCTTCTTTAATTACGATATTTGTTCCCTTGAGCAACTTCTTGTTGAAGAATATTTTGTTTTTTGTATGCCAATCTCTCATCTTCAGGAATACACCCCTGCTTTTTCCATTCGTCTTTTTTCCAATTCGGTGACATGTTTCAATATCGATAGGCGTGATATTCAGATTCATTTTTGTGTTCAGAAAGGATATAACAATTTCCTTGGTATTTTCATTTATATCTTCCTTTAGGCTATATATACGTAGATTACATTTTTTAGATTCCTGTTCAACCGTATCAAGTTTTTTTATAAGATCAACGTTTTCACCTTGTAGATGTTCCATTTTCATATCCATTTCTTTATAACTCATCTTATTTTCCTTTTTCTGCACGTTAAATTCCTGCGTTAATTCACTCAGGCGTTTATCGTATTTATCCAGCTTATCGTTGAAGTTTTTTGCGATTTCTGCCGAAACATTATCTGCTATAGTTTTTAGGAAGGTTTGGTCCATCCACAATTGTTTTATCGTCTCGTTGACTATCGTTTTCAGCTCATCGGTTTGCTCCCGAGTTAGCGGCATTTTATGTTATGCTGATTGAATCAGAATTTCAATGGCCGTGTTCAACTTGGTGCACAATTTTATTTCACTTTGGACCTTTTGACACTTTTTTTTGGGCGTGGTTTCGAATACTTTAAACTGGTATTGCTAGGAGCTCGCTACACACGTCTACTCCATGCGGTATCAGTAAATAATATGTATAGGACATAGGATTAAATAATCCCAGAGTTGAATAATACTTGTCATACCATAGACACATAATGATATTTTTGTCAACTTTTGACTACCTATAGATTTTTTTTAGTTTGAACATTGAATATTATGCATCAGGACAGATTCTATACAGATATTTTTTTATCTTTTTTAACATTTTGGAGTGATTATCATGATTCATATACTATCATTTGAGCTATAATGTTTTCTTCAAAAACTAGTTGATGGAGAAGTTTCATCTTCTACTTCCTACAAATCAATTGGTACTCTGCTACTCTTCAACATTAACATATGCCAATGGTAAGAGAAATTCACAATAAGCATTGTCAAGTATGTCTTCAAGCAAGTGATGTATTTTAAAAATGAATTTTGAGTGAATTGGGATTTTTTATAGAATTGATAATTATGCTTCTTTAACCTGGTAATAAAAATGTGTTTTCTCATCATCAAATTATTCCTATTCCAAATATTCAACTGATATTTTCAGTTCAATGCCATGCATGGTATTAGTGTGCTGTACACCTCACTAGTTGATAAGATGTTAAATTATTTTTGGATAGGCCGAGCGGATTTGTCCTATATGTGAGGTGATAAAGCTACAGATGTTTTTAGGGTAGGGCCTTACAGGTGAGTAAAACAACGGCGTCAAGTTAACTAATCTAATTAAAAATATACTTTATCTAACTGTGGTGAACTACTGACACAAGTACACGTATATCAAAAATTAAATAAATCTCCTGAAAGAACCATGTTAATTCACAATCATCTATATGGCTTAAACACAAACAAGTATACTATCAAATTCAATATACAACACTATAATCAAAATCCCTTTTTGTAATCAGAAATCCTACGTCCAAATGCTTTATAGTTTCAAGTACGACCCTGGCTACTACCTGCTGTAAACGACACCCTCTCAGATAAACAATAAATTTACTACCACGCGTCGCTTAAATATCTTTGATGTCAATGAACTGGGCTTTTTGGGCTTTATAGACTGTGAATTTTAGTGACATAGGCTTTTGAACTACTTACACATCTCAATTAGGTTTCACTTTTCACTTCGATTATTATATTAGCAATTTCTCGGCACTCGAACTGGATTTTATATGAACTGAGAAAACTTTCAACTGAACAAGTCACTTTCATTTAATGAGTGGTATCACTTCAGCTTTGAAAACTAACTTTTTCAAACTGTCTTACGACAACTTTGATAAACTGAACAAAAGAGCACGATTTATCTATCGACAAAGAACTCGAGACTTAAAGTTCTCGTTAGCTTCTAAACCGTGAGTCTACGGATATTACGATTTCTTAACTTGATCGAATCATACTAGTATTACTAGTGACTCTCTGTGACTGCTCACTGATTGCCGATTCAGACTGCTTTTATATCAAAATCTAACCCCATTGTCTCTTCGATTGCGGGAATCTATATAAGAAACACGTGCATAACATTTTGTCATTAATTTCCAAATTTATGGCTTTGTTTTTCTCTGTGATATCAAATTTTAAGCTATTTACTTCTTTTATCAGTGCCCTTTGTCTCTTTGATTGTGGGAATCTATAAAAGAAACAAGTGCACATTTTGTCATCAAGTTCCAAATTAATGGCTTTGTTTTTCTCTGTGATATCAAATCTTAAGCTATTTACTTCTTTTATCAATGCCCTTTTGGGTCATTTGTATACATAACTCATGACTTCATTTTATCCTCATTGATAACAGTTTGGCCATCAATTAATATTGTCGGCTCTTTTGTGCCTCAATTTGATTATGACTTCATATATTCTTCTTAGGTCTTGTTTAAATTATTTCTACTTGACATTAGATTTCTGATTACTTATCAAAATTGATACATTATTTTCGTGCCCAGCACATCCCTCCCTCACCCCTTTTGAAATTAATACTTACAAAAGTATTGATTTCATAAATGAACAATATACATATATCAAGAACAAAATGAAAAATGTTTATATATTCTTTTTCTTTTCAATAAAGATTTTATATATAAGCAAGAATAAATCTAGATGTACATGTGTGGAATTTGTTTCAACAATTTAAATCTAATTAAACACTTTGAAATTTCCTATCAAGGGTTTCCATTAACAAACAAAAAAAAACACAACACCACTAGGTACCTGTCACATCACATGAGATGGATAACTCAAAAAATTTGGTGATTACCAGGCCTGTCTCGGTGATACGTCGGCGTCCACAGGGGGGGACTCAGGTGAGTCCGGAAGGGCCGCTTCAGGGTTTTCTCGGGGGGTGGATGTTTCCACTTCCCACCTCTCTGCAGGAATCAGCTTCAGGGCGGCCGTAGTGTGGGCTGGGAACCCATCGTCCCAGTCGCTTTCGGGAGAATTCGGTGCCGGAACCGGGGGTGTGAAACTCACCGAAGTCGTTTCAGTGGCAGGGCTGGAGTCATCTATGGGCGGTGGCGGTCCGTCGTTGTGGATGTTTTGGCACCAGTGGCACTCACAGGGTACCCCGCTGACTCGTGGAGGCGGCTGTCGGTTTTCCGGAATGCACCAATTGCAGGTGCACGTCCACAAACCCATATTTTCTGATGTCCTCAGGTGCTCGGCGTGGAACATGAGAAGGTAGAGCAAATTGTAGCACCTCTCACCGGTCAATTGTTGGCTGGGGTACCTCCTCTGCTCCATCCGGTCAATTAATGTGAGGTGTTCACCCACCAAATTGTTCACTATCGTAATTAATAAATTCTTCTTAACCATGTTGTCCGGCATCTCTCGAACCCATTTGAGTAGAGATTCCATGGTTTTCTTCTCTTTGGTTGTTATGGTCGTTTCTGATTAGCACTTCAGTTGAGAGTGAAGAAGTTCAACTCGAATTTTTACTTAAATAGTCCTTATGCCCATAAACCAAAATGTCTTTCACGCCCATAAACTACAATGTCTATACGCCCTTATCTGAATTTACTCCGACAATATCGCTTAGTTTATCTATAACATGTTTTCGTCACAACATTAAAATTATCATCTCTATATGTAGCTCTGCTATCCATTAATTTTGCCATTTTATTACTTTCTTTTCAACTCATTTTCCTTGAATCATACAATAACTAATTCCTTATCTACTACCTAGTGTCAATGGTTCCTGTCTTATATCATATGGTTAAAATTAATAGTTCTTTCAGGGTGAGTTTATTATCGCATATTCCAGCCTCCTAAAAATTTTACTGATTATCAGTAGTTCTGCCAAAATTCCATTTTACAGTTTCAAAAGGATTCGACACGCTAGATTGATCCTCTCCTATCGGGTTCAGATTTTTATTTATTGTCATGTTCTGCCTCATTTCCGTTAACGGGACAGAGTTTATCGGTATATTATCTTCCTCTGGTGGATTTATGGATTCTTCAGGCGCATATGTGGGAATGTCCGTTTGCTGGAGGAGTTTTTGATGCAATATATACATAGTGAAGGCGTCGCAACATGAAAACAACATATGCCATGATAGTCCTTTCCACCGATGGATTGCTATCGCGTTTAGAAAGGTTTCTAGTGAAAATTTCAATACTTTATAGCAAAAATATAATCCTAACAATCCACTGGTCAGATCTCCTACATATACAAACCAACCGTATATTTTCTTTATCATTGAGTCAGCTAATTTAGCTAATTCTTTTTCATCAAATAAATTCAACGCTGAAAATCCTTGCCCGTCCACGGTCTTTCCGCTTATCTTCTGAACTATAATATTGTTCACAGCCTCACGTTCTATCCCGTACATCATTACTTCCTGAGCGCGTCTTATTTCCGTATCCGTGTATATTCCACCGACTCCTATTTGTTTTATTGATTGTATTCGAAAAGGGGATTCTTCTCCTACTTTAAGTTTACTTGGGATCACTCCGGTAGTGGGATATGGATCAAAACCTATCCAATGAGAGTCTAGATAATACAAGGGGGGAATTAGTTGATTACATTCTATCTGAGTAGCGTAATCTTGCAATATACGTGTGATAGGGGACATGTAGTATGATCTATTATGAGCCGTGACTGGTAGTTCTACGTAACAATTTTTTGGTTCTCTTCGTATGTCTACATTTACTGGTTGACATTTGAGGATGTATAGCACCTCTCCACTTATTTGTCCAATAAATCCCATCTGATCTTGTACCAAAGCCGCAATTGCATTTGGGTAACTTTTTGCTAGTAGTAGACGATTTTTTAGTACTTCTCGTCGTAATAAACATCTTCTATATACGGTCTGAGCGAAAGCTTCATGCAAATTCCGTTTAAACGATTGTTCAATATATAAAAATTTTGTGTTGACGTAGGTGATGAGATTTGCATCTGCCTCGGTATTTCCAACTCTCCATTTCATGGAAGGCACTTCAGGAAGGTATTCTGTTATTAAAATTCGTGGATGTTCTGTGATCCACACTTTTCTGTTACAATGAAAGTCTTGTGATTTGATTTCTATAGCAAATATCTTCCAATTAGTTTCTACTACTAATATCTGCTTTTGATTTGTTTGATCCGATGTTTCCTGAACTAGCGCTGCCTTTCCGTCGTATAGGGTGGCAAAATCCTGACACTCGTCTACTTTTATGGATTCCCATGTTGTTTCGCCTATTATGTAATCCATGCAATAGTTATCTAAGAACTTGCATAAGATTCCGTTCATTAATACTATTTCATTTGCATCTAATCTAGCCGTAGCCATATAATTTGTTATTGTGATAGTTACAGAAGCGATTACAACTACATTACTCCATTCTTCTCCTTTATAGCTGTAGGTGACACCTTCACAAACTCCTTCTTGAGTTAATTTTCCTGCTAAGGTTACTGATGTGGTGACAGATGTATTTCTTTCTAGTTTTATGACATGATTATTGAACCCACGATATTCTACATGTGCATGCATTTTTTCACATTCCTCTTTCTCGACTTGTTGTATGTAATTTAGAATTCCGTGTTTCACGGGGCTAGCGTGAGACCACATTCCGCAGTTGTACATAAATCTGTTTATTTCTACGAGACACGTTCTTACTGGTATCTTGTCAATTCGTTTTCTTTCCAAAATTTGTACAGTTACTTCTTTTGTTTTATATCCCTGTATGGGGTCTGGACACTCTTCCACATCTCTCAGCGATATGGCACTTATATTAGCCGAAGGATTCCGACAGTCATAGGCTATTAAACCACCTCCTATATCGATCATCAGCTGACTCACGATGACTAGTAGTACTTTCCCTAAAAATATTTATCAATTACTAATCTTATTGATATTTTGTTTCTCTAAAACAGTCGATAATGTTTTAATGATTCTCCTATCTTTTCTTGTAGTGTTTATTTTCATTCTTTTCCTTCATCGAATCCCCCTTTTTTTTTCTTACGTATTAATCTAATCTTATTCAATATTTCACTTTCCTAATCTCTTATGCGCTTGAGGGTCGACAGCTATATTTCCATATGTATATTTATGTATTATTTTTTACTATCTATATCTCATTCTTCAGTCTCGGGTTATCTGAGTAAAGGGTTTCGTCAACCCTAAATCGTTATCATATTGACCGTGGTGAAATCCACTCTCGCTATGTTACTTGCTTTTAAAAAAAAAATTAAATTCGACGACGCAACACCCAATCGTGATCTTCTACAGGCCCTCTTGACCGGGTTTGGTGATTATGTACTATTTCAGGTTCCGAATTTGACTCGCTGGCAGATTCGTATTGTTCTTCCTCGCTAATGCTTTCTTCTTCGTTATCATTACTTGTATTTCCTTCTTCGTTGCTCTCCGAGTCTGAGTTTGTGGAGTCCGTTTCGTTATCTGATTCACCAGATGTTCTCGGATTCTGAATTTGACCTAGTTCTATTCTAGGTATCCCAATATCGTAAAGGGACGGGTCATCGTCCTCTGGCCCATTATTTATTTGTACCTCGTTTTCGACTGAATGTTCCTCGCTGTCAGCTGATTCTACACCCTTAACTAATTTCAACCTATTTGCATGAACTATCTGTACCTCTTTTCTATTTCCGATCTTTTGTATTTTATAAGTCACTGGTCCAAGTTTTTCTATTATTCTAAATGGCCCGCTAAAATTTGGATAGAATTTGCATGCTAATTTTCTGCCTTTTGTTACAACTGGAGTATGTAAATATACACGGTCACTTATTTTCAGTTCTCTGGTCTTTGCTTTTTTATTAAATCTTTCTCGTCTATTTTCTGAACTTTTTTCAAGAGATTCTCTAGCTATCTCATGTGCGACTTGCATTCTATGAGTGAGTTCGGCGGCGTAATTACTATCAATGTCATAACTTATTCGGGTTTTCTGATTAATCAATTGATGTGGTAGTATGAAATCTCGTCCAAACATCAAATAAAAAGGGCTTTCATTAGTCGACCCATGAATCTGATTTCTATAGGCTAGCATCGCAAACGGTAGGTATTCGTCCCATCCATCATTATCATCAGTTACGTAATGAGATATCATTTGTTTCATTTGAAGATGCATTCTTTCAATAATTCCATTGCATTGTGGATGATACGGGGTTGTTAATAATCTCTTAATATCAAGTATTTTACAAACTTCCTTGAACATTCTTGACATAAATTGACTTCCTCTATCGGTTAATAATGCCATTGGCGTTCCGAATCGACAAATTATATTTACAACAAATGCTTTTGCTACGGTTTCAGCTGTAATATCAGGAAGTGCGACCGCTTCTGGGTATCTAGTGAGATGATCAATTATTGTTAAAATATATTTATTTCCGTTTTTTGTTCTATTCAGAGGTCCTACAATATCCATAGATATTCGGTCAAACGGGGCTTCAGGTGCATAAAGATTATGTAACTCTGCTGGGGGTTGGTAATTTGCTTTTCTAAGATTACAGCTATGACATTTCCTGCAAAAATTTTCAATGTCTTTTCTCATATTTTTCCAATAAAAATCTCTTTGAATCGTCTTCAAAGTTTGCTTTTGGCCAGGGTGCATTGACGTAACTGCACTATGGTATAATTTAATTATGTCCTTTATCATAGTCGCTGGTGCGCATATCTTATCTTTTCTCTCATTATTGTCTCTCTTTTTGTACAATATTCCTTCTAAATTCAAATAGAAATCGTCACTTGTCTCATCTAAGGAATTGATCAAATCTCTCAATTGTTTATCCGCATTCTGTTGGCGTTTAATATTTGCGTTGCTCCATACCATATCAATCATAGGTGAACTTTCGATTTCTTCTTCACGAGGTATGTTAGTTATTAATTTTATCGATTTTTTTGTTTCTTCGGTGCTTCTCAATCTTGTCAAGGCATCAGCATTTGTATTCTTGGATCCCGGACGATGAAGAATACTGAAGCTATATTCTGCTAAGGATAACGCCCATTTTGCTAATCTTGAACTAGGATCCTTAATAGTTAGCAAATAAATAAGAGGCCTATGATCAGTATAGACTGTGAAATGATTTCCTACTAGGTAAATCCTATGTTTCTTGATCATCCATATAACGGCCAGACACTCACGCTCAATAGTTGAATACCGTCTTTCAGCTGAGTTCAAAGTTCTACTAGAATAACAAACAGGTAATTCTGATCTTTCAAATTCTTGACTTAGTACACCCGCTATTGCAGTAGCAGAAGCATCGGTACTTAATATAAAAGTTTTCTTCACGTCTGGAAATCTCAAAATCGGTGGTTTAATAAGAGCGTTTTTTAGTGTTTCAAATGATTCTATCTGTCTGTCCGTCCATATGTATGGTACATTTTTCTTCGTTAATTCTACCAGAGGCAACGCTACTTCGGAGAATTTTGGTACAAATTTTCGATAAAATCCACATAGGCCTAAAAATGTGCGAATTTCTTTCACACTCTGTGGTCGAGGATAATGTTCAATAACTTCCGTTTTTTCTGGATCAGCAGTACAGCCTCCTTTTGAAATTATATGACCAAGATACTTCGTCTCTGTTTGTAAAAAGTGACACTTTGTAGGTTTCAATTTCAAATTACTTTCTCTCAATCTTTCAAATACATGTCTTAGTCTTTCTAAATGCTCGTCAACATTGTCTGGGCTGAAAATTATAATATCATCTAAATAAACTAAACACTCATTTCCAGTTAATTTTGACAAAACTGCGTACATCAATCTTTGCCAGCTAGCGGGTGCATTAACTAATCCCATAGGTAGTCTATTAAATTGATAATGTCCATACGGTGTACTAAAAGCCGTTTTATCTTTGGAATTTTCGTCAACTTCTACTTGATAATATCCGCTAGCTAAATCTAATACACTGAATAATCCGCTCCCACTCAAAGCATCTAAAGTCTCTTGTAAATTTGGCAGCGGGAAATAATCAGTTTTTGTGATTTCATTTAAATTTCTATAATCTATACTTCTTTTATCAGTGCCCTTTGTCTCTTTGATTGTGGGAATCTATAAAAGAAACAAGTGCACATTTTGTCATCAAGTTCCAAATTAATGGCTTTGTTTTTCTCTGTGATATCAAATCTTAAGCTATTTACTTCTTTTATCAATGCCCTTTTGGGTCATTTGTATACATAACTCATGACTTCATTTTATCCTCATTGATAACAGTTTGGCCATCAATTAATATTGTCGGCTCTTTTGTGCCTCAATTTGATTATGACTTCATATATTCTTCTTAGGTCTTGTTTAAATTATTTCTACTTGACATTAGATTTCTGATTACTTATCAAAATTGATACATTATTTTCGTGCCCAGCACATCCCTCCCTCACCCCTTTTGAAATTAATACTTACAAAAGTATTGATTTCATAAATGAACAATATACATATATCAAGAACAAAATGAAAAATGTTTATATATTCTTTTTCTTTTCAATAAAGATTTTATATATAAGCAAGAATAAATCTAGATGTACATGTGTGGAATTTGTTTCAACAATTTAAATCTAATTAAACACTTTGAAATTTCCTATCAAGGGTTTCCATTAACAAACAAAAAAAAACACAACACCACTAGGTACCTGTCACATCACATGAGATGGATAACTCAAAAAATTTGGTGATTACCAGGCCTGTCTCGGTGATACGTCGGCGTCCACAGGGGGGGACTCAGGTGAGTCCGGAAGGGCCGCTTCAGGGTTTTCTCGGGGGGTGGATGTTTCCACTTCCCACCTCTCTGCAGGAATCAGCTTCAGGGCGGCCGTAGTGTGGGCTGGGAACCCATCGTCCCAGTCGCTTTCGGGAGAATTCGGTGCCGGAACCGGGGGTGTGAAACTCACCGAAGTCGTTTCAGTGGCAGGGCTGGAGTCATCTATGGGCGGTGGCGGTCCGTCGTTGTGGATGTTTTGGCACCAGTGGCACTCACAGGGTACCCCGCTGACTCGTGGAGGCGGCTGTCGGTTTTCCGGAATGCACCAATTGCAGGTGCACGTCCACAAACCCATATTTTCGGATGTCCTCAGGTGCTCGGCGTGGAACATGAGAAGGTAGAGCAAATTGTAGCACCTCTCACCGGTCAATTGTTGGCTGGGGTACCTCCTCTGCTCCATCCGGTCAATTAATGTGAGGTGTTCACCCACCAAATTGTTCACTATCGTAATTAATAAATTCTTCTTAACCATGTTGTCCGGCATCTCTCGAACCCATTTGAGTAGAGATTCCATGGTTTTCTTCTCTTTGGTTGTTATGGTCGTTTCTGATTAGCACTTCAGTTGAGAGTGAAGAAGTTCAACTCGAATTTTTACTTAAATAGTCCTTATGCCCATAAACCAAAATGTCTTTCACGCCCATAAACTACAATGTCTATACGCCCTTATCTGAATTTACTCCGACAATATCGCTTAGTTTATCTATAACATGTTTTCGTCACAACATTAAAATTATCATCTCTATATGTAGCTCTGCTATCCATTAATTTTGCCATTTTATTACTTTCTTTTCAACTCATTTTCCTTGAATCATACAATAACTAATTCCTTATCTACTACCTAGTGTCAATGGTTCCTGTCTTATATCATATGGTTAAAATTAATAGTTCTTTCAGGGTGAGTTTATTATCGCATATTCCAGCCTCCTAAAAATTTTACTGATTATCAGTAGTTCTGCCAAAATTCCATTTTACAGTTTCAAAAGGATTCGACACGCTAGATTGATCCTCTCCTATCGGGTTCAGATTTTTATTTATTGTCATGTTCTGCCTCATTTCCGTTAACGGGACAGAGTTTATCGGTATATTATCTTCCTCTGGTGGATTTATGGATTCTTCAGGCGCATATGTGGGAATGTCCGTTTGCTGGAGGAGTTTTTGATGCAATATATACATAGTGAAGGCGTCGCAACATGAAAACAACATATGCCATGATAGTCCTTTCCACCGATGGATTGCTATCGCGTTTAGAAAGGTTTCTAGTGAAAATTTCAATACTTTATAGCAAAAATATAATCCTAACAATCCACTGGTCAGATCTCCTACATATACAAACCAACCGTATATTTTCTTTATCATTGAGTCAGCTAATTTAGCTAATTCTTTTTCATCAAATAAATTCAACGCTGAAAATCCTTGCCCGTCCACGGTCTTTCCGCTTATCTTCTGAACTATAATATTGTTCACAGCCTCACGTTCTATCCCGTACATCATTACTTCCTGAGCGCGTCTTATTTCCGCATCCGTGTATATTCCACCGACTCCTATTTGTTTTATTGATTGTATTCGAAAAGGGGATTCTTCTCCTACTTTAAGTTTACTTGGGATCACTCCGGTAGTGGGATATGGATCAAAACCTATCCAATGAGAGTCTAGATAATACAAGGGGGGAATTAGTTGATTACATTCTATCTGAGTAGCGTAATCTTGCAATATACGTGTGATAGGGGACATGTAGTATGATCTATTATGAGCCGTGACTGGTAGTTCTACGTAACAATTTTTTGGTTCTCTTCGTATGTCTACATTTACTGGTTGACATTTGAGGATGTATAGCACCTCTCCACTTATTTGTCCAATAAATCCCATCTGATCTTGTACCAAAGCCGCAATTGCATTTGGGTAACTTTTTGCTAGTAGTAGACGATTTTTTAGTACTTCTCGTCGTAATAAACATCTTCTATATACGGTCTGAGCGAAAGCTTCATGCAAATTCCGTTTAAACGATTGTTCAATATATAAAAATTTTGTGTTGACGTAGGTGATGAGATTTGCATCTGCCTCGGTATTTCCAACTCTCCATTTCATGGAAGGCACTTCAGGAAGGTATTCTGTTATTAAAATTCGTGGATGTTCTGTGATCCACACTTTTCTGTTACAATGAAAGTCTTGTGATTTGATTTCTATAGCAAATATCTTCCAATTAGCTTCTACTACTAATATCTGCTTTTGATTTGTTTGATCCGATGTTTCCTGAACTAGCGCTGCCTTTCCGTCGTATAGGGTGGCAAAATCCTGACACTCGTCTACTTTTATGGATTCCCATGTTGTTTCGCCTATTATGTAATCCATGCAATAGTTATCTAAGAACTTGCATAAGATTCCGTTCATTAATACTATTTCATTTGCATCTAATCTAGCCGTAGCCATATAATTTGTTATTGTGATAGTTACAGAAGCGATTACAACTACATTACTCCATTCTTCTCCTTTATAGCTGTAGGTGACACCTTCACAAACTCCTTCTTGAGTTAATTTTCCTGCTAAGGTTACTGATGTGGTGACAGATGTATTTCTTTCTAGTTTTATGACATGATTATTGAACCCACGATATTCTACATGTGCATGCATTTTTTCACATTCCTCTTTCTCGACTTGTTGTATGTAATTTAGAATTCCGTGTTTCACGGGGCTAGCGTGAGACCACATTCCGCAGTTGTACATAAATCTGTTTATTTCTACGAGACACGTTCTTACTGGTATCTTGTCAATTCGTTTTCTTTCCAAAATTTGTACAGTTACTTCTTTTGTTTTATATCCCTGTATGGGGTCTGGACACTCTTCCACATCTCTCAGCGATATGGCACTTATATTAGCCGAAGGATTCCGACAGTCATAGGAGTAGATGATTTGTGCCGATTCTAGACCTCCTCCCAAGGTCACACACCCCCCACGTGGCCTTGGGGGGTCAATGACCTTAGGGGGGTCAATGACCTTGGGAGGAGTGACCTTGGGAGGAGTGACCTTGGGGTGAATGACCTTGGGAGGAGTGACCTTGAGAGGAGTGACCTTGGGGTGAATGACCTTGATGCGATCTTAGGAGGAGTGACCTCGAGTTGGCGACCTTGAGAGGAGGGTGCCCTTGGGAGTTGCTGTGGCCTTGAGAAGAGCGCGTCCTTGAGGAGGGCTTTCTTTTTTTCTGTGAGCGTGACCTTGTGTTTCCACACCCCTGAAATGGGAGGGGGTGCGACCTTGAACACTGCTGCTGCGTGCGCATGCGCCATTCTCCCGCGAGAGTTCAAGATCGCGTTGGTGAGAGTGGGGGAGGCGGTACTTCTATAAATTCAAGGGTGCGCAGAGCGGAGCACAGTTTATTGGGAATCACATATTAATCAGCATTTGTTGTTTGTTCGTGAGTGATAAAAGCGTTTTTTATTCATCATCATCATGTTGACCTGCAGTGCTTGTTTCCAAACATTTACGCGTAGTGATAATTTACGCCGCCATCAAAGAATTTCATGTGTTGGTGATTTGAGTGATTTGGGCGAGCCTAGTGCAAAAAGGGCTCGATTGGATATTTCGAATCCGCCAGCGCCATCGACATCTAGAAGTATGCAAAGATGTGTGCCCTGCGCTAAAGATGTTCCATCAGATAGGATGGGTGCTCATAAGAGAACCTTGGAGCATCGCTCTAATGCGTGCATGCACTACAGAGATGGCGTATATGCGATCGAGAGCGCGTTCAAATGCCGCATTATTAGCTATAGGTTAGAGTGTAGAACGAACATTTTAGATTACAATGCGTTCTTCAATGAGAATAGAGCTACAATTATATCTCTATTAGATAATATGCTACTGATTCATCACTCGATTAAAGTGAACATGGAAGTTTTTGGTAGATATGTCATTGAAACCCGAGATGTGAGAGATGTGAAATCTTTCATGGCTCCGAATCGCATAATTGCTTCATCGCCAGATTTGGAAGATATCGTTGACGCATTTCGGGATTGTCTTTCGAATCTAGCTATCGAATTCGAGGAACGTGATTCTGGTGAGTTGTTTGAAAAAATCAGATGTCGACTAAGTTTGCTCATTTCTTTTTTTTACTTTGATATTACAGGTTGGGCTTTAGAAGAGATTTTGTTTCTAGAAATAAATATTAATAAATATAGTCCATTAAGAGGCGGGTCTTACATAAAGCTGCCCACCTATATTGCGAACAAGAAAGCGGTGGTAAACATTATTAATCAGGATGAGCATTGTTTCGCCTGGGCAGTTACATCAGCTTTGTATCCTGCGAGGATAAGGAATACCGAAACATCTTCCTACCCACACTTTTCTACAGTATTGAATCTGGTTGGTATAGAGTTTCCTATGAAAGTAAGTGATATTCCAAAGTTCGAAAATCAAAATGATTGCTCCATCAATGTTTATGGGTTAGAGAGCGTATTCGATGATCAAAAAATGAAATATAGGGTTATTGGGCCGCTTCATTATGCTAAGAATAGGTTGGGTAGGCATGTAAACTTACTTTATATCTCGGACGATTCCGATAAGGGGCATTATTGCTGGATAAAAAATTTATCGCGATTAGTGTCAAGTCAATTAAATGCCAGAGGGCATAGGAATTTCTTTTGCGATGGGTGTCTGATATGTTTCTCCGATGAGTCGAAGTTGCTACGTCATAAATTGAATGATTGCAATCATACATACACTACGGTTCCATCTCCAGAAATCAAGGTTGATAAATTCGGAAATAGCGCTCCCGGGAATATTTTAAAATTCCAAAGTTTTGAGAAACAGATGAAAGTACCATTCGTTATATATGCGGATTTTGAATCTGTTCTGAAACCCATCCAAACTTGTGAACCAGATCCTACGGGGTCGTATACTAATAAAACATTCGCTCACGAGCCGCATTCATTTGCATATCTCATCAAATGCTCCTACGATGATTCCCTCACTAAATTTGTTTCATTCCGAGGAAAAGGTGTAGCAAAAAAGTTTGTCTCCAGTTTAGTCGATAATGTTAAGGCTATATATAATATGCATTTGAAACGTGTTGTTCCTATGGCTAAATTGAGTGCTGCAGAGAAGCTTGATTTCGCTACCGCTACAATTTGCAACATTTGTGATAAGCCACTTGATTCCACAGATGTTAAAGTTAGAGACCATTGTCACCTGACTGGTAAAAAGAGAGATGGCGCTGCACATTCTAAATGTAATTTGAATTTCAAGCTACCTTACTTCATCCCCATCTTTTTCCATAATATGAGCGGGTATGATAGCCACCTCTTCATCAAACAATTGTTCGAGCATGAAGAGAGGGTGGATTGTATCGCTCAAACTAAGGAAAAGTATGTTTCATTCACGAAACATGTTTTTGTTGATGAGTACTTGGGAAAAGATGGGAAAAATCATAAAATGTTCATGAAGTTGCGCTTTTTAGATAGCTATAAATTTCTTTCTGATCCGCTGCATTCTCTAGCTGAAAATCTGACTACGGAACAGTGTGTTGAGACAGCGAGAGCATTTCAAGATCGCGAACAATTTAAGCTAATGACGCGAAAAGGCGTATTTCCGTATAGTTTTATTACATCTATCGATAAATTGGAGCATAAAGGTTTACCTTCTCAAAATGACTTTTTCGATAATTTATCGAATGAACACATTTCGAATGAGGATTATCGTAGAGCTGAGCGTATTTGGAAGATATTCAAATGTAAAACGCTTGGGGATTATTCAGACGTATATCTGAAATCGGATGTTTTGTTATTATGCGATGTTTTTGAAAATTTTCGGAAGGTTAGTTTGAAGACATACAAGTTGGACCCATGTCAATATTATACAGCCCCTGGTCTATCGTGGGATGCTATGTTGCGCTACACAAAAGTGGAATTGGAACTCTTAACTGACATCGACATGGTGAATTTCTTTAAGAAGGGAATAAGAGGCGGTGTCAGCCAGTGTAGTATGAGAAGCCATGTAGCTAATAATAAATTCCTCCCAAATTTCAACCCTGATGATCCATCGTCGTTTATAATGTATTTGGATGCGACCAACTTGTATGGTCATAGTATGTCGCAACCACTACCTACATCTGGTTTCACATGGTTAACTGATGTTGAAATCTCAAATTTGGATATCTCGAATGTTGCAGATGATGATCCGTTCGGGTATGTTCTCGAAGTAGATATTCACTACCCTGAAAATTTACATGATGCACACTCGGATTTACCTTTTCTTGTGGAAACCATCAGCCCGCCAGGTTCAAAATCCGCTCATAAGAAACTGATTCCGAATTTATCGAATAAGTTAAATTATATAATCCATTATCGAAATTTGAAACAGGCGATTAGAAATGGTTTAATCTTGACGCGAATACATAGAGTTCTTAAATTCAATCAATCTCGCTGGTTGAAGAAATATGTAGACCTCAATACTGAGATGCGCAATAAAAGTACGAACAAAGCCGATAATGGATTATTTAAAAAGATGGTCAACTGTGTGTATGGTAAAACTATGGAAAATGTCGATAGAAGGACCGATATCAAACTTGTGACCCATTGGGAGAGTATCGGGAAGCGGAAGGGTGCTAATGCATTAACGGCCCTTCCCAATTATAAGACTTGCACGATATTTCATGAAAATTTCGTTGCAATTCACATGGGTAGGGTTAGCGTGCATTATGATAAACCGCTCTATGTGGGCTTCAGCATATTAGATGTGTCGAAAATTGTAATCTATGATTTCTTATATGATTGTATCAAGAAAAATTTTCCTGGAACATCATCATCATTATTGTATACTGATACTGATTCCCTCATCTTGAAAATTGATAGCGAAAATTTCTATGATTTTATGAAAGAAAACATAGAATATTTCGACACATCTAATTATCCTGTAAAAAATAACTTCAACATGCCTCGCACAGAATCGATCGTCGGCAAAATGAAAGATGAATTCCCAAACAACCCCTTAATTAGTTTTTATGGTACTGGCGCCAAAGCTTATTGCGTCAAATCAACGACTAGCGAGGTGAAAAAAGCGAAAGGCGTTGCCAGGGCTGTTATAAGAAACGAACTATCTCTAGATAGTTATAAAGACATCGTTGAGAAAGGTGGTTTGATATTTCGCAAGATGAATACTTTTCGTAGCTATAAGCATGACATCTTCACGGAGATGAGAAACAAAGTTGCTCTTTCATATCACGACGATAAGCGGTTTATTATTCCCAATACTGTCAGAACTCTTCCTTGGGGTCATAATGATATCGATTTTTATCGATTTAGTCCAGAGCAAAATTCAATTTGGCTACATCAGGCAATAAGCGACTTGTCGCAGAATGATCAGGGGGAGGATAATGAACGGTCCAAAAGATTAGACTCGCTAATTGAAATGTTGATGGAGCAATTAGAACCTCAGCAGTGAGCTCTATACCGGGAGAGGGGGTAGGGGGAGGGGAGGATTGTTTGCTACATGCCCTATAAGGGGTATAAGATATTTCCATTCCTCCGAGTTGGTGACTAGCTGCGATATTGGCAACAGCAGTTGAGATGACTACCGAGGTCAGCGAGACGCTTGCGAAACTTTCAATTCAGGAGCATGATAAAGAAAAGGGGAAAGCTGTGAGTATATTTTTTATTCGATAATATTCTCGATTTTGGGAATCATTTCCATATTATAAATGTATATTTTCTCGTTGCAGCCTTCCAAAAACGCTGTTGGGCAGCAAGGCATAGACAATTTCACGGATGAAGGATACGATGACGCCGAATGCAGCGAAAAAGCACTTGAGCGAAATAAATTTATGAATGTCCCTCGGTCATTCTTATGTACATTATGTAATCGAACACTTCACGAAACAATTGTGACAGGTGTTGCTCCTATTTGTTGCAATGTACGCAGCAAAGTTTATATTTACCATTTTTGAAGTTATGTAATCGAAAACTTCATGAAACAATTGCGGTAGGTGTTGCTCCTATTTGTTGCAATATATGTAGTGAAGTTTATATTTACCATTTTTGAAGTAATAATATTTTTCTATACTCGAAACATTTATTGTAATATTATTGCGCAGTAGGCTATAATCCCCCCACCCCTCAGCCATTCTTGATATTCTTCACCGCAAAGGTGTGTTAGAGTCAGTTGTACGAAAGGCGGCCACCATGAAACTACTCGCTGTTGACATGCAAGGTTTCGTGCTTGGTGATAATAGTGTATTCCACCCCAAAGAAATATCTATCACAGATGGGGAGAAAACTAATCATTACATATTGAAACCGCCTAAGCCCTATAACAGTTTAACTCGGAGTGAAAAAAAGCAAGTAACCTATGTGGAACGAAACATCCACGGTATAAGATACTCGAGTGGGCTCATCGACTATGATCAACTGATGGGTGAGGTGCTTGAGCCTATTGCGAGCGCTAGTATAGTTTATGTGAAGGGGCATCAAAAGTTTGAGATTTTACAACAGTATGTAGAACAATTGGCCTATAAGCCATACATTGTGAATATTGAAAAATATCAGCATGATATGTGTCTTCAAAACCCTGTACCAGTATTCGAAAAAGAAGCTGCTCTATGTATGAATCATACGCTATCTGCAAGGGTTAATTGTAGCTTGAGGCAATCGCACGCAGTATGGAGTTGGGTCTCTCAACATTTGAAATATTGTACTTATGATGTAAATAAATAAATATATATATTGTCATTCGAGATTATTTTACCTGACACCTTCCACACCAATTTCCTTATGGGCGAAGTAGAGAATGTCTGACGCGACAGTTGGTATGATCGGTGACATCCGGTATGGGAGATGGCAGTTGGTAAATTATAGTTGGTACGGTAGATGGCGCTTCACTTCTGTCAAAATTCATGCATCCCAAATACAACCAACTACGGGTACAGAACACTTCCTAATTGACAGTTGACATGATTGGTGATAACTGACGTGACAGGTGACAATTGGCAGGGCAGCTGTCACGGCGGCCATCTTAGGCGGAAAGAGCATTGAAAAGCGGAGGAGGTAGCAATTTTAACCATAGCGATTTCAACTCCTGAGTCGAGCAGTAGTCATTGAATTGTTATAGAAGCATCTACAAGTGAGCATTCAATTATGTCTGGACAATATCGAAATATGTCCATGAGACAAATGGTGGCCGCCATACGGGAGAGACAACGCACCAACCCGGTGGAGATCGACGAAATGGTGCAGAGACACTTGGACGAGCGGCGGGCCGATGAAGCAATGCAGGAGATAATGGCTGTGGAGATTCCAGAACTCGACCCTGGATCAGACTCTGATGAAACCATCATTTTATCTCCCGTTATCACAAGAAGTTGGAATTCCTCAGCTTTTTACAGCACCTATCGCATCGGGCTCCGGAACTTGGTGACTGCGCTGGTACAGGAGATGGGGGCCCCGTTCTTGTCGTATTCGCCAACGAGCAACGCTGGCACATTCCCGTGCTGGGATTAAGGTCTTCTGGCACGAAGGCGTCCCCGCAATTGTGGCAGCATATCGCCCCATTCGCGATAAGCGGCCTCACTGCAATAATTGGCTTGTTATCCCAGGCACTCGGATACATATTGACTGAAGAATAATTGAGGAGTTCTTCTCAAACTAGTGGTCGACTCAGGAGTTGAAACCGCTATGACCTCCGCTTTTCAATACTCTTTCCGACTAAGATGGCCGCCGTGAAAGTCGCCCTGTCAATTGTCATCTGCCAGCTATCACCCGATATCAGTAGCGTCACTCGCCATCAGTAGCGCCACTTGCCATCAGTAGCGCCACCTGCTATTAAGGCTAATGACCTTGAAACAGGGGCGCCATCTATCACAATCGCTATTATTTGCCATACCAAACTATCGCGAAGTGTTCCGTGCCCGTAGTTGGTCGTTGAGGTGTTCCGTGTCAGCTGTCATCCGCCATCAGTAGCGCCATCATCATCTGTCACCCGCCATCAGTCACTCCCACTCTCAGCTAGGAGGGAGGAAAGAGTACAAAAGCGAAGCGCCCACTCGAATTTATCATTCTGCTGCCTGCCTTCCTCTTCGACTAGACCTGCCTACTAGACGCTGCTAGATCAATTGTGAGTATTACCTTTTGACTATGTATAGTGAATTTGTATATATCCCCATATTTTTGTACTTATGATTTTGTATTATATTCTAAGTGGTGAATCTGGGACTTGTAGATTTCTCTCGTTGTGATAACATCAGATTATTTCTGTTTCTTTGACTCTGAATATTTTTCTCATTGCATTAATATCGAATCATTTTCAAAGTGGAAGAAGTTGGGGCTTGAACATTTTTTCTCGTTGTGATAATATTAGATTATTTCTATTTGCCCGACTCTGAATGTTTGTTCCACATTGCTCCAATTTCGAATTATTTTTCAAAGCGGAAAACTCTTACTCTTGTTTTTTTTGCATTATACTAATATTGAATCTTTTTCCAAGTGATAGAATCTGCAAACCGTTTCCATCTTCAACTAATTCTGCTGCCCGCCTTCCTCTTCGACTAGACCTGCCTACTAGACGCCGCTAGATCAATTGTGAGTATTACCTTTTGGTTGTGTATAGTGAATTTGTATATATCTCTAAATTTTTGTACTTGTGATTTTGTGTTATATTCTGAGTGGTGAATGTAGGACTTGTATATTTTTCTCATTGTGATAACATTAGATTATTTCTATTTCTTCGACTCTGAATGTTTTCTCATTGCATTAATATCGAATCATTTTCAAAGTGAAAGAAGCTGGGACTTTAACATTTTTTCTCGTTGTGATAATATTAGATTATTTCTATTTGTCCGACTCTGAATGTTTTTCCTCACTGCTCCAATGTCGAATTATTTTTCCAAAGTGGAAAACTCTTACTCTTGTTTTTTTGCATTATACTAATATTGAATCTTTTTCCAAGTGATAGAATCTTCGAGTGTTTTCATCTTGAACTCATTCTGTTCGCTGCCTTCCTGTTGGGCTACTCAGACTAGACGCTCCTAGACCAACTGTGAGTATTACCTTTGAAGTGTGTATAGTGAATTTGTATACATCTTCATATTTTTGTACTTGTGATATCGAATTATATTCTAAGTGGTGAATGTAGGACTTGTACATTTTTCTCATTGTGATAACATTAGATTATTTCTATTTCTTTGACTCTGAATGTTTTCTCATTGCATTGATATCGAATCATTTTCAAAGTGATAGAAGCTGGGACTTTTGAACATTTTTTTTCTTCTTGTGATAATATCAGATTATTTCTATTTCTCCAACTCTGAATGTTTTTCCTCATTGCTTCAATGTCGAATTATTTTTCCGAAGTGGAAAACTCTTACTCTTGTTTTTTTTCATTATACTAATATTGAATCTTTTTCCAAGTTGTAGAATCTTCAAGTGTTTTTTGGACCCGGTCTAGAAGACACCGTTGCTTGCCCTCCTCTCGAGCTACCACACCACCGGCAAATTTTTTTTGGAGTATTACTTCTGAACCAATTGTAAGTATTTCCTTGTGAGTGCATATAGTGAAATATAAATTTTCGAGTTCTATAACATACTTCATTCTCATTGTGATATAGTCGAGTTTTGCTAAGTGCTATAATAACCTATAACTTATAATATTTTTCTTTGCGATAATTTCATAATTTCTCTATACAATGCAATACACGACTTAACATGTTTTCATTGTTATAGAAATACGAGATGGCCTTCAACAACTCCGCCGCCGCCGCTCAATCCTCTGCCGCTCCCGACAATTCTGAGGAGCTCCAGCAATCAAGTAGGTTATTTTCAACTCTTTTTCTTGTAACACCATCCTAATATTTTTCTCGAAATTTTTTCAGGCATCAATTCATCATTTTTCGAGAACATCACCATGGACGCATTTGATGTTCCCGAAGATGAAATTGATCTTGGAGCTCTTCTCGCTAACACGTATGATAGCATGTGCGGCGACGATACCGTGGGTGCGGCTGGCACCCGGGGTAAGAAGAGGCCGGCGATGTCGCAAGGGGCATCTTCCAAGGGGGCTAAGATGAGCTGTCGCAGGGTGAGTGAATCATCTTCATCGTCGGAGAGTGAGGAGGATATGGCGCTTTCAGACAAAGCGTCAATGTTGGTTGAAAGCCTGCCCGAAGATGACAATGCTGATGATTTCGCGCCACAAACCAAGAAAATGAAGGTTTGTGGCGCGAAATCATCGGGATCTGTTGGGGGGAAAAGCATGTCCTCGTCAAAAAGGAAGGTTGCTAACCCCCTTCAACATATCTTTCTCGATGATAGCGAGGATGATTTTGCACCACCACCGCAACCAAAGAAAAAGATCTTTGGTAGCCGTGTTGGTGGAAAGAGGGCGTTATCATCGAGGGCATCGACGTCTTCGAAAGCGTCGCCCAAGGCACCTTCGAAGAAGAGGAAGATTAGCCCGAAGGCGGTTGCGGGGCCTTCTAAGGCCGGCCCTAGCAAGAAGGGCAAATCTTCCTCTTCGTCAATGATACTCCGCAAGTTCCTCAATAATAGTGGCAAGGCAAACCCCTACCGCGGAGGTGATATTGCTGAGTGGTACGCGGAACGGCGTACCGCTCAACAAGAGCGAAAGCCGGCAATCAACGTCCTCAGAGTGGACGTGATCAAGCCGGCTAGTGCTCGAACCAATGCGGACGGTGATGCGATCGCCGCCATTGATGAGGGAACCAGTGGAGTAGGCGCCGTGGGTGATGCACCGGAAGTGGCTAATGCCAATAAAATTGAACAGTCTGGAAGCATCAGCATCGTCACCATCTCCGACGATGAAGGTGCTACTGCTGCTGAGGGCGCGGATGTTGGCGAAAACAATGGTGGTGATGCCATCGTTCATGAGGCTGCAGTTGCCGCCACTCCGCCGCCTGATGACGAAGTCATCACCATCGTTGTTTTCGCCGACGCCGCGCCACCTCATGGAGATGCCACCCCGCGACCTCCCCAACAACCATCGATGGCGCTGGAGGCAGAGGTTGCGGCGACGCCCCCATCATCCCCACCACCACCATCGCCATCGCCAGCAGCTGAGGCGGAGGTTGCGACATCATCCCCGGCGGGTATTGCGTCACCCTCGCCGCTAGCGGAGGATGTGCCGCCGTCGCAGCCGTCGCCGCCATCTTCACCGGCAGCTGGAGGTGCGGCTTCGCCTTCACAGGCGGAGAGTGAGGATGCCGCGCCGCCGACGCCTTCCCCGTCAAACAGCATTCCGCCGGGACCAGTACTGCCTTCCACCCAATTGCGAAAATATGACGTCGAGTTGAGGCAGTGGTTGGCAGTGATGAGCAACCGCAAAACGAGAACCCTTCACGACAACGCGCAGGTTGAAGCTCAGCTGGTTGAGATTGAAGCTCAGCTGGCTGAGATTTTAGCTCAGAAAGCTGAGCTTCAGCGAATTTCTGCAATGCAGAAAGAGAGCATAGCCGAAATCGATGTGGAGGTTTCTCGTTATGGGGGACATGCCGACGCGAATGCTGTTTTACTGGGGAAGGAAACCTAGTTGTATATAGTTTTTTGTAAATTTTAATTAAGGCCCTAATTGTAAATAGTTTTTGTAAATATAAATTAAGATGTATATATAGTTGTAAGTATGTAAATAAATTATTGTAAATATTAGTAAAAGATGTGTGTATATAAAGATGATTGTGTATATAGTTGAAAATAAAGTTTTTATAAATATAAATAAAGGTGTATATAGTTGTGAATATATATTTATGTTTGTGTTCATCATATTATTTGCAAATTTTCATAATAAAATATATTAAATTCTGATGCGACTTTTTCTTATTGGGTGAAAATTGGGTAGGAAAGAAATAGGCGATAGGAAATGTCAACAGACTCATTTATTGAAAAAAAATTAAATACTTCAAACAATTGCAGATTTATCAAGCCAAGAATTGTGCTCTTCAGAAAATCCTAGCCACTTGACAAATATCTTATTCCCCTTCGTTTTCAACACTTTTTCAACTAGATATGCATTTGGCTCAGCTGTTTTCAACAATTCCAATTCATAAAAGCATCCCTTGATAGGGCGACCTTTGACATCTTTGATGTTGTATGTCGTCGGATTGGTAATATTCACTTTAGATATGGTGAATAATTCTGTGGAAAAATTGGCTGAGTATCCTTTCTCGAAAACTCCTTTGAATTTGCTTATTCTGACAACATCTCCAACATTATATTTTGCCGGTGGCGCTATTTTCAGGTGGCTATATACTTTAAGTATTGTTGAAGGTGTTACGTCAGCAGGTTTCATACCAATTGTTCTATGTTTTCTATTATTATACTCGTTAGCAAAATTTGCGAGAATGTCGAGCCACTTATAGTCACCTCTGGCGGAGAATTCTCTATAGATCCAAGTCTTCAATGTTCTAATTACTCGCTCCACAATAGCTGCTTTCATTATACTATAAGTTGAATAGTGATTGATCTTATATCTCTGCATCAAATTTTCGAAGCGTGAATTGTAGAATTCTTTGCCTAAATCACTTTGAATATTTTTTGGAGAATATTCAGCTCGCTTCAGCACTTTTTCCATAGCTTTTGTCACTTCCACACCAGTTTTATTTTTTATCGGTTCAACCCATAAATATTTTGAATAGCAATCGATAACGAATAATATATATCGATAGCCCATATTCTCATCTGCATATATTTGCATTTCAGCCAAATCAATTTGCCACAGGTCAGCAAATCCTTTGATTATCGTTCTCCTCCTTTTGAAGTTACGCCTCGCGGGTTTGTGTAATTCATTAGCAATCGCCCTTTTGGTTGGGCTTATTTTCATCTTCCACTTCGTAGATTTCCCGCTGCGATTACTTCGGCTTTCATTCATATACTAATAACTAATCTTTCAAACTCGCATATACATATGGCGCTCGCACTTTGAAAAATCAACGTATGATACCTTCTTCACGCAATTCCTCTATTATCGACATTATTTCATTATCATGCCCTGTATGACCAACCATTTTAGAACTCCACAATAATCGAAGACGTTCCACCAATTCTGCAGCATCATTCCAATAAACAAATTCTTTCCGTTTTCTATTCAGAACTTTTTTGCGCGGTATTGACCCCACTACTCCTTTACCGCCTTTGATATCAAATCGTTGAGGATTACTCCTCATATAATGTGGGCTATCTATGAGAGGTTTGATGATTTGTCGATATTTCTTTTTCGAGTTAGAGGATTCAGCATTCAGACCTCCTCTAATATCATAATTTTTATATGCGGATCCTGTAGTCTTCAGAATGGAGGTATATATCTGCTTATCTCGATCGCTAATAGATCCAGGTGCTTGATTCATA
Organism: Chrysomela aeneicollis; assembly: GCA_029955515.1. Classification (NCBI taxonomy): domain Eukaryota; kingdom Metazoa; phylum Arthropoda; class Insecta; order Coleoptera; family Chrysomelidae; genus Chrysomela; species Chrysomela aeneicollis. The sequence goes on along the minus strand of JARUHQ010000031.1, from coordinate 2,353,150 downwards.
AAAATCAAATCATATAGTTCAGAAGAAGCTGGAAATACCTTACTCCTTCTATTATCACGCCATAATTCGATTTGATCATTCAAAAAACGGATTTCCATATTACCCATCCTTAATTTACCCGTTTTGGGATCGATACGAACACCATATACTGTATCATAATTAGATTTTCCAGTTTTCAAGTTATCCAAATGCTGCTGCACTCGATCTTGTAGAGTTGTTGTATCAATAGCGGTAGTATTATCGCTAGAAATGTGTGAAGTTGATGATGTTGGTGGTGTTTCCATCATTGTCACATAATCGAGTTCGCTCTGCATCAATTGCGAATTTTTGCTGGAATTTCCAGATTCCAAATGTTTATCAAACATTTCTGTAGCATCTCCCACCGTTTTCCTACGCATCGGCGTAGAATGGTGCGTAGGCTGCGGTATTTTAAGGATAGGTGGTACTTTCAGACCCGATATTTGGGAGGGGGCTATCGCTACCGCAGCAGCTTCTGAGATAGCTTTCAATGGTTTCGTTAGCGGTTTGTATACCTTCTCAAGCATTGTCTGATCGCTGAGGTGGGCGCTCTTCAAACTTTTGAATTTTTTTCTCACCGCATCAGTTGCTTCGACAAGTTTCTGCTTGAGACATATTTCATCCATTTTTTCACTGCTAGATGCGCTCATTTTGCCATCCAGCGATCGAATGATTCAACCACATCAGGGTATCACGGATATATGAAGCAATCAAACCCTTTTCTATAGCGTCCCTCGCAAATCTCACTATCCTTATCGATAACGAGAAAACCATATTTATCCGTCCAACTATGTGCGCACATATCCCGAAATTGATTGAATGTCACATCTGGGGATACATGATCGGAAAATATGTGATGAAGATTCATTTCGTCCTGTTTGAACATGATTATGAAATTCGCATTATCGCGAATTAGTTGTTTAGGCACTCTCGAATAGGTTTGCGCAAGATAGAAACAATCGACATTCCTATGGCGCCCCATCGAAAAATAAGATCTAATCACATCATGTTTTTCACATATAACATCATCGAATATAAATATACTCTCAGGTTTTGCATCGGCAGGTTCAACTATGCCTGCATTGTTACTGTAAGTGTGATAACCCAACCCCTTTATCGGTTCCAATACTTTACGTAAATACTCATACTTGGGTTGATACAATGATTTTGAATAGAGGTATATGTTGGCGAATCGTAAGCCATTCTGATTGGTGAGCAGTGATATCATAACATTCGTCTTGCCACAATTCGATGGACCAATAATCAAACTTCGAATTGTATTGGGAAATAGATCCCCATGCCTACGCTGTGGAATTGCACTATTTCCTAACCCAACTTTTTCATCAAAATTTTCCACACTGAATGTCTCATTTTGTCGAACAATCTACATCATGCGACTGCCAAGTACTTTATAATGATCTGCGAGTGTCGCAAAGCTCATTTATATCATGAACGCCAAGCGATACACTTCAACAAAGAAAAAAAGTTGGCGAATTTGTCGTAAGGGGAAAACAACAAATATAATGAAGGGAAAAAGGCGCTTTGGTATGGGGTGCGGCGGTAGTGTGCTGAAAAGGAAAAAGAAGCGGACCACGCCCAAACGCATGAGAAAGATAGCTTTTGGATCGGGAATAGTGCACAAAGTTCGACATGCGCTACGCCAAATGGGGAACAGGGGAACGCTCACCAGAAACTTGGGTGAAACAACTCTAAAGGCCGTCGGTGCAGCTAAAAAATTCGTGAGAATGGCAGGAGGAAGGAGAAATATTCGAACACCCCGCATAATACCAATCCCCAAAGTTGGCGGCATTCTCCCACTAATCCCAATTTTCGCGGGATTATCAGCATTGGGTAGTTTGGCTGCAGGCAGTGCAAGCGTTGTTCGTGCTATCAATTCCGCCAAAGAAAGTAAGGAGAAACTCGCTGAGGCGAACCGCCACAACACACATATGGAGGCTATTGCTCTAGGTAAAATGGGCAAGGGGGTCTATCTGAAACCATACCGCAAAGGGTTGGGTATCTATTTGAAGTCCCAAACTCCAAAAAACTAGATGGCCTACCTCGAAGGGCTTTAACAGATGTGGACCTATCACGACATATAAAAAAGATAGGAATACCAAACTTTCGAGGTATATATATGAGGGATAATTTACCCTCATCCGGCCCATATCGTACAGAATCCACCATATTGAATTTAGATAGCGAACAAGGTGATGGCACACATTGGGTTGCATATAAAAAAAGCGGTAAAGTAGTCGAGTATTATGATAGCTATGGCGATTTACCCCCACCAAAAGAGTTGGTGAAATATCTGAATAGAGGGCCGCAGGCGCTTAGAGCTACCAAAATAGTATATAACTATGAGCGCCAACAAGAATACAACACAGTCTGGTGCGGGCATTTGTGCTTGAAATTTCTTTCGAAGAAGAACACAAACGAAAAGTAGCTCATCATGGATCGAGAAAGCATCAAAGAAATGGCCCATGCGTTGTTAGCTTACTCTAAATCACGCTCTCTCTTAAAAATGACTGAGAAAGAACTCGCCGACCTACCAAAGGAAGTATTGATTGGATTGGCCTCCCAAGAAATAGCTCTAGTATGGGATAAGCTACCGCAACGATTGAAAGACGATCCAGAGGTGTCGAAATACCAATTTTGTGAGGATCATCATCACGAGAAATGCGATAATCAACCAGACGGTGTTGATGTCAACGATGGACCAATACCACGAAAAGTGTTTTGCTGCTTTTGTCGAATGAAAATGTAGATGTGGCAATATGTAATAAAAAATTTTTTATATATAAATGATTATCAATGCGAAAATAAAAACATTCTTCAATGTCTCGCATAGCGATCAAGTTGCAGCTGTTGAATGTTCATTGAGGTTTGTTACCCATTTTCGCCGTTTTCTTTACACACCACCAACATTATGTCGCAAACATTCACCATATCGGGTGGTCATAGTGTTTTGAGCGCTGATTTTTACCCACCAATTGAACTAGATGCGAGAAGAACTTACGGTTTGGGATTACACGGCTTTTATTCTTACAATTCCATAGCCAATATAGATGAGACTAATAACGCTTTGGGTTATTGGGATGAGAAAGAAGGTCGCATCTCTGAGAACTTGAAAATGATTCATATTCCACCAGGCGCCTATGAAATAGAAGAAATCAATAGAGTTATACAAGAAGCTATAGCATCTTCGAACCCCTCCTCTGATAGTAAAAAGAGTAAAAATAATATTGAATTTTATCTTCGAGCTAATAATAACACTCTAATGTGTGAAATGAAATCTCCATATGGAATTATGTTGTCAACTGAGAATTCCATAGCCGAAGTGTTGGGTTTCGAGAAAAAATTCTACCCATCCAACTTTCTACATAAATCCACCAAGCCGGTGAAAATTATTAAAGTTCGCCTAATACGCATCGATTGCAATATCACGAGCGGGGCGTACCTGAATGGGGAAGAGGTTCACACGTTGTATGAATTCGACATCAATGTGGATCCTGGATATAAGCTGTCGAAGGAACCGAAAAACATTATATATCTACCAATCAGCCCGACCGGACGTCAGTCTATCGATAACATTACACTGAGAATTTTGGATGATGAAAATTGTTTGGTCGATTTCCGAGGAGAGAAGATTATTGTGAAGCTTGAACTGAAACAACTAGATTGATCTCGAAAAATAGCAGAGAAAAGATGGGGTTCTGCTTCGGTAACCAATCAAAGCGAATATCCACCCCCACACCCCATAATGACCGCAGAAATAATAAAAAGAAGTGTAAACGCGGTCGCGGATTCATTCGCAATCGACGTCTCAATCAGACAAGGCGGCATCATAACCTATCTGAGAGCGATATTGATTTCTTGAAATCTATCGGACTGAAAGTGCTACAGAAAAAATAGAGATGGTTTCCACAACTTCTACTAGCCTCCAATTGGAAGTGTTTGATGAACCAATCTTCGATCATTCCCTAATCAGCCTGCATGAACACACATACAAACCATATGGTTCACCATCATTCAAGAACTCTGACGAAATAAGAATAGCTGTCAACTTTCAAGATTTGATATTAGATATTGCAGAGAGCTACATCTACATCGAAGGAAAATTCATGCCAGATGATTTGACAGCAGATTGCTATTTATCCAATAATGCTCTAGCATTCCTCTTCGACGAAATTCGCTATGAGATGGGTGGCGAACAAGTGTGTATGATTCGAAAACCAGGCATCACTACAGCTATGAAATGTATGATCTCCTATGGGGAATCGAATAAAAAATTTCTAGAGACCCTCGGTTGGGGAATTGATGATGATAATCAACCGATCCTAGACAAAATCAATCACGTATTCAGCGGAAAATTACCACTCAAATACTTGATGGGATTCGCTGAGGACTATAATAAGGGTGTCTTGAATATAAAACAAGAGTTGATACTAATCATTGCTCGCTCATTCAAAAACTCCTACATGGGAGTAGTTAATGCGAAAATAGAAATTGATAAGATTGAATGGAGAATAAGGCATATCATGCCGTCAGATAAACAAAAACTCAAACTATTGAATCGCATCAATAAAAGTTCCACTGCGAAGATAAAAATAGCATATAGGATGTGGGATTTGTATGAGTTACCAACTATCCGTGAAACATCTTCAGACATTTGGGCTGTCAAAACTACCAACAGCCTCGAGCGACCGCGATACATTATCATAGGATTCCAGAAATCTACTAATACGGATGATGTATCTCAAGATGCCACCCAATTCATTAATGCTGACATTAATAATATTCGAGTGTATTTGAATTCAGAAGTATACCCATACGAGCGGTGGAATTTAGAATTCGACAGGAAGTTGGATGCTATAGCCTATTATGCTTACGAAAATTTCCAAAAGAGTTACTATGGTAAAGATATGAGTGAGCCGATGATGGGTATAGAAGAATTCAGGAAGAACCCATTATTTATCATCGATTGCAGCCATCAAGCCGACGCCATGAAATCCTCAACAGTAGATATCAAATTGGAATTTGAGACTCGCAAATCAAAATTTCCAGCCAATACAAGAGTGTATGCGCTCATTCTACATGACGCAGTCATGACATATAGCGCTCTAGATGGCTCCATACAGATGGGTGTATGAACGAAGAATTATGAAGCTATGATCAGATGAATCACTACCACCATAGTTTAAGATATATATATTTGTAGCAGTTTTTTTTCGGATAATAAAAGATGTAAAATGTTGAATAATGTTTTATTTTTCCTATTATGTACAATGATTGAAATAGTGAGTCTTAAGACTATAAGAGCATACTAGACACCCCCTTGTACCCCGCCACCTTCTTGTTCTTCCCCAACTTCTTCTTCCCCTTCTTCGCCTTCTTCGCCTTCTCCACCTTCTTCTTCTTCTTCTGAAGCTTCCCTCAAACCGTATTTTTCGATGATGATAGTTGGTAGGAATTCAACTAAATCATGAAGGAAGCATTCCAAACCCTCCTTCACCATTTCTTCAAGAAACTTCTCCAAAGTTATACTCCCGTGTTCTAGGCGACTGCATAGAAAATGACCGATTTTATATCGATCAGCATCCGCTAAAATCTCTCGAGCTCGTTCTTGATTGAAACATGCGCTCATATCATAGTTGGCTGCATGGAGTGAATCACGCTCCAAATCGATGAGTTCACATTTAAGTCTGCTGACTGCTGATTCGATGTCTTCAGCAGCTGGCCAAAACTGGCTAGAATAGTGCATCCACATATCCTTAGAAGTTGAGTACTGGAGTCTACAAATAAATAAACAAAAAAAAGAGTTTAGGAGATAATTCAACAAATACGTTTCATATTACATAGCTCATACCCTCAGCTTAAAAAAACTACTCACCAAAAATGGTAAATGCGACGACGAGGGTGGCGAGAATGTAAGAACTACTATATACATATAATCTTTAAACTCCCTTTCACTAATACTAAACTAATCATAAAAATAATTCAATTAATTACTGAGGCGAAGTCTCGCTAAGGGGTATTTCTTTTATGCCGAACCTAATAAGCGTTCGCGTTTTCGCACCAGCATATGATGGTTCACTCTGCCCCAGGTATGCTATTGTATAAAGCCCGCGGGAGTTGATCAAATGGAGATCGCTTTCTTCAATCACATCTGAAACTCTTTTGGGCAACCAACATTTCACAGTTTCCCCACTTTCTTCATCTAATAATATAACGGTGGCAGATCTACCAAATCTAGTTTCAAATATTGTCATTTTCTTGATCAGATAAGGCTTATTCAAGATCAGCGATGATATCAACACTTGCTTGGTGAATTCATACCCTTCAGCGATTTGATTATTGATCGCGATCAAATCAATTTTAGGTGAACCCATCTCTAGATTAAACACGTGAAAGAGAGTACAAAAGAATATATAGAATATAGGAATTTACTTACATAAAAATAACACTTGTTATCACGCAAGGATACGCACACGCTTTACGAGTCAATATTTATTTTTATTGATTGCTAGTTATACTGCTGCTACTGCTTGTGGCAACTATAGCACTGAATCGCCAATTTATAGGAACTCCCCTACTCTCACCAACGCGATCTTGAACTCTAGTGGGGGAATGGCGCATGCGCACGCAGAAGCAGCGTTCAAGGTCGCACCCCCTCCCATTTCAGAGGTGTGAAAACACAAGGACATGCTCACAGAAAAAGAGAGCCCTCCTCAAGGACGCGCTCCTCTCAAGGCCACACCAACTCCCAAGGGCACCCTCCTCTCAAGGTCGCCAACTCGAGGTCACTCCTCCCAAGATCACATCGGGGTCATTCACCCCAAGGTCACTCCTCTCAAGGTCACTCCTCCCAAGGTCATTCACCCCAAGGTCACTCCTCCCAAGGTCACTCCTCCCAAGGTCATTGACCCCCCAAGGTCATTGACCCCCCAAGGCCACGTGGGGGGTGTGTGACCTTGGGAGGAGGTCTAGAATCGGCACAAATCATCTACTCATAGGCTATTAAACCACCTCCTATATCGATCATCAGCTGACTCACGATGACTAGTAGTACTTTGTTAGGGCAAGATTTTATTAAGCAGTGCCTGTGCATTCGTAGGTACTCGCCACTAACTCTCCCAGCAGCTCAGTAGGGCGTGGGTACGGTTACAATAATGTAAAATTTCTTAAATTTTTGGAGAAATTAATAAGGGTTTAATTTTCCGGTGCGCCACTGATTTTTTGCCAGAAAAATCAGAAACCACCCAGTTGAAAGGGACAGGACACTGCGCTAAAGAATCAATACAATGAGACACAGTCAAGTACTTTTAGTGTAAGCTGGAATGAACCCTGGGGTTAGGTAGCTAAAGAATAATAGTCACACTCCTTGAAATTTACGAATATATTGGTATCAACACTGTATCCAAGAGGGGTTATCAGCATTCACATAAACAGTGAGCCAAGAATGAACAGCAGGAATTTCCTAAATATACTCTACAAAATGATATTTTTGAAGGGGCCAATCACGTGACGTCACGGGGAAGCTTACATGGGCAATTCAATAAAACATAATTATTATTGTAACATCTATCAGTAGATTCAGGTTATTCACTCTCAAATGACTTAGCTGACTGCTCAGTGGAGCTCCTTTGCTGATACCACTCAGTGCCTCTCAAGACTGCAGATGTAGGATGCAAGTCAACAGTTGTTGTGGCTCATGGAATACTTTGAAACTGCCAGGTAAATTTCGGTGTTCAGCCCTGAACACTGGGGAACTCTTTGCTAGGCACCTCAATACTGCTAGAGATGAACAGGTACAGCAAAATGTTCTAAGGGAGTTGACCAGTCTTAATCCGTTGGAGGAGTGAATGAATGAGGTGGAAAGAAGAAGGTGGAAATAAGACGGTGGAAAGACGAAGGTGGAGATAAGACGGTGGAAAGACGAAGGTGGAGATAAGACCCTAAAAAGAATAACCACAGACTTAAGCACGACTCGACGGGTGGTCAATCATGTTGCACAGGTGGTGGACACTTGTGCTTTCTACTAACCTCGAGTATGTATGGAGGGTCAAATCATATATGGTTCAGATCTAGTTTGAACCGTATTTTCAATTTCCAGTAATCGAAATAATCAAATCTATAAAATTATTAAATAGATTAAAAACGGAATTTTAACCTCAAAAATAACCTACTTACATGGCGCGCAAATCCTGCTAAGCAGATAAATGATTCATTACCATATAAACATCCAAAAATGGTCCGATAAATAAGGAATCATAAAATGTTGAAATTTTCCATATCCATCCAATGATGATCGATAAATCGAAGGAAAATTCTCAACTCGCCATGCACTTGATTTCGATAAGGAATCAGGAAAAAGATAATCGAAGATCGGAAATAAGTCAAATGTCCGATTTCAGGAATCAGACAAAGTGTCATCCGTCGATTGATCACTGTCAACCCATGGTGCAGGGACAAAATTCCGAGAACCTAACTCATGTTCGAGATGATCATGGGATGTTTAATTGTTGTGTCTGAACAACCCTATAGCAGATATTGATCACATTCAATCAGTTATTATTGACATAAACGAACAGACGCCATCTATTAATTGCTTATCGAAGCAGAACACTAATCCAATGTCTAATAACATTGATTGAACGCAAGCCATCTATGCACTAATTTTCGTATCAGAACATAAGAAACTATCCCATGAACAATTTGAGTGGCGATCGTCAGAAGAAGAGTTACGGGCATTTTATCACTTCTGTGTTCTTAGATATTATCAGGTGTTGTCATGTGGGCACCTAGCATTCTGTGATGTGGTTGGATTGATCCCATCTGATAGCTGTCATCACTCATTATTCATTATTGACATTTCATAATTAATTTACTTATGTGGATTTTATGTATACAATGAATGGATCGTAATCATTTGATAAGGACTACCACAGGAATTGATCATGCAAAATATATGTTAATAAGGTGAGTATGACACGAAATGACGATATCATAACGGAGCTAGAGATTACAAAATCAACAGAATACTAGATGAACCATTAATATGATTACTACAAACACAAGAGATTTTGGTACTTTAAAGAAGGATTTCACTGTGTAAAATATGACCGTAACAAATCCCCCCTCCACTCGGGGAGGCATCAAAGTTCCATATACTTTGATGACGATAAGTTAAAGCTAGCCACGAGTTAGCAAATGAAAAGATACGGAATGGAAAAACTATACCCACTGCACCATGATGCTGTGGCCACCGACCCCATCAAGTCGTACTTTCATCTGTGGATATACCCCTCAAACACAAACTTCACACAATTCAATTGAAATAATCAATAAAACTACAACGCAACAGGAAAATGCAATGCACGCATCAAACTACAACGCATAGAAAGCCCAATGCTAAGAAAGCTACAAAGCAAAGAAAACTACAATGCGAAGAAAACTACAATGCATATGCTGAAATACACAAACCTTGAACAGCTGTTGCGCCGGAATATTGAATTAAATGAAACCTAGTAGACTATCAAGTGGATATGTTCATGGTGGAAAGGTGAAGGATGATCAAACAGATTATTTTACCATAACTCAGTGTCAACATATACAAGAAACCATCCCATGTAAGAGAATCTATGGAGAATTATGAAAGTACTATCATAATTATCCCTCATAAGAGGATGTCAGTGCTGATGCTCACAAGAACAGCATAATCCGCAACAAAGCGAAGCTTTCAACCAAAATGCACAGCACCGAAACCGACTGCTAGAAAACACATCCCTGGACTAACAAATAGCACTAGCAGGAGTTCACAGAAGAACAAAATTTCTACACAGTCAAGATAGTTACCTAATCAAAATTTCCATAGACTCAAAGTACTACAACTAACAAGACATGGCGAACGGGCTTCAAGTATGTGACAATAATGAATTCATGGTAACAAAACAGAGGTGTTTCTGTCGTGGTTTAAAGTGAATAAAACTACCACTAGTTGGGAACTTTTCGGTTCAAGTATCTTTAAGCGTAAGCTAGGGATAGCCAACTTCTACCCCAAATTGTACAAAGTATTTATGAGGTCAAAAAAATATGTATATGTTTGTACTCAAAAAATGTAATCTATAATTTATGCTTGACATGAATTATGACTATTGATCCTCAAAATTTCAAAAGCCTATGGCTTTTAAATGGAACTGACAACTTTTTGGTGACTAGAAACATTTTTCTGGTAAGTCTTATGTAACCCTTCCTTGACTGTTTCAAAAAATATAACAAAGCCCCTTGATATTCTGAACATAACAATCCCTGCTGTCAGGTAAAAGTTCAATACCTTGGGTACTAGAAAGATTTCCATAATATTTATCAGAAATTTGTACTGTACAACCAGATCAAAATTGCTGGACTATCAAGTTCTTTCTCTATTTGATGTTAATAGACGATATTTCTGATCTTTAACAAACACAGATGGAGCTAAAAAATAACAAAATCTATCACAAGTACGTCACTGAAATGTCACGAAATATCTAAGAAAATTTGCGAGCAAAACTATTGTCAAAATTGTTACCAACAGTTCCCTCACCAAAAAAAACTTCGACTAAAACGTGAATCAGTTAAACTATTGTCAAAATTGTTACCAACAGTTTACTTAACAAACAACAGTGACTAAAAATGTGAAATGGGTCGAACTATTGTCTTAATTGTTACCAACAATTCACCCAAAAATGAAATAACGTTGCCAACTAAAAACAAAAATTGAGTTGAACTATTGTCTAAATTGTTACCAACAGTTCACTCGAAAATGTGAAATAAGCTGAACTATTGTCTTAATTGTTACCAATAGTTCACTTACCACAAACCATTGAAAAAAAATTCAATCATAAATCCGAAAATTTACCAAACGTGGCAACGTTGTAAAATTATTTAGCTCCAAATTTAGCTCGAATTTATCATTCTGCTGCCTGCCTTCCTCTTCGACTAGACCTGCCTACTAGACGCTGCTAGATCAATTGTGAGTATTACCTTTTGACTATGTATAGTGAATTTGTATATATCCCCATATTTTTGTACTTATGATTTTGTATTATATTCTAAGTGGTGAATCTGGGACTTGTAGATTTCTCTCGTTGTGATAACATCAGATTATTTCTGTTTCTTTGACTCTGAATATTTTTCTCATTGCATTAATATCGAATCATTTTCAAAGTGGAAGAAGTTGGGGCTTGAACATTTTTTCTCGTTGTGATAATATTAGATTATTTCTATTTGCCCGACTCTGAATGTTTGTTCCACATTGCTCCAATTTCGAATTATTTTTCAAAGCGGAAAACTCTTACTCTTGTTTTTTTTGCATTATACTAATATTGAATCTTTTTCCAAGTGATAGAATCTGCAAACCGTTTCCATCTTCAACTAATTCTGCTGCCCGCCTTCCTCTTCGACTAGACCTGCCTACTAGACGCCGCTAGATCAATTGTGAGTATTACCTTTTGGTTGTGTATAGTGAATTTGTATATATCTCTAAATTTTTGTACTTGTGATTTTGTGTTATATTCTGAGTGGTGAATGTAGGACTTGTATATTTTTCTCATTGTGATAACATTAGATTATTTCTATTTCTTCGACTCTGAATGTTTTCTCATTGCATTAATATCGAATCATTTTCAAAGTGAAAGAAGCTGGGACTTTAACATTTTTTCTCGTTGTGATAATATTAGATTATTTCTATTTGTCCGACTCTGAATGTTTTTCCTCACTGCTCCAATGTCGAATTATTTTTCCAAAGTGGAAAACTCTTACTCTTGTTTTTTTGCATTATACTAATATTGAATCTTTTTCCAAGTGATAGAATCTTCGAGTGTTTTCATCTTGAACTCATTCTGTTCGCTGCCTTCCTGTTGGGCTACTCAGACTAGACGCTCCTAGACCAACTGTGAGTATTACCTTTGAAGTGTGTATAGTGAATTTGTATACATCTTCATATTTTTGTACTTGTGATATCGAATTATATTCTAAGTGGTGAATGTAGGACTTGTACATTTTTCTCATTGTGATAACATTAGATTATTTCTATTTCTTTGACTCTGAATGTTTTCTCATTGCATTGATATCGAATCATTTTCAAAGTGATAGAAGCTGGGACTTTTGAACATTTTTTTTCTCCTTGTGATAATATCAGATTATTTCTATTTCTCCAACTCTGAATGTTTTTCCTCATTGCTTCAATGTCGAATTATTTTTCCGAAGTGGAAAACTCTTACTCTTGTTTTTTTTCATTATACTAATATTGAATCTTTTTCCAAGTTGTAGAATCTTCAAGTGTTTTTTGGACCCGGTCTAGAAGACACCGTTGCTTGCCCTCCTCTCGAGCTACCACACCACCGGCAAATTTTTTTTGGAGTATTACTTCTGAACCAATTGTAAGTATTTCCTTGTGAGTGCATATAGTGAAATATAAATTTTCGAGTTCTATAACATACTTCATTCTCATTGTGATATAGTCGAGTTTTGCTAAGTGCTATAATAACCTATAACTTATAATATTTTTCTTTGCGATAATTTCATAATTTCTCTATACAATGCAATACACGACTTAACATGTTTTCATTGTTATAGAAATACGAGATGGCCTTCAACAACTCCGCCGCCGCCGCTCAATCCTCTGCCGCTCCCGACAATTCTGAGGAGCTCCAGCAATCAAGTAGGTTATTTTCAACTCTTTTTCTTGTAACACCATCCTAATATTTTTCTCGAAATTTTTTCAGGCATCAATTCATCATTTTTCGAGAACATCACCATGGACGCATTTGATGTTCCCGAAGATGAAATTGATCTTGGAGCTCTTCTCGCTAACACGTATGATAGCATGTGCGGCGACGATACCGTGGGTGCGGCTGGCACCCGGGGTAAGAAGAGGCCGGCGATGTCGCAAGGGGCATCTTCCAAGGGGGCTAAGATGAGCTGTCGCAGGGTGAGTGAATCATCTTCATCGTCGGAGAGTGAGGAGGATATGGCGCTTTCAGACAAAGCGTCAATGTTGGTTGAAAGCCTGCCCGAAGATGACAATGCTGATGATTTCGCGCCACAAACCAAGAAAATGAAGGTTTGTGGCGCGAAATCATCGGGATCTGTTGGGGGGAAAAGCATGTCCTCGTCAAAAAGGAAGGTTGCTAACCCCCTTCAACATATCTTTCTCGATGATAGCGAGGATGATTTTGCACCACCACCGCAACCAAAGAAAAAGATCTTTGGTAGCCGTGTTGGTGGAAAGAGGGCGTTATCATCGAGGGCATCGACGTCTTCGAAAGCGTCGCCCAAGGCACCTTCGAAGAAGAGGAAGATTAGCCCGAAGGCGGTTGCGGGGCCTTCTAAGGCCGGCCCTAGCAAGAAGGGCAAATCTTCCTCTTCGTCAATGATACTCCGCAAGTTCCTCAATAATAGTGGCAAGGCAAACCCCTACCGCGGAGGTGATATTGCTGAGTGGTACGCGGAACGGCGTACCGCTCAACAAGAGCGAAAGCCGGCAATCAACGTCCTCAGAGTGGACGTGATCAAGCCGGCTAGTGCTCGAACCAATGCGGACGGTGATGCGATCGCCGCCATTGATGAGGGAACCAGTGGAGTAGGCGCCGTGGGTGATGCACCGGAAGTGGCTAATGCCAATAAAATTGAACAGTCTGGAAGCATCAGCATCGTCACCATCTCCGACGATGAAGGTGCTACTGCTGCTGAGGGCGCGGATGTTGGCGAAAACAATGGTGGTGATGCCATCGTTCATGAGGCTGCAGTTGCCGCCACTCCGCCGCCTGATGACGAAGTCATCACCATCGTTGTTTTCGCCGACGCCGCGCCACCTCATGGAGATGCCACCCCGCGACCTCCCCAACAACCATCGATGGCGCTGGAGGCAGAGGTTGCGGCGACGCCCCCATCATCCCCACCACCACCATCGCCATCGCCAGCAGCTGAGGCGGAGGTTGCGACATCATCCCCGGCGGGTATTGCGTCACCCTCGCCGCTAGCGGAGGATGTGCCGCCGTCGCAGCCGTCGCCGCCATCTTCACCGGCAGCTGGAGGTGCGGCTTCGCCTTCACAGGCGGAGAGTGAGGATGCCGCGCCGCCGACGCCTTCCCCGTCAAACAGCATTCCGCCGGGACCAGTACTGCCTTCCACCCAATTGCGAAAATATGACGTCGAGTTGAGGCAGTGGTTGGCAGTGATGAGCAACCGCAAAACGAGAACCCTTCACGACAACGCGCAGGTTGAAGCTCAGCTGGTTGAGATTGAAGCTCAGCTGGCTGAGATTTTAGCTCAGAAAGCTGAGCTTCAGCGAATTTCTGCAATGCAGAAAGAGAGCATAGCCGAAATCGATGTGGAGGTTTCTCGTTATGGGGGACATGCCGACGCGAATGCTGTTTTACTGGGGAAGGAAACCTAGTTGTATATAGTTTTTTGTAAATTTTAATTAAGGCCCTAATTGTAAATAGTTTTTGTAAATATAAATTAAGATGTATATATAGTTGTAAGTATGTAAATAAATTATTGTAAATATTAGTAAAAGATGTGTGTATATAAAGATGATTGTGTATATAGTTGAAAATAAAGTTTTTATAAATATAAATAAAGGTGTATATAGTTGTGAATATATATTTATGTTTGTGTTCATCATATTATTTGCAAATTTTCATAATAAAATATATTAAATTCTGATGCGACTTTTTCTTATTGGGTGAAAATTGGGTAGGAAAGAAATAGGCGATAGGAAATGTCAACAGACTCATTTATTGAAAAAAAATTAAATACTTCAAACAATTGCAGATTTATCAAGCCAAGAATTGTGCTCTTCAGAAAATCCTAGCCACTTGACAAATATCTTATTCCCCTTCGTTTTCAACACTTTTTCAACTAGATATGCATTTGGCTCAGCTGTTTTCAACAATTCCAATTCATAAAAGCATCCCTTGATAGGGCGACCTTTGACATCTTTGATGTTGTATGTCGTCGGATTGGTAATATTCACTTTAGATATGGTGAATAATTCTGTGGAAAAATTGGCTGAGTATCCTTTCTCGAAAACTCCTTTGAATTTGCTTATTCTGACAACATCTCCAACATTATATTTTGCCGGTGGCGCTATTTTCAGGTGGCTATATACTTTAAGTATTGTTGAAGGTGTTACGTCAGCAGGTTTCATACCAATTGTTCTATGTTTTCTATTATTATACTCGTTAGCAAAATTTGCGAGAATGTCGAGCCACTTATAGTCACCTCTGGCGGAGAATTCTCTATAGATCCAAGTCTTCAATGTTCTAATTACTCGCTCCACAATAGCTGCTTTCATTATACTATAAGTTGAATAGTGATTGATCTTATATCTCTGCATCAAATTTTCGAAGCGTGAATTGTAGAATTCTTTGCCTAAATCACTTTGAATATTTTTTGGAGAATATTCAGCTCGCTTCAGCACTTTTTCCATAGCTTTTGTCACTTCCACACCAGTTTTATTTTTTATCGGTTCAACCCATAAATATTTTGAATAGCAATCGATAACGAATAATATATATCGATAGCCCATATTCTCATCTGCATATATTTGCATTTCAGCCAAATCAATTTGCCACAGGTCAGCAAATCCTTTGATTATCGTTCTCCTCCTTTTGAAGTTACGCCTCGCGGGTTTGTGTAATTCATTAGCAATCGCCCTTTTGGTTGGGCTTATTTTCATCTTCCACTTCGTAGATTTCCCGCTGCGATTACTTCGGCTTTCATTCATATACTAATAACTAATCTTTCAAACTCGCATATACATATGGCGCTCGCACTTTGAAAAATCAACGTATGATACCTTCTTCACGCAATTCCTCTATTATCGACATTATTTCATTATCATGCCCTGTATGACCAACCATTTTAGAACTCCACAATAATCGAAGACGTTCCACCAATTCTGCAGCATCATTCCAATAAACAAATTCTTTCCGTTTTCTATTCAGAACTTTTTTGCGCGGTATTGACCCCACTACTCCTTTACCGCCTTTGATATCAAATCGTTGAGGATTACTCCTCATATAATGTGGGCTATCTATGAGAGGTTTGATGATTTGTCGATATTTCTTTTTCGAGTTAGAGGATTCAGCATTCAGACCTCCTCTAATATCATAATTTTTATATGCGGATCCTGTAGTCTTCAGAATGGAGGTATATATCTGCTTATCTCGATCGCTAATAGATCCAGGTGCTTGATTCATAAAAATCAAATCATATAGTTCAGAAGAAGCTGGAAATACCTTACTCCTTCTATTATCACGCCATAATTCGATTTGATCATTCAAAAAACGGATTTCCATATTACCCATCCTTAATTTACCCGTTTTGGGATCGATACGAACACCATATACTGTATCATAATTAGATTTTCCAGTTTTCAAGTTATCCAAATGCTGCTGCACTCGATCTTGTAGAGTTGTTGTATCAATAGCGGTAGTATTATCGCTAGAAATGTGTGAAGTTGATGATGTTGGTGGTGTTTCCATCATTGTCACATAATCGAGTTCGCTCTGCATCAATTGCGAATTTTTGCTGGAATTTCCAGATTCCAAATGTTTATCAAACATTTCTGTAGCATCTCCCACCGTTTTCCTACGCATCGGCGTAGAATGGTGCGTAGGCTGCGGTATTTTAAGGATAGGTGGTACTTTCAGACCCGATATTTGGGAGGGGGCTATCGCTACCGCAGCAGCTTCTGAGATAGCTTTCAATGGTTTCGTTAGCGGTTTGTATACCTTCTCAAGCATTGTCTGATCGCTGAGGTGGGCGCTCTTCAAACTTTTGAATTTTTTTCTCACCGCATCAGTTGCTTCGACAAGTTTCTGCTTGAGACATATTTCATCCATTTTTTCACTGCTAGATGCGCTCATTTTGCCATCCAGCGATCGAATGATTCAACCACATCAGGGTATCACGGATATATGAAGCAATCAAACCCTTTTCTATAGCGTCCCTCGCAAATCTCACTATCCTTATCGATAACGAGAAAACCATATTTATCCGTCCAACTATGTGCGCACATATCCCGAAATTGATTGAATGTCACATCTGGGGATACATGATCGGAAAATATGTGATGAAGATTCATTTCGTCCTGTTTGAACATGATTATGAAATTCGCATTATCGCGAATTAGTTGTTTAGGCACTCTCGAATAGGTTTGCGCAAGATAGAAACAATCGACATTCCTATGGCGCCCCATCGAAAAATAAGATCTAATCACATCATGTTTTTCACATATAACATCATCGAATATAAATATACTCTCAGGTTTTGCATCGGCAGGTTCAACTATGCCTGCATTGTTACTGTAAGTGTGATAACCCAACCCCTTTATCGGTTCCAATACTTTACGTAAATACTCATACTTGGGTTGATACAATGATTTTGAATAGAGGTATATGTTGGCGAATCGTAAGCCATTCTGATTGGTGAGCAGTGATATCATAACATTCGTCTTGCCACAATTCGATGGACCAATAATCAAACTTCGAATTGTATTGGGAAATAGATCCCCATGCCTACGCTATGGAATTGCACTATTTCCTAACCCAACTTTTTCATCAAAATTTTCCACACTGAATGTCTCATTTTGTCGAACAATCTACATCATGCGACTGCCAAGTACTTTATAATGATCTGCGAGTGTCGCAAAGCTCATTTATATCATGAACGCCAAGCGATACACTTCAACAAAGAAAAAAAGTTGGCGAATTTGTCGTAAGGGGAAAACAACAAATATAATGAAGGGAAAAAGGCGCTTTGGTATGGGGTGCGGCGGTAGTGTGCTGAAAAGGAAAAAGAAGCGGACCACGCCCAAACGCATGAGAAAGATAGCTTTTGGATCGGGAATAGTGCACAAAGTTCGACATGCGCTACGCCAAATGGGGAACAGGGGAACGCTCACCAGAAACTTGGGTGAAACAACTCTAAAGGCCGTCGGTGCAGCTAAAAAATTCGTGAGAATGGCAGGAGGAAGGAGAAATATTCGAACACCCCGCATAATACCAATCCCCAAAGTTGGCGGCATTCTCCCACTAATCCCAATTTTCGCGGGATTATCAGCATTGGGTAGTTTGGCTGCAGGCAGTGCAAGCGTTGTTCGTGCTATCAATTCCGCCAAAGAAAGTAAGGAGAAACTCGCTGAGGCGAACCGCCACAACACACATATGGAGGCTATTGCTCTAGGTAAAATGGGCAAGGGGGTCTATCTGAAACCATACCGCAAAGGGTTGGGTATCTATTTGAAGTCCCAAACTCCAAAAAACTAGATGGCCTACCTCGAAGGGCTTTAACAGATGTGGACCTATCACGACATATAAAAAAGATAGGAATACCAAACTTTCGAGGTATATATATGAGGGATAATTTACCCTCATCCGGCCCATATCGTACAGAATCCACCATATTGAATTTAGATAGCGAACAAGGTGATGGCACACATTGGGTTGCATATAAAAAAAGCGGTAAAGTAGTCGAGTATTATGATAGCTATGGCGATTTACCCCCACCAAAAGAGTTGGTGAAATATCTGAATAGAGGGCCGCAGGCGCTTAGAGCTACCAAAATAGTATATAACTATGAGCGCCAACAAGAATACAACACAGTCTGGTGCGGGCATTTGTGCTTGAAATTTCTTTCGAAGAAGAACACAAACGAAAAGTAGCTCATCATGGATCGAGAAAGCATCAAAGAAATGGCCCATGCGTTGTTAGCTTACTCTAAATCACGCTCTCTCTTAAAAATGACTGAGAAAGAACTCGCCGACCTACCAAAGGAAGTATTGATTGGATTGGCCTCCCAAGAAATAGCTCTAGTATGGGATAAGCTACCGCAACGATTGAAAGACGATCCAGAGGTGTCGAAATACCAATTTTGTGAGGATCATCATCACGAGAAATGCGATAATCAACCAGACGGTGTTGATGTCAACGATGGACCAATACCACGAAAAGTGTTTTGCTGCTTTTGTCGAATGAAAATGTAGATGTGGCAATATGTAATAAAAAATTTTTTATATATAAATGATTATCAATGCGAAAATAAAAACATTCTTCAATGTCTCGCATAGCGATCAAGTTGCAGCTGTTGAATGTTCATTGAGGTTTGTTACCCATTTTCGCCGTTTTCTTTACACACCACCAACATTATGTCGCAAACATTCACCATATCGGGTGGTCATAGTGTTTTGAGCGCTGATTTTTACCCACCAATTGAACTAGATGCGAGAAGAACTTACGGTTTGGGATTACACGGCTTTTATTCTTACAATTCCATAGCCAATATAGATGAGACTAATAACGCTTTGGGTTATTGGGATGAGAAAGAAGGTCGCATCTCTGAGAACTTGAAAATGATTCATATTCCACCAGGCGCCTATGAAATAGAAGAAATCAATAGAGTTATACAAGAAGCTATAGCATCTTCGAACCCCTCCTCTGATAGTAAAAAGAGTAAAAATAATATTGAATTTTATCTTCGAGCTAATAATAACACTCTAATGTGTGAAATGAAATCTCCATATGGAATTATGTTGTCAACTGAGAATTCCATAGCCGAAGTGTTGGGTTTCGAGAAAAAATTCTACCCATCCAACTTTCTACATAAATCCACCAAGCCGGTGAAAATTATTAAAGTTCGCCTAATACGCATCGATTGCAATATCACGAGCGGGGCGTACCTGAATGGGGAAGAGGTTCACACGTTGTATGAATTCGACATCAATGTGGATCCTGGATATAAGCTGTCGAAGGAACCGAAAAACATTATATATCTACCAATCAGCCCGACCGGACGTCAGTCTATCGATAACATTACACTGAGAATTTTGGATGATGAAAATTGTTTGGTCGATTTCCGAGGAGAGAAGATTATTGTGAAGCTTGAACTGAAACAACTAGATTGATCTCGAAAAATAGCAGAGAAAAGATGGGGTTCTGCTTCGGTAACCAATCAAAGCGAATATCCACCCCCACACCCCATAATGACCGCAGAAATAATAAAAAGAAGTGTAAACGCGGTCGCGGATTCATTCGCAATCGACGTCTCAATCAGACAAGGCGGCATCATAACCTATCTGAGAGCGATATTGATTTCTTGAAATCTATCGGACTGAAAGTGCTACAGAAAAAATAGAGATGGTTTCCACAACTTCTACTAGCCTCCAATTGGAAGTGTTTGATGAACCAATCTTCGATCATTCCCTAATCAGCCTGCATGAACACACATACAAACCATATGGTTCACCATCATTCAAGAACTCTGACGAAATAAGAATAGCTGTCAACTTTCAAGATTTGATATTAGATATTGCAGAGAGCTACATCTACATCGAAGGAAAATTCATGCCAGATGATTTGACAGCAGATTGCTATTTATCCAATAATGCTCTAGCATTCCTCTTCGACGAAATTCGCTATGAGATGGGTGGCGAACAAGTGTGTATGATTCGAAAACCAGGCATCACTACAGCTATGAAATGTATGATCTCCTATGGGGAATCGAATAAAAAATTTCTAGAGACCCTCGGTTGGGGAATTGATGATGATAATCAACCGATCCTAGACAAAATCAATCACGTATTCAGCGGAAAATTACCACTCAAATACTTGATGGGATTCGCTGAGGACTATAATAAGGGTGTCTTGAATATAAAACAAGAGTTGATACTAATCATTGCTCGCTCATTCAAAAACTCCTACATGGGAGTAGTTAATGCGAAAATAGAAATTGATAAGATTGAATGGAGAATAAGGCATATCATGCCGTCAGATAAACAAAAACTCAAACTATTGAATCGCATCAATAAAAGTTCCACTGCGAAGATAAAAATAGCATATAGGATGTGGGATTTGTATGAGTTACCAACTATCCGTGAAACATCTTCAGACATTTGGGCTGTCAAAACTACCAACAGCCTCGAGCGACCGCGATACATTATCATAGGATTCCAGAAATCTACTAATACGGATGATGTATCTCAAGATGCCACCCAATTCATTAATGCTGACATTAATAATATTCGAGTGTATTTGAATTCAGAAGTATACCCATACGAGCGGTGGAATTTAGAATTCGACAGGAAGTTGGATGCTATAGCCTATTATGCTTACGAAAATTTCCAAAAGAGTTACTATGGTAAAGATATGAGTGAGCCGATGATGGGTATAGAAGAATTCAGGAAGAACCCATTATTTATCATCGATTGCAGCCATCAAGCCGACGCCATGAAATCCTCAACAGTAGATATCAAATTGGAATTTGAGACTCGCAAATCAAAATTTCCAGCCAATACAAGAGTGTATGCGCTCATTCTACATGACGCAGTCATGACATATAGCGCTCTAGATGGCTCCATACAGATGGGTGTATGAACGAAGAATTATGAAGCTATGATCAGATGAATCACTACCACCATAGTTTAAGATATATATATTTGTAGCAGTTTTTTTTCGGATAATAAAAGATGTAAAATGTTGAATAATGTTTTATTTTTCCTATTATGTACAATGATTGAAATAGTGAGTCTAAAGACTATAAGAGCATACTAGACACCCCCTTGTACCCCGCCACCTTCTTGTTCTTCCCCAACTTCTTCTTCCCCTTCTTCGCCTTCTTCGCCTTCTCCACCTTCTTCTTCTTCTTCTGAAGCTTCCCTCAAACCGTATTTTTCGATGATGATAGTTGGTAGGAATTCAACTAAATCATGAAGGAAGCATTCCAAACCCTCCTTCACCATTTCTTCAAGAAACTTCTCCAAAGTTATACTCCCGTGTTCTAGGCGACTGCATAGAAAATGACCGATTTTATATCGATCAGCATCCGCTAAAATCTCTCGAGCTCGTTCTTGATTGAAACATGCGCTCATATCATAGTTGGCTGCATGGAGTGAATCACGCTCCAAATCGATGAGTTCACATTTAAGTCTGCTGACTGCTGATTCGATGTCTTCAGCAGCTGGCCAAAACTGGCTAGAATAGTGCATCCACATATCCTTAGAAGTTGAGTACTGGAGTCTACAAATAAATAAACAAAAAAAAGAGTTTAGGAGATAATTCAACAAATACGTTTCATATTACATAGCTCATACCCTCAGCTTAAAAAAACTACTCACCAAAAATGGTAAATGCGACGACGAGGGTGGCGAGAATGTAAGAACTACTATATACATATAATCTTTAAACTCCCTTTCACTAATACTAAACTAATCATAAAAATAATTCAATTAATTACTGAGGCGAAGTCTCGCTAAGGGGTATTTCTTTTATGCCGAACCTAATAAGCGTTCGCGTTTTCGCACCAGCATATGATGGTTCACTCTGCCCCAGGTATGCTATTGTATAAAGCCCGCGGGAGTTGATCAAATGGAGATCGCTTTCTTCAATCACATCTGAAACTCTTTTGGGCAACCAACATTTCACAGTTTCCCCACTTTCTTCATCTAATAATATAACGGTGGCAGATCTACCAAATCTAGTTTCAAATATTGTCATTTTCTTGATCAGATAAGGCTTATTCAAGATCAGCGATGATATCAACACTTGCTTGGTGAATTCATACCCTTCAGCGATTTGATTATTGATCGCGATCAAATCAATTTTAGGTGAACCCATCTCTAGATTAAACACGTGAAAGAGAGTACAAAAGAATATATAGAATATAGGAATTTACTTACATAAAAATAACACTTGTTATCACGCAAGGATACGCACACGCTTTACGAGTCAATATTTATTTTTATTGATTGCTAGTTATACTGCTGCTACTGCTTGTGGCAACTATAGCACTGAATCGCCAATTTATAGGAACTCCCCTACTCTCACCAACGCGATCTTGAACTCTAGTGGGGGAATGGCGCATGCGCACGCAGAAGCAGCGTTCAAGGTCGCACCCCCTCCCATTTCAGAGGTGTGAAAACACAAGGACATGCTCACAGAAAAAGAGAGCCCTCCTCAAGGACGCGCTCCTCTCAAGGCCACACCAACTCCCAAGGGCACCCTCCTCTCAAGGTCGCCAACTCGAGGTCACTCCTCCCAAGATCACATCGGGGTCATTCACCCCAAGGTCACTCCTCTCAAGGTCACTCCTCCCAAGGTCATTCACCCCAAGGTCACTCCTCCCAAGGTCACTCCTCCCAAGGTCATTGACCCCCCAAGGTCATTGACCCCCCAAGGCCACGTGGGGGGTGTGTGACCTTGGGAGGAGGTCTAGAATCGGCACAAATCATCTACTCATAGGCTATTAAACCACCTCCTATATCGATCATCAGCTGACTCACGATGACTAGTAGTACTTTGTTAGGGCAAGATTTTATTAAGCAGTGCCTGTGCATTCGTAGGTACTCGCCACTAACTCTCCCAGCAGCTCAGTAGGGCGTGGGTACGGTTACAATAATGTAAAATTTCTTAAATTTTTGGAGAAATTAATAAGGGTTTAATTTTCCGGTGCGCCACTGATTTTTTGCCAGAAAAATCAGAAACCACCCAGTTGAAAGGGACAGGACACTGCGCTAAAGAATCAATACAATGAGACACAGTCAAGTACTTTTAGTGTAAGCTGGAATGAACCCTGGGGTTAGGTAGCTAAAGAATAATAGTCACACTCCTTGAAATTTACGAATATATTGGTATCAACACTGTATCCAAGAGGGGTTATCAGCATTCACATAAACAGTGAGCCAAGAATGAACAGCAGGAATTTCCTAAATATACTCTACAAAATGATATTTTTGAAGGGGCCAATCACGTGACGTCACGGGGAAGCTTACATGGGCAATTCAATAAAACATAATTATTATTGTAACATCTATCAGTAGATTCAGGTTATTCACTCTCAAATGACTTAGCTGACTGCTCAGTGGAGCTCCTTTGCTGATACCACTCAGTGCCTCTCAAGACTGCAGATGTAGGATGCAAGTCAACAGTTGTTGTGGCTCATGGAATACTTTGAAACTGCCAGGTAAATTTCGGTGTTCAGCCCTGAACACTGGGGAACTCTTTGCTAGGCACCTCAATACTGCTAGAGATGAACAGGTACAGCAAAATGTTCTAAGGGAGTTGACCAGTCTTAATCCGTTGGAGGAGTGAATGAATGAGGTGGAAAGAAGAAGGTGGAAATAAGACGGTGGAAAGACGAAGGTGGAGATAAGACGGTGGAAAGACGAAGGTGGAGATAAGACCCTAAAAAGAATAACCACAGACTTAAGCACGACTCGACGGGTGGTCAATCATGTTGCACAGGTGGTGGACACTTGTGCTTTCTACTAACCTCGAGTATGTATGGAGGGTCAAATCATATATGGTTCAGATCTAGTTTGAACCGTATTTTCAATTTCCAGTAATCGAAATAATCAAATCTATAAAATTATTAAATAGATTAAAAACGGAATTTTAACCTCAAAAATAACCTACTTACATGGCGCGCAAATCCTGCTAAGCAGATAAATGATTCATTACCATATAAACATCCAAAAATGGTCCGATAAATAAGGAATCATAAAATGTTGAAATTTTCCATATCCATCCAATGATGATCGATAAATCGAAGGAAAATTCTCAACTCGCCATGCACTTGATTTCGATAAGGAATCAGGAAAAAGATAATCGAAGATCGGAAATAAGTCAAATGTCCGATTTCAGGAATCAGACAAAGTGTCATCCGTCGATTGATCACTGTCAACCCATGGTGCAGGGACAAAATTCCGAGAACCTAACTCATGTTCGAGATGATCATGGGATGTTTAATTGTTGTGTCTGAACAACCCTATAGCAGATATTGATCACATTCAATCAGTTATTATTGACATAAACGAACAGACGCCATCTATTAATTGCTTATCGAAGCAGAACACTAATCCAATGTCTAATAACATTGATTGAACGCAAGCCATCTATGCACTAATTTTCGTATCAGAACATAAGAAACTATCCCATGAACAATTTGAGTGGCGATCGTCAGAAGAAGAGTTACGGGCATTTTATCACTTCTGTGTTCTTAGATATTATCAGGTGTTGTCATGTGGGCACCTAGCATTCTGTGATGTGGTTGGATTGATCCCATCTGATAGCTGTCATCACTCATTATTCATTATTGACATTTCATAATTAATTTACTTATGTGGATTTTATGTATACAATGAATGGATCGTAATCATTTGATAAGGACTACCACAGGAATTGATCATGCAAAATATATGTTAATAAGGTGAGTATGACACGAAATGACGATATCATAACGGAGCTAGAGATTACAAAATCAACAGAATACTAGATGAACCATTAATATGATTACTACAAACACAAGAGATTTTGGTACTTTAAAGAAGGATTTCACTGTGTAAAATATGACCGTAACAAATCCCCCCTCCACTCGGGGAGGCATCAAAGTTCCATATACTTTGATGACGATAAGTTAAAGCTAGCCACGAGTTAGCAAATGAAGAGATACGGAATGGAAAAACTATACCCACTGCACCATGATGCTGTGGCCACCGACCCCATCAAGTCGTACTTTCATCTGTGGATATACCCCTCAAACACAAACTTCACACAATTCAATTGAAATAATCAATAAAACTACAACGCAACAGGAAAATGCAATGCACGCATCAAACTACAACGCATAGAAAGCCCAATGCTAAGAAAGCTACAAAGCAAAGAAAACTACAATGCGAAGAAAACTACAATGCATATGCTGAAATACACAAACCTTGAACAGCTGTTGCGCCGGAATATTGAATTAAATGAAACCTAGTAGACTATCAAGTGGATATGTTCATGGTGGAAAGGTGAAGGATGATCAAACAGATTATTTTACCATAACTCAGTGTCAACATATACAAGAAACCATCCCATGTAAGAGAATCTATGGAGAATTATGAAAGTACTATCATAATTATCCCTCATAAGAGGATGTCAGTGCTGATGCTCACAAGAACAGCATAATCCGCAACAAAGCGAAGCTTTCAACCAAAATGCACAGCACCGAAACCGACTGCTAGAAAACACATCCCTGGACTAACAAATAGCACTAGCAGGAGTTCACAGAAGAACAAAATTTCTACACAGTCAAGATAGTTACCTAATCAAAATTTCCATAGACTCAAAGTACTACAACTAACAAGACATGGCGAACGGGCTTCAAGTATGTGACAATAATGAATTCATGGTAACAAAACAGAGGTGTTTCTGTCGTGGTTTAAAGTGAATAAAACTACCACTAGTTGGGAACTTTTCGGTTCAAGTATCTTTAAGCGTAAGCTAGGGATAGCCAACTTCTACCCCAAATTGTACAAAGTATTTATGAGGTCAAAAAAATATGTATATGTTTGTACTCAAAAAATGTAATCTATAATTTATGCTTGACATGAATTATGACTATTGATCCTCAAAATTTCAAAAGCCTATGGCTTTTAAATGGAACTGACAACTTTTTGGTGACTAGAAACATTTTTCTGGTAAGTCTTATGTAACCCTTCCTTGACTGTTTCAAAAAATATAACAAAGCCCCTTGATATTCTGAACATAACAATCCCTGCTGTCAGGTAAAAGTTCAATACCTTGGGTACTAGAAAGATTTCCATAATATTTATCAGAAATTTGTACTGTACAACCAGATCAAAATTGCTGGACTATCAAGTTCTTTCTCTATTTGATGTTAATAGACGATATTTCTGATCTTTAACAAACACAGATGGAGCTAAAAAATAACAAAATCTATCACAAGTACGTCACTGAAATGTCACGAAATATCTAAGAAAATTTGCGAGCAAAACTATTGTCAAAATTGTTACCAACAGTTCCCTCACCAAAAAAAACTTCGACTAAAACGTGAATCAGTTAAACTATTGTCAAAATTGTTACCAACAGTTTACTTAACAAACAACAGTGACTAAAAATGTGAAATGGGTCGAACTATTGTCTTAATTGTTACCAACAATTCACCCAAAAATGAAATAACGTTGCCAACTAAAAACAAAAATTGAGTTGAACTATTGTCTAAATTGTTACCAACAGTTCACTCGAAAATGTGAAATAAGCTGAACTATTGTCTTAATTGTTACCAATAGTTCACTTACCACAAACCATTGAAAAAAAATTCAATCATAAATCCGAAAATTTACCAAACGTGGCAACGTTGTAAAATTATTTAGCTCCAAAATATGTAAAACATTACAAACAAACACAGACAAACCGCCGAAATGTTCTCAAGTGCGACAAGTTCTAAGATTTCTCTTGGGAATACAACTCAAACACAAGCCCTTCTATCTATAGACCTATACTCAAATAATCTCTACTAATATTCTATATTAGAAGTCCAGTGCCAAAAAAAACAAATTTCACAAGTTATATATTCCTAAAATTGTCAATAAAAACTAAGCAATAATTACCTTTATCTCAAATATACTCAACTCCAGAAGACAATAATCAGGATGACTATATTCCTTTAAAATCAAAGGTACCTAACCCAAGGCATTCTGTATTAGAAAAATATTCAGTTTTCACTAAGTACTGCACAAAAAAAAATAAAAGTTGGGCGCCAATCTGTTAGGGCAAGATTTTATTAAGCAGTGCCTGTGCATTCGTAGGTACTCGCCACTAACTCTCCCAGCAGCTCAGTAGGGCGTGGGTACGGTTACAATAATGTAAAATTTCTTAAATTTTTGGAGAAATTAATAAGGGTTTAATTTTCCGGTGCACCACTGATTTTTTGCCAGAAAAATCAGAAACCACCCAGTTGAAAGGGACAGGACACTGCGCTAAAGAATCAATACAATGAGACACAGTCAAGTACTTTTAGTGTAAGCTGGAATGAACCCTGGGGTTAGGTAGCTAAAGAATAATAGTCACACTCCTTGAAATTTACGAATATATTGGTATCGACACTGTATCCAAGAGGGGTTATCAGCATTCACATAAACAGTGAGCCAAGAATGAACAGCAGGAATTTCCTAAATATACTCTACAAAATGATATTTTTGAAGGGGCCAATCACGTGACGTCACGGGGAAGCTTACATGGGCAATTCAATAAAACATAATTATTATTGTAACATCTATCAGTAGATTCAGGTTATTCACTCTCAAATGACTTAGCTGACTGCTCAGTGGAGCTCCTTTGCTGATACCACTCAGTGCCTCTCAAGACTGCAGATGTAGGATGCAAGTCAACAGTTGTTGTGGCTCATGGAATACTTTGAAACTGCCAGGTAAATTTCGGTGTTCAGCCCTGAACACTGGGGAACTCTTTGCTAGGCACCTCAATACTGCTAGAGATGAACAGGTACAGCAAAATGTTCTAAGGGAGTTGACCAGTCTTAATC
Source organism: Chrysomela aeneicollis (assembly GCA_029955515.1). Lineage (NCBI taxonomy): Eukaryota > Metazoa > Arthropoda > Insecta > Coleoptera > Chrysomelidae > Chrysomela > Chrysomela aeneicollis. The sequence goes on along the minus strand of JARUHQ010000031.1, from coordinate 2,324,764 downwards.
CGTTGGAGGAGTGAATGAATGAGGTGGAAAGAAGAAGGTGGAAATAAGACGGTGGAAAGACGAAGGTGGAGATAAGACGGTGGAAAGACGAAGGTGGAGATAAGACCCTAAAAAGAATAACCACAGACTTAAGCACGACTCGACGGGTGGTCAATCATGTTGCACAGGTGGTGGACACTTGTGCTTTCTACTAACCTCGAGTATGTATGGAGGGTCAAATCATATATGGTTCAGATCTAGTTTGAACCGTATTTTCAATTTCCAGTAATCGAAATAATCAAATCTATAAAATTATTAAATAGATTAAAAACGGAATTTTAACCTCAAAAATAACCTACTTACATGGCGCGCAAATCCTGCTAAGCAGATAAATGATTCATTACCATATAAACATCCAAAAATGGTCCGATAAATAAGGAATCATAAAATGTTGAAATTTTCCATATCCATCCAATGATGATCGATAAATCGAAGGAAAATTCTCAACTCGCCATGCACTTGATTTCGATAAGGAATCAGGAAAAAGATAATCGAAGATCGGAAATAAGTCAAATGTCCGATTTCAGGAATCAGACAAAGTGTCATCCGTCGATTGATCACTGTCAACCCATGGTGCAGGGACAAAATTCCGAGAACCTAACTCATGTTCGAGATGATCATGGGATGTTTAATTGTTGTGTCTGAACAACCCTATAGCAGATATTGATCACATTCAATCAGTTATTATTGACATAAACGAACAGACGCCATCTATTAATTGCTTATCGAAGCAGAACACTAATCCAATGTCTAATAACATTGATTGAACGCAAGCCATCTATGCACTAATTTTCGTATCAGAACATAAGAAACTATCCCATGAACAATTTGAGTGGCGATCGTCAGAAGAAGAGTTACGGGCATTTTATCACTTCTGTGTTCTTAGATATTATCAGGTGTTGTCATGTGGGCACCTAGCATTCTGTGATGTGGTTGGATTGATCCCATCTGATAGCTGTCATCACTCATTATTCATTATTGACATTTCATAATTAATTTACTTATGTGGATTTTATGTATACAATGAATGGATCGTAATCATTTGATAAGGACTACCACAGGAATTGATCATGCAAAATATATGTTAATAAGGTGAGTATGACACGAAATGACGATATCATAACGGAGCTAGAGATTACAAAATCAACAGAATACTAGATGAACCATTAATATGATTACTACAAACACAAGAGATTTTGGTACTTTAAAGAAGGATTTCACCGTGTAAAATATGACCGTAACAAATCCCCCCTCCACTCGGGGAGGCATCAAAGTTCCATATACTTTGATGACGATAAGTTAAAGCTAGCCACGAGTTAGCAAATGAAAAGATACGGAATGGAAAAACTATACCCACTGCACCATGATGCTGTGGCCACCGACCCCATCAAGTCGTACTTTCATCTGTGGATATACCCCTCAAACACAAACTTCACACAATTCAATTGAAATAATCAATAAAACTACAACGCAACAGGAAAATGCAATGCACGCATCAAACTACAACGCATAGAAAGCCCAATGCTAAGAAAGCTACAAAGCAAAGAAAACTACAATGCGAAGAAAACTACAATGCATATGCTGAAATACACAAACCTTGAACAGCTGTTGCGCCGGAATATTGAATTAAATGAAACCTAGTAGACTATCAAGTGGATATGTTCATGGTGGAAAGGTGAAGGATGATCAAACAGATTATTTTACCATAACTCAGTGTCAACATATACAAGAAACCATCCCATGTAAGAGAATCTATGGAGAATTATGAAAGTACTATCATAATTATCCCTCATAAGAGGATGTCAGTGCTGATGCTCACAAGAACAGCATAATCCGCAACAAAGCGAAGCTTTCAACCAAAATGCACAGCACCGAAACCGACTGCTAGAAAACACATCCCTGGACTAACAAATAGCACTAGCAGGAGTTCACAGAAGAACAAAATTTCTACACAGTCAAGATAGTTACCTAATCAAAATTTCCATAGACTCAAAGTACTACAACTAACAAGACATGGCGAACGGGCTTCAAGTATGTGACAATAATGAATTCATGGTAACAAAACAGAGGTGTTTCTGTCGTGGTTTAAAGTGAATAAAACTACCACTAGTTGGGAACTTTTCGGTTCAAGTATCTTTAAGCGTAAGCTAGGGATAGCCAACTTCTACCCCAAATTGTACAAAGTATTTATGAGGTCAAAAAAATATGTATATGTTTGTACTCAAAAAATGTAATCTATAATTTATGCTTGACATGAATTATGACTATTGATCCTCAAAATTTCAAAAGCCTATGGCTTTTAAATGGAACTGACAACTTTTTGGTGACTAGAAACATTTTTCTGGTAAGTCTTATGTAACCCTTTCTTGACTGTTTCAAAAAATATAACAAAGCCCCTTGATATTCTGAACATAACAATCCCTGCTGTCAGGTAAAAGTTCAATACCTTGGGTACTAGAAAGATTTCCATAATATTTATCAGAAATTTGTACTGTACAACCAAATCAAAATTGCTGGACTATCAAGTTCTTTCTCTATTTGATGTTAATAGACGATATTTCTGATCTTTAACAAACACAGATGGAGCTAAAAAATAACAAAATCTATCACAAGTACGTCACTGAAATGTCACGAAATATCTAAGAAAATTTGCGAGCAAAACTATTGTCAAAATTGTTACCAACAGTTCCCTCACCAAAAAAAACTTCGACTAAAACGTGAATCAGTTAAACTATTGTCAAAATTGTTACCAACAGTTTACTTAACAAACAACAGTGACTAAAAATGTGAAATGGGTCGAACTATTGTCTTAATTGTTACCAACAATTCACCCAAAAATGAAATAACGTTGCCAACTAAAAACAAAAATTGAGTTGAACTATTGTCTAAATTGTTACCAACAGTTCACTCGAAAATGTGAAATAAGCTGAACTATTGTCTTAATTGTTACCAATAGTTCACTTACCACAAACCATTGAAAAAAAATTCAATCATAAATCCGAAAATTTACCAAACGTGGCAACGTTGTAAAATTATTTAGCTCCAAAATATGTAAAACATTACAAACAAACACAGACAAACCGCCGAAATGTTCTCAAGTGCGACAAGTTCTAAGATTTCTCTTGGGAATACAACTCAAACACAAGCCCTTCTATCTATAGACCTATACTCAAATAATCTCTACTAATATTCTATATTAGAAGTCCAGTGCCAAAAAAAACAAATTTCACAAGTTATATATTCCTAAAATTGTCAATAAAAACTAAGCAATAATTACCTTTATCTCAAATATACTCAACTCCAGAAGACAATAATCAGGATGACTATATTCCTTTAAAATCAAAGGTACCTAACCCAAGGCATTCTGTATTAGAAAAATATTCAGTTTTCACTAAGTACTGCACAAAAAAAAATAAAAGTTGGGCGCCAATCTGTTAGGGCAAGATTTTATTAAGCAGTGCCTGTGCATTCGTAGGTACTCGCCACTAACTCTCCCAGCAGCTCAGTAGGGCGTGGGTACGGTTACAATAATGTAAAATTTCTTAAATTTTTGGAGAAATTAATAAGGGTTTAATTTTCCGGTGCACCACTGATTTTTTGCCAGAAAAATCAGAAACCACCCAGTTGAAAGGGACAGGACACTGCGCTAAAGAATCAATACAATGAGACACAGTCAAGTACTTTTAGTGTAAGCTGGAATGAACCCTGGGGTTAGGTAGCTAAAGAATAATAGTCACACTCCTTGAAATTTACGAATATATTGGTATCGACACTGTATCCAAGAGGGGTTATCAGCATTCACATAAACAGTGAGCCAAGAATGAACAGCAGGAATTTCCTAAATATACTCTACAAAATGATATTTTTGAAGGGGCCAATCACGTGACGTCACGGGGAAGCTTACATGGGCAATTCAATAAAACATAATTATTATTGTAACATCTATCAGTAGATTCAGGTTATTCACTCTCAAATGACTTAGCTGACTGCTCAGTGGAGCTCCTTTGCTGATACCACTCAGTGCCTCTCAAGACTGCAGATGTAGGATGCAAGTCAACAGTTGTTGTGGCTCATGGAATACTTTGAAACTGCCAGGTAAATTTCGGTGTTCAGCCCTGAACACTGGGGAACTCTTTGCTAGGCACCTCAATACTGCTAGAGATGAACAGGTACAGCAAAATGTTCTAAGGGAGTTGACCAGTCTTAATCCGTTGGAGGAGTGAATGAATGAGGTGGAAAGAAGAAGGTGGAAATAAGACGGTGGAAAGACGAAGGTGGAGATAAGACGGTGGAAAGACGAAGGTGGAGATAAGACCCTAAAAAGAATAACCACAGACTTAAGCACGACTCGACGGGTGGTCAATCATGTTGCACAGGTGGTGGACACTTGTGCTTTCTACTAACCTCGAGTATGTATGGAGGGTCAAATCATATATGGTTCAGATCTAGTTTGAACCGTATTTTCAATTTCCAGTAATCGAAATAATCAAATCTATAAAATTATTAAATAGATTAAAAACGGAATTTTAACCTCAAAAATAACCTACTTACATGGCGCGCAAATCCTGCTAAGCAGATAAATGATTCATTACCATATAAACATCCAAAAATGGTCCGATAAATAAGGAATCATAAAATGTTGAAATTTTCCATATCCATCCAATGATGATCGATAAATCGAAGGAAAATTCTCAACTCGCCATGCACTTGATTTCGATAAGGAATCAGGAAAAAGATAATCGAAGATCGGAAATAAGTCAAATGTCCGATTTCAGGAATCAGACAAAGTGTCATCCGTCGATTGATCACTGTCAACCCATGGTGCAGGGACAAAATTCCGAGAACCTAACTCATGTTCGAGATGATCATGGGATGTTTAATTGTTGTGTCTGAACAACCCTATAGCAGATATTGATCACATTCAATCAGTTATTATTGACATAAACGAACAGACGCCATCTATTAATTGCTTATCGAAGCAGAACACTAATCCAATGTCTAATAACATTGATTGAACGCAAGCCATCTATGCACTAATTTTCGTATCAGAACATAAGAAACTATCCCATGAACAATTTGAGTGGCGATCGTCAGAAGAAGAGTTACGGGCATTTTATCACTTCTGTGTTCTTAGATATTATCAGGTGTTGTCATGTGGGCACCTAGCATTCTGTGATGTGGTTGGATTGATCCCATCTGATAGCTGTCATCACTCATTATTCATTATTGACATTTCATAATTAATTTACTTATGTGGATTTTATGTATACAATGAATGGATCGTAATCATTTGATAAGGACTACCACAGGAATTGATCATGCAAAATATATGTTAATAAGGTGAGTATGACACGAAATGACGATATCATAACGGAGCTAGAGATTACAAAATCAACAGGATACTAGATGAACCATTAATATGATTACTACAAACACAAGAGATTTTGGTACTTTAAAGAAGGATTTCACCGTGTAAAATATGACCGTAACAACTTTCCCTAAAAATATTTGTCAATTACTAATCTTATTGATATTTTGTTTCTCTAAAACAGTCGATAATGTTTTAATGATTCTCCTATCTTTTCTTGTAGTGTTTATTTTCATTCTTTTCCTTCATCGAATCCCCCTTTTTTTTTTCTTACGTATTAATCTAATCTTATTCAATATTTCACTTTCCTAATCTCTTATGCGCTTGAGGGTCGACAGCTATATTTCCATATGTATATTTATGTATTATTTTTTACTATCTATATCTCATTCTTCAGTCTCGGGTTATCTGAGTATAGGGTTTCGTCAACCCTAAATCGTTATCATATTGACCGTGGTGAAATCCACTCTCGCTATGTTACTTGCTTTTAAAAAAAAAATTAAATTCGACGACGCAACACCCAATCGTGATCTTCTACAGGCCCTCTTGACCGGGTATGGTGATTATGTACTATTTCAGGTTCCGAATTTGACTCGCTGGCAGATTCGTATTGTTCTTCCTCGCTAATGCTTTCTTCTTCGTTATCATTACTTGTATTTCCTTCTTCGTTGCTCTCCGAGTCTGAGTTTGTGGAGTCCGTTTCGTTATCTGATTCACCAGATGTTCTCGGATTCTGAATTTGACCTAGTTCTATTCTAGGTATCCCAATATCGTAAAGGGACGGGTCATCGTCCTCTGGCCCATTATTTATTTGTACCTCGTTTTCGACTGAATGTTCCTCGCTGTCAGCTGATTCTACACCCTTAACTAATTTCAACCTATTTGCATGAACTATCTGTACCTCTTTTCTATTTCCGATCTTTTGTATTTTATAAGTCACTGGTCCAAGTTTTTCTATTATTCTAAATGGCCCGCTAAAATTTGGATAGAATTTGCATGCTAATTTTCTGCCTTTTGTTACAACTGGAGTATGTAAATATACACGGTCACTTATTTTCAGTTCTCTGGTCTTTGCTTTTTTATTAAATCTTTCTCGTCTATTTTCTGAACTTTTTTCAAGAGATTCTCTAGCTATCTCATGTGCGACTTGCATTCTATGAGTGAGTTCGGCGGCGTAATTACTATCAATGTCATAACTTATTCGGGTTTTCTGATTAATCAATTGATGTGGTAGTATGAAATCTCGTCCAAACATCAAATAAAAAGGGCTTTCATTAGTCAACCCATGAATCTGATTTCTATAGGCTAGCATCGCAAACGGTAGGTATTCGTCCCATCCATCATTATCATCAGTTACGTAATGAGATATCATTTGTTTCATTTGAAGATGCATTCTTTCAATAATTCCATTGCATTGTGGATGATACGGGGTTGTTAATAATCTCTTAATATCAAGTATTTTACAAACTTCCTTGAACATTCTTGACATAAATTGACTTCTTCTATCGGTTAATAATGCCATTGGCGTTCCGAATCGACAAATTATATTTACAACAAATGCTTTTGCTACGGTTTCAGCTGTAATATCAGGAAGTGCGACCGCTTCTGGGTATCTAGTGAGATGATCAATTATTGTTAAAATATATTTATTTCCGTTTTTTGTTCTATTCAGAGGTCCTACAATATCCATAGATATTCGGTCAAACGGGGCTTCAGGTGCATAAAGATTTTGTAACTCTGCTGGGGGTTGGTAATTTGCTTTTCTAAGATTACAGCTATGACATTTCCTGCAAAAATTTTCAATGTCTTTTCTCATATTTTTCCAATAAAAATCTCTTTGAATCGTCTTCAAAGTTTGCTTTTGGCCAGGGTGCATTGACGTAACTGCACTATGGTATAATTTAATTATGTCCTTTATCATAGTCGCTGGTGCGCATATCTTATCTTTTCTCTCATTATTGTCTCTCTTTTTGTACAATATTCCTTCTAAATTCAAATAGAAATCGTCACTTGTCTCATCTAAGGAATTGATCAAATCTCTCAATTGTTTATCCGCATTCTGTTGGCGTTTAATATTTGCGTTGCTCCATACCATATCAATCATAGGTGAACTTTCGATTTCTTCTTCACGAGGTATGTTAGTTATTAATTTTATCGATTTTTTTGTTTCTTCGGTGCTTCTCAATCTTGTCAAGGCATCAGCATTTGTATTCTTGGATCCCGGACGATAAAGAATACTGAAGCTATATTCTGCTAAGGATAACGCCCATTTTGCTAATCTTGAACTAGGATCCTTTATAGTTAGCAAATAAATAAGAGGCCTATGATCAGTATAGACTGTGAAATGATTTCCTACTAGGTAAATCCTATGTTTCTTGATCATCCATATAACGGCCAGACACTCACGCTCAATAGTTGAATACCGTCTTTCAGCTGAGTTCAAAGTTCTACTAGAATAACAAACAGGTAATTCTGATCTTTCAAATTCTTGACTTAGTACACCCGCTATTGCAGTAGCAGAAGCATCGGTACTTAATATAAAAGTTTTCTTCACGTCTGGAAATCTCAAAATCGGTGGTTTAATAAGAGCGTTTTTCAGTGTTTCAAATGATTCTATCTGTCTGTCCGTCCATATGTATGGTACATTTTTCTTCGTTAATTCTACCAGAGGCAACGCTACTTCGGAGAATTTTGGTACAAATTTTCGATAAAATCCACATAGGCCTAAAAATGCGCGAATTTCTTTCACACTCTGTGGTCGAGGATAATGTTTAATAACTTCCGTTTTTTCTGGATCAGCAGTACAGCCTCCTTTTGAAATTATATGACCAAGATACTTCGTCTCTGTTTGTAAAAAGTGACACTTTGTAGGTTTCAATTTCAAATTACTTTCTCTCAATCTTTCAAATACATGTCTTAGTCTTTCTAAATGCTCGTCAACATTGTCTGGGCTGAAAATTATAATATCATCTAAATAAACTAAACACTCATTTCCAGTTAATTTTGACAAAACTGCGTACATCAATCTTTGCCAGCTAGCGGGTGCATTAACTAATCCCATAGGTAGTCTATTAAATTGATAATGTCCATACGGTGTACTAAAAGCCGTTTTATCTTTGGAATTTTCGTCAACTTCTACTTGATAATATCCGCTAGCTAAATCTAATACACTGAATAATCCGCTCCCACTCAAAGCATCTAAAGTCTCTTGTAAATTTGGCAGCGGGAAATAATCAGTTTTTGTGATTTCATTTAAATTTCTATAATCTATACAAAGTCTGAATTCTGCATCTTCTCCGTCATGTCGTTTCTTTTCTATCAAAATGCAAGGAGCACTCCAGGGGGATTGTGAATCCTCAATTATGTCATTATCCAATAGTTCTTGTATTTCTCTGTCAAGTATTTTCTTTCTCTGATAAGGTACTCGATACGGTCGCTTTGCTATCGGTGGTACATTTTCAGTAATAATATGATGTTTTACTCTGGAAGTACATGTCAATTTCTTATTCGGCGCACGGAATATATCTATATATTCTTTCACTAGCTTGACTAATTTTTCTTGATCTCTATTTACAGGGTTATTCAACTTCATCTGCTCCAATAATTTCTCTGTTTCATTTTTAACTTCAACAGAATATATTCCATTTTTATTGACCTCTTTTCCTTTTATATCTAAGTCTGTCTCATACGCATACGCCACCACTGTTTTCTTTCGTAAAACTCTTTCTTTATCCAATAAATTCACTAATCGAATCGGTACTCTCTTTTGTCGTCCACAAAGTGTTCTAGCAAACATTAAACCATGAACTCCGTCATTTCCTTCTAAAACAACATTTTCAGAAGTAATTATCTTGAAATATCTCATATTTCCTGAACAAATAACCATCGTTTTCGGAGGTAGTGTAATATCCTCAGATAAGTACACAGCTGAACTGCAAGGTAGTACTTGATTTCGACGTTCTTCCTTGGAAGAATTTTCCGAATTTTTCCTATTTTCCATTGCATTCCCTCTCGTAACGATATTCGTATTCGTTGCGGATTTTGATATTCGCTCATTACAACGATTAGTTGCCTCAAATGTTTCTTGACCCCTTCTCGTCTCACTTTTTTCTTCTGAATTTTCATTTCTCACTCGTTTCAACTTATCTTTCAATACTTTCTCAACTCTCTTACTCTGCTTCTCGCTATTTTCCTCGAAATTTCTCATTTCCAACACATTTTCCGAAATCTCTACGGTTCGCTCATTTTCTCTCGAAATACCCTTTTTCTTCTTATTCATATTTCTCATCACTTTAACCTCATCTCGCGAAACTTTTTCGATCTGCTTCCGTCCTTCCAAACTCAGCTTACTTTTTCTATCTCGAGTCTCAGCTTCCTTCTCAAGCTGATTTCGCCTACCTGTACTACGTTCCGTTTTTATCGGACACGCCTGTACACACTTATTTCTCCTACGATTTTCGTGAATTCTGTCAGGAGATTTCTTGTTATCAGAATACTCAATTCTGATATCATTCACCCTTTTTGTTTCCTCTTTAGGGACCTTTACGTTGTTAACATTCTCTGTAAAACGATTGGCCGTCGTTTTAACAGAGGAACCTTTTGTCGCGGCCAACGATGAAAGATTCTCGTCCTCTTCTGATTTACTCAAGGCTACTTTATTCAGGTTCATCAAAGTACTCCTGATTTCTCTCAGTTGTGATTCCACGTTCCTTAATCGCTCATTTGTATCTTTATTATACTGTCCTAATTCATTTAATCCCTTTTCTTCCATCAATTCTATCTCTAATTCTCCTATAAACATTTTTCCTAATCCCCAATCAATTTTCACTTCATACTTTTTGAGAAAATCTAACCCTAGAAGCAGATTTGTTCGAAAATTTCCGTCTTCTATGATAATAAACTCATGATTCAATTCAATATCTTCATTCAACCTAATCGGTACTATTACCTTACCTATACTAGGTATCCTATTACCTTGGATATCCACTAAATAGCTATCTACATTACGTTTTTCAATTATTTTCCTATACCCCTTAGCTAAAGTCATTTTAATTAGAGAAACGGAAGCTCCGCTATCAATCAATGCCGTGTGCCAATGACCTTCTATATCTAATATTGCAGTATTCCGGGGTTGGTCATTGTCACAGGTATAGATCTTTATTTCTTCTTTCTTTACTTTTATTGAGGTTGACCTACATTTTGAGCAGTGAATCGACGGGGTGAATGACTCACTGCCTGTTCGTTTAAAGCGCCCTGTCTTGTGTCTCTGAATCTTCTATTTCCTGGACAGGCTCGAGCCAAATGGCCCTTCATATTGCAATTATAGCAGACCACATTATTAACATCTCTATTGCTTCTGCAATCCCTTTGAACATGACCTTCTTTTCTGCACTTGTAGCATACTATTCTGGCATTTGAAGGTTGATTTGTTTTACATTCATTCGCGTAATGTCCTGTTTTTTGACATTTGTAACAGGTTTTTTCCTTTTTTGTCAATCTTACTTCGGGCGTAGCACGTTCCGTCCCTTTTGTAATCATTTCAATTGTTTCTTCCCTCTCTGCTATTTTTAGTGCCTCTTCGATAGCCGTAGGTTGCGCGGATAATACACGTTTACGTACTGGATTTAATAAACCCATCACAAATTGAGTAGTTATATCTCTGTCCAATTTTTGTCGTAAAACCGTATCTACTGCATGATCTCCAGTCGTAGTGAGTGTTTTGAAAGCTAGCAATTTCAACCTTGCCAAAAATTGTCTACATGTTTCTCCATGTCTTTGTTTACATTCCATGAAATTTCGAAGCGCTTGTCCTGGTATCTGACTAACTGCAAAATGATCTCTTAACTGAGTCTTTAAGAGATCCCAGTCTTCAGTGATTTTTAAACTATCTTCTGAATCAAGAAATTGTTTTGCCAGTCCCCTAAATTTTATTCGCGCAATTGCTACTTTTTGTTTTTCTGTCCAATGCGCAATAATAGCCGTTTCATCGATGGATTGGATAAAGTCGTTGATATTTGATTGTCCCGCATAAAAAGGTATAGAATCTAAATTTACAGATACCGGTAGCAATATTTCACGAACTCTTTCATTTTCCCCTTGGTTTTCTACTATTGGAAGTGTTGGCGGAGTTTGTGGCATGATGACTTATGACTTTTGACTTATTTAACACAAATTTTATCTCAACTCTGAACCTACTTTTATTTTTTGAAATCTAACTTTGATCTATGCCTGTTATTTCACTCAGCGGTATAGGGATCGCCTATATTTACCATAAGGCTTTGTAATACCCCACACCTGACACCAATTGTGCTGTACACCTCACTAGTTGATAAGATGTTAAATTATTTTTGGATAGGCCGAGCGGATTTGTCCTATATGTGAGGTGATAAAGCTACAGATGTTTTTAGGGTAGGGCCTTACAGGTGAGTAAAACAACGGCGTCAAGTTAACTAATCTAATTAAAAATATACTTTATCTAACTGTGGTGAACTACTGACACAAGTACACGTATATCAAAAATTAAATAAATCTCCTGAAAGAACCATGTTAATTCACAATCATCTATATGGCTTAAACACAAACAAGTATACTATCAAATTCAATATACAACACTATAATCAAAATCCCTTTTTGTAATCAGAAATCCTACGTCCAAATGCTTTATAGTTTCAAGTACGACCCTGGCTACTACCTGCTGTAAACGACACCCTCTCAGATAAACAATAAATTTACTACCACGCGTCGCTTAAATATCTTTGATGTCAATGAACTGGGCTTTTTGGGCTTTATAGACTGTGAATTTTAGTGACATAGGCTTTTGAACTACTTACACATCTCAATTAGGTTTCACTTTTCACTTCGATTATTATATTAGCAATTTCTCGGCACTCGAACTGGATTTTATATGAACTGAGAAAACTTTCAACTGAACAAGTCACTTTCATTTAATGAGTGGTATCACTTCAGCTTTGAAAACTAACTTTTTCAAACTGTCTTACGACAACTTTGATAAACTGAACAAAAGAGCACGATTTATCTATCGACAAAGAACTCGAGACTTAAAGTTCTCGTTAGCTTCTAAACCGTGAGTCTACGGATATTACGATTTCTTAACTTGATCGAATCATACTAGTATTACTAGTGACTCTCTGTGACTGCTCACTGATTGCCGATTCAGACTGCTTTTATATCAAAATCTAACCCCATTGTCTCTTTGATTGCGGGAATCTATATAAGAAACACGTGCATAACATTTTGTCATTAATTTCCAAATTTATGGCTTTGTTTTTCTCTGTGATATCAAATTTAAAGCTATTTACTTCTTTTATCAGTGCCCTTTGTCTCTTTGATTGTGGGAATCTATAAAAGAAACAAGTGCACATTTTGTCATCAAGTTCCAAATTAATGGCTTTGTTTTTCTCTGTGATATCAAATCTTAAGCTATTTACTTCTTTTATCAATGCCCTTTTGGGTCATTTGTATACATAACTCATGACTTCATTTTATCCTCATTGATAACAGTTTGGCCATCAATTAATATTGTCGGCTCTTTTGTGCCTCAATTTGATTATGACTTCATATATTCTTCTTAGGTCTTGTTTAAATTATTTCTACTTGACATTAGATTTCTGATTACTTATCAAAATTGATACATTATTTTCGTGCCCAGCACATTAGCATCAGCCACACAAGTATATAATTGCTTTATAATAAAATAATATAGCAATATTTTCATTATTCTCAAATTTTTATATTTTAATTAGGTAAATGAAAGCATCATGGAAAAGTGTTTTCAGGATAATTGATAAATTAATTTTGACCAATTTTTAACATTTTGAAGTTGATTTAATTCAATAGGGATCACTTTTTCCAACCCTATACTCTATAACATATACCATTATGAAGATATAACAATATGGAAAAATCATAAAATTACCAGAATTATTATTATTTACCTTCAGTATTTGTCAGACATGCTTGCCAAGGGATGAAGTCTTGATTTTGTGATAGGAACTACTCAGGGTTCTACTGCTGAATATTTGGTCATGTTCCTTATTCTTTCTTGTGATGTTGATCAAATTGTGGAATTCACTGATTGGAGGCCCTAGAAAAGTAAAAGTTAAAATATTTGTTGTGCCAATTTTCCTGATTTTTCAAATCACCTATTTTTGAGAGAAGTATCAGGATGTAATAATCTTTATTAAATTTGTGAAGTATTTATTTTTGAATTTATTACAAATAATGGAACGTATTTAGTGATAGTGTGGTAAGGACACATTGAAATGTCTGGATATTCAGCATAAGACAAATCATAGATACCTATCTGGAGCAATCAAGTCCTTTGATTTTGAACTTTATTGGTAGGTGTATTATAGATTATCCAATGCACAAGTGTGACTGATGTGAATTGAATTAAAGGATACTGAAATGAAACAAAATAGAAAAGTCCTACCTTTCAGAAATGAGGGGGCACAATGTTTATCATATATCTGTGAATATTGAGGTGAATATACATAATTCAATGGCAAATGAAGTGAAAATGTGAATTGTGCAGGGGAGATTCAAGCTTGTTTCTTAAAAAACTTGAGCAAATCGACAAAGTACTACTGCTGTACTTCTGTAACCACAGTGGTGATTCTATAGAGTTCTACAATAAAAATGATGCTCACATGAAAAATCTTTAATGAACATATCTCAATTGAAGAAAAATTCTTGTGAAATTCGATGGAAAGTGGGTAGAGAATAACAATGAATATACATTGTGGATAAATTCCACAACACAACAACTACTGAATGAATTCACTTACCTACATACTAGGAGTGTTTTCGCACGACGAATTTCCACAATACAACACATCATGTAACATGTTAAAATGTATATTGGATCTACACGAGTGAAATATAAACATTTCACATCAATCAAAAACGCATCCAAACAATACAATTATGAATAAACACTACGTAGTTTTTCTTGCAACAAACATTCCGCCATTTGTACTTAGGCGATACTGGCGCTCCCTTCTGGACGTTGGTGTACCTAAAACGCTATTTTGTCGCCATAATTTTACAAACGTAACCATGGCAACCAGCGTTGAGTTTGTTCACCAGGTATTGTAAGCATCTCAGTCACCACATATGATATTTTCAGAAGCTCAAAACAAAAGGTCTGTTCGCTGTTTATGCATGAAATTTATATTGTACACTACATTTTCTTACAACCTCTGGTTGTTGTCGATGAGTGTAGTGAAGTGGAGTGTAATTAGTTCAACATCTGTTCGGTGCTTTTATTCTGCTTTCTGCTAATCCTAGGATTTTGATTTGGAGGTTATGCTTATAATTATTTTGTATTTATTTATGGCTTGTGAATCTCTTTTGAATGCATCAAAAATGCACAGTGATGATGAAAACATCATTGCGAATGCGGACGATAAATTGTTGACAAGTTATCTGACGAGGATCAATCAATGGCATTGATGTCAATTCTTTTGATGCGTTCGTAAATGGGGACAAAATATTCCCGGGTAACGAATATAACCATTACGTACTTTGTTGAAGAAGTTGTTTTTTTTTCAAAATATATCATATACATCTAACCCCATATTTTCCAATATCCATTTGCACTACACTTATCACACCTCCTCTAAATCGAGTGTAACACCTGGTTTCTTTGTGCTACAACATTTTAACAACGAACATTGTGTAAGCGTACACGGGAAATCACCGAATGGTATTGTAGCGGAACGCCCGGCTAAACGCCGCCACAGCTCAGGGGGTTGAAGTTCTTAGTAAAACAATACGGGTGACTTTTTCGTATTAGCAGTTTATTTGGTTTAGATTCCAACAACCTTAAAACATGAAATGAAAGAAACTTAGCCGAACCCGAGATAGATCGGCAGAGACACACTGTATGATGAAATGACAAACAAAATATCTACTAATCAATAACTATCAAGCAAGATATCTACGTATAAACGAATATAACAATCAAAATACATATATATTTATTGCCAAAATCGCAAAGGGGTACTAAAGCTCACCTTAAAAGGCAGGTACAACACTCCGTGAACCAAACCCTCAAGCCTTCCAGGGTTGGGGAAAACTAAGACACAAAGTAAACACAACCACAATAAAGGACAAACGTGAAATATGCCCAATTCTTCCCGAGGTCCGTACACGGAGAGTATCGCAACGGCTCAAGTTTTTTCCCGCAGGCAAAAACAAAAAGGAGCAAAACCGCGTATAAAACGTCCGTTTTGGTCATAGCGATATACGTACAGGGCGTTTCGCCGCAACTTGCCCCCGAAGTCCTTCGATGGAATGGTTTCCTCAGGAGGACTTGAACTCAGGAGTTGAACGGCCGAAGATGACTGACGTAGAAATAGCCTCGATCCAACCCGGTACTAACATTTTCTAAGGCATATACGTGGTCATCCACGAGCTTTTTGATCCTAAACGGTTTCTCGAAAAGCAACATGAATTTCTTTATTTTAGAAGTGAGTACAGAGGAAACAGGATTGGAGCGTAAGAGCACCAAGTCGTTAACGGAATATTTTGGATAGGGGCGGCCAAGGTGAGTAGCCATACGCCGTTTGGCTTTGGATAAGAAGCTTTCCTTAGCTAAGAACAGTTTGACGTGGGCTTCGAGCTGAGGACCATCGGACGGATGAATTCTCTCCAGTGGAAGAATAGGTTCAGGGGGAGTGCCCAGTTGTAACTCCATCGGGGTTGACCCGGTGCTCTCATGCACAACATTATTCAACAAGTAGGCCAACTTAGGTACCTCACGGCGCCAACGGGTGTGTCTTTCACTACAAAATACTCGGAAAAGGCGTGAAAGCTCACGCATCCATCGTTCGGAGGGATTTGCCTGGGCGTGACGAACCGAAGTGTGAATGACCTGTACCTTATACTCACTTAGAACCTTTTTCCAAAGGGCAGAAGTGAACTGGGTCCCTTGGTCTGTAAGGATACGCTTAGGTGCGGTATGTCTTGAAAAGTACTCTTTCGTTAGCCTGTTGAGGATAGCTTCCGTAGTAGCGCGTTTTAGACTATACAGAGTGACATATTTAGTGAAAACGTCCACAACGACGCACAAGTACGAGACCCCACCGACAGAGGGAGGTAGTGGTCCGTAAAGGTCCAGTGCCAGGAGATCATTAGGACCTTCTGGTACTATAGACTTCTGAGGAGGATCAGGCAAAGAACAGTGCTTGGTAACCTGACAAATCTGACATGACCTAACTTCCTTTTTTATGAGACGGTGCATGTTCCTAAAGTACACCTCACGTCTCAGGGAACACCACGTCTTATACACACCAAAATGGCCTATCGCACAATGAAAAATACGGATCACCTGGGGAACCAGACATTCCGGGATACATAAGAGAGTTTTTTCTCGTCTACGCGAAAAAAGCACATTGTTAGACATCACAAAACGGCGGTGGTCTGGGTGATCAGAAACATTCATATTCGAAATTATTTTGGATAACTCAGCGTCCTGAACCTGTTTCTCCTCCAGCTCAGTCAAAATGCTGCGCAACTGGCTAGTGAACTCAGAGGTGAAGTTCTTGGTTGAGGCGCTGCAGGCTAATATCTGGAAGCATTTATCGACAGGAGTTGGAGGTCGAAGAGGGGGATTCCGGGACAAAATATCTGGGATCACGTTTTCCTTACCGGAAATATGTTCAACCACATAATCAAACTCTTGAAGAGCTAGAACCCAACGGGTAATCCGGGCCGAAAGGAGTCTACATGATTGGAGATATGATAATGCTCGATGGTCCGAAAGAACAGTGAAAGGCTTGCCTAGAAGGTAAATTCTCCAACGCTGGAGAGCCCAAACAATAGCCAAGGTTTCCTTTTCCGGAATACTATAATTCCTCTCTCGATCCAAAAGCAGTCTGCTGGCGAAAGCAATGCAGCATTTTTTCCCTGCTATCTTCTGAAACAATTGAGCCCCAATACCAAAATCACTGGCATCTGTTTGTACATAAAAATTCTTAGAATAATCCGGGTGGAACAAAAGAACCTCCTGGGATATAATTCTCTTAAGCTCCTGGAAGGCCCTGTCTTGCGAAGAGTCCCACTTCCATTTGTTCTTTTTTCGGAGCAACGACACCAATGGTTCAGAAACTGTTGCGAAATTAGGACAGAAAGCCCTGTCATAATTACAAAGCCCAATAAATCCTTGGAGCTGCTTTATATTTTTTGGGGTAGGAAAATCAATAATAGCCTGAACCCTCTCAGGGTCGCTACGAAGTCCTATGGGAGAAATTATGTATCCCACAAATTTCATCTCTTCACGAAAAAACTTACATTTATTCACTCGAACGGTGAAGCCAATCTGACTCAGTCGATCTAGAACTCTATCGATGTGATCAAGATGATCTTCAAAGGACTCTGATCTTATCAGAATGTCGTCAATGTAGGCTGTAACAAATGACTTGAAATCCGATCCCAGAAGACTATCTATACATCGAGTAAAAGACGAAACAGCTGTCTTCAATCCGAAAGGTAGAACTGTGAATTGATAACAGCGTGTTCCTACGACAAAACCAGTATATTTTTTCGCCTCCCTTCTGAGTGGTATCTGCCAATAAGAGTGAGTCAGATCTAAGGAAGATAAAAACCTGACTCCGCTCAGACTCCTCACCATGTCATCTATTTTGTTTGGTAATTCGGAATCGGAAACCATAACCTTATTTAGTCGCCGAGCGTCCAAACACACCCGAACACTACCGTTCCTCTTAATATTAGTAACCAAAGGACTGCAAAATGGGGTGGAAGCCCTCTCGATGACACCCCATTTTTCCATGCGATCTAATTCCTCCTGAACTGCTTTTCGGTGCGCCACTGGTACGGGGTACGGCTTGATTTGAAAAGGAGTAGGATCAGTAAGTTGAATATCATGTAGATATCCCTTGACACGGCCAGGGGTGTCGGAAAACACGCGGTGATGTTTTTCTAGAAGATTCCTGAATTGTTCCTTCTGTGATGAACCCAAGTCACAATTCTCTATAAGAGCGTCAAAAAAATTCCCAAGATTGAAGACTCTTGGTTCCAGAGTCCCCACAGCTTCCGGAATTGACTTGTTGATGGCTAGAAGACGTAAGCTCAACGGAGGTGGCGGTTTGAAGTCATGTTCAAGAGTCATCTCTGGGATGCAAATATTTGAAGTACCAATTACCAGCTGTCTGCAGTGCAGGTCCAATCTGGCGTGTACCAACCTAAGCCAATCCACGCCAATGATTACTGGGTAGGCTAGGTCATGAATCACCAGAAATTCGTGCCGAAATGACTGTCTGGAAAAAGAAAATTCTAACAATACTTGATGACTAATCCTTCGTTGTTTCCCTCGAAATGCCCCCGAAACACGTACTCCAGCTACAGGAAATACTGGTATTTTGGGATCCAGGTGCTGGACTTGATCCCAAACTGGACCCGAGATACAACAAATGTTACTGCCAGTATCGAGAATAGCGGGAAAACCACATCCTAAGATTGAGATGGATACAACCGGACACCTACAATCCATGGAATGATCAAACTGACAAATATCTTTACAGAGTTCTTCGCTAGGGTTAACGTGATCCATGCAAAATGGTAGGATATTTCCAGGGAGCTCACGTTTACCTTGACTTATTTTATCAGGAATTCCCTCAATGCTATTGGTAGCCCTACTGGTTAACGCCCTCACTCGTGGGCTGAGCGAGTGAAGGGTCTCTCTTTTTCCGACTGAAAGTGATTATCGTCTTTGAACGTCACTTTTGAGCGAGCTGGACTAGGAGACCTGCTTCTATTGAAAAAATTTGCTTCCCTTCGATTGTTCTCCTGATATTCTGGTCTGAACTGTCTCCGAGATTGAATAGAGTTAATGAAATCAGCTTGCCTGAGACGGTCCAAAGCATCTGCGACAGTTTTTGCGCCTATAAGCGATACCACAATCTCGGTGGGATAACCACGACTTATAATTGCGACCAAAACCGGTTCGGGGTAAGGAGGCTCGATATATCTAGCTTTCGTAACTAAGTTCAAAAAGTAATCGACATAACTATTCCCTGATGAGGTATATTTGCTTGTTTCAACTTCTGATCGGCTTAAGGTTTGTTTCAATGGACCCCAAAATTGTTGTATAAAAGCATGCTTGAAATGTTCAAAATCTACGAATTGATTCAACAGAGCATTCGCCCACACCTTTGCGTTTTCGGAAAAACAATCATATAATAACAGTTTAACATAACTAAATGGGGTATTAATAACATCAATCACTGTTTCAACCTGTAACAAGAAATCTCTGGGATGCACAGTATCCCTACCAGTAAATTTAGGTAACAACTTCTCAAGATTTGGTAAATTCAAAACACTATTTGTATTATTTGGTAAAATCCTGACTTGGTTTGAATATATATTATTTGGATTATGTCGAGGATCATGTAACATTCCAGCATTATAGTTTGGTAACACATTATATCCTGTATTATTAGATTCACCAAGAAGACTATCCGATTGCATAATATTTGCATCACTAGGTATGAATTGAGGAACTGAATTCACTTTACTAGTACCACCCTGTATATTTGGTTGGTAAGTGTCTCTACGTGTTACCCCGTGTGATGTGTAAATATTATGCGAAAACGAAGGAATATTCTGTGGGTGTAAATTCGTTCCTACAGGAGGACCACCCAGTAGGGTTTGGGTTGGTACCCAGTTCCACGAATTATTTCGGCCATCATGAACAGAATAACCCTGAGATGAATTTGGTACAGTACTATCACCTTGAACTTGAGATTATGAATCGATAATAGTTGGTCCACCCTGTTGTTGTTGGCCAGGAATATTTCTTGGAAAGTTCACAGGAATTTTATTCAAAGTTCTTTTGAAAATATCGGAATTATGCTCATTACGTGAATATGCATGTTTTTCTGGTCCACCCTGTATATCATATGATCTATTTCCTATTATATTATGTGCTAAATTCGGTGGAGGAACAGAATAATTACAATTCATAAAGTTTTCAGGGTCATTTATACATTCATGTTCATTCATGTTCACTGGTAAACTAAGATTTGCATGTTCTCTATTGTGTGGCCTGAAATATTGGTCTTTTTTCGGAACACCTTTGTTTTTTGCTGAATGACTATTACTCAAATTGTTAACATTTGGTACATCATTATTTCTAATTCCTGAATCCAAAGATTTGCTCATAAAACTAATATTTCTGTTATTGAAATCAACACTATCACTCACTCGATCCTCCTGCTCAAATATCTGGTGTGCACCCTGTAGATGGTAGGGTGGCGTGGTCAACCTTCTCGAAGATTGTGGTGACGGGACTGGTGGTATGCCCTCTGCTGCTGAAGTGAGATGACTATCACCTTTACTCCACATCCCTTTATGATTCCTTGGAATTGCCCCCGTCATTCCTGCAGGAGTTGGCAACTTCACTGGGGTGTTGGCAGTTTCAGTCGAATTATTTTGCAGGCCTCTTCTTCGAGTGATGGGAGGTGATTTTCGCCCAGTAGTAGTGTTTTCTTTTGGTGATCTTGATAAGACCATTTTTCTTCACACCCTGTATTATTTTACGCCACTAGTTGGGTGTCAAAGATGTAGCGGAACGCCCGACTAAACGCCGCCACAGCTCAGGGGGTTGAAGTTCTTAGTAAAACAATACGGGTGACTTTTTCGTATTAGCAGTTTATTTGGTTTAGATTCCAACAACCTTAAAACATGAAATGAAAGAAACTTAGCCGAACCCGAGATAGATCGGCAGAGACACACTGTATGATGAAATGACAAACAAAATATCTACTAATCAATAACTATCAAGCAAGATATCTACGTATAAACGAATATAACAATCAAAATACATATATATTTATTGCCAAAATCGCAAAGGGGTACTAAAGCTCACCTTAAAAGGCAGGTACAACACTCCGTGAACCAAACCCTCAAGCCTTCCAGGGTTGGGGAAAACTAAGACACAAAGTAAACACAACCACAATAAAGGACAAACGTGAAATATGCCCAATTCTTCCCGAGGTCCGTACACGGAGAGTATCGCAACGGCTCAAGTTTTTTCCCGCAGGCAAAAACAAAAAGGAGCAAAACCGCGTATAAAACGTCCGTTTTGGTCATAGCGATATACGTACAGGGCGTTTCGCCGCAGTATCAGTGTTACACAATCTACTATTCTGTACAATAGTGTAGTTATTGGAGACACAGCTAACAGACCTAAAATAGTTTAACATAACAAACTGCAAAAGGAGAACCGAACAAATACCTTCTTCAGTCTTCAAATACAGAAAAAGGTTAATGTGATTCATATTTTCACCAAAATTCGTAAAATTCACCAACGACGTTTTCGGTGGTGAATCTATTCACCCAATATACGGTGAACATTTTCACCTTTTAATGTTCAAGAATATGATAATGTATATTTTCGGTGAAAACTACGCTATTTCACCCGGTGAATATTTTCACCACTTTCAAGAATTAAGCCTGGTTCATGCTTATACGAATTTCGCAAAATTGATGCGAATCGGAAAATTATAAATAATTCATTGATATTGCTACTCTACAAAAATATTGATTCTTATATTCTGTATCATGATTCTATAAAAATATCCGCAAAAAAGTTCAAATATTTCAACTTTATCATCATCTTCATATTTCAACTTTATCATCATCTCATATCTTGTGATAGAGTATCCTACGTTATACAGTGATATTTGGTGATATCTTGTACTGGTAACATCTGATTTTAAGCACCCAAACAAAATTATTGTAAAGAATTTTGTGATTGAATATGCCAAATTTTTGTATGGTAGTGAATTGTGGTAGCACTGGACTCAGAGACAGTGTGGGATTTTATAGAATTCCCTCAGTTAATGATATAAAACAGTCTAGCCAAGGAAATAAGTTATGCCTGGATACAATCTTAAAAGAAGGAAGGATTCGACGGATACTTAGTTGAAAAGTGGGGGAGTATGTTATAAGCATTTCATACACTGGTTTGTTGATTTCAAGACCTATTTTCAACCTAAAATTTGTATGATGTTTCAGGAAAACCTGCTAAATTGAATGACAAGAACAATCCAGGATGGGTGCCTTCTGTTGACATGGGATATCAATTTGAAAATTTGAGCAGAGTATCTACAAGTGATAGATATGAAAGACTTATGAAATGAAATTAAAAAGAATCGTGCAACACACAAGGTTAATTATTTATTGGATTAAATAGCTTATTCAGGAGTGTTTCTCATTGATGTGATTCATTTGTTCAATTCTTAATCATGTATAATGTGTATCTTCTAGGGAGCTGAAATACCAAAGCATTTGAAATCTCTTCAACCAGTCAGCAGTATAGTTTCAAGAAGATGAGAATGATATTTTAGATATTACCTCCCACTATCAAAGAACTTGGAAGTCTTAGATTGGAAGTCTATACAATGACAAACAGAAATTGACTAAATTTCTGAATTTTCTGGTAGCCTCTGCGATTTCCTTACATTCTGCATAAGATATATCTGGTGACAAAGACTCCTGTAAAGAACAAATGAAATAAAATACTCCCACATCAGCATCTGACATCTCTCATACCCATCCACTTGAGGTTGCTTAAGCCCTTATATGCTTTCATCTGATTCATCTGAAAGCACGTCTTGAAAATACCAAATAGATTACTGGTGGCAGATCAGCAATGTCAGTGGAACACTCTTTCATATCCTATGCAAGCGATCTTTTCCAAGTATATTTGAGCATGAATTTTATCCAAGCTCTTAAACTGCTCACTCATCATATTTTTTTTCCAAAATCTCAAAAAACAACACTTCAAAACCCAATATAATAGGGATTATCAACTTCAATTTCCAATGAACACATACAAATTAATAGAAATGTCAGAAGTTGTTTACCCTCCAAGCGAGAAGGACACGCCCACTTGATCACGTTCCGCAGATGCTCATATTCACGAAACCCCAGATGGCGCTGTAAATGACAAAATGTCGGATCGAGAGGTGATCAACAAATAATCTGTCATTTGATCTCTTGTTAAACCAAATTTTTTATTGAAGAAAATTTCAGTTATCTCAGAGATTTGAGTCGATTTTTCGTACTCGACCATTGGATTGAAGTTGTATTTAGGGTTTGTTGTCGACGTTTCAGTTTTATTGTCACTGGATTCTTGTTAAATGCCACCGATGTCCAGGTGTGTCCAGGTATCAATTTCGGTTGTTATTAGAAGTTTTCCAGTTCTTTTCCTGAAATTCTTTTGAAAATGCCTGTGTGAAAGTCGAAATATTAATTTCGAACATTTCGGATATTATGTGGGGTGAAAGTGTTTCAGCAATCACACAATTGGAACTGAAGGCTTCAATGAAGAAATCATAAAGAGTTTTGGGTATGAGATCCTCCACAATTCTCACATGAAATCACCATGAAACTAGATGAGATATGTGGGTTTATTTTAATGTTCCTGTAAAGCATATATTCATTGATGATACAACATCATCAATTCAATATTGATTTATTGGCCATTTCAACTGGAAGCATATAAGCTCCACTTTTTTGACTTATCAGTTTTCTTTTCTGTGTTGGTTTGTTTTTATTTTCAGGAACCTAGATTATATGGTAATGTATTCAAATAGATATACCTATTAGAACAAAGTGAAGTGCAAAAACTACCTGGAAGTGAGAGTGGAGATTTGACTCGAAGAAATGATAGTGTTCAAATAAATTATTTTAAAAAATCATAGTTTTATTGGGTTAACAAGAGTAAATGGCTTTCTCTAGCATGCCATATGTTTTTCTTGATAGAATAATTTGGGAAATGTAACACAATAATAACAAATCAGTATTAAAATTTTTTTAATCATTGGTGAATGAAATAGAAATGTGGAATAAATTCCCTTCAGACTGAGAAAGAATACAACTCATGAAAAATGCAATAATAAAACATTTTTGAACATGTTAAATCACTAAATCCAAATATCACTGCCAAGCAAGCAGATGATAAATTAGTCTTCCATTTACACAACACCAGAATCACCCAAAACTTCATATCATTATCAGGAACATTGTTGTGTCATATAGGTTGTTGTTGCTTTTGTCTTTACAGTGGAACTCTCCAAGATCCATCACATGATAATTTTGATCATCATCCAAGTGTAGATCTTTCATCATGTCTTCTTTATAAATCTTTCTCTACTTGTTCATTTCCATGTTGCTCCAACTGCATATAATTATTCGATATTTGCCTGAGCCTGTAATAAATTACAAAATGATTAAAATGAACCAAATGAGGTGGAAAAGAGGTGGTAGCATAGTGACAACAATAATGAAAAATCGAACTTACCACTGAAAAAATCATCATAAGTGCTTGCTACAAACATAAATTCCGAGATAGCTTTTTTTATCTTCAAGATCATCTTCCATTTCTAGGCTAGTTGCCTTAGTATTCAGGTTTCCCCAAATCCTGCCCATCTTCTGCTTTAGAATTTGAAGGAAATTTATGCAAAGCCTCGTCTAATCCTTTGCATTTTCAGATTGTGTGGTTTATTAACAACAATTCTTCACAAAATATCATCAAAATAAATTTACCCATATGAACATATTGAGGTTAGTTTGTTGTTCACCTCTCGAGTAGTTCATGCGTTCAATTATAGATGTCGCCCACTCCGTGATTTTTCCCTATATCATTCAGAAACATCGTATCAAAATGATGAATGATACAAACGCAAATTGTTCAAGTCGATGAAGATATAATTGAAAAGAAAAGTAGATTATCATCGGATATTTCATAATTAATTAGGTGCATGCTTCACCCATGGAATGGCCGCCTTCGAATACGAGGGTCAAAAAAATCCCCGCAACCCCTACCGAAAAAAATTATTTCACATTTCACCCTCTAACTAGATGAATTATTTTGGGGTAGTAAATGAAAGACTGCCACGATGTGACATATCAGGTATTATTCTCACATGTCTACAGAACACATTTCCAGTCGAAATAATCCCCGCAACCCCTACCGAAAAAAATTATTCCACATTTCACCCTCTTACTAGATTAATTATTTTGGGGTAGTAAATGAAAAGCTGCCGCGATGAGACATATCAGGTATTATTATCACATGTCTGAGGAACATATTTTAAGTCGAAAAATTCCTCGCAACCCCTACCAAAAAAAAATATATTTTTCATTTCACCCTCCAACTAGCTGAATTATTTTAGGGGTGTTAATGAAAAACTGCCGCGATGAGACATATCAGGTATTTTTTTCACATGTCTTGGGAATATATTTCCAGTCGAAAAAATCTTCGCAACCCCTACCGATATTTGTACATAGAATGGAGAAATTTTATTGTTATATTGCAAAAGATGTCGACAGAATATTTTGAAACAAGTGATGAAAATATTCTCATTCCACAACTGAATAGTGATGAAGAAGTGAAAATGAGCACCGCACAATTTATGGGTATCAAGATATTGAAACTGTAAACTACAAACTCTGCCATATATCTGAAGGAAGATGTCATTCGAAGAGTTATTCAACTTGACTCTATGATCGTCAATCACCAAATCAATATGCTTACGAATTTATCATTTTCCGATTTTTATTACAATCTTATTGAAATTGCCAAGAAATTTTAATTGCAAATTTATTCTGAAATGCACAATGAATCGATAATATTCGCATTTTGTGATATATTGAACAATAGCGTAGAGAGCTATTGCATGCGAGAGTGTTTATTGTATTATAGAGATATAATCATGGATGATCTGAATAAAAGATAATCGAAACATATTTTTTGTATTATTTATTTACACTGCTGTTAGTATAACGATATCAAGTAAAATTAGTCTAGAATAATACTATAGTGTCCCCAAGGTAAAGCATCATGTGAATTCCTTTGTAAATATCTCTTATCATCATGTGGACTCAGTGCAAATTTGTTCTGTTCTCGTACTTCTCCTTATTCTCCAACAAACATTCCAAATAATCTTCAAATCATATTTTATTCTTGACCACGTAATATTTAACACCTTTGGATTTCTTGACAGATTTTTTCCTTCTCCAGTATCATTAGTGGTTGGCTTCTATTTATCAACTAAATATGTGTATTGTTCCGATCGAAGGCCTACAAAATCAGTCATTATGCATCCTTTATTCTCGTCTTTCATCAAACCGATCACTTTTTTATTACCTAACTAAAGGGATATTGTACTGATTATTTGGAGGATAATCACTAGTATCGAATCTATCGATATCCGTTTTTACTAGTTCTTCATAAACATCACAATGTAGTTCATAAATGAGAGAATCTGTATCGGTATAGAGTAATTTACAGTTCGATGGATCAAACTTTTTCAACATGTAATCATAATGGAAATCATAAACACAAGTTTTCGAGATATTCAAAATTGCCATACCTATATATAATGGTTTATTTAATACCAATTTAGTTTTCTTCATTTCAATGGCCATCAAATTTTCATCAAAGATAGTTCTATTATGGAAATTTGGACTGGATATTAAATTCTTTGCACCATGCCGACCTTCCCAACTCCTAACAAGTTTTACAATTCTGTATCTCCTAATATTCTCCATTGTTTTACCGAAAACAGCATTGATCATCAATTTGAAGATTTGTATACCAAACTCATTTTTTGAATTTGCACGCAACATAGTATTCAAATCGATGTATGACTTCAACCATCTGGACTGTTTGAATTTCAATATTCTGTGAATCTTATTGATGATGAGTCCATTTCTCAAGTATTGTTTCAAATTTCTATAATGCAATATTTACTTTTCCTAGCGATACAATGTTGTCATCAGTTTGGGAAGTTTTGATTTTGGCGGTATTTGATGTTCATGGGCAAGTGGTAGGTCCTTATGAAGATCATAAAGAGATTCTGGATATTCGAGATCAACTTCCAGAATGTATCCAAAAGGTGATTCATCAGAAACTGAATTGACATCGAAATTTTCAATATCTTCCAACCATTCAAATCCTGTATAAGGAAGGGGTTGTGACATTGCCCAACCATAAAGATTATTCACAACAAAGTACATAAGGTACTTGGATGATTCATCACTTTTGAAATTTTTCATGTATTTGTTGTTTGCAGTTTACCGATTTGAACATTGACTCATTCCACCACGAATTCCCTTTTATATGAACATCAATATGTCAACATCCTGAACTGTATCCAATTGACAGATGTATATTTCAACATACAATCCCAGGTGTCTCCAGGTAAAGTATAGTAATGAGCGGGATCTAATCCGTTGTATGACACATGTCTCGAAAATTTTCAAAAACGTCAACCAACAACATGATATCTGTTTTCAAATAAAGGTCAGAGTATTCTCCCAATGTTTTCATCTGGAATATTCTCCATACTTTTTGTGCATGCTCATAATCAGAATCTTCGACATGCTCATCATTTAATTTACTGTAAAATGATTTCTTACTGGGCAATTCAGTGTCTTGCAGTTTTTCAATACTATCCAAATAGTCAACAAAAAATTCCTTTTCTACATAACAAATCGAATTCATTTTCATCTAAATCACTGAACTCCTCTAGGAGATTGATAAATTGTGTTTTTCCAAAAAAGATACTAAATGATTCAATTTGAATGTCATAAAACGATACGAATCAACAAATCAGAATTTTATGTTGGAACTAGAATTATGTTGTGTGAAACTAATATATCTCTCCTTGTTCATTGGAAGTAGAGTAACGCGAGAGTGCTTTGCTAAATCTTTTATGATGAAATGGCTATCATATCCTGATGAATTGTGAAAGATAATGGGAACGGTATGGGAATTTGTATATTTGAGGTTATATTTCGAATGACTGAATCCGCGGAATCTCTCTGTATGGTGATCATGGTCACGAACAATGGTGTCTGATTCGCTAAACTTTTCTTCACAAATGTGACATGTAGTCTTATCCTGATTCTTTCCACTATCTCTACCTATTGGTACATTCATATGCATTTTTGATTCAATGAAGAGTGCTTAGTCATCTAATTCTTCCACGAACCACTCAATGCATTCGTCACCCCGGTAATGTTTTTAGAACGATAAACTATTATCGAAAGTACACTTTAGATAATAACCCACAATGAATGTTTCATGTTTCTGATAACGAGATGTTTTTATAGTTTTTTCCTACATCCTGTAGTGGAATGAGCAGTGATTCAAAATCACTGTAAACGACAAAAAGAGCTTTTTCTTTGTAGCGGAAATTTTTGAACTCTATAAATTTTTCTTCAGGGAAAACTATTTTGGATTCATTCATTTTCGAACAATACAAAGTATGGACATTCAATTTTTCTTGGGTTTTGAAGTAATTCAAACATGTATCTCATATGATTTTTTTAAAAGTTTTTTTTCCGAATTGTTGAGAGACTAATCGTGATAAGTTCTTTATCCAGCAAAAATGGTATTCAACAGAATCCTCATTTTCATTGATATGATCGAGTAATAATGACATTTCATCGGTATCATCTGAATCCTCATCATTTGAATATTCTCTTTTGATCATCAGAGGGTTGACGTGTCTATTAGTAATCTTATTCTTATTAGTTCTCACAGGTACAGTAAAAAAATTTCCATATCGATCAGTTTCCAAAATGAATACATTGATTGAAAGATTATTTAGAATTTCAAATTTATTTATCTAATTCAGTCTCATTTGCATATCAATGCCAGTCATATCCAAAACATCATTGTAATGAGGATATGAATAAGTTCGATCAGAATGTTTTTCTGCAGGATATAAACAAGACGTCACTCCCCAAGCGAAACAAGCTTCATCTGAATTTTTGACGTTGATACAAGCATGCTCGCGAATAATTTGATCAGGAAGTTTGATGTAAGAAGTACCTCCATACCCCATTTCTACCTTATTGAAATTAATTTCTGAATTGATTATTTTATGCAAAGTCCATCCACTGTCTCGCTCTTGGAACTCATCCAGTTCATTCAAAATGACATCCGTCACATTTTCTTCATACCATTGCTTCAAATCTACTTCAGCATTGATAATAAAATTCTTAGTGTTCATATATTTGTAATCGAATATGATTTCATCATTTTTATTGTTTTTAAGGAATTCTCCACAAATTATTATTCTCCACAAATTATTATTTCATAAAATGATATTTTTTCAACATTCTTTGAACTCTCGATTTGAATAGAGAAAATGAATCTTCAAAAAATTGTCTCACATCGATATGTTTCAAATTTATTATTACTCCAGAACGTGTTCGTCTTTTGAAAGCCCACTGAATATCTTCCCACCTGATTCTCTCATTTCTTCTTCTACAATTGTTTGATACCGCCACCACGAACGACGACAGGTTTTGTTATCAATTATTTGAATCGTTTCAAATGTCCAATGTTTGTTTGGAGTTTTCTCAGAGAAGAAACATTCAAGTCACCATAACGCACAGCTTTATTGAATAGTCTTAAATTTTGATTGTATAGTTTGATCCACCTTTCTCTGACTGCTATGCTAGTGCTATCCGAAAATACTTTAAGAGCTTTTAAAAATATTTTGATAATCTCATCACTCTGCTTTGCTATAGCACACTGTTACATGATACTTCACTTTTCGAGAATGAGACCCAATATGATATGAATGAATTTTTATTCACAATTTCGTTTTTGCTTTTTGTGGAGGACAACGGACTTTGGACTATCCTACAAAGTTTCTGGACAATACAAATCTATGCTACTATTGATGTTATCAAAAGGATTATTTCTCAATGAAATATTTTCAGATACCGTGGTTAAAAAGTTTTGTAAGTCTATAGATTTCTTGCAAAAACAAAAATGTTTTTTACAAACGATGCAATATTGCGTGTTCATATTCACTGACTGATCAATCAACTCACATAAGTCCTATTTGTTCTTCATCAACTCAAAGTGATTGGCACCCTTTACCTTTCCAACGTCTTTTTTGCCTTTGAAAACCAAAGAGTATTTCTTTGATTTGAATTCAGCTTCTTTTCCTTCCACCACGTCGGTGACTCTTCGCGGAAGAAAAACGACAAAGTACTTCAATTCTACTAGGACACACTTTCCAAATTGTGTTTGGACCACTTTCACTCGAATAATGGAACCGGTGTATCCAGAGCTTCACGGTCTGCTTCACGGTCTGCTTTCGGTCCAACGCTGCCTCTTTGTTTATAGCTGTAAGATCCATATAAAATTATAATTTATTCTTGAACTCCTAAATTTCAAGCATAATAAATGAACTAAACTCACTTTTGAGCAGGATGTTTCACACAACACTTCACAGAATAGGTACAGGAAAATATTGTTCAATGATCACCTCTCCTCCGCTATTCTTTTTAAATCAATTTTTCCACTCATACATCCAATGCACTTGTTCGCCTCCCTACTTTTACTTTGAATCAAGGTTTATCAATATTTCATAATGTTGCATCACTTGTTTACACAGTCCATGGGAAGAAATTGGATGATATCATCAGGATGACAAATGAAAATGCATCATGAATCATTAATTCGTTTTATTACAATCAAAGAATTATACATGACCAAACACCTAGAACGTTTTTGAAATTGTAGGAATTTCTGAATTCACATATTCTATATTCTATACAATCCTTTTGACACTTCAAACAATGAAACAAGAAACATATCCATGCAATATGTTTCTTATTGCACATCAGAGATGCTGAGTGCATTTTCATCTTAGAAACCAAATCTGTACTGGAATAACAATACTGACACAGGATGAAATAGTTTTCAGTAACTGGATTGAACAAATGATAGTATTTGTTGCAGCTCGCATATTCAGTATCGCATATATTTTCATTAATGTAATTAGCTAACGGATAATAATTACTTTTTACTTTCAGGTATCTCGTAGGGTTGTCCACGGGAAGGAAACGAATCGTTTTTTCTACATCTCGGTCACCATCGAACTCTTCCACGTCCATAATGTCTTCATGATGTGAAAGTGGTATCACACAACGGTATTCGTCCACAATGTCAAGACCTGATGATGAACTACTGATTGTACTATCTTGAATTTCACTCATAATAGTATTGATACTCAACTGACGGGAATATCGATAAAACTGATGGAAAACATTTTTTTCTCAAGTTTTTATACATTTTAGATAATCATATTTTTTTTCTTTACCCTAGGATTTCACACCGATAGATATTGCATTGTGAATTACGTTTGCATTAGATCATTCAGAAGGTGCGGAATCTATTGCGCGACAATTCATTATTATATGATAATCATTCGAAGAGGCGCGCAACAATGTATTGTCACTTCTGGTGGAAAATTCAACCTGATAACCGGGGGACCAAGGGGGGTGTCCGAAAGACTGCAAGTTGATGATGATGAACTCGATCAAGAGGTGAAATCCTACATGATAACCGGGGAACCATACATTTTAGAAAATTTTTTCTCTTCATCCTAGAATGATAATTTCACACCGATAGATATTGCATTGTGAATTACGCATGCATTAGATCATTCAGAAGGTGCGGAATCTATTACGCGACAATTCATTATTGTTATTTTATGATAATCAATGAGATCATTCGAAGAGGCGCGCAACAATGTATTATTCATCCATATATCAGGTCTTTTCTCGCTCAAAAAGTTTAAGGGTGAAATCCTACGAAAATATGAGAATGGGGTGCCTACGGGGTGTCGCGAAGACTGCATGACGTAGCTGTTCTTCTGTTTACTATCCAGAAGCTCTGCAACATCGATTGCTTCTTGGAAATGAACTGGATGGCCGTTTGAGCTATGATGGATGTAGCATTTTGTTGAGCCATAAAAGGCCTGACGTATCTACTCAGAAGGATTTGAAGCTACTATAGCATGTACACTCAACTTGGTTAAATATCTGACAACAGAACTTGGTTTCAGTTATTTAATGACAACCAGGATGAACCAGGATCATTTGGAGGTTGTATCTGCACTAATATTTCATGACTCATGTTCTTAACTGTATGTCCAATTTCAGTATTTTTTTGGAATGATGAGATCAGCAGGTGGATGTAACTTCCATCCAGAATCCATACAAGTGGGACACATTTTCAGGCTGATGTCTCTCCATTCACTTATAAAATCACCTGGTGGGAGTAACATAAGTGGTGGAGAAATGTTGAATAGTATTCTGGAAGTAGGAGAGCTGAAACAAAATAAGAATAAAATTATTTTTGATATAGAAATGCGAGAAGGAATTCAAGAAGTAGTGGAAGAGTTCTCAGAGGTGGAGGAAGCATTTGCCTATTTTTGTGGCTATGTAACGAAAAAGATCAAAACAGTTACTGAATGCACTGAGTGCAAAAAAATCATTGTGGGAGAGGGCAATGAATAATTCAATTCATATATACTAAGAAAAAGTAGGGGATTTTTAACATTCCCTTCTCAGAAAATCATACAATTTTTGAATGAAGTGGAACTAACCATTTCCAGCATTTTCGAGAATGAATTAAAAAAAAGTTTTCAAGTTATATTGGACAAATTGGTTAGTTTTCAACCATCCCCTCTTTTGGGATGTGATTCACATAAATCAGAATTTTCAGGAAATATACCCAGCAAACACAGTTACATCACAGAGATATCGTAGCGATGTAACATTGTGACATGCGATATCGCATTCTATGTCGCATAGACGTCGCTGCGATGTCACAGGGATGTTATTTTGTCACACTCAAGTTTCACACGTGCGAAGTCGCTGCGATATGTTTTCATGATGGAATAGCGATGTGTTTGTGCGATGAAACTACGATGTTATTTCATTTTTATAGCAGGGATATGAACATACGACATCGTAGGGATGTTAATGTATAGTGTCATAGGGATGTGAATATATGACATCACAGCGATGTACATTTTTTATGCAGAGGTACGGTAATAAATAGGGAAAATGTCTGTGAAAAAAAGGGCAGATAATAAATACATACAAACTTTATTTTTCTAAAATGAACAAATATCAACTAAATAACTGAAAATTATTCAACAATTGCACATCAAAAACAATAAATTAAATGTTATTCTCTTCAACAAAACTAAAATATAAAATTCATTTTCAATGAAAAACGAACGAACGAATTATTATTTATTACTTCTTGACAATCGTTGTTTTGAATGCCTAAACCAATTAGAACAGATTTCTTCAATTTTCTTGCTACTTTCTTGGTGAACCTCCAGTACAGTATCTGAAAATAAAGGAAACAATAAAAATAATTGGATCATGCTTATATATTATACAGTTATCGGCAGATTTTTGAAAACAAATTGAAAAATAAAATTTATTTCAAATTTCTCAGAACATTCTATTTTCCATCAAAGTGCCTGTATCCACCCAAAGTCAAATCAAACTATCCACATTTCAAAAGTTCAAAGTGGCACACCTAATTTTTCAGAATATAAATGGTTTTTGCAAGAAATATATAATTTAGATTTTCCCGAATATTTAGTACTGAGAATCAGTTCAGATTCATAATATCGCATGTCTCAAAAAACTTACTCCTTAAACATTTTGTAATTCGCAAATCTGCAATTCTGATATTATCTCGCTGTCCCAACCAAGAACAATTGACTGCAAAAGAGTCATCAAAGAATGTCTTCAATATTCTGTGAACATGTTCTTTTGTGTCTTTTCCTCCAATCCGTTTCAGGAATCTAATCTTCAAAATGAAAAAAAAATTATGAAAAAAATACAGAAATTTTAATAATAACTGTCCCTTCTGAATTCATGCTCTTGGGATTCCCATTAGGCAACTGATATTAAAATTATTCCTTATGAAATATAGGCATTAACATTTGTATTTCAAAATGGAATTGACCTGTATTGTATTAATCATTGAGGAAGCAACCACTCTCTTAGATGGTTTCAAAGTGGATGGTATGTTTATAACAGGTGACTTACCAAATTCAGGTTGTTCTCTCTCTTGTCACAAAATATCTCAAACCGTTCCAATTCTTCCAAACTTTTTATGGGTAGCATATCGGAGATTATTTTAATTTTATCACTGACTGTTTTAGTTTCATTTAAATTATTTTTCATTTCTTCAACCAACAATTTGGTTTCAGTAATGGCATAAAGTATTTTCCTCAAAATTGTACTATGATCTACAAGCAGATAGTGATGTATCATTGTCAGCAGAAAACAACAAATTATTACTACAGTTAGGCTTTATGATTGTATCAAAATTATTTCCTGTTTCCAAATTGGCTTGGGCTTCCAAATTAGCTTGGGCTTCCAAATTGTCTTGGTCTTCCAAATTGGCTTGGGCTTCCAAATTGTCTTGGGCTTCCAAATTGTCTTGGGCTCCTGAATCATTGAAATTATTTTCCCTTCTTTGTGTTATTGGGTCCTTTGGTAGGGAGAATATACTAAGAGGGTCCTCATTAACTGATTTGTCTGTTTCAGAAAGAATATCCTCCTGTCCCATTAATTCTGGTGAAATCAATTCAGTTATTGGTTTGAAAACCTGAATATGTGATTTTCCTGAAAGATAATATGTGAGATTGTATAGATAGAAAAAATATTTTCTCTTACTGGGAGTTGATGAAAATAAAATATGGCTCTCTTCTTGTGAAATGTTTTTTGAAGTAACTGAAAAAAATCAATGATATACACAAAAATAAGTAAATATATAAACTGGAATGGTGTACTCTGATATTGAAGGAGTCATTCACAAAAAGTTTCCTTACCTAACTGAGATTTCCATGGCAACAGTACCTTGGGGGGAGGCAAAGTTCTTGGAAATATCAACAAGTCAATTTTAAGTCTCATCACCTGAAACTGAAACATACGTCTTTTTGGAAGATTTTCTTCCTCAGATGTGTCGCTAGATTGTTTTCTACTTTTCTGTCTCTTTTTTCCACCTATCTCCATGTCTGTTCCTTCTTCATCACTGGCGTGTCTTAATTGCTTTTTTTTCTTTATTCTCTTTCCTCTACCTTTTTCTGTGTCTGTTTCATCTGTGTATGACATATATTCTGCCTTCTTTCGAGCTTTTTCCAGAGTATCTAAAATTAGATGATATTTCAGGACATGTTTGAAAATATCTTGACAAAACAAAAGTACTAACTACAAAAACACTCCACAATGACTTCATGTTGTTCCCAGTCATCTGAGGGGCTGATTTTTCTACTAATGTAATTTGAAGCAATTCTAGTATTGGGCCAAAGGCATCTATTATTTTGTGTATTCAACCAGCTGGTTGGAATTTCTGACACTGTTCCATCATTAAACTTGACTACAGCATATTCCATATTCATCTGAGAAAAAATAAGGAAGACAGATTTTTTGATCAATTATAGATAAATATGTTGAAGAACATGTGAAAATTGGGATACCTAACCTACCAACCTCATATTATCCACATTAATTCTTGCAGAAACTTGAAAGAAAATTCGAAATATAATTCAACAAAATCAAAAGCATATAATATTGTCTTAAAAAATTTCATGTAAAATATTTTGCAAATGTTACCTAAGTAGAAATAAATGAACACCAAATAAAAACAGGTATTGGGTCAGACAATGTGCCCTGAAAAGAATGGAATGAAATTACTGGGGCTGATTCGAAATAAACTATTGATTCCTTGATGATATATTATATGAATCATAAAATGAAATTTTAAAATGTTTATATTTTGAACTCAAATTGAAATAATCAATTTATGGCAGATAATTCATAATAAAATACACATTACTCATATAGTTCACAAACTAAAAATGAAATTTCACATTGACAACTCATTGTTTTCTGTGTTTCTTGAATCAGTCAAAAAACCACTGGAAACAGTATCAAGATTAATCTTTATGTATCAAGGGCATAATTACATACTGGTTTGAATCTATACCCACTATAATTTTCAAACATTTTCCATTGATATCTGATAGGTTGATCTTATGAATTTCATCACCAAGTTTTGTGACAATGACAATATTCAGAAGTTTTGAATTGAAAGGGTAATCAAATAAAGATTGACAGTTGATAAACTCTTTTGCAAAGACAATTACTTCACCTTTTAGACCAGTAATATCACAAATTTCATAATGTGTACCATTTTTATGTTCAAAGCAATTATTGAAAGGGGAAGCACTCAATGAAAAACTTCTGAAAATTATTTCCTTCACATTATTATTGCTGGAGTATTTTATGACAGGATAATTTTGTTCTGTTGTCCTCACAGAAAATGCATATTCTTCTGCTAATCGATTGTAAAATTGCTGCAAAGGATTACTTGAAATTCTGATTTTATTTTTGATGGATTGCATGTGATTCTCATATTTGAATGAGCTGAAATTTTCAAGAGGCCCAAATAGTCTAGCATATCATTTGTTAAATGTATTAAATTATGCACATTATAGCCAACATATTTTTGTCCATATAATTTTGAATAATTGGTTACAAACCAATCTAACAAACATTGTACATTATCACCAAGCCTCGAATGCAAGCCATTGTGTGACAATATTCTGATGGCAATACTCAATATAAGAAAATGATCATAATAATCAACAGCTAATATTTCTTTCATAACTATGGGTCCAGTATAAAGAAGAAATTGACGCAACTCACTTGCTTTCCAATGGTCTATTTCAAAGATTGATCTAGGTTTACGGGCTAATTCACCTGTGATACAAGGTTTGATTTTATTCAGATGTTCAGAAATTTTTTCCAGGTCATTTTTCTTCAATCTCACATTCATTTTGCCATGAACCCAAAATTTTATCAATTTTTTCATTACTCCCAGATACACCAAATGCATTGGATCATTTGGAACTTGAGATACCATACCAATGTTCAAATTATCCAAATATGATATCCAGTTATGGTGCTCAGGAAAACTTTTCAATTTGAAAGAAAGATCAGTTCGTAAATCAGCTTTAGTATCTAGATAAACCACTCTGTTATCTATAAAGTTTCCCTCTGTTATACACTTGGAACAACCAGAATAACCACCATGGCCTTTGATACCTGTTACAAATGCTTTTGCTGGTGCATCACAAATTATTCCATTCAAAGTAACATTAACTCTGCAATCATCAATATGGATTCCCTCATTAGTAATTATTTGAAACTCATCCACAAATGGTTTCAGAATTTCATTGGCACAGGAAGGTTTGTGAAACCCATGGAAAACACTTATTACAAATGGTTCTGTGTGAAAATCCTCAACCAAACATCCTAGTAAAGGCCAGAACTGGCTTCCTGAACTTTTGCACAAGGGTACTTCATCTATATTGATATTTAATTTCACATTTTCTGGTACTTTCTTGTGATATGTTGATATGGATCGCCTAATACCTTTTTCCACACCAAAATGTATGAATTTACCACCAGCCAGTTCCAAAATATTTGGAGCCACTGATCTAGGAGTTTTCATCAATGTCCTGGAATCTTTAGGTAAATATGCCAAACTTTCTGTATCCCTCAAAATTATCAATAAACCATTCAATGCAGATTGAGATATATGAAATTCAAGAGCCCATAAACGTAATGACTTTTCTAAATTTAAAGGTTCATCATATATATTGTTTTCGTCAGAGCAGTCTGATGAAATGGAAATATTTTGTTCATTAGTTAGGTTTCTCACATCAATGCCATCTGCAGAAACTTCATCAGAAACACATTCTGAGAAAGTTTCAGCATCATCAGCTCCCATGTTCTCGGAAGAACAGGCAACACAATCTGTTGATTCGGAGATAAATGAATTGTTTGTACTACCATGATCTGTTAAATTCAAAATATCAGATGTTTCCATTATGATTCGTCTTTTATGACGATAAGAGTAGGATGGAAAGGAACGCTTTGCCATGATTTCAAGTAATTCAAGTGCACTTAGTACTCACCCACCAAGCGTTCCAAAATTCAAAATTATATAAATGGAAGATGGAGGTGAAGATAAATCCAAGCCAAGCGTGATGGCGTGAATAAAGCATATAAATTTATAAAATAAAATAAGATGATGATGGAAACATAATCATTGGAATTAGTTCAGTGTTCAGGACTCAGGGAACAGGGAACTCTACAGGGAACTGGTTCATGAAATAACTGTCAAGTGTCAAGTCACGTCAAGTGTCACGACAAGGACACCACATCAACCACAACACACAACAGAACCATAAACTTGATCACGGAATTTGTCCGTTTTTCACGGATGGAACATAATGTGAAATTTAATATCATAAAGTCACCTTTCACTTCTTGGAGAAGGTGAAATTATTTTGAATGAGAATCCTCAAAATATGTCAATTCGGTATTCATATTGTTCTATTTGCAATATAGAGGAAGTAAATCAGGAATAATATAATTAATTTTGGTAACCAAACAATATTCAGTTATGTGCCATACGCATATATCAGATATGTCATGTTGCTTTTTGCAACTTTTGTGATATCTCAGTGTGATCATATCGCGATATCTTAGAGATGTCAAGTTTAAGATATGTTTGCTTTTGTACATCGCAACGATGCAACGTTTGTGATATCGCAGTTTCATCTCATCTCGACATCCCAGATATATCATGTCGCAGATGTGTTTACTTTTGTACATCGCAACGATGCAACATTTGTGATATCGTATTGTTACCTAATCGCGACATCTCAGAGATGTCATGTCGCGGATGTGTTTACTTTTGTACATCGCAGCGATGCAACGTTTGTGATATATCAAGTGTTACCTAATCGTGACATCTCAGAGATGTCATGTCGCAGATGTGTTGGCTGGGATACTTAAAACATACATCATTTCCAGACTCAGCATTACATGCGCGAAGGAACAAAAAACAGAAACAGAAAAATGGAGAATAAATCTAGGCATTTAGCTAAGATGGCCAAACTAAATTTATGTAAACACATCTGAATTGTTGATTTACTCATGGCACTCATGTTGCATTCCCCTCTGTAGAAGAAAGTTATCAGAGCTGAAGAATAATCTTCAAAATTTAAAGTTGTTTCAAAATATTTTGATATCAAATTGTTTTCAATTTTTTTCATCTATTATTGACTGCATGAGAGAAAAACCTATAATGTTCATGGAAAAATCATGGAAGCCAGTAGAAGGGTGTTGGGAAAGGAAATAGGCATTGGAATTCTTCTTGAAGGCTTGGAGGTTATAAGTATCAGAAAAAACCTCTCTTGGAAGTGAGTTCCACAATTTCACAGTTCCATGTAAAAATAATGTTGATATACTGGTCTGAAAATATCTATAGAAAAGAGAGAATGCCCACTTTTCTGTGATGTTGGTTAGTGAACGACGAGGTGCAAGATCACCAAACCAGA
This sequence comes from Chrysomela aeneicollis, assembly GCA_029955515.1. Taxonomy (NCBI): domain Eukaryota; kingdom Metazoa; phylum Arthropoda; class Insecta; order Coleoptera; family Chrysomelidae; genus Chrysomela; species Chrysomela aeneicollis. Next base: position 2,285,044 of record JARUHQ010000031.1, on the reverse strand, counting down.
TAAACAGCTCTCCTCTGAATAGAATACAGGAGCCTCAGCATATGTTTGGGTGCTGAACTCCAAACATGTGAACAATACTCCATGATAAGTCAAATCGGTGCTCTTGGTACCTACTGAACAAAAAACCAAGTTTTTGTGAAGCAGTTTCATCAATACCTACACCAAAGAGTATAGGTTCTACGAACAAGAGGATTCAGTGGCCGTATTTATGAATGAAGTAGTAAAAAAGTACGAATGACCTTGGGTAACTTTCATGAATGAACTATTTCGTCGGGTTCCAACAATACTATTGGTCGCAAAGATCACGTGATAAATGCCAAGAAAATGACATCCACAGTGAAGGCGAGTTCACGTGAAGGCCGTTATCGTTCATAACATCCAGTTTTTTCATTGGTGTACAGACTAACTTTTGTAGCGTATATTAGTTTTGAGCCAATCAAAACATAAATGTAGGAAATCAAAAGAGATCATATAAACCCATGTTATTGTTATTATTATTGTATGTATATTTAATATACATAAGGATAAATTTCAGATTTTTTATTATTTTAGCTTTACCAATGTTAATATTGTTGATTACCTTCTGAAGAAAACATAGGAGGAATCTGAAATAATAGAATTGAAAATTCGACGGCAGGACCACCTATAAGATACCTACTAGATTGTGAAAAGAAGTTGGTGCTGGCAGTCTGGCACAAGCAGAAATTATTAATTCTTTCATTTTATTCCAATTCTCTAGTGGCAAATTTCTTGGGCACATCTACTAATAATAACCAGTATAGATGCCTATAATTTATTATAGGTATTAACATAATAAAATCAATAAATGGAATATTTCAAAAGTTTCACAAGTTATTCTTGGATACTTATTGTTTTTCACATTTTCAAGGGTAGGTATACCTATCAAAGATTGGTTATCACAAAAATATATGATCAAAACTCCTGGATCCTGCTGAACTGTGTTCAGATTGTTGGCCCAATAGGTAGTGATTTCTCCTCTAAAAAATTTGATATGTACATTCCATTTTCCCTTCAAATGTTTCAGGAAGTGGTAGCAACATAAAAATAAGTAAAACAAAAGTATATTTTGGACTGATCTAACAAATACTGGTGCTTCAATCACTGATTTTGATTTTCTTGGTGATGTTTTTGCCAAAAATTTCATTTCTGTTTGTATCTGACCTTCTGTGTCACTGAATGTGATTGTGTTGGAGTTTTCACCATGATAAAATATGTTTGTGTATCAAGAGTGATTGGGATTACATCTATTCCGAAGATATCTGAAAAAGTTATAGGAAAGTATAGGTATATCAGAAAAGCAGACATGATAATGATACTCATCACTTATTAATTCAGTTAGAACAGCACTTCTTTCAGTTGGTATTTTTTCATCATTGCATTTTATGGATCAGATTAGGATACCTGAAAAATTTTACTGGTCTATTTCAATCAGCTAAAGCTCTCACTGAGTAAATATTTTCCAACAGGTACATATTGAGGTTAGGGTTAGATAATAAATTGCATGGAAAAAATAACACAAATGTATGTCACTAGAAGTTGATTAAACATCTTATTTCTTATTTCTTACTGTGGGCGGGCCCATTGTGCACCCACATTTACTAGGATTCAAGCAGAAATACCAATGGCCTTTGAGAAGGCCATTATTTTTCGAGGGTGAATCCCTTTAATTTCCTCTGGGTTCAGTATACAGCTCCCAAAGTGTGTCTCTCTTAGGCTTGCCAATGCAGGGCATTCCGTAAGGATATGCGTCGAGGTTTCCTCATCCTCCAGACAGAATCTGCAGTCGGGATCTTCTGTTATTCCGATGAGATTAAGGTGTCTGTTTAGTTGATTGTGCCCTGTTAGGAGTCCAACAATTACTTTAAGATCCTTCCTTTTCAGAGAAAGAAGTTCTCTAGTGAGTCTGGGTGAAGGTCCATCCATGTGAATCTTCGCTTGCCTCATGCCAGGTGTTTCCATCCAGGCGTGAAAAGACTGTCTGTTGAGACGGTCTTTCATATGTGTTATCGCCATCCTATATGAAATTCCTAGGATGGGTTCAGGTCCAATTGGAGTTGATGTTGAACCTGCTTTGGCCAATTTGTCAGCTTCTTCGTTCCCGGGCACTCCCGAGTGACCTGGGACCCACGCGAGGCTGACGCGGTTTTTAGTCCCTAATTTCTTTAGAGCTTCGCGGCACTCGAGCACCAGTTTCGAGGAGATTCTATTGGACCCTATGGCCAATAGTGCCGCCCTACTGTCCGAGCATATTACGACGTGACCTTCTTGGTAGGCCCTTTTCAGGTTCTCTTGTGTACAGGCTTAAATCGCGTAGACTTCAGCCTGAAACACCGTAGCGAAAGTGCCGAGAGGGAACGAGTAGTTTCCTCTCCTGCTGCCACCATAGACTCCTGCACCTGTTTTGTTTCCGACTTTGGATCCGGTCGCATTATTCGGGAACAGGCGTTCACCTTTACTCACCCAATCTTCCCTTGATGGAATCATGATTTCGGGAGCTTTTTTGAAATTCAGAATTGGTGGAAAGTCGTCCCGTCTCATGGAGATTATGGGGCAGTCTTCTACAGCTCGATTCCATATGCTAGAATGGCCGTAGTTGTCATTCTCGTTTGCCCATTGGCCTAAGCCATAAAGCCTTAGGGCTGTTCTCATGGCTTCATGTTCAATAACAAGGTGTAAGGGCGAAAGTCCTATCAGAACCTCAAGAGCTCTGGAGGGCGATGTCCTCATTGCCCCTGTTATCCCTATGCATGCAAGTCGTTGTATTTTGTCGAGAAGGAGCTTGGACTTGCACTTATTCACACCTGGCCACCATACCACGGCCCCGTATGTGATGATTGGGCGAATTACTGCCTTATAGATCCAGAGTAGGATTTTCGGTGTAACTCCCCATGTGCTCCCGAAGGTTCTCCTACAGCCCCAAAAGGCGTTGGTAGCCTTCGTTGTGCACTTCGCAATTTGCTCGTTCCAGGTCAATTTAGAGTCCAAGATAATTCCTAGATACTTTGTTGACCCTTTATATTGCAAAACCTGTCCAGACAGATGTATGTCAGGTAAAGCTCCCAGTTTCCGCTTTCTGGTGAAAAGCACCATTTCAGCTTTTTGTGGATTCACTTTTAGTCCTTCGGTGAAACACCAACTTTCTACCACTTTAAGGGCTTCCTCCATAGATTCCCTCAATTGGCACAGTTTTGGACCTTGGGCCAAGATGACTACGTCATCGGCATACGCCTGAGCATAGATGCCAGACTCGTTCATCTCTGATATAATACTGTTTACCACTAGGCACCACAGGAGCGGGGAGAGCACTCCCCCCTGTGGACATCCCCGTGATACCAGAGCGCTAGCCTCGCTACCACTCAGTTCAGCTTTAACCTGTCGGCAGAAGAGCATTGTCTTGATCCATCGTATCAATGATGACTCGATGCCGTGTCTCTCTGCTGCTTGACAAATGGACTCGAAGGACGTGTTGTCGAACGCACCTTCTATGTCAATGAATACTCCTAATGCGGATTGTCTGCGTTCCAGCACCCCGTCGATCTTTGATACAAGATGGTGGAGAGCCGAATCGGTAGATTTTCCGGGCTGATAGGCATATTGTAGGTTATGTAATGGAAATTCCATTAATGGCCCGTCCCTCACATGTCGATCCACCAGTCTTTCCAGTGCTTTCAAAAGAAAGGATGTCAGACTGATGGGTCTAAATGCTTTTACCTGTGTGTAGTCATTTCTACCTGGTTTAGGGATAAACGCGATCCTGACTGATCTCCAGGCAACAGGTATGTATCCTAGAGCCAGACAGGATCGGAATATCCTTAGAAGGTGAAGGGCTAGCATATTAATGCCCTCTTGTAGGAAGGCCGGGTAAATCCCGTCCTCTCCTGGTGATTTGAATGGTAAAAAGGTCTGTATAGACCATCTAACTTTCTCGAAAGTGACTACCTTGGATGCCGTCCTGTAGTCCGCCTTCGGTCTGCCAGGCCGCATCTGCGGTAAGTCATTCGCTGGTATAGAGCCCGGGAAGTGGGTCGAAAGCAGGAACTCCAAAGTCTCCTGGGGTGAGGACGTATAGCCCCCTCCAGGTAGATGCATTGGTCCTGCCTTCATTCCCGGGTCTTTTGATAGTACTCGACAGAGCCTAGCCGCAGAGGACATCGTATTGATGTCCTCGCAATAGGATCTCCACGAGTCCCTCTGAGACTCACGTATGGCTTTCTTGTAATCCCTTTGGGCTGATTTATATTCTTCCCAGTGGGACGCCAGGTGTGTGCGTTTGGCTCTGTTTAGGAGCCTTCTGACCGTTTTGCGGTGTAACTGAATTTTCGAGTTCCACCAAGGTGTACTGCCACTGTTTGTCCTCTTCTTGAGAGGACAACTGGCTTCGTATGATTCTAGAATGGCTTCGTTTAGTCGCATCACTGCGGTGTCAATTTCAGCATTCCCTTCGTAACTTGTAGGAAACCCAATGAGCCTTCCTTGAAGTTCCTCTCGGAAGAGGTCCCATTTGGTGGCTCTAGGGTTCCTGTAGCTCTTCTCTTCAGCTGCGTAATTTCTTTTCAGCTTGAAGAAGATGTGTCGGTGGTCTGATAAAGATTCCTCCGTTGACACCATCCACGAATCAACCTTGCGGATTAGTTCTCTTGAACATATCGTTAGGTTAAACATCACAAAATATATTGGGTAGTCTCTTGTAAATGCAATATAACTCCAAAGGCATTAAATCGCTATTTAATACATCGGTTGACACATGGTTGACAGACAGCAATAACAACAGATTGTAGTAAAATTCCAAGGTCAATCCCACCAAATTTCCCGCGGTCGTCACTGACGCTTCTTGGTTTACCTCTATTATTTGCCTACACCTCACATGAACACGCAATAATAGGCCATTGTTGATGGTAATACCAATACCAAGCATGGATATTGAGGATTTCATAGGACGATCATGCCTGACATCATTATATTAGGCTCTGTGTATGTCTTCTAGGAAAAAATACAGGGTTGAATCTTGCTGAACTCCACAAAATTATCAGATCTATATACCTACTATACTATACACTACTACCCAGTGTCAGGGTTGTAGCAATGTTGTTACTGAAGTTGGTGGCACTGGACAGTTGAACGATTATGGCATTTGTTTCATGCTTTTCGTGTGTGGCCGGACCTGTGGCAGAGAGGGGCAAGGGGCCACGTTTTTAGAGTTGAGGTAAAGCACATGTAGGTGATTGTAATAATTTTTAATAAATACTTTTCTGAGAGCTCCATTGACCATTGTATTTATTCCAACCAAACACCCAGTAAACACAGATCTGTCTGGAACATAATATTGGGGGAACAACGATGCCTTAAATGACACATGAAAAGTTACATAACAGACACCAGTAGGAACTGCTATTGATACTTAATTTGTTGAATCAAAAATATGTACATGAGCATTTTGCAGATACATAAATATTATGTAATAGGTACGATACGCATACAACACTTTGAAACATTATTTCTCGTTTTCTGAGCTATATTCCTGTTCGTATTCGTTGTGTATATCTCATAAATGCAATACAATTCTCGATCACATCATAATTGCCTATTAGAAACATCTTTGAAGATCAATGTGTTGACATAATTGTGAAGAAAGTTGAAACAGTTTCGATCATTTGTATGTGGCTAGGTTTGTAGGTGTCAAAGACATATCAGATATCATCAAAACATACATAACTTCATTTTCATTCCAATTATTTAGTGGAAAACTATGTTATTTTTACTGGGATTGCATAGGGAGCTGAATTTGTTCGAATGTAGCTGTAATGAAATAGTACATATTATGGGTGTCCCATCAGATGGTAGTAGACGTTCATTTTATTTTGTCAACTTTGAGTCCGAATAACCATCAGGACAATGTCTAGACGTTTTGCGAACTGATTGTAAAACAGTGAAACATTGTCAAAATTGGCTGGTGATATCGTATTTCTCTATACTGAAAAACATCATCAACATAGCGATATAGGTAGGTACAAAAAAAGCATCAAGAATTATGTTGAATTTACTCAAAAAAAATACAGTCTTTGAAATCCTATTGGAAACCAGAGCTCGCCTGAAGTGATTCGGACCCAACTCATACTCCGTGATTAACAAATACATAATATTAACAATTGCTGTAAACAAAGTTGATGTTTAAGTTGACGTATCAATCAAGAGGGTAAATACTATAGTGAATAAAATATAGTATACACGAAAATCATTCATATCATTTTGAAAAATGAAAACTATGTCAAATTGAGAAATGAAAATCGTGATGATCGAATAATATAATCAATTGAATGTTATTCAAATATCATTGATTTATAGATATAAATAAGAAGACAGCAGCCACCTAGTAATGAAGAAGAAGGTTCAATCACAGAGGTCAAGCAACCTTAGGCGCGGTTAGGGTTTGGATAGGTGACCGCGACTCGACTGCCTGATACGTTTTTATTTCACACAAATTACAAATGATGTATCCGACACATAACTCTTCATAATCGATCATGTTTCCTACATGTATCAATAATGTGGCAAAATGCATGTCTAATACCTCAAGTAAGATATTCCAAGGTACTTGCAAGTTCCATGAACCTTGCATAGCATGTATCAGAGATTTCGTATGTTACACAAATTATATAATGTTTATGTTTCCTTTACATATCTGTGTTTACTGGCCCACTGTGCAAAAAGTCGTACTAGTAACGTTACTTAAAAGTAACCAAGATACATTGTTACGTTACGATTCCATTGCCCGTGATGTCTCTTAGAGTCGTTATATGTCCACCAACAGTACAATATCCCAGGAAGTAGCAGATACATTGAATAATAATCGAACCGGATACTTCTTTTGATACTGCCTTATTACATTGAAAGTATTTTTTGAAGTATTATTTGAAACGACGCTTTCATGTCCCAAGTCTTTATTTTGTGACATCAAAAGTTCATCTCCTGAATGTACCTGACTTGTGATTGTAATACTTCCTAATAACGTTATTATTCTGAAGATCTGATTATACAGGGTAATTCCTTATACAGAGTGAACTCAAAGTGCGTGTTTGCTCCATATATCGATAATGCTGATATATATGAAAAAAAATATAGGATAAAGTTTTGCGGCATCAGAATAATTATGTTTTGAAAATGATTACAAATGTACATGGTATTTCATTTTTCCGTCATAGCACAAAATATAGGTATGTTTCAAACAACCATTTGAAAAACATATTTTTTTATTGCGGAAAAATGCAAATACCCGAATTTGTAACTATTTTTAAAATATGGTCTTTCAGGTGCCGTATAACTTTTATGGAATACCTTTTTCATTCATATCAGCATATTATATCGATTCATTAAGCAATAAACACTCACTGTTGGGTCACCCTTCAGAGACAGCTTCCACAAATTTCATCATTGCAACTTTTTTTTTATAAAACTCTTTATTAAAATCAAGAATACAGTACAAAATACATCTTATAATTATAGTTTTTTTCTACTAAATCACAGTTTTTTTTGCACTGATGAGACTGGTTGTCAAAATGTAAAAATGTTTTTGGAGAAACGGGTCATTGCATTATATCGCATGAGTCGGAATCTTTCTTGACGAATCATATCTAAAAAATCGTCCAGAGTACCCCTTACTTCCAGATTGAAATATATTACCGCAGAAGTTATCCACAACCAGGTGTTTTTTTCTTGGGGTCCGCTATTGTTTTTTCAAATATTATTCCAACTGATGTGGTGCCATTGCAATTAATGTTCTGTCCTGTGCATAAGACTGTCTTCTAGGTCACATATCAAGCAAGTGGAGGAGTTATTTAATCCGTGATTTTTCAGTTTTTGTGCCACGGGTCCGTTTCATTTACTGATTTGTAGGCTGCTGCCCTCCATTTGGATGGAATATTTTAATTTTTGAATTTAGGCCAGATATTCTTCCATCTAATATTTTTGTATTTGGATTCTATATTTGGCGGTTTCTCTATTCTACTTATTAATTTGGTATAAATGTCTTTAGTTCTGCTTAGCTTTCCTCGTTGGAATATATCTTCAATATCTCTTAAAGCACTTTTTATTTTGTCGAATTCTCTTGGTATTCCTGTAGATGATGGTTCGAATATATTATTAAGCAGCGACTTGTGGGTTAATTTGTTGGGTACGAGGGTCCACGAAAGTGCTTGCGTTTTTAAAAAAAGAGCTATTGCCTTTTTCTCAACATTTATCAAGTCGAGTCCTCCTTTCGTTGTAGTAAGATGTAGCTGATCTCTTGAAACTCTATATAGCTGACCGTGCCATATGAACCTCCCAGTTATTCTTACAACTGTTTGGCTGTGTTTATTATTCATAGGTAGGACTTGAGCGGTGAACCATACTTTGGATAGTATATATGTATTCAGGAACCATACTTTTTTCAATAGATCCAGATTCCTTATATTATTTAGTATTAATGTTGTGTTGATGTTTTGAATTATTCTTTCCCAATTTGTGTTCAACATATCTTTCCAGTCAGCTTTGAAATATATCCCCAATATTTTTATTTGTTGTTTGACTTGGAATCGACCAACTGTTGCTGTGCTAGGCCATGCCCCCAATGGTAGTAATACAGATTTTTCGACATGTATTTTTGCATTGGAGCCTCCTTGATAAATGCTAAGTAGGGTTTCAATAATTTTCAGTTCATTCTCATCTCGAATAAAAATGGCGACGTCATCAGCGTATGCTGTGACCTTATGAACATTATTCCCGACTTGTATTCCAGCTAGCGAGAAGTCAATAAGTCTAATAAGTGGTTCAAGAGATAGGGTGAATAGAATCATTGATAAGGGACAACCTTGCCTCACAGATGACTGGATTTGAAACGGGTCTGATAAAAAACCGTTAATTAATAATTTTGAGTTTGCATTCGCATAAATAGCTTTTATACAAGAAATCAAATTCTGTGAGAGACCTATATGCTTCAAAACTTTCCATAAGTATTCGTGGTTAACTCTGTCGAATGCCTGACTGAAATCTAATGAGAAAATTGCAGCTTTTTCACGTTTGTTCTTTGAATACCATAAAATCACATCCCTAGAGATCATGAGATTGTTGAAAATTGACTTTTTCACTCCGCATGTCTGTTCGTCTTTTATAATTTTATGCAACACTTTTTGTAAATGGATGGCCAAGATCTTCGTGAATAATTTTTAGTCTGTATTCGAGAGTGTTATTGGTCTGAAATTCTCCAAATTCTCAGAATTTTTGGATTTTGGTATGAGAATAATAACCGCTTCCGAAAAAGCTGGCGGGGGTTTGTTATTTTCCGTCATTAGTCGGTTGTAGATATCAGTCAGGATTTCGGCAATATCGTCAAAAATTGCTAGGTAAAACTCATAGGGTAGACCGTCCAATCCAGGTGTTCTTTTTTTGGTGCATTCTTTCAATACAGCTTTCACTTCTTCTGTGGTAATACCAACATTGAGGTTGTTGTTGTCATTGTCATTTATTTTATTTGTGAAGTGTGCTAAAAGGCAACGAATATCTGGCTCGTTTATGTCTGTTTTTCGGAATTTTTGTTCGAAATGATTTTTCGTATGTTTCAAAATGCTTCTCGTATTTTTTATGGATTCATCTCCATTTTTAAGTTTTTTGATTATCGACGCGGAGTTTTTTTTAATTCTCATTAAATCATACATATTCTGTCGGTCGCTCACCCCATCTCTATTTTTTTCTAAAAAAACTTCGTCAATATGTTTTTGTTTCAAATAATATATAGCTTTTTTTATTTCTCTGAATTCTTTGACAACGTTTTGTCCCTCGTTCAGTTTATCCATGAGTTCTACGAGAGTTTTTTGATAAAATTCCATGAGCTGCTTTTTTTCCACCGCTTTTTGAATTTCAATTTGCTTAAAAAATGATTTAGCCCGTTTTTTAAAAACTGTATACCACCACTTGATACGATCTGTAGTGTACAAAATATTCCGTTTCATTGAGATTATTTCTTGTTTGAATTTTTGAATTGTTTCATCTGTGAGACACATTTTTTTCAGTTTCCAATATCCCCACCCATGCTCGATATGTGATCTTGAGACCGAGTTGAGGTAAACAATGAGCGCATTGTGATCAGAAAATGCTATAGGTTTGATTTCACATTTTTTTACGATATCTACATGATCTTGTGTTATATATGCCCTATCGATTCTTGACGCTGCATTTTCTCTCACATATGTGAATTCTACTCTGTCTTTATGCACATGTTCCCAAATATCCTTAAATTGAAGTGAATGAATCATGTTATATAGTACCTTGCACAAGATGGTGTTGTTTCTCGAATCTTTCCTATTTATAACACAGTTGAAATCGCCGAGGAGAATAACCGGTAATTCTAAGCTCATGTGGATTGTCAGCTCATTTTGGAAAAATAGTCTCCGTTCTGCATAATTCTGTGACCCTGATGGGGCATAAATATTAATGTATCTTATGTTCTCTATTGTTACTGATAAAATTCTACCATCTGGAGCCGGCACTGTATCGGATATTTCATATCCTACCCTGTATATCAAACCCGTACCCCTTTCTGCAGGGCCAACATTCGTGATAACATCATACCCTGGTAAACATTTCAAAATATCACAGTTCAATTCTTGCAAGAATACTAAGTCTATATCGTTTTTCTTGATAAATTCATTTAATAGTGACTGCTTTACTTTATTCTTTATACCATTGCAGTTGACTGTTGCAATTGTTCTTAAATAAGCCATTGGGCAGTTATATAGTTATATAGTGTGTACCAGCCAAATGGAATAAATTCGTTAATAAATAAACGGTGGCGTTTTAGGAAAAACGCTCGGACACGTCGATTTGTATCTTTAGTTGCGCTTTTTTTTCAAAAAAACTTTTTATACAGGGTGTGTCATGCCACAGTGGCCAATATCAACTTTTTATTTTGAATGCAACACCCTGTATTTTATTTCATTTTTAGATTCTTCATGAAGAGCTGATTTCGTCGATCTATCATACTTGGGGTATAGCGCGAAATATTACAGAGATATAGGGTGTGAAAATTTTTTGTATCGAAACTAATCATTTTTGCTCAAAACGGCTTACATGTCCCTATCTTAATTTTTCATTTACTATCTACTGACATTTAATAGAAACAAATAGAAGGTGATGCAAATCTCAAAATTTTGAACCCGTATTTGTTTCAATTGAATATCAATCGATAGTAGATGAAAAGTTGAGATAGGGACATGTAAGCCGTTTTGAGCAAGAATGGATAGTTTCGGCACAAAAAATTCCTGAATTTGAAAAATCTCGATTTTTCACACCCTATATCTCTGTAATATTACGCGCTATACCCCAAGTATGATAGATCGACGAAATCAGCTCTTCAGGAAGAATCTGAAAATGGAATAAAATACAGGGTGTTGCTTTTAAAATGAGAAAGTTGATATTGGCCACTGTGGCATGACACACCATGTATAAAAAGTTTTTTTTGAAAAAAAAGCGCAACTAAAGATACAAATCGACGTGTCCGAGCGTTTTTCCTAAAACGCCACTGTTTATTTATTAAAGAATTTATTCCATTTGGCTGGTACACACTGTATATATAAGACTAACTATTATACTATAACTAGAATGAATCCTCCTCACTTTTTGGGTCCTCGTTCTGTTCCATCCCGTCACCAGTTGATTGCTCGTTTTGCGACACTCTCCGTTCGCCATCTTTGTTCTTGGTTATCAATTTAGGTATTATCTTTTCTTCCTTAATTTCCGGAGCTCAATTTCAGTTGTCGATTACGTTTTTTCTTGGATTTTCCTTTCTTAGGTTCGATGTAGACCTCGGCCTGTGTGGGGCCTATGATGTCGGCGTCCGTCTCGTTTTCCGAAAGCGTTTCTGTCGGTACCTCTGGAGTTTTTATTATTGGGACGTTCGGTTCATTTCCCGCTGTCTGTTGTTGTTGTTGGACTGTATCTTCATTTCGTTGGACATTTTGGGCAACTTAGCATAGGAAACTGTTGGCATTCCCTGTGCTTCCATTACCGTGCTAGACGCGAAGGGCATGGGAGGCCTCCTGATTTCTTTGATCCGATTTGCCAAAGTTTTCGGACAAGCTCTGCGTTTGTGTCCCACCTCTGCACATATCATACATGTTCTTTGCTGTCCCGGGTACGTCACCAATGATGTGTTTCCATCAATTGTTATGTAGGATGGTATACTTTGTCTCATGGCTATTAGCACTATTTTCACTCCTGTTTCGACTGCAAAAAGTTCTTCTCCCTGGTAGACTTCATTTTTTACGTGTTTAACTGTGCCGTATTTGGATAAGGCACTTCTGATCATCTGGTTTTCAGTTTCTTGTGGTAAATCAAATATCCTTACCCATATGTCATCGGTTTCTTCCGTTACGAAAATTACATGTTCTCTTCCTTCTTCATCAATGTACACTGCTTTGCTATCTGGGCATTTACGTATACTTTCTTTCACTAACTTTTGACTTATCAGTTTGATATATACTTTGGTTTCTATATGATCAAACTGTATACAGATGATTTGATCCACCGTGAAATCCCTTATCCATCGGTGAAGGCTCAGGTTGTTTGGCTTTTTCCGAACACTTTTGAAATCGAGAGTCAGGGTATTCTCACGTTTTATCACCATTACTTACTCTGCACTAAACGATTGTTGCTTATGTAACACACGTCTGTACTTATCGGGGACTAAGCACCGAATGGTAACAAGAAATATCTTCGAATGCTCAAATTGAACAAGGTTTCTTCATTTTCTAATAGTTCAGAAATAGTCGAGAAAATAATCTTCAGTCATTGGAAATTTTTATATTCAGTTAGTGATTTACAGATTATGTTGACCAGCTTCAATCCAGATAACATGGAGTTATAAAAAAAATATGTGATTGAGCTTTGGTTTTATTATCCATATCCTATTTGATCTCTATTACACATATAATTTCAAATTATTCAGTGTAATGAATTGTAAAATAAAACACTATAATTCTTCAGCATCTTCACTTCATTTTGGTAAGGATCATCAGATGAACCATTCTATTGAAATTATTTCAAAACTGATTTCTGATATTGATGATTGGATATGATGATTCACCTGAAATATATGTAACTTTTCATCTCATAATTTGGTACAGTTTAATATACCTCATTTTCCTGATGTTCTTGGCTCTTTTACTATGAATCTATACTTTGACTGATGGTGTCTTAGAGTTTTTCCTCAAAAGTATGCCATTTTTGGGTGCTTTCTATAAGAACCTAGTTATTTATTGATAATTGGATGATTCACCTGAAATACCTAATAAAATGTTAATGAATTATCTTAGAATTCAGTATTTTTCACACCACATCATGTTCCTGATGTTTTTCATTGTGTTTTCCTCCAAAATGATATAGAATTTTTCGGTGCTTGCTATATCTGATAAGGAGTATATTTTCCTCATTCATGTAAAGGTGAATGTTATCAAATACAGGTAGTTTTTCTTCATATCCATTTTTTTTTGTATCCATCATGTAACTATACTGTAAAGGCACTTTCAAAAAACATATTCATGACCTGTCAACAAAAATGGATCTATTGGAAGTTACCATCGATTTGCTTTTCATGAATTGAATCAAAAACTCACTATCACAAAAATGATCTAAAACTAACAACTAACCTTTAAATTTTGTCAATTTCAACTTGAGCTGATATGTTTATTCGAAAGGTTTTCTAAGACATACAAGAAAATTGCCATCGTAATAAACAATCAACCCTGAATTATTGATATGTATTATGTCAGGAAATGATTGAAAAATTGATAAAGATAAAAAACTCACATCATTAATAACTTACATAGTTAGCATTGTTGTCAGCATCACACAGCCACACAGTATCTTAGGTAGTACTTCACTCACACAACTTCCCAATAATATGAAGTGAAAAACTTAAAAGAAAGAAACTCAAAGTCGGTCGACCACACATATAATAAAACCAAAATAAGTGACCGGTTTCGGCTCACATAGCCATCATCAGACTAAAAAACCTATAATGTTGTTATTTAGTATAGTGATTAGGAGGAAATTTATATAATACATACCATAATAAAAATAAATTCAAACTGAGAAATTCAAACAAATGATTGAGTAAATCATTGAATTGAAGTTTAAGAAGGACAATACCCCTTCCAAAACATGGTTTTTTAATCGAAAAAACCATTTAAAATTGCCAATAAGTTAAGAAAATTTTTGAACATCATGTTGCTTAAAGTGAAACAAAATGTCTGACTATGAGAAAGACGGAAACCAATAAGTAGGAAATCTAAATGACAAATGACAATTTGACAATGAAAATGAAAAGGAAAATTGAAGTTGAACAGTGTCAAAGTTAACAAAGGAAATTAACAATGTTTAATTGATATATGGAAGCTATTTTTGAATATATATGAAGAAAATTGATGAATCGGTTGGGTTGGACAATCAAGGAAAACAATTGTAAAAATAATGAGAGAGTTCTTTGGAGGCTGGAACAGTTGGAAAAATTGTGAAAAAATTTTGAAGGAGATAATTTGAGGTTAAATAATTATGATTAAAGGTTATGAAACATGTAATGTACGAAAAATCTGGTTCCTGTCAAAATTGGTTTGGTCATTGAGACAAATCACCTGTGGATTGTTAATGCATTTTTGAATCTCCAAAATCTCTAAAATATTCAATCTGTGGCCTTTATAACAAATATGTAAAATTTCAAAATCTGACTTAATATTGAAAGAATGATTGGAATCAATGATATGGTTGGCAAATGAAGACGAGGTAATTATTTATGTATTAATCTATTGTGTTCAGAATAACGAATTTCAAAACTTCTACCAGTTTGTCCAATATAAGATGAATTGCAATCATGGCATTTGAGTTTGTATATACCTGATTTTTTATTAGATGGAATTTTGTCTTTGGAATTGACTAAAAAATGTTTCAAATTTGAAGAGGTCTTAAAAGATATGTTAATATTGTAATTTTTGAAAAGTTTCGCTATTGAATATGAATAATGACCATAAAATGTATAGATCTGTATATGGGATTGGTATTTGAGTTTCGAGTAGAAATAACATTAAAAGAAAGTCTATATTTGGTATAGAATTTGAAATAAATCTTCATAATAAATTCTAATGGGAAAAGATTGTTGACGGCAATTTGCTTAATTATATCAAGTTCTTTGTTAAATGAATTGTCAGAAAGAGGTAATGAGAATAATCTATTGAATAGACTATTGAAGGAAGCAGATTTGTGTGATTGTGGATGATTAGAATTGAAAGGTATAACTGTATCAGTGGATGTAGGTTTTCTATAAATTTCAAATTCGAACCTGTGCGTGTTTAAATTTTTGGTAATCAAAAGGTCTAAAAAAGGTAACGAATTATTGGTTTCAGGGTCCATGGTAAATTTGATGTTTGGGTGTATAGAATTAACATAATCAAGAAAATCGCCTGCAACGTCGCCATCACCATCAAAAAGAAGAAGACAATCATCAACATATCTATAGTAGAAGATCAACTTGGAAGTGAAAATTGGATTGTTCAAAAATTGTTTTTCTAAACTGTTCATAAAAATTTCTGCAAGTAAAGGGGATAAATTACTACCCATTGCTAGGCCTGATGTTTGTCTATAAAACTTGTTATTGAATTGAAAAAAGTTTTGATTAAGAACAAGTCAAAGTAAATCACATAAGTTAAGAGTATGATGAGTGGGAATATTATTTTCAAAAAGTAAGTTCCTAACCAGATGAATACAATCATCAGGAGGAATGCTAGGAAAAAGATTGGTCACATCAAAAGATACTAGAAAAGAATTTATTGGGATATGAATATCTTTAATTTTCAGGGCTAAATCTGTAGAATTTTTAATTGAATGGCAATTGTCAAAGGAAGTTAGATCTCTTAATAAACTATTTAAAAAAGGAGCAAGTTTACAACAAGGTGAATTAATAAAAGAGACAACTGGTCTGATTGGAACCCCAACTTTATGAATTTTGGGTAATCCATATAGTAAAGGGGTTAGTGGGCACATAGGATAAAGTTGAAATAAAGGTTTACCAAAATGTTCCAAGGAATCAGAAGCTAATTTCAAATCTTTTTTCAATTTATTGAAATATGATTTAGTGGGATCTAATTTAATTAAAGAAAACGAACCTGAATTAAGAAAATCTTCTACCTTAGAAATGTAGTCTTGTCTATCTAAAATAACAATACAATTACCTTTGTCTGCCTTAGACAAAACCAGATCATTGTTTTTTAATTTTTTTTAAGTATTAACTGTGAGATTATGTTGAAGATCAGAAAAATTTGAAAAATTTATTTGATTAGAGGAAATAGAATTTATGGTAGTAGTGGCTTGGGCCCTAAGTAGTGGTTTATTAACTATATTAGAAGATGTAATAATTTGTTCAACGTCAACAGCCAAAGATTCAAGGTTTGTTTTGGATTTTGGAGTTGGCAAATTATAATTAAGACCTGAAGAAAGTAAGTCAGTTTCTTGTACCGTAAAAGTAGAGGAACTAAGATTAAGAAATCTAGGGTGAAATTTATGATTGGAGAATTGTTGTGAAGGAACTTGATAATTTCGATTATAAAACCTAAGTCTATGTAGTTTGTTACTCAAATTACTGAAAATTAGTTTCCCTGATTGTTCAACCCAATCACGAATTTCTCTATCAACAATATTGAATTCTAACCAAGAAATCTTGGAAGTTAACAAAAAGAATAAAAATTTTAATTTGATATTGGTGAGATTAAGTTTACTATAGTGATACCTAATTTCTTGTCTAACCCATATCCTTCTCGCTGCTCTCAAAGTGTTGGTGGCAGTCCTAGAGTTGATATTGGTATGAAGAGAGATTGATCTGGGGTAAACATCGAAGTGAAGACACCTCTGTAGAAACCATATCCTTAATAACAGTTTCTTCCTAATCAGCATACTGTCCTGGTACTTCAGGATGACTGTGGCTTGACTGGCATTTGATAAATTGTGGAAATCATTCATTGCTTCTCAAAGTGGTCCAAGAGGTTTTTAAGAAGGGAAAAACTTAAAAGAAAGAAACTCAAAGTCGGCGACCACGCATATAATAAAACCAAAATAAGTGACCGGTTTCGGCTCACATAGCCATCATCAGACTAAAAAACCTATAATGTTGTTATTTAGTATAGTGATTAGAAGGAAATTTATATAATACATACCATAATCAAAATAAATTCAGACTGAGAAATTCAAACAAATGATTGAGTAAATCATTGAATTGAAGTTTAAGAGGGACAATACCCCTTCCAAAACATGTTTTTTTTATCGAAAAAACCATTTAAAATTGCCAATAAGTTGGGAAAATTTTTGAACATCATGTTGCTTAAAGTGAAACAAAATGTCTGACTATGAGAAAGACGGAAACCAATAAGTAGGAAATCTAAATGACAAATGACAATTTGACAATGAAAATGAAAGGGACAATTGAAGTTGAACAGTGTCAAAGTTAACAAAGGAAATTAACAATGTTTAATTGATATAACCATATCATAAGATAGGGACCATTGACAGTGTATAGTAGATAGGGAATTAGTTATCGTGAGATTAGGAGAAAAATGAATGAGAAAGAGAGTAATAAAATAGTGAATGATTGTATACCAGAGATAGATAAAAATGAAAATGAAATATATTGTAGAAATAAGTTCAGAGAAGGGCAAACAGCCGTTATGGTTTATGGGCACATGGACTTTTTAATGAATAACTTAGCGAGGGAATACCTCACGCTGATCGACGTGGTGGTGCAGAGCAGATACCTCAACTATCGTCTGAGTATCGACAGATGCTACAATCTGTTGTACCTGCAAGTGTTCCCTGCGGAACACCTAAGGACGTCGCAGTACATGGGTCTGTGGATGTGCACTTGTAACTAGTGCATACCTGAGAACTTGCAACGAGTCAAGGGAATTCCATGCGAATGCCATTGGTGCCAAGGCATACCCAACCAAGACCTGCCCTTCGATGACCTCAGCCCGGTCATCGAGATGACATCAGTGAGTTTCACTGAGAGCGACTGGGACGACGGGTTCTCAGCACAAACTACGGCCGCCCTGCAGATGTTTCCTGCAGAGATGTGGAAGATGGAATCTTCCACCCCCTAAATCAACCCCGAAGCGGATCTTCCAGACTCACCTGAGTCCACCTCTGTGGATGCTAATGGACCACTAGGGCGAGCCTGGTGATTACCAGGTTTTTTAACCGCTCCGTGAGTGTGATGTGGTTAGGTACCTTGTGTTTTGTTTGTTTTTATTTTTGAAAGAAACGCTTGAAGTTAAGTTCAAGGTGTTAAGGTAGTATTTTAATTAGTATTGGATTATATGTATGAGATTTCGCTATGTTAATTTAGATTTACTTTTCCTTTCTTTATATGAGATTTTTTTTATTTTATTGTGAGTACGTTTCGATACATGTATATTGTTCAGGTTCGATATTAATACTTTTGTGAGTATCAATTTCTTAAAAGGGTGAGGGAGGAATGTGCTGGGCACGGATATAATGCATCATGATTGTGAAAAGTAATCAAAGATCAAATGTCAAATACAGATAAACTAATCACGTCCAAAGAAGAAATATTACTGCAGGTGGCCTATATCAAGACATAAACAGATGAATCTCAAAAGCGCCGAAAATATAAGTTATGTTCAACTTCGTTTATCAATTAGAATGATAAAGACAAGAATTTATGTACAAATGACCTAAAAGGGCACTGATAAAAGGAGTAAATTCAGATAAGGGCGTATAGACATTGTAGTTTATGGGCATAAAAGACATTAAAGGCTTATCACTGATATCGATGAGAAAAACAAAGCCATTAATTTGGAACTTAATGACAAAATTTGGTGCATGTGTTCTTTTGTCGAATTGCCGCTTTGATAGAAACAAATGGTAAATTTTTATATAAAAATGATGACCGAAAGTCAATCGAAAGCAGTCAGTAGTCAGCAGTCACAATCATGGCTCGGAGGAGCTGAGTTCCTTAATACCGTGGTCACCACGGTTTGTGTTGAAGCTAACTAACTTTCAAGTAGCTGATTTTTTGTCGACAGACATCAGAACATACTTTGTCCGTTTTGCAAGTTGTCGCTAGACATTGCAAAAGTTAGTCTTCAGGCTGAAAGTGAAGCTCATTAGTGTTTATAAAAGTAAATTGTACAGTTGAAAGTTTTCTCAGTTTAAACCAGTCAGTTTGCAAGTGTCGCGAATTTCCAAACGAAGTGAAAAGTGAACCAGATACGAAATATGTGAGTTGCTCAAACCAGTCTATATAAATGCCCGTAGAAAAAGATTTCAGATCATTGACCCAAAAGTTTAAAAGGCACATGTTAGGGAATTATGCCATTCATATCAGAGGCTGTCGTTTGTCGGATAGATAGTAGCCAGGGTTGTATTCAAAAATATTAGAGTATTTGACGTAGGATTTTCTGATTACAAAAGAGTGACTGATAAAATAGCTTTGTGTATTAAACTTGATGGGATAATTACCTGTATGATTGTAAATTCGATTTTGTATTCTTTTACGTAAATTAATATGGTTCTTTCAGGAGTACTTATAAATCTTGATAATATTTCTATATGTCAGTAGACCACCATAGATATTTTTTGAATAAATTTTTCATGTTTATATTAAGTTAATCGATGCCATTGTTATTTCATCCGCCTGTGAAACCGAACCCTAAAAACATCTGTAGCTTACCACCTCACATATAGGACAAATCCGCTCGGCCTATTCAAAAATAATTTAACATCTTATCAACTAGTGAGGTGAGCAGCACACCACAGTGTATATAAAATATGAAAGCCTGCACCATGTGACAATTCTCAATTCAATATAATATGTTTTTTACTCTTTGTTTTTGAGTCATACTCTGGGAATACAGATTATGATGTGTTTTTCAGGAAAATAAGCTAAAGATGGGTATAATGAAAAAATATTCTCCCCGTTACCTCAAAAGGTTGGTTAAAAAAGGTATTGAGGCTTCCATTTCTCGAGCTAACAAAGGTACTGTAGCAATAGCTTCAACTGCTCAAGAACACACATGTGAGGAGCCCAATATTGGACAAATTGAAAGTAATATATCAGAACATCCAACAGAACTAACATCATCATCAGCACTGGAACCATCAACATCATTGCTGCCATACAGTATGGAGCCTATCATTGATCAAGATATCACTAATTCTATGAAAATCAACAAAATAGATGACTCATTGAAGTTAAAGCATTTTTAAACTCATCTAAGAACATGGGCTATTGAAAGTAGAATCTCTCAAATTGCTTTTTCCAAGTTGTTGAAAATTTTTAAAAATGATTTGGGGTTGGAGAATCTCTCTTCAGATGCTAGGACATTATTGAAAATAGATAAGGCAAAACCTTCAGAAATCATTAAAATGGGGGATGGCAATTACTATCACTTCGGACTTAGGTCATCTGTTATGGAAACATTACACAAATTTCCCCCTAACATGGATTGCAGAATTCTGAATCTTCAGATCAATGTAGATGGTCTTCCTTTGTCAAAGAGTAGCACTAGTCAGTTTTGGCCAATTTTGGGTCATATAGAAGATTGTAAAGAAAATTATGTTTTTCCAATAGGGGTTTACCATGGAAAAAGTAAACCAAGTGATTGTAATGAATTTTTGAATCAATTTGTAGAGGATTTTCAAGAAATAAATCAAAATGGACTACTTTTCAAAAATGAAATGAAGACATTGAAGCTTGCAAAAGTTCTTTGTGATGCTCCAGCAAAATCATTTCTGTTAGGTGTCAAGAGTCACAATGCTTACTCTGGGTGCACAAAATGCACAACAGAAGGAGATTTTGTTCAAAATAGAATGACATATCCTGATATAAAATCTACTCTGAGAACAGATGAATCTTTCAAACATATGCTAGATGAAGATTACCACAAAGAAAAATCTCTCTTATTGGAACTTGAAGTAGGGCTAGTAACCCAAGTGCCACTTGATTATATGCACCTAGTTTGTCTGGGTGTAATGAAAAAATTGCTTGTGCTTTGGACCCGACAAAGGGTGATCGGTCTGTGAGGTTGTTTCAGGAAGATATTTCACACATCAACCAAAAAATTGCAACTTATAGAAAATGCGGCATTACTGAATTTGTACGAAAGCCTCGTTCTCTTAATGATGTTGATCATTGGAAAGCAACAGAGTTTCGGCAATTTCTACTGTATTATGGACCATTGGTGATGAAGAGTCATTTGGACGAACAAAAATATGTACATTTTTTATCATTGCATATAGCAATGAGAATTTTAGGCAGTGACAAGATCTGTTATAAATATAACAGATTTGCAAAATCTCTTATGGAATATTTCATAGAAATGTTTGGGGAGATATATGGACGACAGTATATCAATCACAATATCCATAATTTGATACATTAACCTGATGATGTTTTGAATTCTGGCATATTTGATAATTTCAGCTGCTTTAAATTTGAAAATTTTATGTCGGTGATCAAACGATCTCTCAAACCAACAAAAAACCCACTTGCACAATTTGCTAACAGAATTCTGGAAAGAAATAGTGTACCATCAGGAAATGAATATATTAATGAATTTGAATTAACCAAAGAGCTTGGACTTGGAACAGTTGATAAGCTAGAAGTAATGTTTCACAAAGGTGTCAAATATAGAAACATGCACATAACTAATAAAAAACCAAATTGCTTCTGCTTTATTGAGACTGGAATACCAATTCAAGTAATTTCTATATTTGCCACAAACAAAAACTGTTTCATTGAATTTAAAAGATTTTCAAATTATAAAAGCATTTACCAGAAACCGATTAAATCAACTGAAATTTTCATTGGTTCTGTTGGTTATTTAGAAAACAATTTGGAAATTGTTGATGTACAAAATTGTTGATGTACAAAAAGCTCTGAAAATAGAAAAATTATTTATTGGAACATTACATACCTAATCAATAAATCGAAAAATATTTTAGATAAACTCCTTTACCTATCATGTTTTCAGTGTTAGAAATTGTTATTATTTTTTTTTCAAATAAATTCACAAAAAAATATTCTCATACTTATTCACTTTCATATTTCAATATTTTTTCTTTTTCCTTTGGAGCTTTCGGAATTCGATTTATTTTACTATGTTTTGTTTTTCAATATTGGAATATGTAATCTAGTACTTTATTGAATTTAGTTCTAGTACAATTATTGTAATCATCTCAGGTTTTGACACTGACAGAATATATGTCAATCAATCAATCAATCAAAATATCCTTTATTGCCTGAAGATGTATATCTTATTGACAAAGTCTTGTAAAAATATAAAAATAAATTTGAATAAGTACAAATACATGTATATATATATAAAACACATAACAGTTTTCGTAAAGTCAAAATACTACATTGAATACAAATTTTAAAAACTCAATTGAAAATCCAACTAACCACTCATGGTTTTATTCAGGTAGTCTTGAACATCATAAAATACTTCTTCTATAAAAATACGTTTGACTGATCTCCTAAAAAAACTGATGGAATCAATAATTCTGATGCTGGCTGGAAGATGGTTATACATTTTAACGGCGTTATAAATTAATGATTTTTTCATCAAATTGCCCAGCGAGCACAAACATCCCTGGGAGGTTTTGGGATGTTCTGAAAATGTTGGCACGTGGATGTTTTTCTGGGACGCAATATGCACTTCCTTAAGAGGTCTTCAGAAGATGTTGAAAGTATTGTTTTTGTTCTTGTGTGGCATTTCTTTGTATGTATGCGGTGAGGTACTAGCGAGGTCAAAAAAATGTTTACTTGTGGATGTCAATGAGGTCATACAACATACTTTTCGACGTCACGCCCGGGATGAAGGGTTCAGTGGATTGAGCCCATTTGAGCCGTCCTATACAGTTGAACTTAGTTAAAAATTCTTCAACAAGTCAACGAAAATTGAGGTTAAAGTTATTGTTCTCAGTTGTGTTGTAAAAAATCATTCAAAAAGTTCTTGTGAATTCGAACAATAGCGATAACTGTGAAAAGAAACTTTGTTATTTCCATTCCGAACAATAAAGACATTAGGATGAGATGGTTTTCTGCTGTCAATACAGCTATCACAACCACCAAGTATTTTTGTGAAGATCATTTTTGATGGACAGGTGAGTGAATAAGTAGATCAGTCGAAAAAACGGAGTTACTTCATTTTTTTTTTCAGTTGGAGGTAGATATAAATAAGATTTCACGAACAAACATCAATACAAAACTGACATTTCCATCAAGAAAGATCAAATAGAAGCCTCACAGCATAGACAATGGGGTGAAGAGAACAGTTTGCTTTGGTGATTCTGATCCAGGAAATACCGTCAATATGGAATAGCTTATGTGCAGAGTGGAGTGGTATTCTGGTATATTTTTGTACAAATCAGTACAAGAGTCACATGCTGTTAGTGTTAACAGAGGGGAAGATATGAAATTAGTGAAAATATAACTCCTCATTCAGTATTATAGTGTGATTATGTCAAAACTAAAATGTAAATATGTTGTTGAGACAGTCTTTTATAAAACCAAGATTAGGTTACACATTACTGGTGGTTAGTATATTAATTCAAGTAAAATGTGAAATCTTTCTTTCCTAAAAATATGTCCTATAGATGGAATAAAATTTATTGAATTTATATTTCAAGTCAATATAAGTGTTCATATATTTTTAAAGTGTTCATAAATTATATAAGTGTTTTTTTAACCATTTCTGGTCATTTTGGTAATCTCTGAAAATGTTCTTTCATTTGTTTTGTTGAAGTTTGGGTAAGTGTGATTGAAGTAGATAACTATTAATTTCGCGCCGAAGTTTCAAACTATAATAGACCAATTATCATGGCTCTTTTGAAATGGGTCCTGATGATGATTAATTCTGATTCGAAACTTCGGCAAGAAAATAAAAGTTCTTCTTCAACCACACTAATCCAAATCCCAACAAAACAAAGGAGAGAAGATCTCTTCTCAAATGTCCAAATGAATAGCAAAAGACTATATAAAGTGATCTTAAAAAAAGTTTTATTCAATGCAAATCAATATACATTAAACGCTTTGGAAATGTTCTGTTGTGTCTATGAAAAGGCTATCAAAAAAACTTAGGAAGAATTCTCTTTGTGATATCCCAAGGACATCCTGAAAATGGACGCCTGTGGCGGACATTGACTGTTATATAAAAGTACTATTCATGTATGAACAAGAAATCGCAGTGGATGTTCAATGTGTCGAAATCTCGTACTTTCAACATCTCTGAGATGTTTTTGTGCTTGCTGGGTGGAAGATGGTATGGGTAGTTTAAGTCTGTTATTTTGGCGGGTGGATCCAAGAATTGTATCATAGGCTGATTTATTTTTATGTACCAAGCATACCGTTTCTAGAATAAAAAGAGATGGAGTGGTGAGGAGTTTCTGTTTCTTGAAAAGTTCTTTGCAAGATACTCGAGGTCCAACTCCGCAAATATATCGGACAGCACGTTTTTGAAGAGCAAAAATCATATTGAAGCGCTGTTTGCTGCAGGTTCCCCAAAAAGGGATTCCATACCTGATATGCGACTCAATTAAGGCATGGTAAACTAAAGTAGCAGTTTTCATACCCAATTCGTTAGAGACAACACGTAGAGCATAGCACCCTGAGGACAACTTCTTACTCAGAACACAAACATGACTCTCGAATTTGAGTTTACAGTCTAACTGAATCCCTAGAAAAGTATTGATTTCATTAAAGGAAATAATATCATTTCCCATCGAGATGTCTGGTATATTGCATTGAAATGCTAAAAGTTTCGTTTTGTTTGTATTAAAAGGAAGTAGATTCGAGTTACACCACGATTCCACACGAAGACGTCATGATCAAAAAGCTCTTGCGAAAATATGTCTCATGGTGAAACCAAATTGCTATTCAGAGGAATGCTGAGACAGCAGTAACTTGGGGAAATCTTCAAACTGCCTTTGAGGACAAGGGACTTTATAGAAGACTGAGTCTGTTTCGTGCACTAGTTAGAGTCAGACTTGAAAACTTCTCATCCATGGATGCATATGTTAACGAAGTGATTAACATTTCCCAGAAACTGTCAGACATAGACTCACCAATTGATGATGAGTTTGTAGGAGTTATTCTGTTAAGTGGACTGACTTCAGAATATGACCCAATGGTTATGGCAATTGAAAATTCTGGTCAAAAAATTTCCAGTGAATCAATCAAATCTAAGTTATTATTGGATGATAAGTATGACTCCAAGGATCAACATAATGACAGTGCATTATTATCCAATCACAGTAATAAGACTTTCAAAAATAATTTTGTTTGTTTTGGATGTGGATTGCCTGGACACATCAAGAAGTATTGCAGAAAAACAAACAAGAATAAAGATACCAACAAAGATGAGTCAAAGAGGTCAATGAATCCACAGAAAAGCAAATCAAACAGTAAAAGTAGCAACAAGGCCTTACGAACCATTTTAGGTACTCCACCTAAGAAAGGTAAATGGTGTGTGGATTCAGGGGCTACGTCCCACATGACATTTCAGAGGGATTTCTTAACAGATTTTAATGAAAGTTTCTCTTGTGATATTACAGTTGCTAATAATAAAAAAATCTCTAGTTATGGGATTGGTAATTCATTGATTGACACATCATTGGGGCCTAAGAAAGTGACAGATGTTGTTTATGTGACCCAGAACAAAATGGCGTTGGCGAAAGGACTAACCGTACAATTGTTGAAAAAGCTAGATGTTTGATGCAAGAATCAAAATGTGATGAAAGAATGTGGGCTGAGGCTGTCAACACTTCAGTGTATCTCAAAAATCGCTCACCACATAAAGCGATTCCAGGATCAACCCCTGAAGAGTTGTGGTCAGGAAAAAAGGTTAGCCTGAAACACTTGAGAGTCTTTGGATGTCTTGCTTTTGCCCAAAAACCAAAGCAATTGCGAAAGAAATTAGATTCAAAAAGTGATCCTTATTATTTTGTTGGCTACTCGGAAACAACAAAAGGGTATCGTTTGTTCAACCCTAAGAAAGGTGACATCACAATATCAAGAGATGTTGAATTTTTTGAAAATGAATTCTCAATGCCTACGGTAAGGAGTGATGAATCAGGTCATGCCAAAATATCAATTTTTGACAATATTTTTGGACCTATTCAAGAAGTTGGTGATCAAGGTGCTGAAGTTGCATCCAGTTCTACTGACGTACCTGACAGCAGTCCTGATGTTTCTACTGATGATGAAACTTTTTCTGAATCACCTTCAGATAGTGAGACAGTCAATGAATCATTCATGTCAGCCAGTGGAATTGAGGAGCCAAGTGATGGTCCTGAATCTGATCAAACAACAGATTCACCTGCAGTCATCCCAACCACAGATGATGATAGAATCAGCGACGAGTAATAAAGCAGAGAAAGTTTTCAGGGTATGAACTCTACTTCGTCACAGAGCGTTCCTGCCCAACAACTTACCATGAAGCCATAAACTCTCCTAACTCCGACAAGTGGCAGGAGGCTATGGAAAGGGAGTATGAAGCAATGATGAAGAATCAGGTTTGGAATTTGGTAGATCAACCTGAAGGTAACAATAGTATTGTTGATTGTAAATGGGTTTTTAATACCAAATCTGATGTTAATGGTAGTACTATATGTGACATATGTCTGATTATGATACATATGTCGGATGATGTCACATGACATTAAAACCCCCACCGAAGATGATGACTACTTCCGGCATCTTGAGATCGGTTTGGTGGCGAGAGATGATACGCGGACCTGGTCGATCTGAGACGCCATTGATACTGTATTGTCAAGTTTGTAATACATCTCTATTCGTCAGTTATCATTGTGAAATAAATAATTATACCCAGTGAATCCGATTGTTATTTTCGCCTGGTTCCTCAGATATTACAGTGGCGACGAGGATTCAAACGGATTGGAAAGTGGGCATATAAAAGGCAACCACGTGTGAGAAACCAAAATGGCGAACGAAAAATTCAACGAGTTCAGTGCGAGTGTAGACGATTGGACAATATATAATGAACGCTTGGAACAGTTCTATAATGCAAATAAAATTGAGGATGAAAAGTTGAAGACAGCAACGCTCCTCAGTGTAGTCGGAACCGCGACATATAAGCTATTGAGAAACCTGTGCTTTCCGGAATTGCCTAAGGACAAAAAGTATGCCGAACTAAACGAGCTACTGCAAAAACAGTTCTCTCCCCAAGTAAATGTGTGGCGAGAACGACGTCAATTCTACGAAGCAAGACAGGAAGACGGCGAAAGTGTGGCAAACTGGCATGCAAGAATGAGAAGCCTATCGATAAACTGTGAGTTTGGTGAAAATTTGACCAATATCCTGAGGGATAAATTTGTGACGGGACTCTGTCGGGGCTCCATTCTCGACCGGTTATGCGAAGAACCATGCTCCAAGACAACAGAAGAATTGAAGCAGATTGCTTTGCAGAGGGAAGATATGAAGAAGGCTCCAGAGTCGGTGAACCTAATCCAAAAAGCGAAGTGGCAACACCGTAACAGACATGGTAATGGCATCGGCAACGGTGGGCGAAACCACGCCCCTACAATGTCAAATACGAGTCGACTGTCAGCGTCAACGTCAAGGCAAAGTCAAGAGGAAACGTCAGCTGTCCGGGGAGAGATGGAAAACATTCCAAGATGTAAATGCTGTGGAAGAAATCATCGAAATCAGTGTAAATATCGTAACTACAGATGCGAAAATTGTAAAGTAAAAGGTCATCTGTCCAGAGCTTGTAATCAAAGAAAAGTTAATTTCTTAGAATCTGAACAAAGGTATGTTGTAGACTCTTATAAGGAACGTGATGAAAGCATCATCGAGTTGCCGATGTTTACTATTTTTTCTGAAGAACAAAATATCAGAAATGAGTTCAAAATTGATGTATTATTGGAAAACAAACCATTTGTAATTGATATTGATAGTGGGTCTGCAATTAGTGCCCTAAGTTCTAACACATATCTCAAGGAATTTCAACATATACCTCTAGCTAAAGACAATGTTGTTTTAAGGGGATATAATGGGGGAACGTTTGTTCCAGAGGGATATATAGTGTTAAATGTTACATATAATGATAAATGTAAACCAGTCAAAATGTATGTAGTAGAAAATGGAGGTCCGAATATTTTAGGGAGGAATTGGTTAAATATTTTTAATGTTATATTAAAGATGTGTAATAATGTTGGTAAGGATCTTGATATGTCAATTAATGAGTTGATACAGAGTTTTCCAAAGGTATTTTCAAACAAAATTGGAAAATTTACATACAGTAAAGTATCTCTTCAATTAAAGCCTGATGCTAAACCCATCTTTTGTAGACCTAGGCCTGTACCCCTTGCTTACAAAAAACTGATGGATGAAGAGTTGGATCAACTAATTGCAGAAGGAATTCTAACACCAGCAGAAACAAGCGAATGGGCAACCCCTTTGGTGCCTGTGATGAAGTCAGATGGAAAACTAAGACTGTGTGGAGACTATCGAAGCACAGTAAACAAACACTTAGTGGAAGAACTTTACCCCATTCCTACTGCAAATGAAATCTTTTCCAAGATGAACGGAGGCCAACATTTTACTAAACTTGATTTGAACAGGGCCTATAATCAATTTGAATTAGATGATGATGCCAAAGAACTTCTCAGAATTTCTACTCACAGAGGAATATTTACTATGGAACGAATGCCTTTTGGCATTACGCCAGCTAGCGGAAAATTTCAGAAACTACTAGAGCAGCTTTTCCAAGGTATGGAATATGTAGCTAATTATTTAGATGATGTTGTGATAACAGGGCCTGATAAGGCATCTCATTTAAGCAACCTAAAAAAAGTTTTGGAAAAACTAGAAAAGGCAGGATTGACAGTAAAGAAAAGCAAATGTAAATTTTTTCAGTCAAAAATTGAATACTTAGGTCATGAGATTAGTAAAGATGGTTTAGGGAAATTGAAGTCAAAGGTAAAGGCTATTGTTGAAGCAGCAAGTCCAAGTAACTTAACTGAAGTTAGGTCCCTACTGGGAACCATTAATTTTTATGGGAAATTTATTCCAAATTTGGCAAACACTCTAAAACCAATATACGAGTTATTGAAGAAAAACTCAAAGTTCAGGTGGAGTCTGAAATGTGAAGAAGCTTTCAAAAGAATAAAAGAGATAATGGCTTCAGATCAAGTACTTACACATTTTGACCCAAAGCTACCTATTGTTCTAGCTACGGATGCTTCAGATCAGGGAATTGCTGCAGTAATGTCCCATAGGATGCCTTCTGGTGAAGAACGACCAATTTGCTGCATTTCCAGAACATTAACAAAGGCGGAGGAGTCATATTCGGTTATACATCGAGAAGGTTTAGCCATATATTGGGCGATCAACAAACTGGCCATATACCTAGTTGGACAAAAATTCACTCTGAGGTGTGATCATCTACCCCTGATCTCACTGTTCGGGGAAAACAAAGGCATTCCAAAAATGCATGCAAACAGACTGCAAAGATGGTCAGCTTATTTGGCAGGGTTCAATTATACCATAGAACACATAAAAGGTGAGAAGAACCATTTTCCAGATTTTCTTTCCAGGAAACCACTGAAGGCCACAGCAGAAGACCTGGAAGAGAACGTCAACTTCATTGATTTTACAACCAAGAGAGAGGAATGGCCCATAGACAATCAACAAATTAAATGCCATTCAAAGGAAGACAGAGATATCCAAAGAGTTATAGAGTATGTAAGTAAGGATAAGTGGCCAAATCCAGTACAAGAAGAGATAAGATCTTATTACAACCGCAGAAAAGAACTTGTGGTAGAAGATGGAGTGTTATTTTGGGGATTGAGAATTGTCATTCCAAAGTCTCTGAGGGAGGAAATGAAAAAGTTGTTGCATCAAGCTCATTTTGGGGTATCCAAAATGAAATCATTAGCCCGTAGTTTCCTATATTGGCCAAAAATAGACGAAGACATAGAAAATATCTCAAAATCTTGCCTGCCGTGTCTAATTAATAGACCTGACCCACCACATTCCAAGTTAACACCCTGGCCTGTGGAGACTGAAGCGTGGAGCAGGGTTTTCATTGACTTCCTGTATGTGGAAAATACAAACTTTTTGATAATGGTAGATTCACACACAAAATGGATGGAGGCACTACCAAGAAAGATTCTTCAAGCAAAATGGTATTCAACATATCGTCGGTTTGGAAGAAGACCGTCACAAGTCGAAAATGGTAATTTTGTAGTATTTTCAGTAAACCAAGTCTTAATACCCGATATTTGTATCAGGAATAGTGTCATATATTGAACTCATTCAGTAATCGCTAGATGGCGATATGTGACACTTCGAGTTTCTAGAATTTCCGAACATATTTGCGAGGAAGACAGTCACAAAGTCAGTTGTGTTTTAGCAGTTGTTAGAAGCGTATCATATTTTTTCGACAATAGTGGCACAATTTGAGAAGGTACGTGAATTTATATATACTATTTCGTAGAATACCGTCATATTTTATCTAAGAACAGTATTCTTCATTAAGTACGGTCTATTTATGTTAGTTACTTTGTTCGTTACCGTCACATTTCGAGTTGGAACAGTATTCGTCATAAAATAAGATGAATGTATTCAAGTATTTTATTGCTTGAGTGCACCATTTTGGTTTATGCCAGTTTTCTACAAAAAGTCACTTCGGATTATTATCAAAGTGCATGCAATATTTCAAGTTGTGTCAGTCTTTCTCAAATAAGAAATCAGGTATTTGCATTATAATTTTAAAATCAGTACTCACTATTTATTGTGATTTTGAAATCAACAAATTTATGTTGTTTCCTGTCTCTAGATTTTTCAATAATTGAACAATGGAGAGAACAAAGTTGATACTGAAACTCGCTAAAGATCAAGAAATGTTATCAAGTACGGAGGGGTACTTTAAAAATGTTCGGAAAATTTCAACCGATCATAATGAAGAAAATGATATTTCGAAAACCATTGTTTCTACAGAAAATAATATAGATGCCAATTTGCTACCAGATGTTGCCGTTATTCTCACAGGGATAGGAGATGTTTCTGGGAATTATGTAAATACGGATATTTCCAATGGAGATGCAATTGAAACAGGTTGGTGTATTCAGCAATAATAATCAACTTGATACTGTATTATCTTCCTGTTTGATGAAGAAATGGTTCGAACTTAGTGTCAAGGGAATTATTTACTTGTGTTTCAGGATTTCAACGCCGGGATAGTATGCACGAAATAATGAGTCTTCCCAGTACAAGCTATGCTAATTCAAATGATAACCAAGGTTGGTAAATTATTATAGTCGCTGTATGCAAAATATTGCAAAAATAATCAAATGCACTATTTTTCTACATTTTCCAAAGTTCTATTTGATGAAGGTTCTGATGGAAATTCTGGAACTTCAAGTAGTGAATCGGATAGTGATGAAAGAGCTAATGAACCTTTTGGGTCTGGTGGCTCAGATGCAGATCCGGATTTTGTAGCAGACACATCCTCGCCGTCTTCTGCAGATTCTGATCACAATGAAGTTCAAAATGAAGCTGAACACAAACGCCGTTCAGTGAAAAATCCTCCTCAAGTGGAGAAAACAAGTAAAAAACGAAAATGTGACAGAGAGGAGTGGCAAAAAAATAAAGCAAAACGTCTTAGGAATAGAGAATTTTCTTACGAATCTATTCGAATAATCAAAAAAAGTGATGGAACTATGGAACGGAATAGGGTACTGCGTGCTGAAAAGAAGATGTTACCTCCCTGTGATGATAAATGCCGCTTGACCTGCTCTGCAAAGTTTTCACAAGATCAGAGACAAACAATTTTTGAAGAGTATTGGGGAATGGGAGAGCTACAGAGACAGCGCGATTTCCTATCAACCTGCATGTCAACTATTAAACCAAAATATAGGTACGAGAAAGCTGGAACTTGTCGACGTCTCAATAATGCATTTTACTTTGAATCTAATGAACAAAGAGTTCGTGTTTGTAAATACTTTTTTATAGCTACCTTAGGTATTAATAGTAGAATCATACGAACGGTGATTGCGAAACAGGAGACAATGACCAAAGGAATAATCAAACCTGAAATGAGAGGAAAAAGACGCCAAACATGCGACTGTTGGAGAAGGCATAAAAGAAAGCATTAGGAATCACATCAATTCAATCCCCAGGATACCTAGTCATTATTGCCGCTCACAAAGTAAAAAAGAGTACATAGATGGAGGAAAGTTGGTTGCTGATCTTCATAGGGACTACAAGAAGTCTTGTCAGGAGCTGAATTTGCCATATGGAAACTACTTGATGTATTATGCAATATTTAATCAAGAATTTAATATTGGTTTCTTTAGTCCAAAAAAGGATCAATGCGAGCTATGTCTCGCATTCATGGGTGCAAATCCAGAAGAAAAAAAACAAATTCAGGCTAATTATGACACTCATATACGACAAAAAGAACTATCCCGAATAGAGAAGGAGGGTGATAAAGCCTCAGGGAACATAGTAATCACTTATGATCTACAGGCAGTATTACCATGCCCAATTGGAGATGCATCATCATACTACTATGTATCTAAACTGAATGTTTATAATTTGACTATGTATGACATACGAAGTAATACAGCATGTTGTTATGTTTGGCATGAGGCTGAGGCTAACCGGGGATCGAACGAAATTGGTTCATGTGTATGGAACTACTTGTTAACTTTACAAGAAAACATTGTCAAATCAAGTGACAATTCGAAACTTTTAGACGTTGTTTTCTATACTGATAATTGTGCGGGCCAAGATAAAAATAGATTTATTGTGGCTTTGTACATGTATGCTGTGTTGAAACTGGAGTCAGTGCGGTCAATAACCCATAAATTTTTAATCACGGGTCACACCCAAAATGAGGGTGACCATGTCCATTCAATTATAGAAAAGGCAATAAAAAAAATAGAAAGTCAGGGCCTATCTACGTTCCCGATCAGTACGTTACTATTATTAGGCAAGCGAAAAAAACTGGAAACCCCTTTCTTGTTAAGGAAATGTGCCACAAAGATTTCTGGGATCTTAAAGATCTTCCCACACAGTTTGGTATGAAAAATATCTACAAGAACTCGGAAGGTGAAACAATAAAAATGTCTAATATAAAAATGTTCATGTTGAAAAAAGATCAACCTGGAACCATGTTCTACAAAACCTCTTACGAACAAACAGAGTTTCTTAATGTAAATATTTTGAATCTGAGACGTGAAGAAACAGACATTTCTTTATTTAAACTAAAAAATGCTTATAAACAAAGGCCAGGTATCACAGAAGCAAAGAAGAAGGGATTACTTTCATTGTTCAATGAGAAACCAGAAAAACGAATTGTGCCTACATACTATTATGACTTTTATAATAGACTATAGTTTACCGATTTCATATTGTTATTATTATTTTTGTGTTTCACATCATTATTAAACTCAATTTGTTCATAATTTGCGTTATTTTGTCATTTTAATCCAAAATTAGGTCAACAAAAGGTACACAGGTTTTTGGGAAAGACTGTCACAATTCTTAATTAAAGGTAATAAACAAACAACAGGTGTATATAAATATGTATTCATTAGGTCTAACTGAAGCTCATGATATCTACTTTCATATTCATGAAGTCAATACCTATTGGAATCTAGTATATAATGTTCTATTATGTTGTTTAAGAATTGAATTTCTTCAAATGCCTCTCCTGAAAATTAATGATTTTTGACTTGTGACGGTCTTCTTCCAAACCGACGATATAACTTCACCTCCAGGACACCCGCAATCGAATGGGGCAGCAGAGAATGCTGTCAGGACATTCAAGGCAAAAATGAAGTCACTCAGAGCAGAAGAAAAGAACAACTCAGTAAGTCTGAACACATTGACTCAAAGGATTCTTTTTCAGTACAGAACAACGGAGCACTGCAGTACAAAAAGAACCCCTGCATATGCATTATTCAAACGGGAATTGAGAACAAGATTCAGCATGCTGAAAGAAAACTTGTCAGTGAAGGGAAGCATTCCCGGGTCTACAGAAGAGGGAAATGCAGAAGCAAGGAAGGCACAGGAAAGACAGAAAACACACCACCGAGGTAAAGAAAGACACTTTGCATTGAACCAACAGATTATGGTAAGAGATTACAGAATCCCAAATAAAATCGGTTGGATAAATGCAAAAGTAGTGAAAATTATAGGGAAATCTACCTTTTTATGTCAAACGCAATTAGGGAATGTATGGAAACGACACAAAAATCAAATGATTCCTGCTAATGTATCCGTTGATTATAAAGAACAGCCAGATACACTTAAAAATAATCACAAAGAGACTATTAAGTATTTACCTTTGGAAATCTCTGAAAAACAATCAGAAGACAAAAATTATCAGATTCCAAACATTGTAGAAGAGACTGAAAATGTTTCAGATGTAGATAAGCCAGCTCACATGGATGCTGAATCAGACTCAGGGAATAATAACCCAAGTAGTTCTAATACAAATATGAATAAAGTCACTCCCGATCTTGATTCAACATCATATGAAAAGCAATATGTAGAATTAAATAATCCTATGTCAGACTCACATGTTACAAAAACATGCAAAGAAAGTGAAACTCTTGAAACAAATAATGCTGAAAAGTGTAATATTGTAAACGACTCCAACTCAGGCAAGGGTATTTGTAAAAGTCGTTCCAAAAGGGAAATCAAGATTCCTAGTCGGTATAGAATGTAAGTAGTTAATCACACAGAATATAACTTGGTAAGGTTTCACAATATTGTACTGTAGGGCTACAACAATAAGGAGAATGTATACACATGTAAGAACTGGTATATACTTTGGAAGGTGTTTTGAATATAATGAAAGATGAATTTCAAAGTGATGTGAGGTTTAAACTAAGAAGGGAGGTGTGACATATGTCTGATTATGATACATATGTCGGATGATGTCACATGACATTAAAACCCCCACCGAAGATGATGACTACTTCCGGCATCTTGAGATCGGTTTGGTGGCGAGAGATGATACGCGGACCTGGTCGATCTGAGACGCCATTGATACTGTATTGTCAAGTTTGTAATACATCTCTATTCGTCAGTTATCATTGTGAAATAAATAAGTATACCCAGTGAATCCGATTGTTATTTTCGCCTGGTTCCTCAGATATTACACTATATATAAAGCTAGATTAGTAGCTAGAGGTTTCACCCAAGAATACGGGGTGAATTATACTGAAACATTTTCACCAGTTGTTAGAAGTTCAACTTTACGATTATTGTTTGCTTTATCAGTAAAATTGAATTTTCAAATTACACACTTGGATGCTACAACTGCTTTTCTGAATAGTGATTTGGATAAAAATATTTTAATGAGACAACCAGAAGGTTTTTGTGTAGATCCTTTAAAAGTCTGTAGTATGAGAAAAGCAATTTATGGATTAAAACAATCTTCTCGTTTATGGAATAAAGATGCTGAAGATGCAATCACAAAATTTGGGTATACAAAATCGAAATATGAGCATTGTGTTTTTTACAAAAAATTTGTTGATGGTTCTTTGGTCATTGTAACATTATATGTTGATGATTTTCTGTTATTCAGCAATAATGACAAAGAAAAAGAAAAATTTATTGACTTTATTTCAAGTAAGTATGATATAAAGAACTTAGGGCTTGCTAAAAAATGTTTAGGCATAAATATTTTACAGTGTGATGGCAAAATAATGTTGAATAAGAAAGATTTTATTTCTAAACTTATTATTGATTTTGGATTAGAGGATGCCAAGTCCATAGCTACTCCTCTGGAACCAAATTTGAAGTTAGCAAAAGGTAATATGTCAGAGGGGTTACCCTATCAACAATTAATTGGATCCCTAATGTATATTGCCACAAATACAAGACCAGATATTGCATTTGCTGTGAATTTTATGAGTCAGTTCAATGATTGTTATAGCCATGAACATTTTGCACATGCCAAACGAATTCTAAGATATCTTAAAGGTTCAATTGACAAGAATTTGACATTTAGTATAAATGATTCTGATGTGATAGGATTTGCTGATGCTGATTGGGGAAATAACATTATAGATAGGAAATCATATAGTGGTTTTGTTTTTATTTTATCTGGTGCAGCTATAAGCTGGGAAGCCCGAAAGCAATCTTGCACTAGTCTATCAAGTACTGAAGCTGAGTTTGTTGCTATTTCTGAGGCTTCAAAGGAAGCTGTATTTCTAAAAAGAATTATTAGTGAATTAATAGGAGATAATAAACCAATTGTACTTTTTAATGACAATCAAAGTGCTCAAATCCTGTTTTTCATAACAAGACAAAACACATTGATGTTAGATTCTATTATGTCAGAGAAATTGTTCAAAATGGTTTCATTGATATTAAATATGTTCCCACCTTAGAAATGGTTGCTGATGTTTTTACAAAGAGTTTGAATGGTTTCAAACACAAGTTTTGTGTAAATAATTTGGGGATAAATTGATATTGATATATATGTTTATATTATGTGTTCGCTGTTCGAAAGGACGATTTTTTTTGTTTGTGAATTTCATGAGAGGAATTGATAATATATTTTTGCAATGTTCTTTATTTAAAATAAATACTAGATTAAGGGGGGTTATTGGAATATGTAATCTAGTACTTTATTGAATTTAGTTCTAGTACAATTATTGTAATCATCTCAGGTTTTGACACTGACAGAATATATGTCAATATACTTAGATATTCTTCTTCTGATATGCAACGCTGTCTGTCATGTTTTTTCTCTTATGTCTGAGATGGAGAATATGTTGTGTTGAATATAAAACTAATCAAATTACATCGGTTTTATTCTTTACAAGATATAGAGTTTAAAACGAAAATTCCAACATTCAATTTAATCAACAATATTATCTAATAAGGAGTAAAGGAAAAAATAAAATCGTGAATGCTCCCTCAAAAAAGTAAAAAGAAAAAATGTTTTGGAATATTCAAATAATAAGGCACACCAAGGTAGCTATGTTTAATTTTCCTGTTGATATATTCATTTGATATAAACAGGAGGAGGCTAATTGTTTACTAGAATTTTTCATTTTATTTCATTTTCCTAATATTGACTACTGGTTATAATTATATCCCCTTATATTTTATTCAACGCAAAATATAAAAGGAGTGGAAAAAATATTAAAATCACTTAATGCAATGAATTACATTATTTGGCAGATATTTGAGGTAGGCATTTCAAGGAGACTGATAAAAACTATAATTAATTACCGAATTCAATAATAATCACTTTTTCATTCCAGTATGCAGTTGTTCAATTTGTCGAGAATGGGAAGCTGGGAGATGTGTCCGTTGTTCCCACGAATTGGTTGATAGATGAAAACCTATGTTGGTGGCCTATCAATTCAAGAATAATACGGACCCTAATAATCGAACGCAATGTTCCCAATATCGAAAATTGGAAAAAAATGTTCTTGCAGAATTCACAATTTTTATGGTGAGATTATAAATTTCCATATTACACACCCACCGATTTTTGTCATTTTACGTTTCAGGTTCCTATGCTGAGGCTCTTGAAAACGAAAAAAACAATAGCAGCAACCTCCGAGTCTGAAGGGGAGCAGGGGCAACGACCGGGTAAAAGAAGAATAAAACAAACAAAAAAATTAGAATTTGAAAGACTAGTTAGTCCTCCTTCTGTCTCTTCTGAGTTGACAGATCATGATGGCTGCTCTTCTCAAGGTATAAGTGATTCAGACGATCTTTCCAGCATACCTCCAAATTTCATAAAAAATTGTGAAGAATCTTTATGCAAACCGTTGCGACTCATATTTAACATGTCTCTCAATACCGGATCATTTCCCATGGTATGGAAAGTTGCACATGTAGTTCCCATTTATAAATCCGGTTCCAGAAATTTAATAAGTAATTATCGGCCCATAAGCAAATTGTGTATTTTTTCTAAAATGTTGGAACAATATATTTATAGAATCGTATTAAATCTTGTGAAAAATATTATACTTCCAGAACAGCATGGATTCTATCCCAAAAGATCTATTGAAACGAACTTAATATCACTTTCTGAACATGTAGGTAGATCAATGGATATTAAGAAGCAGGTGGATGTCGTGTATACCGATTTCAGCAAAGCGTTCGATAAAATTGATCATGCAATAATGATGAAAAAGCTCGCTGAGATTGGTATTCCCGGCGACATTTTGCGCTGGATCCAATCCTACATGATGAATAGGTCTCAAATAATTACAGTATTGGGTAACAAATCAACAACGTTTAACGTCCCTTCAGGGGTACCTCAAGGTAGTCATCTCGGCCCACTGATGTTTAATATATATATAAACGGAATCAGCAACTGCTTTAAATTTTGTAGATATTTATTATACGCAGATGACTTGAAAATTTTCAATAGCATAACATCAATAAGCAGTTGTAACGAAATACAGGAAGACCTGGACCGTCTAAATGCTTTTTGCCGAACTCACAAAATCGTAATCAACCCAAAAAAATGCTTTTCCATATCATTCACAAAAAATAGACAAGAGACACAATATACATACAAAATTGACAATGCCAATATTGAAAAAGTTGACGAAATAAGAGACTTGGGAGTTACCCTTGACAAAAAATGGACATTCCAATCTCATATTAATAATGTGATTAATAAATCCAACCGCATTCTAGGATTTGTGATAAGAAATGTAAAACCTTTCAAAAATCCAGAGTCAATACTCGCTGTATACTATGCTTACGTCTACAGTAAACTCACATTTGCATCAGTTATATGGAACCCCTGCTATGTATGTTATATAAGTCGTTTGGAAAACATACAAAACAGGTTTCTGAAGTTTATGGCTCTGAAATTCACTATTCCCTGTCAACAAAATGCATATGCATCTCTACGGAGACAATTCAATATTTTGTCACTATATAATCGTAGGAAAATTTCTGAAATAGTATTTCTCTATAAGCTACTCAATAACTTAATCGACTGTCCAGTCATTCTCTCTTACGTGAATTTTCACATACCAGGTAGACAACTCAGACAATATAATGTCTTCGAGTATTCTTTTTCTCGTACTAATATGGCAAAGAATCTCCCTATTAACCGCATGTTGGAAAACTATAATACCCTTAGCACAGATTTCGACATTTTCGATATGACCTCAGTTCCTAGCCTTAAGAATAAATTGAAAAAACATTTCCTATCAATTTTGTAGTCGAGAAGTGCAACCATGATTATTCGTTTTTTGTTACTTATCATTTTGTACTTGATATTTCCTATTATTATTAATTTTGGACTATTTTCTATCACTAATTCTTATTTTAAATTTCGATAACTTGCATGCCCACTTTTGATATTTTATTTCTCAACTGAAATACATGACTATACAATCTGTGAATACTGTCTTGGAAAGCCTTTTTCCGTTTGTATTCCAATTTTGCAAATAAATAAATAAATTACTAATGCCATTGAATTCATCAGTGGAGATGAATTGAAAGCAGGTAAAGGTGAGTTAGATTTCAATTCTAACAAATCAGTTTAACAAAAAAAATTGCAGTAGCAAATGATTTCTCATCTCATTTTATGAACATTTTGTTCATATTTTCGAAAAAATATAATGAAATGGATGATTTTCATCTCATTTATGAACAGTGTTATGAAAATATTCCTTTTGTAGATAATGCCACAGCTGATGAAAACAATTGTGGAAAACCTACCAGTTGTGGTGGCAGCTCATCAACTATCTGACATCATGGAAATGATTGCTGATATCAAAAGCATGTGTCAAATCACTATGAACAAAGTGAATTCCATAGTGGAACATTCAATAGGTAAAAGCAGAAATATTGATACTGCTGACGATTCGATCAAAAAGTTTTTGCCACTAAAAACAATGGACATGTTACTAAGTCTAGAAGATCTCCTAAAAGACAACAAGATTGCTGCTGCTCAATTGGTGAGTAAACCCAAAAGTACCTTCAATATACAGTGTGTTCTGGTCCTTAATTCCATTACTCTTTGATCCTTGTTAATAATTATTTTGGATCTTGATGAGTTCTTCTGAAATTACTATTACAGAATTCATCTGATTTGTGAAAAGATATATAATCAATTAAATAATCATTTTATGAATCTATATATTGATCATAAATATTATTAACAATTCTGAGTACTTAATACTTTGAGAAATAACCTCCATTCAAAATTTATAAGTTTCACTATTATTATGAAGAATGTTTTCAGATTTTTTATTAATATTGTGCTCTGAAAGAATCCAATTTTTCCTGTATGTTATTTAATAAGCATGAATCTGAAATGAGAAAATTTTTGAGATATCTATGCAATACTAAATTATTCCTGAATATTGAAAGACTTGAATAATTGGGAATGTTCACACTAGGTTTGAATGGATATTCAGTTTCAAAAAATGTTTATGGTAAATTAATCACATGTTTTTTTTACTTTTTCGTTATTGTTCTGTTGAATTACCAGCCGAGTGTGTGGATATATTTATATAAATGTATACTGAAATGATACTTCACCCTCTTGAAAAAATCCACATTCATTTCAATTGGGTCGGGATCCACTGTCACATTTATCTTTGATTGTAGATGAACAAACTTGTACTTGTTGGAGGATCTGATCATAAAAATTTGATAAGGAGGTGCCTCTAACAGATAATAGATGATGGTCTTGCCTAGTTTTGTTCCTGGACTGGACAAAAACAAAATTTCAAAATTTCCGATTCGGAAATCATGAACATACTAAAAAGTAATTATATGAGTACATCACAGTGATTTTTTTCTTCAACCTATAGGATCCGGTTGTATAAAGCCTTCTTGAAGGATCAACACTTCTAACTATATTGCTAGTCATAATAAATTACATTATGTCTGTTGAATTCTTTATGCAACCAGTCCTATCTTGTATAGTAGGTACCTATCTACTATTAGTATAACTTTGTGTTGAACTTCATTCATAGCAATTATAAGTGATAATGATTTTTTCAACAGTCCTATACTTAGTACATGTTATTTTTGATAATATCAAGATTTGTTTGAGTTTTCACTCACTTATAATGACCATTTTTCAGAATCTGTGAAAGAAGTATTCAAGTCCACAACTAATAAAGAATTTGAATTGATTGTTATGGAGTGGATGAGATTTGCAAGGCAGAGGTTGAAGAGGAAGGACTAAAAGACCAAAGAGATTAATGATCCAGTGATGAAATTGTTTATATTTCTTATAGAGTATTTGTTGTTTTATTTCATTAATTGATGAATTTTTGAATAGTTATTTATTTTTGAGTTCAATTATATATATTTTATGCATTTGAAGTTTTTTATTCAGTTTTATTCTCCCAGTATACTATTCAATTTTTGTTCGTCTATCATTCAACTCAATATTTTTCATTTGACACAAAGGGTCAGTGAGCATCATGGTATAACTTTTCTTGCTGGAATTA
The DNA here is from genome assembly GCA_029955515.1 of Chrysomela aeneicollis. Classification (NCBI taxonomy): domain Eukaryota; kingdom Metazoa; phylum Arthropoda; class Insecta; order Coleoptera; family Chrysomelidae; genus Chrysomela; species Chrysomela aeneicollis. Next base: position 2,243,497 of record JARUHQ010000031.1, on the reverse strand, counting down.
GCCAGATTGAACTTCTAGAATGTATATATATAAAAAAAAATATTCCATGAGTAAGCTCCACCCTGTATACCATGAAACATAATATCAATATAACAGAGTAACGATTATGTAACATCACAAATGTTGTAACATAAATGTTTTGAGCAACATTAAATATATATAATAAAGTTACATTGGAGTTACGCAAAATATGATACATGTATGTAATGTTTACAATTGAACATAACATTGCAATATTTATAATAGGCACAAATTACCATGTATGCAACGTATCTGTAATATCAAATATATTTCTGAATAACATCACAAAGTAACAATGTGATATAACATTTATATTCAAGTTATGTTTTTATGTTTAGTGGGTGAGATATCTGGGATATATCTCCTCAATGGTGAACCTAAAAAAATACCAATATTAGGATATTATTCCAAAAGAGTATATATTTCTTACTTGATTCATTTTCCGCTTTCTTCTTCAGTTGTGGAATGTTGTGCACAAATACTATTCTCTGGGATCCAAAATTTAAGTAGCAGCCAGAGAGGTATCTTTTAAAACAATTCATTCCCTTTTTGAATATTTATTGAGATAATCTTCTGGCTCCGGAAATGCAAGAAACATGTATTCCTGAAATATTTTAATACCAACTGTAGAATCTCCATCCAGGTATAGCATAAGAAAACCAGCAATCAAATGGTTACATAACATCCCTTGCTCACATGAAACTTACATACCTATATGAAAATATTTTGGCATGCACCTACTTACGTTGCCTTTATTTTTGAGATTTTGTCTAATACTGGTTTGTGAAGCTATTGAAATTCAGATAATTCAATATTTTCAGTTTTCACCAAGATGTAAAAATAAACAATGCGCCGTCATTATTCGATCATGGAAAAATCCAAGACCAGTAGGTAGCCAGGTGACGTCATAAAACTGGCTAGTGTGGGCATCATAGGGAATGGACCATCCTAATAGTTTAATATCATTGGGCCATGTGCACGTTGAGTGTAATAATTTTTATTACCTACAACCTATAACCAATATACCCACCGTTACAACATGATGTACCTAACTAGAGATCAAATAAATAGATTAAAAAACCGAAGCTCATCACATGTTTTTCTATATTTCTTTTTTTATATTTTTATGTTATCTGGAACGAAGCTGGTGAACATAATCTGTTAAATCAAGTAATTTGAGCATTCAGATGTAGGTACTTTTTTTGTGATGATGGAATTTGTTGAAGCTGTCGTATAACAGTGCGTGTTTGCTCCATGTATCGATAACGCTGATACAAATGGAAACAAGTCTTATATAAAAGTTATACGGCACCAGGATAGACCATTGCATTTCAGGTTTTTCCTGAAGTGCTTTGTTCATCGATCTATCGAATTCGGTGTCTATAGCGGGAATGATTTCAGATATATCTTGATTTTTCAACTTTAGCAATTGTTCGTGTCGCAATTATTAGGAAAGTGTGAGATCAACAACAAATTAGTCCTAGATTCAAAGGAGTCAGATATTGGTTCTGAGCACTAGAAACTGGCGATTTTATTCATTTTCAATGCATGAATTGAGCATTATCGATTGGAGCAGGGCTTAACCTCAGAAAATAAAATCAGAATCAAGAATGTTTTACCTCATTCAGTAGTTTTCTCATGAATCCAAGTACTAATAACTGCAAAAACATATGTTGTGCATGGAAAGTTCAAATCGAATAGTCACACATTAACTTCAGTTTTCCATGGATTTCCTGAAACAAGTAGGTACATTTATCCAGTGTTAGTATTGAATATATATGAATATAATATTCGACAAAATATTTATTTGATGGTTCTGGCAGGTGACTCCTATTCTTAAATAAAAACGAATATTTTTTTCAGATTTTAATAAATCTTGAATCTTACATATACTGATAAATCATCACTCTCTCATTGAATACCTATCTATCCATCAAATACAAAAAACAACATTACCAACCCATCTCATCCCATCACTCTCTCACATTGGAGATGTACCTCTGAAAGTCTAAAACATATTGACATTGGCATAGGAGCATGTCTGGAAAGATAAGATAATATAAAATTATAAACAGAAAATTAAGTTCATGAGTATAAAATCTGTTTTTGGCTAGAAAATTGAGGTGGGTACAATTTGCCAAGCAATAAAATCATTATACACAAAAAGCCTACAACTGTGTTCACACGGGTTGGTTCTTTGACTTCCTTGTTCTTTCTTTGTTCCTTCAGTGCCTTCACGCCTCACGGTCACTCGCGGAAACTCGAGAAAAAATAAAGATCTCATTGGTCGCGACTTTTCAAGTTAAGATTGCCAATGCACAACAAACCACATAACTCAATCCCGCGAATTTTGAAATCAATGAAATCATTTTATGAGTACTAAAACATATATATCTAATAATTTCTCATTTTTATTGAAAATTTAATATTTTTTAAATACTTTTATGGAAGCTTTCAATTGAGTGTCTATGGTATAAGTTGAAAATGTTGAACTCTATTGCAAACGCACATTCCATACACAAAGGATAAAATTCACCTAGCTCACAAGATAAAGATCACATCATCACTGATATAATCTATACTATCCTATTTATTTAATTCATCTCAATTATCTCTAATTATGTACACTAGAAATACCTTCATTATTGTATCTATTCAGGCAAAATATGAAAATAAAATTTGATATAAAATTGACATAATTTCCAGAACCATTCAATTGCATAACGTTGTGTTTACAGGGAGAAGATAATTCAAGAACTCATCATTTACAAATTATTTTTGGAAAATATATATTAAATATTTTTTATGGTTATTTCAATCTTCTTTGTAAGGGAATGTATGATCTGTTCAGATTAACTTGTGAATTCAGACATAGATCGCTATTTAGCAACTCCTCATCAATATATAAATCCTCCAGAAAATCTAATCTGTTATAATTTTTAGATGAAACTGATTTCAAAACCTGAGAGTTTCTATTAGGGCTGAAATGATAGTTATTGAAACGGAGGTGATGTCCAAAAGCTGAGCTCTTGTTAGGATTTAGAGGTTCACTTATGCGGACTCTCAAAGGTCTACAAGTTCTATCAATATATGTTGCATTGCAATTTCTGCAACTCAGTTTATAAATGCCCCTTTTTTCAAGTTTTTCAATTCTATCTTTTGAATTTACCAGGTGCCTGCTGAGGTTATTATCATTTTTGAAAGAAATTTTATTGTTCTCAATATTATTCCTGAAACATTTTGTAATTTTATTTGAGATGTTGTCATTGATAAATTGAAGTGAATCAAATTTGTCTATTGTTTTGATTTTTGGAAAAGCTAGGTTACGTTATCTGTTTGTTTTTATTTTCTGAATTGAGGTGTTGATAATGTTAGGATTGTAGTTAGAGATTTTTTGTTTAAGAATATTCAACTCACTGTTGTAATCATGTTTGGAAATAGGTATTTTTAAAAGTCTATGGATGTAAAAATAGAATGCAGCAATTTTGTGTTGATGTGGGTGTGATGAAATATTTGGTATAACATGATCAGTTTGAGTTGTTTTTCTAAATATGCTAAATTGCAGATTGTTATTTATTTTATGTGAAGTGATGTCTAGGAAGTTCAACCGTTTATCAGACTGAATTTCCAATGTTAATTTGGTATTTGGGTGGATTTCATTTATTTTATTCAACAAGTTTTGTGTTGTATCAATGTTGCCTCTGACAAAAACCAAACAATCATCAACATATCTGAACCGATGTAGAATCTCAGGATTAATATCGTTATCAATAAATTTCTTTTCTATATTATTCATGAAAATGTCTGCTAGAAAGGGTGTTAAACAACTAAGCATAGCTAAACCTTCTGATTGTTTATAGAATTTGTTGTTGAAAACAAAAAAGTCTTGAGATAAACAGAAATTTAGAAGAGTTAGTACAGCTGTGGTGCATTGTGAGTTTATGCCTGCACTTTCAAGAGCCTCTCCTACTAGAGGAACAGTTTAGGGACAATTGTCCCAAGGTAAGTTTGTTACATCTGTTCCATTTGTTTTAGCGCTCATGCGTAGACAGTGTGAGTCTACAAGACTCCACTCGATTGTCGACCATTGGGTTATGAGTCATTGACTCAACATGTTAGAAGATAGTTCGAAGATTAATTAAATGAAAGTACAAGTTTATAAATCGTTTTATTAATTTATTACAAATGGCGACGAGAGTAAATGTGCTATACCGATACGGGCTCATTTTGACCACTTTTCCCATGTTATTTCCCATAAGAAAATTTAAGCTTGAAAATAGCAAAAAATTGTCTCATTTTCATCCGTCAGTCGGCAGAGTATCGTCGAGGTGGGATGAGGAGGGTAACGGATTATAGGAAGGGTGACTAACCTTCATCATTATCCTGAGGAGGAGGGAGGAAAGAAATATAAATATAAATATAAATATAAATATAAAAATAAGATATAATATTATTCTAGAGATATATCATTCAAATCCTCGGATGATCATCAATTGAATAGTGTCCCCACGGTAAAGTTTCATCAGTTCCAGGAATGATATACCTTTTATCATCGTTTGGGCTGAGAGCAATCTTCTTTTGCATGATGGAATAAACTTGATGTTTATTAGACCTTATTAAATTTTGAGTAATAGTTTTCTGCTTCCAATTATCCAAACACTCAACTCAACTCAACTCACTCAAGGTTATTCTCGTTTCTACTACAGATGACTTTACACCTTTTGCCTTTTTAGTTACACCGAGATTTTTCAAAATATTCTCGATTTCAAAATCATCATATTCCCTTTCCGTTAAATCGTTCTGTATCTTCATTACGCTATCTTCGGTTATTGAAATTTTAGTAGAATACAGCTTAGATCTCAAACCAACGTAACCAATCATCGGGACTCCATTGTGTTCGTCCTTCATCATTCCCAGTACCTTCTTATTAACTTGTGGAATATTGAAAATGTTGGCTGGATGATAATCGGAAGTATCGAAACGTTGATGACAATCTCTCCTTATTATTTTATATGGATCTTGACTCCTTATTTCATAGATTAGGCTATCAGTATCGGTGTAGAGAACAGAGCAATCAGGAAATACGCTAGCCATATAGTCGTAGTGGAAGTTGTATAAGGTAGTCTTTGCTAGATCCAAAATAGCTTGACCAACGTAAATGGGTTTGTTGAGATATGTTTCCAGCTTCCTCAGCTCAACAGCAATCAAACTCTCATTGAAAACAGTACAATTCTTAAACTCCGGTTTCGAGATATATGCCTCTGCCCCATATCTTCCACCCCACTGTGTCAGAAGCCTAACATTCACCCTTTTCCTAATATTTTCCATCGTCTTTCCAAAGACAGCATTATTCATGAGCTTGAAAAGATTTTTTTCGAATTCATTTTTTGCTTGCTTACGGAGGTCTGTGTTCAGATCAATGTAGGATTTCAGCCATGGAGCTTGCCTGAATCGAAGAACCCGATGGATCTTCTTCAACACCAAACCATGTGCTAACGCTTGTTTCAGTACTCGATAGTGGATAACATATTTCTCTTCAGAGCGAAGGGTTGCCATCAATTTGATGTTTCCTCGCACCGACTTCGAAGGCATTCCAGTTTTAAGATCAATATGTTGAGGGCACAAGGGTATATCTTTATGCATATCGTGGAGGTTTTGAGGATATTCTAAATCCACTTCAAACATATATCCCTCATGAGCATTGACATCACATCGATGTTATCATCCACCCATTCAAACCGGCCATATGGTAAGTACTGGCTCATAGCCCAACCATACTGGTTGTTCACATCAAAATACATCAAGAATGTTTCAGGCTTCATAGGGTCATAGCCGTCAATATACCTATTATTAGCTTCGGCACGTCTTTTGGAACATACTTGACTGAGCCCTCCCCGAATACCTTGTTCAACAAAGAGAAACATATCTGGATCCGTTATGAGCTCCAACTCCTGATTTGTATACTTCAACATGGCATCCCACGTAAATCCTGGTAGGGTGTAATAGTGGGCGGGGTCAAGGTCGTATGTCCTGATACAGCTTGAACGAAACTGTTCGAATACGTCTGCGAGGAGGAGAATATCAGTCATCATATATAGATCCACATATTGACCTAAGTTTTGACAGTTGAATTCGCTCCATACAAGCTTAGCGCGGATATAGAATCTGCGAGGACATGGATTATCATCCAGTTTATTGTAGAAAGCATGAATTGGTGGAAGACAGGTTTCGGTGAAACGTTCAAACGAGTCGATATAATCATACGGCATAACTCCTTTCTTAGTTAAAAGTTGGAATTGCTCTTCAGAGATGTCATGGAATTGAGACCTCAAATTCGGAAATTCTACTAAATACGATGCCAACTTGTCAAGGGAGGAACCCATAAATCGGAAACTGTCTATGAATCGGAACTGAATAGAAGTCCCATCAACGTGCTTAGTAAAGGAAATGTACTTTTCTTTGTTGATAGGTAGTAAATCAATACGACCAACCATTTTAGATGCAATATCTCCAATGATGAAATTGGCGTCATACCCACTCAAGTTGTGAAAAACAACAGGTACCACATGACTATCCTGGTATTTTATGTTACAGCCTTCATGTGCAGGACCTCTATAATTATTTTCAGGAATAAGGTGATTATGGTCTCTGACTTTCTTATCTGCAAGCCCAAAATGCTGTCCACAAATATGACAATGTGTTGCCTTTTTAAACTCCACTTCTTGTACTTCCGTCATATGGATATTGAATGGACACCAGAATACAGTTGTTATATCTTCAGCCAGTTGCTTGAGCTCATTGGCAAACCATTCCATGCAGTTTTCTCCACGATGAAAGCGATAAAATGATAGAGAATTATCGTAGGAGCACTTGAGATAGTATCCGACAGCAGCAGGAATGTGATGTTGGGGCTTCTTAGGATCCTCTGTTGGTTTCAAAACAGACTCCATATCAGCGTAAACAACAAATGGTACTTTCTCCTTGTTCCTATGATTTTTGAATTTCAAAATATTTCTTCCAACTGCGGGCATTTTGATTGCAGTCTCGTTCATCTTAACACAGTCGATAGAATGCGCAGCAAGTTTCTTTTCTGAATAAAAGTAGTGAAGGCAGCGATCGCAGAAATATTTTTTATGACCCTTTTTGTTTAGTTGAGTATAAAGAAGTCTAGAGAGATCCTTGATCCATACATAGTGGTACTTGATTGGGAAAGTCTCAATTCCATTATAGTCACCATCTTCATTGAAGTATTGATCTTGGATGAGAAGGAGATTGACGTGCTTATCTTTATAATTCTTGGTGAGATATTCTTGGTGAGATATTCGTTTAGATTTCTTCTGAAGAATGTAAACGTTAATCGATACATCATTTTGCTTCTCGAATCGAGATATCTGATTGGTGGTTATCGGAAAGTGAATCCCCTTGAGATTCAAAATTGAAGAAGGATGAGGGTATGATGAAGTTCTATCAGTATTCTCGTTTGTAGGATATAACGCTGATGTAACAGCCCAAGCAAAACAAGCTTGATCGTTATTCTTAACATTTATACAAGCTTGTCTGTTTTTTATTTCATGCGGCAACTCAATATATGAAGAGCCAAGCTGTGGAGTGAACTTATTGATATTGACACCCAAGTTTATGACTGCCTTCAACGCCCAACCACTGTCACGCTCCTGAAACTCCTCTAACTCCTTCATGATAGGATCGATTACTTTATTATTGAACCAATCATTGATGTCGGTATCCCTATAGATAGGATAGTTCGAGGTAGTGAAATATTTGTACTCAGTAAGTACACGGTCTCCCCTAGTAATCTCAAATTCTCCACAAAACGTAGCGTTAACTTTAACTGCCTCATCCTTTTTGAGTGCATTCTGAATTCGAATTTTGGAGAGAGCTCTACAGTCAATCAAAAATGCTGCAGGATCCTTGTGTTTCAAATTTGATATAACTCCAGTTCTGATGCGAGACTGAAATGCTGATTCGGAATCATCCCAGCTAACTCTATCTCGTGCAGTTTCCTTCCTAGATTTGAGTCCAGCTCCTTTCTTCTGAATCGCTTTGAACTGGTTCCGCAAGCTTTTCAAATTCCTAAGGCAAGCTTCCAGATGTTGCTTCTCACCGAGGTTTTTTGCACATCTCATTGCATTATGTATACGTTTTATCCCCTTCTGACATTCCCGAAGCCCTTTTCTCTCACGATTTTCGTCATAAGAGGACGTTTGAAGACCAAGTAGGGATGCGATTTGACTAATCAAATTAGCGAAGAGTGACGTTTTCACCATCTTGTAGTTTGCCTCTACAGTACAACTATCTGCGAATGAATGAGAAAAATTGAAGAATGTGGGGGTATAAGTAAAATTTAGGTCGGACGGAAGACTGAACGCTATCACCAAATAACATGAAAGGCCCCGGACTGATGAAAATTTGTGCATGTTTTCCATAAGAACCATTGTTAATTAATTCGATATTGATATATCACATATCAATTATGTTGGCACAAATATATAGAGTAACACATCAGGTTAGCCGTCAAGTTATTTATAGCCGAAAGGCCCCTCGGAATTCGAAGGCGCTACACAGAGGCCCGAGGTAGACGGTGTTCAAGAAAGAAATCGGTTCTTTGATAACCTATAGGTGACAATTTCTCCTGAACATGTTCAATTGAACAAACGAAAACACTGTTTATACCTGACTCCTTAATGGAGACGACCTCCGTTGTAGAGAGGAAATTAAAGACTCCAGAGTCGGTACATTCCCCTCCTAAGAGGGTACCGAGCGTGTATCGTGCGAGAAAAAGTCGTCCATTTTCGTTCAACCTGAAGCGTACACTATATCAAACTCAAGAATAGGATCATACAAGTTCATGACTGAATTAATTAACATTGTTTTCTTTTGTTTGTGAATTGGGAGGTATTGAACAAATATCTAAGGGAAGTAGCAAGAAACACATCAGGACAGCCGTCAAGTTATTTATAGCCAAAAGGCCCCTCGGAATTCAAAGGCGCTACACAGAGGCCCGAGGTAGACGGCGTTCAAGAAAGAAAATGGTTCTTTGATAACCTATAGGTGACAATTTCTCCTGAACATGTTCAATTGAACAAACGAAATCACTGTTTATACCTGACTCCTTGATGGAGACGACCTCCGTTGTAGAGAGGAAATTAAAGACTCCAGAGTCGGTACACTCCCCTCCTAAGAGGGTACCTGGCGTGTTTCGTGCGAGAAAAAGTCGTCCATTTTCGTTCAACCTGAAGCGTACACAATATCAAACTCAAAAATAGGACTAAACCAGTTTAAGACTGAATTATTTAACATTGTTTTCCTTCCTTCAAGAATTGGGAGGTATTAAACGAATATCTGAGGGAAGTAGCAAGAAACACATCAGGACAGCCGTCAAGTTATTTATAGCCAAAAGGCCCCTCGGAATTCAAAGGCGCTACACAGAGGCCCGAGGTAGACGGCGTTCAAGAAAGAAAATGGTTCTTTGATAACCTATAGGTGACAATTTCTCCTGAACATGTTCAATTGAACAAACGAAAACACTGTTTATACCTGACTCCTTGATGGAGACGACCTCCGTTGCAGAGAGGAAATTACAGACTCCACAGTCGATACACTCCCCTCCTAAGAGGGTACCTTGCGTGTTTCGTGCGAGAAAAAGTCGTCCATTTTCGTTCAACCTGATGCGTACAATAAATCAATCCCAAAAATAGGATCATTTTTCGAGAAGTATCCAAATACTGCTTATCAAATGGAATAAAATCAGAGCGGGTATCACAAAAAACAAAGGAAATGACATAGTTGTGACTTCATCATGTAAAAATCAATTTCAGAAAAGTTTATATACACGTAGTTGAAATTGCAATAATCACTTAACTGTACTGAAATTCGATATTTTAATATTTCAATGAGAAATATTGAAGTCTAATTATACTCACTCTCTATCGTAAATGGACATCTCTATCGAAATTTTCCAATGACCAATAATAACTATTTCAACAAATATTTCACGAACGGCACGAAATATCGAAAATTATAGTCCCCGCCAATCCACCTTATCGTGTTTGACTAAATTCTAACGGTAGGTCAACATCTGCAATTGATATCACTAGAAAGAAAAGAATTCATAGGGCGACAATCTCATAAAAAACTATTATATCATGATTTTCAGTGAAATTACAAATAACTAGAAAACGACTTTAAATATCAAAAATCTGAACCAAAAATCACCCCCCGCCAACGCCCCCTGTCGCGTTTGACAACATCCTAACGAAAGGTCAACATTTGAAGTAGATATCACCAGAAAGAAAAAAATTCATGAGGTGACATTCTCACGACAAACTATCATATCTCATGATTTTCGCCGAAAATATTACAAGTCCAAAAGGTATCATATTTTGGCAAATAACTCGAAAACGGCTTGAAATATCGAAAATCTGAATCGAAAAACACCCCCCGCCAACCCCCCTGTCGCGATTGACGAAATCCTAACGAAAGGTCAACATTTGAAGTTGATATCACCAGAAAGAAAAAAAATCATAAGGTGACATTCTCACAAGAACTATCATACCTCATGATTTTCGCCGAAAATATTACAAGTCCAAAAGGTATCATATTTTCGCAAATAACTCGAAAACGGCTTGAAATATCGAAAATCTGAATCGAAAATCACCCCCCGCCAAACCCCCTGTCGCGTTTGACGAAATCCTAACGAAAGGTCAACATTTGAAGTTGATATCACCAGAAAGAAAAAAATCATAAGGTGACATTCTCACGACAAACTATCATATCTCATGATTTTCGCCGAAAATATTACAAGTCCAAAAGGTATCATATTTTCGCAAATAACTCGAAAACGGCTTGAAATATCGAAAATCTGAATCGAAAATCAACCCCCGCCAACACCCCAGTCGCGCTTGACGTAATCCTAACGAAAGGTCAACATTTGAAGTTGATATCACCAGAAAGAAAAAAAATCATAAGGTGACATTCTCACAAAAACTATCATACCTCATGATTTTCACCGAAAATATTACAAGTCCAAAAGGTACCATATTTTCGCAAATAACTCGAAAACGGCTTGAAATATCGAAAATCTGAATCGAAAAACACCCCCCGCCAAACCCCCTGTCGCGTTTGACGAAATTCTAACGAAAGGTCAACATTTGAAGTTGATATCACCAGAAAGAAAAAAATTCATAAGGTGACATTCTCACAAAAACTATCATACCTTATGATTTTCGCCGAAATTATTACAAGTCCAAAAGGTATCATATTTTCCAGAATAAGACGAAAATAGCTTCAAATATCGAAAATTTTAATCAAAACCACCCCCCCCCTTCCTTGGCCACAGGCCCCTGTCGTATTCGATAACAGACTAACAAATTAAAAAATATTTAGTCTACCACAAAAAAGCCTCAAAAGTGTCGTCATCACGAAAAAATCATACCTGAATGTTCTGGAGTCTGGTAAAGTTAATCACTGGAAGGCACTTCCATTCACCACTGTTAACATCACAATAACATTTTCGTCTCCATGTTCATAATTTATCAGTACTTGGTCGGACCGACGACTGAACGCCTCAATAGAATCAAACACCACCACACCAAAGGCCCTTCATTGAATATAAAACTGACGGTGTATAGAGGGGCCTTTGGTGTGGTGGTGTTTGATTCTATTGAGGCGTTCAGTCGTCGGTCCGACCAAGTACTGATAAATTATGAACATGGAGACGAAAATGTTATTGTGATGTTAACAGTGGTGAATGGAAGTGCCTTCCAGTGATTAACTTTACCAGACTCCAGAACATTCAGGTATGATTTTTTCGTGATGACGACACTTTTGAGGCTTTTTTGTGGTAGACTAAATATTTTTTAATTTGTTAGTCTGTTATCGAATACGACAGGGGCCTGTGGCCAAGGAAGGGGGGGGGGTGGTTTTGATTGAAATTTTCGATATTTGAATCTATTTTCGTCTTATTCTGGAAAATATGATACCTTTTGGACTTGTAATAATTTCGGCGAAAATCATGAGGTATGATAGTTTTTGTGAGAATGTCACCTTATGAATTTTTTTCTTTCTGGTGATATCAACTTCAAATGTTGACCTTTCGTTAGAATTTCGTCAAACGCGACAGGGGAGTTGGCGGGGGGTGTTTTTCGATTCAGATTTTCGATATTTCAAGCCGTTTTCGAGTTATTTGCGAAAATATGGTACCTTTTGGACTTGTAATATTTTCGGTGAAAATCATGAGGTATGATAGTTTTTGTGAGAATGTCACCTTATGATTTTTTTTCTTTCTGGTGATATCAACTTCAAATGTTGACCTTTCGTTAGGATTACGTCAAGCGCGACAGGGGATTGGGCGGGGGGTGATTTTCGATTCAGATTTTCGATATTTCAAGCCGTTTTCGAGTTATTTGCGAAAATATGATACCTTTTGGACTTTTAATGTTTTCGGCGAAAATCATGAGATATGATAGTTTGTCGTGAGAATGTCACCTTATGATTTTTTTTCTTTCTGGTGATATCAACTTCAAATGTTGACCTTTCGTTAGGATTTCGTCAAACGCGACAGGGGGGTTGGCGGGGGGTGATTTTCGATTCAGATTTTCGATATTTCAAGCCGTTTTCGAGTTATTTGCGAAAATATGATACCTTTTGGACTTGTAATATTTTCGGCGAAAATCATGAGGTATGATAGTTTTTGTGAGAATGTCACCTTATGATTTTTTTTCTTTCTGGTGATATCAACTTGAAATGTTGACCTTTCGTTAGGATTTCGTCAATCGCGACAGGGGGATTGGCGGGGGGTGTTTTTCGATTCAGATTTTCGATATTTCAAGCCGTTTTCGAGTTATTTGCCAAAATATGATACCTTTTGGACTTGTAATATTTTCGGCGAAAATCATGAGGTATGATAGTTTTTGTGAGAATGTCACCTTATGATTTTTTTTCTTTCTGGTGATATCAACTTCAAATGTTGACCTTTCGTTAGGATTTCGTCAAACGCGACAGGGGGGTTGGCGGGGGGTGATTTTCGATTCAGATTTTCGATATTTCAAGCCGTTTTCGAGTTATTTGCGAAAATATGATACCTTTTGGACTTGTAATATTTTTGGCGAAAATCATGAGATATGATAGTTTGTCGTGAGAATGTCACCTCATGAATTTTTTTCTTTCTGGTGATATCAACTTCAAATGTTGACCTTTCGTTAGGATGTTGTCAAACGCGACAGGGGGTGTTGGCGGGGGGTTATTTTTGGTTCAGATTTTTGATATTTAAAGTCGTTTTCTAGTTATTTGTTATTTCACTGAAAATCATGATATAATAGTTTTTTATGAGATTGTCGCCCTATGAATTCTTTTCTTTCTAGTGATATCAATTGCAGATGTTGACCTACCGTTAGAATTTAGTCAAACACGATAAGGTGGATTGGCGGGGACTATAATTTTCGATATTTCGTGCCGTTCGTGAAATATTTGTTGAAATAGTTATTATTGGTCATTGGAAAATTTCGATAGAGATGTCCATTTACGATAGAGAGTGAGTATAATTAGACTTCAATATTTCTCATTGAAATATTAAAATATCGAATTTCAGTACAGTTAAGTGATTATTGCAATTTCAACTACGTGTATATAAACTTTTCTGAAATTGATTTTTACATGATGAAGTCACAACTATGTCATTTCCTTTGTTTTTTGTGATACCCGCTCTGATTTTATTCCATTTGATAAGCAGTATTTGGATACTTCTCGAAAAATGATCCTATTTTTGGGATTGATTTATTGTACGCATCAGGTTGAACGAAAATGGACGACTTTTTCTCGCACGAAACACGCAAGGTACCCTCTTAGGAGGGGAGTGTATCGACTCTGGAGTCTGTAATTTCCTCTCTACATCGGAGGTCGTCTCCATCAAGGAGTCAGGTATAAACAGTGTTTTCGTTTGTTCAATTGAACATGTTCAGGAGAAATTGTCACCTATAGGTTATCAAAGAACCATTTTCTTTCTTGAACGCCGTCTATCTCGGGCCTCTGTGTAGCGCCTTTGAATTCCGAGGGGCCTTTTGGCTATAAATAACTTGACGGCTGTCCTGATGTGTTTCTTGCTACTTCCCTTAGATATTTGTTCAATACCTCCCAATTCTTGAAGGAAGGAAAACAATGTTAAATAATTCAGTCTTAAACTGGTTTAGTCCTATTTTTGAGTTTGATATTGTGTACGCATCAGGTTGAACGAAAATGGACGACTTTTTCTCGCACGAAACACGCAAGGTACCCTCTTAGGAGGGGAGTGTATCGACTCTGGAGTCTGTAATTTCCTCTCTGCAACGGAGGTCGTCTCCATCAAGGAGTCAGGTATAAACAGTGTTTTCGTTTGTTCAATTGAACATGTTCAGGAGAAATTGTCACCTATAGGTTATCAAAGAACCATTTTCTTTCTTGAACGCCGTCTACCTCGGGCCTCTGTGTAGCGCCTTTGAATTCCGAGGGGCCTTTTGGCTATAAATAACTTGACGGCTGTCCTGATGTGTTTCTTGCTACTTCCCTCAGATATTCGTTTAATACCTCCCAATTCTTGAAGGAAGGAAAACAATGTTAAATAATTCAGTCTTAAACTGGTTTAGTCCTATTTTTGAGTTTGATATTGTGTACGCTTCAGGTTGAACGAAAATGGACGACTTTTTCTCGCACGAAACACGCCAGGTACCCTCTTAGGAGGGGAGTGTACCGACTCTGGAGTCTTTAATTTCCTCTCTACAACGGAGGTCGTCTCCATCACGGAGTCAGGTATAAACAGTGATTTCGTTTGTTCAATTGAACATGTTCAGGAGAAATTGTCACCTATAGGTTATCAAAGAACCATTTTCTTTCTTGAACGCCGTCTACCTCGGGCCTCTGTGTAGCGCCTTTGAATTCCGAGGGGCCTTTTGGCTATAAATAACTTGACGGCTGTCCTGATGTGTTTCTTGCTACTTCCCTTAGATATTTGTTCAATACCTCCCAATTCACAAACAAAAGAAAACAATGTTAATTAATTCAGTCATGAACTTGTATGATCCTATTCTTGAGTTTGATATAGTGTACGCTTCAGGTTGAACGAAAATGGACGACTTTTTCTCGCACGATACACGCTCGGTACCCTCTTAGGAGGGGAGTGTACCGACTCTGGAGTCTTTAATTTCCTCTCTACAACGGAGGTCGTCTCCATTAAGGAGTCAGGTATAAACAGTGTTTTCGTTTGTTCAATTGAACATGTTCAGGAGAAATTGTCACCTATAGGTTATCAAAGAACCGATTTCTTTCTTGAACACCGTCTACCTCGGGCCTCTGTGTAGCGCCTTCGAATTCCGAGGGGCCTTTCGGCTATAAATAACTTGACGTCTAACCTGATGTGTTACTCTATATATTTGTGTCAACATAATTGATATGTGATATATCAATATCGAATTAATTAACAATGGTTCTTATGGAAAAGATGCACAAATTTTCATCAGTCCGGGGCCTTTCATGTTATTTGGTGATAGCGTTCAGTCTTCCGTCCGACCTAAATTTTACTTATACCCCCACATTCTTCAATTTTTCTCATTCATTCGCAGATAGTTGTACTGTAGAGGCAAACTACAAGATGGTGAAAACGTCACTCTTCGCTAATTTGATTAGTCAAATCGCATCCCTACTTGGTCTTCAAACGTCCTCTTATGACGAAAATCGTGAGAGAAAAGGGCTTCGGGAATGTCAGAAGGGGATAAAACGTATACATAATGCAATGAGATGTGCAAAAAACCTCGGTGAGAAGCAACATCTGGAAGCTTGCCTTAGGAATTTGAAAAGCTTGCGGAACCAGTTCAAAGCGATTCAGAAGAAAGGAGCTGGACTCAAATCTAGGAAGGAAACTGCACGAGATAGAGTTAGCTGGGATGATTCCGAATCAGCATTTCAGTCTCGCATCAGAACTGGAGTTATATCAAATTTGAAACACAAGGATCCTGCAGCATTTTTGATTGACTGTAGAGCTCTCTCCAAAATTCGAATTCAGAATGCACTCAAAAAGGATGAGGCAGTTAAAGTTAACGCTACGTTTTGTGGAGAATTTGAGATTACTAGGGGAGACCGTGTACTTATTGAGTACAAATATTTCACTACCTCGAACTATCCTATCTATAGGGATACCGACATCAATGATTGGTTCAATAATAAAGTAATCGATCCTATCATGAAGGAGTTAGAGGAGTTTCAGGAGCGTGACAGTGGTTGGGCGTTGAAGGCAGTCATAAACTTGGGTGTCAATATCAATAAGTTCACTCCACAGCTTGGCTCTTCATATATTGAGTTGCCGCATGAAATAAAAAACAGACAAGCTTGTATAAATGTTAAGAATAACGATCAAGCTTGTTTTGCTTGGGCTGTTACATCAGCGTTATATCCTACAAACGAGAATACTGATAGAACTTCATCATACCCTCATCCTTCTTCAATTTTGAATCTCAAGGGGATTCACTTTCCGATAACCACCAATCAGATATCTCGATTCGAGAAGCAAAATGATGTATCGATTAACGTTTACATTCTTCAGAAGAAATCTAAACGAATATCTCACCAAGAATATCTCACCAAGAATTATAAAGATAAGCACGTCAATCTCCTTCTCATCCAAGATCAATACTTCAATGAAGATGGTGACTATAATGGAATTGAGACTTTCCCAATCAAGTACCACTATGTATGGATCAAGGATCTCTCTAGACTTCTTTATACTCAACTAAACAAAGAGGGTCATAAAAAATATTTCTGCGATCGCTGCCTTCACTACTTTTATTCAGAAAAGAAACTTGCTGCGCATTCTATCGACTGTGTTAAGATGAACGAGACTGCAATCAAAATGCCCGCAGTTGGAAGAAATATTTTGAAATTCAAAAATCATAGGAACAAGGAGAAAGTACCATTTGTTGTTTACGCTGATATGGAGTCTGTTTTGAAACCAACAGAGGATCCTAAGAAGCCCCAACATCACATTCCTGCTGCTGTCGGATACTATCTCAAGTGCTCCTACGATAATTCTCTATCATTTTATCGCTTTCATCGTGGAGAAAACTGCATGGAATGGTTTGCCAATGAGCTCAAGCAACTGGCTGAAGATATAACAACTGTATTCTGGTGTCCATTCAATATCCATATGACGGAAGTACAAGAAGTGGAGTTTAAAAAGGCAACACATTGTCATATTTGTGGACAGCATTTTGGGCTTGCAGATAAGAAAGTCAGAGACCATAATCACCTTATTCCTGAAAATAATTATAGAGGTCCTGCACATGAAGGCTGTAACATAAAATACCAGGATAGTCATGTGGTACCTGTTGTTTTTCACAACTTGAGTGGGTATGACGCCAATTTCATCATTGGAGATATTGCATCTAAAATGGTTGGTCGTATTGATTTACTACCTATCAACAAAGAAAAGTACATTTCCTTTACTAAGCACGTTGATGGGACTTCTATTCAGTTCCGATTCATAGACAGTTTCCGATTTATGGGTTCCTCCCTTGACAAGTTGGCATCGTATTTAGTAGAATTTCCGAATTTGAGGTCTCAATTCCATGACATCTCTGAAGAGCAATTCCAACTTTTAACTAAGAAAGGAGTTATGCCGTATGATTATATCGACTCGTTTGAACGTTTCACCGAAACCTGTCTTCCACCAATTCATGCTTTCTACAATAAACTGGATGATAATCCATGTCCTCGCAGATTCTATATCCGCGCTAAGCTTGTATGGAGCGAATTCAACTGTCAAAACTTAGGTCAATATGTGGATCTATATATGATGACTGATATTCTCCTCCTCGCAGACGTATTCGAACAGTTTCGTTCAAGCTGTATCAGGACATACGACCTTGACCCCGCCCACTATTACACCCTACCAGGATTTACGTGGGATGCCATGTTGAAGTATACAAATCAGGAGTTGGAGCTCATAACGGATCCAGATATGTTTCTCTTTGTTGAACAAGGTATTCGGGGAGGGCTCAGTCAAGTATGTTCCAAAAGACGTGCCGAAGCTAATAATAGGTATATTGACGGCTATGACCCTATGAAGCCTGAAGCATTCTTGATGTATTTTGATGTGAACAACCAGTATGGTTGGGCTATGAGCCAGTACTTATCATATGGCCGGTTTGAATGGGTGGATGATAACATCGATGTGATGTCAATGCTCATGAGGGATATATGTTTGAAGTGGATTTAGAATATCCTCAAAACCTCCACGATATGCATAAAGATATACCCTTCTGCCCTCAACATATTGATCTTAAAACTGGAATGCCTTCGAAGTCGGTGCGAGGAAACATCAAATTGATGGCAACCCTTCGCTCTGAAGAGAAATATGTTATCCACTATCGAGCACTGAAACAAGCGTTAGCACATGGTTTGGTGTTGAAGAAGATCCATCGGGTTCTTCGATTCAGGCAAGCTCCATGGCTGAAATCCTACA
The DNA here is from genome assembly GCA_029955515.1 of Chrysomela aeneicollis. Taxonomy (NCBI): domain Eukaryota; kingdom Metazoa; phylum Arthropoda; class Insecta; order Coleoptera; family Chrysomelidae; genus Chrysomela; species Chrysomela aeneicollis. The sequence goes on along the minus strand of JARUHQ010000031.1, from coordinate 2,224,974 downwards.
TTGATCTGAACACAGACCTCCGTAAGCAAGCAAAAAATGAATTCGAAAAAAATCTTTTCAAGCTCATGAATAATGCTGTCTTTGGAAAGACGATGGAAAATATTAGGAAAAGGGTGAATGTTAGGCTTCTGACACAGTGGGGTGGAAGATATGGGGCAGAGGCATATATCTCGAAACCGGAGTTTAAGAATTGTACTGTTTTCAATGAGAGTTTGATTGCTGTTGAGCTGAGGAAGCTGGAAACATATCTCAACAAACCCATTTACGTTGGTCAAGCTATTTTGGATCTAGCAAAGACTACCTTATACAACTTCCACTACGACTATATGGCTAGCGTATTTCCTGATTGCTCTGTTCTCTACACCGATACTGATAGCCTAATCTATGAAATAAGGAGTCAAGATCCATATAAAATAATTAGGAGAGATTGTCATCAACGTTTCGATACTTCCGATTATCATCCAGCCAACATTTTCAATATTCCACAAGTTAATAAGAAGGTACTGGGAATGATGAAGGACGAACACAATGGAGTCCCGATGATTGGTTACGTTGGTTTGAGATCTAAGCTGTATTCTACTAAAATTTCAATAACCGAAGATAGCGTAATGAAGATACAGAACGATTTAACGGAAAGGGAATATGATGATTTTGAAATCGAGAATATTTTGAAAAATCTCGGTGTAACTAAAAAGGCAAAAGGTGTAAAGTCATCTGTAGTAGAAACGAGAATAACCTTTGCTGATTACGTTGAGTGTTTGGATAATTGGAAGCAGAAAACTATTACTCAAAATTTAATAAGGTCTAATAAACATCAAGTTTATTCCATCATGCAAAAGAAGATTGCTCTCAGCCCAAACGATGATAAAAGGTATATCATTCCTGGAACTGATGAAACTTTACCGTGGGGACACTATTCAATTGATGATCATCCGAGGATTTGAATGATATATCTCTAGAATAATATTATATCTTATTTTGAATGAATATATATATATATATATATAACATGTTTTTTATATTTCTTTCCTCCCTCCTCCTCAGGATAATGATGAAGGTTAGTCACCCTTCCTATAATCCGTTACCCTCCTCATCCCACCTCGACGATACTCTGCCGACTGACGGATGAAAATGAGACAATTTTTTGCTATTTTCAAGCTTAAATTTTCTTATGGGAAATAACATGGGAAAAGTGGTCAAAATGAGCCCGTATCGGTATAGCACATTTACTGACGAGGATTAAAAATATCGTGTGAAAGCGATTAAGAATTGCGAGTCAGTAAAGAAAACAGTGAAAACGTGGTTGCTGGTCAAGTCGTACAACATGTAAGGCAAGAAGAAAATGGCTTCCTCATCAGCACCGAAATTTTATGAGTTTAACTCCGATGTCGATGATTGGGAAATATACGCGGAGAGACTAAATCAGCATTTTGTTGCCATTTAAGTGAAGGACAAAAAAATTTAAACTGCTGTGATATTAAGTTCAGTGAGTCAATCGACTTTTAAATTGTTGAAAGACTTAACATTTTCTGCGAATCCGCAAGACAAAACCTTTGAACAGGTAAATGAACTTCTAAAAAAGCAGTTCTCCATAGTAAAAAGTGTGTGGAGAGAAAGAAAAAAGTTTTTCGATATAAAGCAAGATAACCTGTGGCGGAATGGTACGCTAAGGTGCGTGGGGCCGCGACATTTTGCAAATTTGATAATGTTCTGGTGTCTGCACTATTACAAGTTTGTCACCGGATTGTCTCCGGGTAAACTGCAAGACCGAATCTTCGAGGAGGACGAGACGAAAAGCCTGGAGGAGCTTTTCAACCTCGCTCAAAAAACCGAAAATTGGGCAGAAGTGGGGTATGTTTCAAAACTTCCGCCATCAAAAGGAAGGAACCATGCTTTCCGAAGAGGACGAGGAGGTGAATCGGGTATCCGACCCGTGAGCAGCCGAGCAGATGGACCAACCAAAAGGCAGCCGCCACGACAGCTACGTCAATCACATCAGCAGTCGATGTCAGGAATGTCAGCTGGATATGGCAAACGTCAACGTCACCAAAAATAAAATGGTAGACATTACAAAAATGTAATAGAAATAAACAGGTAAACTTCCTTGATGATTGCATTGAAAATGTCATGAATTTTGTGAATAATGTTTCAAATGACTCATCTTATGATGAAGAGGTATTTGACATGTATTTCAATGAAAATGATATCAATGATGGGACTGGAAATTGGGAAAATGAATTTCATGTAAACTTGATCATTAACGGTAAACATATAAAATTTTTATGTGACAGTGGCTCAGCAATATCTGCTATGGTCAATCATATTTGAAATTATTTTCACAAATTAAGCTTAGGCAAAAGTAGTGGTAATAATTTCGAACCAGAAGGCTTTTTCATAATTGACGTAACCTTTAGAGGTGAAACTAGAAAAATCAGGTTATATGTAGTTGAGAATGGAGGCAAAAATCTTGTTGGCAGGGACTGGATGAAAAATTTCAAAGTGAAGATTGATTGTGTTAATAATATTTCAAGAAACAAACAAATTGATAATTCAGTTTTAAAATATGCAACCCTATTTGTTGATAAACTTGGCAAATATGAACATTCTGTTGTCTCTTTAGATCTAATTGAAGAAGCTACCCCAAAATTTTGTGAAAATCGTACTGTACCTCAAGCATTTCGATAAGTAATGGAATTGGAGCTGAAGAAACTGGAAAGAGAGGGTGTAATATCACAAATTGAGTACAGTGACTCCACTAGTACCGGTGATGAAGAATGATCATACAATTAGGCTCTCTGGAGACTACAAGGTAAATGTCAATAAATACTTGAAACCAGTGAAGTATCTTTTACCCAGAAGAGAGGAAATTTTCAGTAAGCTAAATAAAGGTAAGTATTTTTCCTAAATTGATTTACGTTCTGCTTATAATCAAATAGAGTTGAATGACAAAACTCCAGAGTTGCTAACATGGAACACTCTTGAAGGTCTATTTAAAATAAATCACTTACCATTTGACATTACGCCTGCAACAAGTATTTTTCAGAAATTGATTGAGCAAACCTTGCAAGGGATTAACGGAACTGTAAACTGTGTGGATGACATAGTGATAACAGGAGAAAACACAACGAACATCTTAGAACAAGTATTCGAAAAGCTTGGAAATTCAGGTTTCACTCTGCGTAGAGACAAGTGCAAGTTCTTTGATTCCGAAATCAGTTATTTAGATTTCAAAATAAGTGAACATGGACTAAAAAAAATTGATAACAAAGTAAAAGCAATTCTAGAAGCTGAGAGACCTGAGAATGTATCTGAAAGACGAAGCTTCATAGGCTTAGTAATTTACTACTCAAAATATATTCCCAGGTTATCAGAAATTTTGCAGCCAATCTATGGATTACTGAAAAAGGAAATGACTTTGTGTAGACTCCAGATTGTGAAAAAAGTTAAAAATAAATTAAAAAAAGCAATTTCCTCAGATAATACATTAGTTCATTTCGATCCAGATTGACAAATTATAGTCACCACGGTTGCTAGTAAAAAAGGGATAGGTGCAGTTTCGAGCCACCTAATAAATGGTGAAGAGAGAATCATAGCTTGTGCATATCGCACATTGTTTCCATCAGAAATAAACTATAGCACAATTCACTTGGAAATAAACTATAGAAATAAACTATAGCACAATTCACTTGGGAGCTATATATCACTCAATTAACGAGTTTTATCAGTATCTATGTAAAATAAAATTTATATTGAGAACTGATCACAAGCCACTAATAGACATTTTTGGGGAAACAAGGGTATTCCGCAGATTGCAGCAAATAGACTGCAGGCATACCCTTCAATTACTATCAAGTCCGATATGACACCAAATCAACTCCAGTACCTCAAGAATTTACGTGAAGAACTGAAACGTAGGCAGCAATCCGAAAACAACCTTACGATCAAATATTTACATGGAATACCTGAAATTGTTTCAATAACACCAGAATCTATGATGGCTTCCAAAAGAGGTCGCGATGAAGATTTCTCCCCTAGGAGCATAACTGGAACAAAGATACCTGAATCTAGATCAACAAACAGTCAATAGCAACCAATAAACATAGCATTTTGGAATTGTCATGGATATTCTAATCTCCAGGAATTTGCTAGTGACTATGACAATTTTCATGTACTATGCCTTTCTGAAACTTGGCTGACTAATCAAATAGTACAACCACCTCCTTATCTGATCTCTTCATTTAATGTAGTGAGTTCAAATGCTGTGAAAGAAAAATCTTCCGGAAGAGCTAGTGGTGGTCTTGCCATTTTTTGTGCTAAACAGCTTTCTTTATCTATTATTGATCAAACGCCTTGGTGGATTTTCTGTTTGAATAGCTAACCCAACTATCAGTTTATTGTATGTAATGTTTACTTTAAACCTAGTTTGGATATTATCAACCTATTAGAATTATTTCAATATTCGCTAAGTGAAGTAATCGAACTACATGATATTCCAATTATTATCGGGGGTGATTTCAATTCAAGAGTTTCTGACATCACCTCGACACCAGTTGAATTATTCGAAAATTCTAATCTGTATCATGAAAGACGTAGCTGCGACGACATTCTAAATACTAGAGGCCGTAATATCTGGGAATTTATGAACTGTAATGGATTTTCTTTACTCAATGGCAGGAGCATTTCCGATAGGCTTGCTCAATACACCTTTATTGAAAGCCAAGGCAAAAGTGTGGTTGATTTGGTTTGGATAAACAATACATATCTATCTGTTATAGATGATTTCGAGGTTATACAAAATTTCAATACTTCCGATCACTTTCCGATTTCCTGCTCGCTGAAATATAACTTCTCCAAACCTCATCTCAGCCAGAATCTTAATGTAACGCACTCAAATATTTTCAGAATTAATGAAAACAAAATTTTACCGTACAAAATACAAATGCAACATTCCACTCGGGTCTCTTCGCTTTCGGACATAGATGAATCGAATAATAATCTACTTAAGGCAATCTACGAAACTGCCGATGCTTCAGGTTTGAAAAAAACAGTAACGAATTATCCCATACCGAAAACCAATAAACCATGGTTTGATCATGATTGCCTGACACTGAAAAAACAAGCCAAAACCTTCCTCAAGATGTGCAGAAACTGCTCATTCTCCCCTGAATCCAAAACAGCCTACATCGAATCTAAGATTGAATACAAAAGGACAATCTCACGCAAAAAAAAGGAACACGAACAAAATACAATTTCGAAACTTACTCAAACTAGTGACTCCAAAACTTTCTGGAAAACCATAAAAGATTTTCGTACAAGCTCAATCAGCATTAACCTCCCAGCAGAAGTTTGGGAAGAATTTTATGAGAATACTTATCCCGTCAAACTGATCGATAACACGTATTTCCTAGACGCAAGGAATCCCAACTTTGACTTTCCTGTAACATCAATCGAAATTTATGATGTTCTGAATCACTGTAAAACCAATAAATCCCCAGGTATTGACGAAATACCCTACGAGTTCCTAAAAAACTTGCCCAATAATTGGATCCTATACATGTGCTCCCTCTTCAATTCTATTCTTGAAACTCAAAAAACTCCTAGAATTTGGAGCGATGTCGTTATGACAATGCTCCACAAAAAAGGTCCTATAGGCGAACCTTCCAACTATAGGGGAATAGCTCTGGTGTGCTGTCTAGCCAAGGTCTTCATGCATATTATTCTGAACAGGATGACATCGTGGTCTGAATCGAACAATATCCTTCCTGAGACACAATCAGGATTTCGCAGAAATCGTGGCTGTATCGACAATGTTTATACCCTCAGCTCAGTAATCCAATTTCATATTCGCTTACGCAAACGTAAGATATTCGCAATCTTCGTCGACTTCAAGCGAGCCTTCGATTGCATTAATCACAACCTTCTCTGGCACAAACTATATCAAACTGGTGTTAGCTCGAGAATAATTTCCCTTCTAAAAAATTTTTATCAAAACGCGAACATGCGTGTTAAAACTCAAGGCCAATACACGAAATCGTTTGACGTAACAAGTGGAGTCCTACAAGGTGAAGTTTTGAGTCCTCTCTTGTTTGCCCTATTCCTAGCTGACATTGAGCAATTTTTCAAGGACAGAGGAGCAGAGGGTATAAACATTGATAATACACATGATCTTCTTATGCTACTTTTTGCGGATGATCTGGTCTTGTTGACTCACTCTGAAATAGACGTTGGAAAAAACTCAAAATCCCAACAGCCCAAAATCAGCTCACCATTAACACAACTTGAACAAAAATAATGTGTTTCTCAAGGGGACCGTATAAAACAAAAGAAAGTGAACGATTTTTATTCAACGACTCTGTCATTGAAATAACTAAATCGTACACATACCTTGGAGTAATATTTACTTCCTCAACACTCTTTCGCGAGATGGCTTGTGCAACCGCTGATAAAGCCAAGCAAGCTATTGGTGCAACCTTACCCATACTCGCCAAAGCCAAAGTCAATTCTTGGTCAACAAGAATCCATCTCTTTCAATCGTTAGTAATTAGTACGATGTCCAACTGTATTCCGGTCTGGGGCTTACGCTATTCTGAAATTTTGGAAAAAGTTCAAACCACCTTCCTGAAGAGACTTCTTCTTCTATCAACTAACACCCCTGTTCTCCGTATTGAAACTGGCAGAGTAAGAATTTTGTACAACATATTCAAATGGACCCTGAACTGGTATATCAAGATCATGGCCATGGATGACAATCGACTCCCCTGTTGTAAAGTGCGCCCTTCAGGCTATTGCTATGTTTGCCATATATAAATGTATCACACTATATTATATCATATTGATTTGTTCATCATACCATTTCGAAATGTTAGTTCTCTTCCAATTAGTTCATGTTTTAATAAACATATCAACATAACATAATAACCTAATATCGTAAAGTGCTGACAGTTCATGTGCCTTGGGTAGCGAATGAATTCTTCAATAAACATACTGTTATTTATTATTCAAAAAAAACTATGGTCTCCTAAGTCACATGATGTGTCGTTTATAAAAACGATTGCACCTCTCCAAATGGGGACAGATACCTCTGAAAACCATCAAACGTTATATTGATACTGTGTAACCGTAATTTCTGAATCTATTCCAATTATACTGAGTTGCCAAAGGAAATAAACTTTTTTTCTTCCAATATTTGGGGTACCAACATACACAATATTTGGTATTCCCCAACATAAATTTGGTGTCAGGTGTGCAAGTGGTCGAAAAATAACCCACCTTCCAAGAACCAGTTGTTCCTGAAATTTTGCGAGCCGTAATCCTGTGATCCAGTGGTGCAGAAGCAGCTGTTAAGCAAATTGTACCTGCTACAACTGAAGCCTAGCATACCATCGTGGGTCATACAAGATTCTAAGGAGGCAAAGGACAATAGGACAACAGGACAACAACTCAAGTACTCGATACCTTCAGCGAATTATTCCTGAAACCTACAAGCAGCAGTCAACATCTAGCAAGATTCAGCCAGTAAGTTATTCAGCATCTACACGTGGTGGTTTTGAATGGTAGTGTCCTCCATTCACAGCATAATCATCAGTTAACATTTGTGGACTCAAATTTTCATTTTTTTTTCTTCGTACATATCTCTGAATATCTGTATTTTTCATTGAACTTTTCTCATACATAATTTGATATTGGTGGTAATAACATTTCATGCAATTTTCTGTAAATCTATGCCACATACAGTAGAAGTTAATCCAGAAGGCAATAATACTGACAACATGCCAAAATTGAACATTGACACAGCCTTGAAATTAATTCCTGAATTTAGAGGTGATAGATCAAAACTTCATCGTTTCATTTCATGTTGTGATATAGTAAGTACAGATCTATCTCAACCTGCCGATGCGAGTATGCTTGTTAACATAATCAAATCGCGTTTATCTGGCCCAGCATACAATGTAGTCAAACATAAAATATATGAGGATTGGAATGAATTGAAAAAAGATTTGCAAGATCAATTTTTAGAGACACGCAGTATCGCGCAATTACAAGGAGAATTACTTCGAATCAAACAAAAAATAGGTGAAACAGTACGGAATTTTGGTAATCGAGTTGAGCACTTATTGAGTAACCTCAACGATGCTTGCATCCAAGCCGAAGGTAGTGAGGCCGCAGAAACCATTAAAAATCTCAATTCTCGTACAGCCTTCAAATCTTTTGTAGATGGTCTCAATTCCAACATCAAAATAATTATAAAAGCATCTCGTTTTGAGAAACTATCAGAAGCGATCGAAGCAGCTGTGGAAGAAGAGCGAAATAGCGATAGACAACAACCAAATAATTTTTCCAAAAATAGATCTTTCAAAAAATGTAATTTTTGTCACCGGAATGGTCATTTAGAAACTGAATGTTTCTTCAAAAATAAACCGTCCACTTCCACGCCACTTCCATCGTACTCAAAAAGGGAGATTAAGTCTGAAGTAAACGTAACGAAAATAATTTGTGCATATTGCAAAAAACAAGGTCACCATATACGTGATTGTTTCAAAAAGAAAAGGGTCGATCAATATCAATCAAACTCAAACAACTCCCTTACGGATTCGGGAAACTCCCGAACACCGACTGCAGAGACAGGGTCGCACTCACTAGGTAAAGATATCCTCCTTAAACTCAAAGCTCAAATTGATTATGAAAATAAAATATTATCTCTCACACATGAACGTAAAACATTATCTTTCGAATTCATGAAAACACAGCAAAACACATGCAATACTAAAATTGTTGTGCCAGCAAGGAGTGAAGTTATACGCAAAATAAAAACAACACAAAAATCCGAATCTTTATGCTTATCTTCAGAAATTCTAGACGGAGTCTTCGTTGGAAATTGCATAGTCAAGCCAAAAAATGGGTATTGCAATATAGCATTCATTAATACCAATGATCAAGATATGACAATCGAAAATCCGTTCGTCACTTTTGAAAATGTTGCCGAATATGAAATTCTTAATATTGATAAACCTCATTGCAATCTTGAACGACTAACAAATTTAACAGAATCCTTACGAACGTCTCACATGCATCCAAATGAAAAAGACAGTATTCTTGAAATTTGCAAATCCTTCCATGATATATTTCACTTACAGGGTGATAGCTTAACTCATACAGACGCAATAAAACATTCCATACCTACATCTAATGATATTCCTGTGAACATCAAGCCCTATAGACTACCATTTCAACAACACGAAGAAATTCGAAATCAAGTCGATAAGATGCTCAAAGATGGAATCATTTCAGATTCAAAATCTCCATATAATTCTCCTCTTTTAGTCGTTCCTAAAAAGCCAGATTCGAATGGAAATAAAAAATGGCGAATAGTTGTTGACTTTCGAAAACTCAACGAAAAAACTCTAGACGAAGTCTATTATTTGCCAAATATTACAGAAATATTAGACCAGTTAGGAAATTCAAAATTTTTCAGTTCGCTAGATTTGGCATCGGGATATCATCAGGTTCTGATGGAACCTAAGGATAAACATAAAACTGCTTTCAGCGTGCCCTACGGTCACTATGAATTCAACCGTTTGCCTTTTGGGCTTAAGGGAGCACCCAGTACCTTCATGAAAATGATGAATAACGTTCTCTCCGGATTACAAGGTATAAAATGCTTTGTGTACCTTGATGACATCATCATCTATGCAAAAACTCTGAAGGAGCATAATGAAAAGTTGGTAGAAATATTTGACCGAATGAGAATGTATAATCTTAAATTGCAACCTGAAAAATGCGAATTTCTACGCCCCGAATTGAGTTATTTAGGTCATATAATCACGGAAAACGGCATCAGCCCTGATCCTGCTAAAATAAAAGCAGTGAAGGAATTTCCTGTCCCTAAAAATGTCACTGAAATAAAATCTTTCTTAGGATTGGCTGGTTACTATAGACGCCATATCCAAAATTTTGCGAAAATCACTCAACCTTTAAATAATCTCCTAAAAAAGGATGTTCCTTTCGAGTTTACACCTTCCTGTATAGAGGCATTCGAAATACTTAAAGAAAAATTGTGCAACCCTCCGATATTACAATTTCCCGTTTTCACTAATCCTTTTATTTTAACTACCGATGCAAGTAACACTGCAATAGGAGCAGTCTTGTCACAAGGAGAGATTGGCAAAGATCTCCCTGTAGCATACGCCTCACGTACTCTTAACAAAGCTGAAAAAAATTACAGTACGATCGAAAAGGAGTTGCTCTCAATAGTTTGGAGTTGCAAATATTTTAGGCCGTACTTATATGGTCGTAAGTTTCTTATTTGTACCGATCATAAACCGTTATTGTGGATGTTTTCAATTAAAGACCCAGGTAGTCGTCTCATGAAATTCCGGTTAAAACTAGAAGAATTCCAATTTGAAATAAAACATAAGCCTGGAATACAAAATTCCAATGCAGACGCATTGAGTAGAATACATCACATCAATGCAATAAATACATGTTCTGAATATGAAAAGTTCGTGAAGGAAAAGGAAAATCATGTCATAATAAATTCTAATATCATCGATAGCCACAAGAATATTTCTGAGTGCGACCCTGTCTCTTTACGAGTATATTTTATTAGCACCGATATAACAACAGCTCATGATTCAGTCGAAGTAAATATTGTAAATAAACTAAAATCTGCAACCTTAACAAAACTCGGAATTCAATACTTTAAGGAAGACAGCACCTTATTCATACCTTCTCACGAACATGTTAAGAAGGTCAGTTATGAAAACATTTTCGATGCATTACAGATAATAAAGGAATTTGCAATTATAAATAGTATAAATAGCTTATCAATGATAAATTTCACAAGAAACATTCCATTCAAAAGCTTGAAAATTGAAAATATTCGAACAATGATGAGATATGTTTTTAAGAATCTTGATATCAAGATAACAATTTTTCATAGTAATACTATAAAAGTAACTTCGAGAGAAGAAATACAACAAATTCTCAAGGAATGCCATGATAGTCCATTAGGAGGACATTTAGGCGTAAATAGATCTTTCAAAAAAATCAGAAGGAAGTATAAGTGGTCTGGAATGTATACTGACATCCATGACTACATTACGAAGTGTGATTACTGTCAAAGAAATAAATCCTCCAAATATACAAAAATGCCTATGACTATTACTACTACAGCCAAAAAACCCTTCGAAAAGATAAGTTTAGATATTGTTGGTCCGTTAGCAGTAACATATAATCATAACAAATACATACTAACTTTCCAAGACGAATTGACGAAATTTTGCGAATTAATACCTCTAGAAAATCAAGAAGCTAGTAGCATAGCTGAACATTTTGTCACTAATATCATATGTCGACACGGAATTCCCGAATCAGTTCTCACTGATCAAGGTCAGAATTTTTTGAGTGAACTCTTCAAAAGGGTCTGTAAACTTTTGAAAATACACAAAATTCAAACATGTGCATTTAGACCACAGACCAATGGTGCACTAGAACGATCACATAAAACTCTTACCGAATATTTGAGAACATATATAGATAACGATCAAAACTCTTGGGATACATGGTTGCCTTATGCACAATTCGTTTTCAATTCATCAGTAAATAGTGCCACTAACTATACTCCATTTGAGTTACTTTATGGACATCCTGTAGAAATTCCATCGAGTTTGAAAAAATCTCCTGAATTATCATATAATTACAATGATTACGATAGTGAACTGAAATCTCGCCTTCAGCATGCCCATGAAATAGCTCGGGATAATCTTGTTAAGAATAAGCAAAAATCTAAGGAATATTATGATCAAAACGTGAACGCAGTTCAATTTCAAATTGGTGATTTGGTTTTACTCAAAAACGAATCTACAGTCAAAGGAAAAAGTAAAAAACTATCATCAGTTTGGAATGGTCCATATAAAGTAGTAGAAATACATTCGAACGTAAACACAACTATCTTGATTAAGAAAAAGCGAACAAAAGTTCACAATAATAGACTGAAACTTTATCATAACTAATATGAAACATTTTCTGTTTCAGAAATAAAACCCTAGAATAAACAGCATACGAAGAGTAGTCGTGATGAATTTGATGAAAATAATTATACTTTTCCTTCAATTATTAGTACGTAGTTCATTAGGTGACAATGATTATAACAATACTCTGACGACATATCAAGTTACTCAGATCAGCGAAAGTGCAGGAATTTACTACGAACAATTCAATACTGTTTCCTTATACAATAGCTATTGGAAAATGATAACCAAGCTAGATTTGAAATCATATTTCAGTCTCTACAAATTGTTGAATTATAATTTTGAAAAAGCTAATCGCCTTTGCGAATCAGTACTATTAGTAGAAGCCAATTTTAAACAATGTGCCGCATTCACAAATGTGATGAGGTTGACATTACAGAAAACTAGGGAAACAAATATATTGATTAACGAATTATTGATAAATTCTGATGTTCCACTTGAAGAGACCAGAGCAAAAAGGGGATTATTAAATATTTTTGGAAGTACCGCGAAAGTTCTTTTTGGTACCTTAGATGAGAATGATGCTATTTATTACAATAATGCTATCAAAAAACTTGAAAATAAACAATCAGGTTTTCAAAAACTATTATTAGAACAGACGAGTGTCTTTCAAAGTGCTATGGAATACATGAATTCATCTATGATAAATCTACATGATTTCGATAGAAAGTTCTCCAATGTCCAAAATTATGTTAACAATCTAACTATTATGATTAATAATGCCTCAGCACATTTCGAAATCATTGAACAACTAGATCAACACTTGCTAATGTTCGACATGCTTACAAATCAGTTCGACTTATATCAAAACAATTTATTGAATATCATATTATCAGCACAAAATGGCAATGTTCATCCACTGATTATCAGCCCAAAAAATTTGATCAATCATTTGGTACAATTCAGTATGCATATGCCTTCAGGTTTGACTTTCCCTGTATTATTAACGCAGAAAAATTCTTTAGAATTGTATAAATCTATGTCACCAAATGTAATTTTAATAGATAACTCTCTCATGTTTATTTTACATATCCCTTTAGTTAGTACGAACTCATATGACTTGTTGAAAATGACGAGTTTACCCATGCACTATAATAAAAACTTGTTTTGTTTCATCATTCCTGAAAAACCATTCTTAGCAATAGATAGTGTTAAACAACATTATTTTCTTCTTGATCATCAAGATATCGATAAATGCCTAGTTCTAGACAATAAGTATAATTGTAAACAAAAATATCCTTTGTTCCTTTTGCAACTACACAAAACCTGCGAAGCGTTATTGTTTCTCCCACGCAGTACCATGCCAGAAACATGCGAAAAACGAATAATTTTCATTGACAGCACTATTTTCATTCAATTACATCAACCAAATTCTTGGATTTTCAATAGCCCGAAAAAGGAATTCTTGACAATAAAATGTGGTAAAGTTGAAAAACAAATTTTCTTATACGAAACTGGTATTTTAAAAATGAATCCTCATTGTTCTGCATTCACTAGTTCTATTATATTGAACTCTTTAGACTCACAATCTTACAGTGATTCAACGTATAGTTCATATTATCCAAATTTTGATATTAATACCAATATGCTCAATAATTCATTGAATGTAAATGCTTTTCCTTTATTGAATAAGACTTTACTAATCTCATCGCAACATATTGATAAACTAGAAAGGATCAGTTACGCAGTGAACACATTGAAGCTCAAGGAACAAGAGATGTTTGAAGATAATGACATACAATTCGATCATATTCATCATTATGTTTTTATTTACCTATTTATCATGATAGGAATCATTTTTGTTTTATATAAGTATAGAAATAATATTAAGTGTTTAAAAAAATCGCCGAGTAGCAATTCACCCCAAAATTCACAGGGAATTGAAAATCCTATTGAAATCGAAATTGACAATGATATTTCTGACTCTTCAGATGAACATGCTGAAAATAAATCAACAGAAATTTGCAACAATCCAAGTTACAAATTTCGTTCTTGAGGGGGACGGATGTTGTAAAGTGCGCCCTTCAGGCTATTGCTATGTTTGCCATATATAAATGTATCACACTATATTATATCATATTGATTTGTTCATCATACCATTTCGAAATGTTAGTTCTCTTCCAATTAGTTCATGTTTTAATAAACATATCAACATAACATAATAACCTAATATCGTAAAGTGCTGACAGTTCATGTGCCTTGGGTAGCGAATGAATTCTTCAATAAACATACTGTTATTTATTATTCAAAAAAAACTATGGTCTCCTAAGTCACATGATGTGTCGTTTATAAAAACGATTGCACCTCTCCAAATGGGGACAGATACCTCTGAAAACCATCAAACGTTATATTGATACTGTGTAACCGTAATTTCTGAATCTATTCCAATTATACTGAGTTGCCAAAGGAAATAAACTTTTTTTCTTCCAATATTTGGGGTACCAACATACACAATATTTGGTATTCCCCAACACCCCAAACTTTGTCTCAATAGACAAAAACAACTTTGTAATGGTGATGGTAGATTCAACTGGTATCTTCAGCTCAAGGATCTATTTGAGTTTGCTGATGCACGAGATATCTGGGAAAATCATAGCTTGAACTCTTTGAAAATAAATACAAAACTCGTCCTTTCCAAACTTCGACAAAAACTTTTCAAGACAGACTCGTCTCTCACTCAACGATCCAGGTTCCTCTGCCACTATACCTTCTTCAAGATAAACGAATTTCCAAATAACTACCTCTTACTCAACATCCCTATCCAAATAACCCGTACCATAGCGCAATTACGACTGTGCAATAATATATCGATGAAATTCACTTACAGTGGTTCAACTTTTTCAATCAATCCGAACGAAAACTGCACAGTATGTAACCAAAATCAACAGGAAACTATTAACCATATCCTATTTGACTGTCCAATCTACTGCTCGATGAAATCTCGTAGTTGCGATTGTTTATCCAACCCAAACTCATTGAACCACTCTCTCGACAACTTGTCGATAGATTTCGCTAAAACGATTGCCAACTATATTTAGAATGTCCTCAAACTACGTTCATTCATCTTAAATGAATGATACTATTTAATTTTCCAGGCTACTTCACAAATGTAATTTTCACTGGACTAAGACGAGCATATTTTATACTGTTTAAGCTTAAGCTACATAGAATTTTCTTTTTTTTATTATTTATCTATAATATTTCATTTATTTATACATAGGTACTATAATACCAAACCCTTGCTGTGAAACTTTTTGTTTTTAGAAGCAATAAATAAAAAAAAATAGACTGCGAAGATGGGCTGCATTTTTGAGTATGTTCAATTATAAAATTCAATACATTAAGGGCAGTAACAACCCTGCTGCAGACTATTTGTCTAGGAAACCATTACCAGCAAAATCTAGAGGGGAAAATCCGAATGTAGGTTCATGTATTAACTTTAAAAAATAATCAAAAGGAAATTTATGGCCAATTAATCTTGATGAAATAAGATTTCAAACTAAGTTGGATAAGGAGTTACAATTGGTAATGAAGTTAGGAAAAATGACTCAGTATATGGAAATTATATTTCAACATGGGGACATCGAATAATAATTCCAAAAATGTTGAGAAATAGAATATTATCAGAGCTTCATGCTTCACATTTTGGCATTTCCAGAGCGAAATCTCTAGCCAGATCTCTAGTATATTGGCCAAACATATATGCAGACATTCAGAAATTAATCAAATCATGTACATCTTGTCTAAAAAATAAAGATAACCCCCTAAAACATCATGGTTATCAACATAAAGTTCATTTGAGCGAGTTCATATTGATTTTATGGGACCGTTTAGAGGAAGTATGTTCTTTATACTGGTAGATTCGTACTCCAAATGGATTGAGGTCTATGAAATGAGCAGTATAACGTCACTTAAAACAGAGGAGTTTTTAAGAGATATTTTTTCTAGATTTGGGTTACCTAAGACTGTTGTCAGCGACAACGGACCCTTACTAGTGGGAAATAATCTAGAATGTTTTTAAAAAAATGGCATATGTCACATCAACATACCGCCGTATCATGCACAAAGCAATGGAGCAGCAAAAATGCAGTAAAAACTATCAAACAAAAATAAAAACCGCCTTGAATGATTACAACAATCAAAATATTAAAATGTCAACATTACTTTCCAGAATTTTGCTCACTTATAGAACCACAGAACATACCACTACCGAAAAATGTCCATCTAAATTGATGTTTAATGGTAGAACAACAAGAACTCGAATAACAGAACTGAAGGAAGATTCAACCACAACGGACGAAAATGAAATAGCAGAAAAAAAGTGAGCAATAACAAAAAGGCAAAGCAACAGGATAGTCAGATTAAAGCGTTTGGGGGTAAGGTAAAAGAGTTTGTAGTAGGGGAGGATGTGTATATTTGAGAATATCGTAGTCTGGATAAGTTTATTTGAGTAAAAGCGGGAATTCACAAAAAAATCGGCAGATCTGTATACATTTGCACTACTGAGTTAGGAAAGCAGTGGAAGCAGCACTCTGATCAAATTCAAAAACATTTGATTCGAACAATGGGACAAAACCAAGTTCAACCTCGAAGATCCATGAATATAGTAGATAATGATTACTTTATTAATTTGCCATCCATTTCAGCCAGTTCACATGAGTCTCAGGCTGAAACGTCAAATGTACCGGTTGGGAGATTCATGAATATTTGTTCAGGTCCTGTCAATAAAAAATTAAACACTTCTACAACAAGCGAATGTTCCAAAAAGTCACATAACAATAAAAATAGTTCTGATTTGAAAGGTTATGAAGTTGAAGGTGGAATTCCAAAATCTCTATTGAGTTCAAGAACTAAAATAAAGGTAAAACAGCCTTCACGTTTGAATGATTTTATACAATCATGGGCAAGCTCTGAATCAGATTAATAACTAAAATTGTTTTCACTACAGAGTAAAAGATAACCAAACCACTGTTACAATGTAGTTATTGTCTCGATTATTGTTATATTTGAAGATGTTAATTCGTTTTATCTTGTGTGTTTTGTGAACCAATGGTGTCTGATGTGCATACATGTGTGTAAAATTGTATATTGAGATTTGAGCTCATCACAGTTATGTATTAATGCAAATATTGGAAGGTACACCATAAATTATGTAAAGCTGTGTAAAGTTGTGTAAATTTCTTAATACTGTATACTATCACCATATGTTATCTTTCCAAACAAAAAAGTGTTACATCTGTTCCATTTGTCACAGTGTGAGTCTACAAGACTCGACTTGATTGTCGACCATTAGGTTGTGAGTCATTGATTTAACATGTTAGAAGATAGTTCAAAGTTTTATAGATAAATTAAATGGAAGTACAAGTTGATAAATCGTTTTATTAAGTTATTACAAAGTTCAAATTCTTCACTTTCTCTATTGAATATAATGTGTTACTTACCGAATATGATGGTTTGAAATTTGACAGGTTTTTTATTAATTTGAGTACAAATGATCACGCCACGAGAAAAATATCGCCCTATCCAGTAATTTTGATGTACTTAATATTATATTTCTTTTGATTCAAGTTAATTATAAATAAATACCCGTATTTTCCTGTTGGTTCGGGTTCATTGAGAATCCCTTTAGTTTTTTTTAATGAATATATTTTGTTTATGCTCAACGGTTTTTGTTGGTTGAAGTCAAGACGGCGAAACAACCGGGCTATCGAGGAGATTGGAACGATACCGAGGCAGTACAAATTATCTCCGGTACGATCGCGTTCGCTACGCAAATATTTTTAAATTTACTCAAGTGCCGACAATACGATTCCGGCACATTATACCCTTAAGTGTCCACGCTAACCACGAGATACAGTCCACTCTGCTATCGGAAATTGATGGTTGCAACCCCGGGAAACAACAAGAAAGTGGAAGAACCACGAAAAGCAAACATGGTAGGTTCCGTTGTTTTCTTGACTTCATCGCGCAATCATATCAAGAAATAACAGTAGATATTTGCCAAACGGAGACCATCTGCATTTGTCAGTAAGGATATCATAACATTTGTCTTTCCACAATTTAAAGGACTCACTATAAGACCGCGAATTGTTGATATGGAAACAACTTTCCAAGACGATGATTTCGTACACCACCACCACCACCACTGTCCAATCCATAGCCGATGATTTTCTCAACTAAATTATCAATGTCGAACTTTTCTTTCTGCTGTACAATGCGTATCGTGTGACAGTTGGATTAGATCTAAAGGAATTTCACCCGAACAATCGTCATGTATACGATGGTCGTTGAGCGAGACTCACGTAAAAACTAGTACCAAGAAAACGGTAGTGGCACTGTCAAATTTTTAATAAATAAACTTCCATTTGAATTGCATATCCGTGGAGGGTATAAATATTGTGTACCGGGAATAAAGTTATTATTCCGGATTATCAAGCGGGGTTTAGAAATGAGTATAGCACATCAGCAGCCCTCGTCCAGGTTACTGATGACATTATTCGTAACTCTGATAATAATGAGTGGACAGCATTGGTTGCCTTAGACTTTTCGAAAACCTTTGATACTATTAATCATACACTATTATGCTTTAAATTGAAATATTATGGTTTCTCTGGGTGGATATGATACCAATAACCATCAATAATCAATATGTATCGATTAAGAAAAGGTACATCACAGTAAAATTACTTTTAATGCCCATTTAGTGATATTCAGCATTAATAATGTTTAATTCAGGGCCGTTGACTACGTCATCGCGCGCCTTCGGAAGCCACGCCTTTTGGCCGAAAAAATCGCTTGAATGAACCATCCTTCTCTAGTTTACCATCCTCGAACTCAACCTACCTTATTTTATTGTTGACGTTGACTTCGTTGACGGTTACTGAAAGCGATTGACAATATTGACATTCGACACTTGGAATCACCTTTTTAACTCTGGGCGATCTGCATATGGTCATTTGACTTATGCCAGTGCCGTGCCCTTAGAGTTCTTTTCTCGTTCATTTGCACAACCGGAGGTTCTCAGTTGCGGTGTAGGAATATATCTCACCCCGTATTTTATTCAGAAAACAAATAATTAATTGGAATAGATGGATCTATATAGGTCCGAAACATGTTCTGTATGAACTACAATAAATAATTGTGGGGACGACTTTGAGTTTTCTTCGCAGTATTGAAAATCTGCTACTCCACTTTGAGATACCAATGGACTTCTACTTTGGATTGAATAATCAATTTACCCATCTCTCTCCCTGAGCTGTTTTACGTGGTTGTCATTATAACCGGATTCAACATTTGTTTTATAATTTCCATCTACCCCCACTAGTACCAAAAAGGGGTAATAGGAGTTCAAAAAGGAGGACATTGAAGGAGCTGAAACATTGGAAGGAAGTGAGATAGTACATAAAATCAGGGATACAGTCGATGTAGTCCAAGAAAATGAAAATAATGAACATCAACCAGTAGTGCATGAATTTCAAGATGAAAGTTTATGTAAGCAAACAATGGTATCACAAAATAAAAAGATACAAACTTCAGAAGTGGAATCTAGGAAAGATATGAGTCGAGGAATAATACAAATGCAATCGATCATGATAACGCAAGACCAGTGAATGAATTAGAAGAAGTAATAGAGTCTGTGGTAGATGAACATGTAATCGATGTTCGTCACCACATCTTTAGGAGATCAACCTCCACAAAAAATATCAATATAATATCTGTAGCTATAATTCCTCCTAATACTAAAAAATGTTCGTATAGAATTTGTTTGTTTTGTGAGAAATTGGTCAAAAGATTTGGACCTAACAATATTTCATAAAAATGAAAAACAAGTACAAACTATTATTTCCTATGAGAAAAAATCGCATTGACAAACTCAGAACTAAAGGCAACCACATTTATAACCATAACGAGAATTCTACCCAAAACATTGTGGCTCGCAGGCCAGTCAACAAACAATGTCCCATGGAATATTTGGATTGCCCTACTTGTTTAATGAGAGTTTCCAAATTGTCTTTGAGAAGACATTTTCGTAAGTGTATTTCAGATAACTGGAAAACGAAGAACACAAGTGGAGAGCAAAAAGGTGACTTTCGACCTCCATAAGACAGCTGATCCAATTTTGAAGTACCAAGTTTTTCCTGTTTTGAAAAACGATACCTGCACACAAATATTGAGGAAAGATCATTTGGCAATTTTATATGGTGATAAATTGGTTGCCAAATATAGTTCTTCTCATCACCATAAGATGATACGGGCAAATTTGCGATAGATAGGCAAATTCCTCATTCAAATGAGGAAACTATCACCAGTCATCATCGATTTCAAGTCTTGCTTCTCTTCGCTATATTATGACAACTGTGTGAAAGCAATAAAAATAGTTGCAGGTTTCGATGAGGAAAAGGGCAACTATCATGCACCCTATTCTGCATTCGCTATAGGAACAATTCTGAAATTTTGTTGTGCGATGTATGAATCTCATTATATAAAATCACAAAATTATGGTAAAATACCAGAAATACAGAATTTCCTCAAACTGCTACAAACAGAGTTGAATACCGATATCAACAAGACAGTTATGGAAAATCTCACAGCAAAAAGGCGATCAAAGAAACAGCATCTGATATGACTATATTAATGAAATATTTACGTATCCGAAGGAATGCTATGTATATACAAATCATTAATCAGTTCTCTTTCGACACATGGAAGAACATTGCAAGTTATACAGTCGTAGGTATCATGGTTTATAACGGTAGAAGACCAGATGAAATACAGAGGCTCCTGATATCAGACTTCAATGATTCGTCACAATCTCTTAGTGATAACCCTGAATTATTTACGGGTACTACCGGGAACGATATCAATTATACTAGGTGTGTCTTGAGAGGGAAACTTGGAAGAAATGTTTCGATTGTTCTATCCAATGAAGAAGTGAGCTGCATCAAATGCATATTAAATTATCGAATGTCAGCGGGTGTTAGTAGCGATAATCCCTAGGTTTTTGGATTAACCATTCAAATTTCTTAATTCTTCTAAAAACTTCTCAAAAAATTCGCAGAAGATGCAGGAGTGGAACACCCAGAAAGATTGTTTGCGACAAATATCAGGAAGAACCTCGCAACAAAAACTACAAAATTATTTCTCAACCGCGATGATAAATAGCATGTAATGAATTTTATGGGACATTCAGAATCCATCCATAAAACGATTTATAAATAACCTGATATGGAGAAAGATATCAGGATCATGCCGAGAATATTAGATTTCGCAACAGGAGAAGGAGGTACACCTCTGAAAGACATTTCCTCCTTGATCAACAATAACCCCAAAGAACTGATTGAACATAAACAATGCGAAATTCTGCCATAATTCAATATATCGAGTGAGCTACTGGATCAAGAGATCGCTACGAAGAATATCCCACCAATGGAAGAAAATGACTATTTGAACAAAATAATATTTTGCAGACTTCATCTCTCTCATAGGACTAATACCTGGAGAATATTTTCGATCATACAAAATGTCCCAAAAAAAATAATGAGATGTTGATGATGAAGACATGTGAGCCGTTTCGACCAATAATGAATAGTTTCGACACAAAAAATTCTTAATGTTGATAAATCTAGAGTTTTCACACCCTATATATCTGTAATCATTCACGCTGAACTCCAAGTATGATTAATCGATGACATCAGCTTGTCTATGAGAATCTAAGATCGCGACAAAATATACGGCATGTTATTCAGAAAAAAATATCACTACGACGTCACAAGTTTTTGGGACACTTTGGATAGTCGAATATATTTTCCTGGTATGCGCTCTATCATACAGATGTATATGGGTTATTCAAATTTCACGAAATGAGCTCATGAGTTTTTTCCGATGTGACACCATGTATACAATTGTATTTTTGAACCAAATACCTATTCGAATAGCTAGAACAGCTGAATCGTGAATTCCAGATAGAAAACGAAGTCAAACGAATTCACTGGGTGGACCTCGAGATGTATTCCACCCGTTCCTACAAAATCAGGTCGAAATATTGGAAGCTGTATGTGACAGATGGATAAACTTGACGAACTGAAAGTGTACAAACTCCAGTATCTGAAATAAAACACCCTGTATAATTTCAAGTTATTATTTTTCGAAAAAACTCAATGTATTATTACATTTTTAATAGGAGTCAAATAAAAAGTCTAAATGATGCACGTTTTGCATTATTAGTGTGGCATTTCAGAATGTGCAGTTAAAAGTGCAATTGTATACCGGATGTTCACTAATCATAAGCCGATATTGTAAAATATCGACACCATATATGAAGACAAGAAATTTTTTAGGTGACAGCTCTCATCGAACTCTTTTTCACTTAAAATGTGTACGTATCTGCTATATTGGCTAACATAAAAGAAGAAGTAGTGGTAGAGTCTACCAGACAAAAAAATTGCCTCACTCTGTACCTATATAGGCCTTACAGACACAAGTCCAAAAACGCTTAATTCCTCCTATCCAGATCTGAAAACCAATTCAGCAGATTAGACTGAGATCTTTATAATATGTTGATGTATTCAAGAATATTTCGAATCTATCTTACTTGGTTAAATGATTTTGGGGACGCACCGAGCGCGTTTGAGTTCTCGCACAAAAAAATTCCGTTGTGAGTTTTTATTTCATTTTCATGAAATATTATTTGGATATAATAACTGAAAATACAATCTTTCGAAAGTAAATGAATTGGATATTTGCTCGTCGTAACCTATTGTAAGAAGAACTGGAATGCTACAAACGATCAACAAATTTTTATATTTATGTTGATTCTCAGATGTTTTTGCTCCAAATCACAAAAAGTTATATTTTCAGTTACTTTAAAACTAGTCAACGCAATTTTTACAAAAAAAATTAAAATCAAGCTGAAATTTCAACATGTAACAATGGTTTTAATATACCGAATGACGAAAATCACAAACAATTATCAGTCATCGAGATCTTCATTGCATTTCACAGGAATGTATTGAAACATTTATTTTTGAATCCAAAATCTCTCTGTCCATTTTCAATACATTTTATCTGATATCTATTGGAGCAGAAAAATAAGTATATTCAGTTCATGAGCAAAAATTATAATAATAAGATTACTCACCAATCAGTTGTATGATTATGGTTCATTATTAGATGGACACTGCTGAGCTGATTTGTTGGTTTCACCAGTTGAGAGTACGATTCTTCATCGATTTAGGAAACATTTTCCATTTGAAACATGACACATATGTGCGCAAGATAGCAAAACCATGTCCTTAAGCATATCAATTCTGTATCTTGTGCTTGCTCATGAAACATAATTTTATTTTAATTAGAGTATGGAAGCATTTCCATTGCATGCCCATGTTAACGTCAATTCGTTTTCAAATATGTCTAGGATATGTGCCGAGAACATTGTGGACAACTGAAGAAAGACAAGCCTCATATTAGCCTCCTAGTTTGAATAAATGCAAGGAGAGCATTGACAAATATGAAGTCCTATGTTCGAGAACACCTGGTCAAATCAAGGCATGGGTCACAACTACATAAAAAAAGAAAATTCATCTAAAAGTAGATATATTTTTCCAAGTCAAAGGCTTGTGATCGATATTCGATAAAGGATTAACTCCTCTAATAAATTATCCTGTTCGGCATTTTCCATTCGATGTTGTACTTTTTCAAATATGCACGTTTTTGAAACATTGATTTTTATTTCAAGCACCAAAGAGGAAGTCATGGTCAACTCCAGAAGAAAAATTTGCAGGGAGTTATTCGGTGAAGATGTCAAAAGGGGTGTTTATCCAAGTCGCAAGAAAATTGCAGAGGAAATAAGAAAATATCCCCAATTACAAAAGAGAACACCTGAAATGGTAGTGGCACATTTGCAACATGCAATCAAGAAAAATGATTTGTGAAGATGTGGATAGCAAAACAGCTGTGAACTTGAAAGTTACGGAATACTATGTATATTGTTAGGACACTTGGTATATATGGGTGGTTGATTTACACTTCCATAGGATTAGAGTAGTTACGTTGTACTTATGATTTATATTGTGAAGACTCACACAACTGATAATTGTTCGACTCATCTCGATGAAGAGGATGAGTTATAGTTAGTCTAGTAAAGATATTGGAACGGTTCGGATGCCAATATTGTTAATATAGTCGCTCGTGTTATCATTGTCTCCGACGGTAGCATCATCCCTCTAACATTAGAAGTGGTCCGTTACCCAGTTCATTGGCGTGAAGGGCGTGAAGTGTAAAGTGAATTACATTGTCAGCCATTATGGTTCCCATAAGAAAATGCTGAATCGCTGATGCTGCACCTTGCAGCCGAACTAGAAGTTTCCTGGAAGCCCTCCCGTGAGATTCCAACTTTGCGGCCTTCTCAGAGTCAGTCAGATATTAATTGTCGTACCGTAAACATCTATACACATTGTAATAATTGTACCATAAATAAAATATTGTTTTTAAAAAGAAACTTTGGGATCTCAAATAGTTATTTTGCGCAGTCAGTAGGATATCCGGGTTGTTACGTATCGAACGGGACAATTTCTAATCTACGATTTACCAGATATTCGAAAAGTGTTGATTCGTAGTGGAGGTGTTCGAATCGGAGAGGCTCTTCAGAAATCAAGAAACCCAGTTTATCGAAGACCCGACGAGGACTCCTGCTGCCATCGAATCATCGAACATTGTCCAATTCTGCGAGATCAACGCCCCTGGAGGAGACATACATCGCAAGTCCAGACGTTATATCATATTCAGAGATGCTTAGAGTTGTCTTGTTAATGTGAGTACAATCATTATCGAATGTCAATCGAAAATTTAACCAATTTCCTCGAAAATTTGTATCTGAACTCTTCAACTGACTCTCAAACTTTCCCAAAACCTATTAGCGTAAATCAAACTATCTTAACAAATACTCAAATCAGAATGGCTCAAACATTCAAAGCCGAATACTTGAATTGTGTACCTAACAACATGTAACTCGATTATCAGTACTTTTTATGATACAAGCGATCCGAATAATTTTCATAATACATATTTGTTGAATTCCTTGATTTCAAAATTGACTAGTAGTGCCAAATTAGTCGTGAAAACTCAGAATACTACTACTTGACAAGATCTAAAAGAAATACTGTATAGAAACTTTCCTGATCAGAGAGATGAGAGTTGTCTCAATCGAGATCTGATCATGATGAGACAATATTCCAATGAGAAACCGCAGGACTTTTATGATTGATGTCTGAATATCTTGAATCTTTTGTATAGCTACGTAGATAATCATGAATTAACAGAATCTGCAAAAACTCTTAAACGCGAACTCTATCAAAATCTAACATTGAAAACGTTTTTGTTCGGCCTGAGAGAACCTCTGGGCACGACAATACGCTGTATGCGGCCAAATTATCTAACCGAAGCACTTCAGTTAGTCATTCAAGAGGATAATATCCATTATTTTCAGAATGATTCTTATAAAATCACCAAAGAAAGCCAGCTAAAAACCGTTCAAACTTCAGTTAGGCCCCAACAACAACAAATGTACAGTACACAAAATCCACCATTCAATGCTCAAATGCAGTATAATCAATTCAGATACCAGACTCCATTTCCTTCACAACCAATGCCAATTCGACCAGTTTTTAATGATCAACCACGGAAATATTTCACGAACGCACAAGTTTTTGGCCAACCGCAACAAAACAGGAAGGTATTCAAGCCAAATAATCCGAAAACGAACTTTTCAAAGCCTACTCCAATGAGTACGAAATACATTCAATTATTTTCGTTCTTATCAACAACCAACCCCAATAAGCGTTAAATTTCCGACCTAACCCGTCAACATCTTTCCAGCAACAACCGAAGAGAGATTTTTATCTCCGAAGAGCTTTTTGATACTGAATGTGACCAACCATGGGAATATGACCCGAATTTTACTCAGAATCAATGCAACGAACCTTGCTATTTCGAACAAAATTTCGAAGGTGAATATGTTGAACAGGAAGAAGAGAATTCAGTCGAAAATTTTCACCCAGTTTCACAGAACGAGGATCAAACGTAGAAACACAAATAATTCCTTTTAATTCGACAAACTCGAGCGAGTTGCCTCATATTATATTCCCAGAATACAACACGTAAAATGTTGGACCAAAATATAATTAGACCGAGTAACTTCCCCTATTTGGGTAGTCCCAAAGAAGATGGATGCTTCTGGGAAGCAAACATGGAGAGTTGTCGTCGACTATCGAAAGTTCATCGAAAAAACGATAGACGATAGATATCCGCTCCCTAATATCACCGACCTCCTAGATAAACTCGGCAAATGCCAATACTTTACCACCTTGGACTTGGCAAGCGGTTTCCACCAAATAGAGATGGACCAAAAATACATCGAAAAAACCGCGTTTAACACAGAAAACGGACACTACGAGTACTTACGAATGCCATTTGGGCTGAAGAACGCTCCTGCATCCTTCCAAAGGATAATGGACAGTATCCTTCGCGGAATTAAAAACTAGAAATGTCTAGTGTCCCTTGACGATATAATCGTATTTTCAACCTCACTACAAGAACACTCAGAACGTTTGAAAGCCGTTTTCCAAAGACTTAAAGATTCGAATTTCAGAATTCAACTCGATAAGTCTGAATATTTGCGTAAGGAGGTTGCTTATCTAGGACACGTAGTTACGCCAGATGGTGTTAAGCCAAACCCTAATAAAATACATGAAATCAAAAATTTCCCTTTACCTAAAACACCGAAACAAATCAAAGGCTTTCTTGGTCTATTGGGGTACTACCGCAGGTTCATAAATAAAATCGCGAATATAACAAAACCGCTTACGAAATGTCATAAAAAGGGTGCGAAAATCGAACTCAATAATGAATATCTCTCTTGCTTCGAAACTTGCAAAAATCTTTCGATAAATGAACCCATCTTAAAATACCCTGACTTCACGAAATCCTTCAATTTAACAACGGATGCAAGTAATTTTGCGATTGGAGCCGTCCTATCGCAAGGTCCAATAGGTAGCGACCTACCAGTCGCCTATGCATCAAGAACCCTTAACGATTCGGAACAAAATTATCCTGTTATCGAGAAGGAGCTTTTGGCCATAGTGTGGGCTACGAAATATTTTCGGCCCTACCTATTCGGGAAAAAATTCAACATCATAAGTGATCACAAGCCACTTCAATGGCTCTTTTCGCTCAAAGACCCGAAACTTCTTCGCTGGAGGATAAAACTAGAAGAATTCGATTATACCATTATCTATAAAAAAGGGCGTCTGAATACCAATGTTGATGCATTATCGCGCATATAAATCCATACGCTATTCTGAAATTTTGGAAAAAGTTCAAACCACCTTCCTGAAGAGACTTCTTCTTCTATCAACTAACACCCCTGATTATGTTCTCCGTATTGAAACTGGCAGAGTAAGAATTTTGTATAACATATTCAAATGGACCCTGAACTGGTATATCAAGATCATGGCCATGGATGACAATCGACTCCCCAAACTTTGTCTCAATAGACAAAAACAACTTTGTAATGGTAATGGTAGATTCAACTGGTATCTCCAGCTCAAGGATCTATTTGAGTTTGCTGATGCACGAGATATCTGGGAAAATCATTAGTGATGGGCGATACCGTGATTTTCCAATCACGCCGTGAATCGTTACCGCTACTTTTTGATATCAGTGATTGAAAAGCGTGATGTGATCACGACTTTCGTTCCGATGTATTGTATGGAATTAGATAGGTATGACGCGTTGACGACATTATAGGCAGGTCCGTTTCTGTGTCAATACAAATTGATATCAGTTTATACAAAAATATGGGAAATTAGAATAATGGAATTTAACTGCAACAGACTTAAAAATCAAAATATATATTCTTAAAAAAACACAACAACATTAACTTATATTGAACTAAAAATTTGAACTAGTAACAAATAAATGAGTAACATAGTAACATAACATATATGTAAAATATATAAATATCAATGAGTAAGTTATTGAACATTAAAAGGAACAATCAAAATCAAGCATTATGGACGAACTTGATATTTGCATTCAAAAATAAGATCATTTGAACTTTTCTATCGCTGAGTCTATTTCTTCGTTCCGTTAAGACTTGTCCTACTTTGGAAAATAAACGTTCACAAGGAACAGATGTCGCCAGAGTACATAGCCTTTCTCGAGCAATTTCCGATAGATATGGTAACATCTGTTTATGCTCTTGCCACCACAAATGAGAATTTTTACTATCGCGGGAAATAATTTCTTCTTCAAGATATCTTTGCATTTCTATGATTGCACGTGACATACATGTTCCCTTTGGCTGAGAGGAAGCAACAGTTTTATCAAAGGCTTCCCAAATTGATAATCCTTGGTCATCATCACTTATGTCAATATTCTCAGTGTTCTTATTTTCTTTGACCTTCTGGATTTCCTCGCTAGTATTTTTCTGACGTTCTCGTGTTTGTTTATTTATTTTTTCAGTTATCATCCCAGTCAAACTTTTTTTCACGTTATCAGCTACCACAGGATTCGAAAACCCTAGTTGTTTGAATCTAGGATCAAGAAAAGTGCTCATCGATAAAGTATTGCTCCTTTCAACATTGCCAAGTCGTTCATTCAACCCTGAGTGAAGACTCTGTATAACATCCTCAACTGTTTGTGAAAAATGTTTTTTCTGTGACAGTTTTTCGAAAATACTCTTCAAACCGTTAAATATGGGTATAATGAGAGCCGAGGTGCAATATTTTTCCCCACTCAGGGATTTTGTAGCGTCTTCGAAAGGTTGTAAGACTTGACACAGTTCCTTAACTGTGTTCCATTCTACCAATGTAAGAATAGGAAGTGGTTTATCTTTCTCAATTATTGCCAAAGTGCTCCTTATAGCTTCTTCCAGTTTGACAAACCTTTCCAACATGTGAAATGTGGAATTCCACCGAGTAGCCACCTCTAACATCAATTTCAAAGGGGTGTGCCCCATATTTTCTTCATATTTCATAAGCTTATCATTTGAGATATTACTTCTTCTGAAATGACTCACTATTTGTCGGATTTTGTCGATAATTATTTTGACTTCTTCATTTTTCAGTCCATCTTTAACAATCAAATTAATCGTATGTGCAATGCAACCGATGCTTTTCCAACCTATATTTTGCAATGCTTTTTGTACATTCGAAGCATTGTCGGATAATGCGAAAATTATTTTATTTTCTATGCCCCAATCTTTTGTAATTTTGAGCAGATACGCAGATTAATTTTCTGCTGTGTGACGCATATCGGATGCTGAACAATCCAGCAAAACAGAAACCAAATTGAAATTTTCGTCTAGAAAATGGGCTGTCACACCCATATAGCTCGTATTATTTATAGAGCTCCATGCATCTGTGGTGATGCAGAAAGTTTTACCAGTTGCTATAAGTTTTTTTGTATTCGTCAAACACTCTTCATATAAAGCTGGTATCAAAGTTTTTGATAGAATATTCCTATTTGGTAATTGGTATGCTGGATTCAAAGCGTGCACAAATTCCCTGAAACCTACGTCTTCTACCACTGAAAATGGTTGAAGATCTTTTATAATCAAATGAAGCAACTTGATATCAATCATATCCTTGGCCCTTGCAGGAATTTTTGGTGGTAAATAGCTTTCAAACTTTGTTTGGCGAAATGTATTCATGTGCTCAATTCTGGAAGGAACCGGTCCTGGTCGATCTGAAGAAGACGTTCCTCGATCTTGTGTAGAAGTAGAAGGTTGTTGGTTATCAGCGGTAATTGTTTTTTTTTGAATCTTCAGCCTATGTGTGAGGGATTATCGAAAAATTAATTGTAACCATATTAAAAGTGAATGCCTACATAAATCATTATAATATAATATAACTTAGAGTTTCTGCTTCGAGATTTTTCTTCTGGTTTGATTTGATATTTTCATTCGATGAAGTTAGAATCACTGTTGGATGCCTTGTTTTCAAATGTTTCTTTAAATTCGACGTACTAGTCTTATAAGACAATTTTAATTTGCATAAATTACAAGTAGCATAATTCTCGTCGTCGGGCTGAAAGAACTTCCACAATTCACTCGTCTTTTTTTTTCGAAACTGGCGGCATTTTATGAATGTCTATATCACTATATTTTCCAATGATATTTTCAGTTATTTCCCGTTCCTTCCAAATATTAATATCAAATCGCTCTGCGAACAGAGCTCTGCAGCTAGTTGTCTCTCGGGAGGGCCAGACAAACGTGGCCTTCACGGAGGAACAACTGACAGAGTTCCTCGACGCTGTTCTGATGGCTATTATTAGCACACCAATGGCAGCAAATGCGCCCCCGCTACAGTTTGCCTCAACGCGACTGTGGAGAGGGCAAATATTAGTCACTGCAGCTAATGCAGAGACGAGGGAATGGCTTCTCAGGGAACTGATAAACATCAGACCCTGGGAAGACATCAACCTCATATCGGTTGATCCAGAAAGGTTCAGATTACGAAGAACGGTAATCTGGATCCCAATAAGACCGTCAAACCAGGTCATCTTCAATGCCCTGGAAAGACAGAACCCAGGGCTCTCAACCCAGCAATGGAGGGTTTGGAGCAGGAGGGAGGAGAAGCGTGGCCTCAGCCTGGTGGTGGGGATGGATACCGAGTCCGTCAACAACATCAGGGCGGCTAACGGATCCCTGTTTTTCGGTGCCACCAAGGCGGCGATAAGCTGGGATGACTCTCCTGCCCCTGCGACAGACACTCCAATGGAGACTGTAGTGTCCGACGGCTCGATACCCGCTGTAGGAGTCCCCACTCCACCTCCTGCGGAGCCGAGCCAAACAACGGAGGAGTCTGCTGTAATGGCAGATATCCTCGACCCAGAGGACGGGACTCTGACGGACGATCGGAACGATATTCAGTCAGAGTCTGGTCAGGAAGGGGGTGAACAGGGTAACGTAAGTGGCCCTGACAGCCCCAGACAAGAAGAGGACTAGGCCGCGTTAATGGCGGTCTCCTCTTCCTACTCCTCCGGACCCCTGAGGCTCCTGCAAGCCAACATCCAACACGGAAGGGACTCTACGGCTCTTCTTTGCAGGAGGCTCAGGGAGCTCGATATAAACATAGCTCTTATCCAAGAACCGTGGGCTTACCAAGGTAGGATAAGAGGTATGGGCCAAGCCGGAGGTTCGCTGTACTACTGCACCTCCGAAACAAGGCCCAGAGCATGCATTCACGCGAAAGGTGTCGACGTCACTCCGCTACCGAACTTCTGTTATAGAGACCTGGTAGCGGTGAAGATTAAGATGGTCGATGAAACAAAAAGGAAGGTACAAGAAATCATAGTAGGCTCCGCGTACTTTCCTTATGAAACAGACAACCCTCCACAAGAGGTGTTATCATTGATAAGACACTGCGAGGAGAGGGGGGTGCCCCTTCTGTTGGGTTGCGACGCTAACTCTCACCACACAGTGTGGGGTAATCGCGACGTGAACCCGAGAGGAAGAGCACTCCTGGAATTCCTAAGTTCCAGTAAACTGGAAATTCTCAACAGAGGATCAGTGCCCACTTACTTCACGCCTTCGGCTAAAACAATTGTTGACCTTACGTTATGTTCTTCAGTATTGACGGAGAGCATCGGCAACTGGTATGTGTCGACGGAAGAATCCTTAGCGGACCACCGGCACATACTCTTTACCTTGGCAGGCAACAGCCATGCAGACAACGGTGAGTATAGAAATCCCAGAGCCACCCGATGGAACCTATACGAAGAGGAACTGAAGGAGAAACTCAGGCCTATGCCCACACGTTATGGATCGGAGGCGGAAATTGAGACGTTTGCTGAATGTCTCAATGATGCCATCATCTCATCCTATGAAGCCAGCTGTCCCTTGAAAAGGGTAGACAAGGCAGGCAAAACTCCATGGTGGAACTCACAAATACAATCCCACCGCAAGAAAGTCCGCAAACTTCTCAATAAAGCCAAACGGACGGAACACCCCACACACTGGGAAGACTATAAGTCAGCACAAAGGGAATACAAAAAGAGTATTCGAGACGCACAGAGGGAAACTTGGAGAAACTACTGTCAAGGCATAAGCACTTTACCAGAGGCAGCAAGACTCAACAAGGTATTATCCAAAGATCCAGGAGCGAGGCTGGAGGCGCTGACCCTGTCCGAAGGTAGATACACTGCCTCGGATGAGGAAACACTCCAACACATGCTCTCAGTTCATTTTCCGGGCAGTGATACTGCTATACATAGGCCACAGACAACTGTACCACCCAAAACCAGGGTAGACTACAAGATGGCTGCTGATATTGTAACTTACGAAAGGGTGAATTGGGCCATTGAGTCATTTTCCCCTTTCAAATCTCCGGGGGTAGATGGAATATTCCCAGCCCTACTACAAAAGGGTAAGGACATCCTAATCCCACATCTACTGAAGATATTCCGGAGCTGCCTCGCACACGGATTCGTCCCTAAAGCATGGAGGACAGCCAAAGTTATCTTCATTCCAAAGCCTGGAAAAAGTGATTACACCCAGGCAAAGTCGTTCAGGGCCATCAGCCTCACGTCTTTCCTTCTTAAGACTACTGAGAGGTTGGTGGACAGATACATCAGAAAGGAGGTTCTAAAACTTAATCCGCTAAGTGATCTTCAGCACGCGTACCAGAGTGGTAAAGGCACGGATACAGCACTCCATCGACTCGTTCACAGGGTCGAAGGTAGGCTAGACCGTGGCAGCGCCACCTTAGGTATATTTATTGACATAGAAGGAGCATTTGATAATACTTCATATGACTCAATATGTCAAGCAACAAGGGAAAGGGGTGTGAATCCAACCATAACAAGGTGGATTCATGTCATGCTGTCCCAAAGAATAGCTAAAGCAACCTTAAGAAGTAGCTCCAGCGAGGCCATACCCATAAGGGGCTGCCCGCAGGGGGGAGTCCTATCCCCGCTGCTATGGTGCCTAGTGGTGGATGGCTTGATAACCAAAATTAAAGATTTGGGTTACTACACTCAGGCCTACGCTGATGACATAGTCATCCTGGTCGATGACCAGGGATCAGGCCTCATCAGGGCCACGATTCAAAGGGCCCTCAATGGGGTAGATGAATGGTGTGAAGCAGTAGGGCTGAGTGTGAACCCTGAGAAGGCGGAACTAGTACTTTTCACTAGGAAACGCAAACCAGGAGACCTCCCAAACGTCGAACTCAGAGGGAGGCCCCTACAATACAAAAGCTCGGTCAAGTATCTTGGGGTAATCCTAGACTCCAAGCTAAACTGGCACGAGCATATCGAATATAAAGCCCAGAAAGCCACAGCTGCGTTATGGGCATGCAGAAGGGCGTTTGGCAGCACGTGGGGGCTCAGTCCCAAGATTCTCTACTGGATCTACACGACTCTCATACGCCCAATGATTACGTACGGAGCCATTGTATGGTGGCAAGGCACAGTAGCCGGCAGAGCAAAAACACAATTAGATAGGGTTCAAAGACTTTCCTGTCTAGCGATAACGAGTGCAATGAGGACGGCACCCACAAGAGCATTGGAGACACTGTTAGGGTTGCCTCCTCTGCATCTCCTCATAAAACACGAGGCACTTAAAGCCATTGCTCGATTGAGAAGCTCCAACCAATGGTGGAGCGAGGGGTTGTATGGTCATTCTCGATTATGGAATCAGACGGTGAGTGAATGTTCCCTACTTGAATTCCCAGGGGACAGCATGACAACTGTCATAAGATTCAGCAAAAGGCCACAGTCCGTCATTCCCACCAGGGTGGACTGGGAGCAGTTTGGGCACCTCCTAATCCCCAACAACGGGATCATCTGGTACACGGATGGCTCCAAGATGGGTGAATCAGCTGGCGCTGGTGTATATGGGCAATCCCCAAAAGTGGAACTATACTACCCGTTGGGAAAATTTGCCACAGTATTTCAAACAGAAGTATTCGCCATACTCGCCTGTGTGCGAGAAAACATAAACAGAGGCTATCACGGCCAGCAAATCACGATATGTACCGACAGCCAAGCGGCGATGAAGGCCCTAACATCATACAGAGTCAGTTCGCTGCTGGTGTCGGAATGCATTGATGATTTGCAAAGGCTTGCTACGACCAATAAGGTAAAATTACTTTGGGTTCCTGGTCATACTGGAGTACCCGGAAACGAAAGGGCCGACTATCTGGCCAGACGGGGTGCGAGTAGCTCAGCGATCGGACCAGAACCAATCCTAGGAGTTTCGAGATCATGGAGTATATCAACCATGAAGACAATTCTGGATGCAAAATTCCAGAATGCATGGAAAGAGGCACCTGGCATGAGACAATCGAAACTCCACATCGAAGGCCCCTCTAGTAGAGGGACCAAAGCCTTGCTCACACTGAGCAGAAATGAGATCAGAATAGTGGTAGGACTTCTTACGGGACACTGCCACCTGAGCAAACACCTAAACACTATGGGCATCACTGACGATACCGAGTGCAGGTGGTGCTTGGAGGATGAGGAGACAGCTACCCACATCCTCACAGAGTGCCCAGCAGTGGCAACAATAAGGGAGCATTATCTTGGACCCGAAGAGTGTGAGAAAGGTATCGGTCAGAAAGATAGCCAAATTCGCCCGCGAAATAGGTTACCTCCAAGACTGAACCAATTCCCAGAGATGGCGGGTGCATAACGGGCCCAACTGAGTGGCCTACATGCTTATGGTTCTGACCGCCCGCGAACCGACAATCATCATCAATATCAAATCACAGATTAAAGCATCAGAATGATGTAGTCCGTGATTCGTAATTCAGTGACAAACAAAGAACGCTTGAACTCTTAAGGCATGATGTCGTCTGCCACCGGTGGTATTTCAATGGAGAGTTGCGAAAATCAACCTTATTGTATAACGTTTGTCAATAAGGCAGGAAGTCGCCTGCTACCCATCATATTTCAGATGGTGTCAAGCGAAAATCGTCCTTATGACGTGACTGAAGCGAACAACCAAATTGCGTTGTGTGCGACTGCTAATACTGTGATCACATCACGACTTTTTTCATTAGTTGGTAACAGTAACGACTTGATATCTGTTGGTATCAGTGATTGAATCACAGTTCGTGAAATATCGCCCATCACTAAAAATCATAGCTTGAACTCTTTGAAAATAAATACAAAACTCGTCCTTTCCAAACTTCGACAAAAACTTTTCAAGACAGACTCGTCTCTCACTCAACGATCCAGGTTCCTCTGCCACTATACCTTCTTCAAGATAAACGAATTCCCAAATACCTACCTCTTACTCAACATCCCTATCCAAATAACCCGTACCATAGCGCAATTACGACTGTGTAATAATATATCGATGAAATTCACTTACAGTGGTTCAACTTTCTCAATCAATCCGAACGAAAACTGCACAGTATGTAACCAAAATCAACAGGAAACTATTAACCATATCCTATTTGACTGTCCAATCTACTGCTCGATGAAACCTCGTAGTTGCGATTGTTTATCCAACCCAAACTCATTGATCCACTCTCTCGAAAACTTGTCGATTGATTCCGCTAAAACGATTGCCAACTATATTTGGAATGTACTCAAACTACGTTCATTCATCTTAAATGAATGATACTATTTAATTTTCCAGGCTACTTCACAAATGTAATTTTCACTGGACTAAGACGAGCATATTTTATACTGTTTAAGCTTAAGCTACATAGAATGTTCTTTTTTTTATTATTTATCTATAATATTCCATTTATTTATACATAGGTACTATAGTACCAAACCCTTGCTGTGAAACTTTTTGTTTTTTGAAGCAATAAATGAAAAAAAAATCCATGCGAAAGAAACTAACGATATTTGAAACCAAATTGACGATATCATTCAAGAACTCCAGAAATTAATCATGTCGTATAAAAACCACCCATGGAGAGACCTCCTGACTCACCAGCAGTTATTACATGGCCAGAAATCGATAATGTTGACACAGATAATATGTCATTGCAAGTTAACCATGACGAAAACGAAACCGAAGACATTGATAACCCACCAGACCAAATTGACGACGATAATACGATTGACTCCAATTCAGAACAGAATCCTATAGTGGGAATTCCCGTTTCCGAAACTCCTGTGAATTTCGGACAGAATCAAATTATTTTCACCACTGTTTTACATTCTCGGGCCAAACAGAGAACAATAATATTATTCGAGAAGAGAAAGCGCATTCACGTACAAATATTCCAGTCATATTGAACACGATGAAAAAACTTCAAGTGGCCATCAATTAAATTCAAATACTGTAAAATGAAACTCATTGATGTCACCATAAAAGACGATATCAAAGACATAATCAGAAATTACCAGGAAGGTAAATCGAACCATCGTGGAATCGACGAAACTGTTGAAAGAATAAAAACTAAATATTATTGGCCACATCTCAAAGATTCTGTTCAAACCTTCATAAACGAATGCGAAGTCTGTCAACAAAGTAAATACGAAAGGAATCCAATTCATATGAAAACGAATGTCACACCAACTGCTTCACAACCTTTCGAAATAGTACATTTAGACTCCTTCACATTGGAACAATCAAAATTCCTCACTATCATTGACAGTTTTTTTAAGTATGCACAAGCATACCAATTAAGTTCACTAAGTGGCACCGAAATTGCCAATAATCTTATTCAATTCTTTTCTCACCATGGAATCCCGAAATTCGTCATTGTAGACAACGGAACTGAATTCAAAAATACAGTGGTAGGCGAACGTCTGAAATTACATAAAATTAAAACCCATTTTTGTTCTCCACACCACCCACAGTCGAACGGAATAATCGAACGATTTCACTCGACTTTAATCGAACACGTTCCTCTGCTGAACATTAAAGGATTTTTGAAAACCCCTATAAAAACAAAAATTACTCAAGCAATTCTTGCATATAACCATTCTATACATTCCTCTACAAAAATGAAACCGATAGATGTAGTCAACGGGCACATTAGTAATAATGATCCATTTGATATTGCTATCGATCAAATATTGACTACGTCAATAATCATAGAGACCGCACGAAATTGCTCTACTCAAAAATCAATAGTGATTTGACAAATAAAAAACAAAAGCTTATAGAGAACATCAATAAATCTAGAGATGACCCAGACAAAAAACTGCCAACAAATTCAGTAAACCAACTCCTCTGAAATCAGTGAATCCCGAAATGAAAACAGTATCTACTGAGACCAAAGACAAAATTGACATGGACAATCTGAAATGACCTTTACAAAAAACATACCCTTCCAAGAAATAACGTAATCATACATTTACAGATTTCCCGTATTCTCGGACTTTAAGACCGGATAACCATAAGAAATTTAGACAAAAACTCTGGACTAATCCCTCTCAAATTAAGAACAGCGAAAATCGAAGTCCAAAGACACAACCTAATTCACTATTATGATTTAAATCCGTTGATTTCAGAAATCAAAAGACTTGTAACGAAATCAAATGATTTGACAGAACTGACTAAGAAAAACAATGAATATGCCGAAGACTTATCAAACTATCTGAAAATACTGCATTATGGCTAGGAAAAAATAGAAGGTGAACTTCAAGAGGTTTTACCGTATCAAATAAGAACGAAAAGAGGCTTCATCAATGGACTAGGAACAATTTTCAAGTCGATAACCGGAAATCTGGATGCAAATGATGGCGAACGCTACGAAAAAATCATTCAAGATCTTCAGAACGGTCAAAACGAATTATGGTGGATTTATGCAGCGATTTTAAGTCATAAGATTTAAGTTGTGAGTTTTTAGTCATAAGTCGTAAGAAGTTCAATCATTGGTTTTCAATATTACCATTCATACACTTGACATGAGTTTTAAGTTGCAAGTCATAAGTTTTAAGTCATAAGAATGTTGGCCAACTTTTATCTCTTATGGCTTTAAACTTAAAACTGATCATATTTGCGCATGCGTTCGAAGTTTTCAATTCTGTGACGGTTCTTTATAGGTTATTGTCTGTGATTGTGTTGTTTATTGGAACTTATATCAGAATCATCAGATTATAAAAAGAAAAAATGGATATTGATGACTGAAAACCACAGAAATTGACCAATGGGAGAAGTTACCCTCAAGACATGACAGGCC
Source organism: Chrysomela aeneicollis (assembly GCA_029955515.1). Taxonomy (NCBI): domain Eukaryota; kingdom Metazoa; phylum Arthropoda; class Insecta; order Coleoptera; family Chrysomelidae; genus Chrysomela; species Chrysomela aeneicollis. The sequence goes on along the minus strand of JARUHQ010000031.1, from coordinate 2,186,795 downwards.
TTAATAATTCCTGCATGAATGGTCTTTTTTCCTTTATGTCTTAAATCTTATTACTAGAAACTTACGACTTAAAACTTATGACTTAAAATTGCTGCATAAATCCACCATTAGCTTCAAACATCAAGAAACAGAATTCTCTATCCGTGAATCTTTTAAATGAATTCAACAATACCATTCAAAAAATAAGTCATTATGAAAAAATTTTGGATACGAGAATAAAACAAATTCCATTCCTCGTTCAGAAGAATGTGTTGAGAGAAAATTCAAATTTTATCAAAGATACACTGATACAAATAATCAATATGTATGAAATCATAAACTCCATTCTTCAAGACATCGAAAATTCAATATCTTTCGCTAAGCTACAAGTAATGCATCCTAACATTATTAGAACGAATGATCTTTTTGCCGAACTCAACGTATTATGTAAAAACCACAACGAAAAACAATTACCATTCGAACTAACTAGAGAAAATATACCGTTATTTGAAAAACTCATCAAAATTGATTGCTACATCATCAATAATAAAATAACCTATCTAATCCATATCCCAATCACTAACCCTCTCGACTTCAATTTATATCACCTATACTCCGCCCCTGTCCATAATGGGAGTCAGTTCAAGACGATCGTATAGCGAAATAAATTTCTAGTAAAAAATAAATTGTACTTAGCATTCCTGGCTACTCCATGCTTGGAGACATACTCACAAAATTACTTTTGTGAAGAAAAACTCGACATACAAGAAATCAAGAAAGAAAACCCGTGTGAAATCCAACTGTTAGAAATGAAGAACACCTCCACTTGCCGACAAATACGAATCAAAATAATGAAGCCTAAATTCAAACGACTAGACCATTCCGACCAATGGATAGGCATCCTACCATCTGAAGAAAACGTAGAACTTACATGTCGTTCACGACATCATCGAAAATGATGGGATCTTTCCTTATTGAAATCCCCACTAGATGTCAGATCGAGACCAATCAAGAAATAATAACTAATACAAGACAAACCACGGTGTCGAGTCAACCAATGCTGTTTTCCGACCTAGAAGACACCCTGTATAAGCCGCAACCGAGCATGAACTTCAGTCTACACCTAGAAGAAATCGAACTCGATGAACTTCGAGAAATCAAAACTCAACTCATCGAGAACCAACCCAGTCTGATGCCCAGGAACATATTACACACCACCTGAATCCACCACCAAGACGTTCAGCTACCTCGCCTACACTCTATAGCTGAATCTTCGCGGGGAGGAATTACATCGCCAGTCGTTATGGTTCCCATAATAAAATGCTGAATCGCTGATGCTGCACCTTGCAGCCGAGCTTGCAGTTTCCTGGAAGCCCTCTCTTATTGAGATTCCAACTTTGCCGCATTCTTAGAGTCAGTCAGATATTAATTGTCGTACCGCAAACATCTATACACATTGTAATAATTGTACCAACAATGAAATATTGTTTTTAAAAAGGAACTTTGGGATCTCAAATAGTCATTTAGTGCGAGTTATATGATCATGGTGTGCTGTGTTCTAACATGTCGGGTGCTGAAAGCAAGCGGCGTAGGAGAGATCAATAAAGTTCATCGGAGACTCCTGCGCTAATTTCGGCAAGAAGAACAACAGTATCACGATCTGCATCAACATCATCGAGTGATCGTGATTTATCAAGAGGGAGACGCTGATCGCGATAAAGAAACTCATCACAAAGTAGACGCCGATTGCGGTATTAAAGTCATCACGAAGGGTGTTGGTGGTACGATACCAGTTTTCGACCCAAAAGTAGACTGTGTCGACGATTGGTTATCGATACAGCGAGTCAACATGCAATCTATCATGGTAAGGATGATATGATATTATAACAACCAGGGCGCATGCCTTAGGTGAGTTGAAAAACAGCGTCACAATGGTTCCAAACGTTTACACAAACTGAAATTAGCAATCATTCAGTGCGTAACGTGCATGGACTGTTGATGGAAATTGCATAACATAAACCATATGAGAAAGAGTCTCTATTCATTTCACTTGAACACCTTACGAAGATCGAAAAATTGAAGGCAACATTTTCAGGTCCAGATAAAGTATTACTTATTGTAGATTGTAGACTAGTTTCTTAGTAGTAATAAATAGGTTTATCGAAGCTACTGTCTTCGAAACTAAGCTGGTGTCTCTGACAGAGTATGTTGCAAATTGTCATATAACAATGTTTGCAGATGACACCATCCATTACAGTTGCGAGTGGAGATATTGAAGAATTAATCACTAGAGTAAATAACATTATTGATGGATTCAGTTCATGGTACCAGAGGAATAGATTGATTTTAAATTCCTCTAAGATAATCATTGTTAAATTTTTACAACAGGAGAAAATAATATGCCGGCTGGTCTACAGATTGTCGATGATATCGAAATGAGAGGTGAGGTGAAGTTTTTAGGAACACACTTAGATCAAAGTCTGGACTGGAATCTGCGAATAAATAGTGTCTGTCAAAAAATTGAACAAAGCATTTTTTGCCATAAAACAAATGAAATCATGTTTAGATACATCAGGTTTAATGAAAATTTATTTTGCTATGGCGTATTCCCATATATCTCTCAATATAATGGCATGGGGTTCTTCTAGTGAATTTCCAGAGTCTTTGTAGCACAAAAAACGAATCATAAGATGTATTTTCAATATGAATCGCCTGGAGAGTTGTAAAACAGTATTTATACGTGAAAATCTATTGACAGCTTATTCGGTGTATATTTTGAAATGCATCAAATATGCCAGAAATAATTTACATGAGCTTGAGAAGAATTCAAGTGTACATAACTACAATACGCGACATGGAAACCTATTGCGGATTCCGGATCACAAATGTGCGAAATATAAGAACTCTTCAGTATATAATGTGATCAATCTTTACAATAAACTGCCTGTATCCATCAAGCAAAGTCACTTCTAATGATATGTTCAATAGAAAAGTGAAAGAATTACTAATAGAAAAATGCTATTACAGTGTGCAAGAATTCTTGAACGATATTCTGAATTGAAATAAACATCTAAAATGAAATATATATCCTGAATATTATTTGTACTTCATGTTATATGTATGTAATTTGTTATATTATATTATATATTTGTAGTTCATTTATGTGTGTATACCTATACTATATTTATTACTTATTATGACGTTTTATCATTTCGGATATTTTTATATTTTTATTTAATCAATTATATTTAGATTTAGTATAAACTGACATACCATATGTACAAAATGTACCACGGTGGCGAAATAAATTTCTTTCTTTCTTTCTTTCTCTTTTTCTTTCTTTCTTTCTTTCTTTCTTTCTTTCTTTCTTTCTTTCTTTCTTTCTTTCCTTTCTTTCTTTCTTTCTTTCTTTCTTTCTTTCTTTTCTTCCTTTCTTTCTTTCTTTCTTTTCTTCTTTCTTTCTTCTTTCTTTCTTTCTTTCTTCTTCTTTCTGTTCTTTCTTTCTTTCTTTCTTTCTTTTTCTCTTCTTTCTTTCTTTCTTTCTTTCTTTCTTTCTTCTTCCTTTCTTTCTTTCTTCTTCTTTCTTTCTTTCTTTCTTCTTCTTTCTTTTCTTTCTTTCTCTTTCTTTCTTTCTTTCTTTCTTTCTTTCTTTCTTTCTTTCTTTCTTTCTTTCCTTCTTTCTTTCTTTCTTTCTTTCTTTCTTTCTTTCTTTCTTTTCTTTCTTCTTTTCTTCTTTCTTTCTTTCTTCTTTCCTTTCTTTCTTTCTTCTTTCTTTCTTTCTTTCTTTCTTTCTTTCTTTCCTTTTCCTTCTTTCTTTCTTTCTTCTCTTTCTTCTCTTTCTTTCTTTCTTGTTCTTTCTTTCTTTCTTTCTTTCTTTCTTTCTTTCTTTCTTTCTTTCTTTCTTTCTTTCTTTCTTCTTCTTCTTTCTTCCTTTCCCTTTCTTTCTTTCTTTCTTTCTTCTTTTCTTCTTTCTTTCTTTCTTCTTTCTTCTTTTCTTTCTTTCTTTCTTCTTTCTTTCTTTTTTTCTTTCTTTCTTTCTTCTAACTGTTAGGAATTGATTAGATCAATACAAGAAATTGAATGACTACATATGTATATGCACAACTAATCTACATACACTGATGTTTATCAAAACCAATGACGATATCTTGTTGTTTCAGACATCATAACCATTTGGGGGACAAATGGGGATGCAGGAAATTAAGTTTTTTTGAATGAATAATTGGAACACTGTTTTTAGAATATTTTGATTATGCAATATTGAATTTCATCCCGATCATCATTAAGGAGCGTGTCCCAGAAAGACATCAAAGGATAATTCGGAATTGTTTATGGCCACGTTTAACCTTAATGTTGATGGCACATTCTTCAAAACATACAACAAAAACATATAAATTGTAACCCAAACGAGTGTTTACAAGATGTGATATTCGATAAGGAGAGCCATAAAACTTTTAGCGATGTTTTAAAAACAGTTGTCGATAAACCACAACAAAAACCTGAAAACTCGGGTTCGCTATCGGGGAACACAGCTGAGCCCCTATTCTTGAATTCTATGGAGTAAAAAAACTGATAGAAAAGTGAGGAGGAAATATATCATTCATCTGTCAAGAAGTGAGATAGTTGTCCGGATTTCTACTCCCTAGAATTCAAGAATAGGGGCCCTGCTAGCAACAACGTGAATCACCAACGGAATCCCCCATTTAAAAGAATATATCAGACCAAATCGATCATAGGAAGCAATAACGAGACTAATGTCGCAGTAGTTCCAAGAAGAGGATATTTACATGAATCTCGCATCGGACATGAAGTAACTGCTGAGGAAATTTTGAAATTACTTAAGAAATCTGCACCCGAAATTGACATCACCTGTGAAGAATGGCACAGAAACGATCAAGTTTCTACATACAAAGTATCTTTTCCACTAGATAAACTGAAAGTTCAAATTGAACAATAATGATGCACCATTCGACAAAAATCACAAAAGTTCACGTCCTCAATGTAAAGGTGGGGCGAGTATATTTCATATTAATGCTCAATGTTTAGCCAATTATAATATTTTTTTAATAATAATAATAATTTATTCATTCCCAAACATAAATATACAATTTCAATATAACATTAGGTGAGAAGTGGAAATGAAAAGAGCGAGGTACACTGAAATCCGTAGATTAGTACGTGTTTGATTTCACTCCAATACATTTCTAAATCAAAACAAATCCTGAATATTGACAATGATTATGTGAAATATTCATAAAAAAAGATAAACATAATTGATTGAATGATTCGTATACAACGTTAGTATAATAATAATAATAATAAATTCTTTATTCCAGTAAGACCAGCGGTATTGGGAAAGTCAATGGATACAGTATGTGTAAAGTCATATTAAAATATTTGTATAAACATAAGCGATAATAATACAAAACATGGACATGAAACACTATAACAATAGTCAGCTGACTATAAAAACCTTAACTTATTGTCTAAAATTATAAAAACTGTATTCTAACAAGAAGATCTTGAGATTTTTTTTGAAACAATTAATATCTTGTTCGTCTTTTAAATATTGGGGCAGTTTGTTGTAGAGTTGTATACCAGCATATGATGGAGATTTTTCATAAAATGATGTTCTATGAATTGGAATGCGTAGCAGATTACCATGTCTGGTATGATAATTATGATTGTCAGAATTCCTAGAAAAATTATTTAATTTGAGCTTCAAACGTATCACACATTTGTAAATGTAGATACAAGGCAGTGTCAAAATCTTATGTTCTTTAAAGTATGGTTTACAAGATATTCTCCTATGAAGTCCAAAAATTAATCTCAAAGTTTTTTTTTTGTAAAATAAATAACCTGTTACACGACGGCGAATTTCCCCAGACTATTATGTTGTATGTTATGTGTGAATATATCAGAGCATAATACATATTCAAGAGTTGATGTTGATTAAATGTATTTTTGAGTTGAAATATCGCATAATAACTACTGTTTACTTTTTTACATATATTATCAATACAACTTTGAAAATTAAGTGAACTATCCAGAAATGTTCCGAGAAATCTTGATGTTTTGGACAATATCATATTTGAGTTTTTTCTAGACTCTACAATTGAATTTTCATCCTTACCTGTAATGTTGAACTTCATTACTACAGTTTTCGTGGCATTTAATATCAATCGGTTCTTCAAACACCATTCACTAAATTTATTATGAAGAATATTCAAGTTATCATATAGTTCCTCGGTGGAATTGGCGTAGGAAGCAAGTGATACATCATCCGCATATAACACAATACATTCAGTATTCATATAAGTGGGCAAATCATTAATATACAATAGAAAAATTAACGGACCCAATACAGATCCCTGAGGAACTCCTAAATTCACATCTACCTCGTTCGAGTGACTTTCATTGATTTTAACAATAATCTTTCGGTGTCTCAAGTATGACATTAACCACTTCAACACATTACCTCTGAAACCTAATGAATCAAGTTTCGTTTCCACAAAGTCCAGATCTAAGCAGTCAAAGGCTTTCGTGAGGTCGAAAAAAAGTGCGCCAACATCTTTTTTGTTATCAAGATGTTTGTATAAAAATTCAACAAAATCATAAACAGCACTTTCTGTAGATCTCCCAGGATAAAACCCATTTTGACACTTAGTTATAATCTGGTATTTTTCTATGTACCCAATCATTCTATTATACATGGCTTTTTCAACTATTTTACTAATTACGTTTGATACTGTTATTTGCCTATAATTATCCATACATAATGGATCATCCTTTTTGAATAAAGGGGTTACTAGTCCTATTTTCAAACTTTCAGGATATTCACCAGTTTGAACTGAATAATTTATTATACTTGATAAAGGCTCAGCTATGTGAGAAGAAATATGTTTGATGATTTTAGTAGATATACAATCTACCCCAATGGAATTAGTATTTTTCAGACTAGCGATTATCTCTGAGACTTCTTGTTTGTTCACAGGAGTAAAATAAAATGAGTTACAGTTACTTAGAACGCATTCAGAACATTCTAATATTGTACTACTTTCAAAATGTTTTTCGTTTAAAATTTTGACTGAATTACTGAAGTGTTGGACGAAACTATTTGCAATATCAAATTCATCTTGAATGATTTCTTCATTGATTTTTAGTTTGATTTGTTGTTTATTTTTGGTTTTACCAGTTTTCTCTCTTACTAATTTCCATACATATTTTTGTTTCTCAATAGGATTTTTTTATTTTCAATTGATGTTTGGAAGAAAACTTCTTTATCACTCTTCAACTTTTGTTTGTATTTTTTGAATTGCGTTTTATATTCACTTTCTAAGTTTTCATCTCGAAATTTCTGTTTCAACCAATGGAGATTTTTAACCTTATTGCCTAATTCAATCGATTCATTCGTTATCCATTTATATTTCCTGTTGTTATTCTCACAAATAGTTTTTCGAACTACTGGACAAAATTTATCAATACCAAAATTGATATTACTATAAAATTGTGTTAACATATCATTAGCATTTTTATGATTATCTATGTCATGAAAATTCAAATTTTGATTTTGCAAATAGTTCTGCAGATTAGCGATTGCATTATCACTCAAATCTCTAAAAGATATTTGGTGTCTTATTGAACTATTCAATTGTACTTTCATATCAGCAACTAAGCTAAAATGATCTCCTAAATTCATGTCATGAACAGTTTCACAGTAATTATCATTTGGAATATTTGTGAATATATAATCGAGTTTTGAATTCGAAACTTTCCCTTTAATATTTTTATGTACCCTTGTAGGCTCAGTGTTTTGTGAAGTGAGATTATAACATTGCATGAGATCTAATAAAGTCGTCTTATCTTTTGTTTCAGTCAAGTAGTCGATATTAATGTCACCACAAAAAATTACATTATTATATTTTTTCACACAAAAATCTAAAATGTCAGTAACATGTTGAAAAAATACATTGACATCAGCTCCAGATGGTCTATAGATAACAATAAATATATGTATATGAGAGTTAAGAAGCAAAAACTGAAAATATAGATATATAATAGAGTTATATTCCTCATTCTGGATTTTGAAGCTATTGTAAGTATGTATAGAAAATCTCAATGATACAAATGTTGAATCATATAAATAGAACTGATTCTGGATTAACAATATGGTGTATACACTGAATATATTGTTGATTTTTGACTCAAACTTTTTGTGTTGATAGTTTTTCGTTTCTACTATTTCTTTAAGAAAATGTATATGATTTTGTAGTGATAAAAATGTCTCAATGGAAACTGATGATTTTATTTAGTTATTCAGATCGATCCAGTTATTTATTACATTTCGAGGAGTAGCAAAGAGCCATGTTCTCAAGGACTTGTTAAACTGATCCTTGCTTGCATTTTCTTCGATAATATTTGGTATTTTACGGTAAATATGTGGGGCCAAGAATCCATATGATCTTTGACTCAAATCTTTCTGGAACTTCGAAGTATTTGTTTTCATTATTTTTTTATGCCTGGTGTTGTGGTCATGTTTTATTTCGATTAATTCCGCTCTTTTTTTATGTTGTAAATTCATGATTTTATAAATATAGATTTGTCTTACATCAAATAGTTCACTGGTTTCATAAACGAGTTCACTTGCATATGTTCTGGTTTTACCTAGCATAATTTCTATGAAATATTTCTGACTAATCTCGAGATTTTTCAGATTATTTTTGTACATACCCCCCCAGCCTACTATTCCATATTGAATGTGCGATTCGACCAATGAGAAGTATAAATGTTTCAGCTGTTGGAAATCCAAAATCTTTTTCAGTTGTCTGAATATAAAGAGAATGCATCTCAGTTTTTCTACCAAATATTTAACGTGTACGTTCCATTTCAATTATCTGTCAATTTCTACCCCCAAATACTTTATATTGTCCGACTCTTCGATCTCAATATGAGAGTTCATATCTAAGGTGAGTTTTTTGTATTGTGGAATTTTGGTTTTGTTACAGCTGAATGGGATGTATCGTGTTTTTTCAAAGTTTATAGTGAGAGACATCTCATCGATCCATAATTTAAGTTCAAATCTTTTTCAGCCAACTGTTTCACACTATCCCATGTATCATTATCGTACACAATTACTGTATCATCGGCAATAGATGATATATTTTCCTCACTTTCCAGTTTAAGAAGGTTGTTTATATAGACTGTGAACAATATTGGGTCCAGAACAGTGCTTTGTGGCAATTTGAACAATTTGTATTCGGTTGCTCAAGTACGATTTCATTAAATTGATGCTGTTACCTCGAAATCCAGCGTCCTCAAGGCATTCAATAATTATTTTATGGTCAACCGTATCGAAGGCTTTTGTTAGATCAAGAAACACACCAAGTACAGCACGGTTCTGGTCCAATTTATTATGTATGTTATTTGTTGAGTATATTATTGCATCTTCTGTTGATACACCCTGTTTAAAACCAAATTGCCTATCAGAAATAATATTATTTTTTCCTAAAAATAAAATAATACGTTTTTTGATTTTTTTTCAATGATTTTTGATAGATTTGAGATTAGGGAAATTGGTCTATAGTTAGTCATGAGCGTGCGGTTTCCTTTTTTGAAAATTGGTTCAATAATTCCTGTTTTCAAACTATTAGGGTAGTATCCAGTTACGAACATTTCATTAATTATATAAGACAGTGGTTTTTTTATAGTCCGAAGCTATCTTTAGAACATTCGCAGTAATTTTGTCTATTCCAGGAGATTTTTTCGGTTTCAGCTCGTTGATAACACCTTCCACCTCAGTTTCATCAGTCGGGTTCAAAAAAATTGTGTTATCCATAATATTTCTTTTAATGACAGATGACACTGGTCTAGCGATATTCTCAGCGAGATTTCTTTCAATTTCTGTGAAATGTTTGTTGAAGCCATTTGCAATATCTTTTTTATTATTAATGACTTCGTCGTCAAGGATGATTTCCTTGATTGGAATATTTTCTGGTTTTTCATTTGTGTAGTGGTTTACAGTTTCCCAAAGTAGTTACGAGTCATTACAATTTTCGTTGATTTTTTCTCGATAATAATTGATTTTTGCCAAGTTGATCACCTTGTTGAATTTATTTTTATAGGTTTTATATTCACGTTCCAATAACACATTAGTTGGGTCAAGCTGATATTCTCTATAAAGCTTTTGTTTTCTTTGTGCTGACCTGACCAACGCCGACGTTATCCACGGTTGCCTTTTAACTTCATTCGACTTCATTACCATAGTGTCAGTCGCATGTTTAGTGGCATTTTGTATTTTTTTGATTAAACGATCTATGATATTGTGTAGATCTGTAGAATTATATATGTCGTTCCAAGTTTCATGCTCCAGAATATTTCTCAGTTTTGTATGGTTTAGATTTGTTATTTTGTTGGTTTTAGTATTTTTCACGATTTTTGCATTGGTTTTGAGGAGCGCTATTACTGGATAGTGATCCGTTATGTCTGTGTTGTATACAAATGATTTATATTGACCGCCATTCCTATTTTTAACGAATATGTGAGCAATGCAGGATATAGATCCATTTTTGATTCTTGTATATGAGTTTATCAACGATTTGAAACCATATTCATTAACTATGTCTAGATATTCTTGGCAGTAATCTTTATTGGATTTTATGTCTATATCCACGTCACCTACAATGAAGTGTAAATCATATTCAATTTGATGTGATAAATGGTCTAAATAGGTGTTCAAATCATTATTGAATATGTTGGGACATGTACCATGTGGTCTATAGATAGCACTTACGAGAATTCTTTGTTTTTTTGTTTTTATAGAAACTTCGAGTACTTTAACGTCTCCTAGGTTCCTGATATCAAACTTCAAGGAATTTATGTATATATCCCTAAAAAAGACTATGGGGATCGGCTCACTGCTTTCAAATATGCGTGGATGCTTCCATCGATTCAGACCTCGCCTCGTGTGGAGATCTCAGGATCTCTACACGGTTGACTACCCTGTACTGATGAGGGCCAATAAGCCCGAAACCGGTCTACAGGTTGTCAGGCGTGTTTGTCTCGTTGGGAGCATAAACGCATGTTCGAAGAAAGAAATATTTGTATCTTTATTCATTTATATGAATTGATGCATAGACTACGAGTGGATATAATTCAATATTTTGCGTGGTATTTGCCAGGAACGTAGTTGTTTTCTGCTCGTATTCTACCTTGTTATGTTACATTATTCTAATAATGTTGTGGAGATGACTTTGAGATATTTATTTTCCTTTTCTAAAGACTATAACGCCATCATTTTGGTTGAAGTTTCCTTCATTGTATAAGGTAGTATAGCCGTTGATTTTGAAGAATTGCAAGTCATGCACTCTCCATGTTTCAGAAAATACAATGAGATCGAAACAGTGGTTTCTCTGTATGAATTCATTTATGAGAAGATCCTTTTCATTGAAGTTTTTGTTCACACTGCGGATATTGCAGTGAATCATGGAAAAATACTGTTCTTCTTCATCTATACGTTCAAAAAAATCATTTTCAGTATATATCAATTGTTTTGATATCATTGGTATCAAAATCTCTGATGTATTGGTTCATTGTTTATATAATGTGGATATTTATGATGTTTTCGAATTTCAAAATTAGGATACTCATCAATAGTTAAATACCTATCTATTAGTTCTTACCTATTTGTTTCTACTGGCCCCCGAGTGCGCTGTACGTTTCCACCAGCTGTTTGGGATTTTGGACTGAATGCTATTTTTCTTCGTTTGCGAGTAGATAAGCTAAGCCTCTTCTAGCCCACTTTGACCTCAAGTAACCCCGTGGATGGCATGTCCATCAGCAGTGACCATACAGTAGGGGGGTCTAGTGAAGGTCATAAAGACATCTTCAATCTGAAGACATCTTCGATCTGAAGACATCTTCGATCTGAAGACATCTTGCAGACCACACCCCACTCACATTACCCCCTTAGGCCTTTTACGCAGTACCCCCCTTTGGACCCTTAGCGCTCCGCGATCTGAAGACATGACGTCATATTTCATTTTAAAAAAATCCAGTATTCTCGGGATTCGAACCCGCACCAATACGGTGCAAAGTTTCAAGACCAAACGCATCGTCCACGCGGCCACTGCGGGACATATCAATTTATATTTCTGAAAATAAACCGATGCGGTTATTTGTGCTTTGTGGAACGTAGCAACCTCGGCAAGCGGGGAGCAGCATTATACATCAGTGTATGAATAGAGATAATCGCATTCAAGGTCAGGTTCGCTGCATTCCAATGATGACTCAACATATCACGCCATGATGCAACAGTGTGAAATATTCGAGCAGATCCATGGAGCAGGGAAAGGAACAATGGCTTATTCATTCATTAAACATCAGTGTGTTAATAGACATAATTTCATTCAAGGTCAGGTTCGCTGCATTCCATTGATGATTCAACATGATACAATATTTCGCGTAACGTTACAAAGATAAGAGACGACAAAGCGACTGATACTGTTGCCAAATTTGAAAAAAAATTGTTTGAAAAAATAAGGCATTGATGCCAGACGTTTGAAAATATCTGGAAATATACCATAATGCACCTACAGCTTACCCAAGTGGAATCCAAACCACCACGTGTGAATATTCCAAATTGATGGATAACGTTTGACGTATAAGGGTGTCAGCCTGAAGTAAGGCGTCTGACATCTGACGTATGACGTCATCGTTTCAAAATGGCTGCTGATATCGAAAGGTCACCAACTGTTCAGTAATTTCCGTATTATAAAAATAATACACCTACAGCTTACACGAGTAGAATCGAAATCACCACGTCTGAATACTCCGAATTGATGGATAAAGTTTGACGTATGACAAGGTGTGGCAGCCTGAAGTCAGGTATTTGACATCTGACGTATGACGTCATCATTTCGAAATGGCTCCTGATATCACAAGGTCACTAAATATTTGGTAATTTTCGTATTTAATATACCTACAGCTCACACAAGTAGAATCTGAACCACCACATTGATATCGACGATGCAGAATTCATGAACTCGTTAATATAAAGATGTCAATGACAAAATGATTCATTTTCTCTACGAATTATCGAAAAATATTCACTTCCGGTTTATCAAAAAGCGACATAGGGGAAAACTAATGTTTTATTCGTGATCCCTATGACGTGTAGATTCCAGAAACATCAACTTCCGGTTTCACTTCCGGTTTCCTTTTGTCCACTTAACATAGTCATGTGAGTACTCTGAGAGAAGGATTTTTCACGGACATTCTGAATATATCTTTTTACCTATATACAAAGTCACAAGGTTAAAGAGATATCTATCGAAATTAATCGAAATAATGAAAAAAATCTATGTAAACAATTCATAATCTCTTCGTGTGATGATTTTCTGGTCGATCCAGCTTTCCGACGAATTATCAAATAATATTCACTTCCGGTTTATCTGAAATCGATATAGAGAAACACTAATGGTATATTCGTGATCCTCATGAGTAGACTTCAAAAACAACAACTTCCGGTTTTACTTCCGGTTTCCATTTCTTCAGTAATCAGAGCCATGTGGGTACTCTGTGAGAATGATTTTTCACGGAAATACCAAATATATCATTTCACCTTCGTACAAAGTCTCAAGGTTCAAGAGATATCAATCAAAATTGATTGAAATAATGAAAGGAGCAATCGAATCAACACGATCTCTTCTAGTTTTTTTTAGCCCATCCAGCTTCTTGACGAATTATCACGATATATTCACTTCCGGTTCATTAAAAAGCGATATAGAGAAAAACCAATGGTATATTCGTGACCCCCATGACGTGTAGACTTCAAAAACAACAACTTCCGGTTTCACTTCCGGTTTTCATTTCGTTAGTAATAAGAGTCATGTGGGTACTCATTGAAAAGGTTATTTCACGTACATTACGAATATATTAACCTACCTATATACAAAGTCTCAAGGTTTGCGAGATATCAATCAAAATTCATCGAAATATTGAAAAAACAATAAAAACTGTTCACCATCTCTTTGAGTACTGCTTTTCTAACCGATCTATCTCCTTGATGAATTATCGAAATATATCCTCTTCCAATTCGTAAAAAATCGAGATGTAGGAAAAAAATGAGATGTTCGTGATCCCCATAACGTTCGGACATCGTAACAACAACTTCCAGTTTCACTTCTGGTTACAATTTTTTCAGTAAACAGAGCCATGTGGGTACTCTGAGAGAAGGATTTCTGACGGACATCCCGAATATATCAACTTACCTATATACAAAATCTCAAGGTTTGCGAGATATCGACGAAAATTGGTGAAATAATCATAACAACACTGTTATACGCAAGAAAGTGCTATGAAGAGTCGATTTGAGTCCACGGTTAACTCATGTTTCCATCTTATTGATCAATATTCTAGTAGGAGACAATAATTTTTGTACAACTCATATCAGGAAATGCCATTTACAACATTATGAAAAACTAGTAGGTGAAATGATAAATAGGAAATCGATAATCAATTTTGGAGTAATCGATAACAAATGGAATATGATCGGAACTCTCGGAGTGAATGTTTCAAGGTCATAGAGTTAATAAAATTTCCAAAAAAAAAATGCTCTGATCAAGGTATGTTTATAAATTCCAAGGCTATATAACTATTAAGATCACATTATATTGGAACCAAAATATATGTCTCGAAACAGATATGATTTTCTATATTTAGGATTGCACTTTCAGCATCGGCAACACATGGAATATTATCGGAAATCTCGAAGTGAATGTTTCAAGGACTAAGAATTTTCGAAATTACAAAAACGGAGCTCTGATCAAGGTATGGTTATGAATTCCAGAGCTGTATTACTATTCAGATCACATTTTATTGAAGCCAGATACTCCAATCATTATTCACCTTGAAAAATATGTCAAGAAACGAATATACTTTTCTATATTTGAAATCGCACTTTCAGCAAAGAGAATATGTGTCAACGTCTGCAGAAATCAATGCTTTCTTTCACAATATTTTCGATAGCTCTAACTATGGAACCAACATGCTGATAAAATACAGGGATGTAAAAACTATCTAGTCTGGAAGGAATGTACTGGGTGTGTAAGAAATTACACTTTATATTTTCAATAGGTGTACCGTTCGAAAAATACAAATGTACTGTATGGTACAGGATGAATCAAGAATTAATGATGACGTTTAACGTTTGATAGGTATAATTTGATAGTTGACGCTCAACGACTGGAACTTGAGACGAAAAGAATCTGATATTGATGAATTATTGAAAAAGTATTCCTATATTTTCGTGAAAATGCGACATAGGGGAAAATAAATGATACATTTATGATCCCCATGATGAAAAGAGCTCAAACTTTTGGTTTTTCCAGTGAACAGGGATTATATGGGTACTCCAGAAGAATGATTTTTACGGACATTTCGAAAATTCAACTTGTATATATTTTGAGACTTAAGGCTTGCGGGATAAACAGAAATTGATATTAATTGATAAACATTCATAACAATGACAAACCTCACGAATACAACGCACATATGTCGCGCGAATACAAAAAACGCGCAGACATCGCACCCTTATCAAAAAACTATCAAAGATGATAAATAGCACGACGAAAAGTCACGCATGCGACTTACATACATCATGCTAACGTCGTGTATCCGTCGAAGATCTATCAGACAACGTCGTCTAAAATTTTTGAATATGAAAATGGTAGTTGTTAAAGTTTAGCATCTGGCATCTGACATTCGGTGTCCGACATTTGACGCTTGGCGTACTAAGATTCCTGTTGTTCATCAACATAAAGTTGTAGATTTGAAAATAAACATAGGGCAATCATTAAAGAACATCAAAAACGTTAAAAAAAACATGACGCATGCGTTGTGCATACGTTGCGCATAGGTCATACATACGTCGTGCAAACGTAGCGCCTACATCGAAATTCCATAATATAACGTGTTTAAAACCTTGAAATGAGAAAAAGCATGACATGATATCCATCACGCATTCATTTTATAACGTTGAGAATTTTGAAAATAAAAAATCCACGTATTCGTCTTACGTATACCATGCTGACGTCGTGCCTTCGTCGGAAATCCACCAAGCAACGTATAAGAACTTCAAAAATAATAAATAGCATGACGAAACGTCAGACATGAGTCATACATATATTGCATCGACGTCGTGTCCTTGTGAAAAATCAATCAAACAACGTATGAAAATGTTCAAAACGATTTATAAATCCAATAACCATCACTTATTCTTTGAACAATATCAAAAACTTCGAAAAAACTACACGAAAATTGTAGGGATGTCATTGAAAAATTCAACGACAGACGACAAAGCGTACTAGAAGCAAGAGAGGTGAGTAATTGAAAGATTCGACGATAGGGTCGATAGGAGTGAGTCATAGACGAATGATCCCGTGTTGAAACCTTATTATTATGATACAGGGTGGCACAAAATTCTCGATGAATCATCACATGGAATATTCACTTCCGGATGGCGGAAGATCTACATGTATTTGTATGAAGAGGACGTTAACAAAATTTCCACATATGGGTGTGGATCTGACCGAATAGCTATGTTCAAAAATTCAATTATAATTATTAACATTAGTTTTGAATTCGTTAAATTATGGTTACATGAAAATAGGACAGTATATGGCATAATACATCAAGAGTATATTCATTTCATTATTGTTTCCCAATTCAAGTTGATCTATGTAATGAAAAATGTATAATGAATCATTATTTACCACCACTTTAACAATTATTCACCAACAGATGTCACCCTCAATAAAAAAACCCATACACTTAGTTGAAAAACCTCGATATCAATATAATGATGGATTCAGGAATGGTAGAAAATGGAATAATATCAAACCTAACGTCATACATGACGTAGAACCTGACCTCATACGTGACGTCTGAGACGTGCGTAAGACGTTAGACTCAGGTTTTCGATCGAGTAAGCTTCATTAATGTGGAAGAGGATCGTTTGCTAGGTCACACTTTTCTTTTTCAAGTTCTCAAGAAATTCGCAAATTCATTGAATGGATCTGGTGGTAACAATAATCATTTTATAAAAAATAAAAAAATAATCCACTTTCATCTTTCAAATTTGGTAAATGTTATACATAATAATTCCTAGAGGAAAAATAAAAACGAAGAATTATAGATTCTTATATTTATTTCTCACACATTATTCAAATCTCTCAATACATTCATTTTATGAAGGAACAAATATTCCCTGAGTGCATTACTTACTAAACTATCATTTGATATCTCACAAAATGAATACAAAGCTTCATAATAATCAATATAACCAGCATCTTTATTGAAAATCGATTTAATCAAATTCAAAATATTATTATAAAATGTACAGAAGTTCATGTTTTCCAGTAAAACCACCCGATGACCCACAAGACTTCGATGAACTTGAAGGATCTGCGTAGCATCCTCGACATCGATAATGAACTTGACATCATGTTTTTTGACGAGTAGACATTCGATACCATCAAACACCAATTGTGATACTTTGCAGAAATCTCCACATGGAAACGTAACTGGCTCATATTCATCTTGGTGGGTTGGTAACTCGTTGTACAAAACTATTGTTTATTTGGATTGTATGGTTGTGATAAAATCATTATAGATGGATTGAATTTTCTTGCTGGACTCAAACCCACTCCTACCTGGAAGGCTCTCAACTGGAATAATGTGTAGAGTAGGTAATGTTTGTCGGTTCGGGCTGCATTTTCGTACATCTCCAACGCTTCATCTAATTCTTGATGATATTCCGCACTATTGAAAGATGATTCGGTGAAATTTGAATCAAAATCGTCTTCTGACACACTCACATAACCACTATCTCGACTTGATGTTGACATGATAGACTAAGTAAAAATACTGTCAGAATGAGATCAATCTCATGTATCTATTTATAGTCCCCCTCCACATTCGAGAACAATAGAGTTGAAATCATTATTGCTAGATGAATCCTGCCATATAAAATATGAGAATACTGATGATTCAAGTAGAATAGCAGAAAAACGAAGGTATTTCATGAATGCGTTGCTTATCTCCCCACATGATGCCCTGAGGAATGCAAAGTTGCATATCGAATATGAGATGTAATAAACATAATGATTCAGGGAGATAACATCAACATCATCACAATCTTTGAATTATGGTCGTGATTTATGATATCATCATCGACCACCTGCGAACATATCAAAGATCTCTTCTATATTGTCGATTCATCTAATGAAATACAGAGGATAAGCATGACATCATCATCGCCAAATGAAATCCGAACCACCACATGTGAGAACCCCAAATTGATGGATAATATTTGACATATGACAGAGGCGTACTAGGGCTGCTGGAGTTTGGCGTCTGACATCCGACAGACGCCAAACGTTTGACGATACGTCATGCATACGAAGTCGTTTTTTAATAGAAAATCTATCAATCAACGCACAAAAACTTCAAAAACAATGGAAAGCATGACGAAACGTCAAGCATGCGTCATACATACATCGCGCAGACATCGTGTATTTCTTAAAAATCCATCAAACAACATATTAAAACAAAAACGGATAATAGCATGACTAGATATAACGCATTCGTCAAATAACATCGAAAACGATAAAAATCATCACGCATACGTCATGCAACTTATGTCAACTGGCAAGTATTCCATGGCGCTGTGTCATCTGTCAATCGGAAAGTGTTCCATGATGCTGCTGATGACGCCAGAGTATGGAAACGCAACGCGTCATAGACTACTAACTCGACTCAGAAGATAGGTTAGGTCGGACACCTAACCTAACATAACGACCTAACGTCTCGAGATCCAACCTAACCTAACGTTAGAATCGAACGTCACGGGGCCCTAACATAACCTCTGAGTCTAACGTCTCGAGACCCAACCTAACTTAACCTCTGAATCGAACGTCACGAAGCCCCACCTAAACTCTGAGTCTAACGTGTTACGCATAAAGAGGGCACATCGGAGACCTGGGGGGCTAAGGGGTGATTTCATAAAAATAACTTGAATTTTCCTAAAAAAAAAGTGGTTTGGAATATGACGGCTTCTGATTGGTCGAGTTGGTAGTCTATGACGCGTTGCGTTTCCAAACTCTGGCGTCATCAGCAGCATCATGGAACACTTTCCGATTGACAGATGACACAGCGCCATGGAATACTTGCCAGTTGACATAAGTTGCATGACGTATGCGTGATGTTTTTTATCGTTTTCGATGTTATTCAACGAATGCGTTATATCTAGTCATGCTATTATTCGTTTTTGTTTTAATATGTTGTTTGATAGATTTTTTAAAAATACATGATGTCTGCGCGATGTATGTATGACGCATGCTTGACGTTTCGTCATGCTTTCCATTGTTTTTGAAGTTTTTGTGCGTTGATTGATAGATTTTCTATTAAAAAACGACTTCGTATGCATGACGTATCGTCAAACGTTTGGCGTTTGTCGAATGTCAGACGCCAAACTCCAGCAGCTCTAGTACGCCTCTGTCATACGTCAAATATCATCCATCAATTTGGGGTTCTCACATGTGGTGGTTCGGATTTCATTTGGCGATGAGAATCTATAATTCTTCGTTTTTATTTTTCCTCTAGGAATTATTATGTATAACATTTACCAAATTTGAAAGATGAAAGTGGATTATTTTTTTATTTTTTATAAAATGATTATTGTTACCACCAGATAAGTGTGACCTAGCAAACGATCCTCTTCCACATTTATGAAGCTTACTCGATCGAAAACCTGAGTCTAACGTCTTACGCACGTCTCAGACGTCACGTATGAGGTCAGGTTCTACGTCATGTATGACGTTAGGTTTGATATTATTCCATTTACTACCATTCCTGAATCCATCATTATATTGATATCGAGGTTTTTCAACTAAGTGTATGAGTTTTTTCATTGAGGGTGACATCTGTTGGTGAATAATTGTTAAAGTGGTGGTAAATAATGATTCATTATACATTTTTCATTACATAGATCAACTTGAATTTGAAAGCAATAATGAAATGAATATACTCTTGATGTATTATGCCATATACTGTCCTATTTTCATGTAACCATAATTTAACGAATTCAAAACTAATGTTAATAATTATAATTGAATTTTTGAACATAGCTATTCGGTCAGATCCACACCCATATGTATATGTGGAAATTTTGTTAACGTCCTCTTCATACAAATACATGTAGATCTTTCGCCATCCGGAAGTGAATATTCCATGTGATGATTCATTGAGAATTTTGTGCCACCCTGTATCATAATAATAAGGTTTCAACACGGGATCATTCGTCTATGACTCACTCCTATCGACCCTATCGTCGAATCTTTCAATTACTCACCTCTCTTGCTTCTAGTACGCTTTGTCGTCTGTCGTTGAATTTTTCAATGACATCCCTACAATTTTCGTGTAGTTTTTTCGAAGTTTTTGATATTGTTCAATGAATAAGTGATGGTTATTGAATTTATAAATCGTTTTGAACATTTTCATACGTTGTTTGATTGATTTTTCACAAGGACACGACGTCGATGCAATATATGTATGACTCATGTCTGACGTTTCGTCATGTTATTTATTGTTTTTGAAGTTCTTATACGTTGCTTGGTGGATTTCCGACGAAGGCACGACGTCAGCATGGTATACGTACGACGAATGCGTGGATTTTTTTATTTTCAAAATTCTCAACGTTATAAAATGAATGCGTGATGGATATCATGTCATGCTTTTTCTCATTTCAAGGTTTTAAACACTTTATATTATGGATTTTCGATGTAGGCGCTACGTTTGCACGACGTATGTATGACCTATGCGCAACGTATGCACAACGCATGCCTCATGTTTTTTTTTAACGTTTTTGATGTTCTTTAATGATTGCCCTATGTTTATTTTTAAATCTACAACTTTATGTTGGTGAACAACAGGAATCTTAGTACGCCAAGCGTCAAATGTCGGACACCGAATGTCAGATGCCAGATGCTAAACTTTAACAGCTACCATTTTGGATTTGCAATGTCAGTACGTTATTCATAGTTTTTATGGTTTTCGATGAATGTGTGACGTTTGCATGACGTATGTTCGACGAATGTGCGACGTATGGATGATGTATGCGTGATGAATTTTGATGTTTCCTTCTTGTTTAATGAATGCGTGACGCTTTGTCATGCGAATCATCGTATTCAAAAATTTTAGACGACGTTGTCTGATAGATCTTCGACGGATACACGACGTTAGCATGATGTATGTAAGTCGCATGCGTGACTTTTCGTCGTGCTATTTATCATTTTTGATAGTTTTTTGATAAGGGTGCGATGTCTGCGCGTTTTTTGTATTTGCGCGACATATGTGCGTTGTATTCGTGAGGTTTGTCATTGTTATGAATGTTTATCAATTGATATCAATTTCGGTTTATCCCGCAAGCCTTAAGTCTCAAAATATATAGAAGTTGAATTTTCAAAATGTCCGTGGAAATCATTCTTCTGGAGTACCCATATAATACCTGTTCACTGGAAAAACCAAAAGTTTGAGCTCTTTTCATCATGGGGATCATAAATGTATCATTTATTTTCCCCTATGTCGCATTTTCACGAAAATATAGGAATACTTTTTCAATAATTCATCAATATCAAATTCTTTTCGTCACTAATCATAATATAACCACATCCACCCCCACGTGACCAAGGCTCTCAAGTTCCAGTCGTTGAGCGTCAACTATCAAATTATACCTATCAAACGTTAAACGTCATCATTAATTCTTGATTCATCCTGTACCATACAGTACATTTGTATTTTTCGAACGGTACACCTATTGAAAATATTAAGTGTAATTTCTTACACACCCAGTATATTCCTTCCAGACTAGATAGTTTTTACATCCCTGTATTTTATCAGCCTGTTGGTTCCATAGTTAGAGCTATCGAAAATATTGTGAAAGAAAGCATTGATTTCTGCAGACGTTGACACATATTCTCTTTGCTGAAAGTGCGATCTCAAATATAGAAAAGTATATTCGTTTCTTGACATATTTTTCAAGGTGAATAATGATTGGAGTATCTGGCTTCAATAAAATGTGATCTGAATAGTAATACAGCTCTGGAATTCATAACCATACCTTGATCAGAGCTCCGTTTTTGTAATTTCGAAAATTCTCAGTCCTTGAAACATTCACTTCGAGATTTCCGATAATATTCCATGTGTTGCCGATGCTGAAAGTGCAATCCTAAATATAGAAAATTATATCTGTTTCGAGACATATATTTTGAGGAGATCAATGATTGAAGTACCTGGTTCCAATATAATGTGATCTTAATAGTTATATAGCCTTGGAATTTATAAACATACCTTGATCAGAGCTTTTTTTTGAAAATTTTATTAACTCTATGACCTTGAAACATTCACCTCGAGAGTTCCGATCATATTCCATTTGTTATCGATTACTCCTAAATTGATTATCGATTTCCTATTTATCATTTCACCTACTAGTTTTTCATAATGTTGTAAATGGCATTTCCTGATATGAGTTACAAAAATTATAGTCTCCTACTAGAATATTGATTAATAAGATGGAAACATGAGTTAACCGTGGACTCAAATCGACTCTTCATAGCACTTTCATGTGTATAACAGTGTTGTTTTGATTATTTCACCAATTTTCGTCGATATCTCGCAAACCTTGAGATTTTGAATATAGGTAAGTTGATATATTCGGGATGTCCGTCAGAAATCCTCCTCTCAGAGTACCCACATGGCTCTGTTCACTGAAAAAATTGTAACCAGAAGTGAAACTGGAAGTTGTTGTTACGATGTCCGAACGTTATGCGGATCACGAACATCTCATTTTTTCAAAGGGAATAGCCAAAAACTCTAAGTGGAGTGATGGTGTAAAAAAGGAAAATAAATATCTCAAAGTCATCTCCACAACATTATTAGAATAATCTAACATAACAAGGTAGAAAACGAGCAGAAAACAACTACGTTCCTGGCAAGTACCACGCAAAATATTGAATTATATCCACTCGTAGTCTATGCATCAATTCATATAAATGAAAATATAACAGTACTACAAAATGAATATATAAATTCTGATCATTGATTAAAATACATGGAAATATAGCAGTACTGAAAAATAAATATATAAATTGATTGAAATACATAAAAATATAACAGTACCACAAAATGATTATATAAATACTCATCATTATCGTAAAAACAACCGTTAATCAAGAATTCTTTGAGTTTAATTTTGAAAATGATTTCCCTGTTTATGTTTTTCATATCGGCAGGTAAGTGATTATAAAGTTTTGCCTCCTTATGAGATGGACAGTTTTCATACAGACATGTTGAGTGTTTCTGGAGCCTTATCAATTCACCATGCCTGGTAGGATATGCATGAAAGTCACAGTTACGATTGTAATTCTGTATTTGTTTTTTGAAAAGCAGAATACATTTGTAGATATAGATACAAGGTACGCACTTGACTTTATTTTCAATAAAGTATTGTCTACAACGCTTTTGCGAGACAAATATTTTATTCAGTTTTGTGGAGCAACACCAAATGGCAATATTATAAGAAATATGGGAATATACAACAGCAAAGTAAACGTTCAAAAGTTGTGCTTTATTGAAATTGGACTTTAATTGTCTAATTGCGAGTACCCACTGTTAACTTTCTTACTGACATGATCAATACCTGACTCCCAGGTCATGTTACCATCGATATAAGTACCGAGAAATTTGGTGTTATCTGACGATTTAATTATTTCATCACCCACCCTAATATGAAAATTATTAATTTTCCTATTTGTCTTGGAATAAAACTGCATCAGAACAGTTTTCTTCACATTTACTACCAAAGAATTCTTACAACACCAATTTGTAAATTCGAAACTCAGGATATTCAATTTTTCTTCAAGTTCCTCTGGCGTATCAGCATTCGCTGCGATCGTTGTATCGTCTGCATACAAAACTATATGATCTGTGCTTAAATGATTGGGCATATCATTGATAAAAAGAAGAAAAATGAGAGGACCCAATATAGAACCTTGGGGAACCCCAAGATCAATATCATACTGCTGCGACTGAAAATTGTCAACTTTAACATACATTTTCCTCAGAGTCAGGTATGATCTGAGCCATGAAAGAAAGTTTCCTCTGAAGCCAAGTGAATCAAGTTTTTTGCATACAATATCGGCTTCAATAATGTCGAATGCTTTCGATAAGTCAAAGAAAAGTGCACCGACATATTTTCTCTTGTCAAGTGAGTCATAGACAAACTCGAAAATTTTTTGTAATGCGTTGACCTACCTGGGCAGAAACCATGCTGATATTTGGATATTATATTGAATTGATCCAGGAAAGCCAGCATTTTTACATAAACGGATCTCTCGATTATTTTACAAAATACTGTTGGAACTGTTACGGGCCGATAATTTTCAATACACGTTGAATCACCTTTTTTAAAATCGGTATTACCGATCCAATTTTCAGTTTGTCTGGGAACTCGCCAGATTCAATTGAAAGGTTTATCAAAAATGCTAATGGTTCACATATTGAATTTCTGATGTTCTTCATTATTTTCGTTGGAATGCAGTCTACTCCAACAGAGTTTGTGTTCTTGAGGTTAGGAATGATTTCGAATACATCCCTAGGATGAACTGGAGTAAAATAAAATGTATGATCTACATGCATAAAGGTGATGTCATTGAACGATGTTGACTCAAAGTTTGCATTTATTATTTTCTTCGCTATGGTAGAAAAATATGAACCGAAAGCATCTGCAATTTTATTGTGATCATTCTCAAGTGTGTTGTCTATTAATAGTTCCCGGTTTATATTTTGTTTTCCTCTTCCTGTTTTATTTTTGACTATGTTCCAAATTTTTTTCTGCTTCTGATGTTGGCTCATGTTTGCTAGAGCACCTTGATTAAATGCATACTTTGCTTCATGTATTTTCTTCCTATACAGTTTTTTTGATTCATCATAAAAAAAATTTTATTCTAAATCATCTACATTTTTCGATATCCAAAATAGATTTTTTAAATTGTTCCCCATAAGAATGATATCCTCAGAAATATATTAACACGTAGACTGCCGTGAGACATAAACATGGCGTCTCAGCTTATTTTCAATAACAGCCGCGTGACGCACCTTAGGTTTCTCGGCGGTTTTTTTTGGTTTATAGCCTCGTGTACCTCGGTCGATGTCTCAAACCTGTGTTAGTGATATGGGACTGAAAGAGCTCGGCTGTAAGTGTCTGAAACTGTTAATGGCTTTTGAATCTGAGACTCACAACCTGATACTCATGGCCTGACATATATGCTATACATAACACCAAAAACATTTCAAAATACGTTTTCATTGACAAAAATACACAGTCAATGCAATTTTTTTGGAAAATAAAACAGAATACTTAAAAAAATAGACATTGAAATTTTCATTTGGTGCAGTTGTGTACTTGAAAAAAGCACTCAAGGCAGAAATATTTTTCACATGCAATGCACTTCAGTTTTGTTCGTGGAGCCTTTTTTTGAGCATGAGCTCGTCCAGATTATCTTTGAAGTTTTTCATAACAAAGAACGCATCGACGTCTGTTGTTGGTACCAACATCTTCCAAAGAATGTTGACTTTCTTCGGTGACATTCTGCCTATGTTGTATATCCTCTAAACCTAAGAGACTGGACACAAGTTCCTCTTTGAATTTTGTGATAGACAGTTTTTCATTGGCTACTTCTTGATGTAAGATATGTGCATTTACCAATGCACTACCAATAAGTAGCTCAATGGCTAACTTGCGGTACCACTTCACCCCTCTGCGTAATGATGAAGTGTATGATTTCATTTGATCTGACAAGTCGATGTAAGCTTTATGTTTATTGTAGTCAACAACAGCAGCTGGTTTCTGTGATTCTTTATCAAGGCCAACTCTGATGGTCAGTAACTCATCGGTGTGTTTTGTGGATAAAGTAAGAACGTCTCTTTTGTCTCTCCATTTCTGGACAACTACACCTGAATTGCTTTCAGCAGCATCAGTTTCTCCTTTTTTGAGTTTTTTATTCACAACTTGCTTAGGATTCATTTTTCGATTTGACCGGAGAGTCCCAACCAAGTGAAATTTCTTGGCAAGTAAAGCATGTGCCAAAGCCACACTTGTATAATAATTATCTGTGTAAATTGTTCTTCCTTTGCCAAGCAAGTCATTTGCAAGAGTGAGTACTACATTTTGGGATGAAGATTCGCCCTGTACCCGGTCTTATCCACAATAAATCAACACATTATAAGTATATCCCTTTTCGATGCATAGTTTGGAGAGCTTTATGCCAAATTTGTGCCTTTTGTTCTTTATGTACTGTCGAAAAGATAAACGACCTCGAAAAGGAACAATAGTTTCGTCGATACAAAGTGCTTCTCTTGGTGTAAAATGACGTTGAAAATGTTTGTTGATTTTTTCTGTTAGAGGTGATATTTTCTGCAATCTGTCTGTAGACATGGTTTCATTATTATTGAAATGCCACATTTTGAACAATATCTGGAATCGATTTCGGGACATTATGGATTTTACCGAATTATGATATATGCTCATTCTGGACCAATATGATTCGATACTGGGGTATTGGATGAGACCCATCCAAATAAGTATACCGATAATTTTTTTCAATTCATCCACATTTGTATCCTGCCACTGATGAACTCTAGCCCCTTGTGTACTAGGTTTAGCCAGACATTGAGCTGCGTACCTGTTTGTTTCTGTGACCATCATACTGAGTATTTCTTCATCTAAAAATAAATAATAGAACTCCAGCGGCGATTTATCATAATAGTCTGCATAAAGTTGAATATTTACGCCAGGATTAGGTTCTGTGAATGCAAAATTCTTCAAATAACCTGTTCATCATCGACAGCATCTCCGTCTTCTTTGTCACCGCTGGAACCGACATAGTCCTGAATAACTTCTTCAATTGTTCCGATCACCGAATCATGTGCATTTGAGAGGATTGGCTGTGGCGAATTTGTGTTTGGAATGATTGGCTCTCGTGAAGATATATTTGAACAGCGTGGTTTTGGCATAATTGATTGAACTTTTTCTGTATCAACAACTTTGGCGCGTTTGAGTTTGCGTTTGGGCGGTAGTTCTGTGGAATCGTCGGATTCGTCATCACTACTTGGTACGTATTCATCAGACGATTCACCAAACAACTGATTATCATCTTCGTCAGATAACGTTTGCTGAAATGAAAAAAGTCTCTGTGAATTGAATCGATACTTCCCCACTCGAAAACGACATATTACTAAATATTTTACGAACAAATGTTATTTTTGGGAAGAAAACTCCTAACCGCCCCCTTTCTCTGAATCAATATTTTTCAAAACCCGTTCGAATCATATGATAAGTAACTAATAAGAATAATATTTACCTGCCACAATACCTGCAACCGTTGTTGCTCTTGTTCGTAAGACATTTTTCTACTGTGATTAGTCAATAGGCAAAACGAGGTGAATATGGGTTATCTCACAAATATGTGTTTCTTGTGCAACACTCCTCACTAATGAGATCCGAGAAGGTATGACCAAAATGCCGATTTCGCACAAACCACAACAAGAGAACAAACACATTCGAAGGAATAAAGACGTATGATCGCCCGTCCGGCAGAGTGCTTGCATTTGGACAATACTTGCGTGCATGTTTCGACAGGAACAGACATGTAGAATTGAGACTCCACGTTTGTCGCACGCGGCCAATGGGTCAAATTTTATGTTTTGGGGCCGCGTGAACCAAACCGCATGTCTCATTGAAAATAAAGAAAAAATGTAAAATGAAATAGTTTTTTTTGTCAAACAACCACTTTATGTTGTTTCTGGGACACTAAAGTTGAAATTTATAAAAAAAATTAATGGCCATAGGGATCGATATAATTTTAACATTGCGGCAGCCAGCGTGTTAACGAGTTCATGAATTCTGCCCCGTCGATATCAATGTGGTGGTTCGGATTCTACTTGTGTGAGCTGTAGGTATATTAAATACGAAAATTACCAAATATTTAGTGACCTTGTGATATCAGGAGCCATTTCGAAATGATGACGTCATACGTCAGATGTCAAATACCTGACTTCAGGCAGCCACACCTCGTCATACGTCAAACTTTATCCATCAATTCGGAGTATTCAGACGTGGTGATTTCGATTCTACTCGTGTAAGCTGTAGGTGTATTATTTTTATAATACGGAAATTACTGAACAGTTGGTGACCTTTCGATATCAGCAGCCATTTTGAAACGATGACGTCATACGTCAGATGTCAGACGCCTAACTTCAGGCTGACACCCTGTAATACGTCAAACGTTATCCATCAATTTGGAATATTCACACGTGGTGGTTCGGATTCCACTTGGGTAAGCTGTAGGTGCATTATGGTATATTTCTAGATATTTTCAAACGTCTGGCATCAATGCCTTATTTTTTCAACCGTCTGGCAACAGTGTCAGTCGCTTTGTCGTCTCTTATCTTTGTAACGTTACGCGAAATATTGTATCATGTTGAATCATCAATGGAATGCAGCGAACCTGACCTTGAATGCAATTATGTCTATTAATACATTGATGGTTAATGAATGAATAAGCCATTGTTCCTTTTCCTGCTCCATGGATCTGCTCGAATATTTCACGCTGTTGCATCATGGCGTGATATGTTGAGTCATCATTGGAATGCAGCGAACCTGACCTTGAATGCGATTATCTTTATTTATACACTGATGTATAATGAATGAATAAGCCATTGTTCGTTTCCCTGCTCTCCGCTTGCCGAGGTTGCTACGTTCCACAAAGCACAAATAACCGCATCGGTTTATTTTTAGAAATATAAATTGATTTGTCCTGCAGTGGCCGTGTGGACGAAGCGTTTGGTCTTGAAACTTTGCACCGTATTGGTAGGGTTCGAATCCCGATTATACTGGATTTTTTTAAATGAAATATGACGTCATGTCTTCAGATCGCGGAGCGCTAAGGGTCCAAAGGTGGGTACAGCGTATGTCTTCGTGACCTTCACTAGATTCCCCTACTGTATGGTCACTGCTGATGGACATTAGGTCAAAGTGGGCTAGAAGCGGCTTAGCTTATCTACTTTTGCGTTTCATGGAATTGTCTCCTGTATTTTCTGATTCCTCTTCTGACTGTTCCTGTTTTCTCTATCTTCGTAGCAGAGGTTGTGGTGATTGCGATGCCACTACCTTTTAATTCCTTCACTTTGGAGAATATTAGTTTTTTTTTCAGATATGAAAGTAGTTCAATAATAATTGCTGTTTTGCCTTTTCTTGTTCTGTAAATATTTGTATACGTCACTTTCCTGTATTCCCAGGTTGAGAAGTTCGTTAAACTTGTGGAGTGTGCCGTGAAGTAAGTCTCCTGATGGTTGGAAACCAAATATCACAATATTGTTTCTTCTCAGTCGTCTTTCCGTTTCGATGTGTTTTTTCTTCAGGTCTTCAATTTTTTGTAGCGCAGCATCTACACACATAAAAATAATTACTTGATTTGATTTGATATGCTTTGATTCAAGAGTATGGCTTGTTTATATATACTGGAATAAATGTCTGCTCAATTCAAGACTATTATGTTTCCAACTAAATACACTCATACCAATGTTATAGATTTCTTGAATCGTAAATGAATGGAGTTCTTCGTGAGAATAATACAATATTTCAGATTGATAACACAATATATTCAAATCAAGACAATCATAATCTCTCAATGACTCGCATTTTTCTTGAACAAAAAGAATCAGATTTTCAGTTTTAGCTGTAGATTGTTTTGTATCAAGAAATTTAACAAATTAGAGGAATTATATCGATTTCTTGAAATGAGAATCATCCTCAACTTCCGTTCTCTTATCAATCATATCATCACTTGCAGACCTTCTTCTCGAAAACCTTTCCCCCTATTCGTAGAGATTATTTCTGAACTTGTCCACCAGTTTACCTCGCAATAAAGTTGTATTCCTCTGGTTTCAAACTACTAAAAAATATAAAATATATCATTCACAACTCCATGTAGGTACAATGTGAGAGATAATCTGACTCAGCACAATGTATGGTTATTATATTTCTTCAAATCTGGGTTCACATTCTTACTACTGAATTCATTTTCCTTGGATCGAAATTAAGTAAAAAAAATATAAAAATATGTTAGGTATAATATGCAGTATCAAAATACCTAAGATGTCTACAAGTTCAAGAAGCTCTTTTCCACTGTTCAATCAGTGTTTGGACAAATTTAAACGTTCATCCGCACATAGGTACCTAACCCCAATTTTCACTCACTATGCCGATCCTGGTTATTCAAGTTTTTCACGAATTATCAGTTTTCGAGATGATATAGCTACGTTAATTGATTGGATACACAATAATACCTACCCAAGAATGAACGTCGATAAGATATAGGCATGTAACTTACCCCTAAAAGTGGTAATTATATCCTCAGATATCTCCTAAGACCCTAGTTTTTCTTTCATGGCAAGCCAATATTTCTATGCCAATAAAATAGGTTGAACTGGTTGAACAATGATGGATGCACGACAAGAGCACTGAAACAACACACTCACACCGTTTGACAACATTCTCGGCTCGAAGGAATCGCAATTATATTCAAGAAAATGTTATGGTCAATCCAAAGAAACTTTCTCAGAGATTTACTCATTCAGAGATTAAATGTTGAATGTTATTTTGAAAGAAGACATTCCGTGATATATTTTTCAAGAACTTAATTATTTTTTCTGGATACTTTGAATTTCTTGAATTGAGAACATTTTGTTATACCAAATGAATATTCCAGTGAAATAATTTTCTACAATTGACATATTCAATAAATTCATTTCAAATAAATTATTTCAGAAGAAGAATGCGCTTTTTCAAAACAAGAATTGGACGTTGAACAAATATATCGTTTTCATTTGAGAATTTGTTTTTATGTGTGTACTTTCCCTTCGATTTCCTTGACGTTACTCCTGATTTCAACCCTTAATAATTCGGTTTGAGCTTCCGCGACTTTTGCTAAACTAGTTGTTTGTACCTCGTTTGCTTTTTTGATCAACAAAAATAACCTATCATCATCTGACATATTTATTTCTGGTGAGACGACTGTTGGTGGAATTGGCCTCCTCCTTCATAAGATAAAAGGTAGGTACACTTTTTATTGGATCTGATTAGATGTTTTGCTGTATTTTCACAGGTCGGGGAATTCAGTTATATTCGATTCTTTGATATAATTTTTCTATGACGTGATCTGATTTTGGACAAATAAGTTTTACTAATCGAAGTAGACTTACTCTGATGAGGCGTTTGATCAGAATCTGATAAAAATAACTCATTTTTTCACTGATAAAGTACACTATTCGTGGAGCACTTCGACACACGACCTTAACGTTCGATCTTCAATCAATGAATAAGATTGAAATGTTTGATATATTTCTACTGAGGCACAATTTTGATATTTGTTGTATAAGTGAACACTGGCTGGATGAAACGAATCTTCGCAGTATTAATTTAAATGATTATATCTGTGCTGCTTCCTTTTGTAGAAGCAATATGTTCCACGGGGGAACTGCAATATTTTCTAAAAATAGTATTACTTTCAAAGTACTGAATGTTAATAAATTCAATATAGAACAGTCATGCGAGTTATGTGCAATCGAGATGCCGAAGTAGCAAGGGTAATATCGGTGTATTTTTTGAAAACTTTGAGAGTGATTTGATGGAAATTATTTCACCTGAAACAAGAATAATAATAGCAGGCGAATTTAATATAAATTTCAAGGTTAACTCAAAAAAGTTGAATGATCTGAATTGTATTCTAACGTCATTCGGTTTGTCAGTTACCATAAGTGATTATACAAGAATCACAGCTACATCGTCCACATGTCTGAATAATATAATAACAAATCTCAGCGAATCCCTCTATGAAAGTGGCGTTATAGAACCTTGCCTTTCCGACCACTGTGGTCAGTTTATAAGTATTCAGAAAAAAGAAGTTGTGAATTCAAATGTTTTCTACCAGAGATCTTTCAGTAGAAAATCAATTTCAAAAATAAAAAATGCTCTAGTTTCTGTTAATTGGTCAATTTTTGAATCTAGTGGAAATGTATTTGGCAAATTTTTTGGAAAAATCCTACAATGATGCGGTGAAGTCTTAAATCTATGAGAGATCAGCTCTGAAACTTGAAGCTGACGTAACTAAAAAACAACAGTTACACTCAATTCAAAACGATATATAACTGTTCACTGAAGAAAGCAAAAAATGCAGCTTATGATCAATATATTATTTCAGCTGAAAACAAATCGAAAGCATGCTGGCAGATAATAAACTTCGAAAGAAATGAATATCACCGTGTCGAATCGGTTCCTGATCATACTTCTGGCGATTTCAATGATTTCTTGTCAATATTGCTGTTGATATAATAAATTCCTTACCATTTGTATCGTCCTGTGAACTTCTAGATTTCAAAAATTCTCCAGCCCTTTGCGAGTCATTTTATTTGTCGCCGGTAACACCTAAAGAAGTATTGGATGTCATAAAATCTTTGAAGAAATCCAAAAGTCTGGATATACATGAACTCAACTATCAAATTATAACAGATACTAGCGGCATTTTTCTAGTTCCACTTACTAATCTAATAAACTTGTTACGATTTTTAGTCCGATGTTCAGTGTTGTTTCCAGGCATATAGAAATAAAAGACCACCCTGTAGAAAGATAAATGGAGATCAACAATAACCATTAAATAGATTGGAATTCTTCTTTCTTTGCTTCAAAGCAGCTGCTTGTCGATGAAAACATAACCTTAACACCATCAATAATTTTGGCGGGAGAAATGACAGGAGAAGGCACGTTTTCCTAATCTATGCGGGAGAGAAAACGTGCTATCGCATTTTGCTGATTTGCTGGGGAAATCGCGCGTCACCGGATGATATTTCTGATAGGATTTCGATCATTTCTTTTCATTCATCAACTTACCATAGTTGCTACTACAAGCCACCTGAAAACAAGGTATGGTTTCCATCATCAACTGGTTATTTGCTTCGTTAAGCTTAAATTAATACGCTTCGAGATCTTCTACATAATATATTGATATCTATCATCATAATTATTTGCAGGGCCTTCTTTCCTTGACTATATTTTCCTGCCTCCTTTTGGCTTAGCTTAGACTGCTGTGCATGCTCTTGTGGACGAATTTCTGCTTCTTCCGTAACTTTGCTATCCTATATTGCTATTCGAGAAGAAAGATCTGTATTCACACTGAACTGTTTAGAAGAAAGGACTAACCCTCTGAGAACCTGCTGATGGATCACCAAAATAATTTCAAAGTGAGCTGTATATGTTCTGATACATTCCTTTGATTCTGGACCTCACTAGCGGACATAACTTTATGGCCTTAAGCCCCTGTATGCATCCGAAGTTCTAGTCAAAATCTGTTATTGCACATTCAAGTACTTCGGTGTAAACCTTAGGTATCGATACCCAGGGGAAGGTGGTAAGCGTGACCCGTAAACTTGCTTGGGAGCACCTATTTGTTGTACTTAAGCATACATAAGTGTACATCTATTTCCACCTTTATCTTGTAACTAACAACGCCCTAATTTGGAACAACTTCTCACCGGACAATAAACAATTGCTTCCTTTCAACTCAACCCTGAACAGAATTTTGATTATCTATATCATCCTTTGTTTTGATGTTATACCTAGACCTCCCGGTAGCAACACGGTAATAACTTCACGTGAAAATTAGTATTCTATCAATATTTCATCGAACGGCGGAATTGTGGAACTCATTATCAGTGAGGTTTTTTCTGATGCCTGAATAATCTCCAAACTTTTTCTCCTACTGGAAAAACTATTGAATATTTTGGAAAAATATTGGAGAAAAGTTAAATATACTCTTTAATTATTTTTATTTGACCCCTAGTCGTTTTCGAAAAATTATTTTTTTGTGTCTACTTATCAAACTTTGCGCTTGGACCAAAAAGCAGTCGTTTTTATAGATCTATGTCGGGCTAGTTTTCAATATTTTAATAATTGTAGTTGCGGAAGGAAAACCCTCCGCTGAAAAAACTGTTCGCGTATCAGCGGTTCCTTTGAGGGTATTGATTAACTTTACATGGGCGATGGTTGTAATGTATCGAACACCCATTAGGTACCACATCTTTCACATGCCACTTTTTTCGAATGGGTGTTCGAGTGTTCGCCAGTGCATTCATTGAGGTGTGAATCCCACCAAATTACAAGCCTTCCATATTGGACCAGTTTCAAACCACGTTTCTTCAAGATGAATTAATGGTCTATTGTCATCTAGATATTCCTTTATTTTACCGCAAGTACCCTTGAAGATATTCTACAATACGAGGTGATTCCATGATGAACATTCGTTATTTCAGTTTTTTCTAGCTCGAACCGCAATCTGCATGGTTTATAACGATTTTATAATTATAATCTGGATATTCACGTGATATATCTCTGATTATTTCTAATATACATCATACCCCATTTCATACATATTCGACGTATATCCTTCTAAACTATATCTAGAGTTTCTCAAGTTTGTGTCCATCTCTTTTCCGTTTAACATAATCTTCTTTAATAATTCGAATTATAGCATAGCTCAGTTTATGAAATTCACAAATCCTCTAAAGAATTTACTTCTCGGAACATTCATAAATTCATAAATGATCCTTGAGTTCGAAGGTGCAAGTGTTTGAATTTTTCATCTCGAACAACGACAAAAAAATGTAAACACTAAAAATGCACGAACACATAATTGTCCACCTTACCGAAAACTTTGGATTTTGGAAAGACATACTTCTGCGAGTCTTATCGAGTCCTGCGTAGTCCTGTCCGAACTGCTGTGGAGTGTGGAGTCACAGATTAGAGTAGAAACACTATCATAGTACTTTGTGGTCATAGACTTGCATGAACCAACTGTATTTGCATTTGACTAAATAGTTTCGCCTGGATGATTCTTACTATTTCTAGGATTCAGCGAATATGGGCGATATAGATATGTCTCTAGAAGATTTTCTAAAAAACAGAAACATATTGGATGATGTAAAAGCATACTTTGCTGAGGAGAAGGTGAGTCATAATTCATTCGATTAAATAGGTACCAAAGCGGTTCGAATGAAATAATTCTTGGATAATTCTTAGATAATTTGAATGTCTCATGATAATTTTATTTATACTTGGTCTGTATGGGTATAGGTATGTGAATAGTATAATATAAGAAGCACAATTCCAAATTCATAAATTGAGGTTGCATCCCTTTTTTCATAAATCTTTCGCATGACCACATAATTCCGATGACATCAATTAGTTGTGAAATTCTTGTTGAGAAAACAAAATGACGGCTCCATAATAGCGGACGAGTAGGTACTACTTATTTTGATTATGTTCCGATTCGCAATTTGGTATCTGAGGGTTTTCGGAGTCGGAGATTATGAATTATCTTCATGAATTCAAGATGGCGGCTACAAAATGGCAGTCCATTTTTATAATCTTGGTCCGATTCTAGGATTCTAAGAAATGTTGGTGAAAATTCATGGAATTGAAATGTCGGCTCCATGATGGTGAATTTTGTTATTATGAGCAAATTTAATTTGAAATCGAAAATATTGAGACAGAGAAACAAAATATCATTCTAAGAAGAACGAAATATGAAGACGTAAAATGTACAACACAAAAACCACAAAATATTTGAGAAAAACCGAATACGTAGGTATTTCAGCAACTATGTTGTCAGTGTTGCCATCTTCAGTTGTATTACAAGAAAGTGTACAAAGATTGCTCATTGAGCTTGTTCCGTATATACAAGATATTACAAATTCGCGTCTGCCATCGGGTTCTTCTGAACGGTCAGAGCATCAGAGGAATTCATCTAGAATTGAAAGATTATTCTTGTAATGAGCAGAAAGCACTGTTTTGATATTTGTTTTCGATGATGATTGATTATGTTTAGAGTTCTTATGAGCGTTGGTCGAATTTCGCAATTGAAATAGCATAGGTTTGAAAAGCGTTTCAACTGCCAACTCAGTTGCAAAGCAAACCTAGAAGTCTCATTGAGACTTGTATGAGTAAGGAAGACTGGGACCTTAGCTTTTTAAGTATCATCCGAAACACTACTCGGCTGGTTATCGTTGAGAGTCCGAAGGATTGAAATCCAGGTACCAAGAATGTTCGGTTGGTCACCTATCTCCTCCCGCTAAACGATGCTACAGAAATAAATAAAATTTCTAGTAGCCCCGCCGGGATTCGAACCCGGAACCTCAACTTCAACAAACTCGACCACCAGCCCAGTTAGGTACTGTTATCATCTCATACTTCTTTCACCATGAAATACATTGGAATCAATATGTGGATGAGAAAATTAATTTCAACAATATAATAGTTTTCGACGCTTCAGCTTCGATACTTTGTTGATCGATAAAACTCATTCAACGAGCTAATGTCTGTATATGTAGTCGTAGAAAAACAAACATATTCAAGTCCATGATAGGTACATACCATAATTTTTGTGATTGAAATCTTAAGACACATTAATTCACGGACACGACAATTATGTTCACGACTTCTGTTTTTCTTACAGATTCACTGTTCTAGTATAATAATGTCTGAAGAAGACTTGAAAAGTTCGATTCCAAAGTATGGGGATAGGCTCCCATTGAGAACTTCTCAACGTAGAAAACTTCTTCTAGGAAGCAGAGTGCGATCGAGAAGTTAAGAAATAAAATGAGATCAAGAAATGAGACCCAAAAAAACGAAGAAAATATCTATTTAGCATTTGAACTCTGAGATAAGTGTGTTTATGTCTACATCCACTATTCTTTCTCCTGCTTAAATATTCACGAACCCAGTTAAAGAAGTAATATTGTTATCACCCTGTATAGGCCAACTTGAATAAAGCAGGGTGTCATAACAGTGTAAAATGAAATCATTGGAGGCGCAAATGTCTACCATGTTCATAAATAGTCTGTATGGCCATCGATTTGTTTTTCTGCTACACGAATACTCTCTAATAAGCTTATCCGCATTGTCAACACCACCTTTACTAGCATTGTAATCTAAAATCATACATGGTTTGTTTAGGTTGTCTGGACAAACTTTATCATCATCGTGTTGGTTTGATAGTACATCTAACACTCTATTTTTCTTGGGAATGTAGGAGACCATCGTTAGGTTATTAGAAAATGCAAACATAGATGACTCTATTGGTCTGGATGTTAGATTTAGCTGAGTTGGTGTGTCGGGCTTATTTTTGCGAACTGTCCCAAGTAAAGTGAGTTTCTTTGACAATAAGTAATTTGCCAACGGAACACTTGTAAAAAAGTTATCTGTTGTTATTCCTCGCCAACTGTCGTGGTACGGTTGCACCAGATCTGACACAACACGAAAACTTTGATTCTTCTCTGGTATTCCTCCTCGGGGTTTTCCAGTGTACACCTAAAGGTTGCATAAGTATGACGTTCTTACGTCAGCGGCTGCCCAAATTTTTATTCCATATCGTCCAGGTTTAGATTTGATATTTTTTCCGGAAACACACCAACTGCTCATCAACCGTGATCTGTTCGTATGGTTCAAAGGACATTTTACAATTATCAACAAACATGTCCCAAATATTTATTATTGCTGCTAACTTGTCATGTTCCTTTCGCTCTGCTCTGGTTACCTTGTCAAATCTCAAAAATATTGATATTTGCTCAAACCTGTCCCGCGGCAACGCAGCTGTGAAGAATGACCGGCGAATTGATGTATTAGTAGACCACATTTCTCTGGTAGACTCCTTTCTACATCTTAGTGCACCCGCTTTCAGAAGTACCCCTAAAAAGCTATCAAGCTCATCTTTTTCAAGAACTGACCATTGTTTTTTTTGGTATTCCACTGATCGAAATATCTAATAGCTTCTTCATTAGTATAACGACAAATTATTTCTTTCATTTTCGTTTTCAAAAATAGGTTGAAAATATCTAATATCGTATTGGAATTTTTACTATAGTCTGTGATACCTGGGCGTGCATTTACAATGTTCCTTTGGCGTCTTCTAGTTGTCACAAAAGGATGCTTATTCCAATGCAAATCCGATTTGGCCGTATATATTGGACCACTGCACTCCTCTGCAAGTTCTTGAGGTTCCGTAAATTCTTCGTCCGACTCTACTTCACTTTCTACTTCTATCACATCCTAAGTTTCTGATACAACTTCATCATCATCAGATCTTGAGCCTCCCCATCGTCCAACCAGTCCGACCCTGCATCGCTTTCACAATCAGTGTCGGCGTCCAAATCTATGTTGTCCATTAATTCTTCCTGCTCATTTTGTGTAAGTGGCCTATTACTGACGCAACTTTTTTATATCGCCTAATGCCGAATCGGGGTCCTAGTGGGACCCCACATACTTACATCGCTTGTAACTGAACAATACCGCTGCAATAGGCTGTAGCATACTAAAAGGATACACACGACATGTTTACCGACACATACTTAGAAGCGCTGTTGCCAATATGTTCAAATAATAGAAATATTTGTGAAAATTCTTACTTGGGGTCCCAGCGGGACCCCGCTTAGGCATATGATGTTCTCATATACCTTATTAAATTGTTCCAAATAGTTCATTAAAATGAATCCTACTTAACTTATGCATTGAAATTTACGCTTACATACTATCTTCTCTTCGCAGCATTTTCGATTTTCTTTTCTCTATTCTTTCTTCTTCCGTTTCAGTTTCCGGCGGTTGTAGCATCATTTCGCAGCGTCCCCAATCGTTCTTCTTTCTCTCCACGCTGGTTCGATACACACTGTCTATTGGATTTCACACTGCGAGTGAACACTTTGTGATAGGTGTCCTTTACTATCTCGATAGTCTATACTTGTTCTTGACTAAGTGCGATGACTCGGCTCCTGGATAATTCTCGACGAATCTTTCTTTCAAGCGTCTTCTTCATCTTATACCATAGGCCTGCAGCAATCAGTACAATCAAGGAGCAAAAGGCAAAGATTCCTACTATTTCTCCAAGGGTGAATTCGTGATTGTTGGCACTCTCGGCTGTTACTTCACCAGTGTTTCCTGCTTGAGCGATGACAAATTCTTCTTTTGATTGAGTCGTTCCCATTTTGGATTCGGATACACTCAGCTCGTTAGCGGGTTCTTCATTCCTATCAAGATTGATGAGACACACACTTATCTCAGAGTACAAATATCTATTTAGCATTTGAATCAATTAGACAGTCAAAGTCGGCAATATAAATAAGATTTCTTACATGTTTGGTGGTTGATCACAATTATAGTAACTTTCGAGATGTTTCCTGAACTATAGAACTTACGTGAATTGAACTGAATACCGGCACAAAAAGATGACTTTTAATAAATGGACCAAAACCGAACTGTCTGATGGAAATCCATCTTTCACTGGTCTGCTAATTCACGTTCACTTATTGTAACACACTTTACGAGGGTGGCACTGACATTACGAACTGAGGAACATTGTCTGGAGTTGAGAGCTTAACTGTTGGATCTTGGAACTGCTCTGACTTCTGATTCTAGTTTCAGAGAATTTATAGGAACTTTTCATGAGAAAATTATTGGAACCTCCCATCCCCACTGATTACTCTAAGTAGTGGTTCATGTCGATTTGCCGAATGTAAATCATTTTGAAAGTATTGTCATGTTAAAAACATTTAATATAAACTATTTCAGATATAAATCTCATATTTTTGCGCTTTTTCCATTACTCTTCGATCAAGTTAGTATAAACATAATTTAGTTGAAGGTTACTGAGATAATTAATTTTAACGGATGCAGATCTCATGTCCATAAATTATACACGAGCTAACTTGACGTGTAAACAAATCTAACGTTCCTATTGGTTCCCCAATTTCCTCTTCTCGAATTATCCTCCCTTCAATGACTTCGAGTGACTCTATTCAGACTATATTCTTCAGTTCCAAAGTGTTTCACCAAGCTGGTAAGTCCATCC
The DNA here is from genome assembly GCA_029955515.1 of Chrysomela aeneicollis. NCBI lineage: Eukaryota > Metazoa > Arthropoda > Insecta > Coleoptera > Chrysomelidae > Chrysomela > Chrysomela aeneicollis. The sequence continues at coordinate 2,146,755 of JARUHQ010000031.1, read as the reverse complement.
TATAGTCGTATATCGTATTGTGCCTCGTATTTATAAAATGTTTATATTCTATATCATACTTCAATCTCATTATAATATAACATATGATTATTCTTAATGATCTTTAAAATCCTTGTAGACATTGCCATTATAATAAATGCATCTAATTCGTACATTCTTTCATGAAACAAAACTTTCCTTGAGTATAAACATAGCTTGGTACTTATAGGAAATATCGGCCGGAGACATCGAATTTGTTTATATTTCGAGCCGAGACGACCTAGCGACCCATATAAATATTAAAAACAGGTGGCACTTAAACGAATATTTGCTGGTACCTGATATCGAACTCGTAACGATTCATTCATTAGTTTTTCTGGACGATGAAATATATTGACAAAATTTGGCATCATTACAACACATTGAAAAAACTAAACTCAGCGTGATCGACGCGGGCACATGCCTCTGACGCGCACCATCACGACTCCGATCTGCCATCTTTGTTGTTTGTCCTTATGTAAATTGTGTAAATACACACGCACCTACCTATATCCTCTTAACATCCTTCTTGGGAGGAGATGTAGAAAGAAACAATATTCGAAAAACTATAGGTCTCTGGTTTTGCGATTACGTCCAAAAATTTGAGGGTCTACAAAATCGATTCAACTAGGATAAAAAGATTTTTGAGCATTCGAAAGGCCGAAGGTGTGATCAATGAAAAGGTGCAAAAATATTTGGAGCTCTCGAAGAAAATACTCACAGAGAATAACCTACTTGATAAACCTCTGAATATTTTCAATATGGACGAATCAGGGATTCAATTGAACAATGTACCTGGTAAAGTTGTAGCTGTGAAAGGCAGTAAAGACGTTCATGTAATTATATCGCAAGAACGGGGTGAGACCATAACAGTAATGGCATGTTGCAACGCAGAGGGAAATTTTATGCAGCCGTACTGCATCTTCCATGGTGTCAACTTGAAACAAATATGGCAAGAGAACATGCCACCAGGATCGGTGATCAAATTGAGACGGGAGTCAGCTTACATATGCGAAGATCTATTTATGGACTGGTTTTCAGACCATTTTTTACCAAGAAAGCCTCTTAATCTTAGATGGCCATGGATCGCACAAGAACTCTTGGATACTGCGGTTCAAAATGACGTTATATTGCTGTGTTTGCCCAGTCACACCAAGCACTTTTTTCAACCGTTAGACCGTGCGTTTTTGAGCCTCTCAAAACATATTTCAAAAATGCATGTGATGAATTCATTAGAGCCAATCCCCAAAAGGGGATTTGGCGTAGACATTTTGGTGCTCTGCTTGCTAAAGCGTGGACTCGCGCAGCAACTAGCTAGACTGGAGCTTCAGGGTTTTCCGCAACTGGAATTTTTCCATTGAAACCTTCCTGAGCATGCCTTTCTAACATTAAATAACCAAAATCCAGAAAGCGTGGCAGGAGAACAAGATAATATAGCAGAGATTTTTCAAGAATCAGAGGAACAAGGATCCGCACCTTCACCAACTCGTTCCGAACCTGGACCTTCGACAAGCGCTTCTTCGTTTGGTTTGGATGATTGGACACCTAGTAAAATTCTGGATGAAAAGTCGCCAGTTTCAGTGCTCAGAAACAACAAGCAAATTAAACGAAGAAAACAGACTGCACAAAACTTGACTGATTCATCATTTATTGCAGATAAGAAAGAAAAACATTGAAAAGGGAAGAAATAGGAAATCGTTGAAAAAATGTCAGAAGAAACGATTAGAAAAATATCACAGAAGAAAGACAAAAAGAAACCCAAGAGGTTGATGACAAACAACCTTGCTAGAATAAACTCTGCAAAACAACGTTTGGTAAATTCCCCATCTGAAGAAGATGGTGCGTTTTCTACCTACAAACAATTCCACAGACGACGAAACTTTTGACGAAAATGAATGCGTAGGATGTTTGGAGCGCTACGAAAATACCAAATTGACATGAGATCCGCAGTCGTAAAAACTAAATAGCCTAGTAGCCTTCAACAAATTATATTATTATTATCTTAAACAAGGATAATTTAATAGAGCGAAAATATGAGATTCATATCTGAAATAGTTTTTATTAGGTATTCTTCACATGACCACGCTTTAAGAATGGTTTACATTGGCAAATTAAATATGAACCTCGTCTTAGAGTAATTAGCGGGTATTGGAGGTTCCAACAATTTTCTCACGAAAAATTTCTTCAGAACCTCAGAAATTAGAATCAGTCTTCAGAGCAGATTCGGGATCCGACAGTTCAGCTCTCGACTCCAGAAAATGTTCCTCAGTTCGTAATCTCAGTGCCGCCCTCGTAAAGTCTGATACCAGTGAATGTAAATTAGCAGAACAGTGAAAGATAGATTACTATCAGACTGTTATCGTCCAGTAAATTAAAGTCATTTTGTTGTGCTGGTATTCAATTTAATACTCAAAATATCTGTATAGTTCAGGAAATCATTTGAGAAGCTTCCATGATTGTGTTCACCAACCAAACATGTAATAAATTATATTTATATATGCCAACTCAGCATGTCTAATAGATTCAAATGATAAATAGATATTTGTACTCTGTTATAATTTTTTCTTTATGTCTACACCCATCACTTCAATGCTTCAATATTCACGGACCCAGTGGAAGAAGTAATAGTGTTACCACTCACTATATGCCAACTTGAACAAATCAGGATTGCATAAAAATATTATAACCATCCATTATCGCTATTTCAAACAATATCGTTATAGATCGACATTAAAACAGATATGAAAACTTACAATAGGAGCTTGCAACTTTTTAATTTTCTCGTTTTACAGAAAATTGCTCAAGGAAAAATAATAATTCACAACATTACAAATTATTTGTAATGGACCAACGCATTCTGACGGCATTGTGCAAGACGTCGACGGTGGATTTTTACTGCACAGAAAAAACGGTGCTATGTATAAAAACAAAACGCAGCGAGCAGCTATATCGTTCTTGATGCGTAACCGAAATCTAAAAATCAGTTACTGTGACAACAGTACCAGCAGCTAATTCAACTGGAAGAGAAGAACGTAGTCTTAGGAAAACCTAAGACATTATTCCAGAGTTCAATTATTAAGACCATACAAAATACTATTTCTGCATGAATGAAATTCATCCAACGAGAAAACAAAGACAAAATAATGAAAACGTCGATGAAAAGATTATAGTCACGAGTGAACAAGCAAAAGAAGATACTGATGCTGCCATAATTAAGACCTCGATAGGAATTGCCAGAGATGCTAATGAAACTATCATTGTTGTGGGTCAAGATCCTTTGATCCTTTCGAAACAATTAAATTCAATCAATCATGACATTAATATACTCAATCCAGGTTCTGGAAATATAAAAGATCTATTTTTCACGTCTAATAGTTTCAAACATGAATCCTTCAAAAACATCGTTGCATTTCTGCATTGTTTTTCTGGTTGCGATATATCTGGTTCTGCCGGAAAATGGAAGAAACGTATCGTAAATTCATTATTGCACAATACAAAATTGTCAAATTTGGCCAATAATTTTTATAAAAAAGATGCAAACAAAGAAGATATCTGAAAAAATTTATTACAATTGGTCAAATCTACTTATAAATGTAGAAATGATAATATAACACTGAATCAATTAAGATTTCGAAAATATTGATTGGCAAAAATCATATCATCTTTCATATAGGTGAATCTTCCACCCACAGAAGTTGAAGCAGAACAATATCGTTAAACGGCATATTATCAGCCTCTTACTTGGATGGAAAATGAACTGAAAGCAACAGATTGAGGCTGGAAGCAAAATCAACGTGGCATTATGCCCAAATTTACAGAAAACGAATTGATATTCAAACATAGTTTGAAATGCACAAATTCATGCTCAGATTGTCATGGTTCTAGAAAATGCTCCAATGTGGAAGAAAAAAACTACAAGGAAGTTAATGATTCAGATGAAATTGTGGATGAAGAACTAATGCAGACTGTAAATAATATTGGGGACGAAGACGGTAACTGTATTGAAGATTTGATGCAGCTGCACAATTGCCCAAGAACGGGAACGTGAACGAGAACCATAACGGAAACGAGATCTAAAATATTATTCAGATGCACAAACAACGAGAACGAAAATAGTAGGGATGTTTGACATTTTCTGGAGATATTATTTCCTGAAATACTGTCAACCTGACTTAATAACAAACTTTCGAAATTATATCATATCAAGAATTTTTGAAACAATGGATGTTGATGTTTTTAGTGATGACGAGATGTTGGACTTATATATGTATTTACTTGTAATTATCTATAGTTACTACATATTGAATATATTACAATCAGAAAAAAGGTGTGTATGGAAAAATATTCAATAATAATAATAATAATAATAATAATTGATTTTATATATTTTAGATGGTGGGTTAGACCATTATTTACAGAGAGAAAAGACAAAGAAGCCTTTGCAAATTTATTTATCTATATGAAAAATAATGGCCATGAAATATTTTACAAATATACCCGAATGCTACCGAAACAATTTGATAGAATTTTGATGATAGTTAAAGGAAAATTATTGAAAAAGAGCAGAAGAGAATCTCTCAGTCCAGAGCTAAGACTAGATATGACTCTAAAATATTTGGCACATGGAGGATCATTTCAAAATTTATCATGGATCTAAAATATTATTCAGATGCACAAACAACGAGAACGAAAATAGTAGGGATGTTTGACATTTTCTGGAGATATTATTTCCTGAAATACTGTCAACCTGACTTAATAACAAACTTTCGAAATTATATCATATCAAGAATTTTTGAAACAATGGATGTTGATGTTTTTAGTGATGACGAGATGTTGGACTTATATATGTATTTACTTGTAATTATCTATAGTTACTACATATTGAATATATTACAATCAGAAAAAAGGTGTGTATGGAAAAATATTCAATAATAATAATAATAATAATAATAATTGATTTTATATATTTTAGATGGTGTGTTAGACCATTATTTACAGAGAGAAAAGACAAAGAAGCCTTTGCAAATTTATTTATCTATATGAAAAATAATGGCCATGAAATATTTTACAAATATACCCGAATGCTACCGAAACAATTTGATAGAATTTTGATGATAGTTAAAGGAAAATTATTGAAAAAGAGCAGAAGAGAATCTCTCAGTCCAGAGCTAAGACTAGATATGACTCTAAAATATTTGGCACATGGAGGATCATTTCAAAATTTATCATGGTAGTTTAGCGTTGGACGTTCTACAGTGTCGAAAGTAATTGAAAACAATGTGATGCTTATGGGAATTATGTTTCCCGCCTCGTTCTCAAGATCACAGTGTAGTACCCCTACTTTCCGCTAGGTGAAGCCACAAGTTTCAAAGAAAGCAATTGTGCCAACCCCTCTAGGTCGTATTTCTTGTGGTTCCGTACGTCCCGAGGATCGTCATTCCTTATCCAAACAAATCCTACAGTTTTTCAGATTTTAGCAATTTTATCCCATTATGGGAAAACATAGAAGACGAAGAAGCCCTTCAAGTGACTCAGATGATTCGTTAAAAATGGGAAAGATGTTCAGAAAGTTTCCTCAACGATACAAACATCGTTCGCCATCATCTTCCAATTCTGAAAAAGAAAATGGCGGTAGACATAGGCGAGGAAGTAAAGCGCGATGCGTTTAATATAGCAAGAGTTGTCCGTAATAATTTGCTTAATATTCCAAATAGAGTTTCAGCAAGACATCGTATAATAACAGAAACCACACAAAACTACAGATCTACCTCGAGATCAGTATGCTCATCAAGAAGAGATTCTGCAGAGTTTTCAGAATCTCCACTAACAGAATTTCTTGGTGTAACAAATGAAAATAGTGAGTATATTTCACCATGCATAGAGTTTATGCATTGTTAAATTATCAGAGTTTGACAATAGGCTCACATTAGGAGCTACTTTGGATTTTGGACTGATTTCATGGGTAAATTTCAATGTTTGTTCTGGTCAGAGATTGACACAGCTTTAAGACAATGAAATGCAATTACAACTCACAAATTTTCTGAGATAGGATTGTCAGAGTTTGACATTCCTAATTATGGAAGAACTTTCCATAAGCAAACATATGTTGTAGGTGCTGAGGAAATCCAAGAAATAACACCTCAGGAGGGGAAAGACCCTCTTGCAGGAGAGGTGCTTCCAGGTCTTGATGAAAACTTAGTTCAAGTCTTGGGAGATGATATTGGGGATACAGAAAAAACAGGAGAGGTGATACATGCAGACATTGCCTCAAGGTGGGAGAGAATACTGAAAAAGGGCCTAGATACAGAAGTCCGCACTAAATTACTAACAAAATACCCACCTATTAGCAACTGCTTATTGGTTCAGGCGCCAAAATTGAATTTAGAAGTTCAGTCTTCAATGAATGAATTGATGCTCAGAACCCAGTGAACACATATCTCTCAGTTACATATCTGTCGTGTTACAGTGGAAGAACAATGTTATGTTACTTTATGATGTATATGTTATATAATAGAACAAAACATGGTTATGTAACCTATACCTCCCGTCATTGATATATCATTTATATAAAAGTTCGGTACTGAAACATGTAAGTTACATGAGAATTAATTCGTGATTGTGGGTTTTTGGATCCTTATATATAGTTCGCAAAAGTGTCGCTCATTTCTGCGAGTTGCTCGTAATAACATAATTTAGAACATTTACCACAAAGTATAAAGGTTCACAATCATGTCGTATCATGTTGTTGATATTGATGGTCTACCTTTATTTGAAATTCGTGAAAATCACATACTTTACACAGAATATGAATATTTCACATTTGCGATTACAGTTTTTTTCTGTGCTGTGAGTTTTGACAGCTACGGCAAGTGCGCCACGGCCCATGCCACGGCTGAAAGCATCTCAGCCACTGCCAAGGCAAACCAACGGCCGATCCGATTCGGTCATGGTCCACCATGGATTCGGTTATATCTATCTCTTTCTCTCTGGAGTGTGGTCTGTGGTTTGTTTAGTTATTTATTGCATTTTTTTGTGAGAACCGAACTGAGGGACGTTATCTCGTTATTTTTTGTTGTTAAAAATAAAGGTGAGCAACATTTATTCATTTGTAATTTATTATTTATATTCCTTTCTATTTTTGTTGGTGAGAATCGTGATAGTTTACGTACAGCCGACTCATAACCTAACATTTTGCACCAAATTTATTTCCATTTCCTTTGAATGAACACTACCAAACCTGTGTGCATTGCATTTCTTTGTCATAGTTCAAGAGGAATTCTTCTAAAAGGAACTTCAATGATTTGTCCATTCGTCAAAAAAGACGTATTATTGATCAAGATATATTGAAACTTTGTAGTAATGATGAGTTCCCAAGTTATGCTAACTCCAATAAGAAACGATTGTCACAGACTTCCTCTAACTTACGATTGTCACAGACTTCCTCTAACAATTCAGCATGTAAAAATGAGTGCTCTGGTTTAGAATGGAGAGATGATTCGAATTTTGAGTGCCATCTGAATAATCATGAATCAAGTTCTTTCAATGTGAATAATAATGAAGCAGAAATCTCTGGTGAATTTTCCAATTCGATCCAAGCATCTAGTGATTGTGACCTAAGAGAAAACTTGGATGATGAAAGTAGTGAAATGAGTGTGGAAGTGCATTCATCAAATTCATTATCAAATGATTTGGCCAAATGGTTTATGTCATATAATATATCACACAGGGCTGCAAGCAGTCTGTTAAAGTTGTTAAAGAACAACGGACATAATGAGTTACCTAGTGATGTGAGAACTCTCTTAAGTACCCCAAAAAATACTCAATCCCAAATTATCCAAGAGGGTGGAGGGAGCTCAGTGTATTTTGGTCTTGCTAATGGACTTGTTCGCTCTATTGAAAGGTATTATAAAAGTGCCCCAAAGAGTATTAAAATAGATATCAATATTGATGGTTTACCTATTGCAAAAAGTTCCGGCAGTCAGTTTTGGCCCATACTTTGTTCAATTGTCAGCAGCGATTTCATATCAGAACCTTTCATTATCAAAATTTTTCATGGATTCAAAAAACCAGACAATGTTAATTCATTTTTACAACCTTTTATTGAGGAAGCTTCAGTTATTTCAGAAGATGGAATATTATTCAAAAATGAACCAGTTCAAGTAATAATTAATGCCATAATATGTGATGCACCAGCAAGAGCTTTCATCTGTGGAATCAAAAATCATTCTGGATATTTTGGATGTGGAAAATGTATCCAAGAGGGTAATTTTCTTGAAAATCGAGTGGTGTTTCCAGAAGTTAGTGCTACTCTTAGAACTGATGAGTCTTTTAAAAATCGTAGTCAACCTGAACATCACAATTCATCATCAGATTTGGAAAATCTAAATATAGGCATGGTTTCACAAGTACCTCTGGACTATATGCACCTAATATGTTTAGGAGTTATGAAACGATTGTTAATATTTTGGGTCAGAGGTAGAATGGATGTAAGAATAAAAAAAACATTGTTACCAGTAGTCATTGACAGATGTTCTTCAGTGAAACAAACTGTTACTAAAGAATTTTCTAGATCTGCTAGAAGTGTTTTGGAGGTAGACAGATGGAAAGCTACAGAGTTCAGGCAATTCATTTTGTATACTGGCATTTTTATACTCAAAGATATATTGCCTCGACCATTTTATGAGCATTTCCCATCAATTAGTATTTCAATTAGAATTTTGGCTGATGAAGAATACCATACAAGCATGATTGACTATGCTAGTGAGTTACTTAATTATTTTGTGAAAAAATTTGGAAGTTTATATGGAAACGAATATTTATCTTATAATGTTCATAATGTTATTCATTTATGTGATGATGTTAGAATGTTTGGTCCCCTGGACAAATTCAGTGCATTTAAATACGAAAATTTCATGTATAAATTGAAGTCAAAATTAAAAACTTCTTCCAGACCACTGCATCAAATATTGAATAGAATAACTGAAGAGAATAATTTGCCTATACAATTTGAAAATCAAGCATTTCCTATAATTCATTACAAGAATGAAGCTGTTGATTCTATCCAATTCAAAAAATTTACTATAACTAGGAAAGCATTCAATAACTGCTGTTTAGTTGATAATAATATTGTCGTAGTTCAAAATATTTTGATCAAGAATAAAATTGTATACATTCAGTGTAGAAAATATTTAACAAGGTTGCCTTATTTTGAAGTTCCTTGTGATTCTACTGAATTTAATATTGTTGTTGTTAAACAAGTAGATCTATCTCAAACTCTCTTTGAATATATGGCAAACGATATTGAACGTAAATATTTTATTATTGACATAACAGGTGGATCATTTTTACTTGTTCGATTAATTTTATGAAGTTTGAATATTTTGTACATAATATATTCCTCTGCAGTTGACATCTATAAAATATCAGAGTTTATCAGAAAAGATCTGTAATGTCACAGGAAATAATTAAAAGAATTACTTCTGTTACCTCTTCGTTTTATTCGATTTGACTGCATAGTTTCAATCAAGTTTCAATTGATGTTATATTGAAAGCATTGGAATGAAATTGGTGTTTGTTGTTAACATTTTTGTTAGGGCAGGTGTAGGTAAGAAATAGGAAATTTTCTCAACAGTAAATATCTAACTTCGAAAATTCCAGGACTAACACGCATCCAGAAATATTTTTTTGAAATGGGAGAATATGCTGTGATAAGGTTTTCAGTTGAGGAGTCATTTTCCGAGATTCCTCTATCTTGGATATGTCCAGGCAGAAAAGAATGTTGGTGGCCAAAGACAAAGAATGTGGCAAACCTTATGGCAAGAAATTCACCTCCAGATAAGGAAAACTGGGAAAAACATCCCATAGAAATGATTGCTTTCAGCTGTAAGTTTTTGTTAAGAAAAATAGTGACTTTAATTTTTTCAATCATTAATAGTATTTTCATGTCTGATTCTTCTACCTTTTTTTTATTGCAGCTTCATTAGAGAGTGCAAGAAAAAAAGCTGTTGATTCGGAATATTTCACTACATCCGATGAAGGCTCAAATAAAGGACGTGGAAAGAGAATAAAAAAGCCAACAAATTTTAGCAGCTCGGATGAGGAAAATGAAGGTTATTATTATTTATAAAAATATCCATAGTCCATTTATATTTGAAGTATACATATATTAGTTTTTTCAATTTCAAACGGTGATTATTGAAGATTCTATTTTCAGCCCACACACCACCACCTGCTCTGAAAAAAAAACCAAGTGGAGAAACCAACCCACTGATTAACAGAACAAGTGGTAAGTAATATATTATATGTTTATGGTTCTGAAAAAAGACTCTCCTCTATATTTGAGTTATTTTAATTGGAGAATCTGAGAACTGATGTCTGTTTTTGTCATTGTTTTTAATTGAATCTCAGACTAGAATCTCTATTGCAGGTCAACTGACATTGAGAAGGCTGGCTGGACAAGATAGTCACAATTCAGACCATGAAAGTTCAAATTCAGGTGAAGATTTTGTGCTACTGAAAGTAATAAATATGATTTCCCAATATTTTCAGAACATTTCATATCAAGTGATACCCAAGAGAACAATAATGTTGTTGAGGAAGTTACTTTGATACCATCAGAGGAAAATATTTCACATTCAGAAGAAATTTCAAATATGGGTGGTAAGTAGGTTAGGAAGTTTCTATGTGGTATTGTTTTCAAATGAAACCATGTGTTTTTTTTCATCATATATAAAAATGAAATTTTTCGTTTCAGAAAATATTAAGAAAATATTGAGTATTTGCAAAGGCACTCTACTTGTAGTCAGATCCATCAATGAAAGATTAACAAAAATGGAATCGACTGAGAGTGCACCAAAAGTCGATGTTTCATGCATGATGTCAGAAAATCTACCGTGCCAAAGTCTGCAGGACATAGAGCACTTAGAGAATTCACTGAAGAAAGAAGAATTCAAAGAATCTTTTGTATGTATCATTTTCACATTTTTTTAAATTCAGCTTAGAAAAAACAAAAGACTTGCAGAAGTTTGATGAACCATGCATTTTCTCAGTTACATTATATCACTCCATTCACGTTTTGTTGTATATTTGTAATGTTCTGAAAGCTTACAAAAATTCAATTCCAATGATGGATGTAAATTATTAATATTCCTTTCAGACTGTGTTCATCAAGAACATTGGTGGCAGAAATGCGAAAGACCACACTAATCGGTCTTTACAGAGAATATTTACTAATGCCTTGGGAAGACAGTGTTCCTGGTTGGGATATAGAAATAATTTCAAAATAAAGGAATTGCAGTCAATCCGAATATTGATAGGTAACTATAAAAACATGAATAATTTTCTTGGTCATGTCAGCAGGCTTTGTTGCTATTGCATAAAATCAGAGATGAATAAATCGACTGTTATTTTATCCGAAAATAACAAGTATTGTCTTTCACATTAGGTTTTTGTAATTCCAGGTGTGATAACTTCCACGTATCAAGCACTATCAGAGAGCGACATAGAAATGCAAATTTCCGAATGGTTTCGTCTCAGTAAACTGAGACATCAAAGGGAAAAATCGGGGCCGATTGTATCATAATCTATTATTTTATTCGCTGTAGAACATGACAAGAATGAGAAGTTGAAGTTTTAAGTTTTATTGAAGAATTGGAAGTTTATTTTTATTTTAAAATATATATTGAAACAAATCGTTGTCATTTTATTGGTCATAGAATTATTTTCACTAATCCTACAAATAAAAGCGAATATCTAAGAAAATACCAACTTTCCCAAGGACGGGCTTTCGAGATGATCACCACAATGAAGTTTCGCTGTTGGATTATAAGCAATTGCAGTTATCGGTCCTTTGAGTAAGATGAACAAATATTTCTTGATTCAATGCCCTTTGTGGTATTACCAGAAAGATACCACTAAATAATATGTTACATGACATTTTAGAATGTTAAAGATCAGATACATTTAGTTGATATGACGATGATACATAACAAGTGATATTTGGAATATAACATTTTAGTTGAAATGTTACATATCAGATACATGAACTTGTTATGGCGTTGTAGAGCACATGTGTATTACATGTAGGTTACCAGCTACATAACGTGTTCTCCGGAAAAGCGTTAATTTTATGTAACATATATATGTTTGTGTTCACTGGGAAGAGATGCTAGACTAGCTTCAATCCAAAACCAGATAGGGGCTTGCATGGGGGTAATAGGTAGTGCCCTCACTATTCTAATAGGACAAGCAGGAGAAGAGGCTAGTACCAATATTCCACTCATTAAAAAAATCAGTGATGCGGGAAGATTACTAGCAGACATGCATCAGTCTGAGACAGAGTCCAGAAGAGTTTTAGTGTCGGCAAACCTAAGCAAAAATGTAAATGACACTTCAGTCAATGTCCCCAGAGATGAGTGGCTATTTGGTACAAATATAGCAGAACAGGTAAAAGATGCCAAAGTATTAGAAAAATCAAGCATGGAATTGAAACCTAGTCCAGAAACTAAAATTTCCCAGTACAGGCACTATAAGGAGGTCTTTAAATGCCAGAGGTCCGTCTCGACACAACCCAAAGACCCACCGAAACCAAAATATCAATCACAGAACTGGAGCAATCAAAACCCCCAACAAACATCACATCAATACAAGAGGGATCAGAAGGGGAGGAGGTACTAAACACTGTAAGTAAATATGCAGGTAGATTGTCTATGTTCTTAAAGCAATGGCCGTTACTTGATGAAAATCCATAGTTATTGTAAACAAACGAAGATTTTCACGATAAATTTATTTATATATATTTTTCACAACATGTTTCGCTAACACTATAGCTTCATCAGGTATAAGTACACTAAACTAACTACTACGATAACAACCATATTTATACCTAATCACACAGTTATAACAATATTTGTACCTGTAGGGATTAAAGAATGTTTATCCTCTTTTTATTGCGGTAAATAATAAAAAATAAAATGACTATCTAATTGAGCTATTTTTAGAATAACAAATTCAACAAAGGAGAATTATTCAAATCTGATTGGTCATTGAGCAAAAGATTTGAATTCTTGACTCTATTAATTTCGAGTGTTTCTAAATAGTTAAGTTTCACTTCTTTTTTTTTCAACATGTAATATTTGTTGTAATTTAGCGCAAAATATACCTCAACCACCGTACCATGGTTTGACCTGTGATGTTGGTTTGTCACACTGTGTATGACGCTTGTCAATGTCAAATGCCGTGAGTCACTGTCAACCTCTGTTTTGTGCCAACTGTGGTTTTCTTGTTAACCATCTTCCAGTTGATTAAATAGTCTGTGCTGAGAATTCAACGTGTTCGTTTCATTTCATCAGGTTATGGGCCCAGCGCCACCATTTTGTGAAACGGTTGTTATTTCTTTGTGAAGCGCAAGTATGGCCTCCAACTATATGGTAAATGTCGTGAAACTGAAGGGACGTGAAAACTATTCAGACTGGGCATTTGCAGTTGAGAATTTCCTAATCTTAGAAGGGCTTTGGAACTGTGTTACACACGTGGTAGACGCCGATGACGCCAAAGCTAAAGCCAAGATTATCTTGACCATCGATGCATCTTTGTACATCCACATCAAAGAGGCGAAGACTACAATGGAACTATGGTCGAAATTGAAGTCACTTTTTGACGACTCAGGATTTACAAGAAAAATCAGCTTACTGAGGACTCTGATTTCTACGCGGTTGGAAAACTGTGATTCGATGGCAAGTTACGTGAATCAAATCGTGGAAACAGGACAGAAGTTACGAGGAACGGGTTTTAAAATAGACGACGAGTGGATAGGGTCGCTGTTGCTCGCTGGTTTGTCGGAGAAGTTTTCACCAATGATAATGGCGATCGAACATTCTGGAATCGCCATAACCACGGATGTTATCAAAACCAAACTCCTCGATATGGAGAATGAGGTTGGTAACAATGGTAGTACATTTGTCTCCAAAGGCTTCTACAGAAACAATGGTAGTAAACCGAAAGGTGGCAGCACTGAAAAAGTCAAGAAGGATTTGAAGGATGTCAAATGCTACAGATGCAAGCAGACAGGACACTTCAAAAAAAAATGCCCGAATCCAGAAAGTAGAAGTAATTCAAAATCGACCAATGCGTTTAGTGCTGTTTTCCTGAATGGAACTTTTAATAAGAGCGATTGGTACGTGGATTCTGGTGCAAGCGTCCACCTGACCGCAAATGAGGATCTACTTGAGAATCTCATGCAGACGAGCATGAGAGAAATCATGGTAGCGAATCAAACTAAAGTGCCAGTCAAAAGTTCAGGAGATGTGATGCTGAAAACGGTAGTTGGAAATGAAACATTTGATGTAACAGTGAAAAATGTGTTATGTGTTCCTGATTTGACCACTAATTTACTATCAGTGAGTCAACTTATCAATAATGGAAACACCATCAAATTTGAACTCAACTGCTGTAAGATTTTCAACAAACACAGTGAACTTGTAGCCACAGCTAACTTGAAAGATGGGGTATATAAACTGAATGTTGCTAACTTCGAGAGATGTATGTTGACAGTGTCGGAAACAGCTGATCTCTGGCATCGAAGATTAGGTCATATAAACAGTGAATACCTGAACCGAATGAAAAAGGGGTTAGTTGAGGAAATGAACTATCCAGGTGTGGCAGACATCAAGAAACAAAACTGTGAGATTTGTTGTGAGGGAAAGCAGTCCAAGCTTCCATTTCCATCCAGAGGATCTAGGGCCAAACAATTCCTAGAAGTAATACATACAGATGAATGTGGCCTGATGGAAAATAAATCAATTGGAGGATCCAGGTATTTCCTTACGTTTCAGGATGATTTCAGCAGAATGGTATTTGTGTACTTTCTGCAGACAAAAAGTGAAGTTTTTGACAATTTCAAAAGGTTCAAAAGCTTTGTGGAAAATCAGGAAGACCTGAAAATTAAAACACTGAGATCTGACAATGGAGGTGAATTCTGCAGCAAGGAGTTCGAGAATTTCTTGAAGAATGAAGGTATTGTACATCAGCTGACTAACCCATACACCCCTGAACAAAATGGAATGTCTGAGCGTCTCAATCGCACACTTGTAGAAATGGCCAAGTGTTTATTATTTGAGGGCAAGCTAGGAAAACCATTTTGGGGTGAAGCGATGAACACAGCTGTATACCTGAGAAATAGGTCACTCGCAGCAGGATTACAAAAAACACCTTATGAAATATGGACAGGTGATAAGCCAAATCTTAGCAACATCAGAGTTTTTGGGAGCACAGTCATGGTCCACATGCCCAAAGAAAAACGTCTGAAATGGGATAAGAAGGCTGAAAAACATATCCTTGTTGGTTATAGTGACAACATCAAAGGCTATAGAGTTTATAATACCTTAAAAAATTCTGTTACCACCAGTAGAGATGTTGTCATAATGGAAAAACCAACAGATGAATGTGAAAATATCATTGTGGAAAATGATATCACAGCAACTGAAGAACTCACTCATGTGAATAATGAAGTATCCAGTGAGACATCATCAGAAAGCTCAGTTTCAGTGGGAGACACTGTTGAAGAGAGTTCCAGTAGCAGTTTGAGCGAAACTGATGAACTACAAGAGGATGATGATGATGATGAGTTCACAGTGAGGAATCAGGAAAACCCGGAGATACTCAGAAGATCGAATAGAGCATCGAAACCCAAACTCTATGAAGATTACATTACTTACTTGAGTCTGGGAGACACAGATGATCTTGAGAGCGACCCAGTGACAGTTCAGGATGCATTGTCAAGACCAGACAAAGAAAAGTGGAGACAGGCGATACAGGATGAGCTACATTCCTTCGAAGCCAATGATGCTTGGGAGCTAGTGGATGTTCCAGATGGAGGGAGAATAGTGCAGTACAAGCATGTTTTCAAGCGAAAGCTTGATTTTGAGGATCATGTGCAGTATCGAGCTCGTTTAGTAGCTAAAGGTTTCACGCAGAAACCTGGTGTTGATTTCAGTGAAACTTTTTCACCTGTTGTTAGATTTTCCACTTTGAGACTGTTGATTGCTCTGTCAGTTAAACTTAATTTGAAAATTGTTCATTTGGATGTCACTACTGCATTTCTAAATGGTTTTTTGAAAGAAAAAATTCATATGGCTTTGCCTGAATGTTTCGAAAAGGACAAAAGTGAAAAGAAAGTTTTGAAACTCAATAGAGCAATATATGAAAAAATGGATTAGCCATAAATTGGAAAAAAATTTGAGAGAAAAAAAATAGTCTATCCAATTAAAAATATCAAACATAGTTTGAAATGAATGTCTGGTAGACTACGAGCAGAAAACAACTACTTTCCTGGTAAATACCACGCAGAACATTGAATTATATCTGTTCGTAGTCCATGCAACGATTCACACTGTGAATGCAGATCGCAAATGTTTCTTTCTTCCTAAGACGTGACAAATTCACATCGAGACAGGCACGCCTAACAACCTACAGACCGGTTTCGGGCTTATTGGCCCTCATCAGTGCAGGGTAGTTATCCGAGTAGAGACCGTAAGATCTCAACTCGAAGCGTTGCCTGTCCCAATGCATTTTCGTCGCGTCTATTTGACCGCACCGAGCCGCGTTCCAACAGACAATTGAAAGTGGCGACATCATGCGGCAGAAGAAAGAAACACTCCAGAACCGAATCTCCCAAGTTTTACAGAACTTGGAAGTGGCTGAGAGCTCGACTAAGCTCAATAAATGAAAAAATGGATTAGCCATAAATTGGAAAAAATTTTGAGAGAAAAAAAAATAGTCTATCCAATTAAAAATATCAAACATAGTTTGAAATGAATGTCTGGTAGACTACGAGCAGAAAACAACTACTTTCCTGGTAAATACCACGCAGAACATTGAATTATATCTGTTCGTAGTCCATGCAACGATTCACACTGTGAATGCAGATCGCAAATGTTTCTTTCTTCCTAAGACGTGACAAATTCACATCGAGACAGGCACGCCTAACAACCTACAGACCGGTTTCGGGCTTATTGGCCCTCATCAGTGCAGGGTAGTTATCCGAGTAGAGACCGTAAGATCTCAACTCGAAGCGTTGCCTGTCCCAATGCATTTTCGTCGCGTCTATTTGACCGCACCGAGCCGCGTTCCAACAGACAATTGAAAGTGGCGACATCATGCGGCAGAAGAAAGAAACACTCCAGAACCGAATCTCCCAAGTTTTACAGAACTTGGAAGTGGCTGAGAGCTCGACTAAGCTCAATAAATGAAAAAATGGATTAGCCATAAATTGGAAAAAAATTTGAGAGAAAAAAATAGTCTATCCAATTAAACATATCAAACATAGTTTGAAATGAATGTCTGGTAGACTACGAGCAGAAAACAACTACTTTCCTGGTAAATACCACGCAGAACATTGAATTATATCTGTTCGTAGTCCATGCAACGATTCACACTGTGAATGCAGATCGCAAATGTTTCTTTCTTCCTAAGACGTGACAAATTCACATCGAGACAGGCACGCCTAACAACCTACAGACCGGTTTCGGGCTTATTGGCCCTCATCAGTGCAGGGTAGTTATCCGAGTAGAGACCGTAAGATCTCAACTCGAAGCGTTGCCTGTCCCAATGCATTTTCGTCGCGTCTATTTGACCGCACCGAGCCGCGTTCCAACAGACAATTGAAAGTGGCGACATCATGCGGCAGAAGAAAGAAACACTCCAGAACCGAATCTCCCAAGTTTTACAGAACTTGGAAGTGGCTGAAAGCTCGACTAAGCTCAATAAATGAAAAAATGGATTAGCCATAAATTGGAAAAAATTTTGAGAGAAAAAAATAGTCTATCCAATTAAAACAATGTTTGATATTTTTAATTGGATTGGAAACTATGTTTGATATTTTTAATTGGATAGACTATTTTTTTCTCTCAAATCTTTTTCCAATTTATGGCTAATCCATTTTTTCATTTATTGAGCTTAGTCGAGCTCTCAGCCACTTCCAAGTTCTGTAAAACTTGGGAGATTCGGTTCTGGAGTGTTTCTTTCTTCTGCCGCATGATGTCGCCACTTTCAATTGTCTGTTGGAACGCGGCTCGGTGCGGTCAAATAGACGCGACGAAAATGCATTGGGACAGGCAACGCTTCGAGTTGAGATCTTACGGTCTCTACTCGGATAACTACCCTGCACTGATGAGGGCCAATAAGCCCGAAACCGGTCTGTAGGTTGTTAGGCGTGCCTGTCTCGATGTGAATTTGTCACGTCTTAGGAAGAAAGAAACATTTGCGATCTGCATTCACAGTGTGAATCGTTGCATGGACTACGAACAGATATAATTCAATGTTCTGCGTGGTATTTACCAGGAAAGTAGTTGTTTTCTGCTCGTAGTCTACCAGACATTCATTTCAAACTATGTTTGATATTTTTAATTGGATAGACTATTTTTTTCTCTCAAAATTTTTTCCAATTTATGGCTAATCCATTTTTTCATTTATTGAGCTTAGTCGAGCTCTCAGTCACTTCCAAGTTCTGTAAAACTTGGGAGATTCGGTTCTGGAGTGTTTCTTTCTTCTGCCGCATGATGTCGCCACTTTCAATTGTCTGTTGGAACGCGGCTCGGTGCGGTCAAATAGACGCGACGAAAATGCATTGAGACAGGCAACGCTTCGAGTTGAGATCTTACGGTCTCTACTCGGATAACTACCCTGCACTGATGAGGGCCAATAAGCCCGAAACCGGTCTGTAGGTTGTTAGGCGTGCCTGTCTCGATGTGAATTTGTCACGTCTTAGGAAGAAAGAAACATTTGCGATCTGCATTCACAGTGTGAATCGTTGCATGGACTACGAACAGATATAATTCAATGTTCTGCGTGGTATTTACCAGGAAAGTAGTTGTTTTCTGCTCGTAGTCTACCAGACATTCATTTCAAACTATGTTTGATATTTTTAATTGGATAGACTATTTTTTTTTTCTCTCATAATTTTTTCCAATTTATGGCTATTCCATTTTTTCATTTATTGAGCTTAGTCGAGCTCTCAGCCACTTCCAAGTTCTGTAAAACTTGGGAGATTCGGTTCTGGAGTGTTTCTTTCTTCTGCCGCATGATGTCGCCACTTTCAATTGTCTGTTGGAACGCGGCTCGGTGCGGTCAAATAGACGCGACGAAAATGCATTGGGACAGGCAACGCTTCGAGTTGAGATCTTACGGTCTCTACTCGGATAACTACCCTGCACTGATGAGGGCCAATAAGCCCGAAACCGGTCTGTAGGTTGTTAGGCGTGCCTGTCTCGATGTGAATTTGTCACGTCTTAGGAAGAAAGAAACATTTGCGATCTGCATTCACAGTGTGAATCGTTGCATGGACTACGAACAGATATAATTCAATGTTCTGCGTGGTATTTACCAGGAAAGTAGTTGTTTTCTGCTCGTAGTCTACCAGACATTCATTTCAAACTATGTTTGATATTTTTAATTGGATATACTATTTTTTTTTCTCAGAGCAATATATGGTCTCAAACAGGCTTCGAGAGCCTGGTATGAAAGGGTAGATATTTTTCTTAGAGATTTAGCTTATGTTAAATCTAAATTAGAACCATGTATATTCACCAAGATAGATAAGAATTTTACTACAATAGTTGCCTTATATGTAGATGATTTTTTTATATTTTCGAACAATAATGTTGAAACTATAAAATTGAAGGAACAGTTAGGTTCAGTTTTCAAAATCAAAGATTTAGGCCCTGCAAAGAAATGCCTTGGGATGAGAGTGAATTTTGATGAAGGGCAAAATGTCATAACGTTAGACCAGGAACAATATATTAAACAAGTTCTGAAAAGATTTAACATGTCAAATTGTAAGGGAATTCGTACTCCGATGGAGCTTAATATTAATATTGTGAAATCTAACGTTTGTAAAACGGAACTTCCTTATCAGCAATTAATAGGGAGTCTGATGTATCTTGCTGTATTAACTAGACCCGACATAGCGTATTCTGTAAGTTACCTAAGTCAGTTTAACACATGTTATGATGATTCACATTGGAAACAGGCTAAACGTATATTGAGATACTTACAGGAAACTAAAAATTATGGTTTAAAATTTTGTAAAAATGATTTGGAATTGCAAAGTTTTGTAGATGCTGATTGGGCTAGTGATTCGAATGACCGAAAATCGTATACAGGTTTTTGTTTTAAGCTTTCTGGTTCCTCAGTGTCATGGGAAAGCAGAAAACAAAGAACTGTTGCATTATCGAGTACTGAGGCTGAATATATGGCAGTCTCAGAGGCTGCGAAAGAAGCTGTTTACCTTAGGCATTTTTTGATAGAAATTTTAGGTATTTCAAGTTGTATAACTTTTTGTTTGAAGGTGGCTGACAATGTCTCGAGTTGTGAAGAAAAGTTTCGGACTTCCATTGTCTAAAGGTATGAAGATTTGAATCCTGAGAAAAGAAAAGATGAGTTATGCTGAAAAAACGAAATAAGTGATGAATAAAAATTAACTATTTATTCAATTCAATTCAAGGAAGCAGCATACATAATGAATAATAACGCTTTCAGTCAACCAAGCGTCGAGATCCGCAACACATGGAAACCGCTGATTAGCCGAATCAACCGGTTACGGCTCACTGAACCGGAAAATCCCGCCATAGCTGACCTATAAATACCCCCGTATCCCAGGACTTTGTTAGTTCTCACCTGAAGACGATTGTAGATACACACAATCGAAACGTCGTGACAAACTCGATTTGAATCCTTCTCATAATTTTAATTCTTTATTCATTCATTTTATTTTAATTTTTAATTCAACTTTTCTTTTTTCAGGCTATTCAACTTTTCTTTTTTCAGGCTATTGATTTCTAATTCAACCTTTCTTTTTCAGGCTATTGATTTCTAATTCAATTTTTTCTTATTTTCAGGCTCATCGACTAGTTAAACCCCCATTTAAATCTACATTTTTCGACTTCATATATACTAACACTAATACTAACCTGATTTATTGATACTCGAATCTTCTTGATTCGATAAAATAGTTAATTTTTATTCATCACTTATTTCGTTTTTTCAGCATAACTCATCTTTTCTTTTCTCAGGATTCAAATCTTCATACCTTTAGACATTGTATAACTTTGTTTAATGATAGTCAGAGTGCACAAAAGTTGTCTGTAAATCCGATGTTCCATAAGAGGTCTAAACACATAGATGTAAGACACCATTTCATTAGAAATGTAACACAGGAAAATCTTGTTAAGGTGGAATATTTGCAAACAGCTGATATGCCTGCTGATATTCTGACGAAGAGTCTATGTTTTGTTGAACATTGTAAGTTTTTGGATTATTTAGGAATAGCTGAAATAAGATGAATTTTGTAAATTTATCCAATATTTTGTGCTAGTGGGAGTGTTGTAATTTAGCGCAAAATATACATCAACCACCGTACCATGGTTTGACCTGTGATGTTGGTTGGTCACACTGTGTATGACGCTTGTCAATGTCAAATGCCGTGAGTCACTGTCAACCACTTTTTTGTGCCAACTGTGGTTTTCTTGTTAACCATCTTCCGGTTGATTAAATAGTCTGTGCTGAGAATTCAACGTGTTCGTTTCATTTCATCAATATTTTGAATTCTTCATCAAAATCGTGATTTTCTTCCAAAAGGTGGTTGGAATATGTTGAATTTGTTTTCCTATTTACATAACTCATGTGGTGCTCATGGAAGCGATTTATGAAAGTTCTCCCAGTCTGACCAATGTATACCTTCGGGGAAGTTCCACAATTCAGTCTATATACTCCTGATTTTTCATATTTAGGAACTATGTCTTTATTATTTTTGATAAACTTTTTCAAAGTATTATTTGTTCTATAAGCAATGTTAGTGTCTTGTTTATGCAAAAATTAAGCTACTTTTTCGGTTGCTTGTCCAAAATAGGTCAATGTTTTGTAATTTCGGTCGGTGTTTTTGTTAAAAGGAAAAACTTGATTAATAGCTCTTGAATGGAGTTTCTTTTTGAGAATATTTTCTATGATGTTAACTTAATATCCATTATTAACTGCAATTTGTTTTATGATGTTCAGTTCTTTATTAAAATTTTCTTCTGAAAGTGGAACATTAACCAATCTATGAATCATACTGCTGCAACTTTATGTTGATGAGGATTATTTGAGTTAGAATGGATAGTGATATCGGTGAGGGAAGGTTTATGAAAAATTGAAAAATCATGTTTTTTGTTTAGTTTCGTTATTGTCAAGTCCAAGAAATTGAGTTCTCCGATTCTATTTCAATAGTGAATTTTATATTTTTGTGAAGTTTGTTGATACTATCATGGAAAGATACCAATTGTCTATTGGTACCAGGGAAACAAACTAAAATGTCGTCTACATACCGATTCCAATACAAAAAATGTTTCATAAATGGATATTCATGAATGAGCAACTCTAAGTTATCCATAAAAATATCTGCAAGTAACGGACTCAAAGGATTGCCCATGATAAGCCCATCTGAAGAAGAATAAATTTGGTTATCAAATTGAAAATAATTCTGTTTCAAACACAAAGATAGGAGATCTATGATTTCATTTTTGATTACAGGATTTACATGGTTTTTATCTAATAATTCACTTATTAAAATTATGGTATCATCCGGAGGTATACTTGGGAATAAATTCTGTACATCAAAAGAAATCAATTTTGCATTATCAGGCAGAGTAATGTCTTGTATTCTATTTATCAAATCATATAAGTTTTTCAAACTAAATTTTGGTTGAAATTTATTGATTGATTATTAATTGAGGGAATAAAGTTTACGCCTAAACTTTATTCCCTCATCAAATTACACAAACAGAACTACCCTATTAAACCAGTAGTTTCATTTGTCACAGCACCAACGGTTAAACAGAAATTAATAACCGTTATTAAAAATCATTGTAAATTTCAACCAAAATTTAGTTTGAAAAACTCATATTGTTGAATTCCCTTGTAGATGTTCAGTGAGATAATGTTTCACCCGAAAGAACGCAACGCGTTGGGTATTTTTTCTACCTGCTTAGTTGTGAACCCTTTTGAGATTCATTCGAGTTTTGTTAGCGATAGCGAAAGCATGTAACAATAAATACTTAGTTCTGTGTTGAATATTCAAAATTACGGCGAAGCAATTCCCAACATGGTCCTTCGAGCCGGATGGTGACTTCGTGAAAATATAGTGATATATGGTCATTGAAGAAACACACATAAGCGAATCATTGATTCCAACCAGCCACGCCTAGGTCTAATCGAGCCCAGACGTCATACAGAACCACCACACAGAACAAGTAAGTCGCCATTCCTTTATATCCATCCATTCATTAATCATATCCTAGATTTATTTGACGTAAGATAACAATTAAAATCAGAAACAACCATGACTGAACAAACTTTAAACATCAAACGCGGCCAATTGAAAGCCCACATCACCCGTTTTGCAAAGTTTGTCTCTGAATTCACTGACTCTGATGCTGTATTAGAATTAGAATCACGTTTGAAAAAGGTAGAACTTATTTTGGATCAATTTGAGGACATACAAATTCAAATAGAAATTTTGGTAAATGCAATACAAGATGATGAACGACAATTATTCGAAAATTCATATTATGAAGTTACAACCAAGGCTAAAACACTCATTATGTCACACAAATGTAAATTCAACAGACATTCAAATGAATCCTAGTCTTTTGCAAAATCCAACAAGTCAATCAAATGCCAATTCGGTGCGCAACAATTATGATAGCCAATCAACTGGTTCTAGTATGGATTCACATTACCAAGTACAAGGGCAAATAAAACTGCCAAATATTAATCTTCCTGAATTTCATGGATCATACACACAATGGATGACATTTTCTGACACCTTTTCTTCATTAATTCATGATAATGCTCAACTGAGCAATGTTCAAAAGTTTTATTATTTACAATCATGCTTCCGAAGGATGATTTGCATGAGCAATTGGAAGCCTTTTGGAGACTAGAAGAATGTGGAAGCCGAAGTAATTTTTATACTCAAGAAGAAATCGACTGTGAAAATCATTTTGTAAAATCACATAAAAGAGACGAGCATGGTCGATTTGAGGTCAAATTACCATTCAAAAACACAACCTTAGAACTCGGTGATTCTGAAACAATGGCTACAAAACGGTTTTACTCCTTAGAAAAACGCTTACAAAATAACCCGAATCTTAAATATGAATATTCAAAGTTCATTCGTGAATATCAATCACTAGGGCATATGATTGAAATTAATCCATCGCAATCAAAAGAGCACCTAAATTTTTTACCGCATCACGGTGTATTAAAGGAAGAAAGCACTACCACAAAGCTGCGAGTAGTGTTTGATGCCTCGGCAAAAACCTCTTCCGGCATATCACTCAATCAAATACTCATGGTCGGACCCACGATTCAAAGAGATCTATTTTAAATTTTATTGAAATTCCGTAAACACAACATAGCTATTGTAGGAGACATAGAAAAGATGTATCGGCAGGTTAAAATAGCGGATACTGATAGGAATTCACAATGCATAATGTGGAGAGAAATGCCAGAAAACGATTTAAAATACTTTGCGTTGACAACTATCACATACGGTACAAGTAGTGCTTCGTTTCTGGCTACCCGCTCATTACATCAAGCAGCATTTGACGCCATGCAAACATACCCAAAAGCTAGCAACACAATCATTCAAGATTTTTATGTGGACGATATGATAACAGGAGAAAGTAACGTTGAGAGCGCTTTGTTACTAAAAAATCAGGTAACCGAAATATTAAAAAATGCAGGGTTTCCACTTAGAAAATTCCGTTCCAATTATCAGGAACTTGTCACAAATACAGAGACATCGGATTACTCTATTTCTGATGACAAGAATTGCAAAACTCTCGGATTGCTATGGAAGGCAAGGACAGATGTCTTCTCATATTCAACAAGTTTGGATTCTTCTGGTGTAGTCACCAAACGCAATATCTTATCAACTATCTCCAAAATTTTCGATCCACTTGGATTGTTAGGTCCTATAACTGTGAGAGCAAAACTCGTCATGCAAAGATTGTGGGAATGCAAATCAGATTGAGACGAATCCGTACCTTTTGATGTTTACACTTTATGGAAACAGTTAAGTAATAGTTTTTCTTTTATTAATCAAATCAACATACCCAGACAAGTGACTATTTCCAACTTTATTGATATTCAATTGCACGGCTTCAGCGACGCCAGTGAAGTAGCATATAGCGCATGCTTGTATATTAGAACTACTGATTCTACCGGTATTCATTTCTCAAAATTACTCTGTGCTGAATCAAGGGTGGCTCCTATCAAAAAGATAAGTTTGCCTAGACTTGAGCTCTGTGGCGCCTTACTGTTAGCTCAATTAGCAAAAAGGGCCGAAATCGCGCTACAAGCTGATATTAAGGCTAGGTTTTACTGGTGTGATAGCACTATCGTATTGGATTGGTTAGCGGGCGAGCCAAATTCGTGGCAAACTTTCGTTGCTAACCGAGTAACACCGGCAAGGCTCAATGGCGTCATATCAAGTCAGAGCTAAACCCAGCTGATCTGTTATCTAGGGGCACCAATCCTCAATCATTGAAGGGCGCAGATATATGGTGGTACGGTCCCGCCTTTCTAAGAACTGACCCAGTAACGTGGCCACGTACAGCCACTCTTACAGCTGGCTCAATTAACGCGGAAACTCCAGAGCGGCGTAAGACAGTCGGGTTGTCATTTCTTACCACCTACACAGATCAGTCAATTTTCGAGAAATTTTCGAATTTCAATAAGCTTGTTAGAATTTTTGCTTACGTTTTACGGTTTATTCAAAATTTAAAAAATAATCACATGAAGGTTAAAAAATTAACTGACAAAATAAATTCGGACGAATATACTACATCGTTGAAAACATTGATAAAAATGGTTCAATTTCCTGAATTCGATGAGGAACTACGACAATTGAGTTCTCAGAAACACATAAAATCGGGTAAATTGAATTCGTTAAATCCATTTTTGGATAAAGATGGTTTAATAAGAGTAGGAGGTCGAATCAAACTATCAGACGAAAGTGCTGATAAAAAACATCAAATCTTGTTACCGTCCAATCATAAATTTACTAAACTTTTGATAGAATTCGAGCACAAGAAAAACATGCATTCCGGCATCCAAGCTACTCTAGCATTTATAAGGCACAAATACTGGATATTGAATGGCAAGAATGCGATCAAGGGAGTAATCCGTAGATGCATCACATGCTTCAAGGCCAAACCATTGATTACAGAGGCATCAATGGGTGACTTACCACGTTCTAGGCTATTACCAGAGCGACCTTTCTCTACGACTGGCGTTGATTTTGCTGGTCCCATATTAGTGAAGGACGGGAAATTGCGATCCAGAAAATTGACAAAATCCTATCTGTGTATTTTTGTATGCTTTGTCACGAAGGCTGTTCATATCGAGTTGGCAGGTGATTTGACCAGTGAATGTTTTTTAAATGTTCTCAAGAGATTCGTATCTCGGCGCGGACTATGTAAATCAATTTATTCAGATAACGCAGGAAATTTCACAGCAGCGAATAAAGAGTTACGAGCCATTGTCACACAGTTGAATAATTCTATCGAATCTGATGAATTCAGAGACTTTCTTTGCAAAAGTGAGATAAGCTGGCACTTCATACCAGCTCGATCTCCACATCACGGAGGCCTTTGGGAGGCTGCAGTTAAGTCTGCCAAATTCCATTTGGTTAGAGTGATCGGAAACGCACATCTGACGTATGAACATCTGTATACTATCTTATGTCAAATAGAAGCAATACTGAATTCTAGACCTATAACCCCCCTTTCCAATGATCCGAACGAATATATTTCCTTGACCCCTGGTCATTGGCGACTCACTCACAGCTATACCACAACGAGACCACAGTGATGTACCCATCAATAGACTTAACCTATATGAGCGTTTGCAAAACATCATTCAGCATTTTTGGAAACGCTGGTCTGCTGAGTATTTAACGTCCATCCAGCAGAGATCCAAATGGAGTAACCCTGGTCCAGACAAGGTCCTCATCAATTCCCTGGTCATCTTGAAGGAGGATAATTTACCACCGCAGCAATGGAGACTTGGTCGAATCACGGCAGTTCATCCTGGAGACGACGGGATTGTGAGAGTCGTGAGTGTGAAGACGAGGAGTGGAGTGTTGAAACGCAGCATTGTTAAAGTGTGCTGTCTATTCGAACTGAACATTGATAAACATTGATTTTTTGAAAGCATGATCTTTCAAGGGCGGCGGGATATGTTGAATTCCCTTGTAGATGTTCAGTGAGATAATGTTTCACCCGAAAGAACGCAACGCGTTGGGTATTTTTTCTACCTGCTTAGTTGTGAACCCTTTTGAGATTCATTCGAGTTTTGTTAGCGATAGCGAAAGCATGTAACAATAAATACTTAGTTCTGTGTTGAACTGTGTATATTTCAATAAAACCAATCCAATGCAATATTCAAAATTAAGGCGAAGCAATTCCCAACACATATGACTTGATAAATAGAATACAAGACATTACCCAGACAACACACATACATCCATTGGATGTCCATTTTGTATCCATTATGTAGCCGGATGTCCATGGACATCCATTGGATATCCATCTTGTAGATGTACAATGGACATCAAAATGTGTACATCCAATGGATATCCTATTACTAACTACTCATCCAAGTTTTATCATGGACAGCTCAATAAATTCGATCAATTCTTGAAATTATATTACTATCGAAATATTTTTCCATGAATTTTTGATAATTAAAGTAAGCATAAAGCATAAATATCATAGACATGTATATTATATATATTATTATATATAATATGATTTCTATGATAACAATGCACCAGAATTTATTGATGTGATTTCACCCTCTCTTTTATCTTTTATGATGGTTATACGACGTAAGTGAAAATATTGCGACAACTTGAGGTTTAAGTTCGAGAGCTATGTTACGTGGTGGAAATATAATAGGGTTGCACCTCAGATAATGAGAAGAAATCAGACAATAGTTAGACAATATAGGTACTCACTTGATCGATCAATGATTTTAATAATTCAATAATAATAAAATTGAAAATCACAAATATTTTATCGCTCAAAGGTAGGTTTGGTACTCCAGGGGCTCCATCAATTCCGGTGAATAATTAGAACCTGAAAAGAAAGAAATAATTCTGAGTGGTGAAATCTCTCCAGGAGTAGAAATGGATATGGGTAGTTTGAAAACTATTGACTTACCTGTATGTCGATTGTCTCATCCTCCAAGTTTATCAACAAGAGTGGTTGATAATTTCAGCGATGCTTGGAGTCCAAAAATATAAATAAATTCATATCCCCAGTTTCTCACTTATCTGTATTATCCCAACCTTGTCCTTCACTCTTCTTGTTTTCAATGGGTCAGACCAGTAGCGTCCTGCGTCACGCCGAGTACGGAGCGAAGTGTTGAAATGTCAGCAACAAATATTTGATATGGCAACATTGCCATTGTATGTGCAAACTGTGGTATAAACGTAACTTGTCCATTGTCAAATGTCAAGAAAAGACAAGTGTTTTTTGACATGATAGTTTTATCAGAATTGATTTAAATGAAGGTTAGTAATCACATAATGTCCATTTGTTATAATTGAAGAATAGAAATGAAATCACCGCTTTATTTTTCCATATACACAACTTAACAAAACAACAGGTTATGGGCCCAGATGTATATGGAAAGTATTTGTGGTGAATTGAAATAACAGTAAAAATCAAAACGTGGTAAAACGTTGGTACAAAAAAAACGTGGTGAGACGCCGGTACAAGGCACAAAAACGCGGTAGAGCGTTGGTTAAAAAAAAAGTAAGAAAATGGACAGCATAGTAATGAACTCAAGCGAGATGAACAGCTCAAATGTAAAGCTGGATGGTTTGTCAAATTGGCCAATATGGAAATTCCAAGTAAAAGTATTCCTGAAAGCACTGGAAGTCTATGGTGTGGTGGATGGTTCAATTGAAAAGCCAGAAGAAGTTACGGCAAGAGAAAACTGGAACCAAAGCTCAAATTATATTGGTAACAAGACTATCACAAAAAACCATGTTACAAG
Source organism: Chrysomela aeneicollis (assembly GCA_029955515.1). Taxonomy (NCBI): domain Eukaryota; kingdom Metazoa; phylum Arthropoda; class Insecta; order Coleoptera; family Chrysomelidae; genus Chrysomela; species Chrysomela aeneicollis. Next base: position 2,117,637 of record JARUHQ010000031.1, on the reverse strand, counting down.
TGATGAACTGTGAAACTTCAAAAGAAATCTGGGACAAATTACACACCATTTATGAACAATTATCTAACATGTCAATGCATCTTCTGCAACAAAAGTTTTTTAATTTGCAATACAATCAAAGTGAAGACATGGCAACATATATTGCTAAAATTGAAGCAACTGTGACCCACATTAAACAATTAAATGGGGAAGTTCCAGAAAAGATGGTTATAACAAAAATCATAACCTCACTGCCAGATAACTATAGGCATTTTGTGTCAGCTTGTGAATCTGTGTCAACAGATAAACAAAAGTTATCTGAATTGGTAGCCAGATTGTTAATTGAAGAACAAAGAATCAATGACAGGCAAGAAGTTACAGCCCTAGTAGCCACACAAAGAAGTGATAAGCGAAAATGCTTTAAGTGCAACAAAGTTGGACACTACAAAAAATACTGTAGGTCAAATATAAACAACAAATTCTGTGAGAATTGCAAAAAGAAAGGTCACAATGAAGAAGACTGTTGGTTCCTGAAAAGAAAAAAGGAAAACAATGAATCCTCTAGCAATGCATTTACTGCAATAAGCATAGCCTTTCATGGACAAATGACAACACAAGATTGGATAGTTGATAGTGGAGCATCAGAACACATGTGCCATAATAAAGAAGTGTTCTGCACTTATGAAAAACTTTCTCAGCCTAAAACAGTTATAATAGGTGATGGGACAAGAATCCATGCTGAAGGTGTTGGTCAAATAAAGTTGCAAGCATTCAATGGAGAATGCTGGGTTGAAACTATTTTGAACAATGTTTTACATGTTCCAAAAATCACTGCAAATCTATTTTCTGTTGGTGCAGCTATTTCCAAAGGACATGAAGTTGAAATGTCTTATGAGCAGTGTATGTTTGTAAAAAACAATACAGTTTGTGCTATTGCAGAAAGAGACAATAAAATATACAAAATGTGCTTCAAAGACATTCAGACAGCTTCAAGTGCAAATGTCAGCACAGTAAATGAGAACTTGATGCAATGGCATCGTAAAATGGTTCACCAAAACATTGACCAAGTGAAGAATGTTTTGAATAGAAGTAACATAAAGTACAATGGTGGAGTAGATACTACCTGCATTCCATGTTTGAAAGGTAAACAACATAAACTCTCACATAAATTGAGTGAGACAAAAACTGAAAAACCTGGGCAGCTGATTCACATGGACTTATGTGGTCCTATGGAAACTGACTCTCTTGGTGGGGCAAAATATTTCCTTCTCATGAAGGATGATTACTCACGTTACAATACTTTTTGAAACATAAGAGTGAAACTCAAAATCATATACATGAATTCATTATGAGGACAAAAACCACCCCAAGACATACAATCCAAACAATAAGAAGTGACAATGGATCAGAGTTTATAAACCAGAATGTGAAACAAATTATGATAAACAATGGTATTTAACATCAAACTAGTGTAGCCTACACCCCACAACAAAATGGCTGTGCAGAAAGGGAGATGAGGACCATTGTTGAAGCTGCAAGGACCATGTTATTGGAAAATAATTTTAATAAAAACCTATGGGCAGAAGCAATTATAGGATATGGAGAAGACACCAAAGGTTGTAGAATTTGTTTTCCCCATAACAACAAAGTGGAAATATAAAGAGATGTCATATTCATTGAAAATCCAAAAATAGATGAATCCCCTTCAAACAATGATGATCAGAAAATAATACAAGATATTTTCCCTGAAGAACCTAATGATGAAATGTTAGGACAACCTGGAGGAGAAGAAGAACATACTTTTGAAGAAAATAATCTTGTTAATGACATAAATAATATAAGACAAGATGAAGAGGACATACAACAAGAAGATGATCAAAATACAACAAAAAGAACAAGGAGACAACCCAGCAAACAATTTCAGTAGGCCCAGTACTGGGCTAATACCTGCCTACCAGAAGTTGCCGCTGCGGCGAAACAGTGGCAGATGACGTCGGACCAACATCAATAGGACACTCTGGCCGCCGGTAGGACCAATGCCTGTGCGCCATAATGAATACTACATTGGCCCACTTCAGGACCAATGCCTATAATACGACGATATTATGTGAAATAAAAAAGAATTCAACAGCCTTCAGCAGTCACCCATCCAAGTTCTAACCTCGCCCAACGTTGCTTTACCCTCGTTATTGTATCACATTCCGCATAGTAATGTAGCTATTGTCTTCTTATTATATATTTATTATAAATCAGTGGAATTTGAACAACAATAATTTTCTATTATTATACATTTTTAGATGTCAATTTGGCATATTTTTCATCCTGTAAGTTGACATTTGAAATTTCTTTCAATGCTAGAATTGGTGAAGGCGGGATATTTCGAATATCGCGACTTCGAAGATGGGAACCCCTCCTTGAGTATTAAGATCTATCCAGGATGGAGGAAAGCGATACTTAGTGCATATACTGGAATCCGAACCACTTCTTGGAGTGACGGATTCTAACAGGATTTTTTAATGGTGTATATTACTTGAAATGTGATTTTTCTTGCATATCGCTACTTTGAATTTGCTGACTTTTCATATGAGCGCCGGGATTGAGAAAAAAACAACATTTGAAGCAAAATGTTTCTCAACTGTTCAATAACACTTGAAACGGGCCATCATCCAGATGATGTCGGTCGAAAGATACCCTTTTGATGGTATTGGCCCATTGCTGGTTGGATTATAGATACCCGATTACAATATGCCATATATCGGGCCGACATTTTGCCGATGTAGCTTTGCCATTGCCAGCATGTACCCGACCAATCATGCGTTGGGCCAGAGAGCGGCCAGAGATTCATTGTTTGCTGGGAATCATTGTGGCTGAATGATTATGAAACAAATTTATCATTAAGCAGTGATTCTGAAACAAACTTTCTGTCAATATATAATGAACCAAACTCATATGAGGAAGCTCTACAAAGAGATGATAAAAATAAATGGTTGGAAGCTATACAGAAAGAAATTGAAACTCTAAAGGAAGATAATACCTGGACAGACATTGAAGAATGCCCATGAGATGTTCAAGTGGTCAGCAGTAAATGGGTATTCAAGATAAAAGAAGACCTGGAGGGAGAAAAACAATACAAGGCACGTCTAGTAGCTCGAGGTTTTGAACAAACAGACTGTAATCTGGAAATATATGCACCGGTAGCCAGACTTACAACTTTCAGACTATTTATAGTCATTGCAAATCGAATGAAGCTACCAGTACATCAGCTAGATGTGACAGGAGCCTTTTTATATGGAGATATCAATGAAACCATATACATGAAACTACCAAATGGCACCTACTGTAAGTTGAATCATTCAATTTATGGACTCAAAAAGTCACCTAAATATTGGAATGAAAAGTTTGATGCTTTTATGTGTAAAGAAAAATTTGTAAGGTCAAAAAATGATTTATGTTTGTACACTAGATGTCATAATGGTAACTCATTATTTTTATTGATATATGTTGATGACTTACTCATATTTGGAGATGATGAATGTGAAATCGAAAACTTTAAAGTTTTATTGAACAATAATTTCAAAACTAAAAACTTAGGTCTAGCTAGTAACTATTTGGGAATAAACATAAAGCAAGATACTAATAAAGGTATAACAATCATAAATCAATGAAAATATTTAGAAAGAGTTCTAGAAAAATTTGGTATGTCAGATTGCAATGGTGCAGAGACACCTATTGATCAAAATTCTGATTTCAAGACTCTACACAGAGAAAAATCAGAAAGTGAATTAATAGAAAAACAATGTAGACAACTCATTGGCAGCTTGCTTTATGCAGTCTCAGGAACTCGACCTGATTTATGTGTATCATTAATTTTTTTGAGTAGATATCAACATTGTGCTAGTGTTTTGTTATATAAATGTCTTAAAAGGATTTTACGATACATCAAAAGTACTTTGAACTTGTCATTTGTTTACAAATGCAATTTAAATTCCGAATTGAAAGGGTTTGTTGATGCGGATTGGGCAGGAGATGTAAGGGACCGAAAATCAACATCAGGTTATATTTTAACATTACATAACTGTCTTATAAGTTGGTTTTCAAGAAAACAAATTGCAGTTGCCCTGTCTTCATCAGAGGCAGAGTATACCCAGATAGCATCGGATATCCATAGAATATTCCATAAATCAGCGTTTTCGGAGATATAATAATAATAATAATAATAATAAAGCGGCTTTATTCATCATTTGGGGAAAATATACAATAATTCAAGGCAATAAATCTTACAAATAAAAAGATACAAAAATGATGAAAGGCGAAGTGTCAGCAAGAGCTGTTTTTCAACTTAACCCTGAGAAAAATAAAATAAAATTCGAGACTATATTTATATTAAATACACTAGATGACGATGGATCAACAAAACTTATTCAATCCAAAGGAGATAAAAAAAGAAGAGGAAAAAAAAATTATACATTCTGAAAGTTTTTTTTTTATTTTTTGAGATCTTGAAGTTAACATCTTTGTTGCATAGAAAACAATCAACAGGCACATGCCGAGTTGGTAAGCAGACATCAACGATTGAAGGAAAACTGAGTATCACTTCTTAGTAGAAGTTTCAGTCTCTTTTTGAAATTGTATATCGTGTATGACCTAAATTCGTTGGGTAACTGATTGTACAATTTTGCCGCATTATATGAATAACTCCTGGTGAAGATTGCAGAGGAGTGAGGGGGTATAACAAGTAAGTTTCTATTGCGTGTTCTGAGATTGTTCATAGAAGAGAATGTATTGAGTTTTTCAAAGATATATTTTGGAATTTCACTTTTGAGAACTTTGTGCGTAACCGTAAGTAAGTGGAGATTCCGAAGTTCGTCCAACTTCAGCCAACCAGAGTCTTTGAACGCGTCGCTAATGTGATCGAATTTGCGAATGCCGTAAGAAAAACGTATACAAGAGTTTTGTATTCTCTGGAGGCGGTTTTGGTCAATTTTCAGAAGGGCAGGTCCATAAATACTGTCACAGTAAGACAACTTCGACATGATTAGGGTTTCGCATATAGTGAGTTTAAGGTGCTTAGAAAGGAGATGCCTATTTGGAAATAATTCCCTAAGTACATTATAGGATGCTTGACAGAGATGGCTAACGTGTTTGGTGAATCTTAGAAGGCTGTCAATCCATAGTCCTAGGTTTTTACTTTCCTTAACTATTGGGAGTGTATCGTTTCCAATATTGATCAACATTTCATCGCGAACATCCTCCAGTTTTTTCTTGGAGCCAAATAGCATAACCTGTGACTTTTTAGAATTCAAACGCAAATTATGTGCTGTAGAGAAATCAAATAAATTATTTAAGTCATTGTTCATATGATCTTGAGCAGAATTGATATGAAGACTATTGAAAGATATATAAAGTTGGGTATCATCGGCGTAGTGATGTATTATAGCACTTTCAATGATTTCATGAAAATCGGAAATATATATAGAGAAGAGTAGTGGCCCCAAAATAGATCCCTGAGGAACACCGTAATCTACATTCAAGGAATTCGACTCGACTCCATCCAACACAACACATTGGCTACGATTGGAAAGATAATTACTTATGAGATCAACAGCACCGTTAGAAAAACCAAAGTATTTAAGTTTCAAGCATAGTATAGAGTGATCCAAAGTATCGAATGCTTTGCTATAGTCCAATAATACCAAACAGGACATGTCGCCATGGTCCGCTGCTCTGAAAAGATCATCGGTGATTGCCATAAGAGCTGTTGTAGTACTATGTTCGTTCCGGAAGCCAGATTGAACATGGGTTATTATACCATGAGTATAAATGTAGTCAGACATTTGATCTTTGATGATCATTTCTAGGGCTTTGGAGAGGGAAGGTAAAATACTTATAGGTCTCAAGTCAGAAAAATCAATAGGGGTATTACATTTGGCCAGAGGGAAAATCAATGCGTGTTTCCAGTCAATTGGAAAAGTACTCGTGTTTAAAGCAAAATTGAAAATGAATGTAAAATGATCTATCAAATGTGATTGTACCAACTGAATCATTCTGAGAGATATTTGGTCAGTTCCAACTGCATTACTTTTTATTTTATTCAGATATTTTCGCACAGTTTCAGAAGATACATTGGTGAAGGAGAAACAAGATTCACGGCTAACATTTTTATATTTATCAAGGAGAGATATCTGTGAGTCAGTTTTGATTGGATGAGTGATGCAGTTGAAATTAAGGTTAATTTTATTTACATTTTTTAATTGCTCCGGGATACTTGGTTTTGACTTTTGTCGAAGAATTTCTAGCGACCTGAGAGTGTTGTAAATCTCTCTAGAATTCTTCCTTTTCAGAACGTATTCCAGATACGCCTTTTTTTCCCTGCGTATAGCTCCGGTAGTATAGTTCCTCAAGTCAGTATAACTTCTCCAAGATGCGATGGTTTTCAATGTTTTATATTTTTTATAAGCTCTATCTCTAAGTTGTATCATCTGTTTGATGTTAAAGGTAAGCCAAGGAGCAGGTGGTTTTGTCACTCTGATATTTCTTAAAGGTGCGTGGTGATTAAATATATTGATTAACCCTTGGTTCATAAAAGTCAGCATTTCATCCAGAGTTTCTAATTCGTAGATAAAATTCCAGTTATGAGATATCAAATGTTCATTGAATAAGTTCACGTCAAAATTTGAAAAGTCACGGTATGAAATATACTTAGGTTGTCTTATCATTTTGTAACAGTCAATTTTACAACTGACTGCTAAATGATCTGATATTCCATTATATATTTGTATATCCAGAGAATATTCTGTGTTTATTCCGGATATATAAAGACTTATGAAGACATTCAGTAGATATCATAATAGGAATATTCTAAGATTAATCATAAAGAATATTCTACTGATATTCCTATCTGAATATCCTGACAAGGAGATTCAAAGAACATTATAGAATATTAAGAATCGGATGGAAATTGGAGCATCTATAATTTTTATCGATATATTTATACTTTATTGGAGATTTTATTTCCATGATTATATATATATATATATTATTAGTAGTTCCGGTAAAGACCATACCATCCGGAAGATTTGAAAAAATCCGTTATTGTGCTTGGAAAAATATGGAGTAGAAAGGAAAAATAGAAATGAAATATACTATATTAATTTCTTCTTCAACTGGTTCAAGTCATAAGTTGTCATGTAAGATCTTTGGTTGTATAGCTGGAAACGATCTGAAAACACAATCAACCAAAGTTCTGTGGCGACTGGCGACCGAATGACCAATGTCAAAATCCAATGTCATTCTACCGCGGTCCGTGACTCCGCGATCGATCTCATCTGTCTTATGTATGTTCTGTTGTTGATCTATGGTCAATGTTCGTTTGGTTGGAATTTGTTGGATCTGATTCGATTCGATGTGGCGTGGCTTGGCGCGTCATGTAATAAAAATGAGTCTATAATTTTTTCCCAATTGGATACCATTTGGACACCAGTTTCATTCAAATTGGATTGCAGAATCTTTGCATCGAAATTACCAAGTGAGTTTATTTACCTTTTTTAAATCTTGAATTTGAGAATGTCTCAAATAATATCTGGCATGGAAACCAATTCAATAAAAAGAAACTCTACTTGGTATAGACACATACATAGAGAAAAGACTGCGGTTTTGGCAGAAATGAATAATAAAATACAGTGTCTCACTGATTATTTTGATGCTGATGAGGGTGAAGATTTTATTTCATCTCATTCAATGGATAAAGGCAAACAAATTGATCATCAGTGCATCAACCCTATTGATCAGTCACATGAATTCAACATTGATTCTGATGATTCACGTATTACATCTTCATCCATAAATCAGGTAGATCATAGCAGTTCCTCAACCTGTATAGATCAGAATTCACAGAATCATCTTGGTGCAGATATTGGTGATTTGAGTCATCACTCAGTTTGTGCAATACAAAATCATCTTGATAATTATGATACTGATAAAACAGCTTCTTGTTCTAGTACTCCTGATACTATGGTAGCTAATGAGTTATGTAACTGGGCAGTTTCATATAAAATACCACACAATGCTCTGAACAAATTATTGGATATTCTTTCCCACAGTAATAGTGATAGTTTGAAGGCTTGCCTAAGGACTCCAGAACACTATTGAAAACTCCAAAAAAACTGTTATATAGGAATGTTGCCCCAGGGAATTATTGCATGTTGGTATAAAAAAATCACTTGATAACATTCATCAGAAGAATAAAATTACCCCAATGCATAATATAAGTATCAAAATAAATATTGATAGCCTTCCACTTGCTAAGAGCACCTCCAGTCAGGTATATCCAATCCTTGGTATCACTAAAATTTTGAATCATGAAAAAGTTTTCCTGATAGGTTGTTATCATGGTTATTCAAAACCCAATGATTTTTTGTCAGATTTCATTGATGAAGCTGTAGATCTCACTAACAATGGGATAATTGTATGTGGAAAGCAGTGTACTTTCAAAATTTCAATGTTTTTGATGGATGCAGTTGCTAAAGCATCAGTCTTGTATATAAAAGGTCACTCAGGTTATAGCTCCTGTACCAAATGCTCTCAACAGGGAGAATATCACAATGATAGGGTGGTTTTTCCTAATATACAGTTTGAGCTTAGAACTAATTCAAGTTTTGTTGCACAAGAAGACAATGTTCATCACAATGGTCATAACAATTTAATACAGATACCAGGAATTGATTTAGGTAGAGATGTGCCTCTTGATTATATGCATCTAGTTTTACTTGGAGTGGTGAAAAAAATTGTTGGTGGAATATGGGTCTTTGGTCAACCACCACATAAACTTCCAGCTAGAGATATCATTAAAATTTCAGAAAATCTATCAGAAGTTGGACCTTTCATACCCTCAGAATTTGCAAGAAAACCTAGATCTCTCTCAGAAGTTAAACGATGGAAAGCTACTGAATTTAGACAACTCTTATTCTACACTGGACCTGTGGTACTGAAGAAAATAATTTCTAAAACTAAATACCAGCATTTCTTAACCCTCACAGTAGCAATGATCCTATTGTCAAGTAATGAATTCTGTAGTACTCATTCTGATTATGCAGAATCTTATTGATTCATTTTGTGCAAACTATGATAGATATATATGGTGTACAATTTATTTCTCACAATTTCCATAATTTACTGCATTTGGCTGATGATGTTAGATATTTTGGATCAGTAGAAAATGTTAGTAACTTCTCAAGTGAAAATTATCTCCATACTATATTGAATCTCATAAGGAAACATGATAATCCACTTGCTCAAATTATTTGTAGAATTGGAGAGATTAATGAAAATAAGATACACACTGATATCTCACCAAAAATTGATTTTACCCTAGGAAAGGAATACTCAGGTGGTATTTTGCCCAATGGGTGTCAAGGCCCTGAGTATAAGTCTGTTATTTTTTCAACATTCAAGTTCACAATATCTCTGAATGATTCATGTTGCATGATGAAAGATGATTCCATTGTAGAAATAAGAAATATTGCATTTTCTACAGAACAAAACAACCCAGTAATCATCTGTCAGAAATATCTGGTCAAAATAAATTTTTTTGAGAGGCCTTGCCCATCCGATTTTTTGAATATATTTCGTGTTAGTTCTCTTAGTGAAATTATTTCTGTTCCTGTGAAAGAAATAAAATCCAAATTAGTTAGACTTCCCTATGAGAACAGTTTTGTGGTATTTCCATTATTACACCAAACTGAGCATCAAACCCAATAATAAGTGCACAGTGTAATAAAATCGGGAATATTATAAGAATATAATATTTTATTTTCTTTTATATCCAATAAATCTTTCCATTAGGAACTCAAATTAAAATGTCTTTCAATTGAAATGTACTTGAATTGAATGTTCCATAAAACATTAATAGCAGACAATTTTTTTTTGTTTATATTTTTGTTCAGTTATAATGTAGATGTGCAATTAATAATTACCAGTGGAAGTTACTTTGAAAGTTATTTTGCCTTATCTGGTACTTTGTTAACCAGTTGAGGAAATACCTCCAGAAATATTCATGGAGACATTTTCCTAATGTATTTTTTGTATTTATTTTCAATGTTCAGAATCGCAAAAGTTTCATAAGTTGTTTTCACAGTTAGGCCATAGAAGATCTCAATTTATGGAGAATCATACCCTTATCAAATGTGTTTCTGTTCTAGTAAAGCAAGAAGTTAGCAGATGAATAAGTGAGTGAGAACTGTAATCAACACCAATAACAATTTTATAATTCCAATATATACTTTCAGACCATGTCTTCGATTGTGGTGAAATTTTCCGAAACTGATGAGGTAGAGGCTCTTCCTCATAAATGGCTCATTGGAGAAGGTCTTGTCTCATACCCACCAATAACCTATACAAAGCCCAAATTAGAAAGAGCCATAAAAATACAGGAAGATCCTAATGAAAATTGGCAGACTTTTATGGTGAAGTTGATGTCTACAAAAATCTTCAACAATTTTTCAATTGCTTCAGCAAAGGCATCTTAGGCATGTTTTACATCTGACATCAGTGAGAAAGAAGACTATCTGCCCCCCAAGAGGCAAATGAAGAAAAAAATCATTTCAAGCAGTGAGGATGATAATGGTGATAGTGATGACTCCTTGACCAACTTTCCTTCTTATCCCAAATAAAAAATCAATGATGGTAATAGAAATTTACATATTTCAAGTACTAAAAAAACTACCAATATTCAAATACTTCATGATATTTTTTCATCTCAAAACTTTTGTAACTTTTTTATTCACATTTCAGATCTCCATAATTCCACTCTCCATTGTAGTTCTCAAGAATTACCAGCTACTTTATTACATAGAGAAAACCAAAGGGCAGGAAACGACACCGGAAATGATTGTTCAGGTATGATGGTCTTTGAGTAATTCTGAGTTCTTCATATCATTTTGAGTATCAGTTCATTGAGTATCCAGTTTTTTTTCAGGTTCCATTGTATCTGCTGCTCCTAGGACTCCACTATCCTTGAAACAAGGAAATAGGGAGGAGTTCTCAGGTAAAATAATTGTCTTCAAATAGTCAAAATTCTTCAAGTGAAAAATTGATTTGAGTAAGATATAAACTTGAATTTCAATTTTTCTGTCATAACTTTGTATAATTTTTATCAATTTAAAATAATTTCAAGCAGCGAGGAAGATAATGCTGATATTGAGTCCTTGACCAACTTTCCTTCTAATAAAACTACCAATATTCAAATACTTCATGAAATTTTTTCATCTCAAAACTTTTGTAACTTTTTTATTCACATTTCAGATCTCCATAATTCCACTCTCCATTGTAGTTCTCAAGAATTACCAGCTACTTTATATAGTTCGGTTTTTTTTTCAGGTTTCATCGTATCTGCTACTCCTAGGACTCCATTATCCTCGAAAGAAGGAAATAGGGAGGAGTTCTCAGGTAAAATAATTGTCTTCAAATAGTCAGAATACTTCAAGTGAAAAATTGATTTGAGTCGGATATATAGGGAGAGTGGGCCACTTTGAGACACGTCCACCATGAGACAGTGCTTATATTTTTTGAATTACGCGCTGAATCGACCATCCGACTTCATAAGGTCGAACAAATATAACAGTCAGTCTTCTTCGTGTATTGGAAGCGAGAGTATATTGTGAAAATTTTTTATTATCGTGGTTAATTTGATTCGACTACAGGTAAGTTTTTTCAACACTGTATCTACTAATGGAGTATATTAACTGGGAGTACATCACATTATTATTTCATAGGGCGGTATTTATTGAAATGTTATTGTTTTTAACATATTTTGAGGTTATGGTGCTATTATACTTAATAATGTGGATTCATCATTTTTGAACTTTATGATTGCAAAATGGGCCTCCTAGAGACAGCCCCAATGGGCCACAATGAGACATGTCTCAAGGTGCCCCATGCCACTAATTTAGAATACCTACTATCAGATATAACATTTTTAGAATGTCACGAGGACGAAAGCGAAAGTCAAATAAAGGATTGTTCAGTCCAGAATCCATGGAAAAAGCAGTGAAAGATGTAATCGAGAATAAATTCAGTCTCAGAAAAGCAGCAGATATCAATAATGTTAAGCACCAAACATTGGCTCGTTATGTGAAAAAAACAAAAGATAACCCTGATGGAAAATTGTCCTACAAACCTCATTATGATACCAGGAGAGTTTTTAATGATGATCAAGAATTATTATTGAAAACCTATATTCTACAATGTAGTCAAATGTGCTACGGCAAGTCTACTAAGGATGTAAGACAATTGGCTTATGAGCTTTGTATGCACAATAATATCAATATGCCTGGAAGGTGGATAGATAACAAAAGTGCTGGTCTAGATTGGCTACAAGGCTTCATGAAAAGGTACCCAGATATCACTATACGTCAGCCTGAAGGCTGTAGCTTATCTAGGGTAACGTCTTTCAATCGTACCAATGTTGACTTATTCTTCAATAATTTAGAAGACGTTATGAAGCGGTTCGATGGATTCGCAGAGGGCACACGTATTTTAAACTTAGATGAAACATCCACGACCACAGTACAAAAGTCCTCGAGAATTCTAGCATCAAAGGGAGTGAAACAAATCAATAAAGTTACAAGTGGTGAACGAGGCATATTGGTAACAACATGCTGTATGATCAGTTCGGCAGGTGCGTATTGCCTGGTTGCTCAATGAATATCGATTTCACAGATATTTTTTTCTAGGAGCAGCATTACCACCAGTTTTGGTTTTTCCCAGGGTCAATTTCAAAAAACACATGTTGATTGGCGTCCCCACCGCAACTTTAGGCTTAGCAAATCCATCAGGATGGATGAACAGTGAACTTTTCGTGTCTGTTATAAAACATTTCATACAGCATTCCGGTAGTTCAAAATCAAATCCAACTCTCCTCATTTTGGACAATCATGAAAGCCATTTTTCTGTTGAAACTTTGAACTTGGCAAGAGACAACGGGGTTACTATGCTGACCTTGCCTCCTCACTGTTCCAATAAACTACAGCCTTTAGATGTATCTGTCTTCGCCCCTTTTAAGACTTATTATAATAGTGCAATAGACTCATGGATGATGAGAAATCCAGGGGTACCCATTACCATTTTCCAAATCGCTGAATGTGTTGGCTATGCATTTGATAAGTCTATGACCCCAAGCAATATCAAGTCAGGCTTCAAGAAGTGCGGCATAATGCCTTTCAATCGGCATATATTCGACGAAAATGATTTTTTAATGAGTAGCGTAACTGACAGAGAGAACCTTGCAGTAAACAGAGAAGTTACTGTTGTTCAAGAAGTGGAACAAGAGGATGCCGGTCCGAGCACTTCCTTCACTGTGAATATCGAACAGAAGTCTAGCGAGACACAAATGAAGAGTTTGGATGAGAACTGCACTTCAAGAAACGACATTCTTCTCTCAACGCAAAGAACTGCATTCAAAAGCCCCGAACAATTATTTGGCTATCCCAAAGCTAAAGCAAGAAAGGGTACGGCACAAAGAAGGAAAGGTAGAAGCAAGATATTAACTGATACGCCAGAAAAAATGGAAATAGAAGAGAAAGAAAATGAGAAGAAGCGTAAGTTATCTCTCCAGTTATCCAAAGGAACAAAAAAAAAATTAGTTACCAAAAATCCTGAGCCGTTATCATCATCTTCTGACAGTGAGGGTAATCATTCATTCGATTCAGATTCTTCAGACATAGAATCTTTTGATGAACTCGAATTTGGAAGACATCGAGACACTCCTGAAGTCAATTCTTATGTGTTAGTGGAGTTCATTGATAAGAAAACTGTGTTTTACGTAGCCAAAATTATCAGCATAAGAGATAATGGCTTTGAAGTCAGTTTTTTGCGCCATAGTGCTAAAGTTCCAAATAAATTTGTGTTTCCCATAGTGGAGGATATTTCGATAATAAATGAATGAGAGATCAAATGCGTTTTGCCGCAGCCCCAGAACTGCGGAGGTACCAAAAGACAGAAGTCATACATCACCTTTGGTATCAAATTCGATAATATTGAAATAAGATGAATATAGATATATAAGTTTTTTATGTTCTCAACATATTCACAATAAATGAAACAGTTTTGGAATATTTTATGAGTATGTCTCAAGGTAACCTTTTTAAGTCTCAAGGTAGCCCAAATAATGGGCAACCATGAGACAAAATCAACTTTTTTTAATATACCAAAAAATCATCATTGATTCAAAATGTGTGGAATTTGCTACTTGAGTAAGTTGTGAAACAAATCGTTAGATCAATATCCATATCTGAAATTTCAATAATCCATAAGATATTACTTGTAGTTCAAAATAACCGAAAAGTGTCCCAATGTGGCCCACTCTCCCCTACTTCAATTTCAATTTTTCTGTCATAACTTTGTATAATTATTATCAATTTCAATTATTTCATTTCATCCAGCAAATTGCTTATCCATATTCATGAATGTTTTGGTGTTTTCTGTTCATTTTGATAACTTGTTTTTAAGTTCCTTTCAATATTCATGAATACATCATATATTTGAAATATAAACATGTTTACCATCAAACATTTGAACTTTTATGAAAAGTATTACTTTGATGCACTACTGTGGAAAATATCAATTCAAAGATCTAGTGTAAAAATTATTCTAGATGAGAAGAACATTTAGTAGTGTACCTACACCGGTATCAGACCACTTTGACCCCGAATGACCCCGTCAAGCGACCTCCGTCAGCGACATGTAACGCAGCGACACCAGCGCCACCACAACAACGCCATCTGGTGGCGATAATCGGGGGTAAATACATCTTCGATCTGAAGACATCTTAGATCTGAAGACATCTTCCATCTGGAGACGTCTTGCAGACCACACCCCACTCACACCATCCCCTCAGGCCTCCGCTGTACCCCTTTGGTCCCCTCAGTTCTCCGCTGTACCCCCTTGGCCCCCTCAGGCCTCCGCTGTATCCCCTTGGCCCCCTCAGGCCTCCGCTGTACCCCCTTGGCCCCCTCAGGTCTCCGCTGTACCCCCTTGGCCCCCTACAGGTATTCGCTATACCCCCTTGACCCCCCTAAGACTGCGCCCCCTTAGCGCTCCGCATCCGGAAACATCTCATGACGTCATATTTTATTTAAAAAAATCCTTCTATCGGCGGGATTTGAACTCCAGACCAGCGGATTACATGTCCGATGCGTTCCCACAGAGCTACGACCACTATATAATTTAATTGCATTCAATGTCGATGCAACGTTATCGCTCAGCGTGACGTAGTCGAGCAGATCCGTCCCAAAGATAAGAGAACGTAGCAACCTCGGTAAGCGGGGAGCAGCGGAAACGAACAATGGCTTATTCATTCATTATACATCAGTGTATGAATAGAGAGAATCGCATTCAAGGTCAGGTTCGCTGCATTCCATTGATGACTCAACATATCACACCATGGAGCAGGGAAAGGAACAATGGCTTATTCATTCAATAAACATCAGTGTATTAATAGACATAATTGCATTCAAGGTCAGGTTCGCTGCATTCCATTGATGATTCAACATGATACAATATTTCGCGTAACGTTACAAAGATAAGAGACGACAAAGCGACTGACACTGTTGCCAGACGTTTGAAAAAATAAGCATTGATGCCAGACTTTCAAAAATATCTGGAAATATACCATAATGCACCTACAGCTTACCCAAGTGGAATCTGAACCATAGATGGATAACGTCTGAAGTATTACAGGGTGTGGCTGCCTGAAATTAGGCGTCTGATATCTGACGTATGACGTCATCGTTTCAAAATATCGAAAGGTCACCAACTGTTTAGTTATTTCCATCTGAACCACAACGTGTGATTATTCAAAATTGATGGATAACGTTTGACGTATTACAGGGTGTCAACCTGAAGTCAGGCGTCTGACATCTGACGTATGACGTCATCATTTCAAAATGGCCGCTGAAATCGGGAGATCACTAACTGTTTAGTAATTTCCGTATTATAAAGGTAATATACATACAGCTTACACAAGTAGAATCGGAATCACCACGTCTGAATACTCAAAATTGATGAATAAAGTTTGACGTATGACAAGGTGTGGCTGCCTGAAGTTATTTATTATTTAGTAATTTTTGTATTAAATATACCTACAGCTCACACAAGTAGAATCCGAACCACAGCATTGATATCGACGCAACAGAATTCATGAACTCGTTAATATAAAGATGTCAATGACAAAATGATTGATTTTCTCTACGAATTATCAGAAAATATTCACTTCCGGTTTATTAAAAAGCGACATAGAGAAAAACTAATGTTTTATTCGTGATCCCCATGACGTGTAAACTTCAAAAACATCAACTTCCGGTTTCACTTCCGGTTTCCATTTTTCCACTTAACATAGTCATGTGGGTACTCTGAGAGAAGGATTTTTCACGGACATTCCAAATATATCATTTTACCTATGTACAAAGTCTCAAGGTTAAAGAGATATCAATCAAAATAAATCGAAATAATGAAAAAATCTATGTAAACAATTCACAAACTCTTCGTGTAATGATTTTCTGGTCGATCCAGCTTTTCGACGAGTTATCAAAAAATATCCGCTTCCGGTTCATCAAAAATCGATATAGAGAAAAACTAATGTTTTATTCGTGATCCCCATGACGTGTAGACTTCAAAAACATCAACTTCCGGTTTTACTTCCGGTTTCTATTTCTCCACTTAACATAGTCATGTGGGTACTCTGAGAGAAGGATTTTTCACGGACATTCCAAATATATCATTTTACCTATGTACAAAGTCTCAAGGATAAAGAGATATCAATCAAAATAAATCGAAATAATGAAAAAAATTTATGTAAACAATTCATAATCTCTTCGTGTAATGATTTCCTGGCCGATCCAGCTTCTCGACAAATTATCACAAAATATCCACTTCCGGTTCATTAAAAAGCTATATAGAGAAAAACTAATGGAATATTCGTGACCCCCATGACGTGTAGACTTCAAAAACAACAACTTCCGGTTTCACTTCCGGTTTCCATTTTGTTAGTAAACAGGGTCATGTGGGTACTCATTGAAAAGGTTATTTCACGTACATTCCTAATATATTAACTTACCTATATACAAAGTCCCCAAGGTTTGCGAGATATCAATCAAAATTTCTCGAAATATTGATAAAACAATAAAAACTGTTCACCATCTCTTTGAGTACTGCTTTTCTAACCGATCTATCTCCTTGATGAATTATCGAAAAATATCCTCTTCCAATTCGTAAAAAATAGAGATATAGGGGAAAAAATGAGATGTTAGTGAACCCATAACGTTCGGACATCGAAACAACAACTTCCGGTTTCACTTCCGGTTACAATTTTTTCAGTAAACAGAGCCATGTGGGTACTCTGAGAGAAGGATATCTCACGGACATCCCGAATATATCAACTTACCAATATACAAAATCTCAAGGTTTGCGAGATATTGACGAAAATTGGTGAAATAATCAAAACAACACTGTTACACGCAAGAAAGTGCTATGGAGAGTCGATTTGAGTCCACGGTTAACTCATGTTTCTATCTTATTAATCAATATTCTAGTAGGAGACTATAATTTTTGTACAACTCATATCAGGAAATGCCATTTACACCATAATGAAAACCAAGTAGGTGAAATGATAAATAGGAAATCGATAATCAATTTTGAAGTAACCGATAACACATAGGGTTAATAAAGTTTCAAAAAAAGCTCTGTTCAAGGTATGTTTATAAATTCCAAGGCAATATAACTATTAAGATCACATTATATTGGAACCAGGTACTTCAATCATTGATCTACTCGAAAAATATGTCTCGAAACAGATATAATTTTCTATATTTAGGATTGCACTTCCAGCATCGGCAATACATGGAATAATATCGGAAATCTCGAGGTGAATGTTTCAAGGACTAAGAATTATCGAAATTTCAAAAACGGAGCTCTGATCAAGGTATGGTTATAAATTCCAAAGCTGTATAACTATTCACATCACATTATATTGAAGCCAGATACTTCAATCATTATTCACCTCGAAAAATATGATACGAAACATATATACTTTTCTATATTTGGGATCGCACTTTCAGCAAAGAGAATATGTGTCAACGTCTACAGAAATCAATGCTTTCATTCAAAATGTTTTCGATAGGTCTAACGATGGAACCAACAGGCTGATAAAATACAGGGATGTAAAAACTATCTAGTCTGGAAGAAATATACTGGGTGTGTAAGAAATTACACTAAGTGTATTCAATAGGTGTACCGTTCGAAAAATACAAATGTACTGACTGGTACAGGATGTATCAAGAATTAATGATGACGTTTAACGTTTGATAGGTATAATTTGATGGTTGACGCTCAACGACTGGAACTTGAGAGCCTTGGTCACGTGAGGGTGGATATGGTTGTATTATGATCAGTGACGAAAACAATTTTATATTGATGAATTATTGAAAAAGTGTTCCTATATTTTCGTGAAAACGCGACATAGGAGAAAACAAATGATACATTTATGATCCCCATGATGAAAAGAGCTCAAACTTTTTGTTTTTCTAGTGAACAGGGATTATATGGGTACTCCGGAAAAATGATTTTTCACGGACATTTCGAGAATTCAACTTGTATATATTCTGAGACTTAAGACCAAAATTGATATTAATTGATAAACATTCATAACAATGACAAACCTTACGAATACAACGCACATATGTCGCGCAAATACAAAAAACGCGCAGACATCGCACCCTTATCAAAAAACTATCAAAAATGATAAATAGCACGACGAAAAGTCGAACATGCGTCTTACATATATCATGCTAACGTCGTTATCCGTCAAAGATCTATCAGACAACGTCGTCTAAAATTTTTGAATACGATGATTCGCATGACAAAGCGTCACGCATTCATTAAACAAGTAGAAAACATCAAAATTCATCACGCATACATCACCCATACGTCGCACATGCGTCGAACATACGTCATGCAAACGTCACACATTCATCGAGAATCTATCAAACAGCAACATAAAAACGATTAATAACGTACTGACATTGCAAATCCAAAATGGTAGCTATTAAAGTTTAGCATCTGGCATCTGACATTCGGTGTCCGACATTTGACGCTTGGCGTACTAGGATTTCTGTTATTCACCAACATAAAGTTGTAGATATAAAAATAAACATAGGGCAATCATTGAAGAACATTGAATATGTTAAAAAAACATGACGCATGCGTTGTGCATACGTTGCGCATACGTCATACATACGTCGTGCAAACGAAGCGCCTACATCGAATATCCATAATACAACGTGTTTAAAACCTTGAAATGAGAAATAGCATGACATGATATCCA
The DNA here is from genome assembly GCA_029955515.1 of Chrysomela aeneicollis. Taxonomy (NCBI): domain Eukaryota; kingdom Metazoa; phylum Arthropoda; class Insecta; order Coleoptera; family Chrysomelidae; genus Chrysomela; species Chrysomela aeneicollis. Next base: position 2,098,286 of record JARUHQ010000031.1, on the reverse strand, counting down.
TCACACATTCATTTTATGACGTTGAAAATTTTGAAAATAAAAACTCCACGCATGCGTCGTACGTACACCACGCTGACGTCGTGCCTTCGTCGGAAATCTACCACGCAACGTATAAGAACTTCAATAACAATAAATAGCATAACGAAACGTCAGACATGAGTTATACATATATTGCATCGACGTCGTGTCCTTGTGAAAATGAAAATGTTCAAAACGATTTATAAATCTAATAACCATCACTTATTCATTAAACAATATCAAAAACTTTGAAAAACACTACACGAAAGTTGTAGAGATGTCATTGATAAATTCAACGACAGACGACAAAGAGTACTAGAAGCAAGAGAAGTGAGTAATTGAAAGATTCGACGATAGGGTCGATAGGAGTGAGTGAGTCATAGACGAATGACCCGGTGTTAAAATTATTATGATACAGGGTGACACATAATTCTCAATGAATCATCACATGGAATATTCACTTCCGGATGGCGGAAGATCTACGTGACCGAATAGCTATGTTCAAAACTTCAATTATAATTATTAACATTAGTTTTGAATTCGTTAAATTATGGTTACATGAAAATAGGACAGTATATGACAAAATACATCAAGAGTATATTCATTTCATTATTGCTTTCAAATTCAAGTTGATCTATGTAATGAAATATGAATAATGAATCATTATTTACCACCACTTTTACAATTATTCACCAACAGATGTCAACTTCGATGAAAAACCCATACACTTAGTTGAAAAACCTCGATATCAATATAATGATGGATTCAGGAATGCTAGTAAATGGAATAATATCAAACCTAACGTCATACATGACGTAGAACCTGACATCACACGCGACGTCTGAGACGTGCGTAAGACGTTAGACTCAGGTTTTCGATCAAGTAAGCTTCATGAATGTGGAAGAGGATCGTTTGGTAGGTCACACTTTTCTTTTCAAGTTCTCAAGAAATTCGCAAATTCATTGAATGGATCTGGTGGTAACAATAATCATTTTATAAAAAATAGAAAAATAATCCACTTTCATCTTTCAAATTTGGTAAATGTTATACATCATAATTCCTAGGGGAAAAATAAAAACGAAAAATTATAGATTTTTATATATATTTCTCACACATTATTCAAATCTCTCAATACATTCATTTCATGAAGGAACAAATATTCCCTGAGTGCATTACTTACTAAACTATCATTTGATATTTCACAAAATGAATACAGAGCTTCAAAATAATCAATATAACCAGCATCTTTATTGAAAATCGATTTAATCAAATTCAAAATATTATTATAAAATGTACAGAAGTTCATTTTTTTCAGTAAAACCACCCGATGGCCCACTAAACTTCGATGAACTTGAAGGATCTGCGTAGCATCCTCGACACCGATAAGGAACTCGACATCATGTTTTTCGACGAGTAAACATTTGATCCCATCAAACACCAATTGTGATATTTTGCAGAAATCTCCACATGGAAACGATACTGGCTCATATTCATCTTGGTGGGTTGGTAACTTCTCGTAGAAAAAATTTTCCAATGCTCGTTTCAGTAATACAGTGAAAGTTTTCCATTCCGTTGTACAAAAAGATTGTTTATTTGGTTTGTATGGTTGTGATAAAATTATAGATGGATTGAATTTTCTCGCTGGACTCAAACCCACTCCTACCTGGAAGGCTCTCAACTGGAATAATGTGTAGAGTAGGTAATGTTTCTCGGCTCGGGCTGCATTTTCGTACATCTCCAACACTTCATCTAATTCTTGATGATATTTCGCATTATTGAAAGATGATTCGGTGAAATATGAATCAATATCGTCTTCTGACACACTCACATAACCACTATCTCGACTTGATGTTGACATGATAGACTAAGTTAAAATATTTTCAGACTGAGATCAATTTCATGTATCTATTTATAGTCTCCCCCCACATTCGAGAACAATAGAGTTGAAATCATTATTGCGAGATGAATCTTGACATATCAAATATGAGAATAATGCTGATTCAAGTAGAATAGCAGAAAAACAGAGGTATTACATGAATGCGTTGCTTATCTCCCCACATGATGCCCTGAGGAATGCAAAGTTGCATATCGAATATGAGATGTAATAAACATGATGATTCAGGGAGATAACATCAACATCATCACAATCTTTGAATTATGGTCGTGATTTATGATATCATCATCGACCACCTGCGAACTTATCAAAGATCTCTTCTATATTGTCGATTCATCTGATGAAATACAGAGAATAAGCATGACATTATTATTGCCAAATGAAATCCGAACCACCACATGTGAAAACCCCAAATTGATGGATAATATTTGACGTATGACAGAGGCGTACTAGGGCTGCTGGAGTTTGGCGTCTGACATCTGACAGTTAACGTTTGACGATACGTCATGCATACGAAGTCTTTTTTCTATAGAAAATCTATCAATCAACGCAAAAAAACTTCAAAAACAATGGAAAGCATGACGAAACGTCAAGCATGCGTCATACATACATCGCGCAGACATCGTGTATTTCTTAAAAATCTATCAAACAATATATTGAAACTATAAAAACGAGTAATAGCATGACTAGATATAATGCATTCATCAAATAACATCGAAAACGATAAAAAACATCACGAATACGTCATGCAACTTATGTCAACTGTCAAGTATTCCATGGCGCTGTGTCATATGTCAATCGGAAAGTGTTCCATGATGCTGCTGATGACGCCAGAGTATGGAAACGCAACGCGTCATAGACTACTAGTTCGACCAATCAGAAGCCGTCATATTCCAAACCACTTCTTTTTTGGCGGGAAATTAAAGTTATTTTTATGATATCACCCCTTAGCCCCCCCAGGTCACCGCTGTGCCCCCTTTATGCGCAACACGTTAGACTCTGAGTTCAGGTGGGGCTTCGTGACGTTAGATTCAGAGGTTAGGTTAGGTTGGGTCTCGAGACGTTAGACTCAAAGGTTATGTTAGGACCCCGTGGCGTTCGATTCTAACGTTAGGTTAGGTTGGATCCCGAGACGTTAGCCTCAGAAGATAGGTTAGGTCTCCGACCTAACCTAACCTAACGACCTAACGTCTCGGGATCCAACCTAACCTAACGTTAGAATGGAACGTCACGGGGTCCTAACATAACCTTTGAGTCTAACGTCTCGAGACCCAACCTAACCTAACCTCTGAATCTAACGTCACGAAGCCCCACCTGAACTCAGAGTCTAACGTGTTGCGCATAAAGGGGGCACAGCGGTGACCTGGGGGGGCTAAGGGGTGATATCATAAAAATAACTTTAATTTCCCGCCAAAAAAGAAGTGGTTTGGAATATGACGGCTTCTGATTGGTCGAACTAGTAGTCTATGACGCGTTGCGTTTCCATACTCTGGCGTCATCAGCAGCATCATGGAACACTTTCCGATTGACATATGACACAGCGCCATGGAATACTTGACAGTTGACATAAGTTGCATGACGTATTCGTGATGTTTTTTATCGTTTTCGATGTTATTTGATGAATGCATTATATCTAGTCATGCTATTACTCGTTTTTATAGTTTCAATATATTGTTTGATAGATTTTTAAGAAATACACGATGTCTGCGCGATGTATGTATGACGCATGCTTGACGTTTCGTCATGCTTTCCATTGTTTTTGAAGTTTTTTTGCGTTGATTGATAGATTTTCTATAGAAAAAAGACTTCGTATGCATGACGTATCGTCAAACGTTAACTGTCAGATGTCAGACGCCAAACTCCAGCAGCCCTAGTACGCCTCTGTCATACGTCAAATATTATCCATCAATTTGGGGTTTTCACATGTGGTGGTTCGGATTTCATTTGGCAATAATAATGTCATGCTTATTCTCTGTATTTCATCAGATGAATCGACAATATAGAAGAGATCTTTGATAAGTTCGCAGGTGGTCGATGATGATATCATAAATCACGACCATAATTCAAAGATTGTGATGATGTTGATGTTATCTCCCTGAATCATCATGTTTATTACATCTCATATTCGATATGCAACTTTGCATTCCTCAGGGCATCATGTGGGGAGATAAGCAACGCATTCATGTAATACCTCTGTTTTTCTGCTATTCTACTTGAATCAGCATTATTCTCATATTTGATATGTCAAGATTCATCTCGCAATAATGATTTCAACTCTATTGTTCTCGAATGTGGGGGGAGACTATAAATAGATACATGAAATTGATCTCAGTCTGAAAATATTTTAACTTAGTCTATCATGTCAACATCAAGTCGAGATAGTGGTTATGTGAGTGTGTCAGAAGACGATATTGATTCATATTTCACCGAATCATCTTTCAATAATGCGAAATATCATCAAGAATTAGATGAAGTGTTGGAGATGTACGAAAATGCAGCCCGAGCCGAGAAACATTACCTACTCTACACATTATTCCAGTTGAGAGCCTTCCAGGTAGGAGTGGGTTTGAGTCCAGCGAGAAAATTCAATCCATCTATAATTTTATCACAACCATACAAACCAAATAAACAATCTTTTTGTACAACGGAATGGAAAACTTTCACTGTATTACTGAAACGAGCATTGGAAAATTTTTTCTACGAGAAGTTACCAACCCACCAAGATGAATATGAGCCAGTATCGTTTCCATGTGGAGATTTCTGCAAAATATCACAATTGGTGTTTGATGGGATCAAATGTTTACTCGTCGAAAAACATGATGTCGAGTTCCTTATCGGTGTCGAGGATGCTACGCAGATCCTTCAAGTTCATCGAAGTTTAGTGGGCCATCGGGTGGTTTTACTGAAAAAAATGAACTTCTGTACATTTTATAATAATATTTTGAATTTGATTAAATCGATTTTCAATAAAGATGCTGGTTATATTGATTATTTTGAAGCTCTGTATTCATTTTGTGAAATATCAAATGATAGTTTAGTAAGTAATGCACTCAGGGAATATTTGTTTCTTCATGAAATGAATGTATTGAGAGATTTGAATAATGTGTGAGAAATATATATAAAAATCTATAATTTTTCGTTTTTATTTTTCCCCTGGGAATTATGATGTATAACATTTACCAAATTTGAAAGATGAAAGTGGATTATTTTTCTATTTTTTATAAAATGATTATTGTTACCACCAGATCCATTCAATGAATTTGCGAATTTCTTGAGAACTTGAAAAGAAAAGTGTGACCTACCAAACGATCCTCTTCCACATTCATGAAGCTTACTTGATCGAAAACCTGAGTCTAACGTCTTACGCACGTCTCAGACGTCGCGTGTGATGTCAGGTTCTACGTCATGTATGACGTTAGGTTTGATATTATTCCATTTACTAGCATTCCTGAATCCATCATTATATTGATATCGAGGTTTTTCAACTAAGTGTATGGGTTTTTCATCGAAGTTGACATCTGTTGGTGAATAATTGTAAAAGTGGTGGTAAATAATGATTCATTATTCATATTTCATTACATAGATCAACTTGAATTTGAAAGCAATAATGAAATGAATATACTCTTGATGTATTTTGTCATATACTGTCCTATTTTCATGTAACCATAATTTAACGAATTCAAAACTAATGTTAATAATTATAATTGAAGTTTTGAACATAGCTATTCGGTCACGTAGATCTTCCGCCATCCGGAAGTGAATATTCCATGTGATGATTCATTGAGAATTATGTGTCACCCTGTATCATAATAATTTTAACACCGGGTCATTCGTCTATGACTCACTCACTCCTATCGACCCTATCGTCGAATCTTTCAATTACTCACTTCTCTTGCTTCTAGTACTCTTTGTCGTCTGTCGTTGAATTTATCAATGACATCTCTACAACTTTCGTGTAGTGTTTTTCAAAGTTTTTGATATTGTTTAATGAATAAGTGATGGTTATTAGATTTATAAATCGTTTTGAACATTTTCATTTTCACAAGGACACGACGTCGATGCAATATATGTATAACTCATGTCTGACGTTTCGTTATGCTATTTATTGTTATTGAAGTTCTTATACGTTGCGTGGTAGATTTCCGACGAAGGCACGACGTCAGCGTGGTGTACGTACGACGCATGCGTGGAGTTTTTATTTTCAAAATTTTCAACGTCATAAAATGAATGTGTGATGGATATCATGTCATGCTATTTCTCATTTCAAGGTTTTAAACACGTTGTATTATGGATATTCGATGTAGGCGCTTCGTTTGCACGACGTATGTATGACGTATGCGCAACGTATGCACAACGCATGCGTCATGTTTTTTTAACATATTCAATGTTCTTCAATGATTGCCCTATGTTTATTTTTATATCTACAACTTTATGTTGGTGAATAACAGAAATCCTAGTACGCCAAGCGTCAAATGTCGGACACCGAATGTCAGATGCCAGATGCTAAACTTTAATAGCTACCATTTTGGATTTGCAATGTCAGTACGTTATTAATCGTTTTTATGTTGCTGTTTGATAGATTCTCGATGAATGTGTGACGTTTGCATGACGTATGTTCGACGCATGTGCGACGTATGGGTGATGTATGCGTGATGAATTTTGATGTTTTCTACTTGTTTAATGAATGCGTGACGCTTTGTCATGCGAATCATCGTATTTAAAAATTTTAGACGACGTTGTCTGATAGATCTTTGACGGATAACGACGTTAGCATGATATATGTAAGACGCATGTTCGACTTTTCGTCGTGCTATTTATCATTTTTGATAGTTTTTTGATAAGGGTGCGATGTCTGCGCGTTTTTTGTATTTGCGCGACATATGTGCGTTGTATTCGTAAGGTTTGTCATTGTTATGAATGTTTATCAATTAATATCAATTTTGGTCTTAAGTCTCAGAATATATACAAGTTGAATTCTCGAAATGTCCGTGAAAAATCATTTTTCCGGAGTACCCATATAATCCCTGTTCACTAGAAAAACAAAAAGTTTGAGCTCTTTTCATCATGGGGATCATAAATGTATCATTTGTTTTCTCCTATGTCGCGTTTTCACGAAAATATAGGAACACTTTTTCAATAATTCATCAATATAAAATTGTTTTCGTCACTGATCATAATACAACCATATCCACCCTCACGTGACCAAGGCTCTCAAGTTCCAGTCGTTGAGCGTCAACCATCAAATTATACCTATCAAACGTTAAACGTCATCATTAATTCTTGATACATCCTGTACCAGTCAGTACATTTGTATTTTTCGAACGGTACACCTATTGAATACACTTAGTGTAATTTCTTACACACCCAGTATATTTCTTCCAGACTAGATAGTTTTTACATCCCTGTATTTTATCAGCCTGTTGGTTCCATCGTTAGACCTATCGAAAACATTTTGAATGAAAGCATTGATTTCTGTAGACGTTGACACATATTCTCTTTGCTGAAAGTGCGATCCCAAATATAGAAAAGTATATATGTTTCGTATCATATTTTTCGAGGTGAATAATGATTGAAGTATCTGGCTTCAATATAATGTGATGTGAATAGTTATACAGCTTTGGAATTTATAACCATACCTTGATCAGAGCTCCGTTTTTGAAATTTCGATAATTCTTAGTCCTTGAAACATTCACCTCGAGATTTCCGATATTATTCCATGTATTGCCGATGCTGGAAGTGCAATCCTAAATATAGAAAATTATATCTGTTTCGAGACATATTTTTCGAGTAGATCAATGATTGAAGTACCTGGTTCCAATATAATGTGATCTTAATAGTTATATAGCCTTGGAATTTATAAACATACCTTGAACAGAGCTTTTTTTGAAACTTTATTAACCCTATGTGTTATCGGTTACTTCAAAATTGATTATCGATTTCCTATTTATCATTTCACCTACTTGGTTTTCATTATGGTGTAAATGGCATTTCCTGATATGAGTTGTACAAAAATTATAGTCTCCTACTAGAATATTGATTAATAAGATAGAAACATGAGTTAACCGTGGACTCAAATCGACTCTCCATAGCACTTTCTTGCGTGTAACAGTGTTGTTTTGATTATTTCACCAATTTTCGTCAATATCTCGCAAACCTTGAGATTTTGTATATTGGTAAGTTGATATATTCGGGATGTCCGTGAGATATCCTTCTCTCAGAGTACCCACATGGCTCTGTTTACTGAAAAAATTGTAACCGGAAGTGAAACCGGAAGTTGTTGTTTCGATGTCCGAACGTTATGGGTTCACTAACATCTCATTTTTTCCCCTATATCTCTATTTTTTACGAATTGGAAGAGGATATTTTTCGATAATTCATCAAGGAGATAGATCGGTTAGAAAAGCAGTACTCAAAGAGATGGTGAACAGTTTTTATTGTTTTATCAATATTTCGAGAAATTTTGATTGATATCTCGCAAACCTTGGGGACTTTGTATATAGGTAAGTTAATATATTAGGAATGTACGTGAAATAACCTTTTCAATGAGTACCCACATGACCCTGTTTACTAACAAAATGGAAACCGGAAGTGAAACCGGAAGTTGTTGTTTTTGAAGTCTACACGTCATGGGGGTCACGAATATTCCATTAGTTTTTCTCTATATAGCTTTTTAATGAACCGGAAGTGGATATTTTGTGATAATTTGTCGAGAAGCTGGATCGGCCAGGAAATCATTACACGAAGAGATTATGAATTGTTTACATAAATTTTTTTCATTATTTCGATTTATTTTGATTGATATCTCTTTATCCTTGAGACTTTGTACATAGGTAAAATGATATATTTGAAATGTCCGTGAAAAATCCTTCTCTCAGAGTACCCACATGACTATGTTAAGTGGAGAAATAGAAACCGGAAGTAAAACCGGAAGTTGATGTTTTTGAAGTCTACACGTCATGGGGATCACGAATAAAACATTAGTTTTTCTCTATATCGATTTTTGATGAACCGGAAGCGGATATTTTTTGATAACTCGTCGAAAAGCTGGATCGACCAGAAAATCATTACACGAAGAGTTTGTGAATTGTTTACATAGATTTTTTCATTATTTCGATTTATTTTGATTGATATCTCTTTAACCTTGAGACTTTGTACATAGGTAAAATGATATATTTGGAATGTCCGTGAAAAATCCTTCTCTCAGAGTACCCACATGACTATGTTAAGTGGAAAAATGGAAACCGGAAGTGAAACCGGAAGTTGATGTTTTTGAAGTTTACACGTCATGGGGATCACGAATAAAACATTAGTTTTTCTCTATGTCGCTTTTTAATAAACCGGAAGTGAATATTTTCTGATAATTCGTAGAGAAAATCAATCATTTTGTCATTGACATCTTTATACTAACGAGTTCATGAATTCTGTTGCGTCGATATCAATGCTGTGGTTCGGATTCTACTTGTGTGAGCTGTAGGTATATTTAATACGAAAATTACTAAATAATAAATAACTTCAGGCAGCCACACCTTGTCATACGTCAAACTTTATTCATCAATTTTGAGTATTCAGACGTGGTGATTCCGATTCTACTTGTGTAAGCTGTATGTATATTACCTTTATAATACGGAAATTACTAAACAGTTAGTGATCTCCCGATTTCAGCGGCCATTTTGAAATGATGACGTCATACGTCAGATGTCAGACGCCTGACTTCAGGTTGACACCCTGTAATACGTCAAACGTTATCCATCAATTTTGAATAATCACACGTTGTGGTTCAGATGGAAATAACTAAACAGTTGGTGACCTTTCGATATTTTGAAACGATGACGTCATACGTCAGATATCAGACGCCTAATTTCAGGCAGCCACACCCTGTAATACTTCAGACGTTATCCATCTATGGTTCAGATTCCACTTGGGTAAGCTGTAGGTGCATTATGGTATATTTCCAGATATTTTTGAAAGTCTGGCATCAATGCCTTATTTTTTCAAACGTCTGGCAACAGTGTCAGTCGCTTTGTCGTCTCTTATCTTTGTAACGTTACGCGAAATATTGTATCATGTTGAATCATCAATGGAATGCAGCGAACCTGACCTTGAATGCAATTATGTCTATTAATACACTGATGTTTATTGAATGAATAAGCCATTGTTCCTTTCCCTGCTCCATGGTGTGATATGTTGAGTCATCAATGGAATGCAGCGAACCTGACCTTGAATGCGATTCTCTCTATTCATACACTGATGTATAATGAATGAATAAGCCATTGTTCGTTTCCGCTGCTCCCCGCTTACCGAGGTTGCTACGTTCTCTTATCTTTGGGACGGATCTGCTCGACTACGTCACGCTGAGCGATAACGTTGCATCGACATTGAATGCAATTAAATTATATAGTGGTCGTAGCTCTGTGGGAACGCATCGGACATGTAATCCGCTGGTCTGGAGTTCAAATCCCGCCGATAGAAGGATTTTTTTAAATAAAATATGACGTCATGAGATGTTTCCGGATGCGGAGCGCTAAGGGGGCGCAGTCTTAGGGGGGTCAAGGGGGTATAGCGAATACCTGTAGGGGGCCAAGGGGGTACAGCGGAGACCTGAGGGGGCCAAGGGGGTACAGCGGAGGCCTGAGGGGGCCAAGGGGATACAGCGGAGGCCTGAGGGGGCCAAGGGGGTACAGCGGAGAACTGAGGGGACCAAAGGGGTACAGCGGAGGCCTGAGGGGATGGTGTGAGTGGGGTGTGGTCTGCAAGACGTCTCCAGATGGAAGATGTCTTCAGATCTAAGATGTCTTCAGATCGAAGATGTATTTACTCCCGATTATCGCCACCAGATGGCGTTGTTGTGGTGGCGCTGGTGTCGCTGCGTTACATGTCGCTGACGGAGGTCGCTTGACGGGGTCATTCGGGGTCAAAGTGGTCTGATACCGGTGTAGGTACACTACTACATTTTGATAAAATACTCATTTCAGAATAAATTCTTCCTGATGAAACTCAAAAAGGAAGTAGATTGACCATTTTTTTATGTATTTTTTTTTCAGATGAATTTCAAAGCACCATATTAACTTACCTAATCAAGATTCAAACATTATTGAAAGATAATGAGAGAGAAATCAAATGTGTCAAATTGATAGCAGAAAACAATTCTGTTATGCTGAGTAGAATCATGACAGGAGAGGTTCATTAAGAACAATATTTGGTTGAAAATAATACCCATATCTCCAAAGTTCTGAATCAAATACCTATCAATAAAACCCAAGTATTTGATGAAATAAATGATCTACTCTCATCCAACATCAAACTTTTCAAAGATTTTGAAAGTACTTTTATGATTTATAACGCCCTGTTCACATTTAATTGGAAAAATATCAACTGTAGAATCCTAGGCTCAAAGTATCAATATTCGACACAAATATCACTTAGATAAAGTGTGGTTTCTAACTGTGATACAGAGTGTTCAATGCATCTTGTATTTCTTTAAAGAAATTTCAATAAATAATGTTAGGTCAGAATTGTTTTATGATTTTTAGCAAGATCCACATTGCCTGCCTGAATATTAATATTTCAAGCCCAGGATTCTATATAGTTGATATATTTCAAATTATTAGTTAAACACCCTGTAAATACATTTTATGCAATGTAGTATCTCTTTCAGATAAATTTTTTAGCAAAGCTGGGGGAAACAGATTTCAAAGAGTCCATCAAGAGGATGTTTCAACGAATTTTGACAAATGAATTGATGGACCGATATAATTTGTATGGACATAAAGGGAAAAAAAATTTCCGGGACACCAAAATCTTCGAAGCAATGATAGGTATTTGGTCGAAATTTATATTTTACTTCTCTCATCATCGAAATTCATGAGAAAATCAAATTATCAAATATTGTAGATGTGAAGTAAAATTAAGCTGACAACATAATAAATTATCAAATGTTTTCTCTGAATACAAAAAATCTTGTAACCCATGTTGATTTATTGTAGAAGCAACCCAGCAAATAGACAAAAAATGTACCACCAAGGAGATTGAACTAAGAGTCAGCGCCTACTTGGCAAAATCGAAGGAAAGAATGAAAATCAGGAAGAAAATTAATACTACCCAAGATGCTCAATAATTTCAAAATGACTGATGTAATCATATTTATTTGTTCAGAATTAAATTTTATTTTCAGAAAAATGGAAATTCTTGCTATTTATGATAACCTCTACAGGAAGAGGGTAGGTATGTAAAAGTAAAACAAATGAAAGAAACATTTCAATATGTGTATACCTACGAATATTAGCAAACAATCCATATAGAATATTCTTTGAATGCCCTAAATTCATTTTATAGATATCCTGAGAATATGACATGTATATCCAGGAATATTCACTGGATATACTTTATGAATATTCGTAGAATGTGAAAGAGTTGTGCCATTTCGCCAGTTCATAGAATATTCCGAAAAGAATATATATATTCATAGTACATTCTAGGAATATTGCAATATTCTAATTGGAATATTCAATGGATATCACAAGAATATATAATGCTATCTGGGTATAGCATTAAGCATTGCAATAACAGAATCATTTTACATACAGAAATTGATTAATGATTTTGTATTGGTACTCTCAAATCCAATTTTAATTTTCGAAGATAACCAATCAGTAATAAAAATTTCTGAAAATAATGAAAACAACAAACGTTTGAAGCATGTTGACATTCGGTACCATTATATTTTAGATAATATTAATAAAGGGAATGTTAAACTGAAATATGTTTCAACATCTGAAAATGTTGCGGATATATTTATAAAACCGTTAGGAAAAATACTTTTTCATAAATTCAGAGATTATATGTTGAGTGTATTTGATTTTTGAATTGACTAATGACTATACGCAAATATTTCTTGTGGGGGGTGTTGAAATGTCAGCAACAAATATTTGATATGGCAACATTGCCATTGTATGTGCAAACTGTGGTATAAACGTAACTTGTCCATTGTCAAATGTCAAGGAAAGACAAGTGTTTTTTGACATGATAGTTTCATCAGAATTGATTTAAATGAAGGTTAGTAATCACATAATGTCCATTTGTTATAATTAAAGAATAGAAGTGAAATCACCGCTTTATTTTTCCATATACACAACTTAACAAAACAACACGAAGTCCGTACATTGCTTGCGGTCAAACTCAACTCGTTGATCGGGAGGACACGTAGGAAGTCTGGCGGTGTCGTCCCAGTGTAGTAATGGTGCATCCTTTATAGGATCTATGGTTTCGCTCATTATCTTCTCCATTTCTATTTGTGTTCCATGTCCACGGAGATTAAGATAATTGACAGATTTGACCCAATGTTACCACCAGCGCAAAAAGGTTCCTAGAAAACCAGGAGAAGGCGATAAGAGAAAAAAAGGAATGGTCGTTTTTGCTGCTGATGTTCTTAGAAAGTGTCGGCAATCGCAATTTTGCGAATTTTTGGCCAAATCGATTAGTTATATCGACGTAGTTATTAATCTGAGTCAGGTGACAGATTATCACTCACGAGTGGATCTATCTACAGGTTCGATATACCTAATCAGTCGCCTTAGGAGAAAATATCTGTTTGAAGCCACATTGAGGCCAACCTCCAACCAGGTATGTGTACTCGTATGACCACTCTCATTTCTAGTGAGAAGCTTACCAACAGTTTCTAAAGGAAACCCGAAATCTTCCAGGGCCTCATTGCAGACCCCCCATCAGCATCTGAGTAGGCTCCGCTACTGCTGATACTCTGCATCCCCATTGTGTGACCTCTAGGTGTCTTGCTGTTTTGGTGCCTTCACGTGCTCCTGCTGTATAGACCCTCACAATCCTGTGTGTCGGGTCCAACTGAGGGAACTAGTTGTCCTGCTGTTGTCTGGATTGAGGAAAATAAGTACCTCTTGGACTGGAGAGTACTCACAGATAAGCCTTTTATTTTATATAAAGTCTTGTACTCAAAGCCCTTTGACAGTAGTGATGTGTATAGACTGATATCATTGATCAATGTTGAACCTCTGGCTGATATTCACCCCGGAAATGTTTCCAATGCTAGAATGGGAATCTGTGGTTATCTCCTCACTTTTGTGTTAAGATAAACAGTTTAACCTCTATCCTCTCGTTGACCCCATCCTTGATATAAGTATAAGTAAGATAGACGTTTATATAACTACTACCACTAATGTTTGTTGGTAAGAAGAAATTTCTTCTTTATTTGATACTGTTATATAGGTACTGAAAAGTTGGAAATTGAATTGTTCATATTTTGCATACATGATTATAGAAAACAAAACACAGAAACCTTGTTGCATATTTTGTTTCCAAATGATATAAAGTATCACCATATTGCAACTTCTACGTGTAGTTATTTGAGGACCCACCCCTCTCTTCACTGATAGATAGATAGATGGTTTATTCACTATTTTACATACCAATGTACATTTATAGCATGTCATGTTGCATTTGGATGATATCCAAACTCAGAAAACTACAAGAGTATTATATAAATATAAATAATACATTTCGTTCAATATATACAAATAAATGAAGATAAAACTATAAAAGAACATCACACACAATTTAAAATTTAAACGGTCATGAGATTTATAAATAAATAAAATATAAGTACAATCACATAGTTTAAAATTGAAAAGGAAGAGCGTCTATATCTTCAAATAGTACCTGGAAAATCAAAATTGAGATATTCTTCCATTGAATAAAAACAAGAATTCAAAAGAAAGCGTTTAATTTTAGTTTTGAAATCGTGAGCATTCAAATGTCTAACATCCTTAGGTAGTTTATTATATACCCCAATATTCAAAGAATTCCTTTCTGACTTCACTAGTCTATGCATTGGTTTTCTCAGCAAATCTCGTGATCTAGTGGGATATTGGTGACCCACGTTTTCAGCCTCATAATCTTTTATGTTATTATGAATTTCTAAAAGAGTCAAATAAAGAAAAATTGTAGGAACTGGCATGATTTGGAGATTGCGAAAAAGTGGTCTACAATGGTCCCTATACTTTGCCCCACTCATGATTCTGATAACTTTTTTTTGCTGAACAAATATTTTTTGAGAATAATGAGAGCTGCCCCATAGAAGTATGCCATAAATTATATGACTATGGAATAAACTGAAATAAGTTGATTTTAGAACATCAGAATTCACAAATTGTTTCATTCTACGAATCAGAAAAGTAGTGCTGGATAATTCACGACCTAGCTGTTCGATGTGAGCTGCCCAATTCAGCTTATCATCAATCACTATACCCAGTAATGTAACAGTGTTACTAATCGAGATGTTCGGGTGAGATGAAATCAACAACTCTTGATTTTTATCACTGTTCAATTTAAGGTTATTAGAATTGAACCACTTACTGGCGTTTTCCAAAGACAAATTCGCAGATTCAGTTAGAGTATGCAGATTCCTATCACAATTTATCAAAGTGGTGTCATCAGCAAATAGTACAGTATTTATCGGAAGCATATGATGGTGCAAGTCATTGATGTAAATAATGAACAGCAGAGGTCCTAAAATTGATCCTTGTGGGACACCATGTGTAAGTTTAGCAATAGGTGATTGCCTTCCATTTACAACAACACACTGTGATCTATCACTCAGATAAGACTGGAAAAAAGCGAGGGGTATACCTCTTACACCATACAGTTCCAGTTTGCTCAATGAAATATCATGAGAGACACAGTCAAAAGCCTTCGTCAAATCGCACAGAGTAATGATTGAATGTTTGCCCTCCTCAAGGCCTTCCACAATCTCACTAATGACACGCAAAATAGCTTTGATTGTAGATTTATGTTTTCTAAAACCAAATTGCCCTGCACACAGCAGTGAATTTGTTTCTAAATATCGAGACAGTCTATCTTTCACTAAGATTTCAGGAACTTTAGCTAGGACGGGTATGATGGAAATCGGTCTGAAATTCTCAATGTTCAATGGGTCCCCTTTTTTCAATAACGGTAAAACAATGGCAATTTTGAAAGAATCGGGAAAAATTCCCTTTGAAAAACATTCATTTATAAGTAATGAAAACGGATGAGCCAATATATCAACCAACTCTTTGAGAATATAAGAGTTCAAACCGAAAATGTCTTGGCAGTAAGAATTTTTCAAGGATAGAATGGTTTCTTTCACTTCCTGAGGGGTCACTGGCGATAAAAAGAAAGAATATGTTAGTAGAAGAGATAGGGGAGTGCACCCGGTGGCGGACGGCGGACATGTGGCGGACGGCGGACGGGTGGCGGACGGTGGACGGGTGGCGGACGGTGGACGGGTGGCGGACGGTGGACGGGTGGCGGACGGTGGACGGGTGGCGGACGGTGGCGGAGGTGGACGGGTGGTGGACGGTGGACGTGAATGCGGTGGTGGACTTGAATGAATAGACCTAAAACTGCCACATTCTTGCGTAGGTAGACTATAATTTATTACATCTATTAAATTCCAAAGTTATGAGGTATTGTGACGCAACAATTAATGATAAACTACGACATCTAATGTCAAAAAAAACGAGTGCCCTTCCGAGAAAAAAAGTCACCTTAGAGAAATCTTCGAGTCAAAGACTGTATAAGCCCGAAATTGCCGAGCCCATGTTCTCACGCAGGTGTTTAAAATAAAATAAAATTTATTACGTCTATTAAATTCCAAAGTTATGAGGTATTGTGACGCAACAATGGACGATAAACTACGACATCTAATGCCTAGAAGAAGAAGAAGAAGAAGAAGACAGTCGAAATGGGCCTCCTTTCAAATAAATTTCATCCTAATAAAATCTTTTTCGCTCAAAACTATTCTCACCATAATAATAAAAATTCGATGGTTTTGGTCGCACATGTCCCAGGTAATAAAAAACACCAGTGTGGGCTTTATTGTTGACCCTCCCAATGGGTAATCTCATGAATTTCATTATTTATTCTAAGCAGATGGAAATCAATTTATTCATTTGAAAGGTATATGCGCCGATTCTATGGCAGGTAGTCGCCAGACCCCCCAACCGCAGGGTGCCGCATAAAATTTAACCAGATAAAAACAGCCCTATTCATTTCGAAGTTTGACGTCCCGTTTCCATAGAAATATGTACTGATGTATTTTATGTTGAATTCCATATTTTATTAATCGTAAATCAGAGGCGGCTGCGTCCGAAGGCTGATCCCTACCCACATCTCGAGCTATAAATAGGCCCGCATTCGTTGAAATTATCACAGTTCAGTCTTGTGTGTTCAGCTGAAACGTTACTTCCTCTTCTCTTCGAACAACTCATCCCGATATAACCAAGATGTTCACCTGCGAAAAGTGTGGAAAAGTTTTCTCACGGAAAGAAAATTTGCGTAGGCATCAAAGAGGATCTTGCGGCACTTCCGGTACGGGCAAAGTGTTTAGCTGTGCAGAATGCAGTAGCACCTTTTCAAGAATAGATATTTTACGGAGGCATGAAAAGGGTTCTTGTAAGGTAACTGCTGGTGCATCTGCCCAACCTGCCAAGCGTGCTAGGATGGATTCGCCGAGCCCATCGACATCTTCAGTAACGAATTACCCAACTGGTAATTCTACAGGTTCCCAGAAAGATTGTGCGAATCGATCTGAGAGAGAAGTGAAAAGTCTAGAATGCGAAAAGTGTGATGCCAAATTCACAAGGATGAGTAACTTACGAAGGCATCAGAAACGTTCGTGCCAGGCGGGTGCTGGTCCGTCGAATACCATGGCGGATTGTATTGCCTGCAATAAATCAATCCCGACCGATATGATGAATGCCCATAGGAGATCTATGGAGCATAGAAATAATTCTACCATTCATCATTCGGTCAATATTCGAAGGGTGAATAGCTCTTTGAAATGCCGAATAGCTAGCTACAGAGTCGAGTGTGGAAGTCAAGAAGCACCCGACTTCAAAGCATTCTTCCTAGACTCCAAGCCAGATATCATTTCACTCTTGGAAGGTGCGTTGGCAGAGCATAATTCGGTTAAAGTCAATATGGAGGCAGTTGGCAGGTATTACTTGCAAACGCAGGAAATTCATGACAACAAGTCGTTTGGCACACCGAATCATATTGCCAATGCCAGCAGCGATTTGATTGAAGTAATAGACGGCTTGATGGACACCTTAATCAACCGCGCAACCGAGTTCGAAGAACGTGATTCTGGTAAGTTATTTTTTTCTCATTACTCGAATTGTTAGCATAACAAGGCATTATTTCAAAGTTCATTCAAACATTTGTTCGAGCTCTGTACATTTGATGCTAATTTAATTAGGAAAAAATGACTTCGATTAATGGTTTAATTCACGCATTGATTTTTTTCCTTTTTTTTTTGTTTCAGGTTGGGCCCTAGAGAAAGTTTTATTATTGGAAATCAACATCAATAAGTATAGTCCGCTGCGAGGATATTCATTTATGGAATTACCGGAATTCATCAAGAGGAAAAATGCCGTGATTAATGTTCGTAATGAGGATCAACACTGCTTCGCCTGGGCCATTATGGCTGCACTGTATCCGGTCACAGTTCGAGCCGATGAAGTGTCCTCCTACCCGCATTTTTCCACAGTCTTGGAAGTGGCAGGTATGGATTTTCCAGTCAAATTACGAGATATTTCAAAATTCGAGGACGTGAATAATTGTTCAATCAATGTTTATGGGCTAGATACTATTTACGAAGATCGCAAGATGAAGTACGAAATAGTAGGTCCGCTGTATTTTTCCCAGAAAAAATTTGGTAGACATATTAATTTGCTGCTCATCACTGACGAAGATTCTGGCAATAGTCATTATTGCTGGATAAAGGATCTATCGAGATTAGTATCTAGTCAAATATCCAAAAGACATGGAAAAAAATATTTATGTAACGGTTGTTTGACATACTTTGCTGAGGAGAGCAAACTAGACAGTCACAGATTACATGATTGCAACCATCTATATACAACAACTCCGTCTACAAAGCAGAAAATTGATAAATTTGGTAAAGAAGTACCAGAAAATATATTAAAATTTGAAAATTTCGAGAGACAGATGAGGGTTCCATTTACTGTTTATGCCGATTTCGAATCAATTTTAAAACCAATCGCAACAAGTGAACCTAATCCCGAGCATTCATTTACAAACAAGACTTTCAAACACGAGCCGTATTCCTTCGCATATCTCATCAAGTGTTCATTTGATGATTCCAAATCGAAATTTGTATTATATCGTGGTGAAGACGCCTCTCAAAAGTTTGTCACCAAATTGGTCGATGATTGCAGGGATATTTATAATTCATTTTTGAAACGCGTTGTCCCGATGAAAAAATTATCCGCTCAAGAGGAAGTGGAATTTGATACTGCGACTGAATGTGGTATCTGTGGTAAACCTTTCGATAGCAGCGATGTCAAAGTACGAGACCACTGCCACTTAACGGGTGATAAAAGATTTGGGGCAGCGCATTCAGTCTGTAATTTAAATTATAAGATCCCTAATTTCATCCCAATCATATTTCATAATATGAGTAACTATGACTGTCACCTATTCATCAAACAATTATTTTCCGAAGACGATGATAGCGAGAGAGTTGACGTTATTCCTCAGACCAAAGAGAAATATATTTCCTTCACCAAACATATTCTAGTCGACAAATATACGAATAAGCGGGGTGGAGAGAGTTCAGTTTTTCTGAAATTGCGATTCATCGACAGTTTCAGATTTATGGCCACCTCTTTGGACAATTTGGGAAAAACGTTAACCCCCGCACAACTCTCCAATACAAAAAGACATTTTTCAGACCCCAAAAAATTTTAATTGGTGACGCAAAAAGGCGTTTTCCCCTATAGTTTCGTAAGTTCATTGGAAAAATTGGATTACACTGCCTTACCAACAAAATAGGAATTTTACAATGACTTGCGAAGTGAACATATTTCCGATGAAGAGTATATGCGTGCGGAACGTGTTTGGAATGTGTTTGAATGTAAAACTCTCGGAGATTATTCCGATATTTATTTAAAATCCGACGTTTTGTTGTTGTGCGACATTTTCGAAAACTTTCGCAATATCTGTTTGAAAGCATATGGTCTAGATCCCGCCCAATATTACACCGCCCCAGGGCTATCCTGGGATGCAATGTTGAAATATACCAGGGTTGAATTAGAGTTGTTGACAGACATCGACATGATTCACTTCTTCAAGAACGGTATTCGCGGCGGGATAAGTCAATGCAGTGAAAGGAAACATGTAGCCAACAACAAATTTCTTCCAAATTTCAACCCTTCAGAACCCTCATCTTTTATTATATACTTGAATGCAACAAATCTGTATGGGCATAGTATGTCGCAACCGTTACCCACATCAGGTTTCTCTTGGTTATCACCACAGGAAATTGAATCATTAGATTATATGTCTGTTCCTGATGATGGTGATTTAGGGTTTGTCCTCGAGGTCGATGTCAGCTACCCTGAAGAACTTCATGACGCGCATTCAGATTACCCCTTTTTAGTAGAATCGATCATACCACCAGGCTCAAAATCTAAGATTCCTAAACTCATTCCAAATTTGAATGATAAGAAAAAGTATGTTGTCCACTACAGGAGCCTAAAACAGGCCGTCAACAATGGTTTGTTAGTAACTCGAATCCATAGGGTGTTGAAATTCAATCAGTCACGATGGTTGAAGAAATACATTGATTTGAATACGATCATGCGTAATAATAGTAAAAATAAATATGAAGGCAATCAGATTAAAACGATGACCAACTCAATATATGGAAAAACTATGGAGAATGTGGACAAGAGGCGCGATATCAAACTAGTCACACGATGGGAGAGTAAGGGTAGAAGTATGGGCGCTTCAGCTTTGATATCGCGTCCTAATTTCGAGAACTGCTCCATATTCACCGAGAACTTTCTCGCTATCCAAATGGGTAGAGTGAAAGTTAATTACAATAAACCATTGTATTTAGGTTTCTGCATATTAGACATGTCCAAAACGGTCATGTACGACTTTTACTATCAATTTATCAAGTCTAATTTCGGCGATAAAGCATCCCTCTTATACACAGACACTGATTCTTTGATATTGAAAGTCGAAACTGATAATTTCTATAATTTCATGAAGGAGAATATAGAAAGGTTTGACACGTCTAATTATAAGTGTGACAACAGCTTTGACATGCCAGTTACAAGGTCAATTCTGGGAAATATGAAAGATGAATTCCCTAATGACCCCATAATGAGCTTTTATGGCACAGGAGCGAAAGCTTACTATGTCCAGTCAGTAGGTACTGAACTGAAGAAAGCCAAGGGAGTTGCTCAATCAGTCGTTAAACAGCAATTGACCTTGGACGACTATAGGAATATAGTGGAGCGTGGTGGGCTAATTTTCAGAAAAATGTTATGCTTCCGTAGTTATATGCATGACATGTTTACGGAAATGAAAAACAAGGTAGCTCTCTCACACCACGATGACAAGCGATTTATAATTCCCAATACCACTAAAACATTACCATGGGGTCATGGTGATATTGAGTTTTATAAAATTGACCCTGAAGAAGAAATGAGATTATTGGAAGAAGAAATGCAATAATTATTCATGTCCGCATTGTTTTGAAATATCGCATAATTTGGCTGTGAAATCCATACAAAAAGCTTGTTGATATTGATTTCTAATTTATTTGTATTATAATTAAGAGTATTTTTCTATAAATTATTGTATATATTTTGTAAATATATTTATTTTAATTAATGTTATGTTGCCAAATATCATTGTAATAACTTGTATATATTGTTGAAATTATCTCTTGTGTCGAGCATCAGTATTGCATATTTTGTACAAATACAATTGAATCGTAATTATTTTGAGGAAAAAATAGAAATTGAATTTTTTTCAATCAGTTATAAAGATTGAATAATTGTGTTTATTGATGTATTGTGTATTGTCGAAATTATTTTAGCTAAAAATATGAATTGAATGCTCTCCAATTAGTTATTAAGATTGAATAATTGTGTTTATTCATGTATTTTATATTGTTGAAATAATCTTTTTTCAATGACAGTCTACTCCGACTTTTTGAATATGTCATGATTTTAAAGTTTGAACAATTACATGGCGAAATATATAATATATATCAAGAACAGCTATTTTTTGTGTTTCATTTATTTACTATAAATTTTGGGTAGGTATATAGCAAGAACTCTAATGACAATATTGCCCAGTATGAATTGATCATTCGTTGGGTTTATTAGCTTATACGCATGAGAAGAACTCCGAAAATAGCTAATCCGGATATTTACCTGGTAGAGAAAATATCTCGAAGCCGAGATGTGTCTGGTATCACATAGAATAACCATGATCAACGAATTGAACTTTTGTGCTTTCTATCATAATTTTTAGAATACTGCAGCTCATTGGATTAAAACTAACCAAACTGTTTTGAGTATAGAAGAAATAATATTTGGATTTTGCGAAGCTTCCAATAGTTTGTCGAGTAATGTACTGTTGGAATACTTGTATTATGATAAATCCCAAATAATATCAGATTTGAATAAAAAACTATGAATATAATGTGTTTGTTGAATTTCATTCAGTCTGCAAAGTTAAATAAACCCTGAATCATCTACAATGAAGTCAGAAACAATTGTTTTCGTAGAATTTCTCAAAACTCCTAGAAATGATCTGACGGAATTCACTAACCAGTGAAGTGAGAGCACAAAGTATTTTAGTAATAGGTATAAGCTAATAAACCCAACGAATGATCAATTCATACTGGGCAATATTGTCATTAGAGTTCTTGCTATATACCTACCCAAAATTTATAGTAAATAAATGAAACACAAAAAATAGCTGTTCTTGATATATATTATATATTTCGCCATGTAATTGTTCAAACTTTAAAATCATGACATATTCAAAAAGTCGGAGTAGACTGTCATTGAAAAAAGATTAGTTCAACAATATAAAATACATGAATAAACACAATTATTCAATCTTAATAACTAATTGGAGAGCATTCAATTCATATTTTTAGCTAAAATAATTTCGACAATACACAATACATCAATAAACACAATTATTCAATCTTTATAACTGATTGAAAAAAATTCAATTTCTATTTTTTCCTCAAAATAATTACGATTCAATTGTATTTGTACAAAATATGCAATACTGATGCTCGACACAAGAGATAATTTCAACAATATATACAAGTTATTACAATGATATTTGGCAACATAACATTAATTAAAATAAATATATTTACAAAATATATACAATAATTTATAGAAAAATACTCTTAATTATAATACAAATAAATTAGAAATCAATATCAACAAGCTTTTTGTATGGATTTCACAGCCAAATTATGCGATATTTCAAAACAATGCGGACATGAATAATTATTGCATTTCTTCTCCCAATAATCTCATTTCTTCTTCAGGGTCAATTTTATAAAACTCAATATCACCATGACCCCATGGTAATGTTTTAGTGGTATTGGGAATTATAAATCGCTTGTCATCGTGGTGTGAGAGAGCTACCTTGTTTTTTATTTCCGTAAACATGTCATGCATATAACTACGGAAGCATAACATTTTTCTGAAAATTAGCCCACCACGCTCCACTATATTCCTATAGTCGTCCAAGGTCAATTGCTGTTTAACGACTGATTGAGCAACTCCCTTGGCTTTCTTCAGTTCAGTACCTACTGACTGGACATAGTAAGCTTTCGCTCCTGTGCCATAAAAGCTCATTATGGGTTCATTAGGGAATTCATCTTTCATATTTCCCAGAATTGACCTTGTAACTGGCATGTCAAAGCTGTTGTCACACTTATAATTAGACGTGTCAAACCTTTCTATATTCTCCTTCATGAAATTATAGAAATTATCAGTTTCGACTTTCAATATCAAAGAATCAGTGTCTGTGTATAAGAGGGATGCTTTATCGCCGAAATTAGACTTGATAAATTGATAGTAAAAGTCGTACATGACCGTTTTGGACATGTCTAATATGCAGAAACCTAAATACAATGGTTTATTGTAATTAACTTTCACTCTACCCATTTGGATAGCGAGAAAGTTCTCGGTGAATATGGAGCAGTTCTCGAAATTAGGACGCGATATCAAAGCTGAAGCGCCCATACTTCTACCCTTACTCTCCCATCGTGTGACTAGTTTGATATCGCGCCTCTTGTCCACATTCTCCATAGTTTTTCCATATATTGAGTTGGTCATCGTTTTAATCTGATTGCCTTCAAATTTATTTTTACTATTATTACGCATGATCGTATTCAAATCAATGTATTTCTTCAACCATCGTGACTGATTGAATTTCAACACCCTATGGATTCGAGTTACTAACAAACCATTGTTGACGGCCTGTTTTAGGCTCCTGTAGTGGACAACATACTTTTTCTTATCATTCAAATTTGGAATGAGTTTAGGAATCTCAGATTTGGAGCCTGGTGGTATGATCGATTCTACTAAAAAGGGGTAATCTGAATGCGCGTCATGAAGTTCTTCAGGGTAGCTGACATCGACCTCGAGGACAAACCCTAAATCACCATCATCAGGAACAGACATATAATCTAATGATTCAATTTCCTGTGGTGATAACCAAGAGAAACCTGATGTGAGTAACGGTTGCGACATACTATGCCCATACAGATTTGTTGCATCCAAGTATATAATAAAAGATGAGGGTTCTGAAGGGTTGAAATTTGGAAGAAATTTGTTGTTGGCTACATGTTTCCTTTCACTGCATTGACTTATCCCGCCGCGAATACCGTTCTTGAAGAAGTGAATCATGTCGATGTCTGTCAACAACTCTAATTCAACCCTGGTATATTTCAACATTGCATCCCAGGATAGCCCTGGGGCGGTGTAATATTGGGCGGGATCTAGACCATATGCTTTCAAACAGATATTGCGAAAGTTTTCGAAAATGTCGCACAACAACAAAACGTCGGATTTTAAATAAATATCGGAATAATCTCCGAGAGTTTTACATTCAAACACATTCCAAACACGTTCCGCACGCATATACTCTTCATCGGAAATATGTTCACTTCGCAAGTCATTGTAAAATTCCTCTTTTGTTGGTAAGGCAGTGTAATCCAATTTTTCCAATGAACTTACGAAACTATAGGGGAAAACGCCTTTTTGCGTCACCAATTAAAATTTTTTGGGGTCTGAAAAATGTCTTTTTGTATTGGAGAGTTGTGCGGGGGTTAACGTTTTTCCCAAATTGTCCAAAGAGGTGGCCATAAATCTGAAACTGTCGATGAATCGCAATTTCAGAAAAACTGAACTCTCTCCACCCCGCTTATTCGTATATTTGTCGACTAGAATATGTTTGGTGAAGGAAATATATTTCTCTTTGGTCTGAGGAATAACGTCAACTCTCTCGCTATCATCGTCTTCGGAAAATAATTGTTTGATGAATAGGTGACAGTCATAGTTACTCATATTATGAAATATGATTGGGATGAAATTAGGGATCTTATAATTTAAATTACAGACTGAATGCGCTGCCCCAAATCTTTTATCACCCGTTAAGTGGCAGTGGTCTCGTACTTTGACATCGCTGCTATCGAAAGGTTTACCACAGATACCACATTCAGTCGCAGTATCAAATTCCACTTCCTCTTGAGCGGATAATTTTTTCATCGGGACAACGCGTTTCAAAAATGAATTATAAATATCCCTGCAATCATCGACCAATTTGGTGACAAACTTTTGAGAGGCGTCTTCACCACGATATAATACAAATTTCGATTTGGAATCATCAAATGAACACTTGATGAGATATGCGAAGGAATACGGCTCGTGTTTGAAAGTCTTGTTTGTAAATGAATGCTCGGGATTAGGTTCACTTGTTGCGATTGGTTTTAAAATTGATTCGAAATCGGCATAAACAGTAAATGGAACCCTCATCTGTCTCTCGAAATTTTCAAATTTTAATATATTTTCTGGTACTTCTTTACCAAATTTATCAATTTTCTGCTTTGTAGACGGAGTTGTTGTATATAGATGGTTGCAATCATGTAATCTGTGACTGTCTAGTTTGCTCTCCTCAGCAAAGTATGTCAAACAACCGTTACATAAATATTTTTTTCCATGTCTTTTGGATATTTGACTAGATACTAATCTCGATAGATCCTTTATCCAGCAATAATGACTATTGCCAGAATCTTCGTCAGTGATGAGCAGCAAATTAATATGTCTACCAAATTTTTTCTGGGAAAAATACAGCGGACCTACTATTTCGTACTTCATCTTGCGATCTTCGTAAATAGTATCTAGCCCATAAACATTGATTGAACAATTATTCACGTCCTCGAATTTTGAAATATCTCGTAATTTGACTGGAAAATCCATACCTGCCACTTCCAAGACTGTGGAAAAATGCGGGTAGGAGGACACTTCATCGGCTCGAACTGTGACCGGATACAGTGCAGCCATAATGGCCCAGGCGAAGCAGTGTTGATCCTCATTACGAACATTAATCACGGCATTTTTCCTCTTGATGAATTCCGGTAATTCCATAAATGAATATCCTCGCAGCGGACTATACTTATTGATGTTGATTTCCAATAATAAAACTTTCTCTAGGGCCCAACCTGAAACAAAAAAAAAAAGGAAAAAAATCAATGCGTGAATTAAACCATTAATCGAAGTCATTTTTTCCTAATTAAATTAGCATCAAATGTACAGAGCTCGAACAAATGTTTGAATGAACTTTGAAATAATGCCTTGTTATGCTAACAATTCGAGTAATGAGAAAAAAATAACTTACCAGAATCACGTTCTTCGAACTCGGTTGCGCGGTTGATTAAGGTGTCCATCAAGCCGTCTATTACTTCAATCAAATCGCTGCTGGCATTGGCAATATGATTCGGTGTGCCAAACGACTTGTTGTCATGAATTTCCTGCGTTTGCAAGTAATACCTGCCAACTGCCTCCATATTGACTTTAACCGAATTATGCTCTGCCAACGCACCTTCCAAGAGTGAAATGATATCTGGCTTGGAGTCTAGGAAGAATGCTTTGAAGTCGGGTGCTTCTTGACTTCCACACTCGACTCTGTAGCTAGCTATTCGGCATTTCAAAGAGCTATTCACCCTTCGAATATTGACCGAATGATGAATGGTAGAATTATTTCTATGCTCCATAGATCTCCTATGGGCATTCATCATATCGGTCGGGATTGATTTATTGCAGGCAATACAATCCGCCATGGTATTCGACGGACCAGCACCCGCCTGGCACGAACGTTTCTGATGCCTTCGTAAGCTACTCATCCTTGTGAATTTGGCATCACACTTTTCGCATTCTAGACTTTTCACTTCTCTCTCAGATCGATTCGCACAATCTTTCTGGGAACCTGTAGAATTACCAGTTGGGTAATTCGTTACTGAAGATGTCGATGGGCTCGGCGAATCCATCCTAGCACGCTTGGCAGGTTGGGCAGATGCACCAGCAGTTACCTTACAAGAACCCTTTTCATGCCTCCGTAAAATATCTATTATTGAAAAGGTGCTACTGCATTCTGCACAGCTAAACACTTTGCCCGTACCGGAAGTGCCGCAAGATCCTCTTTGATGCCTACGCAAATTTTCTTTCCGTGAGAAAACTTTTCCACACTTTTCGCAGGTGAACATCTTGGTTATATCGGGATGAGTTGTTCGAAGAGAAGAGGAAGTAACGTTTCAGCTGAACACACAAGACTGAACTGTGATAATTTCAACGAATGCGGGCCTATTTATAGCTCGAGATGTGGGTAGGGATCAGCCTTCGGACGCAGCCGCCTCTGATTTACGATTAATAAAATATGGAATTCAACATAAAATACATCAGTACATATTTCTATGGAAACGGGACGTCAAACTTCGAAATGAATAGGGCTGTTTTTATCTGGTTAAATTTTATGCGGCACCCTGCGGTTGGGGGGTCTGGCGACTACCTGCCATAGAATCGGCGCATATACCTTTCAAATGAATAAATTGATTTCCATCTGCTTAGAATAAATAATGAAATTCATGAGATTACCCATTGGGAGGGTCAACAATAAAGCCCACACTGGTGTTTTTTATTACCTGGGACATGTGCGAACAAAACCATCGAATTTTTATTATTATGGTGAGAATAGTTTTGAGCGAAAAAGATTTTATTAGGATGAAATTTATTTGAAAGGAGGCCCATTTCGACTGTCTTCTTCTTCTTCTTCTTCTTCTTCTAGGCATTAGATGTCGTAGTTTATCGTCCATTGTTGCGTCACAATACCTCATAACTTTGGAATTTAATAGACGTAATAAATTTTATTTTATTTTAAACACCTGCGTGAGAACATGGGCTCGGCAATTTCGGGCTTATACAGTCTTTGACTCGAAGATTTCTCTAAGGTGACTTTTTTTCTCGGAAGGGCACTCGTTTTTTTTGACATTAGATGTCGTAGTTTATCATTAATTGTTGCGTCACAATACCTCATAACTTTGGAATTTAATAGATGTAATAAATTATAGTCTACCTACGCAAGAATGTGGCAGTTTTAGGTCTATGCATTCAAGTCCACCACCGCATTCACGTCCACCGTCCACCACCCGTCCACCTCCGCCACCGTCCGCCACCCGTCCACCACCTGTCCACCGTCCGCCACCCGTCCACCGTCCGCCACCCGTCCACCGTCCGCCACCCGTCCACCGTCCGCCACCCGTCCGCCGTCCGCCACCCGTCTGCCGTCCGCCACCGGGTGCACTCCCCTATCTCTTCTACTTATGTTGGTGAATTTAAGTTTTTCAAAAAATCAGAGGGGTCGTGATCCAAGTGAGGCAATGAGGATATTAAATTCCTCGCAATATTACAAAAATATTCATTGAAATCATCTTGCGATATCTGTATGTCTAATTTGGATGTTTTATTCTCATTGCGCTCAAAGTTCACGAGTCTCCAGCTGTCTCTACATTTATTCGATGAGCTGATGAGAAAATTTTCACAAGAAATTTTTTTCTGTTCTATAACTGATTTTTTGTAAACTTTACGATAATTCTTGAATATGTTGTACGTCTCCAAGTCCTTATTCACGTCGTATAATAGCTTGATAGTCGACAAAGTGTCTCTCATAACTTTTAATTCTTCATTGAACCATTTTATAGATTGTTTATAATTTGCATTTATGACTTTTTGCAATGGAAAAATATTACCCATGTGATAGCTGAGAATATTCGACATGAGCTCGGCCAAAAAGTTCAGGTCATGATATTTTTCAAAAATGGACCAATCAAAGTCAAGAAGAAGTAACTTCAGTTTTCGGAATCCAGAGTCGTTGAATTTTTGTTTGAAGATGTACTCCTTGGTGTTATTAACATCCTGAAAAAAATTTATGAACTGACCATTATGGCCAGATAAGCAAGGATCTACTATACCAGTATTAAATTTTTCTGTGCTACAATTCGTTATTATATTATCTATACAAGTGGCTGAACATCCATTTATTCTCGTGAATTCTGAAATTGTCGGATTCATTCCGAAAGAATTCAAAATACTGTTCAGTGCCTTCCTATTTGATGACTGAAGTAAAAAGTTAACATTGAAATCACCTAATATTATAATATCTTTATTTTTATTTTTGGCTGAATATTTTATCAAGATTCTTTCAAGCTTTTCAAGGAAGTTTTCAAAATCGCCCAAACAAGAACGATATAGTGCTAATATAAGGAGGTTAGAAATTTCAATGCCACAGATTTCGATTTCCACTTCCTCACAGTATTCTTTTGTCAACAAAGGTTTAGAAGAAATGTTCTGTTTTGAAAAAATAGCCACTCCTCCATGTACAAGGAGAGATCTACTGAAATTACTAGCTAGATAGTAACCAGGTAAGTTAATCAATTTGAGGTTGGCCTCGTTCATCCAATGTTCAGAAATACAAACTATATCAAACTGATGCTTGTCAAGAAACAAGGCGAGCTCTTCCACTTTATTTGATAAACACTGAATATTGATATGGAAAACACCTACCCCGACCTTACGTTTTTTACATTCTTCATCAAAGTCAATACATTTTTTTACTAGTCCATTTGTCTTGTAGTCGATCTCTTGTGAAAAAAACGATTCACCCAAGTACCAGTAGGCCATATATAGCGGGGTTCATAGCCTTTTCCAAATGATGCTCGGCGATTGTTACTTTAAATGATGCGTATAGGTCGGGAAACATAGAATTTAACTTCTCGCAACGAACTTCGGGAAATACCGGATTCAAAATACTGTGCAGATCTTCAGGGCTAGTCTCCGGGTGCATTTTGTAGGCATGTAGAAATACCATTTTTGGAGCATATTTTATGTTTGATCCAATAGGAATTTCCAATTGTCCAATAAAAGGCTTGTTGTCGTACCTTCTACGTCTTCTGTTTTTAACTTCAGAGAAGCCTTCTGAGTCATTACATAAATTTATAACACTATGCAGTTTGTTTTCTGTTTCGATTTCCAGAAGTGAGGCAGCGACGTGCTGCGTTTTCACAATAGCTGAACTGCCAGGTCTATCATTTTTTACATTAGATGGTTCATCAGTGTTTGTGTGTCTGGTCACAGAACCAGCATACGTTTTATTTCTATCCGTGTCGATCAACTCGGATACTTTGTTTGAAAAAGTGTGGGATTTCGCCTTTTTATTCACGATTCCTACAGTAGCTGTGGTATCGTTTCCATTATGGTTTGGTCTCTCCAACTTAGATGCCGCTGGGCGGTTTGAATTGTCGTGCTTGGTTATAATACATTTACTTTCTTTCAACAAAGTTATCTGTTCAGAAAGGGCATTAATAGCAATTTTTGATTCTCAATTGTAAGGTCTTTCTGTTTTATTAGTTCTTTGAGGTACGTGATTTCCATTTTGTGTGAATCGTTGAAAATTACGTCTTTGGCACTTCCAAAGGACACGTCAAGGTCGTCTTCGTCTTTTTGTTTGCAACACTCTACAGAGGTATCGTTGATGTACACAATATCATTTAGTTTCTTGAGGCATCCAGCATGAGACAAAACACCACAATTCACACATTTCAAGCCACTTTTGGCTACGTTATTGCACTTTATACAACCGACTTCAACTTCAACACGTTGCTTCGCCGCCATGTTGAAATGGAGCTACTGAGCAACTTAAGAATCGTATCAGATAGTCAGAAGATGCGCCATACTATCGTTTCCTTTAGTGCACGGAAGACTAGATTTTTCCGCATTAAGCAGACTTTCATTTGAATAGCCTCTATGAATTAGTCATTGAACGGAAAATAGTAAAAGCAAAGATATTGATAAAGTACCGGTATTGAAATTATAATTTTCAATTGATAATTGCCTTAGGTGACGCCATCTCTCAGTCAGAGATCGAACTAGAACATTATTCGATCCAGACTAAAAGACATCACCGCGTACTTGCATTTGTATGATTTGTATACTGACAACTGACAATCGTGTTTCGTGTTGGATTCAGCCGACTCCCGCTCATCTCCCGTGAGATGCTTACAATACATGGTGAACAAACTCAACGCTGGTTGCCATGGTTACGTTTGTAAAATGTTGGCGAAAAAATAGCGTTTTAGGTACACCAACATCCAGAAGGGAGCGCCAGTATCGCATAAGTACAAATGGCGGAATGATTGTTGCAAGAAAAAATACGTAGTGTTTATTCATAATTGTATTGTTTGGATGCGTTTTTGACAGATGTGAAATGTTTATATTTCACTTGTGTAGACCCAATATACATTTTAACATGTTAGATGATGTGTTGTATTGTGGAAATTCGTCGTGCGAAAACACTTGATTATGTAGGTAAGTGAAATCATTAAGTTGTTGTCGCGAATTTATCCACAATGTATATTCATTGTTATTCTCTACCCTCTTTCCATCGAATTTCTCAAGAATTTTTCTTCAATTGAGATATGTTCATTAAAGATTTTTCATGTGAGCATTATTTTTATTAGAACTCTATAGAATCACCACTGTGGTTACAAAAGTACAGCAGTAGTACTTTGTCGATTTGCTCAAGTTTTTCAAGAAACAAGCTTGAATCTCCCCTGCACAATTCACATTTTCACTTCATTTGCCATTGAATTATGTTTATTCACCTCAATATTCACAGATATATGATAAACATTGTGCCCCCTCATTTCTGAAAGGTAGGACTTTTCTATTTTGTTTTATTTCAGTATCCTTTAATTCAATTCACATCAGTCACACTTGTGCATTAGATAATCTATAATACACCTACCAATAAAGTTCAAAATCAAAGGACTTAATAGCTCCAGATAGGTATCCATGATTTGTCTTATGCTGAATATCCAGACATTTCAATGTGTCCTTACCACACTATCACTAAATACGTTCCATTATTTGTTATAAATTCAAAAATAAATACTTCACAAATATAATAAAGATTATTACATCCTGATACTACTCTCAAAAATGGGTGATTTGAAAAATCAGGAAAATTGGCACAACAAATATTTTAACTTTTACTTTTCTAGGGCCTCTAATCAGTGAATTCCACAATTTGATCAACATATCAAGAAAGAAGGAACATGATCAAATATTCAGCAGTAGAACCCTGAGTAGCTCCTATCACAAAATCAAGACTTCATCCCTTGGCAAGCATGTCTGACAGATACTGAAGGTAAATAATAATAATTCTGGTAATTTTATGATTTTTCCACATTGTTATCTTCATAATGGTATATGTTATAGACTATAGTGTTGGAAAAAGTGACCCCTATTGAATCAAATCAACTTCAAAATGTTAAAATGGGTCAAAATTAATTTATCAATCATCCTGAAAACACTTTTCCATGATTAATGCTTTCATTTACCTAATTAAAATATTAAAATTTGAGAATAATGAAAATTATTGCTATATTATTTTATTATAAAGCAATTATATACTTGTGTGGCTGATGCTAATACCATGCATGGTATTGAACTGAAAATACCAGTTGAATATTTGGAATAGGAATAATTTGATGAGGAGAAAACACATTTTTATTACCAGGTTGATGAAGCAAAATTATCAATTCTATAAAAAATCCTAATTCACTCAAAATTCATTTTTAAAATACATCACTTGCTTGAAGACATACTTGACAATGCTTATTGTGAATTTCTCTTACCATTGGCATAATATGTTAATGTTGAAGAGTAGCAGAGTACCAATTGATTTGTAGGAAGTAGAAGATGAGACTTCTCCATCAACTAGTTTTTGAAGAAAACATTATAGCTCAAATGATAGTATATGAATCATGATAGTCACTCCAAAATTTTAAAAAAGATAAAATCTATAGGTAGTCAAAAGTTGACAAAAATATCATTATGTGTCTATGGTATGACAAGTATTATTCAGCTCTGGGATTATTTAATCCTATGTCCTATCCAGGATTTTTCCACAATGGATATGATTGATCATGCTTTCTAAAGGTAACAAAAAATAATAAACTGTTAATTTTTAAATGTTCTGCTTAATATAAACACTTGCAAAACTGAAATATTTTTTCAACTGGAAGTTTATTTCAACAGTAGTTATAAAATAAAAAAGATTACAACAAAATTCTTTAGAATACCCAAAAATCTTAAGTTATTATTATCATTAGAGCTTTTTTAGGTCATAAATTATCCCCAGTGGCACAGCACAGATAGTACATAATTCAGTGGCTGAAAAGAAAATAGATAAGATGGCAATTGGGAACATACTAATTGATTCAGGATTATCATTGGTTTCAGGTATATTGTGGCCCATCAATCAAAAGTTGGAACTAATGGTACAGAAGATATGGGAGCCACTTGGATTTCTTGAATTGAAGCAGTTCTTTTTTCAGTTCATGAGGATTTTATAGTTGGAAGAAGTTTATTGTTGGAATAAAGAAAATAAAATCTTGTTATCCCATTTCATTCTTGAGCAACACCTAAATAATACAAATTTGCTAATGAGTTGAACATCATGGAAGTGGTTCATTTTGTGAACAGTTGATTTGATAAATATAGCTCATAAAAAAATCGAATACATTAATCCATCGAAACATTTTTCAATTCCATTGAATGATGATTATCAAAGAATCATGTGATTATAACAGTACATAGTAGTATATAGTTATAAATTCCTTCCAAAAGGCCATTACCCTAGGTCTTTCAGCAAAATTTTGTATTATTTCTAAGCATATATTAAGTGTTTCTTGTCAGAACTTGTTTTATTATTTGGTGAAATATTTTCCAGCTTTGGAGTGAAATCAAAATACAGTTGTGACAAGTCAGTAAAAGAAAATAGGGTCTACTACAATTTATCACATTTTTTTCAATTATGAACAGATTTGATGATAAAATGAAAATTGATGAAATTTCAGTAATGTGAATTATCAATAAGATAAATATTTGTAATGAAAATAAATTTTACATATATAATTCAATTAAAATTGGACATGATTGTGAAGCGGTTTTTGTGCAATTTCTTCAATCCTGTGTGTAGATATAATGACTTGGGAAGTGAGCACATTTTTCTGTCAATGGGTTCCCTGGTAGCTGCTTCCCATTTTTCACAATCTTCTTGATTCTGAAACCAATTAATAATCATTATCCATAGGTAAGCAATGAGGTATTCAAGATAGAGATTTTGAATGATGTGGTAATAATGAAATGTGGACCATTAACAGGTCAACCAAATAGATAAGTTATCACATGAGAGGATACTTTCAGGATAAATCGATTGGTGTTTTACTTTACAGGAAGCCACCAACTCAACTTTCATTATGTTGATAACTCAATTTGTACCATCTATTCATGAATGAGTCAGAGTAGGAGCAGGAACAACAAGATCTACTATACTAAACACTGAAGCCATGAAAGACTTGAAGAAAACAAAAAAATTATGTAAATTCACAAAGGAAGAACATAAAGTTATCCTGTTCCTCCTTACAGTGAAATTCTGTTGCGGAACTTACGTGATTAGGCGATTTTAACTAGTTTCTCAGATACGGCGTGCCAATGACAAGAAAAAGGGGCCTTATCCAGCCAAATCTGCACAACATTCCTCCTTCTTTTATTCAGCACAATTTTACACACTTCATTGAACAATTTTCAACAGTCATTTCTCCTTCTGTTCATCAGCACATTTTCAACATAGTTTCAACACATTTTCACAAAGAAATCATCAATAAACACAAAAAATTCCTTGATTTGCGTAATGAAATTATGAAATGTTTACATCCGATCGCGACCACCGCGACATCTATATCTTTTTGTTGATTGGAACTAAAACCTTATTTGTTCGCCATATTTTTACAAAACAAAAGGGCATCAGTGATATCACCATGTATTGTAAGCATCTCAATCTCCCGCTATATAACTTCTCAGATCATGATATTGGTTTATTTGATTTTGATATTCAATATCGATATTATCAATATAATCAATATTCATCATCATTGATTCATGTCATAAAAATCTATACTGTTAACCTGTGTGTTTTCATGCTTAAGCTCAATCTGATATTCTGAGGATTGATGTGCTTTATTTTGATAAATTATTTGGGTGAGTACAAAGGTGTGATTACCAAAGGGTGAGTACCAATGTGCTGATTTGTATTGTATAGGTATGGATAATTGTGAACGAAAATTCAAAATAATCGATAAACACTACAAGCGTTATAAGAGAAGTATTCAAGAAGCTTCTCTGAATGTTTCATCTAATTCGCCTTTGTCTGAAGTTAGATATGTTTCAAGTGACTGTAGTGATGATGAAAATATTACTTATCAATCTGAAATAATCATTAATGAGGGTATTCCCAACAATGATGAGAACAATGAACATGAACCCAATTTTTTGTTTGATGATCATGATAGTGTGGATGAATTTGAAGAAGAATACTTGGTAAATACTGTACAAACCGCTTCAATTGATGAAACTCAGCCAGAAAATGATTTGCAAATTCTACTTGCTAATTGGGCCTTTAAACATAACATTACTCATTCAGCACATACATCTCTGCCTATTGACTCTCGCACCTTATTGAGAACCCCCAGGGAGAATAGACTAGTGGTAGTAGAACCCGGACAGTATCACCATTGTGGCTTTAAAAATTGTTTAGAAACATTGATGAATCAGACCTCTAAAAAAATATTTTTTGATTCAAATATTGTAGAAGTTAACATTAATATTGATGGTTTGCCCATAAGCAAAAGCTCTGGAAGTCAGTTTTATCCAATTTTGTGTAATTTATGTAAAAATAGAAGTGTGGTTTGTGCAATAGGTATTTATCATGGTACAGAGAAGCCTGCAGAAGCTAATGAGTTTTTGAAATATTTTGTTGAGGAAGCATCCTTCATTTTAAACAATGGTTTCAATTTCAATGAAAAATCATATATTATAAAAATTAAAGGCTTTATTTGTGATGTACCTGCAAAATCCTTCATTAAATATTGTAGAGGACACAGTGGCTACCAGTCATGCTCAAAATGTTCAATTGAAGGGAGTTATGTTAGTAATCGTATTTGTTTCTGGAATAATAGAAATTCTGTATTAAGAACTGATGAAAGTTTCAGACTGAAACAACAAGAAAATCATCATACTGGTACCTCACTTTTAGAGACATTCCCCAACAATTTATGGATACTAGGAAGGCCATCTCATAAACTGTCTTTCTCAGAAATATCTAATTATCACAGAACTTACTAAATCAAATACCTAATATACCTGGAGAATTCAATAGCAAACCAAGGTCTTTGAGTGAATCTAATAGATGGAAGGCCACAGAATTTCAACAATTTCTATTCTACACTGGCCCAGTAGTACTCAAACCTATTTTGAGTAAAACTAAATATATACATTTTTTAACTCTACATGTTTCAATTTTCATTTTGACAGGTAAGGCTTCAAATCATAAAATAGAGTATGCAGAATCATTATTGAAGTATTTTGTGGAAACCTTCATCATTGTATATGGAAAAGAAAATGTATCACATAATGTACATAATCTGTTACATATTTGTGATGATGTCAGAAGATTTGGTTCATTAGACGATTTTAGTGCATTTCCGTTTGAAAATCATATGCAATTTTTAAAGAAATATATAAGAAAAGGAGATAAGCCCCTGCAGCAAATTGTTTTCAGAATCAATGAGTTGAAATCTCTACACCCTACTAGTCAAGTTAATCGGAATATTGAAATGTTTCCTGTACTGTCTACTGAACATCGTATGGGACCTGTACTAAACAATAATTGTGAAAAACAGTTCAAAAAAATTCAATTCGAAAAATACTTCTTGAGCATATCTGAACCAAATAATTGCTGTAAGATAAATATTAATGATATTGTTATAATTAAGAATTTCATATTGGTTGACAATAAAATTATGATATTAGGACAAAAGTTTCTACAATTTGAAAATTTTTATACAA
Organism: Chrysomela aeneicollis; assembly: GCA_029955515.1. Taxonomy (NCBI): domain Eukaryota; kingdom Metazoa; phylum Arthropoda; class Insecta; order Coleoptera; family Chrysomelidae; genus Chrysomela; species Chrysomela aeneicollis. The sequence continues at coordinate 2,060,990 of JARUHQ010000031.1, read as the reverse complement.
CTCCTTGCAACTCTTCAGACTTAGGAATATATTTAGTATCCAATTTGGCACCTCTTCAGTTGTTTCCTATAGAATCTGTTTCTTGTATACTAGTGAAACTAGATTACAAAGATAATTATGTTTTTTTTCCATTATTGCATTCTAAGTAATATTTTTGTATATATTTATAATTAATCAATAATTGGAAATATGTCAACTGTAGAATCCTGGGCTCATTATTTTGTTATGAAATATTGATATTCAACCAAAATTTCGAAAAATAACATGTTTTTGTGGCAGGATTCCACAGTTCAAATTATTGGTGAAACATAATTTTCAAAACTCAAATTATAATATTTTATCATTTTTCTATTTAATTTATACAAGATTGGTCCAACCTATCTAATGAATGCATTTGTTTGAACTGTCATTCTGTTGATACATTTTTTCTCAGATCTTTTTATGTTTCCCCATATGGATCTCACTGAGGATCGAACGTGGACAATAGTTCACTTCCTTAAAGAAAATAGTGTGGAGGCAGCACCTACCAATTGGATTATCGTTAATAGGTGCTGTTGGCCATCGTTTACTTCGGAGAAAGTGCACAAAGCAATTAGAAATCATGAGCATCCCAACTCATGCTGGGAATCATTTGAGATTAGAATTTTTCGGAATGCCACTTATGGTAAGTTACACATTATCTACCTTGCATATCTTATTTGATTTTCATGTAAATTATTTGTCAGATACATATAAAGAAGCTTTGTCCAAAACAAAATTGGCTATGGAAACAAGTGATGTGAATGACAAAGATGAGTCACGTGAAACAAGAAAATCCAGAAGTAAAAAGAAGTTCTCATCATCTTCTAATGATAGTAGCAACTTAGATGTCCCCTCACCTCCCAGAAACAACTTTGTGAAATCTGTTTCACCTATCAGGAACATCAGACTCCCATCTCCCAGCATGAAAAGTAAGTTTCCAAATTCACCTACATAATAATAAAATAGCTTGTATTATATTATAAAAAAATATATGATTCAAATGAAAACTTCTAACACAATAATTATCCAGTTTACTTATTCTTAAAAAATGGTTGAACTAAAGAGTTCTGTTTTTCAAAATAATTGTTTCACGAATTTATTTAAAGTTATTATATTATATTAACAATAATACATAAAATTACTTTATACAAATTCTCAATGAATGTCAACTTTTCAGAAAATGGAAATGCAGTCGCTTGTGTGAATGATCAAGATAACTCAAATTCATATTGTACATCATGCTGCCCTATTCATAAAAATGGTGAGATATCTGCTATGCTTTTCGTTCAATTTCAATAAAAATCTTTAATTTCCATAATTGAACACAACTTTGAAGAACTTGATTTCTGCGATGAATGATATCACAAAAAAACATAACTTGACAATGTCAGTAGTAGAAGAGGTCAAAAAGTTATCAAATCAGCTGAAAAAAGTTAATGCAGAAGATTTTCAACCAGATTCAACGTTAAATTCACATTTTTCATTCCCTATGTCGAAAGTGGAAAATTTTGATGAGCTTGAGAAATTCTTATCAAATCCAAAACACTTCAGTTCAGCTGTAAGTGTCTCAGTCATTTGTGGTATATCTAGTTTCGTTGATTCATGGAATCATTTTAAAATATGGAACGGAACTTGTATTTGAAAAAATATTTATCAGGTCTTTTAATTTTCACAATATTTTTTTTTTCAGGTGGTTGAAGTTTCCAAAATAGGTGGAACTAATATATACTACTTCATCAAAAGGTCTCTCAGTTGGGTCATGAAGAATTCCCTTCTCATGCAATATACCTGGCATGGCACCAAAGAAAAGAAGGGATTGATATCCACTATGTTTGGACAAGTCATACTAAATGAGTTCATGATTTTTTTCCATTTTGATATTTTATTAATTGTAAAAGTACTATTCAGGTTGGAATTAAACATATTTTATTCTTTATCCAAATGGTCGAGAATTGAATGAAACAATCTACTTAAATAATAAGAAATATTGTTTCATCATTCAATTCACCCTCACGTAGGATAAGGGGTTTCATTAAAATAAACTATTTGAATTTACGATTTTTTTAGAAGCAGCAGAAAAAACTTCGATGTACAAAAATAGAAAATCAGTGGAGGACGCTATCAAAAAATATGTTAGAAGAGCAAAAGAAAAAATATAATTAATATATATTTTGGTTTTGTTTGTTGTTTCCAATTTGTTTTTAAATTTAATTATCGAATTAAAAACATTTGTAAATTGTATGTTTGTATCTAATCTGATAAAAGCAGTTGTGTATCTGATCCCTCTTTTAGAAAAAATTATGGTCATATTTGGTCCGGTCGACCAATTCACCGAATATGGCATTCGTCCATCGCGTATATTTGTTATGTTTTGTGCTGTTCGACTGGAACTATAAATGTACGTTGGAATGGATATAAATTGGATGTCCAATGGAAATCCATTGAATTTCTGATAGACATCCAATGGACTTCCAACTGGAATAACTGGAATGGACATGAATTGGATCTCCAATGGAAATCCATCGGATGTCTGATGGGTATCCAATGGACTTCTAATGTATGTCCAATGTTTCGGACATGTTTCATCCAATGGATGTCCATTGGGCATATATTGGAGAATGCTGTACATCCAATGGATGTACAGGGTTTCCATTGATGGATGTCCATTGGTTGTCCAATGGATTAACTTGTGTTGTCTGGGTACTCTGCCTGATAATGCAAAATTGATATCTGTTGATGTACAGAATTTATTCCCAAGTATACCTCATAATTTTAATTAGTGAATTATTAGATAAAAACCATGTAAATCTAGTAATCAAAAATGAAATCATAGATCTCCTATCTTTGTGTTTGAAACAGAATTATTTTCAATTTGATAACCAAATTTATTCTTCTTCAGATGGGCTTATCATGGGCAATCCTTTGAGTCTGTTACTTGCAGGAATTTTTATGGATAACTTGCTCATTCATGAACATCCATTTATGAAACATTTTTTGTATTGGTATCGGTATGTAGACGACATTTTAGTTTGTTTCACGGGTACCAATAGACAATTGGTCTCTTTCCATGATAGTATCAACAAACTTCACAAAAATATAAAATTCACTATTGAAGTAGAATCGGAGAACTCAATCTATTTCTTGGACTTGACAATAACGAAACTAAACAAAAAACATGATTTTTCAATTTTTCATAAACCTTCCCACACCGATATCTCTATCCATTCTATCTCAAATCATCCTTATCAACATAAAGTTGCAGCTTATCATAGTATGTTTCATAGATTGGTTAATGTTCCACTTTCAGAAGAAAATTTCAATAAATAACTGAACATCATAAAACAAATTGCAGTTAATAATGGATATAAAGTTAACATCATAGAAAATATTCTCAATATGAAACTCCATCCAAGAGCTATCAATCAAGTTTTTCCTTTTAACAAAAACACCGACCGAAATTACAAAACATTGACCTATTTTGGACAAGCAACCGAAAAAGTAGCTTCATTTTTGCATAAACAAGACACTAACATTGCTTATAGAACAAATAATACTTTGGGAAAGTTTATCAAGGATAATAAAGACATATTTCCTAAATATGAAAAATCAGGAGTATATAGACTGAATTGTGAAACTTGCCCGAAGGTATACATTGGTCAGACTGGAAGAACTTTCAAAAATCGCTTCCATGAGCACCACATGAGTTATGTAAATAGGAAAACAAATTCAACATATTCCAACCTTTCAGAAGAAAATCACGATTTTGATGAAGAATTCAAAATATTACATGTTGAAAACAATGGAGTGAAACTTAACTATTTAGAAACACTCGAAATTAATAGAGTCAAGAATTCAAATCTTTTGCTTAATGACCAATTAGATTTGAATAATTCTCCTTTGTTGAATTTGTTTTCCTAAAAATAGCTTAATTAGATAGTCATTTTATTTTTTGTTATTTACCGCAATAAAAAGAGGATAAACATTCCTTAATCCCTACAGGTACAAATATTGTTATAACTATGTAATTAGGTATAAATATGGTTGTTATCGTAGTAGTTAGTTTAGTGTACTTATACCTGATGAAGCTACAGTGTTAGCGAAACATGTTGTGAAAAATATATATAAATATATTTATCGTGAAAATCTTATCGTTTTTCGTTTGTTTACTATTACATCTGATACCAGAATCTTATCCTAGAGTGCACATCACTTTTACAAAAAAGGTTTATCAGACAACAAGAATAACATTCAAGGTTGCATAAAACACATGTTGAAAATTGTTGCAATAACCACAGTTGAACCATGTGAAGAACAATATCTCCCAAAGATTTTTCAGAGATCAAAGTCTAATGGTTCCTTCAGGTAAATTTTAAACCTCAAAGGTTTGAATACTTTTTTGAAGCCAGAACATTTTAAACTGGAGAATAAGAATACAGCCATAAAGTTAGATAGATAGATAGATAGATACTTTATTAATCTCTACAGGTCATTTTCACAACATGAGACAAGTCAAAAAATACAAAAAGGATATAAGTAAGGAGCTGTAAGAGGACAGAGTATGAGAGACAGAAATTTTATAAATCTTGAGATTTGATCTCACTGTACTCATATAAGGAGTAGAATGCATGGTGGATCAGAAATTCTTTCAAGTGTACCTTGAATGTCTTTGGACATTGAATAGATTTTATGCTCTCGGGTAGCAGATTGAACAAATGGCCTCCAGCATATAGTGGGAATTTCCTGTGCTGCATTCTGAGTGGAAAATGCAAACGAAGATCATTCTTTTTTCTAGTATTGTATTCATGGTAGTTCCTATTTCTGTTCAGCTTTTCCATATTATTGAAGGTGAATATTAATAATATATAGAGGTGAATGTAAGGATTCTATTATTGATGAATGTGCTTCTACAGGACTCTCTATAGTCCAGATCAAACACGAGTCTTATAAATCTCTTTTGGATAATGAAAACTCTAGGGGTTTCCGTGGCCCTGCCCCATACGATTATGTTGCAACTGATGACCGAATATACTAGCGCATAATACATGTTGATCAGGTAGTTATTATGGAAATTCGATTTTAAAGTTGAGAATGCAAAATTTATACTATTGAGCCTTCTGCATACGGAATCAACTTGACCATTTAAACTTAGTTTATGATCTAATTCTAGACCTAGGTTTTTTGTTAACTCTGATGCAAGCATGCTTGTATCACAAATATTCATTATAGGAATGGTTGACGATTTGAGAGGAGTAGTGAATTCTATCAATACTGCTTTATATGTGTTATTAATAAGATGATTAATCTCACACCAATATGTGAAGTTCTCTACAACTAACTTAATTCTACCTTGCAATTTATTTACAGTTTCAGCTGTGACAATAATTGTGGTGTCATCTGCATATATAAACGTACGACCGTAATTGATATGATCAGGTAGATCGTTTATTTAGAGAAGGAAAATTAGAGGACCTAGAACCCCACCCTGTGGGGTACCCATCATAATGTCGTAACAATCAGACTGCTCTTCCTCTACCTGTACCCTGAGTGATCTACCAGTCATATAAGATTTGATCCAGCTTTGTATAGGTCCTCGAATACCCATTTGATTGTTAAATAACTAGGATCGATTGTATCAAATGCCCGAGTGAGGTCAAAGAATATTCCCGCTACCATATTGTTTTGATTAATATTATCATATATGTACTGAACCAAGTCGGCCGAAGCTGTTTCAATTGAGTGGTTTGGGCGGAAACCATGCTGACATGGTGTTATAATGTTATGACTATTTAAGTATTCAATAAGTTGATTGTACACAGCTGTTTCCATTATTTTTGACAGGCAGCTCAAGAGGCAGATCATCCGGTAGTTCTCTACACAGAGGGGATCACCTTTTTTATAGACAGGGACTGTTTTTGTAATTTTTAACTCCTTCGGAAACTTACCCTGGGTTACGGAGTGGTTAATTATCAAAGACATAATACTTGATATATCATCAACACATTCTTTTAAAATTATGGCCGGAATCTCATCTATGCCAGTTGAATATTTCTTTTTAAAGTTCAATATGATATGTTTAGTGTCACTTTCGGTAACAGGTGCAAAAAACATTGAATTCGGACCTTTCACCTCTTTTTTCGTGCACATGTCATTGGGTAAGTTGGGTGATTCTATTTTTTCTATAACAGAGGTTGTAAAAAAGTTACCTAAGATGTTTGTGATTTCTCTTTTATCAGTCACTTGTTCGCCACCATGATTCAAGGTTATGCTTTGTTTCTTCCTTGTCCTACCCATTTTGTTGTTTACCAACTTCCACAGGGATTTAGTTTTATTGTTTGAGTCGTGTATAATGTTCGTGTAGTAATTTTTTTTCTCAGTTGAGATTTTCTTATCAAGTTGTTTTTTTGACTGTTATTGCTCATTTATAGAAGAATCATTAATAATTTTTCTTAGCCAATTAAGATATTTGAGGTTACCAAGTTCTACATGAAGTTCATTAGAGATGGGAACTTTATTACCTGTCTTGATGGCTTTATGTTGTTTTACTTTTGTCTTAGGGAATGCTAAATTAAATCACCAGAGAAAATTCGAGAAGAAGTCAGAGAACATATCATTAATATTTTCTTTATGGTGGGTATAATGATATTTTCTCAACAATAGCTTAAATTCAGTTATGGAGTTAGCATCAATCTGACGGGTAATAATGTAATAATCTGCTATATTAACTTTCTTTCTTGTGGATCAAGTGATTATTTGAGCTAAATGATCTGAGGCTCCCAAATTAGAGATCTCACAGGAGGTAGGTGTCGCATTGGTGACTATATAGTCAAGACCACTAATGGTCGTTCGGTTGCTATATTGAGCTACACGTGTTGGCTCTCTGTATGGTAATTGGAGGTGATACATTTCAAACAGATCGAAGAGTTGTTTCTTGTGACAGCTGTCTCCTATGAAATTTATGTTAAGGTCCCCACACATAATTATTGTCATATATTCAGTAGATATGTAATTTAACGTATAGGCTAAACGGTCTAAAAATAATTGAATGTCAGAGTTTTTTGATGGGCTACGATATACAGTTACTATACAAAGATCCTTGTTTACCTCTATGGCCGAGCACTCAAAATGCAACTCAAGAGAGCAATCATACAAATGTGGAATGGCTTTGCAGCAATTGTTATCGAGGAACCGTTTGCTTATAAATATTGCAGTACCACCATGCATTGTTTGAGATCTGCAAAAACTGGATACCAATTCATAATCTGCTACCTTCGAGTTTTTTAACTTTTCATCACACATCCAATGTTCTGATACACAAAAAAAAGTTGGATTATCACTACCGCAGTACATTTCGATTATGTTGATTTTATTTGAAAGGCTTTGGATATTCACATGCATTAGCTTCAGTTCACATATCCCTGGTTCTAGGAGCTTGGGTTTAGGAAAGAGGCTGAGTTCTGAAAATTTTCCCCTGCCACCGTGTTAGACTGAGGTTCCTTAGATTGGTTCAAAAAATGTTGACCTTGTCGGAAATTGAAGCGACTGAAATAAATATTACGTGGCCAGAAGTTGGGTTCATATACTTGGGCCTGGAATTGAGGGTCTACTCCAATCATAAATGCTTGGTTGTCAGACCGAACATTCTGAGTTGGGAGTTTTTTGACATAAACCTCTTCTGATTTTGTGCGCTTTTTTATGTAGTTTCCTATATTTTCTGATGAAATTCTGTCTGGGACCTTAGAGACAAAAAGCCAGATTTTCTTAGTTTGTTCTCCTCTCCTTTGGAACTCTGCATCTCCTTCACCACTTCCTACTCTGTAATTTTTCCTCCTTTTATCCCTTTTTACGAGGGTGTAAGGTTCTTCCAGATCATCGCCATGTTTGGTTTTGGTCAGATTAATTATTTCATTCGTTTTCTGTTGGGTTTGAATTTTTGGTATTTTGGCAGATAGCTGATTAGCTGAAATCACAGGGACAAGTGAGACACCCTGTAGATTGGAATTTTCATCATCACGGTTCACTATATCTAGTGGGGAACTAGTTTTTAGCTGTGAGTTTTTTGTGGGTCCACTAATTTTGGAGGTCGTACTTTTTGTGATCTTATTTGTAGACACTTCATTTTTTGCGACACATCTGTTGGCGGGCATTATTTCAGATTCAAGAATCACAATTTTCTCCTGCAACAGCTGTATCAGTTTATCTTTGTCAGCTATTATAGTATTCTTGTCATCGATCATTTGCTTCAGCAGTTTGTTCTCTTCATTAAGGTAAGATTTTTCAGCTGATTTCGTTTCCATTGTAGCATGGATAGCTTCATGTTTGCATTCGGCATTTTTTTATCACTTGCTTGCTTAAGACAGGCTGGATGAAAAACTTCACCACATTTAGCACACTGCACTTTTGTAACAACTTTTTTCAGACAATGTTTACAATTATTAGTTTCGGTTTCTTTGGGAGCAAATAACGATGGACTTGCGCTACCCGCCATCTTGGTATTCTTAATTCGTATTATTGTCCGAGAACTGCTTTATAGCAGGCTTGGACCTAAAAGAGGCTTATTTTTTGGTTCCAATACATGAAAACCATAGAAAATATTTGAGATCCAATTTTGACGGTAAAATTCAAGACTGTTTTTGCTTGCCATTTGGTTTATATATAGCCCCATGGCTTTTTACTAAATTTATGAAACCAATAGTATCTTTTCTCAGGGACAAGGGCTGGATTTCAGTCATATATCTGGATGATTTATTACTGATTGGGAGTGCATTTGAGGAATGTTCAGAAAATATTAAAAAAATAAACAAATTTTGGAGATATTTGGTTATAATGTGAATTTTTAAAAAGGTCAATTGATACCTAAGAACGAATGTAAATTCTTGGGATATATATTCAACTCCTCAAACATGATAATTGCTCTTCCCACAGAAAAAAATAACAAAATAATGGCATTATTAGAAAACTTTCAGATTGTAGAATGTTGTTCAATTAGAGATTTTGCACGGTTTATAAGTGTACTGCTTGCCCAGCCATGAAATTCTCTACAGTTCATATAAAGCTCTTTGAGAGGGAAAAGTATCTAGCCTTGGAAAAGGCTAAAGGAAACTTCGAGGGGCCATGATAGTACCTTCACACTTGTCAGACGACATTATTTGGTGGAAAGAAAATATAAGTCATTCAATTGAATATATCAAAACATATAGGTTTGAGAAAGAAATATTTTCTGATGCATCAACCACAGGGTGAGGAGTCAACTGCAATGATGAAAGATATCATGGGCATTGGAATGAATCAGAGAGAACTCAACATATTAACTATTTGGAGCTCTTAGCTGCATTCCATGGCCTAGAGTGTTGCGCTGAAAGATTAAACAACTGTGAAATTCTCCTGCGAATAGATAACACCACTGCCATTTCCTATATAAATCGCATGAGGGGCATACAATACCCATTATTAAATAACCTAGCTAGACAAATATGGCAGTGGTGTGAGATTCGCAATCTGTGGTTGTTCGCATCCTATATAAAGTCGTGTGAAAACTGTGAAGCTGATTACGCATCCAGATTATGCATTTGAAAAAATTATAAGCTTTTATGGGAAACCAGAAATTGACCTCTTTGCAAGTAGGAACGATGCAAAGTGTAAAGAATATGTATCTTGAAAACCAGAATCAGAGGCGCATGCAATAGATGCTTCTACAATATCCTGGAACAATAATTTTTTCCATGCTGTTCCACCATTTCCGCTAATTTTGAGAGTCCTGCAAAAAATTATCCAGGATGAGGCCAAAGGCATTCTGATTGTACCTTTATGGAAAACTCAACCCTGGTTTCCATTGTTCGAGAAGCTTGTCATAACAAATACTGTTATATTACCTCCAGATAAAGACCTTCTATTTTCTTCCAGCAGGAATCCCCATTCCATATGGAAAACTCTTACCCTGTGTTGGGATTTTTATCCGCTTTTATTCTCCGAATTTTTATTACTTTTATTTCCATAGCAACAACTAAAGACAGTATCTTGGCTCAAACATACCTTGAAAGATTCTTTCAATATAAACTCTAAATGAAATAACTAGTCAGTTATCAACTCATGAAAAAATCAATCTTCAAATAGTTTCACTTGATGGAAGGGGACATAGTTTTGATATAGCCCGTGTGAGTTCTCCATTTTGAGTCTTGACTGTTGAAACAAGAATCTTCCCATCAGGTCCAGGAAAAATAGCAATAACTCTGCCTAATCGCCAATGGAGAGGTGCCAAATTGTCCTCTTTGATGATAACCAATTGTCCCAATTTCAGATTTTATTGTTCCTTTGTCCACTTTGTTCTTTGAGATGGAGTGAGAACGTCCAAGTCGTTTTGATTTGAGGATAATATTCTTTTCAAATGGTATTTGCAAGAACGAACTCCAGCTTCCCACAAACCGCCAAAATTAGGAGAGTTAGCTGGGATAAATTTCCATTATCCATTATTTGCAAATACAGAATTCAAACAGTTTGATTGACTTTGAAGAAATTCACCTAATTGTTTTAATTCTGTGTCAGCTCCTATGAAATTTGAACCATTATCTGAAAATACTTGGGCTGGTTTACCTCTTCGAGACACAAATCTCCGGAAACATCCAATGAATGCTTCTGTGGTTAAATCATATACCACTTCTAAGTGGATTGCTTTTGTTGAAAAACATATAAATAAACTTATCCAACATTTTGAAAGTTTTGCACCCCGCCCTTGAATGTGTTTTATAAAGAATGGTCCTGCATAATCAACTCCAACAGTATGGAATGGAAAAGAATGTGTTACTCTTGATTTGGGAAGAACTCCCATAGTTTGATCAAGTGGCTTAGGATTTGCTCTAAAACATATTACACACTTATGTGTTATTTTTCTAGCCAAATTCCTTCCCCCAATTACCCAATAGTTTTCGCGTATTGTACTCAGTAAAAGCTGAGGGCCAGCATGTAATAAATGTATATGCTCATGTTCAAAAAGTAATATAGTTAACCGATGTTTTGCTTACAATAAAATTGGATGTTTGGTAGAATATTCCAATGCAGATAACTGCAATATTTCCCCCACCCTGAGCAAACCTCCATCATCAATGAATGGATAATGAGTGCCTTCATTGCTTGGGTTAACTCATCAACACAAGATAATATGATTTTCAATATTATTTTTGAATTTGAACTTATTCAACCATCTGAAACAATAAGCTATTGTTCTTTTGAGGCTATTCAAATCACTAAATCGATCCAAATCTGATTTGTTATTTATGGTAACAATATCACAAATGTGTGTTATATCTTTCAGTTCAGGTAATTCATGTGATTGATTAACATTAGATTTAGGCCACTCTGATTTATTCAGCAATAACCAATCAGGACCTTCCCACCATTTTTACAATTTATTATACTCATAGGATGCATACCTCTAGATAAGAAATCTGCTGGATTATGTTCAGTACGTACATGATTTCAACTTTCATATGAATATAAATTTTGAATTTGAGATACTCTATTGCTTCCAAATGTTTGTAATGTATTAGGAGATCTATTGATCCACCTTGATACTACTGTGGAATCTGACCAGAGATAGATATTTCTAATCTGAAGAGTAATAGCCTTCTCAACATTCTCCACCAAATTAAGAGTCTCAAGAACCTCCTCTTGAAATAAGACGCGCCTATCTAGCATCCAAAGAAATTTTCAAGTTGAAGTCCTTCTCTTCAGGGGGACCACTTTTGAAAAGTATATGTAAATTATCTGTGGAAAACCTCACTTCCAAGTATTGGAATAAAAAGAAAACTCCTTTATTGGCTGAAGCTTTCTTGAAGGATGATACAGATATTATCGATATTCATTCCAAACTGCAAAAATATCCAATATTCAGCATGGAATTTAATGCAGTGATGTTCAAACCAACTAATTCCAGGATATAACGAAATAGCTTCATTCAATAAAACAATCCTCCAATCCATATTGAGCAGTTATACTAAGCCGCTTTGCATTTATACAGATAGATCCAAAACAAAAAATTGTACAGGCTTATTTGCATTTTATATCACCAATACCAAATATTTCTATTCGCGTAGAATCCCGGATCTTTGCTCGATCTTCTCCGCAGAAAAATTAGCGATTGAAAAAGCGTTGAAGTGGTTAACTGAAAATAGAGTGACAGAGCAAACAGTCATTATGTCCGATTCTAAATCCGTTCATGAAGCACTGAATAATTATAACTTTTACAAAATGTTCAATTCCCCTGACTTATGCAGAATAAAACAACACCTATTCGCTTTATCAAAGTTGAACGTTAAGGTAACGTTCGTTTGGGTGAAAGGTCATTGTGGAATATTTGGAAACGAAGCTGCAGATAAATTTGCAAAACTAGCAACGTCGTTCACGGACGTTACTAAAATATCTCCATATCATGACTTAATAAGCTCAGTAAAAATAGAAATGCGCAACAAATGGAGAAGTCACTGGGAAAATTTCACTACCTCGTCAACAAATAATTACACACTCATACATCCTATATTACCTGCAAAAATACCTCATTTGTCTGATTATATTTTGAATCGTAAATACGCATTCATAACTAGACTAAAATTCAATCATGGTAGGTTTCCTGCCCATTTACATAAAATAGGCTTATCCCCTACACCATATTGTACCTGTGATAATGAGACCTTCTGTGATCTCAATCATATATTTTTTTCATGTTCGAACCACACTCCGGAAATAACGGGACTCATGAAGTCTCTGCAATCCCATAATATTTTCCATCCCGTTAATATAACATCCCTACTCAGTTTGCAGAATAAAAGTCTATTTGACATTTTATTAAGATTTTTAAAAATTATCGATCAAGATATTGAAACTAATAATTTAATTTCTGAAGAAAATGAAAATACAAAAGTCTGTGGCAAATGGAACATTCCAATGCCAAACACCCCCCCCCCCCAAATTAACGAGTAATAAGGCTGCACAGAGTTCCAACCTTGGAATCGTCAATGATTTTAAAGGGGCAACCTTAGCCTTTGAGCAAAGTAACGAAGCCATTGTAGTTCCATTAATTCCAATACTTTTCAAATATACACATGCTCCATACGCTTGCATAGAGGCATCTGCAAATCCATGGATGTCAATTTGAATATGATAGATACAACGTGTCTTTGTATTCTCAACTCATTGAAAAATATAAATTATTTTCTTAACTTTTGCCACTATGTATTCAATTCCAATGGCAATGTTTCATCCCAATCCAAGGGGATCAAATATTCTAGATACATCAGATAAAATTGATCTTTTAGTTACTCTATTCGAATGTTTAGGAAAATCAATAGAAATTTAGGTGATCCTGCTTGAAACACCAATAAATTCCAAGAGTTTTATTTACATCCTTTTCTCCAAAATAAATTTGTTCGTCTCCTCGAATTGTTTCAACAATTTGTCTAATAACTTTTGGATCATTTGATAACCACTTCCGAAGTTTCATACCACTAGTCTTCAGTAGAACATCTACTTCATGACACAAAGTGATAGCTTCCTCAGATGAATTAAAACCTGACAACACATCATCTACATAAAAATCGTTGAGTATAGTTTGTGATGCTTTTGGATACCTATCTGACCTATCTGAATAATTTAACCCTATTCGTCTCAAACATCTGATTGCCAAATATGGTGCTGATCGAGTACCATAAGTAACATAAGTTATCTAAAACCTGACATCACATCATCTACATAAAAATCGTTGAGTATAGTTTGTGATGCTTTTGGATACCTATCTGAATAATTTAACCCTATTCGTCTCAAACATCTGATTGCCAAATATGGTGCTGATCGAGTACCATAAGTTACAGTATTTAATGTATATTCTATCAATTCTTCACATGGTGAAGATTTCCATACAGTTTTCTGAAGTGATCTATGTTTTTCATCAACCCATATCATTCGATACATTTTAGTGACATCTGCACATACAACCACTGCATGCTATCTAAACCTAAGTAATATATGAAATATATCATCTTGTAACTTGGGTCCAATGAACCGAAGATCATTGAAAGAATAACCAGTTTCTGTCTTAAATGATCCATTGAAAACAACTTTCAACTTAGTTGTTTACTTTCTCTCGTCCAACACACCATGATGAGGCAAATAATAAGAAATTTGATTTGCTGAAGATTCTTGGCAAACAGACATATGTCCCATATTCAAATATTCATTCATGAAGTCTACATACATCTCTTTCAATCTCAAATCTTTTGATAGTCTCTTTTCTAATCTCAAGAATTGGTTTATAACACATTGTTTCGAGTCACCTAACTTCGTGGGAGTATCAAATAATGGAATTTGAACAATAAACTTGCTATCTACACTTCTACTAGTAGTTTGAGAAAATATTTTTTCACATTCCTGATTTTCAGGTGAGAGATGATGTTCTAACTCCGGAGATTCTTCTATTTCCCAGAATTTTTCCAGTTGTGATTGGATATCCATTCGTGCTAAATCACATTTAACAAATGAAGATTATTGATGATCATTGAAATTTACCAAACCATTCACAATCCAACCAAAACGAGTCTTTTGTAATGTAGGTCTACCTTTGCCTAGAGATACCTGACCAACACATTGCGACCTCCTTTTAATCAAAAAAGGAGATGCACTGCGAACGGCAGCTCTTCGTCTGGCAGGCACTATGGATTCGTTTTTATTAAACAACAAAAAAAAGTATTATCAGTAAAATAGGCAATATAAAAAAGAAGGGGCGCCACTGCAACTTTTATTATTCTGATATTCAAGTGTTAAATTATTATCTGGAAAGTTGAGGAACCAAATGTTAAAATATCATGTTGGAAAAAAATGAATACCAGAAATTTTACCCTATAGCTGTAAAACAATAATTGGGAGTGTCATCAAATCAATAAATAAATAAGACAGTTTACCCCAAACTAAAATTTATTCAAGAGGTATGTATATATAGGAATCTATTTCAAAAAGGTATGTCAATATTAGTATATGAAAACAATATATTTCATGACTGGGCATTTCTAACCCTATTCAAATAATCAGTCATTATTTCGGGGCCAACGCATAGTACTATGTGGTGGGGTAGCAAATGATGGTAAAAAGCAGTTTTATGAAATTGAATGCACCAAGAAAGATATCCTAAACTGACATGAAAAATTTAACAAGTCCTCTGTTTATAAAAACCTGGTTTTAGATCCTATATAACACCTCTGAAGGATGCTTGAATCTGCTGAGACTTTTCGAGCTGGTAGACTCAGTGGTGCTTGTAGAGATGCTCGTAGGGATGCTGGTAGAGATGGTAATAAACCAGGAAGCTGAGGATCTCGGCAGCAAGGCCGAAGACTTGAAGAAAGTCTTGCAGTTTGTATTGCGGCAGACGTTCGGCAGGTTCGACAGATAGGTTACTCAGGCAGAGAAGGCGAAGTCCCCAGATCCATTCCACAATTGGAATTACTAGATGTTACTATACTAGTTGATGGATACCCAGATCAAAAAACAGAGGAGTGGTACCCTCTATAAGATGCTACGGAGTATACTACTCTCCTGGGAATAAACTACCCTCCTGGGACTATACTACCCTCCTGGGACCCTATAGAAATATTCACTATTCATGATAGGCCTCTATACAGTGAAAGGTTGAAAAAGACAGTGACAATAACTCACAACTCACCTTCAATGAAGGGATGGGGTACAAATCCGAGAAAGTTCTGAATGGCCGGCACGAGGTCTGGTCCGGTGTCCAAAAAAAAATACAAAAAATGCAGTTCCAAAACAAATCTCGCTAAATTGCGATTTCCTAGTGGTCCAGAATGCTGAGGAATCTTCTAAATCCAGGAAAATACCTGTTGGTCCAAGTCCGGAACGCACCAAGTGGAACCAAGCACCTTTTCTTTCCAGACAAAATGGCCCCTCCTCTACCTGAGCTGGTCCAAAAAGTCAACCCAAAAAAACCCTTCCGGAAGTGACCGTCTTTCCAACATATTCTAGAAGAATTTCTTCACTTCCTTTCCAAGATTACATCTCAATTATAGGGAAAACAAAAGAATCCCTAACCCTTTCAGAACTTTATTGTTGAACTGACCTATCCAAAATCAACTGACCAATCATGACGTTCACTTGACCACACAATTCACCAATTAGAGCCCAGACGGATAAAATGGCAACGCTGTTTTATAATCCAGTGGCCACCACCAACTGGCAACGTTTTGGGAACTGAGCATGCCAAATCAATCAATAAGATTGACACGTTGTCATGTCAGTGACACGTTGTCATGTCGGTGACACGTTGACATATGTGTCACAACTGATTAATTATCTCAGATAACCCTAAAATGATATAGCTTGATCAAAACAACAATAACAAAACGTATACACCTGAAATCTCGGAAAGAAAATGATATTCTTCTATCTGTATGTCCGAATCTCGATCAATAACAAAAAACAACATCATCGAAGACCGTGTTTACCAAAGTAAATATTCTATTATAGATCCAAACTGGTATCTGTGATAGATGTAAAAATATTATTTACTATACAGGTAAGTATTTGGAAATCACTGTTCTTCGATAGAAGTATATCTTGCCATTTGAGATTGGACAACATATTATCCTAATCTGAGTACTATTTATGAAAAATAGAGGAACCTATAAAATAGTGAAATTTTACATGCTACATCACCTCTCTCCCAAAAAAATTTAATTTCGTAGAAATTCAAATTCTATTGAACTAAAACCGACAACGCAACAATAAACTGCAACGCAATACAAACTACATAACAGTTACCTCCTTCAATCAAAAAAATGAAACAGTTATTGGACCATCACTGGTTATGTCTGTCTACATAATCAGTGGTAATAGATGACAGTGATGTTACTGCTGTGATCAAATCACTAGTTGGAAACATGTCCTAGTTCTAGTGGCTTTAGGGCAAACCCAGGGATAGCCAACTTCTACCCCAAAGAATGGGTGAATATTTTTGGAATAGTATCTATGCGTACTACACATCCTTTAAGGAAATCAATATCAGTAAAAAGTCTAAATCGGGAGAATTACAACATCGGTATCCAAAAAATTCCAGGGAATGTATAGATATTAGAACCGTAGTTCTAAAATCTTATACAGGAAATTCTGACACCTCATTACTCTTCAGCAATGACAAATATCAAGAAATTTCAATCACCAAACATGGAAAAATCCAAGTT
Organism: Chrysomela aeneicollis; assembly: GCA_029955515.1. Classification (NCBI taxonomy): domain Eukaryota; kingdom Metazoa; phylum Arthropoda; class Insecta; order Coleoptera; family Chrysomelidae; genus Chrysomela; species Chrysomela aeneicollis. The sequence continues at coordinate 2,043,741 of JARUHQ010000031.1, read as the reverse complement.
GGTTTCAGGGGCGAAAATGTGTATTTATACACAGAGACAATATTGTCTTGATCACAAAATGACCTAAATCTATCTACTTCCGCAAGTAGTGAATTATCATATTCACTAAAACCAAAAAAAAAATTATCTCAAAACTTAGTGAATTTCTCGGATTCACTAATACCAAGATTTTCTGAAAAATCCCAAAAAAATCTAACCAACAGAAATATCTGAGTTAGAGCCAAAATAAGGTTTCAAGTCCTTGATGTGCCAGTCTCCAGCAGGACTTCCATTCTCATATTCCAGAGAATATACTAAACGAGAAACCTTTCTCCTAACTACACACAAAACATATTTTGGTGCTAGTTTTGAGCTAAACTTGGCCGCAGCCCCTGAAAGGACCTTATTTCTGCGCCATACCTTATCGCCAACTTCAAAAGCAAAATCCCTTTTTCTTTAATTATAAGCACGTGAATTTCGTTCGTAAGCCCTATGTAACTTAATTTTGATGTCTTCAAAAATCTCATTTGAACCTGCAATATTATCTATATATTCAGTTCTATCAAGCGGATTCAACTCAATACCTTCTGTACTTACAATTTTACTATAGTAATTTCCGGAGTTAGGAATATTTCTGGCAAAGTTAATGAAAGAAGGTGCATAATTATGGACTTCATGAACAGATGAGTTTATAGCAAACTGTATTTTCGACAGTTCTTTGTCCCAATCTTTATGTTCAACTATATAGCTACGAATAGCTTGTCCTACAGTTTTATTGTTGCGTTCAACAAAATTACACTGGGCCGAATACCGAGGTGTAAACCAGATTTTGACCTTGTAGGTATCTGTCAATTTCTTGAAAGTTTTTCCTGCAAATTGAGTACCATTATCTGCAATGATCATCTGAGGCACACCGTATACCAAAAACACTTGATTTTCCAAAAACTTGACAATATTAGGTGCCGTAGCATCTCTTAAAGGACATAAAATGGTGAATTTTGAAAACCAATCTCCTATCACTAGCAGATAAGTAAAACCACGGGGTGATCTAGGAAATGGTCCCATAAGATCTACTGCTAAAACTTGAAAAGGAAATTGAACTTTCTTTTCACATCCCATCAATCCGAGACGTGATGTTTTTGTGATTGGCAAACTTTACATGATCTTATATACCTCAAGATGTCAGAACGCATCTTCGGCCAATAATAATTTTGTTGAACTCTACTGAATGTTTTAAAAAAACCAAAGTGTGAACAAGTTGGTGGGTCATGACAACTTCTAATTATTTCTGTTCGATGGGATTTTGGAACTACAGTTTTCCATTCTACATTATTAGTTTGAATGATTGTTTTTGAAGGGATAAATTTAAACAACAAATTTCCAGCAACCTTCCATTGTGGAAATGATTCAGGATTCTTGAGAACCTTATTCTTCAAAGCTATATACCAATTGTCTGTGATTTCACTGTCTTCTATGTCGATCAACAAGATCTCTTGGATATCTTCGGAAGAATCGTTAGGAGGTATCTTCGACAAAGAATCTGGCACTTTGTTTGAGGCTCCTGGACGATATGCCAGTTCAAAAGTGTGCTGTCTAAGCTTCACAGCCCATCTAGCGAGTCTTCCAGAAGGATCCTTGAGGTTATTGATCCACAAAAGGCTATTATGATCTGTAATAACTTTGAATTCGGTACCTTCTACATAAGGTCTGAATTTATCCATCAAAAATATCAAACTCAAAAGTTCTCTTTCTGTAACCGTATAATTACGTTCCGCACGAGATAATGAACGAGATGCATAAGCTATCACTCTCTCAACTCCATCTATTTCTTGTGTCAGTACACCTCCAATACCATAATCACTGGCATCACATTGTATTGTGAATTGACGATCAAAATCAGGTGAACATAGTATAGGAGATGATACCAATGCATTCTTGATCTGAATAAAGGCTTCTTCCGCCTCGGGACTCCAAGAAATTGGTTGTCCTTTCTTTTTTCCTTTCAAAAGGCCAGAGATAGGAGCCATTAGATTGGACAAGTTTGCAATGAATCTCCTGTACCACGAACACATTCCGATAAACCTCTTTATTTCAGTACTTGTGGTAGGACGTGGAAAATTAATCATAGCAGAAACTTTTTCTGGATCTGTTCGGATGCCCTGACTATCAATTACATAGCCCAAATATTTAAGTGAAGTTTTAAAGAATTCACACTTCTTTGGATTTATTGTTAAATTGGCATCTTTAAGTATGTTCTTAACCTCTATCAAAAGAGATATATGCTCAGAAAATGTTTTTGATGTTATTATGATATCATCCAGATAAGTAAAGATGTTGGGCTCATACTTAGCACCAAATAATGCATCACAAAGGCGTTGCTGCGTATGGGCGCTATTGCATAATCCAAACGGCATGACTTTGAACTGAAATGAGCCACGTCCTGACACGCTGAAAGAAGTTTTTTCCTTAGAATTTTCGTCAAGTGGAACTTGCCAGAATGCTTTTCTGAGGTCTATACTGGAAATATACTTAGCATCTCGAAGTAGATTCAAAATCCTATCTATTCTAGGGAGGGGAAAACTATCATGTTCAGTGATTTCGTTCAATTTCCTACCATCGAAACAGAAACGGTATTCACCAGAAGTTTTCTTTACCAATAGTACCGGACTATTAAATAGACTTTGGGACGGTTCAACAACTCCTAACTTAATCATCTCATCAAGTTCTTGAATCAAAATTCTCAACATAAAAGGTGACATGAGATATTGCTTGATTCTGAAAGGTTTGGCATCGCCTGTATCTATAGTCATTTTGATTTTATTAGTAAGGCCAAGACGAACTTCACTGCTTATTTCTTCAAAAGATTTGATAACCTTATCAACTTGATCTTTTTCTTTTGGGGATAAATCTGCTAAACTACTCAAATCTGAATTCTCAAACTTATCAACTCCATGAGAGACAACATGTATAGTGTTTTGCGTCACTGCACTATGTACTTTCCAAATCCTATTCCTGAAGTCGATTTTTACCCTGAACTGGTTACAAAAATCGCTACCAAAAATAATAGAGTGAGGCAATGAAGACACTACTATAATAGGAACTATCTGGGTGATGTTATCGATACAAACAGGTAGATCAACAATACCTTGTACTTGTCGCTCAGTTCCATCAACAGTCGTTACATGTTTGAGATGAGACTTGTTCAAATTCAAATTGACTTTACTCAAAAAATTCAAAGATTTCTTACCACAAATTGATACATTTGCACCACTGTCTAAGAGACATACAATATCGTGATCAAAAATTTTTACCTTGATATAAGGCCTATTATCACATGGCTTTTGTACAAAACAAGGGGCAACTGTTACTTTCTTATTAGTATTTTCCTTATAAAAATTCTCAACTTTGATTTTCCAATTGTTCCAATCCGACAAGTTGAAACATTTTGACTTGACACTATTTTTATTGTGGGCCCTTTCAAAATTAAGAGGAAAACAAGGGCCAAAATATTTTTCCTCTCCTACAAGTTTTCCTGACAGCGTTTGCAGTCCTTAGAAGTAGTTTCTGCCAGACCACATTTAAAACAAAATTTTCTGATTATGTTATCAGTTGCTCTACAGTTCATGAAAGTATGGTTCGGTTGTAGGCATTTCCAACACACTACTGAATTGGTGTTTGGGCTAGATCTGGTAGTGTTGACTTGCTTGTTATCTTTTAAATTCTTGTCAGATTTCTTATTACCAAAGTTTTGTTTTTATCTGTAGTGTTTCTTATTTTTCAACTGTGAATCAGAAAAATAGGCTAATTCAGTGTCAAGTGAGAATTTACTTTTGGAAAAGTTTTGTGAACTAGAGCTGCCTGAACTTGATGCCAAACTTAAAATGTCTGCCTCCTCAAGCTCCTTACATAATTGACTCAAAGTGGCTATACTGTCGATGTCACTGAGGGCAAGACGTCTCTGGTACTCTGGTTGTAAACCCCTCTTAGTATACTTGACCTTGGTACATTCTACTGGAGCACGACTCAGTCTAGTAAACAAACTTTCCACGCAAGCAATGAAAATAACAACTGGTTCATTTCTACCTTGTTTTCTCAACCTAATTTGGTTCCAAATCTCGTCATCATAATCTGATACTAAAAAATCGGATTTCAACTTAATTACCAAGGATGACCAATCAGTTACTTGATGTCGAATTTGTCGAAACCAGAAGGTGGCTTTGCTTGTGAATAGATCACTAGCCGAATCAAACAATTCCGTTTTACTTATGTGCCTAGCTTGAGCAACTTCCTCAATCCGTTCTATGAAAGATAATAGATTTCTTGGTTCACCATCAAATTGAATATTAAGTTTATACACAGGGACTGATTTATGTGAACTCAAAATGGTGTTACTAGAAGTATTGACAACACTAGTATTAGGGACAGGATGAGCATTGACACTCAAATTCTGGTTCACACTTTCTTCATGAACATTTTCATTCAACTCAGCTTCAAGTTGTAATGCTGTTGCATATGATTCATTTTTAAATTGTGTAACTTCAGCAAAGTTAACATCTTCTGGTCTCAATTTAATTCTTTGTATGCGCAAACAGATATGAATTATTCTTGAGGTAGCTCTTTTATAAACAGAGTCACTTGAGGGACCGTCAAAACCATCTATAAGAGATTTAATAGAATCTAAAGTTGATTGAATCTCCAAATTCTCAACATCAAAATTATATGATGGATCAACTAAATTTGAGACGTCGGTTCCATTTTGCCTTTCTCTAACTAACAGCCTTCCAAGAATTTTCCGTTTATCTTCTTGATTCCTTTCTGAAATTACATTTCGAATCCTCAACTCATAATTCATTTCTGCCTGTAGCAAATGATTTGCCCTGAAATTTGGATCCATTTTGAAGGTTTAAAACCAAAAGAATTCAAACTAATTACCCAAAAGTATTTCTTGAAATGTACAGAAAAATCTCTAAACGTGGCAACACCGCAAGTATCAATTATCTGCCAACTGCAATTATTCAAATGAAATCAGATTCCTAGCCTATCAACTCTACACCAGCAAACCCATTTTATTCATTTACCAATCAAGACACTCAATTATTTTTTACTGATAATTCAACAAAAATTGGGCCCCACGACTTGGGCGTCAAATATGCGACTTCCTTTTAATCGAAAAAGGAGATGCACTGCGAACGGCAGCTCTTCGTCTGGCAGGCACTATGGAGTCGTTTTTATTAAACAACAAAAAAAAGTATTATCAGTAAAATAGGCAATATAAAAAAGAAGGGGCGCCACTGCAACTTTTATTATTCTGATATTCAAGTGTTAAATTATTATCTGGAAAGTTGAGGAACCAAATGTTAAAATATCATGTTGGAAAAAAATGAATACCTGAAATTTTACCCTATAGCTGTAAAACAATAATTGGGAGTGTCATCAAATCAATAAATAAATAAGACAGTTTACCCCAAACTAAAATTTATTCAAGAAGTATGTATATATAGGAATCTATTTCAAAAAGGTATGTCAATATTAGTATATGAAAACAATATATTTCATGACTGGGCATTTCTAACCCTATTCAAATTATCAGTCATTATTTCGGGGCCAACGCATAGTACTATGTGGTGGGGTAGCAAATGATGGTAAAAAGCAGTTTTATGAAATTGAATGCACCAAGAAAGATATCCTAATCTGACATGAAAAATTTAACAAGTCTGAGACTTTTCGAGCTGGTAGACTCAGTGGTGCTTGTAGAGATGCTCGTAGGGATGCTGGTAGAGATGGTAATAAACCAGGAAGCTGAGGATCTCGGCAGCAAGGCCGAAGACTTGAAGAAAGTCTTGCAGTTTGTATTGCGGCAGACGTTCGGCAGGTTCGACAGATAGGTTACTCAGGCAGAGAAGGCGAAGTCCCCAGATCCATTCCACAATTGGAATTACTAGATGTAACTATACTAGTTGATGGATTCCCAGATCAAAAAACAGAGGAGTGGTACCCTCTATAAGATGCTACGGAGTATACTACTCTCCTGGGAATAAACTACCCTCCTGGGACTATACTACCCTCCTGGGACCCTATAAAAATATTCACTATTCATGATAGGCCTCTATACAGTGATAGGTTGAAAAAGACAGTGACAATAACTCACAACTCACCTTCAATGAAGGGATGGGGTACAAATCCGAGAAAGTTCTGAATGTCCGGCACGAGGTCTGGTCCGGTGTCCAAAAAAAATACCAAAAATGCAGTTCCAAAACAAATCTCGCTAAATTGCGATTTCCTAGTGGTCCAGAATGCTGAGGAATCTTCTAAATCCAGGAAAATACCTGTTGGTCCAAGTCCGGAACGCACCAAGTGGAACCAAGCACCTTTTCTTTCCAGACAAAATGGCCCCTCTTCTACCTGAGCTGGTCCAAAAAGTCAACCCAAAAAAACCCTTCCGGAAGTGACCGTCTTTCCAACATATTCTAGAAAAATTTCGTCACTTCCTTTCCAAGATTACATCTTAATTATAGGGAAAACAAAAGAATCCCTAACCCTTTCAGAACTTTATTGTTGAACTGACCTATCCAAAATCAACTGACCAATCATGACGTTCACTTGACCACACAATTCACCAATTAGAGCCCAGACGGATAAAATGGCAACGCTGTTTTATAATCCAGTGGCCACCACCAACTGGCAACGTTTTGGGAACTGAGCATGCCAAATCAATCAATAAGATTGACACGTTGTCATGTCAGTGACACGTTGTCATGTCGGTGACACGTTGACATATGTGTCACAACTGATTAATTATCTCAGATAACCCTAAAATGATAAAGCTTGATCAAAACAACAATAACAAAACGTATACACCTGAAATCTCGGAAAGAAAATGATATTCTTCTATCTGTATGTCCGAATCTCGATCAATAACAAAAAACAACATCATCGAAGACCGTGTTTACCAAAGTAAATATTCTATTATAGATCCAAACTGGTATCTGTGATAGATGTAAAAATATTATTCACTATACAGGTAAGTATTTGGAAATCACTGTTCTTCGATATAAGTATATCTTGCCATTTGAGATTGGACAACATACAGGGTGTATTATCCTAATCTGAGTACTATTTATGAAAAATAGAGGAACCTATAAAATAGTGAAATTTTACATGCTACAACATAACAAACTATAAAATATATAAACCCTGGATCCGCCAATCTCAAATGATGAGGTATTTTTAGATTAACTGCATCTAACTTCTGATTTGGAACTGAATTACTTATTAGAGGAATCACCAAAAAGGAAACAGTTATTTCGAAATTACTGCATATAGATTGAAATGTAATTGTGCATCCATATTTTATATTACTCACTACTTGATTTATTCCAACTATCGGAATATTCAATGATTTTTTGACTAAACCCAAACGTTCAACAAGCTCATTTGTTATCAGATTTGATTGTGATCCACTTTCGAGAAGAAGTCTAATTTTGTGAGAAATGTTGTTTGAATCAAATGTTTGTACCAATGCTGTTGACAATAAAACCTCACCAAAATTGAGATTACCAACATCCAAAGAGAAAGATTTCACTTTAGTTTCATCTCCAGGAGTAGGTTGTTGATTCATTGAATTATTAGTGCTAGTATCTGAGTAGTAGAACTAAACAGGTTCTAACGCAACCGCAATGTGGTTAACCCACCTTAATAAGCCGAGTCAGTAGCGTACCTTACCTATCTAAAATAGCGCCACCAGGGTCGTACGAACCCCCATGAATATTTTCGGGGGGTACACAGGTCCACCTCCTCAATGACCCACCCCACACCGTTTCAATGTTCCACCCGGACCTACAACATACAGGGTGGAACATCAAATTATTTATAGAGGGAAAGATAAATAAAACATAAATCAAATTGTGTATGCGCATGCAGTTCCTACATAAAAATGTTATAGATGAATGTTTTTCAAACAGTTTTCAAATGGCGTCGATAGAGTATAGACACCAGCTTGAAGAATTCCAAAAGAAAATGAAGAAACTCAATCATACAATAAAACAATATGAAGATAAACAGCTGATGATCAGAAATTTTTCGAGAATATCTTTATTGAAAAAAGTAATCGCAACTCGAAGCAACACTGAAAACACTATGGTTAATTTAAAATATAATATTTTTTATAAGAACTGCATACAATATTAGGTACCACAGATCGTATTTTAATATTTTAATATAAAATTCAACGATAAAACCTATGAAGATTCAGAACGATGTCAGTTTCTTGAAGTATACAACATCCTCAGAACCACCCCGACCCCAGCTGACAATGAAGCATAAAAAACCATTTGAGTCATCGAACAATCTGTTACATGCATTTCACATGATATTAATTGTAATCAATATCTGATGTTTTTCCGAATGAAATAAAATAAATTCTAATCAATATTGAGTATTTTCATCGAAGGTCATTATAATAGATTAGCATGATGGGTAAAAAATATTTTTACCTTCTCAGAAAAACCTCAATTTTTGTTTTCAACAATATTTTCAAACTGAACAAATATTTATCTATTTTCCTGCGGTTACCAAATTTCGATGTTTTTTATGCGTGCTATATAACCGAATCACCATCACCAAAAATCATTATTCCTGCTACACCTCGAAGACATCGAGCAATAATCAACATTTGTGTGTGTGCACCCCATCATCTGACCAATAACAGTGAGTATTCTTTTATTTTGTTTTTCTCAGAATTATTTCTTTGATATCAATCCAAGTTTCCATGAACGATTTTCCAAACATTTTTTCAATACATTTTTTCTCTAAATTTCCAAATGCTCGTTTATTAATACACAATTTTAAAATAATTTCCAGATAGATCTATCCTCATTGAACAACGTTTCATGTATTGCAGAAAGGAAACCAATCACCAAGATTGGAGAATTTAAAATCGGAGTGCCGTTCCCCATCATCTCGGCAAAGAGCGTTGAAACAAAATTTGGGGTGTCTATTCTGCTTGAACTGCAGGACTCGTAGTTTTCCTGCCTTCAAGAGTAAATGGAGCATACGCCGCTCACACAAGAGAGCTCTCAACTGGTGGATATTCATTAATATTCAAAGGCCTGATCGCAGTTGGAAAGCCACACCCGGCGGCATCTTTTGAAATAATCAAAAACCAAAAGTGAGTAACATTTTCAACCAAAAATATAAATTGATAGTACATGGAGAATTTTAATAAAGTTCTTGCAGAAACAAATGAAACCCTTTCAAAAATCAAAAGCGGTTATACAAATCCATTGAAACTAATAAATTCACAAATCAGAAAATGCCTTTCGGTAGTGGGAAAAATCTGACTTTCGATTGGACAAAAGAGAAAATTACAGGCAAAAATTGGAGAGCTGAAACGTGTTAGATTTCACATGGCAAAATTGAAACGGGGTCATGTAGGTTCAGGATTGAGACCATCTGTTCGTTGGATTAATGTAGAATCGATTTTAGACTCGAGAATTCAGACGGGGCTCATTGTGAATTTGAATCACAAGGAGACTTTCTCATTGATGCATCAAGACTTATGAAGAAGAAGATATTGAAGATTTTAGAGAATTCGGCAATGCTCAAAATAAATTTCACATTTTGTGGTGATTTCGTAAAAAAATCAAATGATGAAGAGATAATCGATCGTAAACATTTCAATACACCAAATGCAGTTGTACATGCAGGGACGGATCTAGATGAATGGTTCGAAATTAATGGAATCGATGTCATCCTGAATAAATTGAGTGAATTTTCTGAGAAAAAGTGGGTGGCCCTTGAGTGAAATAATTTCCTCAGAGGTAGCAATCAATTAATTTGAAATGGGGAATGGCTCGTCCTATATCAAATCACCCGAACAAATTGAAAAGAAGCATGCCTGCGTCAATGTATGAAACAATGATGATGCATGCTTTTTCTGGAGCATAGTTAGCGCTCTTTATCCTACACCTAGAGATCCTCAAAGAATGACGAAATATCCGAAATATTCTACAGTTTTGAATATGAAAGGGTTAGACATACCGATGAAATTTCAAAATTCGAAAATATTCGATAATTCGAATAATATTTCAGTCAACGTCTACACTCTAGAATAGAATGTGATTGATTGGAATGTAGATTTCACAGTATTACCCGCAAGATTGACAAAGCATACATTATACAAACATATCAATTTATTATTAATTCAGAATAAATACTTTCTAAAAATGAATGATTATGATCCACCATCAACATCAGGTGAAGATAATAATAATGCGCTTAATACAATTAAATATCATCACTGTTGGATAAAACACCTGTCTCGTTTGTTATCTAATCAGCTCAGCAGAAATAAATGGAAAAAATATATCTGCGACAGATGTCTCAATTATTTCTCGAGTCAGGAAAAACTAGATAAGCATAGTGTACTATGTGAAAATATAAATAACTAAAAATTTTTTTCCGAAATATGATGCTGTCGAGTTCAGAGATCACATTTATAAGCAAACATGTCCATTTATAATTTATGCCGATTTCGAATCACAACTGAAAAAATGTAATACAAAATTTTCGAGAACAATTCTCAAGTATCGGCACCCGCGCCTATAGTGCGGGATATTATTTCAAATGTTCCTACGACGACACACTTTCATTTTATAAGAGCTATCGAGGTGGGGATTGTATGGAATGGTTTGCAAACGAAATGGCGGATGCTGCCAAATTTGTGGAATCAAAATTCAAAAACATTGTACCGGATGATTTGCCATATTTGCGAGAAGAAATTCACGGATAAGGATATTGTAGTGGTCGACTACTGCCATTTTTCTAGCGCAGTTCGTGGTCATGCGCACCAGTCATGTAACCTCGGATTTAGAAAATTGTTCGTTGTACCAATAATATTTCACAATCTCTCCGGGTATGATTCACACTTTATTATTCGAGATATTTCCAAGCGTGTACACGTGACCGTACTCCCAATATAAGAGAAAAATACATTTCCTTCACTCAATATGATTCGGAAACATCAATAAAATTCAGATTTATTGATTCATTGCGTTTCTTGGGTGCCGGTCTCGATACTCTAGCATCAACTTTGAAAGTGGATGATTTGAAAATTCTGAGGAAAGAATTCAGTAATGTGAATGAGGCGCAATTCAATTTTTTAACAAAAGGTGTTTTTAACTACGTGTTACGACCCTCTACAAGTGGCAACGGCGGAACTGGCAACTCAGGAGATAATCGTAGGCAAACTGGTGTGAGGGGTCGTGGCAGGTACCGGTAGAGTGGACTGGGTAGTGAGGTGAAACAGACGGCGATATATTATATGATTTACTATTTTTGATATGGTGTTTACAGTTTCGGGAAATAAATAATTTTTTTGAGAGACGCGGTGTGTTTCTAATATTTTTCGTTTCAATTCAGAAGTGGTGATAAAGGACTACACAGTGCCTGGCAGGCGAAAGAAGTGAAAACCTCGGTAAAAACAGTGGGTTTCAATTTCATTCGGCGTTTTGAAATAAATAAGTGGTGTTACAAACACATAAAGGCGATCGGCGATACTATGGCGTGTCAAGAAGAGAACCTTATGAATTATGACGATGATCTGGATATTGATGGGTCCCCACGGCGAGAGGGAGCAACATCAACACCTAAGGAGCCGGTGGTCTCCCCGCGGCGGCGTCCAGACCCTCCAGCAGTTGAGTTGACCGGCGTAACAATGGAGGGAATAGTTACGGCTTTGTTGGCGGGTGGCCTTAACCAAAGTATAGCCAAGGTTGTTAGACAGGAAGCAAGGTTGGCGATAGGCGATTTGACCGAGACGGCGGCCAGTGGATCCAAAAGAGCGGAATCGGAGGACCGACCGTCAGCTGCGAGTGGTGGTCGGCGGGGACCATTGTTAGGATCGGAGATGGTTGAAAAATTCGATCCTGATGATGCTGATTCCAACATTGAGAGGTCGTTGAGACGTATCGATCAACTGGGGGCGATCCATGGATGGTCTGACTATGAGCGATCGGCGGTTGCTCAGAGCAGACTAGACGGCGCGGCGAGGCGATGGTTCTGTCGACTAGAGGATTATGCCCTCACCTGGGCGGTGTGGAAGGAGATACTGTCGGCGGCATTTCCACGGCGTTTGGATTTTGCTGTCATTTTGGAAGAGTTGGTCAACAGGCGAAAGTTGGCGACAGAAACAATGACGACATACTACCATGCGAAGTTGGCGTTGTGTGACAGGGCTCGTATCAGAGGCGCTGAGGCGGTTTCCTTAATAATTAGAGGTCTGCCCCAGGAGCTCCGGGCCAATGCGTACGCGACGAGGTGCGTTAGTCCTGAGGCTTTGTACAGTACTTTCCTGGCGGGGCTAGAGAGCTACCACGACGTGGAGCCTAGAAGACCAGTGGCGTCCAGAATCACTATTCCGGCGAGAACTAGTGGAGTCAATCACGGCGAAAGGGCAAGGTGTTACAACTGCCAGCAGATAACGACGCACCTAAGTCGATACTGCCCGGCACCCAAGGTGGAGAGATGTAGAAGATGCGGCGACAAGGGACATTGGGCGAACGACTGTCCCAAGAGACGAGCAGCCGGCGACGGTTTACGTCAGGTAAAACTGATTGTTTCCCCAATTGAATCTTGTTTCAAGAATTTGGTGAAAGTAAACGGCGAAGAAGTCAAAGCGTATTTGGATACTGGTAGTGAGCAGAATCTCATGACCTTGACTACGGCGAGGCGATTGGGGCTTGGTATACAGGCGAGAGGACGGAACACTACCCTACAAGGCTTTGGTGGAGCAATGGCGTATGCTCTTGGCGAGGTTCTGTTTGATTTGGTGATGAAATATTGCGCACTGAGTACCACGGCGCTGGTAACAGACTGCGATATGGGATTAATTGAGCTGTTGTTAGGTCAACCCACCATTACTGCTCCTGGCATTACTATGGTGGTACGACGAAATCAAGCATATTTGGTGGAGGAGCCTGACGTTAACGAGTTGATGCGGCGTATCACACTCAATGGCGATGGAGAACGCTGTTACCCTCAGCGGTGAATGAAGTTAAGGCGGAACTAACAGGCGGCGTGGATGCCAAACGTAAGCGTATTATATGGATGCCAAACGGTTTCCTTGTGAGGGAACAACGGTGTTGATTCCAGCGGGAGTGATTGACAAGAGGCGATGCTACATTAGGATCACCAACTTAGGCGATACAGAAATATCCTGGGCGAAAGGTAGACTGCTTGCTCGAGTTAAGGCGTGCCAGTCAAGCGGAGATAGCGAGAACACGACGGCGATATTGTGACGGGTTTTCTCGTTGTGTGGAATAAAAAGGTCTATTCCGGATTAATAACTCATATATTGAATTTAGTATGTACTGCACTGTTACATGGTTCAATTGATAATGATGTCTTCAAATAGATATTCAGTCATGAGGTAATGTATCTAACTCATAACAATTAAAAGTGTGTCGCTGATCAAGCTGTATTGACACTCGTCGAATCTCGCAATCAAGTAATCAACGAAAATCCCTACACCTTCCTTCATTTTGGCCATTAATGAAGGACATTTTCAAAGGTTAGTTTCTTTTTGATCAAGTCTAGAACATAACATATCAAACATGATACAGATTTATATAAATATAGGTTTCGACAAGTGTTTACAATTAATCCATATTATATTACGAAAAACCATTAATATAAGTACAAATTCATATGTATATAAATTCCCTAAAAACATACAGTATATAAATTTAATGTTGACCATGCATATCGTTTCCCAAGAAAGAAATAAAATTCCATCATTTAAATTATACTTGACTATGCCTATCTTGGATGAATAACGACTATTATTACACATATTTGCCAATTCATAATAATATAGGTTGGTTACTCATGTTTTGCCCTAACCTAGGTTAACTAAATGGTTTCGAGTAGACGTCTACTATTTATCTAATATATTATTTGCGTATACATGAAAATTCGCTTTTAAACAATAAGAAATATTATATGTTCCTAATATTATGTATATCGTGATAGATTTGAATTCTATTTTCGTGAACTGTCCACTGCTTACCAGTTTCGTTCTCAATTATACAATTAGGACCTTCACATGAAATCACTGTGAAAGGACCTTTGTACCAAGGGTCAAATTTATTTCTATTCTCGTTAGTAATAGTAACGAGATCTCCAGTTTTCAATTTGATTGCTGTTGTTTTTTTATCAAATCGAATTTTACGTTCTACCTTGGCTTTTTCAAGATACTCTTTGGCTCTATTTCGAGTAATTTGCAATCTATATCGCACTTCTTGTTCATAGGCATCTACATTGTACAGAGGGAATACCCGAGATCCTAACAATGTATCAGGTAATAATGCCTTTTTGGCGAAAACAAGCTCAAAGGGTGTATAATTATGGTAAGAACTAGGGGTTGTATTGTAGCAAAATGTGTAATAACACATCCAGTCATCCCAATCTGATCGTTGTTCATTAATATACATACGTATATATTCATTTAGAACCCGATGATTTCTTTCGAACCCTCCAATGCTTTGACTATGATATGCAGTTGATATTTTGTGATTAATTCCCAATAATTGTACAAGATTATCTAGAATTTGGTTTTTATATTCCGTGCCCATGTCTGTTCTGATTTCTCTCATTGAGCCGTAGGTAATTATTAATTTTTCGAAAATAGCTTTCGCTACCGTTATTGCTTCTTTATTTGGAATTGGAATTATCACTACATATTTAGTCATTTCGATTTGCAGAGTTACGGCGTATATATTTCCTGAATTACTTTTGGGAAATGGTCCTATCGTATCTATGCAAACGATATCGAAGGCTGTTTGAGGGGTTTCTGTAATAGTGAAAGGTTCAGAATGACCCAATTTGCTCTTGTTCTTCTGACATTTGCTACAAGTTTTAACATAATTGTATACATCCTTTGACATATTTTTCCATCTATAAGAAGCTTTCAATTTTTTCAGAAGTCGCTTCTGACCACAGTGTCCTCCTGAAAATGGATTGTCATGATATTTTTCCAATAATTCGTTTTGTTTTTCTTTATTTTTAACTAATATTGGTGGTATATGTAGTACTACAGTCATTTTTCTCAAACATTTTTGTCCTACTTCTTTCAATTCGTTTACGGTGCACCTTTTAAAAATTTCATCATCTTTTCTTAACTTTACTTTATCGTATCCGTATTCGTCCGCTATATTTTCCAGCGTGAACATTATTTTCTCTAATGAAAATTTGTCATGAACGATTGGGATCGATTTTTGCGCGCTTACTTTTTTATTACCAACCGATATCCTAAGATATGTTGGTCTGAAATGAAATTTCAAATTCGGTAATTTCAAATTACTTGTGTCGTTACATGATTCGTATATTCTTAGTTTTTCTTCTTGAACGTGATTCGCCAGGGACCCTTCTGATTTATGTGCAGAACTTGAATTCGCATCTAGGTTTCTTTTCATAGCTCTTGTAACCGCAAGAACTTGATGAGCAGTTTCATTAATTTCTTTCAGTTGATCTATATTTATTCTTGAAAGAGCGTCTGCACCTACGTTGTCTTTTCCCTTTATGTACTGAATTTCGAAATCGAATTCTTCTAAATCCAAACGCATTCGGGTTATTTTTGATGATGGATCTTTCATAGAAAATAAATATACCAATGGTCTATGATCTGATCTTACGAAGAATTTTTGTCCATAAAGATATGGTTTGAAAAATTTAATTGCCCAGTGAATTGCCGCTAATTCTTTTTCGATCGTTGATTTGTGAACTTCGCCTTTAGTGAATGATCGAGATGCATAAAAAATTGGTAAATCTTGACCGTGAAAATTTTGTGATAAAACAGCACCGCATGCCTCTTTCGCGGCATCTGTCGTTAGCAAAAATGGTTTTGAGAAATCAGGGTATCGCAAAATTTGGGGACTCATTAATGAATTTTTCAATATTTCGAATGATTTCTGACAATTATCGGTCCAATTGAAAGAGTTAGTTTTTCTCGTTAAGTTATTTAATGGTAATGTTATTTCTGCAAAACAAGGTAATCTATAGTAATTGCAGAAAGCGACGAATCTTTTAACCGCATCGGCATCCTGTGGTACAGGATAATTTTTGATTATATCATACTTGGATTCGTCTGGTAATATACCTTTATCGGTTATTTTATGCCCTAAATATGTTACTTCTTTTCTGAAAAACCTACATTTCTCTGGATTGAGTTTGAGATTGAATTTCCTACAAGTTTGAAAAACATCTCGAAGATTTTTCAAATGGTGGTTTTTTGAGCATCCAATCACTATTAAATCATCCATATGGAGAAATGCTTTTTCGGGGGTGATTCCTGAAAAAGCAATGGACATCATGCGCGCGAAGCAGTTTGGACTCACTGTAAGGCCAAATGGGAGCCTCGTGAACCTGAAAGAACCTTTGTCGACCGTGAAAGATGTTAGATCTCGTGATTCTTCTTTAGCTGGATTTGATGGAATCCAGAAATCAAATCAATGACAGAGAACCATTTAGCTCGGCCTAGTTGATCTAGTATGTCATCAATTCTCGGTAAAGGAAATTTGTCTGCAACTAACTTTTTATTCAGTTGACGAAAGTCTACTACTAAGCGCCATTTTTTCTCGCCTGTACTCGATTTTTTCGGTACTAGTAATACTGGACTGTTGTATTCCGAAGCTGAGGGCTCTATGATATTATTTTTAAGCATACCATCAATTTGCCGATTGATCTCGTCCTTTTGCAATTTAGGAATTCGATAATTTTTTATATAAACTGGTGTGTTATCCTTGATCTTCAATTTTGGTTTCTAAAAATTATTGACTGTTATCTTATCCGATTTTATCGCAAAAATATCATTGAATTCTTCGCATAATTCGATCATGTCATCCTTAATAAAATCTGGAATGTCTCGACTCAATTGTTCGAGCAGAACAGCTTGTCTGCTATCCGCCTCGCTTTCTATTTGATAAATGAAAAATTGATCTAAATCAGCAGTTCTAATTTCAAAGTTTTTCACGATAACGCTTTCGAATATTGTATTCAGTATTTTTATAAGAGGGTTTTGACTACTCACTATTGATCTAGCTACGTAAACACCATTAGCTAGTTCTTGATCTAATACTACAGCGTCTTGTTTGAGATTCTAATTTCTTGATGTGTCTAATAACTTCGCATGTTGGTGGAATGATCAAAATGTCGTCCTCGGGGCTATTATATATCGGTAAATTGAAAGTTCTCTGATTCAAAGTGAAGGACATTGTCCATGTTGCATAATCTAAACTACACTTATATTTTGTTATTAAATCCCTTCCTAGTATTCCGTCAGCGGGAATAGGAAAATTTGACTCTACTATATGAAATCTTTGTTCTATTTCGCAACCATCGACGTAAATTGTTGTTTTTGTAGTACCCAAAGACTTCACAAGACCGTCAGTTACGCACACATAAAAAGAATTACTTGATTTTATTTGATATGCTTTGATTCAAGAGTATGGCTTGTTTATATATACTGGAATAAATGTCTGCTCAATTCAAGACTATTATGTTTCCAACTATATACACTCATACCAATGTTATAGATTTCTTGAATCGTAAATGAATGGAGTTCTTCGTGAGAATAATACAATATTTCAGATTGATAACACAATATATTCAAATCAAGACAATCATAATCTCTCAATGACTCGCATTTTTCTTGAACAAAAAGAATCAGATTTTCAGTTTTAGCTGTAGATTGTTTTGTATCAAGAATTTTATCAAATTAGAGGAATAATATCGATTTCTTGAAATGAGAATGATCCTCAACTTCCGTTCTCTTATTGGGGCTCTCATCAATCACATCATCACTTGCAGACCTTCTTCTTGACAACCTTTCCCCCTATTCGTAGAGATTATTTCTGAACTTGTCCACCAGTTTACCTCGCAATAAAGTTGTATTCCTCTGGTTTCAAACTACTGAAAAATATAAAATATATTATTCACAACTCCATGTAGGTACAATGTGAGAGATAATCTGACTCAACACAATGTATGGTTATTATATTTCTTCAAATCTGGGTTCACATTCTTACTACTGAATTCATTTTCCTTGGATCGAAATTAGGTAAAAAAATACCTAAGATGTCTAATACAAGTTCAAGAAGCTCTTTTCCCCTGTTCAATCAGTGTTTGGTCAAATTTAAACGTTCATCCGCACATAGGTACCTAACCCCAATTTTCACTCACTATGACGATCCTGGTTATTCAAGTTCTTCACGAATTATCAGTTTTCGAGATGATATAGCTACGTTAATTGATTGGATACACAATAATACCTACCCAAGAATGAACGTCGATAAGATATAGGCATGTAACTTACCCCTAAAAGTGGTAATTATATCCTCAGATATCTCCTAAGACCTTAGTTTTTCTTTCATGGCAAGCCAATATTTCTATGCCAATAAAGTAGGTTGAACTGGTTGAACAATGATGGATGCACGACAAGAGCACCGAAACAACACACTCACACCGTTTGGCAACATTCTCGGTTCGAAGGGATCGCAATTATATTCAAGAAAATATTGTGGTCAATCCAAAGAAACTTTCTCAGAGATTTACTCATTCAGAGATTAAATGTTGAATGTTATTTTGAAAGAAGACATTCCGTGATATATTTTTCAAGAACTTAATTATTTTTTCTGGATACTTTTAATTTCTTGAATTGAGTACATTTTGTTATACCAAATGAATATTCCAGTGAAATAATTTTCTACAATTGACATATTCAATAAATTCATTTCAAATAAATTATTTCAGAAGAAGAATGCGCTCGTTCAAAACAAGAATTGGACGTTGAACAAATATATCGTTTTCATTTGAGAATTTGTTTTTATGTGTGCGCCTCTGATTCTGCTGGCGGTTGATAAATCTACCATTTGATCGAAGTTTATTTTAGTTTTCTTAAACAATGATATATCCGCACCTGTATCTAAAATGAGTAAAGCTAGTTCATTTCCTGTCATTTCTGTTCTAACCATTACAAAATTTGAAAGCGATAAATCTACATTAAATATTTTTATATTTCCCCCACTCGAGCTTGTTGGGGGTCGGATCCGTTTTCCTGATCCGACCGTGTATCAATTGCTCTAACATCATGATAATTTCCATTTCCTCTGTATCTGTTCCTACTATAGTTTGGTTGAAAATTTCCACGTCCTCTGCCAAAATTCCAGTTTCCGTTATTATTATTTTGATATAGATTTTGATATCTATTTTGACCTCTACCATGGGAATTTTGACGAAAACTGTTATTATATCTTTTATTGTTTTGTCTGAAATTTTGTCTCATATGGAGTACTTGGTTTGATGGTTGACTCGAATTGTCATTATTTATATTAACGAATTTGGTTATTGCATCTTGATATGAGACGAAGCTACCGGCTGCCATTATTATTTTTATTCTGTCGGATGCTGTGTTTCTAGTTATTGAATTCACTGTCGCGTCAGCAGTGTATGAATCCGCTACTGATGCTGGTACACCTTCACTTATATAAGCTCGTTTTAGACTAGCTGAAAGAGCTTCGATTTCGGAAGCGTACCTAACAGAATCTTTGGAGTTTTGTTTCAGTGCTAATAATTTAGCAGTGACTAACTTAGAATTTTCACCCCTAATGCCGTTTTTGATCTTACTTATGATGCTAACCAGAGAGTTATCGGTTTCCGTAATGAGATCTCTGGCTTTACCTGTCAGACGTGTTTTAACGAATGCTACGGCGTTTTCGGCATGATCCGCAGATATCGCCTGAAGCAGCGATAACGAGTCTAAAAATGATTGTAATTTTTCGTGCGAGGCGTCGAATTCGGTTGGTAAAATTTTGCTGGCAGAATTGAAAAACTCTATTACTGATGTTGGCATTGTGTCAACGTCGTCTTCCTTAGTATCTTCCTCAAAAATATTTATATTTATGGATTCGATACAAGAAGTTGGTACTCGATATTTAATACCAAGAACCTGAAAAGATCTGATGACCCTATCTCGGATCGACGAAAACAATTTTTTAACCGCAAGTTTTTATGTTGCTCGCCTAGTGAGTGCCATGAAAGAGCCAATGTTTGCGTAAATCTGTTGAACAATGTGAGTAAGTTATTTTTGACTTCTTCGCGAACTGTTTCGCTTTTTGGTACCTGTTTTTTCAGAACGCGTTTTGATTCGTTCTGAATATCCTGATTTATTGTCTGTAACTTATTAGATATCTCTTCCCAGGAGACACTCATTAAAAATCATGATCCCACTCAGATACTTATTAGGAACGTGATTGGTAAACAATTACAAAATTCCATAGCATAGTGGCAATTAACAAATAATATGTCATTATTCAGCGTATAAAATAAAATCAATTTGAAACTCTAATATTGATGAGTTTGCTGAAAACATGTAACACTTGTTCATAACATTGTTTCTATAAAATTAATTAAATAAGTATCTACTGATAAATAGCTAGTGAAAATTGCTGATACACCTCAGCGAACCAAGTCATTGCTCCAACAACAAAAAGTAGAACAACTTACAATACGAAGTCCATGTTGGTAGCTAGGCGAAAAATTGATTTCGCAAGAATTGCCTTGTCAGCTCCTACTTGTGACATGATGTGATATGCCTGGATATGATGATGACGAGAAGTATCCAAATTTGACACCTGTAGTCTGCCTGTAGTTTGAAGCAATCTTTATGCCTCGATGACTGCCATACTTCTTCTGATCTTCCGCTTCATATCTCTCCTATATGCCTTGAATGCTTTCATTGCCAGTTGTAAGGCCATGATTACCACAATGATGTACAGCAATATCTTTTCCTCTGAACCTAGTCGAAAACTGTTTTCTTCCACTATGAAATTTGAATTCACTACGCCCGTATCGGTAACTTCTTGGTGTTTTGAATTCGTCTTTCCCATGGTTAGACTCCGTTCGTGCTACTGACACTTAATTAACGTTTGGCAGGATCGCCATGTGACGGGTTTTCTCGTTGTGTGGAATAAAAAGGTCTATTCCGGATTAATAACTCATATATTGAATTTAGTATGTACTGCACTGTTACATGGTTCAATTGATAATGATGTCTTCAAATAGATATTCAGTCATGAGGTAATGTATCTAACTCATAACAATTAAAAGTGTGTCGCTGATCAAGCTGTATTGACACTCGTCGAATCTCGCAATCAAGTAATCAACGAAAATCCCTACAATATGTGAGGTGAATAAAATTTTGGTAACTACTAGTACTTTAGATCTTTCCGGGATATATGTAGGCGATGTATCTGGCGAATGTATGAGGAAGTTGTACGAACTTTTAAGGCGGAAGGGGAATTGCTTTTCTCGAAACGACGGCGACGTTGGGTTAACCAATTTAGGCGAGATGGGGATCAAATTGACTAGTGACGTACCTATATGTTATAGGCCCTACCGGTTGTCGTATAGGGAAAGAGAGTTGGTGCGAGAGAAGGTACAGACCTTACTGGATGCTGGCGTGGTGAGGGAGAGCGACTCGGCGTACGCTAGTCCCATAGTGTTAATTCCTAAAAAGACAGGCGATGTCAGAATGTGTGTTGATTATAGGGCATTGAATGCTGTCACGGTGAAAGACAGGTATCCATTACCCTTAATTTCTGATCAGCTGGCGAAACTGGCGAATAAGACTTTGTTCACTACATTGGACCTGGCGCAAGGATTCCACCAAGTTCCCGTTCATCCGAATTCTATAGGTAAAACTGCATTTATAACCCCTGATGGCCATTATGAGTATTTGCGTGTACCCTTTGGTCTTAGTAATTCGCCGGCGGTGTTCCAGAGGATGATCCACAAAATGTTAGGTAAACTGAGGTATGGCGAGGTGTTGGCATACATCGATGATCTACTTATTCCCTCAAACAGCGAAGAGGAAGGATTGAAGTTGTTGGAGACGGTGCTAGATTTGATTGAAAGAGCAGGCGTAAAGCTCAAATTAGAAAAATGTTCTTTTCTGAAAGATAACATAGAGTATTTAGGACATGAGGTCAGTGCCGACGGCGTTAGGCCTGGGAAGCGTAAAATAGAAGCGGTAGCGAAGTTTCCTGTACGGCGTAAGGCAATTCATGGGGCTACCATCATATTTTAGGAAATTCTTTTCTAATTTCTCGGTGTTGGCGAAACCTATAACGCAGCTTAGAAAAAAGGACACGGCGTGGCAGTGGGGAGCATCTCAGGAGGCGGAGTTCTCTGAGCTGAAAGAGCGGTTAGTTACTAGACCTATTTTAGCATTATACGATAGTCAGGCGGACACGGAGTTACACACATCATTACAAACTGGGGTATCCGGTATCCTGTTACAAAAGGGGGCGGAAGGCGATCCGCGACCAGTTGAGTATTTTAGCAGAGCGACTACGGCGCAAGAACAGTTTTATCATAGTTATGAGTTGGAGACCTTGGCGGTAGTCGAGTCCATTAAGCGATTTAGGGTATATCTGGCGGGTATTCATTTTAAAGTGGTTACCGATTGTGTGGCGGTGAGAGCGGCGTTGCTCAAGAGAGATTTAGTCCCTTGTATAGCCAGATGGTGGCTGTCGATACAGGAATACGATATGGAGATTGAATATCGACCCGGCGGGCGTATGCAGCATGTTGATGCTTTAAGCAGAAATCCTCCCAGCGAAAGCATTGGCGTTAATGTAATAGTAATGGAGGAGGGTGATTGGTTCTAAACAGTACAAATGCAGGATCCTAAGGCGCAGGAACTTGTAAGAACTTTAACGGCGAATGGCGAGGTTGATCCAAATATAAAATTAAACTATAACTTTAAAAACCGGCGATTATATCGGAAAACGGCGAAAGGCGATAGATTATATGTACCGGCGATAACAAGATTTAATGATTTGAGGCGCTATCACGACGACATAGGACATCCGGCGTTTAATCGGTGTTTGGCGTTAGTAGCGAAGACGTTTTGGTTTCCAAGGATGCGGCGTTTTATCCTTAAGTATGTCAGGTCATGTCTGAGTTGTGGATTTGCGAAAGGTCAGTATGGGCGAGGCGAAGGATGTTTACATCCAATTGGTAGGCAACCAATACCATTCGACACGGTGCATGTTGATCATTTAGGACCCTTTGTGAAAAGTATAAAGGGCAACTCATACATACTAATGCTTGTTGACGGATTTACTAAGTTTGTGGTGGCGAAACCCACAAAGACACTCAAAACGGCGGAGGCGATGGCGAGACTTAACGAAGTGTTTGGCGAGTTTGGATATCCACGGCGATTGATATCAGACCAAGGCAAGGCATTCACTAGCAGAGAATTTAGACAATTTTTGGCGGACAATGGCGTAAAGCATATACTTAATGCGGTGGCGACCCCAAGGGCGAATGGTCAAGTGGAAAGACCAAACAGAACGATTGTAGATGCTTTGTCCGCCACTGCAGAGATTGAAGGTCGGTGGGACGAGAGGCTGCCAGAGATTGTGTGGGGTCTCAATAACACAATAAATTCCAGTACACGTTTCTCTCCTTTCCGATCTTCATGGTTAGCTTGATTGGAAATGATTTAAAAAAGATTTGTGGAAGTCTTCAAATATAAAAGAAAATCGATTCAATAAATAATCGCATTTATTATCGGTAAATACATCACATTAATTACATTGTAAATCTGATTTGATTTGAGAACGATAATAAAATAAATATTCACGCAAAGCATTGGCATACAAACTATCCAAAGATGTTTCACATATTCCTAGAATGATTTCTGTAGCAGACATATTTGTCTTACTATCTCGCAACCACCCTTCAACAATATCAAAAATATTTCGAAAATAATCTTTAAAGTTCATGGCATCCAACATGGCAATTCTATTAGACACCACACTCCTATGAGTTTGTAAAAATTTTTCAACGTCTCTCTGACTCAACGTCTCTCTGATTGAAACCTGTGTTATGCCACACTAGATGTATTGATACACTTGCACAAAGTCTCCACACTTTATCATCGCCGGATCATATTCATCGGGATAGCTGCCGTCGTCGTCGTCCCCATCGAAAAATGGTTGTTTTATTCTAGACAATATGTCTATGAGTGTGACCCACTCGTAGGTGTTGAAGAAAATTCTTCGAGGTGAAAACTTTTGCTTCAGAATTACAAAGACACTAAAATCTCTCGCTGGACTTAGGCCACATTGAATTTCATAGCAGCAGCAGCATGGGTCCATTGGAAATGTCATCAGCAGCAGTGGATCTTCACTTTGAGCAATCTTTCCAAATCGAGCTGAAGCATTATCGACACCATCATCGTAGTACGCTGTTTGAGCTGAATTCTCGTATTTGTCTAGAGCCCGATTGATGACTTTAAGCGTTTCTTCAAAGGCACACTTATTGTTGTAGCCAACGTCGCCGTCGACGTCGTCGTTGTCGACGTCATCGTAAACAAACTCCATTTCTGTGCTGCTACTAAAATGACCACTATCTTGACTCACCATAATTTCAAACTTGACTGAATATTGAATTTTTTGAGACTATTCAAAGCTTGGAATCATGTGATTATGACGTGATGTTTTTTGTTTTTTCCAATGTGATATCATTGTTATGATAATTTTTATGTTTTTCGTGCGAAAACATGGAATGGGTGGTGGTGGTGGTGGTGAAAACGCTCCCTGAATTGTCTAGATCATCCTATACTAAATCGGTATTATGAATCCAGCTGTTGTGTGACCTATCAAGTCCCAACCATTTCACGTACAGCTTCTGATCCTTTCTTTGCATCACTTTTTCCACGAGATAGATGTCGGGATTCTTGGTTTTCTGCAACTTCTCATCATAAAAGGCCCCCCTGATCGCCGTCCCATGCATATCTTCCAACAGATATGTGGTGGGATTCGTTATTTTGACTTTGACGATTTCAAATTACTCTGTCGTCCAATTTGGTATGTACCCCTTTTCGAAAATATGCTTGACCTTGGATATGCGTACAATATCACCAACTTTGAATTTTCGCGGGCCAACAATCTTCAAGTGTGTATAAGATCTATTGAGAATTTGTTTTTCATTGGATTTGTCGTCTCGCGATGGTTTGCAACCAATCGTACTGTGGTGTGTATCATTATAGGATTCTGTAATGGTGGGTAGTACATCTATCCACCTGTAGGTGGCATTCAAACTAAAGTATTTGAATAGTTTTTTCTTTCAAAGTTCTAATTACGCGTTCTGCTATTGCGGCCTTCTTGACGCTGTACGTACTGTAGTGGTTTATGTTATGCAATTTCATTAGATTTTGGAATTTGCTACTGTAAAATTCCGTTCCCTGATCTGTTTGCAGATTTTTCGGACATCGTTTTGTGTGCGCTAAAATGTCTGCAAACGTATTGGTTAATTCCTCGCCAGTTTTCGTTTTCAATGGACGCGTCCATACATATTCAGAGAAACAATCAATCACAATCATAATCATTTCGAAATTTCGATTCTTGTGTGAAACATACTGTGGCATTTCCGCTAGGTCCATTTGCCACAAATCGTCTATACCTTTAATTATGGTTCGCCGACGAGGGTAATTATTTCTTGCAGGTTTATGCAGCTCATCGACAAGTCGAATCTTTTCTGCAGAGTGTGACATATCAGTATTATTGTCAATATGACTGGATGATAGCGTGACATCTGCGATTGTGTGTGTGATAAAGTGGTTAAAGAATTGTGATTTGCCCTCTTATATATTATTTTATTGATGACTTAGGGATACAACTTTGTTTGGAATTTTTGTTTGCGGATCGATGATACACATTCGGGATGTGACAGCCTTACTACTCGGTTTTTCAGGGCTTCATATGAAGTTGAACCTCATTAAAGCCCTGAAAAACCGAGTAGTAAGGCTGTCACATCCCGATTATCTTTTCGGTTGTCTGAATGAATTGAGGATTATTCTTAAAGAAAATTCATATCCAATCAAAATGATAAATAATTTTTTATTTAATACAGAACATATTAATATCGCAAATGAAATAACTCCAATTAATGCTCCTCCAAACAATAATAATGATGAAGAACAAACAAGCCCGGTAGTGGTTTTCCATTAAAGATCTCTCCCATACATTGAAGAACTCACATCTAAACTCACCAATATTTTTACTATGAACAATCTCCGCATAGCAAAAAAGAATGTAGCATTTAAAATTGCTACCTTTTGATTTGGTTTTTTTATATAGTAAGTCTTTCATTTATTTGGCATTAGCATAGTACTCACAAAGAACATTCAGTCTTGAAATCAAATTCCTGAATAGAACATCTATCAAAACCACTATTTCAAAACAAACATCACATAGAGTTGAATGCTAGTAAATTCACAGGTTTCCACTAGGTATTACTTTTGCTTCTGACATTCTAAAGGCTGTTGGAAGTGATGTAATAAGCTGCAGGAATCTTATGATTTCTGGCTACCTGTCTGATCCTAGGCCTGGAATTGAAGATAATAGAGTCAATAAAAACATCCATTCACATGTAGACAGGCGGCATACCGTTGTGTTCTCTAGTGTTGTGAATTCCATGCTATTGAAGGTTATTCCAGGATTTTTAATCTGAATGTGATCTTGAGTGATTTACTGGGTTTTTTTGTTTACTTTTCAGAATATAATCGTATAGGTTATATTTGATTTTCTAGACGTCGATGTCATTGCTTGGTTTGTCATTGATCCTCTGTCATGGATCTTCTGTCATCGATCTTCGGTCTCAAGTTGGTTAGCCGTAAGTGTTCGTGCCCGTAGCAGAAAAGAAAGAAGAGGAATGATAGTCTTCTCTGATTATCTTCGTTGGGCTTCGTTCTGTCAAACGGGATAGCATTTATGGTTCTGACCAATGAGAGGCTAGGATTTCAAAACTGGCGCTGATTTCATACAGGATGTGCAGTTTTTTTTGTCAATTTTTGGGAATAGGAGATGGTATCCGTCCTCTAGCTGCGAACTCGAGGCTTTTTCCTGTGTGGCCATGATGAGGTGCGCTTGACTCGTTTTTGAGATTCTTTTTTTGGTGTGTCTAACCAGAAATTAACCCTTTTGGGGAATTTACGTGAGTGCCGTTGGGGCCGAGTTCAAGTCCCACCCATCGATTGTGGTTTTGGAGCCTTTTTTATGGGGATTTGTGCCGACCACCGGGAGACTGCCATGCGGTAGGAACGCCGCCATTTTGTCCTGATGTCCTGTTTGCTGTTTTGACTATCTTCTAGTTTTATCTCCCTTCTCAGAAAGTAAGTTATGACTTATAAGCCAGCAATGATATCTTCAGGTTGAAAATATACCTATTTTTTCTTTGGGTTTTTTCTTTTGCACATGTCCTCTCATGAGGCTTTTTTTTGTTAGGGTGTTAGGGTACAGCTTAGCCCTCATCAGACTCCTGGCATCAACGACTCTTGTGGCAACTCTTGACTCTGGTCAAGATTCCCACGAGGGCCAACACCGAGTCACTTTTAAATCTT
Organism: Chrysomela aeneicollis; assembly: GCA_029955515.1. Lineage (NCBI taxonomy): Eukaryota > Metazoa > Arthropoda > Insecta > Coleoptera > Chrysomelidae > Chrysomela > Chrysomela aeneicollis. The sequence continues at coordinate 2,016,299 of JARUHQ010000031.1, read as the reverse complement.
GGCCAGAGTCGACAGACAACCACCGGATGAGGACCAGTAGAGCCGGTAGAGGCTGGCGACCTGCTGAACTGCACCATCGACCCCTGGCTGACCTGGGAGTTTGAACCTTCTTCTAGTCTTCTCTTCGTCATCTTCCTGTGCTGTTTCCTGTCTGCTTCCTGTCATCTTCCTGTCTTCGTTGCTGTTTTCAACTACACCAAGTGGACCTTGGATAGAGGCTACGTATATGGACCATTGGACCTTAACACCAGGTTTTTTTACACCTTCAGTGTTGTATTATTCCTTTGAGATTTATTCATATCAGTATTTATCATACCATCATTTTTTGGATAACTAATTATTCATATCACATATCATACCACCATGATTATATTATGAACCATAACCTAAAGAGCTCTTGTGAAGCTCTCACATAGTACTATGTGACAGCAGATTTAGTCACAGGTTTATTACCAATATACTTCATTGTGCTTATTTTGAGAGGTATAACATCCGGTATACAAATGTATGTATCTTGATATGATATATTATTTAATTGATTTAATTATAACTGATATGATCTATTACTCTGGTCCATAACATATTTTTGCCTTGTTCATTTTGGTGTCTATTATACTCTTGTATGTGATATGGTTTTTATTTTTCTATGTGCCCAATCCAGATGTCTAAGAGAATTTAATTCTATCATTTCAGGTACTGTTTGAGGTAGGCATTTGGTTTCTCAATTTTCCAAATATGATATATATTTTATTTAAATTGAGTGGCGCCCTTTTGATTTTGAATTTTCATTCTTAGAGCTACAAATAAACCGAACCCACTTATCTGTTCTCCGGCGAACAGCTGCCGTCAGCAAATGTGTTTCTATTTTTTTAATTTCAATTTTGGAATATAAAGTAGGCCACAAGAACATCAAAACCGTATCTAGTCTTTTCACAAAAACCCATGCTCCCATCACAGTTTTAAAATCCTCTAATATAATTTACAGTATCCCTTGTCTTAATTGTGATCTTGTATACATTGGTCAAACAAGTAGAAATTTATCTGGACGCATTACGTCACATAAGAATGATTGCAATTCAAATAAAAACTCTTGTGCATTGGCAGAGCATTCTATCAATCATAATCACTTTGCAAATTTCAATAATCCCTCCATTTTAACAGTTGAAAATAACCTCTCCAAAAGAATTTTCCTTGAAATGGTACACATTAACAACACTCCGAATTGTATGAATAAAAGATCCGATATTGCTAATTTGAGTGTGATCTATAGCTATTTGTTAAATTTCGACACCACTAACTGCAATAATTCTGTGTAATATTTAATTTTTTTCTAAATTACCGCCATTCAGTTGTGAAGTTGTGACATTTCATGTCGAACCTTATGTCAACTCATGTTATTCCATGTTTCTATGATGGTAAACATCAGTTTGATTTCCAACGGCACAAAATGAAGCGTAATTTCGTTCGATTCCAATTCTCTTTTTCACAATAAAAAATAAAAATTTCTTTCAATATGTTAACAATATATTTGAGTGCATCATCCTCATGTGTATGCTAATTTCTTTATACAAAGTATCCTCACGTTAGTAAGTGTTTCAATGTTGTTTACAAGTAAGTTTTTTATCATCATCATCATCATCATCATTTATTTATTTCCATTAGACAATTTACATTGTATTGGTACAGTCATTTTGAAATAAATATATACAACAGTAGACAGAGAAGAAGAAGACACTATTTACAGTTCAAACGTTTTCCGAACTACAATATATTCAGAAAGACCACAACAAATATAATAAATTAACTCAAACAGTGCTTGAAAAAAAAATCATTCATGTTGTAGAAACAATTGTCAATTAAGAATGTTTTCAATTTGATTTTGAAGTTAGTCAACGATTTACTGGCTTTTATATAGTCTGGTAACTTATTGAATACTTTCAGACCCATATGATCAGGTGACTTGCATGATATTTCATTTTTGGAGAATGGTACATGGAAATTGTCATATGATTTACCACCAAATGTCAATGTCATATGTAATGTCATGAACATCTTGAATAAACGGCTACACAGCCTGTCCTGTGGGACAGCAGTGTTCATCTGAGTCTTGAACTGAGTAGACGTCTTTTTATTAATAAATGTAGATTAAACATGGCGCAGTCAGACTAAAAGAACCAAAATTACGACTCCAAAGGGAAGGAAACATTCCCAAGAAATATCAGAGAAGAAAATTGGACAGAAAAAGTCTACTATTCATTGGATGATTGAAGATTCAAGTGAAGAAACATGGACCGCGGCATATCGCCCATGTGCATGTCAAGCGGTAACCTTTCACAAGCTTGGAGTTTTTGGAAGCAAAAATTCAACACATACCTTAAAGCAACGGAATTAATAAAGAAAGAGGAAACAACTAAATGTGCACAGTTGTTAACACTTATTGGAGACGAAGGTATGAGAATTTACAATACCTTTACAATTCAACCTGATGAACAAGAAACTTTAAATCTCCTATTGAAAAAGTTTGATGATCACTTTCAACCAAAAACGAATTTAACATTCGAGAGATATAAAATGTTGACTTGCCGACAGAAAGAAGGTCAAACTATTGAACAATTTATAATTGAATTGAAGAACCTATCTCTATCATGTGAACTTGGAAACCTAAGGGAGTCCATGATAAAGGACATACTTGTTTGCGGACTGAAATCAGACAAATTGAGAGAACAACTCTTTGACAAAGACTGCAAGAGCTTGGATGAAGCGGTGAACTTCTGCATAAACTCTGAATCTACCAAGCAACAGAATCGTCAGATATCAAATGGTTTTGGAGAACAGCATGGGGATATAGATGCAATAAACAATAAGTCCCGATCACAACAATCCAGGACCAGATTTCACCCACACCAAAAGAGGATACTTCCGTCAAACAACCAACAGATGATGTCAACCAAACAACAGAGTCAGCAGCCCTGTAGAAACTGTGGTCGATTTCATGGTTTTCGACAATGTCCTGCATACCAAGTTAAGTGCAAAAAATGTGGAAACCTAAATCATTTTTCTCATTGCTGTTTAAAATACAGCAGCACTAATAAAAAATTCAATTCACAGGCTCATACAAATTATGTGAGGAGTAACTCCTATAGAAATAATCACAATAAAAAGGTTCATACTGTTGAACAAAATTTCCATGAAAATAATGAGGATTCTAAAAGTTTTCTGTTTCTAGATTCTATTGAGCAAGATTCTGCAAATCAGATGAGCTTGGGGCAATCAAGGACAATCTGGACAGTATCAGAGGATTCTTGGCTGATGAACCTTGAGATCAACAATAGAAACACCATCACTTTTAAACTAGACACTGGATCGATGGCAAACATTATTCCTGTAAGTGTGCTTAGTAAAATCGATTTTGATTTGTCAAAACTTGAGAAAACAAATGTTAAATTAAGCTCTTATACTAAACATAGTCTGCAAGTTGTAGGTCAAACAATTTTGAAATGCAAGGCAAATCATAATTATAAAAATCTTTTATTTTATGTAGTAGATATTGACAGTATACCAATCTTAGGTTTAAAAGGCTGTTTAGAATTGAAACTCATCAAGAAAATACAGTCAATAGACAAAAATCCAGTGAATGAGTTGAATTTGGACAAACTATTGAAAGAAAATCAAAATATATTTGAAGGAATAGGTTGTTTAGATAAAGAACATCACTTAGAACTCAAAGAAAATGCCATTTCATCAATATGCCCTGCCAGAAAAATTCCATTAGCCTTGACTGAAAAACTAAAACAGTCTCTAGATAAATTAGAACAAGATAAGATTATAAAAAGGGTTACAGAGATGACTGATTGGGTGAATCCAATTGTAATTGTGAAAAAACCGAATGGTTCCCTAAGAATATGCCTAGACCCATCAAATTTGAATTCTTACTTGAAAAAACCAACTTTCCATCTTCCCACGTGGGATGAGATAAGCTCAAAATTACATGGTTCGAAATACTTCAGCACTCTAGATGCAACTCAAGGATTCTTACAAATAAAATTAGACAAGGAGAGTTCTAAACTTTGCACTTTTGCAACTCCTTTTGGCAGGTATTCATTTCTAAGACTCCCATATGGACTTTCTTGCTCCTCTGAAGTTTTTCAAGAAAAAATGTATGAAATATTTGGAAATATTACAGGGTGTGCAATCTTTATAGATGATATAATATGTTTTGCAAAAACTATCCAAGAACACAATGCCACTTTAGAGACTATTTTAAAAACTGCAGCACAATACAACATCAAATTCAATAGAGATAAATGTAAATTTTTATGTAAAAAAATCACCTATATGGGACATGAAATAAGTGAAAACGGCATTGAAGCTGACAAATCAAAAATTCAGGCAATAATAGACATGCCTAGTCCTCAAAATATCAAAGACTTACAACGTTTTATAGGAATGGTCACATACATAGGCAAATTCATTAACAATCTTTCAGAAAAAACTGCACTTCTAAGGTCTTTGTTGAAAAAAGACGTTATCTTTCAATGGTCAAAGGAGCATGAAAAATCATTCCAAAATATAAAGTCATTTTTATCACAAACTCCATGTTTGCAATTCTTTGACACCAACCAACTAACGACAATTTCTGTAGATGCCTCTCAAAATGGCATGGCATCTGTTCTCATGCAAAATGGAAGACCATGTGCTCATGCTTCCAGAGCTTTGACAGAAACACAGAGTCACTACTCTCAAATTGAAAAAGAACTTTTGGCATGTTGGTTTGGTGCTTCACGCTTTTATCAATATGTGTTTGGCAAAAAATTCATTATTGAAACAGACCACAAACCATTAGTTTCAATTGTCAAAAAACCTTTGCACCTTTGTCCACCCAGGCTGCAAAGAATGTTAATGCAACTAAAAAAATACGATTTCGATCTGATTTACAAGCCCGGTAAAAAATTGATAGTGGCAGATACATTAAGCAGAGCCTATTCAAAAACACATTTCAACGAAAATATAGATATTGACATTGAAGAAGAAATCTGTGCAGTTGAACTTTCCCTAAACATAACTGAAAAGAAGAAAAATCAAATTCAAAAACTTACAAGTGAAGATCAGGCACTAAATATATTAAAAAACTTTTTAGAAAATGGGTGGCCTAGAAATTTAAGAACCTGTCCAGAGGAAGTCAAATTTTACTTCAAATTTAAGGAAGAAATCTCCTGCATTGACAATCTCATATTTAAGGGTCACAAATTAATAGTCCCCAAAGCCTTGCAAAAAGAAATATTGCAGAAACTCCATTATGAGCACCTAGGCTACAGAAAATGTTTAGACAAGGCTAACCTATCATTTTTCTGGCCTGGCATGAGAAAACAACTTGAAGACATGATAATATCTTGTAACACTTGTAACACTTACCATAGATCTCAAGGTTCCGAGCAATTGAAGCCTCATGATATACCTAGATTGCCTTGGCAAAAAGTTGCGGCAGATATTTTTGAATTCCAATCAGAATCTTATTTAATAATCATTGATTATTACTCCAAATTTGTAGAAGTCATTAATCTCAATCACAATTTGACTTCAAATAACATAATATACAAATTGAAAGCTGTTTTTGCACGTTTTGGTATCCCAACAATTTTAATGACTGATAATGGACCAAATTTTTGCAGTCTAGAATTTAAGAAATTTGCAACAACCTGGGAATTCGAACATATCACCTCTTCTCCCTTATACCCCCAATCTAATGGACAAATAGAAAGAGCTGTTCAATCCATCAAAACTCTTCTCAAAAAATGTTTCCTTGACAAAAAAGATCCCTATTTAGCACTGTTAAACTTTAGGAACTCGCCTTTGGATGGTGAAAACTCTCCAGCTAATGCTCTCATGAATAGAAACTTGAGGTCAGTAGTTCCAGAAATAAATAGTAAATTCTCGAAAAACTTCAATAGAAAAAAGTACAATTCTCACATAACAGAAAGTCAAAGAAATCAGAAAAAATATTTTGATAAAAACAAAAAATCTTTGACACCCTTAAAAAACAACACAAACGTAAAAATTCAGATTAAGCCTAAAACTCCATGGCAAAATGGAAAAATCCTAGAAAAAGTAGGTATCAGATCATATCTAATTCTTCTGGAGAATGGTTCTACATTTATACGCAACCGAAAATTTATAAGAGAGTTCAAACCATCCAAAGATCAGTTAACCCTTTCAACAAATAATCAAGAAACACATGAAAATGCCAGTCACTTGTTTTCTGACAACAATTTTGAAAGATGTAGACACATAAAAGTAGTAAGTGATGAAAATCCAAACACACATCAAACTGAAAATACATCAGAAATTCAGAGCGATTTAGATATAAGTGACAACTTGAACAATTCAATTCAAGGTAGCTGTAGTGACAATGACAATTTAATCAGCGATAATTCCAGTTTTCTTAACTCCCAATCTGATGGTCAGATGGAAAAAAACAATTTGAATGATTCAATTAACAACTCCAGACTAGGAAACTCGGTGAATGAGAACTCATCAGAAAGCCTTGATACATTTCAAAAAATTGATCAAAACAGTTCTGATTTGAATTCAGAACTACCCAGTACTTCACATGCAAGTAAAGCAATTCCTAATCACCCCAAAAAAAGAAAGGAAAGCATTAAACGTACAACTAAATTCGGAAGAGTATTGAGAACTCCCCATAAACTTGCAGATTATGTCCTAAATAGTAGTTCTGAATGTAGTGAAGACTAACTTGTCTGCTTACTTTACATAAAGTAAGATCTGGATACCTTCATTCTACATGATAATCTCCTTGCCACACAAAGTGAAAAGCTAGATTTCACGGCATTATCACTACAGTAGACAATGTTTTATATTCATGCAACCCCCTCATATTGATATACCTATGTTGATGTAAATCTGAGTACAAAACAATGTGTATTCTATGTACTGTTAATAATGTATATTTATGTGATTGTATATTGTGTATCAATGTATATTTGGAATTGTAAAATTTGAAGTAGTACATGTTGAGGATAATAAAAATTGAGACTGACAAATGTGATGAGAACTTTAAGAACTTTATTGGATTGTAAATACAAACATACAATATGATTAAAATTGAGAACTGTTCAAATTATGATTATATTAGGATAGTCAGAATCACATATCTTAAAGAAGGGAGATGTCATATGATTTACCGCCAAATGTCAATGTCATATGTAATGTCATGAACATCTTGAATAAACGGCTACACAGCCTGTCCTGTGGGACAGCAGTGTTCATCTGAGTCTTGAACTGAGTAGACGTCTTTTTATTAATAAATGTAGATTAAACAGAAATGCTCTCTTTGTCGAGTACTATAATTATGAAAATGTTCATTTAGTGGAAATGTTTGCTTGTTTTGAAACACATAAATACCTAATTCATATAGAAATAGGCATGTCAAAGGCAAAATATTGTATTTGATAAACAATTATCTACATGATACTCTACGCGAGACTCTCGCAATGCATCTAATAATACTTTTTTGAGCAATGAAAACATTTTTTGCATCAGTAGAATTTCCCCAAAAACAGATACCGTACCGCAATCTTGAATCTACTTGTGCATAATACAAGTTTAACAGCTGATTCATTTCCAGTACATCTCTCAGATTGATGAAAAGAAATTTCAAGGAAGATAATTTAGATGATATTTTTTTACAATGCTCTTTCCAGTTTAGATTTTCATCTAGATTGATACCTAAGAATCTAATCGAGCTATGAATACTATACACTGGACTATTATCAATATTAAAAATCAAATCATCGACCCTCTTCTGGCTATGATGTATTCTTAAAACTTCTGTTTTCTTGGTGTTGAAAAACAAGCAATTATCATTGAAATAATCAGAAACTTTGGTCATCAATTCTGAGCATTTGTTCTCAAGTGCATGGGTTTCTGCTGCCGAGATGATGAATGAAAAATCATCTGCATATGCAGTATAATGTGTATCGCCAATGAAATGATCGAGTTGATTGACATAGAGTATGAAAAGCACAGGGCCCAAAATTGAGCCCTGTGGTACCCCCATTTCTAATGTCAAATTCCCGGAGTTGAATTGTTGAACTCTATTTTCCGAGAAAGCTTCTAATGAAACGAATTGTTTGCGGTGTTCTAGAAAAGAAAATATCCACGATAAGGATACACCCCTCATGCCATACATTTCCAATTTAGTCAACAGCTTTTTATGATTGACACAGTCAAATGCCCTGCTGAGATCACAAAAAACTGCAGCAGGACATTCGCCTGCATCCACATAATCAACAATCTGTTTATAAAATGAAAACATAGCGGTTGACGTTGATCTTTTCGACTGAAATCCATGCTGTTTACTTGTTAAGATGTTGAATTGATCTAAGAATGATGTGAGTCTTTCTAGGAAAGCATATTCAAATACCTTTGAGAAACTATTTGGTACTGTAACAGGCCTATAGTTCCCCAATTGGGTAGGATCATTTTTCTTGAATAAGGGCAACACTTTTCCAGTTTTCATATTCTGAGGAAAACATCCAGTTTCAAACGATTTATTCACTAAATATGTAATAGGTTCAGAAATAATTCGCATAATTCTTTTCAAAAGAAATGCTGGAATGTCATCTTCCCCTGCTGACTTTTTATTTTTTATCTTTGTATTAATAATTTTCAAAAGTTCTTCCTCAGACACTGGATTCAGAAACATAGTTTTCACATTAAAAACATTGGAAACATTGGAATATGTGAGATTAACTGATGAAATATCATTCATCAAATCAATAGGACCTTCAACGAAAAAATTATTAAATTTTGCAGCTACAGTATTGGGGTCGCTTATGACGACACTGTTGTAAAGTGCGCCCTTCAGGCTATTGCTATGTTTGCCATATATAAATGTATCACACTATATTATATCATATTGATTTGTTCATCATACCATTTCGAAATGTTAGTTCTCTTCCAATTAGTTCATGTTTTAATAAACATATCAACATAACATAATAACCTAATATCGTAAAGTGCTGACAGTTCATGTGCCTTGGGTAGCGAATGAATTCTTCAATAAACATACTGTTATTTATTATTCAAAAAAAACTATGGTCTCCTAAGTCACATGATGTGTCGTTTATAAAAACGATTGCACCTCTCCAAATGGGGACAGATGCCTCTGAAAACCATCAAACGTTATATTGATACTGTGTAACCGTAATTTCTGAATCTATTCCAATTATACTGAGTTGCCAAAGGAAATAAACTTTTTTTCTTCCAATATTTGGGGTACCAACATACACAATATTTGGTATTCCCCAACATAAATTTGGTGTCAGGTGTGCAAGTGGTCGAAAAATAACCCACCTTCCAAGAACCAGTTGTTCCTGAAATTTTGCGAGCCGTAATCCTGTGATCCAGTGGTGCAGAAGCAGCTGTTAAGCAAATTGTACCTGCTACAACTGAAGCCTAGCATACCATCGTGGGTCATACAAGATTCTAAGGAGGCAAAGGACAATAGGACAACAGGACAACAACTCAAGTACTCGATACCTTCAGCGAATTATTCCTGAAACCTACAAGCAGCAGTCAACATCTAGCAAGATTCAGCCAGTAAGTTATTCAGCATCTACACGTGGTGGTTTTGAATGGTAGTGTCCTCCATTCACAGCATAATCATCAGTTAACATTTGTGGACTCAAATTTTCATTTTTTTTTCTTCGTACATATCTCTGAATATCTGTATTTTTCATTGAACTTTTCTCATACATAATTTGATATTGGTGGTAATAACATTTCATGCAATTTTCTGTAAATCTATGCCACATACAGTAGAAGTTAATCCAGAAGGCAATAATACCGACAACATGCCAAAATTGAACATTGACACAGCCTTGAAATTAATTCCTGAATTTAGAGGTGATAGATCAGAACTTCATCGTTTCATTTCATGTTGTGATATAGTAAGTACAGATCTATCTCAACCTGCCGATGCGAGTATGCTTGTTAACATAATCAAATCGCGTTTATCTGGCCCAGCATACAATGTAGTCAAACATAAAATATATGAGGATTGGAATGAATTGAAAAAAGATTTGCAAGATCAATTTTTAGAGACACGCAGTATCGCGCAATTACAAGGAGAATTACTTCGAATCAAACAAAAAATAGGTGAAACAGTACGGAATTTTGGTAATCGAGTTGAGCACTTATTGAGTAACCTCAACGATGCTTGCATCCAAGCCGAAGGTAGTGAGGCCGCAGAAACCATTAAAAATCTCAATTCTCGTACAGCCTTCAAATCTTTTGTAGATGGTCTCAATTCCAACATCAAAATAATTATAAAAGCATCTCGTTTTGAGAAACTATCAGAAGCGATCGAAGCAGCTGTGGAAGAAGAGCGAAATAGCGATAGACAACAACCAAATAATTTTTCCAAAAATAGATCTTTCAAAAAATGTAATTTTTGTCACCGGAATGGTCATTTAGAAACTGAATGTTTCTTCAAAAATAAACCGTCCACTTCCACGCCACTTCCATCGTACTCAAAAAGGGAGATTAAGTCTGAAGTAAACGTAACGAAAATAATTTGTGCATATTGCAAAAAACAAGGTCACCATATACGTGATTGTTTCAAAAAGAAAAGGGTCGATCAATATCAATCAAACTCAAACAACTCCCTTACGGATTCGGGAAACTCCCGAACACCGACTGCAGAGACAGGCAGTGCACGTCGGGTGAGCGATCTTTAAACTGCCGTCCTTTGAAAAATACTTGTAGTTCTTCAATTATGCATATTCCTATCGCTACAAGTCCTGAATCATATTGTTCTAATAATGAAAATAAAATTCTTCGCTTAGAGCCTTGCAATACTGAAGAAGCCGAAAGTGTAATATTTCCTTTACTATTAGCGAAAAATAGTGTAGCTAATCTTCTACTCGACACTGGAAGCTCCATTAGTCTTTTGAAAAAATCTTGTACCAAAGGTGATGCAATTTGTCATACCCAACATAAATCTTTTTTGAAAGGTATTTCAGAATCTCTTATTGAAACATATGGTATATGCTATGGTGAATTTCAGTTAGGTGAAAATATTTTTATACATCCTATACATATCGTGAATGATAATTTTCCTATTCTGCAAGATGGAATATTAGGTAAAGATATCCTCCTTAAACTCAAAGCTCAAATTGATTATGAAAATAAAATATTATCTCTCACACATGAACGTAAAACATTATCTTTCGAATTCATGAAAACACAGCAAAACACATGCAATACTAAAATTGTTGTGCCAGCAAGGAGTGAAGTTATACGCAAAATAAAAACAACACAAAAATCCGAATCTTTATGCTTATCTTCAGAAATTCTAGACGGAGTCTTCGTTGGAAATTGCATAGTCAAGCCAAAAAATGGGTATTGCAATATAGCATTCATTAATACCAATGATCAAGATATGACAATCGAAAATCCGTTCGTCACTTTTGAAAATGTTGCCGAATATGAAATTCTTAATATTGATAAACCTCATTGCAATCTTGAACGACTAACAAATTTAACAGAATCCTTACGAACGTCTCACATGCATCCAAATGAAAAAGACAGTATTCTTGAAATTTGCAAATCCTTCCATGATATATTTCACTTACAGGGTGATAGCTTAACTCATACAGACGCAATAAAACATTCCATACCTACATCTAATGATATTCCTGTGAACATCAAGCCCTATAGACTACCATTTCAACAACACGAAGAAATTCGAAATCAAGTCGATAAGATGCTCAAAGATGGAATCATTTCAGATTCAAAATCTCCATATAATTCTCCTCTTTTAGTCGTTCCTAAAAAGCCAGATTCGAATGGAAATAAAAAATGGCGAATAGTTGTTGACTTTCGAAAACTCAACGAAAAAACTCTAGACGAAGTCTATTATTTGCCAAATATTACAGAAATATTAGACCAGTTAGGAAATTCAAAATTTTTCAGTTCGCTAGATTTGGCATCGGGATATCATCAGGTTCTGATGGAACCTAAGGATAAACATAAAACTGCTTTCAGCGTGCCCTACGGTCACTATGAATTCAACCGTTTGCCTTTTGGGCTTAAGGGAGCACCCAGTACCTTCATGAAAATGATGAATAACGTTCTCTCCGGATTACAAGGTATAAAATGCTTTGTGTACCTTGATGACATCATCATCTATGCAAAAACTCTGAAGGAGCATAATGAAAAGTTGGTAGAAATATTTGACCGAATGAGAATGTATAATCTTAAATTGCAACCTGAAAAATGCGAATTTCTACGCCCCGAATTGAGTTATTTAGGTCATATAATCACGGAAAACGGCATCAGCCCTGATCCTGCTAAAATAAAAGCAGTGAAGGAATTTCCTGTCCCTAAAAATGTCACTGAAATAAAATCTTTCTTAGGATTGGCTGGTTACTATAGACGCCATATCCAAAATTTTGCGAAAATCACTCAACCTTTAAATAATCTCCTAAAAAAGGATGTTCCTTTCGAGTTTACACCTTCCTGTGTAGAGGCATTCGAAATACTTAAAGAAAAATTGTGCAACCCTCCGATATTACAATTTCCCGTTTTCACTAATCCTTTTATTTTAACTACCGATGCAAGTAACACTGCAATAGGAGCAGTCTTGTCACAAGGAGAGATTGGCAAAGATCTCCCTGTAGCATACGCCTCACGTACTCTTAACAAAGCTGAAAAAAATTACAGTACGATCGAAAAGGAGTTGCTCTCAATAGTTTGGAGTTGCAAATATTTTAGGCCGTACTTATATGGTCGTAAGTTTCTTATTTGTACCGATCATAAACCGTTATTGTGGATGTTTTCAATTAAAGACCCAGGTAGTCGTCTCATGAAATTCCGGTTAAAACTAGAAGAATTCCAATTTGAAATAAAACATAAGCCTGGAATACAAAATTCCAATGCAGACGCATTGAGTAGAATACATCACATCAATGCAATAAATACATGTTCTGAATATGAAAAGTTCGTGAAGGAAAAGGAAAATCATGTCATAATAAATTCTAATATCATCGATAGCCACAAGAATATTTCTGAGTGCGACCCTGTCTCTTTACGAGTATATTTTATTAGCACCGATATAACAACAGCTCATGATTCAGTCGAAGTAAATATTGTAAATAAACTAAAATCTGCAACCTTAACAAAACTCGGAATTCAATACTTTAAGGAAGACAGCACCTTATTCATACCTTCTCACGAACATGTTAAGAAGGTCAGTTATGAAAACATTTTCGATGCATTACAGATAATAAAGGAATTTGCAATTATAAATAGTATAAATAGCTTATCAATGATAAATTTCACAAGAAACATTCCATTCAAAAGCTTGAAAATTGAAAATATTCGAACAATGATGAGATATGTTTTTAAGAATCTTGATATCAAGATAACAATTTTTCATAGTAATACTATAAAAGTAACTTCGAGAGAAGAAATACAACAAATTCTCAAGGAATGCCATGATAGTCCATTAGGAGGACATTTAGGCGTAAATAGATCTTTCAAAAAAATCAGAAGGAAGTATAAGTGGTCTGGAATGTATAAGGACATCCATGACTACATTACGAAGTGTGATTACTGTCAAAGAAATAAATCCTCCAAATATACAAAAATGCCTATGACTATTACTACTACAGCCAAAAAACCCTTCGAAAAGATAAGTTTAGATATTGTTGGTCCGTTAGCAGTAACATATAATCATAACAAATACATACTAACTTTCCAAGACGAATTGACGAAATTTTGCGAATTAATACCTCTAGAAAATCAAGAAGCTAGTAGCATAGCTGAACATTTTGTCACTAATATCATATGTCGACACGGAATTCCCGAATCAGTTCTCACTGATCAAGGTCAGAATTTTTTGAGTGAACTCTTCAAAAGGGTCTGTAAACTTTTGAAAATACACAAAATTCAAACATGTGCATTTAGACCACAGACCAATGGTGCACTAGAACGATCACATAAAACTCTTACCGAATATTTGAGAACATATATAGATAACGATCAAAACTCTTGGGATACATGGTTGCCTTATGCACAATTCGTTTTCAATTCATCAGTAAATAGTGCCACTAACTATACTCCATTTGAGTTACTTTATGGACATCCTGTAGAAATTCCATCGAGTTTGAAAAAATCTCCTGAATTATCATATAATTACAATGATTACGATAGTGAACTGAAATCTCGCCTTCAGCATGCCCATGAAATAGCTCGGGATAATCTTGTTAAGAATAAGCAAAAATCTAAGGAATATTATGATCAAAACGTGAACGCAGTTCAATTTCAAATTGGTGATTTGGTTTTACTCAAAAACGAATCTACAGTCAAAGGAAAAAGTAAAAAACTATCATCAGTTTGGAATGGTCCATATAAAGTAGTAGAAATACATTCGAACGTAAACACAACTATCTTGATTAAGAAAAAGCGAACAAAAGTTCACAATAATAGACTGAAACTTTATCATAACTAATATGAAACATTTTCTGTTTCAGAAATAAAACCCTAGAATAAACAGCATACGAAGAGTAGTCGTGATGAATTTGATGAAAATAATTATACTTTTCCTTCAATTATTAGTACGTAGTTCATTAGGTGACAATGATTATAACAATACTCTGACGACATATCAAGTTACTCAGATCAGCGAAAGTGCAGGAATTTACTACGAACAATTCAATACTGTTTCCTTATACAATAGCTATTGGAAAATGATAACCAAGCTAGATTTGAAATCATATTTCAGTCTCTACAAATTGTTGAATTATAATTTTGAAAAAGCTAATCGCCTTTGCGAATCAGTACTATTAGTAGAAGCCAATTTTAAACAATGTGCCGCATTCACAAATGTGATGAGGTTGACATTACAGAAAACTAGGGAAACAAATATATTGATTAACGAATTATTGATAAATTCTGATGTTCCACTTGAAGAGACCAGAGCAAAAAGGGGATTATTAAATATTTTTGGAAGTACCGCGAAAGTTCTTTTTGGTACCTTAGATGAGAATGATGCTATTTATTACAATAATGCTATCAAAAAACTTGAAAATAAACAATCAGGTTTTCAAAAACTATTATTGGAACAGACGAGTGTCTTTCAAAGTGCTATGGAATACATGAATTCATCTATGATAAATCTACATGATTTCGATAGAAAGTTCTCCAATGTCCAAAATTATGTTAACAATCTAACTATTATGATTAATAATGCCTCAGCACATTTCGAAATCATTGAACAACTAGATCAACACTTGCTAATGTTCGACATGCTTACAAATCAGTTCGACTTATATCAAAACAATTTATTGAATATCATATTATCAGCACAAAATGGCAATGTTCATCCACTGATTATCAGCCCAAAAAATTTGATCAATCATTTGGTACAATTCAGTATGCATATGCCTTCAGGTTTGACTTTCCCTGTATTATTAACGCAGAAAAATTCTTTAGAATTGTATAAATCTATGTCACCAAATGTAATTTTAATAGATAACTCTCTCATGTTTATTTTACATATCCCTTTAGTTAGTACGAACTCATATGACTTGTTGAAAATGACGAGTTTACCCATGCACTATAATAAAAACTTGTTTTGTTTCATCATTCCTGAAAAACCATTCTTAGCAATAGATAGTGTTAAACAACATTATTTTCTTCTTGATCATCAAGATATCGATAAATGCCTAGTTCTAGACAATAAGTATAATTGTAAACAAAAATATCCTTTGTTCCTTTTGCAACTACACAAAACCTGCGAAGCGTTATTGTTTCTCCCACGCAGTACCATGCCAGAAACATGCGAAAAACGAATAATTTTCATTGACAGCACTATTTTCATTCAATTACATCAACCAAATTCTTGGATTTTCAATAGCCCGAAAAAGGAATTCTTGACAATAAAATGTGGTAAAGTTGAAAAACAAATTTTCTTATACGAAACTGGTATTTTAAAAATGAATCCTCATTGTTCTGCATTCACTAGTTCTATTATATTGAACTCTTTAGACTCACAATCTTACAGTGATTCAACGTATAGTTCATATTATCCAAATTTTGATATTAATACCAATATGCTCAATAATTCATTGAATGTAAATGCTTTTCCTTTATTGAATAAGACTTTACTAATCTCATCGCAACATATTGATAAACTAGAAAGGATCAGTTACGCAGTGAACACATTGAAGCTCAAGGAACAAGAGATGTTTGAAGATAATGACATACAATTCGATCATATTCATCATTATGTTTTTATTTACCTATTTATCATGATAGGAATCATTTTTGTTTTATATAAGTATAGAAATAATATTAAGTGTTTAAAAAAATCGCCGAGTAGCAATTCACCCCAAAATTCACAGGGAATTGAAAATCCTATTGAAATCGAAATTGACAATGATATTTCTGACTCTTCAGATGAACATGCTGAAAATAAATCAACAGAAATTTGCAACAATCCAAGTTACAAATTTCGTTCTTGAGGGGGACGGATGTTGTAAAGTGCGCCCTTCAGGCTATTGCTATGTTTGCCATATATAAATGTATCACACTATATTATATCATATTGATTTGTTCATCATACCATTTCGAAATGTTAGTTCTCTTCCAATTAGTTCATGTTTTAATAAACATATCAACATAACATAATAACCTAATATCGTAAAGTGCTGACAGTTCATGTGCCTTGGGTAGCGAATGAATTCTTCAATAAACATACTGTTATTTATTATTCAAAAAAAACTATGGTCTCCTAAGTCACATGATGTGTCGTTTATAAAAACGATTGCACCTCTCCAAATGGGGACAGATGCCTCTGAAAACCATCAAACGTTATATTGATACTGTGTAACCGTAATTTCTGAATCTATTCCAATTATACTGAGTTGCCAAAGGAAATAAACTTTTTTTCTTCCAATATTTGGGGTACCAACATACACAATATTTGGTATTCCCCAACAACACCTTCATCATTTCTAATGAAAATTTCCTTTGGTTTCTTTCTGTTGTTTGTGAGTTCCCTCACAACATTCCATGAAGAACGCATAACATCATCGGAATTCGTTATGCGTTCTTGATAGAAACTCTTTTTTCTCGCATTCAATAGAGCATGGTGCTTTTTCTTAGCTTCATTGTAAACCGGTGTCAAACGGTCATCGCATGTTTTGAGAGTGTACAAATCTTTCAGGTTGCGGCTCGAAGATACTACGCTACCATCTACCCAGCTTTTTTTCTCATCATACATGTAGCATTTTCGTTTGGGAAAATTCACCTCAAAATGTGATAAGAAAATATTGTAAAAATGATCAAATGCTTCGTTAAAATCCTCTATATCATAAAGGGATGACCAATTTTCTGTTAACAAAGAATGTTCGAAATTACAAATATTACCTTCATTGAAACTTCTTTTCACTTTCGATACCTTGGAGATAGTTCCGCATTGCCTCAGTGATTTCAAATTGGCTAGTACAATCCTATGGTCTGATATGGTACTGTCTATAACGCAACAAGTGTCACTGTCATGTGAGCTTATAAAAATCTGATCAATAATAGTACAGGTATCATTGGTCACTCGAGTAGGCCAGTGAACTATTGGAGTAAGATTAAAACCTGACAAAACATTACATAACGATTTAAAATGATTATTTTTATACAAGTCAAAATTAAAATCACCACATACAATAAATTCAGTATATGGTTTATACAGATGATCAAGCACTGCTGATATTTTACTAAAAAATATTTTTTCATCACCAGAAGGCGATCGGTAACACGTCAATATTATTTTTTGGCGTTCACCAATTTTAAAAGAGACACCACAGATCTCAAAATGCTGTTCAACACAAAATGTCTGTATATTGAGTTTATTTACACAAATGTTTTCCATGGACCAAATACCAACACCTCCACATTTTTTTGTGGGTCTGCAATACGAACTCACTAATTTATAGCCATCAATATGCATGAGATCAAGAGATTCATTTTGTACACCAATTTCTACTAAACATAAAAATGGTATTGCTAGCTGATCGATATCGCTTTCTATATGATTGATTTTGGAACTACTAAGTGTGTTTACATTAAGTAGGAATATATTGGGTTCAAAAATTATCCTATTTGAGGCTCCTGCTTCCGTTTCTCTAAAAAACGACTAATGCAAGCTCCGAAAGGCCATAATGATGGATCCATGGCTTTTCGGAAGTGGCTCCCCATTATTTTGACCTTAAATGAGGAGTAGATTTCTGGAAATTTCGAGTTCAGTTGTTCGCAGACAACTTCTGGAAAGTTAGATTTTAATAGATGTGTTAGCTCATCTGTTGTCGTTCCAGGCTTAAGTCTATATACATGCAAATTGATATATTTTGGCACACCCTTGACTATCTCGGTGCTATTTTTTCCAATAATAACGTTTCTCCTACGTTTTCTCTTTATTTCCCTCCATCCTTCCTGATCCAAGTTCAAATTACATGAGGATTTTTCATCATTTGTCAAATTAATAATTTCATTCATTTTGGTTTGGGTTTCCACCTGTGCTAAAGAATTAGAAACATCTTTCTTTGTTATTTTACTAATTATTGGCTGAGGACTATTATTTACAGTTTTTGTTTGTGACTCACTCTGATGATTAATTTTTTGTACCGAAGAATTGTCCTTCCCTTTTTTGTCAGCACTCACACGGGTCCATGTTTTTGCCTCAGGTTTTGTTTCCTCGGATAATATAAAATTCGGGCTTGAATTTCCGATTCCTTTGATTTTATTCAATAATACTATCTGTTCATTCAGTAAACTAATTTTATCACGTAACTCACATATTATGGTGTCTTTTTGCTTGACCACATAGTTGAAAATGCTCACATAAATCTTCTTACTTGAGTCCGATAATTCATCAATGGCATCAAAAAATGCTGCATCATTTTCTACAACTTTGTCATCAGTTTTTTCACAACAGATAACATTATTATCACAAATTACTTTCACTTGTCGTTTCTTTCCACAACTATGATGGAAATAACTATTACATTCTATACATTTGTAACCAGAAACCACATTACTTTTACATTTCTTACAGAGCGAGCTAACAGCCGCATCGCCAACACCGGCCATTTCGAACCGATTATAAATGGACCTTGTTTTTTACAGATGTCTTGATAATGAAATAAAATATTTCGAAAGCTCGACTATTTAACAAAGAGTTATTCTTTGCACCTGGCCAATACCTAATGACTGCAACCTCAAGGAAAATTACTAACAAGTGGTTTCCTAAAATTCACTGTATATATATATATTGTCACGCTCAGACCTTCAGGGGTAAAATATCGGTTATAAATTCTTCCCTGAACATCCAAACTGGTGACTTGGGGGTTTTTAACTCGCTTGGCAGCTAGAAATGAGGCTCGGTATCCAGAACAACAAAAACACAATTACTTTATTAATTAGACCTTAACAAAAAGGGGTGTAATCAAATCACCATCATCGAATTCATTATTACATTTGACTAAATCCAATTGAATATCGAGCAGTACAGAGATATTGATCCGTGGAGAATAAATCAAAATAAACATGGCATAAACAAATAAAAATTCATGCGACTTACCAAAGGGCGTACTTTTCCATGTTGAGGGAAAATGTATCAGCACCGGAGATCACTCGAACAAATCAAAAATTAACCCGTGATCGCACTAGTCGCGATCCCAATCGTAAGTGTGTCGCTGTTTGATCAACATCTTTGACTCCATCGAGAAATACCTCGTCAGCAAAGTATCTATCGGCGCGAGTTAGTTCGAACCTAGGTGCCAGCGACCTCAGAAAATATTGAACTCAATTAAAAGCCATTACTAATTGAAATCAGAGGCTTGATATCCTTTAGAAACGCTGATATCTTAAATCGACTATTCTGTTCGACGGAAATATAATAAACCATGAATACTGAGAATCTTCGCGAAATGATTTATTGAAATTTAGAATAGGTAATATATGAATATGAATAAATTTTAATCCATATCTTGACACATTTCCCCCCTCCGTGGAAATGCTGGCCCCACAGCTTTGTGACAACCTATAAATAAGAAACAAAATTCATGAAAATCGATACAAAACATAAGTAACATAAGTAACATAAGTAACATCAATTAGAGATAAAAAGAGAAAAAAAAAATCAACTAATGTTTTTCATTTGAGTTCATCACAACATTCAAAGTTAAGGGGCTCAAAAAAAACTAAGTCCAGCCCTATTCTCACACACACACATCAGAAGTGTTATTACAAAGCCTCCCGTCACGTCGGTCCATAACCAGTGAAAAATACACAGTGAAATACAGCATGAAGAACTCGTCACTCTGCCAAAAAACAAGCTGATGGGTAGTATTTGTAGAACATGTCCTACAAGCTGCTGGATGCTCGTTCTGTTGTAGACTGCTGATCCCTCGTATCTTGCGTGGTTTATCAAGGGGTGTCTCCTTCTTGTGGGTCCAAAGCGAGGTCCAAAGGTACCGCTGTACCTCAAATCCATTTCCAACTTGATGAAGTGCATCCACCCGACGCAATATTTGAACGATGATCATGAATGTCTCGTACGGTCCAGTCAGTTAAAGTTACTCCTTCAGCAGGTTTCGAATGTTATTGATGTCCAGTTCTCACAAGCGACTTCATTTCTGGTTGTTGGATGGTACCATCAAGTGTGACGCGGGACTATTGACTTCTCCCTGCGAGGCTCAGTAATCCTGTGTGAGTGTGGGTTGTCCACCGGGATTCGTTGTGATGACTCATCTCTCGTTGAACATGTAGAAATAAATTAACAGAAATCAATTCTTATTGAATAACTACATGTTATAAAAATAGAAAATAAACTTTTTTCTGCACCTATGAAAAAGGATATATCTCTATTATTGGTCTATGAAAATAGTCATTTACCCCCCTTTTTGTTTTAATGCTAACTATACATTTTTCAATTCATCAACTAAATAAACAATGAAATTACAGGTTCCCTTTTCGTGTTTTTGATATTGGGAATCAGTGAAAGTTTCGATGGACTAAAGTATCAATCATAACAATTTTTTATTTTCACAGTTACAAACATTATTCCTTCTTTGATTATCTGATTTACAATCGAGGTGAAAAGATTAATCTCTATTTCAGAAACATGGACGTCGTTTATATCACGACATTATTTTATCGATTCGACCATGGAAAATACCTAATCTCTATATTTATACTTATATTTTCCCTTCAAATTCTTAGTTAACTTTGGAAAAAAAATAGAATTTCACCAATTTT
Source organism: Chrysomela aeneicollis (assembly GCA_029955515.1). Taxonomy (NCBI): domain Eukaryota; kingdom Metazoa; phylum Arthropoda; class Insecta; order Coleoptera; family Chrysomelidae; genus Chrysomela; species Chrysomela aeneicollis. Next base: position 1,994,963 of record JARUHQ010000031.1, on the reverse strand, counting down.
CATCATATAAGTACCATGTGGATACTCATAGGATGCACTCAGTGCACTTCCATCCAACAGAAGTTGTCATCTTATGGTGTAGTTCTAATGGGTGCAGTCAGGGCCCTTGACTATATGGCACTCATTAGTGGTAGACCATCAGGATCACCTATATCATTTATTTATTTCCTCTATATTTTCTTTCTCATTATATCATTACTTTATTATTGAACTCATGAAGATCCACTACTACTTCTGATTCAAATATACTTCTTTTTTTTTTTCATCTCAAAAACCTTCATTATTTGAAATCATATTTTCTTCTCATCATAAAATTCTGATTTATTTCAATTCATCAATATTGATTCATACATTTTTTTCGCCAAATAAAAAAAATACGAAATCGATTGAACGATGTCTTAAATTTGGCGATTCATGTCATCAAATATTACTCTCATACTCTCATTTGATAACTCTATAACTCTTTTTTTTTAACAAAACTATATCTATCATTGGGCACTACTCTCTACGATGCTCTGCTCATGAATAGTACATTTCAAACTTTGCCCATGTTCCAATTCCGAACTTCTTTCATCCAATTCGATTCGATATTCACCTTGTGTAGTAGTACCTTTAAAACTTAACTTATTCATCGGTTTCGACCCACTCTTTCACATTTTTTACGAAGAATGCACCAGGACCAAATGAATCTGTACGAAATATATAATTTGTGTAAGCATGAGAAAACATTCAATTCTATTATCAGTATCGCTAGTGCATTTTTCGGAAAAACTGTATTTTTTCCTTTTTTTATGCTATTCAGATAAATATGGATAAATGTATGAGGGAAATCATTGCTTCATCATATTCATTGATTGAAGGGAGCTCCAAAACGCCCCTACTGTGATTTCCAACATATCACCACTGATTAGGTCAATCACACAATGATAGGAACCTGTTGAAATTGAAATTTCTTATTATTCGTTATTCACTACATATTCTTAATGATTATTCATCTTGCATCTCTAATAATCGATTTGCAATGTATCTACCTATTTTATTACAAATATCTACTAATACTATGCTCGAATGGAGAATAATGGTCTCGAAGTAAAAATGACTATAACTACTCTATGTCGTCGGGGATCGGATCTGGAGTCCAGGGATCATTATATGGTAAAATGCGACTCACATGCACCACCTCCTTCTTAGCATTAACCGCTGGACCTTTCTTTATCTCGTAATCTACCTCACCTATTTTCCTACATATTTCGTACGGACCAAAATACCTCAATAAAAGCTTTGTACTTCTACCGATTTTTCTCTTAGGAGTAAATACTTTTACTTTGTCACCTACATTATATTCTACATGCCTGTGTTTTTGATCGTAATATTGTTTGTCTTTACTTTGCCTCTTTTTAATATTTTCAACTGCATTATTTCGAATTGCGAGTGCTCTATCCCTTATTTCTAACACGTCAGGAGAATTAATGGGCTGTATCAAGTTGGCCTCAGTTGGGAGTATGGGCTCTCTCCCATAAACCAACATAAATGGGGAGTATCGAGTAGTATCTTGTATTGCAGTATTATATCCGAATGTTACCATTGACAAAAATTCATCCCATTCGGTTTGCTGTGTATTTGTATAAATTGCTAACATATCAGCTAACGTTTTATTGAGTCTCTCTGTTAACCCGTTAGTAGAGGGATGATAGCTTGTTGTGAACTGACTTGTTGTTCCCATTAGTTTCAATAATTCCGTAACTAATTCAGATTTGAATACCTGGCCTTGATCACTGAGTAAATATTTTGGCGCACCATGGGTTGTAATGATTCGGTCTAGGTTGAATTTGGCAACTGGACCCGCTTTGCCACTCGGAAGGGCTGCAGTTTCAGCCCACCTCGTAGCATAGTCTGTTGCAACAATAATAACGGTTTTACCATTGCGACTTTTCCTGAATGGTCCTAATAAATCAATACCCACCCGCTCAAATGGGGTTCCCACTGGGATGGGTTGCAAAAGGCCGATAGGTTTTCTATTTTTCTGCCCTTTTCGAGCTTGACAATCTTTACAACCTTTTACATAGCGCTCTACATCTTTCTGTAAACCAGACCAATAGTATCTGTTTTTGATTTTTTGCCAAGTCTTTGTTATTCCCAAATGACCAGCTAAAGGTTCTGAATGGTGAGAAAACAAAATTTCATGAATTAATTGTCTTGGTATAACTAACAAATTTTCTAGACCATCAGTTGATGGGTTCGCTCTGTATAATACACCGTCAATCAGTCTAAAATTTTTTGCTCTCTTATTCAATGCAATTGAATTTTCTTTATCAGATGGATTTTTGATTGCTCTAATTAATTCAATTATTTCCCTATCTGTAGATTGTTCTCTTTGTATATCAGTTGGTGTTAATAGAAAAGTTGGTATATCATTAACATATTGATCATCCCTTATTTGATTTGGTTCAGATACTGGATTCCGTGAAAGACAATCGGCGTCCTTGTGTGCAACTCCGTTTTTGTGAATTATAGTATAATCATACTCCGAAAGTTTTATAGACCACCTAGCTAACCTTCCAGTCGGATCTTTCAGGGAACGGATATAACACAAAGCATGGTGATCAGATACGATTTGAACAGGTCTGCCGTAGATAAGATGTCGTAGATAACCCAAAGACCAAATCGCGGCGAGCCCTTCAAGTTCCGTAATGGAATAATTTTTTTCGGCTTTTGATAAGCTTCGACTTATATAAGCGATGGGATGGGCCTCCCCTTGTTTTTTTGATTGAAGTAATACCGCTCCGATTCCAATTCTAGAGGCGTCAACCCTCAATTCGCAACCGATTTTAGGGTCAAAATGATGCAAAACAGGTGCTGTGACCAGTTTTTCTTTCAGTAATTCGAATGCCTTGACTTGTTCATCGCCCCATTTGAAGATCGACTGTTTTTTTGTAACCTCGTAAAGCGGTCTAGCGATGACAGAAAAATTTTTAATAAATTTCCTGTAATAGTTACATAATCCTAAAAAACTTTGTGTATTCTCAACAGATTTAGGAACTGGAAAATGTTTTATTGCTATTAATTTTTCTTCATCCGGAAATATACCCTGTTCGCTTACCTCGTAACCTAATATTTTTACCTTGGTTTTAACAAAAATACATTTACTAGGTTTGAGTGTTAACCCTGATTCTTCTAGCCTTTGGAATACTTTTTGTAATTTTTCTAAGTGTTCTTCCTTTGTTTTCGAGAAAATAATAATATCATCAAGATATATAAGGACGTCTTTCCACTTCATTCCATGGAAAACTATATCTGCTAGTTCCTGGAACGTAGCAGGCGCATTACATAAGCCAAAACAAAGGACGTTAAACTCAAAGGACCCATGTCCTTGAGCAACAAAAGCTGTATATTGTTTTGACTTTTCCTCAATTTTCACTTGATGATACCCACTGAACATGTCTTAACTACTAAAATATTTCGCACCGCCTAAGTAAGTCAAAATATCGTCTATATTCGGTAGAGGGTATGTAGATTTTTTAGTCACGTTATTAATTTTTCGATAGTCTACACAAAACCTATTTGTACCATCCTTCTTTTTGACTAAAACAATAGGGCTTGCCCATGGGGAATGGCAAGGCCTTATAACGTTATTTTTCAACATTTCTTCGATTTGATCATTAATGATATCTCTTTCTTTCTGCGATACTCTATAAGGGTGGCTTTTGATAGGTTTAATATTATCTGGAATATCAATTTTATGTTCTGCCAAGTCAGGTAATCCCATTCGCCGCATAGATTTTGAAAATACATGAAAATTTCTCTCTAAAATATCTTTCAAGTTTTCCCTTAAATGTGAATCTGTGATATGGTTCAAATCAAAGTCCTCAATGGTTACCTCATCCTCATTATCGCTTTCCAAGTATAAGACAATGGCACTATCTCCTTTCGAAAAATTATCATTATGGGAAAATCCCATTGTGGTATTTTCCAGTAAGCGCACTTTATTTATACCGGCATTACTAATTTTCCAAAGTAAAATACCGTTTTCCAAATATGGATCTCCAATACCTATCAGACCTTTCGATACCAAAAAATTGTCGTTACTTTCAAAATTCATATTGACAGGTGAATTTGAGTTTTGTTTATCAAATTTCAACGAAATTGTATGTGTTTCTCCAGGTTCTATTATAAAGTCATCTTTTATTCTGAGTTTTACTGTGCTTAATTCCTGTTTTTTAGAACTTTTCAGTCGCTCGCTCTCTAAATCATTTTCGTGTATAATAGGTGAATCGAATTTTGAACAAATCTCTGACCTACCGGAATAAGGGTTTAGGCAAACTAAAATATCCAACTTGCAATCTTGAAATAAATAATCCAACATATTTTTGACAGTGTTCCATTGCAATTTATCTAAACCACAGCCAATTTTTGGTATAGCGAGTTTTCGTATTTTATTTTTTCGGATATGTTCTTTCATTTTGACTAATGATTTCCACAAATCCTCCAAAAGTGGTTTTTCCCAAAATGAATTTTTTGTTACTAAATAATAAATGAAATTATTTCCATTTTTCAAATATACCATGCCTCCCCTTTACGGATATTGCATTCTTAATTCATCTATTTGACCGTATTTTTCTCTAAAAACTTTTGCTATCCCTTTTGACATTTCCAAGTCTGCCGACACACAATGTGCTAAAGAATATTCATTTTCAGTTGTGAAAATATCTCTGATAGTTTCATCTATTCTAGTTGTTGAAATTTCTATTGGGTTTTTCATATTTTTCAAGAAATTGTCATACTTATTATATTCGATATTTTGAATACTATTAGCGAATTTCAGTTGGATTTCAGAATTATCTACTTGACTACCTGTTCTAGATTCAATTTTGAGAGATTCTTCTTTAATGTAGTTAGTTGGATTTGTTAATGTTGGTACTTCAACTATACTATTTTTGTTGATATTTAGCAGGTGTTGTGTGTTTTCAGATTTAGGATTGTTTGTTACTTTATTTTTCATGTTAAGAATTTCTATTGTGTTTCTAATATTATGGAGTGCTTCTTTCCTATAAGCCTTCATCAATATTTCTTTTGATAAACCCGTTTCGGCGACTTGTGTCTGAACATTATTAAATTGTGGCGATATACGGTGAAAATTGGCATAACCAGATTTCGATTTGATATCTGTTCGATCCTCATCAATTGGTATTTTCACTAGTTTATGTTTGTCAGATAAAAATATACTTTGTTCAGGAAGGTTTATGATGGCATTGAATTTTTTTTTAAATTCCATTCCTAAAATGAGGGGATGTGGTAGTTTTTCTATCACAATTGCTTCACAGACCGTTTTCAAACCTGCAATATCCAAATGAAAAGTTGTTTTTCCCATTGTAGGTATTCTCAAACCACTAGCCGCAAGTAAATTTTGACTATTAGGATAATTATTAGTGAAATTCTTACATTCGAAAGATTTTGTTATTACGTTCATTTGTGCTCCAGTGTCGAGGATTGCTACTGTTTCAATATTATTAATTTTGACTTTTATCGTGAGAATATTTGTATTACTTATTTCTTTATGGCGGCACCCCTTTGTCGCTAGGACGACGGCGGGGTTTACCGACGTCCTCCCCCGTTTGGGTAATTGTAATTTGCTTGTCTTTCCCTACAAGCACTGGCAAAATGACCAACTTTATGGCAAAAATAACATTTTGGACGCCCGTCATTAGTTCTCGTTTCTGGTACTGCATTATTTATATAAACACGTTGATTTTGGGAATTATTAAAAGGTTGAGGACCTTCAAATTTATTCGTGTGAGCATTGAATCTTGTTGGGGGTTGTCTATTAAAATCATGCTGGGGTTGCCGTTGAAATTGTGAATTTGAGTTATTTTCTCGATTATAGCCATTGTTGTGAAATCTTCCCTGATGGGGGTTTGCTCCAAAATTTTGTCTAGGCTGGAAGTTGTATCTAGGTGGGTGATCATTATACGAATAATTATTATTTCCTGTGAACTGTCCATAACGAGGGGTATTATTATATTGAAATCTATTTGAAAAATTCTTTGTAGGGTATCTACTCATATTTTGTTGAGCATTGGGGTGTAAATTTTGAAACTGATTTAGTTGGGGTTGTTGTTGACACGTCGTCGAATGTACGCACATATGACAAGTCCCTATGCTTTGAGGGTTAACTATCGGTGTATCGCCTATCACCCCAGTTGTTATATCTTCGAGCTTATCGATTATTTTCTTAAATTTACCCCAATCAATATTTTCTTCAATAATCAATCTATAGGTGGGATGAATATCTTGACGCAAACCATTTTCAAAAATTTTTTTGAATTCTTCAATGTTATGATCTGTGTCGTATTCTCCGAACAGTGATTGTAACTCAAAATAATAAGTTTTGATAGTTTCGTTTGGTTTTTGTTTTCGTGCATAGAGCTTTCGTTCTAGAGATCTTTTCACTTCACCCTCACCATATTCTTCCAGGAAATCCGATTTTATATCGTACCAAGTTTTCAAATGATTATTTTGATTATTTTAAAACCGCCTGAACCATTGTTCGGCCGCCCCTTCTAAAAAGGTTTCAAAATAGACCATTTTTAGCCCATCATCCCAACCATTCGCTGTGCTAGTTCTTTCATATTGCCTCAAAAAAGAATTCGCATCTGAAGTGCATGGGTTGAACGTTGAGGGACATAAAAATTTTGGTTTTGCAGGGGTTTTTGCTTGAGTCACACTCGCCTCAAAAGTTATGTTTGCTTCTGTCATTTTGAGATGAGGGTTGGTTGGAACAAATGATTTATGTTCTGTTGGAAAATTTGGTAATTGAGGGCTATTTGCCCTAGAAGATGTATTTGATCTTGGAAAACTATCAATTGGAGTGGTATTCAAATTTTGATTTTCTAGATTATTTTCTAAATTTTTGTCATCAAGTTCACTGTTTTCGGGAAATAAATTTTCCTTCAAATCTTTTATTTCAAAGTTATTCTCAATCTCCAGATCTTCAGGAAAAAATTGATCATTTTCGGTTCGTTTGGGAGAATGATTAACCAAAAGTGATTTATTGAACGGGTTTTGGAAATCAAACTGCTCGGTGCTACGGAAGGGTGGTGCAAAAGTTTCTTCTGTATGTTCAGACCTCGGCTCAGACACCAGTTTCAATTTATGAGATCGTGTTATTCGTTTCTCATTATCGCTCGACATTAGTTTATATAGGAAAAAAAATAGGCAAACCTGTACGCAACCCGCGAAATAAAGAAAAAGTGTAATAAATATTTACATGATTATATATAGTATGAGTATAGCCAATAATAGGAGAAATTTTATATTATTCAAATTATCTCAACATTGAAATTCAGATACCTATGATATGTATATAAAAGTCAGTCATGTTAAAAAAAAATATCGGCAATATGGTATTTATGGTCTTTGCTAGTCATATATTCTTATTTTAGATTCATTACACAGTAAACTATATATAAACTTTATTGAAATAAAACTTCTGAAATTCATCTCTCGATTCTCTAGGCAAATGAGAGAGTTAATATAATAGACAAGTCATATCAAGAAAGAGCTATCATCGTTTATACGAAATATATTCCCATTTCTACATTAATTCGTACTATATAGATTATTATATGTATAGGATATCATTTTTAACCAACTTGTTGACTCCCAGGAGTAATATTTTTCATAAAAAAAATTCATATTTTAAAATGACGGCAAACACCACAAAACCCATTTTGCTAAAATACCATCAATGAATTATATTGATTTATTCTCCAAAGATTTTCGAATGATTATTTGAAGTTCAATACTGAATAATTATTCAAATCAAAGTCCATAAAGCAGAAAAAACATTCAAATTGAAGAAAAAATAAAAAGAAAAAGCTAATTTTGAAGAATTAGCGTTAATTTAAGAACGGCGCCTCCACCATAATGTCACGCTCAGACCTTCAGGGGTAAAATATCGGTTATAAATTCTTCCCTGAACATCCAAACTGGTGGTAGAAATGAGGCTCGGTATCCAGAACAACAAAAACACAATTACTTTATTGATTAGACCTTAACAAAAAGGGGTGTAATCAAATCACCATCATCGAATTCATTATTACATTTGACTAAATCCAATTGAATATCGAGCAGTACAGAGATATTGATCCGTGGAGAATAAATCAAAATAAACATGGCATAAACAAATAAAAATTCATGCGACTTACCAAAGGGCGTACTTTTCCATGTTGAGGGAAAATGTATCAGCACCGGAGATCACTCGAACAAATCAAAAATTAACCCGTGATCGCACTAGTCGCGATCCCAATCGTAAGTGTGTCGCTCTTCGATCAACATCTTCGACTTCATCGAGAAATACCTCGTCAGCAAAGTATCTATCGGCGCGAGTTAGTTCGAACCTAGGTGCCAGCGACCTCAGAAAATATTGAACTCAATTAAAAGCCATTACTAATTGAAATCAGAGGCTTGATTTCCTTTAGAAACGCTGATACCTAAAATCGACTATTCTGTTCGAGGGAAATATAATAAACCATGAATACTGAGAATCTTCGCGAAATGATTTATCGAAATTTAGAATAGGTAATATATGAATATGAATAAATTTTAATCCATATCTTGACAATATATATATATATATATATATATATATATATATATATATATATATATATATATATATAGAAGAAGGGTAGTCTCTTGACTGGACTAGTTGAAAAAAACACAATGAATTTTGGGAAACCACTTGTAAGTAATTTTCCTTGAGGTTGCAGTCATTAGGTATTGGCCAGGTGCAAAGAATAACTCTTTGTTAAATAGTCGAGCTTTCGAAATATTTTATTTCATTATCAAGACATCTGTAAAAAACAAGGTCCATTTATAAAAAACTTACTTGTACACAACATTGAAAACACTTACTAACGTGAGGATACTTTGTATAAAGAATTCAGCAAACACATGAGGATGATGCACTCAAATATATTGTTAACATATTAAAAGAATTTTCGTATAATGTGAAAAAGAGAATTAGAATTTAACGAAATTACGCTTCATTTTGTGCCGTTGGAAATCAAACTGATGTTTGCCATCATAGAAACATGGAATAACATGAGTTGACATAAGGTTTGACATGACATGTATAGAACATGACATGTGGTCGACCAATGGTGAGGAAATAACAGATTTGGTACACATTAATAACACTCCGAATTGTATGAATAAAAGATCTGATATTGCTAATTTGAGTGTGATCTATAGCTATTTGTTAAATTTCAACACCACTAACCACAATAATTCTGTGTAATATTTAAAATTTTTCTAAATTACCGCCTTTCAGTTGTGAAGTGGGGATCAAATCTGTTATTTCCTCACCATTGGTCGACCACATGTCATGTTCTATACATGTCATGTCAAACCTTATGTCAACTCATGTTATTCCATGTTTCTATGATGGCAAACATCAGTTTGATTTCCAACGGCACAAAATGAAGCGTAATTTCGTTAAATTCTAATTCTCTTTTTCACATTATACGAAAATTCTTTTAATATGTTAACAATATATTTGAGTGCATCATCCTCATGTGTTTGCTGAATTCTTTATACAAAGTATCCTCACGTTAGTAAGTGTTTTCAATGTTGTGTACAAGTAAGTTTTTTATAAATGGACCTTGTTTTTTACAGATGTCTTGATAATGAAATAAAATATTTCGAAAGCTCGACTATTTAACAAAGAGTTATTCTTTGCACCTGGCCAATACCTAATGACTGCAACCTCAAGGAAAATTACTTACAAGTGGTTTCCCAAAATTCATTGTGTTTATATATATATATATATATATGGGAGGGAAGTCTTTGCTGACCAGTGAGGAACAAAACTACTAGTATTGGGGCTTGCAGCAATGTCAGTGAGTTACTCTTTTATATTAATCCAAGCTTTCGGAAATGTTTATTTCCATCATCAGGGAGACTACAAAAGTTATTAAAATGGTAAAATGTAACAGATTAAAATTCATGAAAATGGTTACTTACAACAAATACGAGATTGACGACAAACAGGTTGTTATAAAATATGACGAACAGTAAATAACATTGTGAAGAACAATTGTACATGGATAAATTACATCCTAAAATTTGATTTAGGTTTGAAAAAACTCAATGTAAAACATCGAAATTGCAACAAGTAATTATTTCATCATTACGATGTGCACAAATGGAGGGAAAACGACTAACAGTGAGGTTAAATGTTCTCTTCTTCCTCTCACTCTCGCCATTCAAGCCACGTCAGTACCATAATTCAAAAGGTTGTTAGACTTTATGGTCCAGATGTTATATTCTGATTTGGCAAGACTAAATGAGAATGAGAAACGGAAGCGGAGTCCACTGTTAACCTCAGCTAAATTTGGAAACCAAGATCACTGCCGTCTAAATGAATTGGGGGTTGACGATTATTCCTACATTCAGCATCCATCATGAGAAGGTAAGAATAAATCTCACTTAACTGTTTAATGTCAGTTTTTTTATTCATGTTATTTTCTTCCTGATAGATAAAGGACATCTCCAGAAAAGACCTCTTAGCAAAATTCGGTTCTGTTGCTAAAATTCTCACAGACTGGAAATCCATTTTATGGTCAAGACGGTTAACATGGTCTGCCAGAGCACATCTCTCTGGGTGAAGTCTACAATCACTCCTATGCAAGGTAATTCGGTTTTCAATCGATCTTTTGGATTGTCCAATGTATTTTTTATTACAGTTTGCACAGGGGATACTGTAGACCACTCCCGAGCGAGACATCAGGGGCACTAAGTCTTTAACCTTAGAATAAATGGATTTTATTGATAGAACTGTTTTATTTGCTATTTTAGTGTTTGAAAATCTATTAAATATTCTTTCAAGATTAGGTGTAATTTCCTTAATGTAAGGAAGAGATGTATATAGAGTTTGAATTGGAACAACCTCAGGTATGGAATTATTCATAATCATTTGTTGAGTGTTAACTCTCCTATGTTCAACATCATCTGTCATGGGAGTATGAAACAAAATTTTATTGACTAATTTAATGGGATATGAATTATTTATAAATAAAGATTGTAATATTTTTAAGTTCTTTTGTTGGAAAGAGATATCCGAAAGTTGTAAGACTCTGTTTCTCATTTGTTTGATAAGATTAATTTTCATCCTGTGTTTATGGTAAGAGTTGTAGTTAAGATATCTACCTGAACTACAGGGTTTTCTGTACCAATCCACTAATATGGTGTTTTCCTCTGTTCTTTGGAGTATTGTATCTAAGAATGGAACTTGCCTATGTTCATTTTCCTTTTCTATTGTGAACTGGATATAGGGGTCGTAGCTGTTAAATGTCTCTACTAACTCAACGATACCTCTTTCAGGGAGGGCCACTATGAGGTCATCGACATACTTCTTGATAAAGAAAAGGTCAAACGATAATACGGGAATAACTGTATCTAATATCTCGTCCATGACATATGATGCTAAAATAGGTGAGATGGAAGCCCCCATTGGGGTACCGAAAGTTTGTTTATAAAATTTTTTGTTAAAAGAGAAATATGTACTATCAAAAAGGAAAGCTATTAAGTCAAGAAAAGTATTTTTTTCTATTTTACAATGGGTACTGATGTTGTTCCAATTTTTATCTATTACTCTGAGGCATGCTTCTAAATAAACATTACTAAATAAGGACACTACATCTAAGCTGGCAAGAACATGATCCTCTGGTATTTTCATTTTATTAAACAATTTGGGAACTTCGAAAGAGTCTTTGATGAAATATAGGTTGTCAGAATTGTAAGCCTTGGTGAGGATTTCTGTGAGAAAAGCAGCAATGGGTTCAGTTGGGGTACCAATTGATGCTACTATTGGTCTCATAGCTAATACAGGTTTATGGACTTTTGGTAACGCATAGAATTTTGGACTGACACTATCATATCTGGTGAGTCTCCTTCTAACCGTCTCATCTATTTGTTTGGAGTCATATAAGGATTTAACAAGATTATTACATTTTCTTTGAATGGAGGAAGTTGGATCTCTTTGTAAGAGAACATAAGAATTATTATCATTGATTATATTTTCTGAAAGTTCTAAATATTGTTGGTTGTTCATTATAACAGTGACATTGCCTTTATCTGATTGGATGAGCGTTAAATTGGGATTATCTTTTAAGAATTTTCTACTGGAGATGAGAAGACTGTGAAAAAGAGACCCATTCATTTTAGTATTTTGAATATGGTTAGTGATAACATTAGTAGCTTGTGCTGTACAAATATTTCTATGCGTTGTATTGGAAATTGAGGAAGTGATGTAATCAATGTCTGCTAAGACATTTTTTATGGGGATGTCCCTACCTATCAGGGGTTCTATGCTGAACTTTGGGCCTAAAGAAAGAAATTTAGACACATCTTCAGGAATTGAAACATTTGAAATATTTTTCAGCCAATTAGGTTGTGTATTTAATTTAATTTTATATTCATTATTTAAAAGTTTGGAGAGTTTTGAAATATTTTTATTTTTTATTTTATGAAAAAGTCTTTTGTAGGTGATTGATTGTCTATTCTGAAAATTTAGGAAAAGGAGTTCATTAGTGCACGCAATGATCTTGGTTCTCAAATCTGTTAGGGTTTTCTGAAGTTTGTCTATCGTTTTATGATTATTTGAAATTTCAATATTGAGAAGCTTTGTCCCTAACCTGTTACTATGGTAAGTACTACTTGAAGGGTTGTCCTGTCTGTGTAGAAAGTTTTCCACGGCTCTGGTGGATGTTGCAATGTGATGTGGGATGATACCTTGTTTTCTACATCTTAGGAGAAAGTGTTTCCTAATGTTTAAATTCCTGAAGATGTGTCTAAATTTCTTTCTTTAGACCCAAAGTTCAGCATAGAACCCCTGATAGGTAGGGACATCCCCATAAAAAATGTCTTAGCAGACATTGATTACATCACTTCCTCAATTTCCAATACAACGCATAGAAATATTTGTACAGCACAAGCTACTAATGTTATCACTAACCATATTCAAAATACTAAAATGAATGGGTCTCTTTTTCACAGTCTTCTCATCTCCAGTAGAAAATTCTTAAAAGATAATCCCAATTTAACGCTCATCCAATCAGATAAAGGCAATGTCACTGTTATAATGAACAACCAACAATATTTAGAACTTTCAGAAAATATAATCAATGATAATAATTCTTATGTTCTCTTACAAAGAGATCCAACTTCCTCCATTCAAAGAAAATGTAATAATCTTGTTAAATCCTTATATGACTCCAAACAAATAGATGAGACGGTTAGAAGGAGACTCACCAGATATGATAGTGTCAGTCCAAAATTCTATGCGTTACCAAAAGTCCATAAACCTGTATTAGCTATGAGACCAATAGTAGCATCAATTGGTACCCCAACTGAACCCATTGCTGCTTTTCTCACAGAAATCCTCACCAAAGCTTACAATTCTGACAACCTATATTTCATCAAAGACTCTTTCGAAGTTCCCAAATTGTTTAATAAAATGAAAATACCAGAGGATCATGTTCTTGCCAGCTTAGATGTAGTGTCCTTATTTAGTAATGTTTATTTAGAAGCATGCCTCAGAGTAATAGATAAAAATTGGAACAACATCAGTACCCATTGTAAAATAGAAAAAAATACTTTTCTTGACTTAATAGCTTTCCTTTTTGATAGTACATATTTCTCTTTTAACAAAAAATTTTATAAACAAACTTTCGGTACCCCAATGGGGGCTTCCATCTCACCTATTTTAGCATCATATGTCATGGACGAGATATTAGATACAGTTATTCCCGTATTATCGTTTGACCTTTTCTTTATCAAGAAGTATGTCGATGACCTCATAGTGGCCCTCCCTGAAAGAGGTATCGTTGAGTTAGTAGAGACATTTAACAGCTACGACCCCTATATCCAGTTCACAATAGAAAAGGAAAATGAACATAGGCAAGTTCCATTCTTAGATACAATACTCCAAAGAACAGAGGAAAACACCATATTAGTGGATTGGTACAGAAAACCCTGTAGTTCAGGTAGATATCTTAACTACAACTCTTACCATAAACACAGGATGAAAATTAATCTTATCAAACAAATGAGAAACAGAGTCTTACAACTTTCGGATATCTCTTTCCAACAAAAGAACTTAAAAATATTACAATCTTTATTTATAAATAATTCATATCCCATTAAATTAGTCAATAAAATTTTGTTTCATACTCCCATGACAGATGATGTTGAACATAGGAGAGTTAACACTCAACAAATGATTATGAATAATTCCATACCTGAGGTTGTTCCAATTCAAACTCTATATACATCTCTTCCTTACATTAAGGAAATTACACCTAATATTGAAAGAATATTTAATAGATTTTCAAACACTAAAATAGCAAATAAAACAGTTCTATCAATAAAATCCATTTATTCTAAGGTTAAAGACTTAGTGCCCCTGATGTCTCGCTCGGGAGTGGTCTACAGTATCCCCTGTGCAAACTGTAATAAAAAATACATTGGACAATCCAAAAGATCGATTGAAAACCGAATTACCTTGCATAGGAGTGATTGTAGACTTCACCCAGAGAGATGTGCTCTGGCAGACCATGTTAACCGTCTTGACCATAAAATGGATTTCCAGTCTGTGAGAATTTTAGCAACAGAACCGAATTTTGCTAAGAGGTCTTTTCTGGAGATGTCCTTTATCTATCAGGAAGAAAATAACATGAATAAAAAAACTGACATTAAACATTTAAGTGAGATTTATTCTTACCTTCTCATGATGGATGCTGAATGTAGGAATAATCGTCAACCCCCAATTCATTTAGAGGGCAGTGATCTTGGTTTCCAAATTTAGCTGAGGTTAACAGTGGACTCCGCTTCCGTTTCTCATTCTCATTTAGTCTTGCCAAATCAGAATATAACATCTGGACCATAAAGTCTAACAACCTTTTGAATTATGGTACTGACGTGGCTTGAATGGCGAGAGTGAGAGGAAGAAGAGAACATTTAACCTCACTGTTAGTCGTTTTCCCTCCATTTGTGCACATCGTAATGATGAAATAATTACTTGTTGCAATTTCGATGTTTTACATTGAGTTTTTTCAAACCTAAATCAAATTTTAGGATGTAATTTATCCATGTACAATTGTTCTTCACAATGTTATTTACTGTTCGTCATATTTTATAACAACCTGTTTGTCGTCAATCTCGTATTTGTTGTAAGTAACCATTTTCATGAATTTTAATCTGTTACATTTTACCATTTTAATAACTTTTGTAGTCTCCCTGATGATGGAAATATATATATATATATATTTGTGCAACGTTGAGTTTGGACTCGTTTACTGGCAGCTAATGTCAAGTTTGACTACATCGTGTCAACTTTGGCTACGAAGCCAAACTAACGCACCACTCCTATGATGATCAATGTCAACTTCGGCTACAAAAGTTTGGCTTCGACAATTTCTAAATTGGAAATGTTGATGAGGTCAAACTCACCCATGAAAAGCGTAACATAGGTTTTTTCAAAGGGGTTATAAAATATAAATACACATTTGTGATGGAGTTCAATTTCATAATAGGTACCTAGGTATTGGAAGTTATGATGAGTGTGGGGTAGTTATTTGATTATGTAATCAAGTACCTACCATTCGCAAAATATTCTAAAAATACAACAAAAAGACCTCGGCGATAGTAACTGTGATGAAATCGATTGAGTGGACGGAGTTTATTGAAGTAAACAGGATTTTATGAGTAGGTACCTATGTGTCTCTGCACATTGATGAGGATAAACATCACATTTGATTCAATATTATACCTCTGAATATCATCAAGGTAAGATATTTCAAATAGGTACCTACCTACCTACCTACCTACCTACATATGTTTTAGGCACAATTTTGAGAATATAAATATGTTGATAAGCTTTTTTGTTATTATCTGGATTGCAATAAAAACATTTGTTTCAGCTCATGAATATAAAATGGCTTTGAAACATGTTTTCATGCTAATTTCTATACTAGAATTCTCAGAGGAACTGGCTTCCTTTGACTTAACTGAAATGTCCATAACTTAAAACTAATTTAAGTCCCCTACACCAGTCTCTGCCTACACAGGACCAAGAATGTACAGAAATCAGAATGAAATACTATAAAAATAGGTGAGAAACTTCAGGAATAACTACCTATGGGTTTATTCCAAAACCATAAGTTGCTGTTAGAAATAAAAAAGGAATGTATACCTACCTACATGTAGAGACAAAACATAGACTGAAAAACAAGCTTTTAGTGACTTTGGAAACAGGATTTTTTTGGCTTCTGAAAAAAGTGATGAAGATATCTAATACCATAATCAATCCCATTATTATGAAGGATATTTTGCTTCAACCCAAAAGTTCACAGAGGCTAAAGGAAGTCTCAATAAGCAAATAGCAGAAAATACAGTGAGCAATAGTGTACTCAAATTGGAAAATGGTATCTGATAAGGAAGTTTCTACTTACTGCAAGTAATTAAAGTTCTATAATATGTTGTGAGATGAATGAATTTCTGGAAAGCCTATTCAAAACCTGATGTACAAATGGTGAGTTGATATTTTCAAACCTACATCTTGGAATTTGTTTGCAGAATGTATTCTAGATTTAGGTATTCTAGATTTAGTTATATGCCTTCTTCTGGAGATGTTTCACATGACCAGTATAGAAAACATTGATTACCAAAAATCACCAGAAACTATATAGTATCTACCTACCTGGCAGAAAATAAAAATGTTTCAAATAATAAAAGGTGTCTTCTATTTATGCTCTTGTTTCAGAACCACTCAATATTTGGAAGCAGTTTAATGGTTCAACCTGGATGTACAACATACAATAATTATTTAGCAGTCAAATTCAGGATTTCAGGACAAGTACTAATATATTCTTTGGATTGGATATGATACTATTGTGGAAATAAAATTCATACAGACATTACATTTCATCAGAGAAGTATGACATTGTAGACAAATTGAGCAAACAAATCATCAAATTCAAGAAAATTTACTCAACAATCTGCCTGAAGCTTATACATATGTGAATTTTGATAGATATATGTTAGATTCTTGTTATTTATAATCAAATTCTTAGTATAATGTTGAAATTATTATATTTTAAAAGTTATAATATAAAGTGCAAAAATATTGATAAGTATTGTGAATAATTTCATGGAATTTGTTTACTGAAACAATCATTTCATCTCTTAGACATCCCTAAAGTTTTTCTGATTTTGCAATCACAATATTACCTAAAACATGCCTAAAACTAAATAACATTCAGTGTGACTGAGTATGCCCCCAACTGTGCTTGAGAAGGTATTGATGGTTGCATATCCTTCAGGTAAGTTATTATCATTCAAATGCATATCCTTCAGGTAAGTTATTATCATTCAAATTAAGTGAGTTTGTGCATGGTTTTTACACCATGTTCGCTTTCTGTTCATCTTCTTTTGGTTGATCTGAAATGAGGAAATTGATTATTTTCTTGAGACTCGCTGATAGTGAGATGTATTTTGATTGATATCTTGTGAAAGGGTATGAACTCTGAATATATTATTATGTGGACTCATTAATCATGCATCCTTAAGGCTTTATTTATCAAGAATAAATCAGGTTCATAACCATACATTAGAAAATCAAAAAAGAAATAGGTCTCTATATATAACAGAATATTTTTAGTTAATAATGAATCACTATAAAGTACAATGACTCCATAACTTCTGTGAGGAACTATATTAATGAAGTACCACAGCATTTTCATCCTTACAGTAGAATTATAATATATTTTTATTTTGCTATTCTTTGTCTCATATACTTGACATCTCATATGGGTTCCACAATTGTTTTCCTGAAGAAAAAAACACTTGAAAAAATTATCATCCACCCTAGAAATATGTACAGGGTATCATAAATTCGCGGGCCAATATGGGGAACTCGGTAATGTATTACAAATTTATAGAGCATGAAAAACAGCTGCAAGAAAGTGTCTTCTTTTTTCGTATCTATCAAAATGAAGCCAATAAAAAACAAAAATCTATTTTTTTTAAATAATTCAAAAACCACGAAACTCTTCAACTTTTTCTTCATGAATACACAACTTTTTACTAATGTAACTGAACCTGTATCTCTAACCATTACCGAGTTCCCCATGTTGGCCCGCGAATTCGGGACACCCTGTACAATGTCTACTTGAATTTTCTGGTAATACCTACATACAAAAATAGTTGATCAATTTTCTTATCCTTCATTGAAAGAATGACAATGACAATCCTTGAATGTTTTTCTCTTGTCTTCTGGGAGATATATTTGTATCATATCATCCAGTGAATTATATGGTTTATCTAATGAGATAGTCCACTTTGTTCTCCCAACTGGGTCCACAGGATAAATTTAATGTCTTTTCTCGCTTTTTAGTCTTTTGCTCAGTATATGCTCACTGATGTAGTGTTTATAATCAGAAACAAAACATAACCATGCTTGTAGCTCAGGAAATCTGCAAGGAAAGTGACTGCATAAAAATATTCAATGAATGAAATGAATGAAAAACAGAAGCTATGCAAAATATTATCATGATATGCCTTATTACCTATTTTCAGCATTAGATTTGTCACACAGTCATCAGTTTTCATCTATCCAGTTTGAAATTGGGACTTTTCCTTTTTAAAGTGTCCAAATAATTGGCCCACCCTAGCTCATGTCTCTGTTAGTGTTGAGTTCAAAAATAGTTCAGCAATTTTCTTATCCTTATTGAGAGAATGGCAATGAAAAAACAAGGAATATTTTGCATGTTCTCTCTTGTTTTCTGGATGTTATACATACTATATCAAAACATAATAAACTGCTTATAGTGTACTCAATTTCTGAAAAAAAAAAGAATAACTTTCATGACTAAAACTTATTGATGGGGTTGGGGTGAACTATTTTTTACCAACTACCTGTCTCAGTTATAATTTCAATAATCTCAACACTAAAGGGACCAGTGACAGTATCATATATGCAAATTCATTTCATTAGCACAATAAATTTGTATCAAACATATTCTAGAAATACAATTGCTTTGAAAATCATAGTTTTTGAGCATACTCTTCATGCTGAAAATCCAAGTTAATTTCACAAAATGAATCTGCTACAGAGAAATAACTAATAACAATGTCATTCCAAATTGTGCCTATTCCTATTCTCTCCAGAAATGTTGAAAACTTTCTGAAATGAAGAAATTTGAGGTAATTGTGTATTGACAGACAAAAACAAACCTATGCTACGGAGTACCAGAATATTATTAATTTTCATGTATTGGCTGATCTTTATTCTTACTACAAATATTGTACCACAGATTAGATTGTACCCTGCAATAATTAATACCTGAAAAATGAATAACATGAACCATTTTATGAATGCAAATACTTAACTTACAAAAATTATGAATTGTGAGTAGGTACAGTTCTTCTACATTTTTATATCTTGATTCAGAAGGAAAATGAAATATTTTCTTTCCATTTTTGTCTAACGAGCTAGTAAAGTAGTGGGCTTTTAATAATAAGATGCTTTTTTATGATTTTCTTCGATTTTCTTTGTCCCAGGCTGTTACCGAAAACTGAAATTTTGGGGTAATCGAAATCGATTTCTCAGGTTAAAAACTGATGTTCTGTACCAGTAAGTAGTGGAGAAAAAATATCAAATCATTATTTGATACTTTTTGTTATTGTTTTTCTCATAACAGTCCCCATTAAAATATTGATTAATAATGTTGTGAGAAGTGACAGACATGACATGACACTACTGACTACTGACACTCTGATTTGACGTCTGACCAGAACATTTTTCGTACTAGATTTCGTTTGTAAAAACTAATAGATTTGAAAAAACAGAGATAACTAATCATATCTGTCATAACATTCATAACAAAGACGTACTTGCTTCTCATTATATAATTTCAATATTTCGTGGTGTATCAAGAATTAATCGAGAAATCAAGCAGAATTTACAAAAACGGAAGTTGAAATAAATTTTAAAATTTCGTATCAGGCTCCTAAATTCATTTATAAATCAATGAAATTTATGAGACAGAAAAATGATTTCTGATTAAAAACAGTATAAGTAGAATAAACGGCATCGAACTTAATTGATAATTTTGTCCTTTGTATTTCGACCTCAGGAATTCGAATTTGATAGCTATTGTGAACAAAACCCTACTTTTCGAGATAATCCATGTCAAAGTTATGAATTTCAATACTTTATATTTGACATGTATTGAAAAAGAGAAAACACATATAACTGAGTAGTTTTGCTATTAGTCGGCTATGAATCCACTTTTATCCGCCCAAGAATCCCAAGATTCGCACAGTTTTTCAAAATGGCCGCTTTTCATGTAACCTAGTTGGTGAAATAATAGGAAAAATATGGGAAGATGCCATATTCATGATGTTTTTCTTAGAAAAAAAATCATAATTAACCATGGTATACATGCATGTTATGTGTTCATCAGGGATCTAAGAAGATATCAAACTTGCCAGAAAAGAGAGGTGAAATTTCGAAATTTAGCATTTATTATCTCGGAAAGTAGAGGTATGTTCACGATATTATAATCAAATTCGGATTCCTGAGGTCAAAATACGTGTAGATACAAATAAAATTCACTTCAAAATAGATCGCATGATGATGAGTGCAAAATTACCAAGTCTACTAACATTGACCTACCATACCATATCAATGGTCTCATATGAAGAGTTTGTATTCATAGTCAAGTGATATATTATTACTTCCAATCTTATTCGAGAGGAGATAAGATTATCATAATGCATGGATGATATAAGATCAACCTATATATACGAAGGCATGTATTAAGTAAGTGCCACACTGGAAACGTTTCATTTTTAAAATTCTCACCATTCTGATTGAATTTGTCTCAAACTTTCGAGAATAAAATTTCAAGGTTTTGAGAATTTGATCTCAAAATATTGAGAATGAAATGTCATGACACAACCTTCAGCTGAACGGATTCATAGAGATCTGTGTCTTCATTCATTCAAAAACTACGAATAATAAATGATAAAAACGTAAGACCTTTGATCCTGTTATGACAGGATTATCACTTGAGTCTTAATATCCCAATGCTGCAATGTGATTTCTTCAAATGACGTCACCGCGTTTTCATAGTGTTCATGCATAAAAGATGAACAAGGATAATTATTGTGATAAATCTCTATCTGTCACACGACACAACATCGATCTAAGAACACGCGCTGACGTCACGTCCGGAATCACAGATTATTGAGTCGAGCTATCCTCTACAACTGGAGATCTCGAGTTTGGGGTAATTAATAGATTATCAAATTGGGTACCAATGTGAAAAATATTTCAATGATAATTGAAAAAGACCCTGGCGTCCATTAGTGATTGAACCGCAGGGACCACATTTCCAAAGGATGTTCAACAAAGATTCTTAGCCTTGCCATTCCGAATCATATTCTAAACAAGTCATATCAGGGAATGTAATAATAATAATAATAATAATAATAATAAAAGTTTATTTTTGTACAATACTCAAATACATCATAATTACAATCATAAAAGTTAAAAATGATTGTGCAAAAACAAACGAACATCCACAAAAGTTTCCTTGCTCGTGGGTGTGGGTGTGTGGGTGAATTAACAATGAGAATGAGAAGGTAGGCAAGCAACTGAAATCGATTGAGTGGGCGGATATATCTGGTGAATATCTGCACGTTGAAAAAAATAAATATCACGTTTGATTCAATATAGTAATTATACCTGAATATCAGGAAGAGGTAGGATATATTATTTAAAACATAAGTACAGGGCAGCGTCCTAGCTTATTATTCATAAACAGTCGGGTTTAATCCTCGTCATAGTTTTTACTTTTTGATCAAACGCTCGAAATGTAGAGATATGTTCACGATACCATTATCAAATTCGGATTCCTGAGGTCAAAATACATGTATCAAGCAAACATTTTCAATGAGAAATAGATCGCATGATAAGTGCAAAATCACCATTTAAGTTCGATGCCATTTATTCTACTTAAGCTTTTTATGATCAGTGATATAAGTAAAAGTTTAATATTTTTCATAAAAAGTTATTACATTTTCAATGATTATTAAATCAGATTGAAAACAAACTATAAGAAACAATCCCACGAAATAAACTTGTGGGATATTTAATGACAAATATACATTCAATATAAAATTATAATAAAAATTATCATGTACTTTGATTTTTTTGTAGCGAGTGATTTTAATGTCAAATGATATCGAAACACAGTTTATATTTTCAGTATTTCATGAAAAATTATCCTGCGACATTCCAATATCCAAATTTTCATATTTCTTTTCAAATGAAAAAATTGATGTGATAGCTGTGATATTGTCTGGTACTAAATCATAAATATAAGGAGAAATGATTACATAATTTTTTTGGCAATTGTTATATTCATTCTGATTTTTATTGTTTTCTCATTTTTGAATCTGGTATTATAAATGTGATTTGTGTACACTATTTTATTTTTGTTTTTTAAAGGGTAGATCAGAATATAGAAACCACAAAATGTTGAGATTATATAATGAGAAGCAAGTATTATGTCATTGTTATGAATGTTATGACATAGATAAGAAACCCACTCATCTCTGGTAATTTTTAAATCAAATCTGTTACTTTTTCCAAACAAAATCTAGTACGAAAAATGTTCTGGTCAGACGTCACATTAGAGTGTCAGTACTCAGTAGTCAGTAGTGTCATGTCATGTCTGTCACGTCTCACGTCATTGTTAATCAATATTTTAATGGGGACTGTTATGAGAAAAACAATAACAAAAAGTATCAAATAATGATTTGATATTTTTTCTTCACTACTTACTGGTACAGAACATCAGTTTTTAACCTGAGAAATCGATTTCGATTACCCCACAATTTCAGTTTTGGGAAATATCCTGGGATAAAGAAAATCACAAAAAAGCATCATATTATAATGAAGAGCCCATTATTTTATTAGCTTTTGTTAGACAAAAATGGAAGTATTTCATTTTCCTTCCAAATTACGCTATGAAAATATAGAAGAACTGTATCTACTAACAGTTCACAATTATTGTAAGTTAAGTATTTGCATTTGTTCATGAAATGGTTCATATTATTAATTTTTCAGGGATTAATGATAGGGTACAATCTAATCTGTGGTACAAAATTTGTAGTAAGAATCAATACCAGCCAATATATGAAAATTAATAATATGCTGGTACTCTGAAGCATAGGTTTGTTTTTGTCTATCAAGATACAAATACCTTACATTTCTTCATTTCAGAAAGTTTTTGACATTTCTGAAGAGGATAGGCATAAGCCCAATTTGGAATGACATTGTTATTATTTATTTATCTGTAGCAGATTCATTTTGTAAAATGTACTTGGATTTCGATGGAGAGTACCTATTTTCAAAAATTATGATTTTCAAGGTGAATGTATTTCTAGAATATGTTTGGTACAAATTTCTTGTGTGAATAAAATGAATGCATATGTTATACTATCATTTGGTCAGTGTAGTGTTGAAAAGGATAGAGTATGATGAAAAATAGTACATCTCAAACCTAATAATTTCTTTTCATGAAAGTTATACTTTTTTCAGAAATTAAGTACACTAAGGTGTATAATAATTAGTATGTTTTAATTTAATACTTTCAATATATAGTATGTAAAACATCCAGAAAACAAGAGAACATTGGAAATATTCCTTGAATTTCCATTCTCAAGAAGGATAAAAAAATTTATCAACCATTTTTGAACTCAATGCTAACAGAAAACTCAACTCAGACATGATCTAGGGTGAACCAATTTGGACAAAAAGAAAAGTCCTGTTTTCAAACTAGATAGATGAAAACTGATGGCTGTGTCTGAGGTAAATTTTTATGACAAACGTAATGATGAAAACCTCATATCAATATTGCAAGTCACCTTTGTGAAGTCTACTTGTTAAGTGTGTGTTTCACTCTACATAAAAAAACCTGAAAGGTCTGCATTCCAAGTGTTCTACATTTTTGAAATGGTAATTTCAAGTTTTATTGAAATATAAAGGAATATACAGGTTGTCTCATTTAAAAATATTATTTCTTTAATAACTGATATGATTTGAAAAAGTAAATTACTTGAACCACTGCATTCTACGTGGAAGTGGTTTGGAAAATGTTTTCATAGAAAAAAAGAAATTTGACAGGAAAAAAGTTATAGTATCAACTTTTCGAAAAACATGCTGTTAACTCGGTCGGTTTTCACCATGGTTTATCATAAAAATTGACCCTCAGACACAGCCTTCAATTTTCATCTATCTAGCCTGATGAAAGTGTCCGATTTGGTCCAACCTGTACATACCTATATGGAAATTCTCTGCAATGATATAACCATATTATAGATTAGCTCAAATGATGTATTATTTCCTAAGAGAATAATGACAAGCGATTAACTAATTGAAAAGTGATCTCTACACCTGTATTTTATTTAGATATTCGTTTTGTCACTTTCCTTGAAAAAAAAAACTTCAAAAATTTACTGCTGGAGTTTTTTATAATCCCAAAAAGCTGTACCATTTCAACACCACTATGGGTTCATTAATAAAAAGCTCACAAAATTACACAAACAAGCATTGTATCAAAATAAGCCTGATTCGAAATTCAGAAATGTGAACTTGCTCGATTTCTCGAATTATTCTTGACGTAGGTACCACACAGAATATTGAAATTATGATGAGAAGCGAGTACGTCATTAATATTATTGCTACGAATGCTACGGCATGACTAATCTCTGCTGTGACAGATATGAGTAACCCACTCTACTTGGGTATCTCTGGTAATAGCCTGGTCATAATTTCCACTACTTATTTCCATTATTATATTTCGGCGCCTCGTCCTCAAGATCACTAAGGTAGTATAGTCTTTTACTGTTCTAAGCCACAAATTTCAAAGGTAAAAAATTCTTGTCACAACACGGCTGTCCCCTGCTCCAAGCACCTTGTCATCTGTCATTATGTTCATCTTGTTTTTTGTGTTCTAAAGAGCCACACGTAAGTAGCCGCTTAACAAAAAGATTTATCTTTTTCAGGTTTTTTCTTATAGGTAAACGCACAAAAACATGGTTAGATCTAGGTCAAGAGACCTAGAGCGGCGATTGAAAGCGTTGGAGGAAGTATGCAGAAGGCGCGGAAGAAGTTCTTCCAGCTTCTCATCAGAACGTTCGAATAGACGCCATGACAGCTTGGATCGTTCGAGCAGATCTCGTTACAGTCCGTACCGGGCTCGTTCGAGATCGCGTCACAGACATTCATCTAGGAGTTCTAGGAGACGTGCTAGATCACGATCGAGAAGAGAGAGATCTCCAACTGTAAACAGGAAAGAAGTGCGAGACACAAGTCCTGTTGAGAAAAGACGAGGAGAGATAAGGGCGAGACGCTTATCATCTCCCGATACGGGAGGTGGGAGTGCGAGATGCTCCGCTTCTCCGTTCAGATCTCCTTCAGTTAAGGATGAAGATCCGGATGTACTAGTGGTGGAGGATACAGCCACACTTGACAAAGAACTCCTAGAATGTTTGGGTGAGGACCCAAAAGCACCTAGTGCAGATGCTTTCCAATTACATGAAGAAATCGCCAGTAGATGGTCCCATCTTATCCCCAATGGTCTGACACAGAGTGACAAGGAAGAATTACTAGTAAAATATCCTTTCCCTAAGAATGTCAGAAGTTTGGGTGCACCAAAATTGAATAATGAATTACCTCCTATCCTGACTGTCTCTTCCATAAGAAGGGATAAATCATTAGCAAGTTGGCAGGATCAATTGGCTGCAGCCTTATCTGGAGTAGGCCAATCTCTTAATAGAATTCTGGACAAAAATAATAAAGAAGAGAGACCCACACTACAATATCTTAGTGATGCTGGACGTTTACTTACAGACTTGCATCATAGCATTTCCTTGACTAGAAGGCAAGCAATTACTCCTAATTTGAGCAAATCAGCTAGGGAAGTAGCAGATATATCTCAAATAGATGAATTTTTGTTTGGAAGAGATTTTGGAGAAAACTGTAGGACTGCAAAAGGGTTTGAGAAATCAAGCAGAGATTTGAAAAATACCATCCCCCAGGTGGTAGGAACAAAGTTTACCCCAAGGCAGTTACCTTCAGTTACTCATAATAGAAAAGTTTCTTTAAACTGGAGGGGCCCACCTCGGTATGGGGAACCGAGGCGCAGGGGGCCAAATTACCCCTCCCAGAGGAGGAACAGAGGAAAACCTCAGCCCCATCGATCCCAATAAGTATAGAAAAGGTAAGTTCGGTTCACCAGTCTGGTAATTTGACAATGTATAAGAGAAACTGGGAGTTGATAACTTCCAACAAATGTGTGTTACAGTGGATTTCAGGCATAAAGATCCCTTTTATACAAGAGCCATCAGGACATTCCGGGTTAGTTTATAGTTATCCTAAAAAAGATGAATCAGATATAGATTCATGTATAGAGGAGTTACAGCAGCAGGGAGCTATAAGGGTGTCCAGTTATCAAAAAGATCAGTTTCTCTCTTCATATTTTTTAGTTACCAAGTCGAATGGACAGAAAAGATTTATTCTGAATTTAAAAAGACTCAATACTTTTTTAGATACACCCCATTTTAAGTTGGAGGATACTAGAACAGTATTGAAGTTGATTCAGCCCAATTGTTTCATGGCCACTATTGACCTGAAAAATGCGTATTATCAGGTGCCAATAGATCTGGAAAGTAGAAAATACTTGCGATTCAAATTTAAGGAAGACATTTTTGAATTTACTTGCCTTCCTTTTGGTTTGTCTTTGGCCCCATTTTTCTTCACTAAAATTACTAAACCAGTAATTTCATTCCTAAGGAATAAGGGTATTATTTGTGTTGTATACCTTGATGATTTCTGGGTTATGGGTCAGGACGAATTGGAGTGTTTACAACATGTAGACTTCACAGTCAAGTTATTACAGAGCCTGGGCTTTATTATTAATTTTGAAAAGAGTTCCCTTAATCCTTCACAGGTTTGTAGATTTTTAGGTTTCATCTTTAATAGTGCAGATATGATAATAAGACTACCAGAGGAGAAGTGTCAAAGGATTATAGAATTAACTAGATCTATAATGGTTTCTAATGATTGCACTATTCGTAATTTTGCGAAATATGTGGGAACTCTCGTTTCCGCTTGTCCCGCAATCAAGTATGGATGGTTGTACACAAAGAATTTTGAGAGAGAGAAGTTTCTTGCATTGGGTAAAAATAATTCTAATTTTGATGCACAGATGAAATTGACAATGTCAGATGAGTTACAGGAAGACCTGCAGTGGTGGCTTAAGATCACTGAGGTTGCATATAATAATATAAGAGATGATACTCATGATATAGAAATCTTCTCTGACTCATCGCTTTCAGGTTGGGGTTCTTATTTTCAGGGCCATAGAGCACAAGGATGGTGGTCGGAAAGACTCAGGAGTAAACATATTAATTACTTAGAGTTGTTGGCCGTTTTTTACGCTATAAGGTCATTTGCTAAAGACTTTAGATCAATAAGTATATTGATGAGAGTGGACAATACAACTGCCCTCTCATATATCAACCGAATGGGTAGCGTGAAATATCCTGTGTGCTGGGCACGAAAATAATGTATCAATTTTGATAAGTAATCAGAAATCTAATGTCAAGTAGAAATAATTTAAACAAGACCTAAGAAGAATATATGAAGTCATAATCAAATTGAGGCACAAAAGAGTCGACAATATTAATTGATGGCCAAACTGTTATCAATGAGGATAAAATGAAGTCATGAGTTATGTATACAAATGACCCAAAAGGGCATTGATAAAATAAGTAAATAGCTTAAGATTTGATATCACAGAGAAAAACAAAGCCATTAATTTGGAACTTGATGACAAAATGTGCACTTGTTTCCTTTATAGATTCCCACAATCAAAGAGACAAAGGGCACTGATAAAAGAAGTAAATAGCTTAAAATTTGATATCACAGAGAAAAACAAAGCCATAAATTTGGAAATTAATGACAAAATGTTATGCACGTGTTTCTTATATAGATTCCCGCAATCAAAGAGACAAAGGGGTTAGATTTTGATATAAAAGCAGTCTGAATCGGAAATCAGTAATCAGTCACAGAGAGTCACTAGTAACACTAGTATGATTCGATCAAGTTAAACATCCGTAATATCCGTGGACACACGGTTTAGAAGCTAACGAGAACTTTAAGTCTCGAGTTCTTTGTCGATAGATAAATCGTGCTTTTCTGTTCAGTTTAACAAAGTTGTCGTAAGACAGGTTGAAAAAGTTAGTCTTCAAAAGCTGAAGTGATACCACTCATTAAAGTGACTTGTTCAGTTGAAAGTTTTCTCAGTTCATATAAAATCCAGTTCGAGTGCCGAGAAATTGCTAATATAATAATCGAAGTGAAAAGTGAAACCTAATTGAGATGTGTAAGTAGTTCAAAAGCCTATGTCACTAAAATTCACAGTCTATAAAGCCCAAAAAGCCCAGTTCATTGACGTCAAAGATATTTAAGCGACGCGTGGTAGTAAATTTATTGTTTATCTAAGAGGGTGTCGTTTACAGCAGGTAGTAGCCAGGGTCGTACTTGAAACTATAAAGCATTTGGACGTAGGATTTCTGATTACAAAGAAGGGATTTTGATTATAGTGTTGTATATTGAATTTGATAGTATACTTGTTTGTATTTAAGCCATATAGATGATTGTGAATTAACATGGTTCTTTCAGGAGATTTATTTAATTTTTGAATATACGTGTACTTGTGTCAGTAGTTCACCACAGTTAGATAAAGTATATTTTTAATTAGATTAGTTAACTTGACGCCGTTGTTTTACTCACCTGTAAGGCCTTACCCTAAAAACATCTGTAGCTTTATCACCTCACATATAGGACAAATCCGCTCGGCCTATCCAAAAATAATTTAACATCTTATCAACTAGTGAGGTGTACAGCACAATTGGTGTCAGGTGTGGGGTATT
The DNA here is from genome assembly GCA_029955515.1 of Chrysomela aeneicollis. Taxonomy (NCBI): domain Eukaryota; kingdom Metazoa; phylum Arthropoda; class Insecta; order Coleoptera; family Chrysomelidae; genus Chrysomela; species Chrysomela aeneicollis. The sequence continues at coordinate 1,965,893 of JARUHQ010000031.1, read as the reverse complement.
ACAAAGTCTTATGGTAAATATAGGCGATCCCTATACCGCTGAGTAAAATAACAGGCATAGAACAAAGTTAGATTTCAAAAAAAAAAAAAAGTAGGTTCAAAATTGAGATAAAATTTGTGTTAAATAAGTCAAAAGTCATAAGTCATCATGCCACAAACTCCGCCAACACTTCCAATAGTAGAAAACCAAGGGGAAAATGAAAGAGTTCGTGAAATATTGCTACCGGTATCTGTAAATTTAGATTCTATACCCTTTTATGCGGGACAATCAAATATCAACGACTTTATCCAATCCATCGATGAAACGGCTATTATTGCGCATTGGACAGAAAAACAAAAAGTAGCTATTGCGCGAATAAAATTTAGGGGACTGGCAAAACAATTTCTTGATTCAGAAGATAGTTTAAAAATCACTGAAGACTGGGATCTCTTAAAGACTCAGTTAAGAGATCATTTTGCAGTTAGTCAGATACCAGGACAAGCGCTTCGAAATTTCATGGAATGTAAACAAAGACATGGAGAAACATGTAGACAATTTTTGGCAAGGTTGAAATTGCTAGCTTTCAAAACACTCACTACGACTGGAGATCATGCAGTAGATACGGTTTTACGACAAAAATTGGACAGAGATATAACTACTCAATTTGTGATGGGTTTATTAAATCCAGTACGTAAACGTGTATTATCCGCGCAACCTACGGCTATCGAAGAGGCACTAAAAATAGCAGAGAGGGAAGAAACAATTGAAATGATTACAAAAGGGACGGAACGTGCTACACCCGAAGTAAGATTGACAAAAAAGGAAAAAACCTGTTACAAATGTCAAAAAACAGGACATTACGCGAATGAATGTAAAACAAATCAACCTTCAAATGCCAGAATAGTATGCTACAAGTGCAGAAAAGAAGGTCATGTTCAAAGGGATTGCAGAAGCAATAGAGATGTTAATAATATGGTCTGCTATAATTGCAATATGAAGGGCCATTTGGCTCGAGCCTGTCCAGGAAATAGAAGATTCAGAGACACAAGACAGGGCGCTTTAAACGAACAGGCAGTGAGTCATTCACCCCGTCGATTCACTGCTCAAAATGTAGGTCAACCTCAATAAAAGTAAAGAAAGAAGAAATAAAGATCTATACCTGTGACAATGACCAACCCCGGAATACTGCAATATTAGATATAGAAGGTCATTGGCACACGGCATTGATTGATAGCGGAGCTTCCGTTTCTCTAATTAAAATGACTTTAGCTAAGGGGTATAGGAAAATAATTGAAAAACGTAATGTAGATAGCTATTTAGTGGATATCCAAGGTAATAGGATACCTAGTATAGGTAAGGTAATAGTACCGATTAGGTTGAATGAAGATATTGAATTGAATCATGAGTTTATTATCATAGAAGACGGAAATTTTCAAACAAATCTGCTTCTAGGGTTAGATTTTCTCAAAAAGTATGAAGTGAAAATTGATTGGGGATTAGGAAAAATGTTTATAGGAGAAATAGAGATAGAATTGATGGAAGAAAAGGGAATAAATGAATTAGGACAGTATAATAAAGATACAAATGCGCGATTAAGGAACGTGGAATCACAACTGAGAGAAATCAGGAGTATTTTGATGAACCTGAATAAAGTAGCCTTGAGTAAATCAGAAGAGGACGAGAATCTTTCATCGTTGGCCGCGACAAAAGGTTCCTCTGTTAAAACGACGGCCAATCGTTTTACAGAGAATGTTAACAACGTAAAGGTCCCTAAAGAGGAAACAAAAAGGTTACAACCTGCGAGGACAAAGAGCCGATCAGGTACAAAAAGGGTGAATGATATCAGAATTGAGTATTCTGATAACAAGAAATCTCCTGACAGAATTCACGAAAATCGTAGGAGAAATAAGTGTGTACAGGCGTGTCCGATAAAAACGGAACGTAGTACAGGTAGGCGAAATCAGCTTGAGAAGGAAGCTGAGACTCGAGATAGAAAAAGTAAGCTGAGTTTGGAAGGACGGAAGCAGATCGAAAAAGTTTCGAGAGATGAGGTTAAAGTGATGAGAAATATGAATAAGAAGAAAAAGGGTATTTCGAGAGAAAATGAACGAACCGTAGAGATTTCGGAAAATGTGTTGGAAATGAGAAATTTCGAGGAAAATAGCGAGAAGAAGAGTAGGAGAGTTGAGAAAGTATTGAACGATAAGTTGAAACGAGTAAGAAATGAAAATTCAGAAGAAAAAAGTGAGACGAGAAGGGATCAAGAAACATTTGAGGCAACTAATCGTTGTAATAAGCGAATATCAAAATCCGCAACGAATACGAATATCGTTACGAGAGGGAATGCAATGGAAAATAGGAAAAATTCGGAAAATTCTTCCAAGGAAGAACGTCGAAATCAAGTACTACCTTGCAGTTCAGCTGTGTACTTATCTGAGGATATTACACTACCTCCGAAAACGATGGTTATTTGTTCAGGAAATATGAGATATTTCAAGAGAATTACTTCGGAAAATGTAGTTTTAGAAGGAAATGACGGAGTTCATGGTTTAATGTTTGCTAGAACTCTTTGTGAACGACAAAAGAGAGTACCGATTCGATTAGTGAATTTATTGGATAAAGAAAGAGTTTTACGAAAGAAAACAGTGGTGGCGTATGCGTATGAGACAGACTTAGATATAAAAGGAAAAGAGGTCAATAAAAATGGAATATATTCTGTTGAAGTTAAAAATGAAACAGATAAATTATTGGAGCAGATGAAGTTGAATAACCCTGTAAATAGAGATCAAGAAAAATTAGTCAAGCTAGTGAAAGAATATATAGATATATTCCGTGCGCCGAATAAGAAATTGACATGTACTTCCAGAGTAAAACATCATATTATTACTGAAAATGTACCACCGATAGCAAAGCGACCGTATCGAGTACCTTATCAGAGAAAGAAAATACTTGACAGAGAAATACAAGAACTATTGGATAATGACATAATTGAGGATTCACAATCCCCCTGGAGTGCTCCTTGCATTTTGATAGAAAAGAAACGACATGACGGAGAAGATGCAGAATTCAGACTTTGTATAGATTATAGAAATTTAAATGAAATCACAAAAACTGATTATTTCCCGCTGCCAAATTTACAAGAGACTTTAGATGCTTTGAGTGGGAGCGGATTATTCAGTGTATTAGATTTAGCTAGCGGATATTATCAAGTAGAAGTTGACGAAAATTCCAAAGATAAAACGGCTTTTAGTACACCGTATGGACATTATCAATTTAATAGACTACCTATGGGATTAGTTAATGCACCCGCTAGCTGGCAAAGATTGATGTACGCAGTTTTGTCAAAATTAACTGGAAATGAGTGTTTAGTTTATTTAGATGATATTATAATTTTCAGCCCAGACAATGTTGACGAGCATTTAGAAAGACTAAGACATGTATTTGAAAGATTGAGAGAAAGTAATTTGAAATTGAAACCTACAAAGTGTCACTTTTTACAAACAGAGACGAAGTATCTTGGTCATATAATTTCAAAAGGAGGCTGTACTGCTGATCCAGAAAAAACGGAAGTTATTAAACATTATCCTCGACCACAGAGTGTGAAAGAAATTCGCGCATTTTTAGGCCTATGTGGATTTTATCGAAAATTTGTACCAAAATTCTCCGAAGTAGCGTTGCCTCTGGTAGAATTAACTAAGAAAAATGTGCCATACATATGGACGGACAGACAGAAAGAATCATTTGAAACACTAAAAAACGCTCTTATTAAACCACCGATTTTGAGATTTCCAGACGTGAAGAAAACTTTTATATTAAGTACCGATGCTTCTGCTACTGCAATAGCGGGTGTACTAAGTCAAGAATTTGAAGGATCAGAATTACCTGTTTGTTATTCTAGTAGAACTTTGAACTCAGCTGAAAGACGGTATTCAACTATTGAGCGTGAGTGTCTGGCCGTTATATGGATGATCAAGAAACATAGGATTTACCTAGTAGGAAATCATTTCACAGTCTATACTGATCATAGGCCTCTTATTTATTTGCTAACTATAAAGGATCCTAGTTCAAGATTAGCAAAATGGGCGTTAACCTTAGCAGAATATAGCTTCAGTATTCTTTATCGTCCGGGATCCAAAAATACAAATGCTGATGCCTTGACAAGATTGAGAAGCACCGAAGAAACAAAAAACTCGATAAAATTAATAACTAACATACCTCGTGAAGAAGAAATCGAAAGTTCACCTATTATTGATATGGTATGGAGCAACGCACATATTAAACGCCAACAGAATGCGGATAATCAATTGAGAGATTTGATCAATTCCTTAGATGAGACAAGTGACGATTTCTATTTGAATTTAGAAGGAATATTGTACAAAAGGAGAGACAATAATGAGAGAAAAGATAAGATATGCGCACCAGCGACTATGATAAAGGACATAATTAAATTATACCATAGTGCAGTTACGTCAATGCACCCAGGCCAAAAGCAAACTTTGAAGACGATTCAAAGAGATTTTTATTGGAAAAATATGAGAAAAGACATTGAAAATTTTTGCAGGAAATGTCATAGCTGTAATCTTAGAAAAGCAAATTACCAACCCCCAGCAGAGTTACAAAATCTTTATGCACCTGAAGCCCCGTTTGACCGAATATCTATGGATATTGTAGGACCTCTGAATAGAACAAAAAACGGAAATAAATATATTTTAACAATAATTGATCATCTCACTAGATACCCAGAAGCGGTCGCACTTCCTGATATTACAGCTGAAACCGTAGCAAAAGCATTTGTTGTAAATATAATTTGTCGATTCGGAACGCCAATGGCATTATTAACCGATAGAGGAAGTCAATTTATGTCAAGAATGTTCAAGGAAGTTTGTAAAATACTTGATATTAAGAGATTATTAACAACCCCGTATCATCCACAATGCAATGGAATTATTGAAAGAATGCATCTTCAAATGAAACAAATGATATCTCATTACGTAACTGATGAAAATGATGGATGGGACGAATACCTACCGTTTGCGATGCTAGCCTATAGAAATCAGATTCATGGGTCGACTAATGAAAGCCCTTTTTATTTGATGTTTGGACGAGATTTCATACTACCACATCAATTGATTAATCAGAAAACCCGAATAAGTTATGACATTGATAGTAATTACGCCGCCGAACTCACTCATAGAATGCAAGTCGCACATGAGATAGCTAGAGAATCTCTTGAAAAAAGTTCAGAAAATAGACGAGAAAGATTTAATAAAAAAGCAAAGACCAGAGAACTGAAAATAAGTGACCGTGTATATTTACATACTCCAGTTGTAACAAAAGGCAGAAAATTAGCAAGCAAATTCTATCCAAATTTTAGCGGGCCATTTAGAATAATAGAAAAACTTGGACCAGTGACTTATAAAATTCAAAAGATCGGAAATAGAAAAGAGGTACAGATCGTTCATGCAAATAGACTGAAATTAGTTAAGGGTGTAGAATCAGCTGACAGCGAGGAACATTCAGTCGAAAACGAGGTACAAATAAATAATGGGCCAGAGGACGATGACCCGTCCCTTTACGATATTGGGATACCTAGAATAGAACTAGGTCAAATTCAGAATCCGAGAACATCTGGTGAATCAGATAACGAAACGGACTCCACAAACTCAGACTCGGAGAGCAACGAAGAAGGAAATACAAGTAATGATAACGAAGAAGAAAGCATTAGCGAGGAAGAACAATACGAATCTGCCAGCGAGTCAAATTCGGAACCTGAAATAGTACATAATCACCAAACCCGGTCAAGAGGGCCTGTAGAAGATCACGATTGGGTGTTGCGTCGTCGAATTTAATTTTTTTTTAAAAGCAAGTAACATAGCGAGAGTGGATTTCACCACGGTCAATATGATAACGATTTAGGGTTGACGAAACCCTATACTCATATACATATGGAAATATAGCTGTCGACCCTCAAGCGCATAAGAGATTAGGAAAGTGAAATATTGAATAAGATTAGATTAATACGTAAAAAAAAAAGGGGATTCGATGAAGGAAAAGAATGAAAATAAACACACTATACTATAAGAAACGATAGGAGAGGATCAATCTAGCGTGTCGAATCCTTTTGAAACTGTAAAATGGAATTTTGGCAGAACTACTGATAATCAGTAAAATTTTTAGGAGGCTGGAATATGCGATAATAAACTCACCCTGAAAGAACTATTAATTTTAACCATATGATATAAGATAGGAACCATTGACACTAGGTAGTAGATAAGGAATTAGTTATTGTATGATTCAAGGAAAATGAGTTGAAAAGAAAGTAATAAAATGGCAAAATTAATGGATAGCAGAGCTACATATAGAGATGATAATTTTAATGTTGTGACGAAAACATGTATATATAAACTAAGCGATATTGTCGGAGTAAATTCAGATAAGGGCGTATAGACATTGTAGTTTATGGGCGTGAAAGACATTTTGGTTTATGGGCATAAGGACTATTTAAGTAAAAATTCGAGTTGAACTTCTTCACTCTCAACTGAAGTGCTAATCAGAAACGACCATAACAACCAAAGAGAAGAAAACCATGGAATCTCTACTCAAATGGGTTCGAGAGATGCCGGACAACATGGTTAAGAAGAATTTATTAATTACGATAGTGAACAATTTGGTGGGTGAACACCTCACATTAATTGACCGGATGGAGCAGAGGAGGTACCCCAGCCAACAATTGACCGGTGAGAGGTGCTACAATTTGCTCTACCTTCTCATGTTCCACGCCGAGCACCTGAGGACATCAGAAAATATGGGTTTTTGGACGTGCACCTGCAATTGGTGCATTCCGGAAAACCGACAGCCGCCTCCACGAGTCAGAGGGGTACCCTGTGAGTGCCACTGGTGCCAAAACATCCACGACGACGGACCGCCACCGCCCATAGATGACTCCAGCCCTGCCACTGAAACGACTTCGGTGAGTTTCACACCCCCGGTTCCGGCACCGAATTCTCCCGAAAGCGACTGGGACGATGGGTTCCCAGCCCACACTACGGCCGCCCTGAAGCTGATTCCTGCAGAGAGGTGGGAAGTGGAAACATCCACCCCCCGAGAAAACCCTGAAGCGGCCCTTCCGGACTCACCTGAGTCCCCCCTGTGGACGCCGACGTATCACCGAGACAGGCCTGGTAATCACCAAATTTTTTGAGTTATCCACCTCATGTGATGTGACAGGTACCTAGTGGTGTTGTGTTTTTTTTGTTTGTTAATGGAAACCCTTGATAGGAAATTTCAAAGTGTTTAATTAGATTTAAATTGTTGAAACAAATTCCACACATGTACATCTAGATTTATTCTTGCTTATATATAAAATCTTTATTGAAAAGAAAAAGAATATATAAACATTTTTCATTTTGTTCTTGATATATGTATATTGTTCATTTATGAAATCAATACTTTTGTAAGTATTAATTTCAAAAGGGGTGAGGGAGGGATGTGCTGGGCACGAAAATAATGTATCAATTTTGATAAGTAATCAGAAATCTAATGTCAAGTAGAAATAATTTAAACAAGACCTAAGAAGAATATATGAAGTCATAATCAAATTGAGGCACAAAAGAGTCGACAATATTAATTGATGGCCAAACTGTTATCAATGAGGATAAAATGAAGTCATGAGTTATGTATACAAATGACCCAAAAGGGCATTGATAAAATAAGTAAATAGCTTAAGATTTGATATCACAGAGAAAAACAAAGCCATTAATTTGGAACTTGATGACAAAATGTGCACTTGTTTCCTTTATAGATTCCCACAATCAAAGAGACAAAGGGCACTGATAAAAGAAGTAAATAGCTTAAAATTTGATATCACAGAGAAAAACAAAGCCATAAATTTGGAAATTAATGACAAAATGTTATGCACGTGTTTCTTATATAGATTCCCGCAATCAAAGAGACAAAGGGGTTAGATTTTGATATAAAAGCAGTCTGAATCGGAAATCAGTAATCAGTCACAGAGAGTCACTAGTAACACTAGTATGATTCGATCAAGTTAAACATCCGTAATATCCGTGGACACACGGTTTAGAAGCTAACGAGAACTTTAAGTCTCGAGTTCTTTGTCGATAGATAAATCGTGCTTTTCTGTTCAGTTTAACAAAGTTGTCGTAAGACAGGTTGAAAAAGTTAGTCTTCAAAAGCTGAAGTGATACCACTCATTAAAGTGACTTGTTCAGTTGAAAGTTTTCTCAGTTCATATAAAATCCAGTTCGAGTGCCGAGAAATTGCTAATATAATAATCGAAGTGAAAAGTGAAACCTAATTGAGATGTGTAAGTAGTTCAAAAGCCTATGTCACTAAAATTCACAGTCTATAAAGCCCAAAAAGCCCAGTTCATTGACGTCAAAGATATTTAAGCGACGCGTGGTAGTAAATTTATTGTTTATCTAAGAGGGTGTCGTTTACAGCAGGTAGTAGCCAGGGTCGTACTTGAAACTATAAAGCATTTGGACGTAGGATTTCTGATTACAAAGAAGGGATTTTGATTATAGTGTTGTATATTGAATTTGATAGTATACTTGTTTGTATTTAAGCCATATAGATGATTGTGAATTAACATGGTTCTTTCAGGAGATTTATTTAATTTTTGAATATACGTGTACTTGTGTCAGTAGTTCACCACAGTTAGATAAAGTATATTTTTAATTAGATTAGTTAACTTGACGCCGTTGTTTTACTCACCTGTAAGGCCTTACCCTAAAAACATCTGTAGCTTTATCACCTCACATATAGGACAAATCCGCTCGGCCTATCCAAAAATAATTTAACATCTTATCAACTAGTGAGGTGTACAGCACACCTGAATTGAGTCAGTTAGCTCGCCAGATCTGGCAATGGTGCGAACACAGGCAAATCTGGCTTCAAGCCTCTTATATAAGTTCACAGGATAATTTTGAGGCAGATAGATTATCGAGGGAACTACCAATAGAAACAGAATGGGAACTAAATCAGGTTTTCTTTAATATTATAACAGCTACATTTGGTAGTCCAAAAATTGATTTATTCGCCTCGAAACTTAATAAAAAATGTCCAGTATATGTTTCATGGAGGCCAGATCCTGACGCTTCTTCAGTAGATGCTTTTAGTATATCATGGTCGAGGTTACACTTTTATGCATTCCCTCCATTTTCTATGATCTTAAGGACACTTAGAAAGATTATTAGAGATAGGGCAGAGGGCATTTTAGTTGTACCAGATTGGAAGTCCCAGCCTTGGTATCCGTTATATACTAGAATACTTGAAAAAAGTCCTTTGGTGTTCAGATGGAGGGAGGATTTACTTTTAGCACCTAGCGTTAACATAAATCCACTTCCAAAAAACACTTCTCTTTTAGCTGGAAGGGTATCAGGCTCCCAGTATCAAGTTTAGTTATAAACTCAAGAAAGATTAATTTATCAAATTTTCAGGAATATAAGAATTTTCCTGGAGCATACTCGTTACTTGGCGAGGTCTTCATAAGAAGAGGAGTACCGGAATCTACAATACCAGTTTTCATAAGATCATTGGCTTCAGGAACTCTAAAACAATATGAAAGTGCATATAGAGAATGGTGGAGCTTTTGTAAGAGAAAGGAATCTGATCCATTTTTAGCCAATGAATCCTCAGTTTTAGAGTTTCTACATGATCAATTCAAGAAAAAGAGCAATATAACATATGGCTCCTTTAATACGTACCGCTCAGCCTTATCTTTGATATTTCCTGGAGACCTAGGCAGCAATAATCAAGTAAAGAGATTCCTTAAAGGAATATTTAGGTTACGACCACCTCAACGACGATATAATTTGACTTGGAATCCACAAGTAGTCTTAACATGTTTGGAGAAGGATTTTCCTAATGAGACTCTTGAAATAGAGATCCTTACCAGAAAATTGGCAACTCTTTTAGCCCTGATATCAGGTCACCGTTTGCAGACATTAGCAAAGATTAAGGTTCAAAATATTATTGTGAGTCATAGCGGAATTCAGATTTTGGTACCAGATCACATCAAGACCACAAGTGCTAAAAGAGAGCAACCATGTCTACATATTCCTTTTTTCCAAGATAAACCTGAGGTGTGTACGGCTTCAGCTTTACTCACCTACATCCAGAGGACGTCCGCTTATAGAAAAGAGTCTCAAGAATTTTTGTTCATAACAACACGGAAACCATTCCATGTTGCAACAACAAACACCATAAGTAGGTGGATCAAGGAGACGATGGCTAGAGCTGGTATTGATACAACGATTTTTTCGGCTTACTCTACACGTCATGCATCCACATCGGCTGCCATGAGAAAGGGTGTATCACTGCAGATTCTGAGAAGAACAGCTGGGTGGACACAGGATTCCGAGGTGTTTGCAAGATTTTACAATTGTCCCCTTAGTACAGACAATTATACGTTTGCCAGGGCAATAATGAATGTTGAAAACAACTAGAGTAATAAGTAACATTACTTGAAGAATTTTTACTTTGACGTTTTATAGACATGTATTCAGTTATGGGTTCATCAGAGATATAATGATTATTTTATAGAAGGATTTTTATTTAGATTATCCTAAGGAAAAAGGGACCGCCCTAGATCTTTAAACATCTACCTTAGTGATCTTGAGGACGAGGCGCCGAAATATAATTAAACGATTAAACGAACTTACCTGTGAAGTTCAATCGTAATTATATGAGGCGCCTCGTCCGAAGAGATCACTCCCCTCCCGATTAAAACGTTAAAACCAATAAAACTATAGAATCCCATACCCTAAAAGGGCGGGGTTTTTCCTTGCTTTGAAATAGATGAACATAATGACAGATGACAAGGTGCTTGGAGCAGGGGACAGCCGTGTTGTGACAAGAATTTTTTACCTTTGAAATTTGTGGCTTAGAACAGTAAAAGACTATACTACCTTAGTGATCTCTTCGGACGAGGCGCCTCATATAATTACGATTGAACTTCACAGGTAAGTTCGTTTAATCGTTTAATTTTTTTAATCGAATCTGTTACTTTTTCCAAACGAAATCTATTACGAAAGTGTTTGTCACTTTTTCCACAGACCACCTACCCTCCCTTTGTCACTTGTCAGTAGTGTCATGTCAGTCATGTCACATTATCGATGGTTGGTTATGGGAGAAACAATAATAAAAAGCATTAAATAAGTTGATGTTTTTTCCACTACTGGTACACATCATTCGTTTTCAACCTGAGAATTTGATCATTTTGATCATTCCAAATTTTCAGTTTCATATTATGAAGAACCCACTACTAGATATACTAGCTTTTGTTAGACAGAAATAGAAAAGGATTATTTTCCTTCAAAATCAAAATATGAAAATATAGAAATGTTTCTACTCACAGTTCAGTGTATTTGCATTTGTTCATGTAATTCATTTTTCAGGTATCAATCATGAAGTACAACATTTGTAGTGAGAAATAGGAATCAAGACCAGTTTGTTAATACATGAAAATGAACAACATGCTGGTACTGGAAGCAGAGGCTTGTTTATTTTGTCCATCGAAATACAATTATTTTCTATTTCTTTATTTCAGAAAGTTCTTGAATAAGCACAATTTGGAATGGCTTTGTTACTATTTATTTCTCTGCAGCAGATTTATTTTGTGAAATGAACTGATTTCCATGAAGATTATGAAAAAACTGATTTTCAAGGAGAATGTGTTTCTGAAATATGTTTGGCACAAATTTCTCTTGTGAATAAAATGAATTTGCATTGTGATACTGTCACTGGTCCCTGTAGTGTTGATATTTATTGAGTATATGACTGAAAGAGACAGAAAGTTGATGAAAAGTAGTACACCCCAACTCCAGGAATAATTGTCATAAAAGTTATACTTTTTTCAGAAATCAAGTACAGTAGAAAATTGATAAACTACTTTTGAACTCAATGCTAACAGAAAACACAACTTGGACATGAGCTATGGTGGACCTATTTGGACACTTTGAAATGAAAAGTCCTATTCTTGAAATAGATGAAAACTGATGGCTGTGTTTGAGGGTCAATTTTTATGAAAAACCTAATGGTGAATGAAGCCAACTTGTTAAGTGTGTGTTTCAAACTCTACATGAAAATACCTGAATAAAGCTCTGCATTTCAAGTGTGCTACATTTTTAATAATGGTAATTTCAAGTTCTATTGAACTATGAAAAAATGATGATTAATTACTATAGGTACCTACTGATATGATTTGAAAAAATAAATTAGGTTCAATGATAGGTATGGAGTTTTCACAATTGAGTTTGTCATTTGAATTGACCCTCAGACATAGCCATCTATTTTCATCTATCTAGTTTGAAAACAGGACTTCAAGTGTCTAATTAAACCGACCCTGTACATGTTTGAAAAGTAGATAATTATTTTTATGTGTTTTTTTTTCTCATGTCATTGATGTGAGTTTATGACTGTATAAAAGACAAATAATAGTAAAAGCTACAAAGAATTCATGTTTAAAGATCTACTGGAAAGGATGAAATGTATTTCACATATATATTATAAAGAGCCCACTACTTCACTAGCCTTTGTTGAGACAAAAATGGGAAGGTAGTATTTCATATTCATTCCAAATCAAGATATATGAAAAGTATCTACTCACAGTTCATAATAATTGTGAGTTAAGTATTTGCATTTGTTCATGAAATGGTTCATGTTATTCATTTTTCAGCTATTAATCATTGAAGGGTACAATCTAATCTGTGGTACAATATTTGTAATGAGAATCAAGACCAGTCAATACATGAAAATTAATTATATGCTAGTACTCCGAAGCTTCGGTTTGTTTTTGTCCATCAATATACAATTACATCTAATTTCTTCATTCCAGAAAAGTTCTTGAGATTTCTGAAGAGGAATAGAAGAGGAATGGTATTCTTATTATTTAATTCTCTGTAGCAGATTCATCTTGTAAAATGAACTCAGATTTCCATGAAGACTGAAGAGTATATGCTCAAAAACTATGATTTTCAAAGCAAATGTATTTCTAGAATATATTTGGTGAACATTTCTTGTGTGACTAAAATGAATTTGCATTTGGGATACTTTCATTGGTCCCTGTAGTGTTAAAAATTATAGAGTATATATATGAAAGAGATAGGAAGTTGATAAGAAGTACACCTCATCAATAATTTTTTGTCAAGAAAGATACACTTTTTTCAGAAATTAAGTACCTACCTACCTAAACTACAGCAGTATAATAATTATGTTATAGTATGATGTTGATAGTAGATGCAATTTGTTTTTGATTTTCCCATTTTGTCACTTCATAGATGTCCACATAATGAAGTTAGTATATTATTTATAATCACTAGAAACTACTTAACTAAAAAATGACTTCTTTGAATAATTAAACAGTAGACTATGTCCTGTCTACAGATTCATCAATATTTTTCATCAGTTCCTTGTTGCAAAGCAGAGGTTTGTTAATGTGAATGATCCTTGAGTCCGCATTGGAAAGTGATGGTTATAGTTTTCATGTTACCACCCTCTGAATTGCAACCATTGTCTCTGTTCTACTGAAACTTCTCGATGCTGATTCTCAGTTCTATTATCACATAGGTGTCAGATTAGGTAGAGGTATAGTTTTATATAATGATCAAATGTTCATAGAGAATTATGTGCTCTGAGTGTGAATTTTAATTGACATATATTCCACCAATATTTATTATTTTTCATTATTGAATCATTGGTCAATATATAGTTTGTGGCTGATGTCTAGTCATATGGAAATCAATCGAAAAAATACCAATCAATTTATACCCCTAAAAAAAATCATGGTCGACGTTCCCAACACTGTAGTCAAAATCAACGTTCAGTGATAAATGGATCTGTAGCCAAAGTTGACATTACGCTGAAATATATTACCGTATATACAGTATATAATGCGGTATAAAGATATACGGTATAAGTTTATACTGAGTCCAAACTTGACGTTGCACAAATATATATATATATATATATATATATATATATATATAAACTGAGTTTTTTTGGAAAACACCACTGAAAATGATTTCCTTGAGGTTGCAGTCAATTGGGTATGGCCGGAGTAAAGAAACTCTTTGTTAAATTGTCGAGCTTTCGAAAAGAATTTATTTCATTATCAAGACATCTGAAAAAACACAAAAAGTCCACTTGTAAAAAAGGAAGCGACTTAGGTTATAAACAACAACTTACTAACTCGAGGATGCTACTAAAGAAAATCACAGTGCACTTCATTATCAAAAAATCTTACTCAATAATTTGTAGAAACACATTAAAATGGATCAAACATACTAATAAAAACATATAGTCAAGATCTTATGTAGAAATGTTTGCAAGCGCCATTGTCGATCAAACAGGTAGTATAGTCCATTTGTTGGAAAACACGTGGAATGGTCATGGAGGACAACTGACAGTTTACAATTGAATGTCAAATGTCAGGTGCCTGTGTCTTTGAAGTAAGGCATTGGAGCCAACTCCCTGTCAAAGCAACAATGCTACCAACTTTATTTATGGTGGTTCATTTGGAATATGAGACAAGTCACTTTTCTGTTTTTTGTCAAAATTAAGTAAATAATTGTATATCACACTCAGATTTGCAATATCAGCGCGTTTATTCATACAATTGGGTTCATTGTTGATATGCACCATTTCAAACGCGCTGATATTGCAAATCTGAGTGTGATATACAATTATTTACTTAATTTTGACAAAAAACAGAAAAGTGACTTGTCTCATATTCCAAATGAACCACCATAAATAAAGTTGGTAGCATTGTTGCTTTGACAGGGAGTTGGCTCCAATGCCTTACTTCAAAGACACAGGCACCTGACATTTGACATTCAATTGTAAACTGTCAGTTGTCCTCCATGACCATTCCACGTGTTTTCCAACAAATGGACTATACTACCTGTTTGATCGACAATGGCGCTTGCAAACATTTCTACATAAGATCTTGACTATATGTTTTTATTAGTATGTTTGATCCATTTTAATGTGTTTCTACAAATTATTGAGTAAGATTTTTTGATAATGAAGTGCACTGTGATTTTCTTTAGTAGCATCCTCGAGTTAGTAAGTTGTTGTTTATAACCTAAGTCGCTTCCTTTTTTACAAGTGGACTTTTTGTGTTTTTTCAGATGTCTTGATAATGAAATAAATTCTTTTCGAAAGCTCGACAATTTAACAAAGAGTTTCTTTACTCCGGCCATACCCAATTGACTGCAACCTCAAGGAAATCATTTTCAGTGGTGTTTTCCAAAAAAACTCAGTTTTTTTCAACTAGTCCCGTCATAGAGACTACCCGTCTTCTAATATATATATATATATATATATATATATATAATATATATATATATATATATATATATATTATATCCGTATACGGACCTCACAACGTTTTCCTTCATAAAATTTACTTCCTTCTTATTTTTCAATGGGAGTTTCATTGCCTCGGAACGTGGAAGTATATGGAGTTCAGGTTATTTTTCTCCTTAAATTTCAATCACTGTTGATCGATTTATGGCTGAAAATAGGTGGACCTCACTTTGGTAGGAGCATGATAATTATGATATACTTTAGTTCGATGATTTGACACTTGGAACGCTGCTGCGCGTGTATATTATCTATACGTGTATATTTCAGTCCCTGTGCATTTATATGTTGAGTACAAAGTGAGGACTGGAAAAGTGGCAACACTGCAAAACATATTAAATCTTGCCATCCATAATTATACTGACCGAAATTGATTTGAAGGGGTTTTCGCGGTCAAGGACCATGTCGAAATTCAAAAATCGAGATGATGGCTCCTAGATGGCGGATCCAAGATGGCGGAAGAGTTTTGTAGTTACTGTCCCATTCGATTCAAAATTGGTCTGTAAGGGTTCTCGAGTACAAAGATCGAGACTTTTTAAACAAAATTAATGAAATCAAGATGGCGTCTCCATGATGGTGGCCCCAAGATGGCGATTGGGTTTGGTGATTACTATCCGATTCGATTCAAAATTGGTATGTAGGGGTTCTCGCAGTCAGAGACTTCGAATAATTCAATGTTAAGATCAATAAAATCGAGATGGTGGCTCCAAGATGGCGGATCCAAGATGGTGGAAGAGTTATGTATTCACTGTCCGATTCAATTCAAAATTGGATTAAGAGGGGTTTCGGATGCAGAGATCGGGAGTTGTTTGTCAAAATTCATGTAATAAAGATGGCGGTTTCAAAATGGCGGCTTCAACGTTGCAGGCGAGTTTGGTGTTTACTGTCCGATTTGTTTCAGAATTGGATTGTAAACGTTTGAGGGTGCGGAAGATTGATATCCTCTGTCCAAATTCATGGAATAAAGATGGCGGCTTCAAGATGGTGGATGAATTTGGTGATTATTGTCAGATTTCAATCAAAACTGGTTTGTAGGATTTTTCGTGTGCGGAGATCATGAAACCTAGATGGCGGATTCGACCCAATCGTTTATCAAAATTGATGAAACCAAGATCGCGGCTCAATGATGGCGGCCCCAAGATGGCGAATGAGTTTCGTGATTTCTATCCGATTCGATTCAAAACTGGTATGTAGGGGTGTTCTAGGTCAGAGACTTTGATTGATCCAATGTAAAAATCTATGAAATCAAGATGGTGGCTTCAAGATGGCGGATCCAAGATGGCGGAAGAGTTTTCTAATTACTGTCCGATTCAATTCAAAATTGGTTTCTGAGGCTTTTCAGGTGCGGAGATCGAGAATTGTTCGTCAAAATTCATGGAATCGAATAGGCGTCTTCAAGATGGCGGCTCCAACATTGCGGACATATCTGATTCCCAGAATAACCAAGTTCATCGAACTGAACTATGTTTTCCTTACAAGTACATTTGCATAAAATATTGTTTTAAAATTATTTTTTACGTTTATTTTATATTGTTCTTTTTAGCATCATACTTTGTTAAATTGAAACTTTCAATTTTGAATTGACTGCCAATAATAAAAAAAACTCAATCTTGAAGCCGCCATTTCAATTTCTTGAATATAACCTATGCTTGAACATTATAAATCTACGACCTTGAAAACCGCTACATACCCAATCAGACCATAATTATATATTTCGTTTGTCAATTTGCACCCACCATCATAAATTCATGAACTTTGGATTAAATTGCATTCTCTCCGAACCCAAAAACTCCCACACACCAATTTCAAATGAAATCAAACCATGATCACATATTCATTGGAGCCGCCATGTCTATTTTTTTAATAGTAATTTCCTGATGAATTGTCTTCGGAATTAAATTCACCTGCCGAATTTCAGATCAATCGGACGATTTGGAATGTGTTGAATTCGACTGTTTGAATAACTCAAATTATAATCACGTATCTACACGTTCCTAACAACTGAGTGAATAAATTGATGATAATTAATTGTTGGAGTCTGAAACATTTCCTTTTATATCTGACAATATATTAAATGCAAACGAAAAATTCAATATTTTTGTAG
Source organism: Chrysomela aeneicollis (assembly GCA_029955515.1). NCBI lineage: Eukaryota > Metazoa > Arthropoda > Insecta > Coleoptera > Chrysomelidae > Chrysomela > Chrysomela aeneicollis. The sequence goes on along the minus strand of JARUHQ010000031.1, from coordinate 1,948,423 downwards.
AACAAATTCAAATTTATTTCAATCAAGCATTTCCAGAAAAAAAATATGTTAATAAGGAAAACACAAATCATAATACACAGTGGTTCAATCAAAATTTAAAAGTTATGCGAGAGAATCTCAATCTTCTTAACTATATTTATAGACTTGCCCCAAGTGAAAAATCTAGAATTGAGAAAAACAACTACCGAAAGCAATATCGTCTGGCCATAAAAGAATCAAAAAAAAATTCTAACGATCTGTCAATCCAAAACTCAAGTAACCCAATCAAATCAATGTGGGATATAGTTAACAAGTATAGAGGTCAACCTAAAAAACGAGATCCAGACTGTTCTATATCTCCTGAAACCTTTAATGCTTTTTTTACGGACATTGCAAAACAAGTTCAAAATGATATTCCTAAAACAAACACAAATCCTTCGGCATCTCTGAAATCAAACAGCAAATCACCCACAAGTACCTTCAATTTTAATGAGGTATCAAACAATGAAGTGAGGGAGATAATAAATAACTTAAAGAATAAAAGTGCCAGGGACATCTTTGGCCTAAATGTGAGGATTCTCAAACACGTAAAAAATTTATTGATTTTTCCACTGACAAAATTAATAAATCAGAGTATAAAAGAAAACATATTTCCAGATGCTCTTAAATTAGGGCTTATATGTCCCGTATTTAAAAAGGGGGAGGTAAATGACCCAACTAACTATCGACCCTACTACCAATCTTTTCAAAGATTTTTGAAAAATGTTTGGCCTCCCGAATGTTTCAGCATTTCGAGTCTCACAACTTATTAAGCAACCATCAATTTGGTTTCAGACCAGGCAGAAGTACAAGTCTTGCAATATTAGACCTGGTAAGCCAGATTCATGATGCTTTCGAAAGAAAAGAATTTATGTCTACAACATTTTGCGACCTTAGCAAGGCTTTTGACTGTGTCTCACATGATATCCTGCTAGGTGAATTACCATACTATAACTTCAATTGTAATAGCATAAACCTAATAAAATCATATCTGAGTAACAGATATCAAACAGTATGTATAAAAGGGGTGTCATCTGCAAGGAGAGCTGTAGAAGTGGGTGTCCCACAAGGCTCGGTCCTAGGACCCCTACTATTTTTAATATATATTAATGATCTGCCACATGTGGCAATCTCTGAACGATATGCCCTTTTTGCAGACGATACTACATTTTCTATCAGAGGTGATAAACTCGCCGAAGTACTAGAGGAGTCGTCTGAGACACTGTCGAGAGCCAAACTATGGTTCTCAACCAACCTTTTATATTTGAATGAAACAAAAAACCAGCATATGCTATTTACACTTAAACAAACTTCTGAAAATTGTGGGTCATTGGATGCTGCAACTTTCTTGGGAGTAAAAATCGATTCAAAACTAACCTGGGATCATCATACAGATTATGTATGCAATAAATTAAAGACTAATATATTTGTTCTTAGAAATCTTTCGCAAAATGTATCTATTAGTGTTTTGAGACAGGCATACTTTACTCTGTGCCACCCGCATTTATCCTATGCCATACTAGCGTGGGGACACGCGGCTGGCACAGAAAGGGTATTTCGCCTGCAACGCAAAGCTATTCGAATCGTCTCAAATCTGGAATACACCGCTGACTGCAAAGAGGTCTTCATTGAGAAAAACATATTAACATTTCCATCAATTTATATTTTACAAAATCTAATCCATATTAAAAGTAACTACTGTGAGTACAAATCACACAATGAGTTTCATAATTATGACACGCGTAAAAATAATGACTTAGTAACAAACTACTACCGACTTAAGCGTTGCCAGAATGGGCCAGAGTTTTATGGAATTCATTTTTTCAATAAGTTACCTGAAAGGGTCAGAAACCTGGAGGTCACTGTATTCAAACGTGTGATGAAAAAGTTTTTGATCAGGAAGTGTTTTTATTCTGTAAAAGAGTTTCTAGAGTATTCTTGTGATGTCAAAGATTTTAAACTTAATTAAGAATGGGTAATCACCAATATTATCATTGTTTGTAAATTTTATCTAAACCATTATATGTATGTGTGTGTATCAAGTGTGTTGTATCATACCTACATGTATATATTCTTTTTATTGACTTGTGTAAGCACGTAAGTGTGAATTGGAAACACCAATAAATGATTTGATTTGATTGATTTGATAATTTTCAATAATTGAGAATATTACATACAGAATATTTCAAATTCACATTGCTATAAAAATTAGTTTTTTAACGATTATTTCATTACACTTTCTAGTTCACATTGTTATATAAACGTGATTTATGTAATGAGTTCCACAGATTTACCATTCGACAGAAAAATAATTCTGATGGAAAGAGAATTTCGTCAGGTGTCAATCCTAACAATGGAAAGGTGGCCAGTCTGTCTGAAATTGCTGGTGATGTATTAACATACATGATTTCCTATGTGCATCAACATTGATAATATCTATGGAAGAGATAGACCTACTTTTCTGCGGTATTCTAGAAAGGTCAATCAATACTTACATGATTGCAGGATTACCAACTCTCAACCCAGCGAGTCCTAGCGAATGGGGAGCTGAACTTCGAATACGTGTGCGATACTTCATGATATGTTGAATTCGGGTTGTTGATCGTGTTGAAGAATCGAAATATGAAAAAATGGATTAGCCATAAATTGGACAAAAAACATTTTTTGAAAGAGAAAAATAGTCTATCCAATTAAAAATATCAAACATAGTTTGAAATGAATGTCTGGTAGACTACCAGCAGAAAACAACTACTTTCCTGGTAAATGCATTCACAGTGTGAATCGTTGCATGGACTACGAACAGATATAATTCGATGTTCTGCGTGGTATTCACCAGGAAAGTAGTTGTTTTCTGCTCGTAGTCCACCAGACATTCATTTCAAACTATGTTCGATATTTTTAATTGGATAGACTATTTTTCTCTTTCAAAAAATTTTTTTTGTCCAATTTATGGCTAATCCATTTTTTCATTTATTACGCTTAGTCAAGCTCTTAGCCACTTCCAAGTTCTGTAAAACTTGAGAGATTCGTTTCTGTTTCTTTCTTCTGCCGCATGATGTCGCCACATTGGGACAGGCGACGCTTCGAGTGGAGATCTTACGGTCTCTACTCGAATAACTACCCTGCACTGATGAGGGCCAATAAGCCCGAAACCGGTCTGTAGGTTGTTAGGCGTGCCTGTCTCGATGTGAATTTGTCACGTCTTAGGAAGAAAGAAACATTTGCGATCTGCATTCACAGTGTGAATCGTTGCATGAACTACGAACAGATATAATTCGATGTTCTGCGTGGTATTCACCAGGAAAATAGTTGTTTTCTGCTCGTAGTCTACCATACATTCTTTTCAAACTATGTTTGATATTTTTAATTGGATAGACTATTTTTCTCTTTGAAAAAAAAATCGAAATATTGTCGATGGAGTAAAAAAGTCAGCAGAATACTCGGCTAGGTGGTGAGATGATTCGTGAATTGAAGATAATTGAACTGAAAAGCAGTAACATACTCAAAATGATTCAGTCTCTCGTGTGTATGATTTTTTTGTCGAAGAAACGCTTGGAGACTGTATTTTTCATCATTGGTTTCATTTTCAGATAAATAAGAGAAATATTCTTGCCTCGATACTTCTTGTTGTTGGAATGTTTCTTCTCGGTCTACGAGTTCTTTTTTTCTGGAGGTTCATCCATGAAAAGTTTGTGACAATCTGAAATGTATTGTTTTGTAATTCTGATGTTTCAAAAGGATAATTGATAACTGATTTGATGATCAATTCCTAAATTTTATGACTGATTCCATCGAATCTGATATCAAATATAACATTTATAAGTTCGTACAGTATCTTAATTTTTCGAGACTGGGCATTGAAGTTGAATTTGTGGAGAAATTGTCTGGAATATAATTCTGAAATTTTGTTGGTTCACTGAGTAAACTGAGTTCATCCATGAGTGTTCGGAGTATTGATTACAAAAATTGAAAGAAATCACAGGAAGTAAGTTAGTGAGAGCGTGCTGGAACATGTATATTTTGAGAAATTTCAAACACAGGTTTTATATCATTAAGTTATGTAAGAATATAGGTCGAAAGCACCCTCGGAAAATTCTAAACTTCCAATTTGAAATTTGAATCGAATCAGACCATATAATTAAAAATATCTTACCTCAAATACACCCACATACCAAATTCTAATGAAATCAGATCATAAACAAACTCGTCCATCTTGGAGCCGCCATCTTGAACTTCTGAATTTTGAACACAAATTCTCCAATTCACACCCCGAAAAACTCCACGAACCAATTTTGGATCGAATCAGATCATAAACACATTACTTGTTCGTCATCTTGGAGCCACCTATTTTTGATAGAAAATTATTTATATTCGACCATAATAACCCCCAACATACCAAACTTGAATAGGATCGGACTAAAAATACAAAATAGCCCGCCCATCACGGAGCCGCCATCTTGAATTATGCCAAAACATCAATGATATCCTACCTTGAAAAACCCCCACATACTGATTTTTAATCGAGCCGGATCATAATCACAAAATACGTTTGCCATCTTGAAGCCGCCATCTCGAATCAGTGAATAGAAAAAACATAATAATCTGCTACCTCAAAAATGTCCATATTCAAAATTTTGAAAAAATCGGATCGTTATCACAAAATGCGTTCGACATCTTGAAGTCACTCTTTCATCTTTTTCTCTATAAAGTTATTTCATGAATTTTCACAAAAAAATATGCAATTAAATATTGATGGATCATAATCGTAATTCTGGACCCCAAAAACCCCTGAATATCAATTTTGAAGCCGATTGGACCATAATCACAAAAGTCGTTCGTCATCTTAGAGCCGTCATCTTGAATTGTTGACTTTTTATATAGAATTCATGATTTACGACCTTAAACATTCCCATACCAAATTTGAATAGATTTGGATCATAATCACGAAATTCATACGCCATTTTCAAGCCGCCATCTTGTTTTCTTTTCAAATGATTCCTTAATGCATTGTATTCAGAGTTATGAACACCTGTCAAATTTAAATTCACTCAGACATCTAAAAGTTGGTAAAACTTCACCTCAAAGATTCATACAGGTGAAGTAAAAATAAAACATCAGGAAAATAATTTTGTTAAAGGGAAGTTCGGTATGTCTCGAATTTGACAAATGAGGGATGGTCAGTCTGAGCCCGTCTAGATTCCATTACATTAAAACATCAAACAGGTGAAGTTGAAATAAACCGTATGAATAATAGGGATGCAGATGATTGATTCCAAAATGGTCTAAGTCAATATGAAAGTGGAGTACCTACCTATTGATGTTGCCTAAAATACCATACTTTGAAACAATGAGAAATAGTTTGATCGAAACGAATATGAAAGTTTCTCAGTATTTTCACTTTCACCAAGACAATTCGTGGTTTTATATTTTGGGATTTGAAGTTGCCTCATTATGGTTTTCTCTTTATTATTCATAGCATATATACATTTCTTCGTTTTACGATCCATCCTGAAAATAAATATTCAGTCACATAGTATTATTTCATGTATCAAGCTAACTGATCAACGTAACCTTTTTTAATTGAACAATAAACAGTATTCACGATAACTACTACCAAATTCAACTCACAGTACGATGTTGCGCAGACTGATAGTCATTCGAGCTTCAATTGCGACGCACGTGATGATTCGGAAAGAAGCAACTGACCATAGACCTCTGACCATCTGCGCATAATGCGTAGTGAAATAAGGCAACATTGTGCGGTCCTCACTTTATACGGTTCATAATAATATACATGGTAAAGTGACCTCACTTTGGTAGAAGCATATATAAAAATAAACGGACCCCACTTTGATATTGTGGCGGACGGTCCTCATATCGTTCAGATATACGCGAAAAAATCAACTCAGAAATGATCAACATTCTACGTGTATACTCGAGATTCTTATGTTGCCTTGCTTCGGAAGAGGACAGAAAACGTGAAATCAAGTGCTTAGCTCATCTCCTTCTGGTGGTCCTCACAACGTGCATCCGACGGTGTGTCCTCAGTTTGATAGCTGGCCGTATATATATATATATATATAAATATAAATATAAATATATATATATATATATTTATAAATAAACTCATTGAAATTGTAACATCCGTGTAGGAATGGTCACTGAAATGACTACTGGATGGTAGATAGTCTGAATCAAATATATTTGAAAGTCCATAAACTGTCTTAGGATTAATTATATCCAATACTAAATCTGTTGAAACATCTCTTATAATTGTTTCCGGTCCACCTCCCGGTTTCTTTATTTCTCCTGGGCAACTTCTTTCCTCTTATTTTTTTTAATATTATCATAAAATTTTTTCAATGATTCCTTTGCCCTAGGTATGCCTTCCGGTGATGAGGCATTAAAAAGGGAAGTTATTTTCACCCATGCATCTTCTTTCTCTCGCCAGGTAACAGCATCAGTTCTCTTATTTTCAATTATACTTTTATAAGTATAAATTAAATTGAGAAGTGTTGACTTCTCTCGTCAGGTGAAATTTGGACTCCTCTTCTTTTTAGATTCCTCATCAGCATTCTTACTCATTTTAAAACAATATTCTCCACAATTAAACAACAACACAAACAAAATATTCTCCAAGAATAAATTCAAAATTCAATGAATATGATGTGAAGAATGAAAAGTGTATGACAACATTGTCAATTGTAATGATTGTCACTCATTTTTTCTAGTTACAAACTAAAAAGTAACTAGATTCCTCGGTGTTGCCACGTCTTCACGCCGCTTAGCTAAGTTTTCGTTAACTAGTACATTAGCAAACCATCCAAAGCTTAAGGTTCACCTTAACTTTAAGTACACCTTAGTAAAGATGAACATTTGAGGTGGGCCGGTGCAAACGGCCCTAAGAGGACAACTCGTGACTTCACTAGTCTGAGTGCCATCAAAATCCTATATTGCACACTTGTTAGAACTCACCTCGATTATTGTTCCTCTGTCTGGTCACCACATTATGTAACCCAGATATCCAAGATTGATCGTGTTCAAAAAAGCTTTCTTAGATATGTTTCTTTCAAATCTAATTTCTTTTTTGATTATGCCTCAATTGAGAGTTATCTCAATATTCCATCTTTGGAGAATAGACGTAATCAGCGAGATCTATTGACTCTTTACAAGATATTAAATGGTGAATATGACTGTCCTGATCTACTTTCTCAAATCAGTTTAGTAGTCCCCACTCGCCTTACGAGACAGGTAGCTACTTTTCATATTCCCTACCATCGTACCAACATTGCTTATTTCAGCTATATCCCAAGATCCCTTAGAGCGGCAAATTCCTTCGATATTGACATCTTCTCAACGCCTCTTCATAAGTTTAAAAATCAACGGTGTCAGTGACCATCGTGTCATTTTATCTTCCACTTTTACACTGACTGTACTTGTATTTTTACTTTCCATTTATCTTTTTAATGTCTTCAATATTATCAATATCATATATGTTGTGTCTGTTGTTGTATTACTCACATAATGTATATCTTGTAATATTTTTTAATTGAGTTTGCCCGTATTAAACTAAAATAAATAAATAAATTGGGTATATGGACTTCTATTACGTCAGGTTTATTTTGATTCATTCAATAATTTTGACACGCATTTTGACACTTGTGGTAAAATTTGCAATATACTTGACAACACCATAAGACGACAGAGAATTTATTCACTTTGTGCGACACATCGATTGGTCGTTCCCTATTTTTGTGTATATATCGGTTATCGGTTTCTATCGAGATTCTCCAAGAATTATCCTATCATCTCCAATAGTATAACCAGGTGAGCATTTTCTACCATTCCCGTTATTCACTTCAATTCAAATATATATTGCCTCTTTAGTCTTCGTAAAAATTGGAATATTGGATGGCCCGTAAAAAAGCATTTGGTTTTATATAGTTCCGAGCGCTATTTTATCGTCGTTAAAAATGCATTGTTGCCTAATTTTTTTCTCTGGAATATCCGTTGAGTAGATAACTGAAATCTTCTTATAATTTTGGAAGTATATCAGATGCTATAGTGATTGTGGGCAGTAACTATCGTTCCTATTTATCATATTCACTCTCTGATTTAGTTGAATTCCGTTGAGAATCAGTTATTGTCTTTCTATATACATATAGTTGCCATTTTGCTCTTTTGTGACATTTTTGTTAAAGTGAGGTTTAAGGGCATTAGTTCACGTTACTGTAACGTGAAATTATATTTTATATCAGTCACTCAGCTGTTGAATTGTTGAATTTACCTGAATTCATGATGTCAAATTAAAATAAAATGAAGCAGCTTTCTGCTTTTCGTCAAACGGATATCAATCGGATGACAGATCGAACATATTTTTGATGATTTCCACAAACAACATACATCTTTAATCGAAATTGTTTCTACAATTGAAACTGAAAACTCGGAAGCATATGAAGCTGAACGAACAAGCTTCGACAATGATTATTATAGAATTCAATCTATTTATGAACAATTATTCGAGATAGATTCTCAAAATGTGTCACAGGTCGGACTAATTGTATCAGTTGCATTAAGAAATAATGTGCGTTTGCCAAAGTTGGAGGTGCCGACTTTTTCCGGAGATGTAACTAATTTTCGCTCCTTTATTGATCTGTACGACACGATGACTCACGATAATGATTCACTATCGAATATAGAAAAATTTAGTTATTTAACTTCGGTGGTAAAAGGCCCTGCTCTCGCTCTTATTCGTACAATACCTCTTTGTGCAGAAAATTATGTAATTGCTTATAATGCTCCAATTAAGCGATTGATGAAACTCAAAAAATTCCGGAAAATCGAGTAAACTCTAAAAATCTTAGAAAACTTTTGGATGAATTCACTGAGAATCTAGCAGCTCTAAAAACCCTGAAACTACCAGTCGCACAGTGGGACTTCATTTTATTTTTATGTTACCCGTTTTGAATTAGAAGAAGGTGAAAATGATGAACTACCGTCATTCACTTCTTTACAAGATTTTATTAGGAAGCAGTATGCAGCGTATGATGCTGCTGATTTCACTTTCCATAAAAAACCTCCACTCATTGAACCTCAAAGAAATAAAGTAAAATTGAACTCTTCATCTCAGACATTGAAACACAGTTCATCATTTTTTGGAAATTCTACGAAACTTAGTTGTTCCTATTGTAATAAGGTAGAACACCAAATTTATACTTGTCCTCAGTTCCTATCACTGCCTCCAAAGAAAAGATTTGAAGTTTGCAAACAAAAAACGTGGTGTACTAATTGCATAGGATCACGTCACTCGAACAAACAGTGTTCTCCTCGGCATGTAGGGAATGTGCTAAGAAACACCACACCTTGCTTCATTTCCAAGATGTCACTAACGTTACTCCATCTCCGGAGAATGTATCTCAGGATGTGACTTTCTCCCCTCCTCACCCCAATTCAACGTCATTGAATTCTGTTGTTGATGTTTTGACGGGTTCATCGGAAAAAGGTTTATTTAATTCGATGGTATTACTCGCAACGGCTAGGGCAAAAGTCCAGGATATTCATGGAATTTTTAATTAAGTCCGTATACTACTAGATTGTGGTTCCCAATCTACATTTATTAGTAGAAAATGTGCCAAACGATTGAGTTTGAAAACATTCAAAATATATGTCACAATTCGTGGTCTTGGCGGAGCAGAAACTGCTGAGGCTACTGAAGGTCCCACCTGTACGTTGTATTCCACGTACGATAATACTTGCAGTCTCGAAATTGATGCTCTAATTCTTGATAGAATTTGTAATCCTCTCCCTGATGTTAGTGTTGAAAGTAACTCTATCTCTGTTAATGAAAATTTGAAATCAGCTGATCCAAACTTTGGCAGTCCCGGTAGCATAGATTTACTCATTGGAGCAGATCTGTTTCCAAGTGTTTTAGCTGCTGGTCGTATTGTTGGTAAAGGCAAGGAACAAGCTGCCATAGAAACTATCTTTGGATGGGTCCTTATGGGACGATTGAATTGCCTTCCTCCTTCTCAAATTAGGAAATTGAGGAATTTCCCCGAACCAAACTATGGTCTTCAGATGAACTATTATGTGAAAAATATTCTGTGAAAAAGGGTTGATAATAGGAAATACATTTCGTGAGTCAGACCCAACATTTGGAAATTCCAAATCACTTGTTTTACGTCGCCTTCTATCATTGGAACGACGTCTCGTTCAAAATCCACTCATTTATAAGGATTATTGTGATTTTATGGATGAATATTGGAAAAGTGGCCATATGGATTTGATTTCAGGCACATCATCTTCTAATCATTCATCTAAACATTTATACTACATTCCCCACCATTGTGTTTTGAAGCCAGAGAGCAGCACAACCAAACTGAGGGTAGTGTTCGTCGCCTCTGCGCATTCTTCTAATGAACGATCATTAAATGACACCTTATTAGTTGGTCCCAAACTTCAAAGGGATATCATTTTCATATTGCTCAATTTCAGGCTATTTTCACATGTATTCACTGCTGATATAAAACAAATGTATAGGCAGATCCTAGTCACTCCTCATCAGAGAAGTTCATCGAAAATTCCACTTCTGGAAGATATGGTGCAGAAGCAAACATTGCCAAATCAGAGTTCAAGAATTGCACCATATTCAATGAAAATTTTGTTGCTTTGGAGCTCCATAAGCTGCAGATTTATCTGAATGAGCCTATATATGTTGGTCAAGCTGTTTGAGACCTAGCGAAGAGTACTATATATGACTTTCAATATGGATATATGGCATCGACGTTTGGTGATTGCTCTATATTATATACTGATACAGATAGTCTGATCTATGAGATCTGCGATCAAGACCCGTATAAGGTGATGAAACGTGACTGTCGTAAGTACTTCGATACATCGGATTATGCTGAAGATAATCCATATAATATACCACGGGTGAATAAAAAGGTTCTAGGAATGATGAAAGATGAGATCAATGGTGGTCCAATGACGTACTTAGTGGGGCTCCGGGCAAACTTATACGCAACAAAAGTGTTGAGAACTGAGTAGGAAATTTGACAAAAAAGAAAAAACTACTAGAGGATGGTTATGATGAGGAAGAGATCGATGAGATCATAACACGATTGGGTTTAACGAAGAAAGCGAAAGGTGTGAAATCATCTGTACTCAAAACTAAATCACTCTTGAGGACTATATAAATTGTTTGAAAACCTGACAGAAGAAAACTGTTTCACAAAATGTCATTCGCTCTGAAAAACATCAGGTGCACTCAACTGTCCAATACAAGATTGCACTAAGCCTTGAAAATGATAAACGCTATTTAATTCCTGGAAGTGATTAAACGCTACCGTGAGAGCACTATTCAATCCCGTCGAAAGGGGCGATGGAAATTAAAAGCAATGTGTGATGTACCTTTTCATGAAAAACAAGATTTTATGTATATTTATATATGAAATAAATGAAAGCATGCTAACATTTATAGACTCTCATAAAATGTGGATTAGATCTTTTCAAAAAGACACAATAAAAAAACGAGCCGATCACTATACCTCAAGGGTGGTTTGGAAACTAGTGAAATACTCCATCAATTTCAATTTTTCGATCAAAATGTCAAGTCTTACAAAAGTTAAACATATTCTTTTCGAATATATCGTGATAATCAAGTTCATAACAAGGATAACAATGATGTAGTAAAATCATTTGCTGTTCCCTTAATTTGGGAAACTTAATTTTTTTTTTGGAAATTTATTATATTATCAACTTCATGATGGGAACTTTCTCTGAAGTTTTTTTGTAAATATCTCTCACAACTTTCACATGGATTCCTCTATAATTGGGATATGTTAACTTGAATATTCTCTTTTCAGCGAGAGTACCGAATATTATGAACATTATTTCCACCGCAAAACAACTAAACCCATCTAATCTTTCTTGCAAGTGTTTTTTTATATTATGGAATTCGTTTATTTCTTTAGTTTCGTCCAATTAAAACTAAACACTACTATACTATAGTCTCAGTAGTAAAAAACAAATATCACTAATTTTTGTTCGTATCCTGTAAAAATTTATTTCCTGCTCAGAATAACTGAACCAACTACCTCCTTCAAGTAGTTTTCTGAATATGGAATTCATTCTTTTTACAATAATGAAAGATTTTTATCCTGCACGCTCGTTGTGAATGACAATAAAATTCAATCAAAAATAAAAACCTAAAGTCGGTCGACTACAAAATAAAATAAACAGAAAAACAACTTTATTTTGACTATAGTTTCGGCGATACAGCCATCATCAGACGATAATAATATTTTAAATCAAGAAACAGAAGGAAAAACCATATCAATAAGCATTATCACAACCGGGAAGTCAACTTTTAGATAAACATGGTGTTTTTGAATTTGCGCAACCACCAAAAGAACCAAACAATAAACATCAATAAAGTTGAGTCGAAGAGCATCATCCTCATTGATGGTAGTCAATCATTCAACTCGATAAGATTCATTGAATTCTTTGATTCCGTTATATCTGAACATTAAACTAACCGATTCTAACTAATGATAAAGAAAAAATCAATTCATTTTGAACAATAATGAAAGAAGAAACTTTTCATTTTGGAAAAATTATCAAAAATAATGACAATACTGCAGTACTAACACCATGTACACAGATTTTTATTTTTTTTCTAGTATATCATTATTACTCCCATATATATTTTTTCAATATAGGGGGTGGACATTCCTCATTTCAGTGAATCAATAACTATTGATGAACTATATGTTAGGTTAATTTTTCATGTCGAATAAAGGAACTTGCATTCCATACACGTCTAGATATAAAAAAACTGAACGAAAATATCATTCATTTTTTTATTTTCAAATGAAAGTGATACATCAACTGCAAATACACAGATTCGAAAATTTTCAATTCTTCGATTTGTTCGTTTCCGAGCATTCGATTAAAAATAAACATTCCACACGCACCCATTGATTTCATGTTTGAGATCGTAAACGAAATATTCCTTTCTTCCTGAAAATATTTCCACAAAGAATATGTTGAACAGGTCCAATTCCACGAGGAAAACGCAAGGTTTCGTAAAAGTTTCATCAGAAAATATTCACCGATACTCACCTTTAGCGATAAACCTCAATTCAGGCGTGCATTTCCTACGTGAAAAATTGTATGCCACCCGACAACAACACTTTGACATCGTTTTTTCCCCTGCCTAGAGTTGATAGTAAAGAAGGTTTGTGAAGCAGATTATTTGTATTCATGAATACTTATTGAACAGTTGCAACATTTTTTCAAAACAATTATTCATGTAATTTTTTTCTCACAAGTTTTATTTCAGTGAAACTTCCAGGGCATTTTGTCAATATGTCCATTGCTGATAATTTTCTAAACCTTGTAGGACGCATCATTGGTTGATGACTCAAAACCAGTGTCGATATGAGATATATCCATTGTATGTTGGTATTCAGAAAACTCTAATCGAAATTGGACTTAGTTTCCTATATGAAAGGAAATGTTATTACTTACAGTTTTGACCGACAAACCAAAGAAAATCAACGTCGTTAATTCCTTAGATAATATTTTTTCTTTCTTTCTAGGAATCCGTTCTCTTAGGAGAGTTTCGCTACAGCTGAGGGTGAATATTGAGTGATGAAAAATCAAAACTCGTTGGAATCTACATATCATATACGGATATTCATTACTTTTCACTTCTCGATAAACCGAAAGTGATAGGTATAACCACAGATTGTGTAGGTACCCACCACCACTTTTAAAGCCAACTTGTTCCCAACTCTTCTAGTAGCCTCGTATATGATAATGTCTCTTCTAGTCACAAATGTTTCTGACTTCTTCCGTTACCCTATATACTGTTAAGTTGGGTAAGTACGACCCTAGAATGTGTATCCGCCACCACTTTTGGAGCAACTTGTATATCTTTTCAACTCTTCTCATCACCTTGTATATGATTTTATCTCTTCTAGTCACCCTTCATACTGTTATGTTGGGTGAGTACGACTCCAAAATGTGTAGGTACCTGTCATCTCTTTTGAAGCCCCGTATATGATTTGGTAACTTCTAGTAACAATATAAATTTTGTGTCTCACTTGTCTTGTTACCCCGTATACTGTTGGGTTCAGATGATAAATGTCACGTGTCACCTATTAACATTGATCCGCCGTGTATCCTACCCTCCACTCTGTATATTTTTTTGTGTGCACAACGCATCAAATCTGGAAAGTTCTGGCATGCGTATTTCAACCATAGCACAACTCATCTCTGCTACTGCTCATAACTTCACTACACCCTACACTGTATAATTTTCTATTAAAATATTTTATAAATTGCTCATGTATTTTTGTCACTCGATACCTCACTGACATACATCAATTTCGCGGTTAGAGCTCTCTCAGCGTTTGACCTTGAATTGGCCAAAAATTGCCAGAATAAACCTTAGATTTTCTTATGGAGATTAACACGGGAAAAGTGGTCAAAATGGTCTAGAACCGGTGCAGCATATTTACTTCAAGGCAGTCAAAAATCACATTTACTGGGTCATCGGAGACCAGTTATTAACTTACGAGGAATTTTCAACATTATTAACGGAAATTGAAGCTCTGCTAAATTCACGACCCCTGTGTCAATTTTCGGCAGATCCCACTGCACCAGAAGCCTTGATTCCAGCCCATTCTTTAACTTTGACACCTTTGCGGTGATTTCCTTCTGATAATTACGAAAATATTCCTCTCAATCGGTTAGATAGGTTTCAGTTAATCGATAGGATGGTTCAAGGTTTTTGGTATCGTTGGTGGATTGAGTACTTGAGTAGTTTACAAATTCGTAAAAAATGGAATAGTCAACCACCTAACGGAAGTTAACGTTGTGATATTGAAAACGGATAACGCACCCCCCTTGCATTAGCCGTTAGCGGTGGTGACCGCGGAGCATCCGGGGAGCGACGGAATTGTACGTAACGTAACATTAAAAACGAGTGAGGGCACGTTGACGCGACCTGTAGTAAAGTTGTGTCCACTGCCATGACAGTAGGTTCTTCTCGGAAGATAATAATTTATCAGAATTTTGGTTTGGATTTTTTTTGTTTTATTTCTATTTTTTTCTTGTTTTTTTGGGGCAATCTAGATGTAGGTGAAAAGATCTAGCAAGTCTGGATTGGTATAATCATATGTAAAATTCATGTGAGAGCTGATGTTTATTTATATTTTTTTATGATCGATGAAATTATATTTTGTTTTCTCTTATGGTTACGAATACTGCTGAAATATAAATAGTTTTCAGGGTCGAGGGTATGTTCTGGCGTGAAAATTACAAATCCGATTTGAAAACATTGTAATCCCACTTTTCAAACGATCGAAACATTTTTGAGGATTCAGGAAAAGAAAGAACATACAGAGACATACGGTCGGTGTATATCCCGTGCGGTTTTTTTCGAATTCAAATTTCTGAACATCACTATCGAATTTAGCTACATTGCGGCTAGCTGGTCCTTATCGTTCAAACATACAGTGAAATCACTCAATAAATTCTATCTCAATACTCTTTCCTCCAATTTTTTCCATTTATTCTAGTGAAGAAGAATTATTGGACGATTGGAAAATTCCCAAGTAGCACATGATATTGGCTGGAAATCGATTTTATATTGGACCCATATTGATATATTGTAAAAGTGAAAATAATATTGATCCAATATGAGTGAATATTGTGGAAACCATATTTTTATATGAATGTTGGTGAAATATTGGCTCAACCATTCCTAAACATAGTTTGTCGTTTACGATATTGCTGCTATATTTGTTAGGATGTTCGAAAACAATATTGAATTGATCATATTTATCGATGTTTTTCTATATAGTTTCACCAATATTGGTCAAACAACATCATCTTCATATCGTTTTCATTATTTATATCCAATAGTGCACTACCAATATTCATCTCATATCAATAACACTTTCTCCATACAATATTGCATTTTCAAGTTCGATATAACATTGGTTTATTATTTCGAGAATAATATTGAGAAATAACATATTCCTATATTGAAGAATATCGTTTTAATAATATCATGTAGGCAATATTGTTCAAATATAATTTCTACTAATTAAAATCAATATTGGTATTTTCATATTCATCCCATATAAATTCTTGGAATAAAAAAAAATATCACATTTTTGAGTTTAAGGGTGATATTGTTCAAATAGTTGACCTACAATATGTAGAGAGTTGTATTAACATAATTATTGGTTGATATCGCTTTTATCTTATCGTGTAGGCAATATTGTCTCCATGTGGTTTTCAATATCGATAATCTATATTGGCATCTCAATATTCGCACCATATTGATTCTAGAGGTTGAAAACAATATTGTGTTTTCAAGTTTGAGAGCATATTGGCTGAATAGTTCATTCCCCATCATTTTGAGTGTCATATCCATCTATATTGTTTGATATGATTTTTAATAGATCGTGAAGGTGATATTGTATACATATTGTTTTAAATATCATAATCGATATTATGATCTTGGTATACGTTTTATATCGATTCAAGAGGTGAAAAATAATATTGTATCATCAAGTTTGAGACCATATTGTTTGAATAGTTCGTCCATATATTATTTAAAATTTCATGTATATTTTGGTGATATTGTTTCTACTATATCGTTGAGGTAATGTCTATACATGTTATTTTCAATTCTATAATCAATATTGTTTTCTCGATATACGGTTTATATCGATTCCGGAGAAAAAAAGTTGAAAGACATATCATTTATTTTATGGTGATGGTGTCTACATATAATCCATATTTAAATTTCTATAGGATTCGTTCCATATCAATTCTAGTAGTAGATAACAATGAGTATTCAATCCATGGTTGAATTTTTTAATATTGAAGCAACACCATCTTCGGCATCTTCCCTTCACATGGCAGACATAACTTGGATAACTCTTCCCTCTGGTCTCCCCACTACGCACCCTTCAAGTTGCTTCAAGAGAGACGCAAGACGCATATTCTCCTAGTAGTCCTGTCCTATAGTTGATAGTTCATCACGGTTGTTCAAGTTCAAACAAACAGCAGCTCAACATTGATGTCAAATCACCAGAATCCTGAATGTAGATTGTGATTTCACGATATCAATCGTCTAGTCTAGAACTATAAGTACTGGAGTACGTCTATGTTCTAATCTGATATGCCACTCGTGTGCTGTTTTTCGAAATTTCTAATAAATTTCAATTGTTTTACGAATAATACGATACTGAATTCTAAATGAAAGGATACGGTTACAGGAGGAGATGAATCGAATTTATTTTATGTCTATGCAAAACTTCACCAATTTCGAATACTGATCACTCATAAATCGAATTTAAGTTGAATAAAAGTGACTTCAATCTCAATGAAAGAAAATTATACTTTAAAAAAGTCAGGTGTCGATAAATCCAGGAATCTTTGATGGGGATGGGGAGAGAGGACGAATTCTTATGCTGGGTTTATAGATTCATAAACTAATAACTTAGAAATAACAATTAAAAATTAGGAATCAAAAATCAGGAAGGTGTTTATATCTGTTATAGGACAAGCTTTTATGTTTTGTCTGTTGAGTGACCATGCTTATTAAATAAATAAATAAATATACAATACTTCAATAATTAAGAATCAGATCTTAAATATTTTATGATTGAAACCTCGTTTGCATTTCAAAGTGTTCAATTGAATAATATTATTAAATGAGCAGAAAACCAAAAAACTCATGAACCTGAAACCTGATCAATCAGGAACAATAAATTTCAATACTACCATGACAATTGATGGCATTCGGATAGTTTTGCGCGTTCTGTCCACAACATTTCTTAATTCTTAATTGTTGAAAAGTTGAAAGTTGACCAACTTCGTAATTCTTATTTATCAATTTAAGAGACAGATATGAATGTATAAACCTTCATAGACATTCTCATGTATTGAACATTCTTAATTAAGTTGTTAATTTAATTTTCAGTTTAGTTGAATCTATATAAACCCAGCATTACGTTATTTCCTATCTAAACATTTTGTGTTTGTGAGAACTAAATCCGATTATCATATAATATCATAGAAACCAGCAATGCTGAAGAAATGACCACCACTCCGTTCTCAAGTCGGCGGTTGCCATGGCGACAAATACAGGAAGCGTTTTTTGCGATTTTTACTGCCCTTCATTGCATCATTCTTCTCAAACATTCTACAGGTTCAAGTCATTTACTCAACACCATTTCATTCGTTTTGTTTTGCGGCAGACAGTGTTGTGTTGGTTGGTTGGTGCAATTTCAACAAAAAGGTGAGTATCTTGTTTTTCATCTTTTGATTATTGAAATTAATTGAAATCTATCATACATGTTGTATTTTTTTGTGTGGTTCTCGACGAAACCAATATAATTATAGTAAACTGACGAAACTTTTAGCTCGGGCCCGAGCTCGGGAGAGAGGAGAGATACTGATGACTGGTGTGTTATAGTGTTATGAGAGAAATTTATTCATCAGAAAATTTCATATTGAGCTGGTGCATCTTCTGAAATGAAAGTTTCTTTTCTAATCAATGTATCTGAAGAGAATTCATCTATATAGGTACACCGATATACCTACTTTGCGGACAACATTCATCTTATTTGAGGAGTAAATGATTCTGGGTGATAGTCAAGGCACTAGATATGCTTATTTGAATTTCAATAGATTTCCGTGGTTTCTTCTGGATACCCGTGGTGTCCTGATGTATTTCCATCGTTCCTGATGTATTACCGAATTACCGTATGTACCTTGGTATATACAGGGTGAGTTCTTATTTGTAGCAGGACTTCAACAGCTCAAAGAAGACAATTAGGTATTCGAGATGAAAACAATATAATGTGTGGGATACGTTTCCGATTTACAGGGTGTCGAAGTTTTGAATTGTTCTCATGTTTTAGAAATAATAATAATAATAATAATAATAATAATAATGTGTACTCTTCAGGTACAATATTTACAGGAAAAAAAGAAACTTGAATAATTTAACTGAATATGTTAAATAAAAATGAAATAAGGCGGACCTTTACGTGAGAGTAATTCGAAAATTTGGTATATTATACGTATTACCATATGGGTAAAGTAACATTCTGATAATGATTATTTTTTTGGATATGTAATATGTGTATGAAAGAATATAAAAATTTGTATACATAAATTCGAATAAGGGGACTACCATTATTTAAATTATCAAGTTTTCACAGTTTCACAAAATATCACAGTTTTACTAATGAAATGTACTGCTGATTTTTAAAATAATGAATTGAAATTTGCTACACTTATCACACTTCGAAAACTCTTGTACTAGGTACAGCGTTCTTGAATACATACAAAGTGATACATTTTTGGGGGTCGTACCCTCTGTCGCACCCAATTTGACCCTCTCGAACTTCTTCACGTGCTTCCACTATTCTCAATGAAATAGTAATATGAATTATCCCTTTGATTTGGATTATTTTTGCTTTCCTGCATGTTTTTCGAGAACTGTATGGATTTCTAGAAAAAATGTCAAATGATTTATTTTTTGCAATAAAACTATTTTTCGAACACACATCACTTATTTGACATTTATTCATTGAAATTAACGACTAACAATAGTTTTTGTGTTACTAGGCAGAAAAATATAATATTTTATACCGCGGATGGTGTTTTATGGCCAAGGCGTCGCCGAGGCTAGGAAAGCAGCCATAGCATTATATGCCATTTGGAACATAACTTTTTTCTCCAAATTGAATTCAAAGCCTGTCAAGTTTCATCGAAGAGTCGGTTGATGTCATTTGAAGAAAACATTATTAAGAATTGTCAAATTCAATGAGGTGTATTCTGAAGATTTAGTTTTATTACAAGGAGTAGGTATGTATACATTTTTTGACATTCATCTCGAAATCCATACAGATTGAGAAAAACATGCAAGAGTGCGAAAAATATATCCAGAAGAAAATCTTATTTAGACCATTTCATTGGAAGCAGAGGCGGTACGTAAAATAGTTCGAAAGGGTTGAATGTACGATCCCAAAAAGTGTATCACCATGTAGGTATTCGAGAATGCTGAAAGGTCTAAAGTGTTGAGTTTTCGAAGGGTAATAGATGTACCAGTAAATTTCAATTCATCATTTCGAAAATTGTGGAAGATTTTCAAATCATAAAAAAATTCAAAATAGAACAAGATTTTCCAGCTAAAAAGACTGACTCACCCTGTGTACGGATTTCGTAGTTTTATAGATTTCCTGGATTTCCAAACTTGATGACCACGTCACAATTTCGATAATAAATAAGCGCAAGCGTATAGATGCATGCGCAGATGCATGCGCTTGCACAAACAAAATGAGTGCGGTCAGAATTTTTGTTTTTGCAATGGTCGAAATATACTATTTTCAATAGAATGAATTTCACAACTTACAATTACGTAACTCACAATTTTACAATTTTCAATTGTATTTGCGTGTGGAAAGGTGAAACTTTGCGCACTTGTTCAATTTATTTTTCATGAAATGCATATCGAATCAAAGAGAAATGGGTTTACATCATCTAAATTTTTTTTTCAATGTCACATTTTCATTCTGCATAACTGTGGCATTGGAATTCATTTAAAGGTAATTATTTTTAGAGGTGAATTATGCCTAAAAGATCAGCAAAATCAATGTTCCTGAAGAGAATGATTAATGATTCACAAGAATCAAAGAAGAATAGACCCAATACGAGAAATAGTTTCGAAAATGATGATTTACCAAAAGAACAATTATTGACTGGAAATGGTAATATCCATGACACTAAAAACACACAAATACACACTAGTGCTTTTTCTATAAATGAAGCTGCTCAAAGAGAAACTCAAATTACTGAAGAATCCTCTTCTGAAACTGCTGTCAACATTCATCATGGATATTGCAAGGAAAATGAAGTATTTTCTTCTGAAAGTGACAAAGTTTTTCCTAAAAGCAACGAGGAATCTGAAAGTGACGAAGTCTCTTCTGACAGTGACCACATAGTCAATTCTGAGAATGATGAGGCCTATCCTGATCGAGTTAATCCATCACAGGAAGTTGAAAATACGGTTGATGATGATGCAGAGCAATATCCCTTTGAGCAGAATGGTGGGTTATCAAGAATATATTATTTCTCTGAGTGTTATTAAGATTTTTTCGAGAATATCGGCATCAAACTATTCCCCCCTTTCACCGGTTCTGTACATTTCGGTATACTTCCCATTCACATCACATCATTCAGCATAATCAGTTGAAATGTCCTTCCTGTTTTCTGGTGATTCACTCATACATTCGCACTGATTATTTGGTACATATATACTTCAAAATCTCATTTCATGTCTAGGTATACTGTGAGACAAACAAAAATTTATCAAATAAAATAATTGCAGACATAAACAAATCGATACACTATTACCAATATTGAGAGAAAAATATCCAGAATTACCGTTATCTAGTAGAAGACTTTTGGGTACTGTTCGTACTCTTGAAATTGTTGAGATGTTATCTGCAAGAAATACTCCTGGAGAATTTTTTTACGTGGGACTCCAAAATTCTTTGCGTAGGGAGTTGGACAAGGGTGTAGCACGACTCATAAACGAATCACATACGAACGCACTTCGGCTCATCTTCAATATTGATGGATTACCGATTCACAAGAGCTCGTCCACGCAATTTTGGCCAATATGTGGAACAGTATTTGTAAAAGGTCGAAAATTGGATGTATTCACAGTAGCAATATACAAAGGAGACTCAAAACCAAATAATTTGGAAAATTATTTAGAAGGTTTTACTTCTGAGTTGAATGACCTAATCGAGAATGGTTTGAGTTACAAAAATATAACTTTCTTAGTTGAATTGAAAGCTTTTATTTGTGATGCCCGCTCACTTCTGAAATGTATCAAATTTCATAATAGCTTCCATGAGTAGTGAAACAAAGCGGGCACCAGATCGAAGTTTCAATTCACGGTGGCGCTGGTGTCGCTGCGTTACATGTCGCTGATAACTGCTTCATTCATGATGACGTAGTCTGACGTCACAAGGTTGCCGCTTTGACATATGACAGGTTCTCCAATTGAGATATGTCGGTGGCGCTAGTGTCCTCGATGTAGAGGTTGCGCTAGTGTCGTTCTGCAGTCCTCGATGTAGAGGTGGCGCTTGTGTCATTGTTACAGGCCTCGAGGTAATGGTGGAGCCATATCGAATATGCCCATGTAACAATTTGACATATGACATGGAACACTTCCCAATCGACATCTTGTCAATTGGGAAGTGCTCCAAGTCACCGCTGATTCATCCAACAATTAAAAAAACCTTCGACGAAGACGGGATTTGAACCCGAGACCATCGGACTATGAATCCGATACGTAACATCATTGCCACGACCACTACACAGTGTAATTAACGGTGGAAATCGAGGCGACGAGAGACTCGCGCTCGCGCTGTGTGACGTAATCGGGCTAGATCCGTTTCAGCGATATCTAAGTGGTGCGTTCGCTTGTTACATTGTTGCCGGACGTTTGAAATATTCCGAGTAACCGTTGCGTATACATAGTTGCCAAAAATATGCCATTTCAGATATGGATGGCGACGAGAGACCGCGCGCGCTGCATGACGTAATCGAGCTAGATTCGTTTCAGTGATATCTAAGCGGTGCGTTCGCTTGGAACATTGTTGCCGGACGTTTGAAATATTCCGAGTAACCGTCGCGTATACATAGTTGCCGAAAATATGCCATTTCAGATATGGATATATTAGGGGGCTGCGTTGGGCAGACGGGGGGACTCTAAGACGATAGGTTCTTCGTGTTTCCACTTGACTTTTTCTATTTGTAAATTATAGAGAGTCAGGTTGGCCGAGCGGTCTAAGGCGCCAGCTTTAAGCCCTGGTTCCCACACCTGACAGAGTTTTTTATAAGACTTTATATTCTCATGAATCGTCTGTCGATGTACCCATTCAAGTCGAAGCATGATGAGGAACACATACAATTTGGAATATCGTTGCTCTGAAACATCAAAACGCTATTGCTGCAGAAAAAAGTGTTTTTCCATATCAGATCTCGATGATGTAGTTGACGGAATGGCATGCAAAGTGTGCGAAAACTTTTGTTATTGCGCATGCGCATGTCATTCTAGACGTTAGAATGACGTAGTTGGGTGTTTTGTAACAGTTGCCAGATGTCTTTGGAAGAGTATAAACGACAGCTGCAGAAATTCCAGAAGAAAATAAGAGAACTCAACCACATAATTCAACACTACGAAGATAAACAGCAAATGATTAAAACTTTTTCGAAAATTACTTTATTGGAAACGATATCGAAGAAAACATCATGGCAATCTTGAAATCATCATTTATATTGCTATTTTCAATGATGGAAAACATCTTGTACATGAATGTACCCAACAAAGTTAGCGAAGCAGGAATTTGCTTCAATAATGATACAACATGTCAGTGGACTGCTATGAAGAAAGTATTCATCAATGGTGGTCAAATGGAAGTGTTCTCGATAGAAGTGCTGCCGCCGGGGGGAAATGAAACAAAATTCAAAATTCGGTTGATTTTCGACGATAGAACCTTTGGGGAAATGGGAGATTGGCAGCAGCTTATTCCATCACCTATGTCAACATCGCCACCACCACCACCGCCACAAGTGGATTACGAAAAATTCTTCACAAGCTTGGATACTTTATTATACATCAATTTAGCATTTGTAGCTATGCTAATATTACTCATTATTGTACATCGTTTCTGGAAAGAAATAAAAGTCTATGTGTTCTAGAACAATATTTTTTATTTAGGTAAAATAGTACAAAACCAATTGTATAGAGTATGAATATTTTGAAGACTGCACTGGAACTTTTCTCCTCCTCCAAAAGATGATTCATGCATGCTGGAGTCGTAGGTTGAAATGTGACAGTTTGCCACCGACGCATCAAAGTCCTCCAAATTGACGATATCACAGCATATCTCCAATTCCTCCAACTGTATCTTTTGATGGCCTCTTACGTAGATGAGATTTGCCTGATGCAGATTATTTTGTAGAATTTGGTTCATCTCATTAAGATCCACATAGCCACTAGAGTATTTCAAGCCATGAATGTAGCGTTCAACATAGTTTACCATCTTTTTATCTTCTTTGCTCAAATTAGCGTACTCTGTGGATGGCTTAAATAGAAAATTACTGATTTTTGACATCTCCTTTTGACATCTCCTTCGGGATGAATTCTCCAGCAACGACGAAGCCTTGAATGTCAACCAGTGCGATATCCATGACGTCTTGGAATGAACTGAATGAACATCCCTTCACTCATCAATCGATATTTCGAACAATTTCGCTGAGTGGGAGGTGTTCCATGATTTGGTCGTGAATAATGATGCAATATGCCTTGGTGTTTGCGGGAAAGCCCATGGTTGCTTCAATATCCAACTTGATGTCGACTGTCGAAGCCTTCGGACCGAGACTTCTTCTCGAACAATCAATGACAAACATTGATCGAGTTTTGAATTCGGTAAAGTTCATTAGAGAACGCTTCAAGAGACAATTGTGATAGCTCTTGTTGAATTCCGAATAATTGTGGTAGGCGTCAGAGTATTGATCAGTGAAAAAGTCTAGAAGTGCTCGTTCTTGCGGATAGTAGTCACCGTTCAGAGCCAAGCGTATGGATTTGATGTTGGCATGATCGAACAATGTAACATCCTCATCAATCTTTTTGGTTTGGAAAAAGACAACGACATATCTGGGGCTCTCCATTGCCGTACAAGTTTTGACAGACCAAATTTCGGTGGTGGAGTTTTGGGTTAGTGCAGGCAGTTCGTGCAATTCCCATTTGCGAAACGCTATCATCATAGGTTCATCTGCTCGCACACGCTTCAACAGCTGAAATTTTATATCATCATTCGGAGTGAGGTGTGGCACTTTCAAGGTTATGCTCTCGATTGTGATTTTAGCAGTGCTCTTTGTCAGACCACTTGCAGGTACATTATTGCCGCCAGTAACCGCCTTTTCTTCAACTTTCACGCTGTTGGCATCACTGCGTGATCGAACCAAACGAATCGACTGCTTTCCCAGTGTCGCCACCTGATGGTCATTGAATATGGAGAACAAGTGTTTCAGTGGAATGTTCATGGTGAATGTTTTGTCTGCATTGAGAATGGGAGCATTTGGATAGTTCCATCCTGCTATAGCTAGATGGCGCGAATCTCCGGGGCATAGCACAAATATCCTCTAGCTGTGCTCGTTATTCCCGGATATCTGGCAGCATCCAGTTCCTTATTGCACAACTCATAGGTACAAGAATCAAAGAGATATGCACCAGCATTATGAGTCAAAGTGCCCGTACCACCTCCAGTTACATCTAATTTAGCCTTGATGGCGAGAACACCTTCAATTATGGCGAGCCATGCATCTGCTTGATTGATAGTAATGTCTATGACATCATTGTTCTCAAACGACTTGACGTACGGATGATAGGTACGCCACTCCACTTTGGTGATGGATTCATCGAACCTTGGTTTGCGAAAGACGTCGAATACTGGAGCCGTCATGGACATTGTAACCGATTGATTTGAGAAATAGGATATTGGATAATGTCAATTGTTTCCTCGAACGATGACGGGGCACCACGTCTGTCTTGCTCAAGGACGTTCTTGAGACTGATGTGGAAGCAGGATACTCTTCAGATTTATAGGCAGAGTTATCAAACACTAATCCCATCGCTGAAGTTTCTTCAATTCCAATCTGATTATGATCTCTTCACCTCTAAAATTCACCTGCCTCAAGTCTTGATCTAGTATTCGCAGTGTAATATTTGGCAGTTCTCGTCTACTAACTATGGGTAGATAGATAAGATTTCTTGGAGTTTCGTCTATTGCGTACCCGGGATCGACCGAAATGGCAAATTCGTATATCGTATGTGAAGGTCTGTCGTTGTAAAGAGCTCCAGCAGTGACGTTACTGTCAATGTGAATGGTTCGGACTTTGGCTATGTTAACAGGCAAATCAGAACAGTGAACTTTTTGTGCTTTCAGCACAGAGTCTGAGAATCCCAATACTTTAGCAATACTATCCTTGGGTGTGAAATCAATGTTGAACTTATTGCTCGAGATCTCACACTTTAATGTATTGTTATTGGGTTTCAACGAGAATATATCGTCGACGTTTTTTGCACTCGAAATATTCAATTCTATTCGAATGAATTTCTCAATGTCGATAATGTCGTATGATCCTTCAGGAATTTCTATAATTTTTGTGGTTTTAGATGCTGCGTCCTGCAGATAAACTTTGGAAGCACCTCTTTCTATATTTGGAATGCTATTGTAGCAGTGGAATCCCAACAATGCTAGACCGTAGTCTGACTCCGGATCGAGCTATAGTGGCGTGAGAAAGTCTATGGAGAGCGTAGAAGTGCGACTCTTCAACGTCAATATCAAAGACATGACTGATGCGCATGTGACATGTTATTTGTTTTTATAGAGAAATTCCAAGCAGAGACGTCCACAATTACTTTGTTTATAATTCTGATATTGATCATTATTATAGAGGATTTTCACATTTTCACCAAAGTATCGGGCCAATTCTTTTGGTGGTTTCAACATTCCATAACTATCGAAATATTCCACAACATTATCATGTTCCTTGTAAGCTACCCAATGTGTACCAGAATGATTTGAAGTATCCAAATTTATTATTGCACACTCGTCACGATGACGCCATGGGCCGGTAGGTGGTAGAGTGTCTCGCATAAAAACACCTCGAAAATGTGGTATTTTCAGCTGTTTGGCATACTTTATTATTTCTGAATCGTACATGGATTTATTGGGTAGCTTAGCTAATATTTTTTTTTGTTTCTTTAAAAATAGTCCGAATCCTCGTGATGTCTTGCGTAGATACAAGCCCGAACCGATAGCCTCCATCGCTTTATTATGACGTCGATCTTCTTCCAGTTTCTTTGTGGCATTTTTAGCATCAATAACAGTCCACCAGCCAAGGATCCTAGAGCTCCCAAAGCAGCAAAGATCGGAATCAGCGGAAAGATACCACCACTTTTCTTTTCCGAATCGAACGGTATGATTCTTGGTACTCGAATCTTTTTCTTGCCTCCAGCTCTCTTGATGGCAATTCTAGCTGCTCTAAGTGCAGCAAATGCAGATTTTTTCAAACCACTGCCTTTATGGTTATCACTACTACTACTACTATTGGATTTTGGAAGAACATTTTTTATGAACTTCATAACATTGGCAAATGTAGGTCGCAGACCCATACCAAGCTTGCGTTTAGCTTTCATCCCGGTAGTAACTAGCCAAGCTGCAGCTTTTTCTTTGAATTTTGCGTCTTTCGCTTTGACTCTTTCCCACGCTCTATTCTCGAGTACCCAATCGGCTTTGTGGCGCTCCTCCAAAGATTGATTTTGTGAATATGCAATGTCGTGTTGTCGACAGGCGTCGTCCAATGGATTAATGCCTGTGTCTCCTCGAGCAAGCCTCTTTTCTAGCTTTGTACCTGGTCCACAAAAGCTATAGCCTGGTATGTGTAATTCGATGGGGAGCTTATTGATTACAGAATTCAATACACCCTCACCGTGGTAGAGCAACATGTAGAATGATGAGTATGAAGAGCGCCACCTATATTTATAGCAGCGTACCTCAATGCATACGATCACATTATGGAGGTCGTTCAACAGTAACGGACGCTACCTATCGAGAACTTGGATGTGGTAGCTAATTGTGAATCGATAAGTAGTAGTAGTGGTAAACATGGGAAACTGCTTCCGCATTCCTTCAGAGCCATCTTCTGTGGACCCAGTGGATGTGGAAAGACCAATGCAATGCTGTCCTTGCTTTTCAGTCCGAATGGCGCGAAATTTGAAAACGTTTACGTGTATTCAAAGTCGCTGTACCAACCAAAGTATCAGCTGTTGCAACAAGTGCTGGATTCAGTGAAAGGAGTCGGGTATTTTCCATTCAAAGAGAATGATGACGTCATCGACCCATCGAAAGCGAAAAACAACTCGATATTCATCTTTGATGATGTATCATGTGACAAGCAGCAAAAAATTCGTGAATATTTTTCAATGTGCAGGCACAAGGACATTGACGTTGCATATCTGTGTCAAACATACTCAAAAATTCCCAAACAGCTCATTCGTGACAACAGTAACCTAGTGGTGTTATTTCGACAGGATGAAATGAACTTGAAGCATGTTTTCGATGAGCATGTCTTACCAGACATGTCATTCGATCAATTTAAAGCGCTTTGTTCAGAATGTTGGAATGGTAGTAGTCAATTTGGAACACTAGTCATTGCAAAGACATTCGACATTAATGCTGGTAGATATAGAAGTGGCTTCGATCAATATATAAAGGTTTGATAATTATTCATACATCACCATTAATCATCATGACGACAACCGATAAACATGGTAGTGTTGATGATGCATTACGCAAGAAAAAAATTGGTGAATTATCTAAATCGATTAGAAGAAAGTATTTGGCATTGAAGATGGGCAAGTCTGAAGATGATGCTGCACTTCAGAAAATATTTCAACCTCTGACAACGCCTCTCAAAGATATTGCCACTACGTCCAAAGGAATTCGGGAAAAACTTGATGGATCATTTCTACCAAGAAAGAAAATTAAAAAGGATGTTGATGAACAAGAAACAAAGAAGGAAATACCTGATTTGGATGAAACCAATTTCTTACCTCTCGTGGACGTAGCTGAAACTGATTCTGCTGCTGCTGCTGACAAAGATGATGATGATGATGATTCTGATGAGGATGATGACGTTTTCACTGACCCTCAAAATATTTCATCGGCAGCCTTGAATGATTACATTGATCAATATCCTCCGATGGCACAAAAATATCTAACACAATACTGGACAGGTGATGAGAATATCGATAAAGTTTATGGTCCCGTGTACGATCCAAAAACATCGAAATGGTTCCTAAACAAGAGTGAACTGAATTTCCATCAAAGGATTGGAGATATACTTGCTGGGGGATATCGCTTTCGCGGCACTCCAGGACTCTATCAATTGCTATTCTACAATGATCCGGCCTATGCTGAAGATGACCGAGCTCAATACAAGAAATTACTCACGCTCTCCAAGGTCCATCAGAATGCTCTTGGAAATATGAAGGGTTCGAGTAAATATAAATACAAGGAAATTATTCGACCAATGTTTAGATCCAAGACGACCGGCGGTCGCGGTTTGAACATGATGACCTATAACACCACCCCAATCGAATACATGTATTGGGATGATCCAAATGAGTTGGTTGACCGCTTGAAATTACTCATCGCCTCACAGCAGGCTGGAAATACATCAAACGACAATGAAATTGTAGCCATCATAAATGAACTAAAGGAGGCTGGCATAATATCTGAGGCGTGAAGCGTGCGTTAAACGTGCGTCAAACGTGCGTGAAGCGTGCGTGAAACGTGCGTCGCGTTTTTTTTTCTTACGCCGAGTATACAAATATGTGTACATGCATTAGGATATCATTTTCATAATGAGTCTCGACAAGTTCGGTTGTGGCAGGGGCGGTGGCGGTGGTGGTCATTCAACAACGATAGTAACATCAGGATTTTCCTATACTCCCTCCGGAGACATTGACATTGGGCATTTGAAATTGTGTAATGTGAAAGCACCAACTGATGCTGCAGATGCGGCAAACAGGGAATACGTTGAACTCGGTCTTTCACAAATACGAGTGGATTTCAAGATTGCATTCGATAATTATGGGAAAAAAATTCAAGAAACTATTGATGACTTTAAAAACATAATAGCAAATCTTGGAAATTCGATCAATGATTTAACAAACAAACATACGACACTTGAAGGAAACTTGGTACTGCTGTCGGACATGATGCA
The DNA here is from genome assembly GCA_029955515.1 of Chrysomela aeneicollis. Lineage (NCBI taxonomy): Eukaryota > Metazoa > Arthropoda > Insecta > Coleoptera > Chrysomelidae > Chrysomela > Chrysomela aeneicollis. Next base: position 1,918,495 of record JARUHQ010000031.1, on the reverse strand, counting down.
CAAAACCGTACAGCAATCAAACCGATTAGCCGATGATTTGGTGCCTAGACTAGAGAAAAAAATCGATTCAGATTCAAAGGCTATTGCAAAACTTGGAAACATGAATAATGATTTGACAAACAAACATATGATGCTCAATGGGAACTTGGTACAACTGTCGATCATGATGCAAAAAATCGTACAGCAATCAAACCGATTGGACAATGATTTGGTGCCTAGACTAGAGAAGAAAATCAATTCAGATTCAAAGGCCATCAAAGATTTGATAGAGTCGCTCGAAAAAAGCATTGATATTTTGAAGACTGAACAACAAAAAAGCAAGGATGAGGAGCTACAACATGCCGCCGATATTGACAAACTCAAAACTGAGTTGGCTCAAAATGTATATACAGCCGTCATCGTCTTCGTCAAAACCCATATAACCGTTATACTTCCATTTTTCAAATCACTCTGTGCTATAGTGAGCAATAAAAAACATGTCGTCGTCGTCTTCATACTCCAAGGAAAAAGTTCAACTCGTCAATGAGTTGCTTAAACCTGTGAGAAAAAAATTTCCTCGTCGTCGCACCATCATTAAAGGATTAGATGATTTATGGCAAATGGATCTAGCTGAGATGCGCTCATATGCATCGAAAAATAAGAATTTCAAACTGATAATGGTCGTGATTGATTGTTTTTCCAAATACCTATGGACACGACCACTGAAATCCATGACTGGCATCGACATTGCTCGAGCATTCACCGATATTCTGACGCAGCACACGAACCGTTGTCCGAAAAATTTGAAAACTGATCAAGGCACCGAATTCTTCAATGAAAAATTCCAGAGTCTTATGAAAAAATTTTCAATCACCCATTACAATACGTATTCGGTGAAGAAGGCAGCAATGGCTGAACGTGTTATTCGCACTCTGAAGGAGAAACTCTACAAATATTTCAGCTTGAGTGGATCATATCGCTGGATTGACGTTTTACCTGAGATTACCAAAAATTATAACAATCAAAAACATAGTACTACAAAATTTAAACCGTGTGACGTTACTAAAGCCAATGAACAAGAAATTCTCAAATCTACATACAATCACATCAAAATAGCGGGATTTCGAAAATTTAAAATTGGTGATTTGGTGCGAATCAGTAAGGCCAAACATGTCTTTGCCAAAAATTATACTCCCAATTGGACTACGGAATTATTCAAGGTTGCGCAAGTTCGCATAACGAATCCTACCACCTATCTCTTGGAAGATATGCAAGGAGCGCCAATCAAAGGAGCCTTTTATTCGGAGGAACTTCAAAAAACTGCAAATCCTCATGTTTACTTGGTAGAGAAAATATTACGACGAAAAGGCAAGAAGGTGTTTGTTAAATGGTTGGGGCTCGATAAGACACACAACAGTTGGATTGATGCTAATAATAGATTATAATGCAAAACTAGCACAAATCAAGCAAACCTGGGGGCCTTTCGCACACACACACACATCGCATTGGAATTAGCTTATCATCCAGCCGGATATAGAGTGGGAATATAAAAAGCTTTGAGCAGCACAGCATTCGCATCAGTTTACAATCATTATTATGAGTGAAGACTCTGGTTATCCTTCATCCTGTGAAATGAATTTTGAAGATGATAGTTCTTCATCACCGCCAGACTACTTTGCTGAAGTCGATAGATGTTTGGAAGTGTTTGAGAAGGCTGCGCAAGCTGAAACACATTACCTGCTCAATACTTCGTTCCCGCTTTCCACCTACGAGATTCAGTGTGGGTTGAGTCCAGCTAGACAATTCAGCCCTGCCATCGTTCTGAAGAAACCCCATTATCCAAAAAAGATTTCGTTCGCTACTTACGAATGGGCAACCTTCATTGAATTGCTGCGAGATCTTCAACAAGATTTTTTCTACCAACCTCTGCCTGGCTTCATCGACGAATACGATCCTGTGGTGAGCGCCTGCGGGGACTATGCCACCGTAACCCGAGCTGTTTGGGATGGCATCAAGGTGCTAACAGTGACCAAACATCATGTGCAATTTGATTTGATGGAAGATGTCGATATTCTGAGTGTTGAAGTGCAACTTTTATCGCATCGAGTTAATATGATGAATGAATTGGACTTTTGTATATACTATAGTAATCTTTTAGATACTGCAGCAGATTGGATTAGAAACAAACAAACTGTATTGAGTGTGGAAGAAATTATATATGGATTTTGTAATGCTGCTAGTAGTATGTCAAGTAATGCACTTTTAGAATATCTTTATTATTGTAAAGATCGAATAATATCTGATTTGAATAAAAGACTTTTTCATCACACCTATCATACCATACATAAATAAAACAAACGAATTTTTTCACATCATTTATATTCAGTATTATAAACAAAAATTGAGTAACATTGTATAGAGAGAGTTATAATTGAAGCTAATACAATAAGTGGTTGACAAAGTATAAAGATTTCCATATTGTATTACTACTACTCCATTATTCGAAAATGTCCCCAGGGCAAGGTGTCGTGACTATTTTGTAGCAAATATCGTTTATCGTCGAAAGGTGACAGAGCAATTTTTATCTGCTCAATACTATATACGTTGTGAGCAAATGAGCGTATGCATCGTTGTGTGACAACATTGGGGGCCTTATCAAAGAGACGATCAACGTAATCTTGAAAAGTGATGGTATTCTTAACAACATTATTTCGAACGCCCTTTGTTTTTTTAACGCATTTTCCCCCTTCAACCAAGAAGGTATACATCTTGGAACGAAGTCCAATAAAGTTAGTCATTATCGCAGAATTGGCTTCATCTTTCATCAAGCCTGGCACCTTTTTATTTACTTGAGGAATACCGAAACGATTATCTGAGGGATAATCACTCGTATCGAATTTTTGGATATCTGCTTTCAAAACTTCTTCGTAAATATCATCACATTTTATTTCATAAATAAGGCTGTCGGTGTCAGTGTAGAGGAGTTTGCATATACTATTGTCGAATTTGTTCAGCATGTAATCGTAGTGAAAGTTGTATACACAAGTCTTGGATATATCCAGAATTGCCATACCAATATACAGGGGTTTGTTAAAAACAATATTAGTTTTTGACAATTCTATAGCCATTAGGTCATCTCCTTCGGAATCATCGTCGCTGAAGATGGTGCGATTATGGAAATTTGGTGACGCAATAAAATTTTTTGCTCCATAACGCCCCTCCCACTTTGACACAAGCTTGACTACTCGATGTTTACGAACATTCTCCATCGTTTTCCCAAATATGGCATTGATAAAGAGCTTATACAAATCTTTGGCAAATGCTGTAGTTTCCTGAGCTCGTAACATTGTGTTGAGCTCAATATAGGGCTTCAACCAAGCTGACTGCTTGAATTTGAGAATACGATGGATTTTCGTAAGTATCAAACCGTTTGCCAGCGCCTGTTTCAAATTCCTATAATGAATAATGTAGTGTTCCTTATTATACAATGTAGTCATCAATTTGGAAAAATTCGAACCAGGTGGAATTCGATGTTCTGCACAAAGAGGAAAATCTTTATGTTTATCGTGCAAGTTTTCGGGATACTGTAAATCTACCTCCAAAATATATCCTTCATTTGATTCATCAGATATGGAATTGACATCAAAGTTATTAAAGTCTTCTACCCACCCAAACCCGCCGTAGGGGAGAAATTCTGACATGGCCCAGCCATAAAGATTATTCACATCCAAGTAGAGTAGATACTTTGATGCTTCATCAGGATTATAGTTGTTCATATATTTGTTGTTGGCTTTCGAAAATCGATTGCAACATTGAGAAATACTTCCCCTAATTCCACGTTCAACAAAAAGTAACATATCTACATCACTTATGAATTCTATTTCACACCCTGTATATCGAAGCATACAATCCCAGGTATAACCAGGCATTGTGAAATACCATGCTGGATCAAGGCTATATGTTTTATGCGCTTCTTCGCGAAAATTTTCAAAAACATCTGATAACAACAATATATCAGTTTTCATATATAAGTCTGAATATTCACCGAGCGAAGTCAAATTGAATGTATACCATACATTCTGCGCATGCGTATAATCTTCGTCACTAATATGCTAGAATCTCTCGATAGGTGGTAGTGACGTATCTTGAAGTTTTTCCCAAAAATCTATGTAATCATAAGGAAAAACACATTTACGACTTAGTAGTTTGAATGCTTCGGCGTTCAAATTGCTGAATTCACGTCTGAGATTTTTAAAGTGTTCTTTTTTTAACGCCGATACCCGACTATCGAGGGATGTTCCCATGAAGCGAAACGAATCAATGAAACGAAATTTTATGTCTGTTTCACAATCATATTGTGTGAACGATATATATTTCTCTTTATTGATTGGTAGTAGACTCACTCTACCTCGTTTAGCTATATCTTTAATCAGGAAGTGACTATCATAGCCAGATAGATTGTGAAATACTATGGGAACAATAAAAGATTTTTGGTAGTTCAAATTACAGTCCTGATGTGCCCACCCCCTGAATTTACCTGTAAAATGGCAGTGCTCACGCACAACAACTTGTTTATTTGCTGCGAACGTCTTCCCACAAATATGACATTTCGTGACATCCGCCTTATTAGGAAATTCAGCCATGGGTACAATATCTAATATTTTATCCTGAATAACTATAGCAATTTGCTGCACTTGATTTGCGAACCACTCCATACAATCGATGCCTCGATAGCTCCGGTAAAACGATAGTTTATCATCATAGGAGCATTTCAAGTATAGTCCAGCACTGAAAGCTTCGTGTTTTTGGTACTTTAATGTTTTCTTTTCTTCGCTCGCATTATCATTAAACGGTAGCAATATTGATTCGAAATCCGCATATGAAACAAAAGGGGCTTTTTCTTTATTTACAAAATTTTTGAATTTCAACGAGTCGTATTTGGGAAATGAAATTTTACTTGTATTTACTTTCTGGCAGTTCACAGTATGACTATCCAATTTGTCTTGGCTATTGAAATAATTCAGACATATATCACAAATATATAATTTATATTTATGTTTACTCATTTGCTTACCTATAAGTCGAGATAGATCTTTGATCCAGCAATAATGGTACTTTATGTCGATAGTTTCATCATATTCAATTGGAGCATCATAGTCATTAAATTTTGGAAAATACTGACTCTGAACCATTAATAAATTAACATGTTTTTCAAGTTTAGTCTTTGTCAGTCGAACTGGTGTAGTGGTGAATAATGTCTTGTCTTTTACCTCATTCATTTCTAAAATATAAACGTTGATCGAGATGTTGTTCAATTTTTGAAATTTGGAAATTTGCCTTAGAGACATTGGCATATCTGAACCTGTTAGGTTCAGAACAGTAGAGGGATGTGGGTACGAAGAAGTTCTATCGGTATTTTTATCCGCTGAATATAACGCAGATACAACTGCCCAACCAAAACATAAGTTATCCAAATTATTGACATTGATGCATGCTTGTTTTTTGAGGATTTCTGGTGGTAATTTGATGAAAGATGAACCATTTCCAACTTCGAATTTATTAAAATTGATTTCCAAGCTGATAATTTTGTGTAAAGCCCACCCACTGCCACGTTCTAAAAATTCATCTAATTTCAAAAATACCGAATCAATGATGGTGTCCCTGAACCAATCTGCATAGTCCATCCCGGCATCTATGACACCATTGCGAGTGTTGAAATATTTGAATTCTAGAATTTCCGAATCTCCAGATTTCTTGATGAATTCCCCACAAAATACTGCATTGCATTTCAATACTCGCAATTGTTTCAATGCATTGCATACTCTTGATTTGAATAGGAAAAATGAGTCTTCCAAAAATTGAAGAGGGTCTTTATGAACTAAATTGATAATCAAACCAGAGCGAACACGCCCCTGGAATGCTGATTTGAGTTCCTTCCATATGACGCGATCACTCCGGTTTCGTTTGAAACTAGGATTCCGTCCTCCTCCAACGATTTTTTGTTTTTTTATTGCCTTGGCAATTAACAATTGATAGCGTCTCAAATGTCCTAAATTTGTGTTCAGTTTGAATAAGGTGTTATGTGAACAATTGCCTGATCTTATTCCCCTTTGAATGAATTGAATATTTTTTCTGATCAACTTCAACCACTTTTGTTTTTCTCCCAAAGATGATTTATTAACAACTTCCGAGAAAGCATTCTTCGATATTTTAACAAGATTGTCACTCATCTGCCCGATTTCATTAGACATTTTCGAATAATATTATAGAAAACAATATGAAAATCTAACCTTTTATTTATCAAATTATAAAACACCGAAGTTGGATGGCCAAAGCTATTTTACTCCTCGTCCTTCTTAGCTGGGTTGCATGGGAGCTGCAAGAAAAAAAATCAAAATGAAATATATAGCCAAAAGGTTGGGCTTATCATAATTGGAAACGACTCACTTTTAATTTTCGATAATCTCAAAAGATGCCGCCGGGTGTGGCTTTCCAACTGCGATGAGGCCTTTGAATATTAATGCGTATCCACCAGTTGAGAGCTCTTTTGTGTGAGCGGCGTATGCTTCAGTTACTCTTGAAGGCAGGAAAACCACAGAGTCCTGCAGTTCAAGCAGAATAGACACGCCAAATTTTGTTTCAACGCTCTTTGCTGAGATGATGGGGAAAGGCACTCCGATTTCCAATTCTCCAATCTTTGTGATTGGTTTTCTTTCTGCAATACATGAAACGTTGTTCAATGAGGATAGATCCATCTGGAAATTATTATAAAATTGTGTATTAATAAACGAGCATTTGGAAATTTAGAGAAAAATATATTGAAAAATGTTTGGAAAATGGTTCATGGAAACTTAGATTGACATCAAAGAAATAATTCTGAGAAAAACAAAATAAAAAAATACTCACTGTTATTGGTCAGCTGATGTGGCGCACACACACACACACAATGTAGATATGAAGGTTTGGCTGCGTCTTCGAAGAGAGCTGGAGTACAAGTGTCTGCTGCCGGTGTGCGAATCACTTTTATAATCAGAAACGGTCCACGTGCCTGATAACTGATTTTTCCCAGACCTCAGCAGCCTCGTGTGCAGGAAAAAACATGTTGATAAAAACATCGAAGCACATAAACGCATTAAATTGGTGAAATGTGGTTTATTCAACAGGAAGCTTACTTGCTTATCTAGACTGTTGGAAAAACACGTGCAGAAAGTTGTCCATGTTATCAGCGCGATACCAGGAAATGCTTAACCGCAATCGCACGAAGTTTGTATATCTAATTGCAGGATGTTGTTTTATCCTCAAATGCTTATCTAGCCTGTTGGAAAAACACATGCAGGAAGTTGCCAATGTTCTAAGCGCGATAACAGGAAATGCTTAATCGCAATCGCAAGAAGTTTTAGCGCTTATCAGCAGATATTCCAAACGAATGTAGATGAAAATATTTCTTCATAACAATGGATATCATGTAATAAAACAAACATATTTATATACTATTTATTAATAATTCATGGTTCCTCTACATTTCAAAAAATAATTACAACCGTGGCAATCGTGCTGTGAACTGACCGGTCCATCTATCTGGGTTCGAGAATCCGGTCTATTATAATGAATGAAACATGGTAAACGAATCCTCAACTCAAAATTACATTGATATTCGTTTGGTAATTTATGCCAAACATCCAACAATTCCCAAGGTCTAGCATATTGGATCAAATATTTGATTGGAAATTCTTTCAATTCATCTTTGGAAAAGTCTTGCAGCCTCTTCTCACCGTGCAGGAATGCTAGAACGGCCTCCATTATTATTGTACTGTAAGCAGCGATGTTCGCAGTTCAAATGATTATATTTGATGATTGTTTTTTGGTAATCCTCCTCCTCCCCCACTCTTCATAGCAAAGATTGATTTGAATTGTCCTGTGCTGTGCAGGGTTCAATGCGTCGCAATGGGTATCTTGCTTGAGGTAAATTGCGTTTTGTGAGAACTTTCCTAGCATTTTCTTTCTCTTCATAAGTCTTGGATAATTCTCGTACCAATCTACCGAATTCCTTGAGCCTACAACTGCATTCTTCAGAGTCCATATTGCTACTGAGATCGAATATGATGTTCTCTTATATCACACAATCTCCACGAAAAACCCCGTCGTCTTAGAACCCCCCCGGCTCCCTAACGCAGCCCCCTAATATATCCATATCTGAAATGGCATATTTTCGGCAACTATGTATACGCGACGGTTACTCGGAATATTTCAAACGTCCGGCAACAATGTACCAAGCGAACGCACCGCTTAGATATCACTGAAACGGATCTAGCTCGATTACGTCATGCAGCGCGCGCGGTCTCTCGTCGCCATCCATATCTGAAATGGCATATTTTCGGCAACTATGTATACGCGACGGTTACTCGGAATATTTCAAACGTCCGGCAACAATGTAACAAGCGAACGCACCACTTAGATATCGCTGAAACGGATCTAGCTCGATTACGTCACACAGCGCGAGCGCGAGTCTCTCGTCGCCTCGATTTCCACCGTTAATTATACTGTGTAGTGGTCGTGGCAATGATGTTACGTATCGGATTCATAGTCCGATGGTCTCGGGTTCGAATCCCGTCGTCGTCGAAGGTTTTTTTAATTGTTGGATGAATCAGCGGTGACTTGGAGCACTTCCCAATTGACAAGATGTCGATTGGGAAGTGTTCCATGTCATATGTCAAATTGTTACATGGGCATATTCGATATGGCTCCACCATTACCTCGAGGCCTGTAACAATGACACAAGCGCCACTTCTACATCGAGGACTGCAGAACGACACTAGCGCCACCTCTACATCGAGGACACTAGCGCCACCGACATATGTCAATTGGAGAACCTGTCATATGTCAAAGCGGCAACCTTGTGACGTCAGACTACGTCATCATGAATGAAGCAGTTATCAGCGACATGTAACGCAGCGACACCAGCGCCACCGTGGCGCCATCTGGTGGCGAAAATTGGAACTTCGATCTGGTGCCCGCTTTGTTTCACTACTCCCATGGTTGCGAATTTTGCACTATCAATGGACGACGTATAAATAATAGAATATTATTTTCTAAAATGAATTCATCAACAAGCACTAGCGAAAGGAGAACAGATGCATCATTCAGGAGAAGATGTGATGAATTTCATCATGTTAGAACATCCCCTCTCATTTCAATCAGGAACTTCGATATTGTGGAAGGTTTCTCACTAGATTACATGCATATGGCTTGCTTAGGAACCATGCGAAGACTTCTGAATTATTGGTTTAAAAGCAATTCTAACTTCTGCGTGTCACCTGGATTTCGAAAAGAAGCATCAAATAGATTACTTTCCATTTCTTCAAGTATTCCTATCGAGTTCAATAGAAAATCCAGATCCCTTCTGGAGTTAGATAGATGGAAGGCATCTGAACTAAGAACTTTTCTTTCGTATTATGGGCCCATGATTTTGAAAGATTTACTTCCTTCAAGGCAATATAAACATTTCCTTAATTTACATTGTGCCCTCAGAAAATGTTGTAGCAATCAGCATCTATCAAATTATGGTCAGAAAGCAATTGATTTAATCAAATCATTCGTAGACCAATCAGAAGAAATTTATTCTATGGAGGAACCAGTCTATAACACACATTATTTGCAACATTTGATAGAGAATGCTGTACATTCGGAGGAAATTCTGGATGAAGTCAGTTGTTTTCAATTTGAGGATAAATTTGGGTAAAATTAAACGTCTTTTGAGAACGCCTAACAGGCCTCTACAACAATTGTGTAAACGAATGCTCAAAAAAGAGCACATCTATGATGAATACCAAGTGGATTCAAAAATAATCAAAATCTTCGATAAAAATTCCAAAGGAATAAAAAAGATATATTACCAGTCTTCAGAAATTTGTCCTTGTCACGAAGCAGATTCGTACATTACGTTGAAGAATAATAAAGTAATGAAGATTCTCGAGATTTTAGAGGATGAAAATCAGCTGAATTCATTGGTATTCAAGGGACACGTGTTCCAGAGCACAACCCCCATCTATGATCATGCAATTTCGTCAGAATCACTCAAGATGTTCATTGTTAAAGAATTGAGTTCATTTGTATTTTCTGTGGGTTTGAGAGAACTTGATAATAAATGTATGTTTTTTTCAATAGAAAATGTATCATATTCTGCTGCCTTATTGCATTGAAATTGGTAAGTGGTTAAAGTAGATGGGATATTATAATTGAAGATCTATAATAGTCTATGGATGTATGGATTCTCAATTATTAATTCAAACCACTTTTTTTTATTTATGGGTTATCTTCCAGTTCTGATGCTAGTACCACTTATCATTGCCATGTGTGTCTTTTGCAGAGCATGTCTTCTTGGGATGTTGTTATTTGGAATGAAGAAAAGAGCTGCGACTATGTTTCCTCCTCATGGAAGATAAAAGAAAAAAACAGCTATCTGTGGCCTAAATTGCCGAAAAATAAAATCATAAGACTGATAAAGGAATGTCAACCACCAAGTATTGCAATTGACTATACAGAAAGTACTGGAACTTGCAAGGCCACAGTAAACACCCTGCAGGAAGCCGAGGAATTGGTCGAAAGACTGCAGTTTACTTCATCTCTCGAAGAAAGTGACAATCAAGAAAAAACGGGGAATAGAAGCTCGTTACCAGGAAGATCGGAAACTGTTGCTAGCCTGCCAGACCAAATGAAAAATTCCAATAGGTGCCAAGGTAATACAACTTCTTTTAGTTTTCGTAGTTATTAACTCATAATTATAAAGGTATGATCATGGAAACTCAATTTGGAAAAATTGATGTCTTAATTTTTGATCAGTAGAAAATACGTGTGGAAAGCCGTGAAAATTGTCAATTTCCAGTTAATTTCAGTCATGATTTGTGCAGATATTTTCAAATTCCTTCAAAATTTCAGATGGTGATAAAATAACCACAGACGTTAGAAAGATTCTTAAGACAATTGGATCACTACATTATGACCTCAAAGAAGTCAAAAATACATTGACGGAAATTCAAACAACTTTATCTCAATTATCCATCAGCCCTCAGTCTGTGAGTCAAGGCACCAAATTCAAATTCCCCATCGAAAATGATGAAGATCTGGAAGCCATTGAAAAGTTGCTCAAGGATGGAGAAACATATCATAATGAACTTGTAAGTAGACCTGAGTATAATTTGAACACTATTTTTTAATCACAAATTCTTCACATGACTATTTTTTATTGTGGAAGTAATGTTTTGATTGTGTGCATACATAACTCTAATGTATTATGATATTCCATCCTGTACTTTTTCTACCTTATAAGTATCATAGTATCATGAATTAAATTTTCAAATTATAATTTGATTTCTCAATTCCAATGAAATCATCTGTGACTGACCATTTCTATTTGTCATTTCAGGTAAAGATTGTGTCACTTGTGGGAGGGGTTTCTGTGAAGAAATCCGTTCACGCAATTTTGAGGAAAGTACTAAGCAAAGAACTTTGTATGAAATACTCATCCTTGGGAAGAAAGGGAAAGAGGAACTTCTCCAAATTGGAATTTTATAAAGTTGTTTTAGGTGAGGTTTGCTATTGTAACGAAAGAAACATATAGTTGTAAATTTGACATAAAAAATTGATAGTCTTTCCCTAAAACATTCTGATGAAAAAATTTTGAGAAAATCAAATACTCAAGTTGCTTCACCAAATATATTAGTTATTTCCATGAAGCTACAAATATTTTGTTGCAATAGCAGTTTCTAAAATATTTTGAATTCTTCAAGCATTATTAATATTTGATTGTAAATTCTAACCATGGTTTCGGATTTTTGTCTTCCTATTTTTCATTATCATATGTGTGAGAACACATAATATGTATTGAACTTCATGAAATATAATTCTAAATCATTTGTGCAATGAACGAAAAAAAAAAATATTTGCACTAATCATGCGATTTATTTATCAGTGAAAATTTTTGTTCCTTCCTATGTATTTTGACCTCAGGAATCCGAATTTAATGATGATATCGTGAACATACCTCTACTTTTCGAGATAATCCATGCCAAAGTTCGAAATTTCACATTCTTTTACTGATATCTATATTTCTTTTTGACATGTATTAAAGAGAGAAAACACATAGGTTTCTCTGATTGGTTTTGCTATTTAAGAATCCACATAGGAAAATCATGGGAAAATGCCATATTTATGATGTTTTTTTCAAACAAAAATCATAATTTACCATGCTATTGTAATATTCAAAAGGATCTCAGTAGATACAATACTTGATCAAAATACTGTAACAAAATCACCCTGTATTTGATTCGGTTCATTTCGGCTATAGGGAAATATTCGTATCGAATATTCAACTGAAAACGCGACGTATTATATGGGCTCAAGAAATTTGATACGAGAACGATAACATGCAGTACGACTGACTTAAAAAGCTGACATCGATTTCAAGGATAAATCAATTAATTCCAGACGAAAATATTTGTCTTCGAGACTTCATTATAGTTGACTCTGAGTTTTTAGTAACAGAAGCTATTAACTACAATGTAAAGAATACTTGTTCAGCAGAAAGTCCTGAGAAGCGCTTGCGAGTTTTGAAAATGCAAACATAGAGAAAAATATGACGAAGGCCCGCCTTCGAATACATGTTGGGGAGTAAAGAATTCAATTGTTATTGGCTGAACAGTAAAATGGGAGAACTTACTAACCAATCAGATCAAAATATCGTAGCTTAGGACTGAAAAGGCACTTTGCGAACGGGGATGAAAAATCAAGATCAAAAAAGATTGAAGAGGGAGAATCGGGAGAGTCAGTTGCGGAGTCCGAAAAAGGCACCAGCGGATCTGGTCGCCTCGGAAGAGGGTTCCCCTCCGGGGATGAAACCCCCTGGTTTCGGGAGTGTTTGCTGGGGTAACGAGAACGGGTCGCCGGGAAAGTCAAATTTAAGGACATATACCGTGCTGTAGCTTTGGGGTAGTATTCGATTGGGGTAAATTCAATGAACGGGTTTTAGAGTTTTTTATATAACGGGTTAATTTTTGTGATGGAAGTTTTGGGCTGTTTCGGGAGTAAAGATTGGTACAACGCAGTCACAGAATTGGTCATTCTGTCTTCAGGGGTAAGTCGATATTCATTACAAGGGTTTTCAGGATATATTCGGCCAAATGTTAGATATTTTGCAATTTTGCTCTAGGTCATGAGATGAGCGAGTTCCTTTCAGATTTTAGACCAAAGGGTTTTAATTTCATTGAAGTTTTATCATTGAGGTGGAAACAGCGGTTATTTCAAAAGGTACTATTAGGGCGTAATCAAGGGTACTTTGCTATAATGGTAGAATCAGGATTTTAATACGATGTTTCAGAGTTTTGTCGTGGGTTTTTCATTCATAAGGGTTCAGACGGTTTTTTCGTATTAAGTACAGAGTCCACATAGTTACGCAATTCCAAAAGTTGTGACAAATTGATCGGAAATACGAAGGGTCCGTATTTCGCGGTGTTTTTATATTGAAATGAGTATTTGATCTATTACTATATTTTGTTTCGGCATAATTTCTTGTTTTTTATTAATTTTCATTTTGTTTCTCTTCATTATTTTGTTTGATTTTTATTTTGATCGCAATACATTTTGTACGTTGAAGTTAATTCGAGATTTTATTTGATATCTACTAAAGTGCACCTCCCCTATACTGAAGACTACGCATTTGTGAAGCCGTAGCCGTTCTCACCGTCCCCGAGGATATATGGTGGTCTAGTTTAACCAGTAGCCTATTTGGAGTTTGGATAGTCAACGTTAAGGAATTCATTTTGATAATTGAGCTAAGGAAACATCTTATCATACAACTTGTTTGGTCAGTGCGAGTTTTTAACCAAAAATCTGACCTGGTGGCAGCGCTCCCATAATCACCCTATTTGCATAGGGTAGGTTATTATAAAAAAATAACGGACAAGACATTCTTATACGATATGATGATTTATTACAAAAGGTGATAGCGGTGAAATAATTCAATATCAATATATCAGTATAGATTGATAACTAATAGATCAATATAAAAAGTATATCATCATCATATAAGTACCAATTCCATCGTTATTACAATACATAGGTACAAACAAAAATTTTTCTCTGGAAATAGATCACATGATAAGTGCAAAACCACCAAATGATCTACTATTGCTCGATTATTATATGCATCATTTAACTTTCAGATGCCATTAGAATCTCTTTTCCTGATTCCAAGGAGCTGGAAATAATGAACCATACAGGTTCATGTCTTGCAACCTCCGGTGACCGGGAGGGCAGAAGAAAAAGTAGGACGAAGGTTGATGAATCAGCAACAGGATCTGTTTAGTCAGTAATCAGCATGACATTTCGAATGTTAATTTTTTTTCTATGTCTTCAAATTGGAATTCTTTTCTGTTTATTGAGGTCATTTATTTTTTCATTAAACCTAAATACTTTCATCATGTTTTCATTTGACTCCAGTTTCCACTGCATATGGATCCCAAAAACAATCAGGTCATTGTATATTTCTTCAGATAGTTTGTTCTGTTTTTGATTCATACTCAACAAATCAGAGAAGTTGGAAATAAATTCTAGTAATATTACTTCAATATCGCCGAATATTCACCTTTTTCAAGTCGATTCTTTATAATAGTATCGATATCTTAATGAAAATATTGTAACATATTGCCTTCATATTCCTCCACAGATCCAAGTAATATTGTTTCAAAATAATTCCAATATTGTTCTGAAAATATTTGACCAATATAATAATGACCATATGGCTACATATTGACTTTCAATTATCTACCAATATATTTAATCGATGTTATGTCAATATCGCTAAATATTCACATTTTTATTGAGGACAATATTGTTGTAGAAATATTTGACCAATATTACCATTATAATGTTGTAAACATATCGTCTCTCAATGTTTCACCAATTATCCTAGTGATATTGTACCAATATCGCTGAGTATTCACATTCTTATTATGGCCAATATTGTTTTTGGAATATGTGACGAATATTTCTATGACAATAGTGTTATATATTGCCTCTCAATGTTTCACCAATATATCCAAGTGATATTGTACCAATATCGCAGAGTATTCACATTTTTATTAGGGCCAATATCGTTTTTGGAATATGTGACGAATATTTCTAAGACAATAATATTATATATTGCCTCTCAATGTTTCACCAATATATCCAACTGATTGTAGCATTTAAAATTGCTACAATGAATATTTTGTTTTTTTGTTTATGAATAAACTCAAGATAGGGAATATACTTACAAGACATCTGATCAAATGAAAAATAGAACAATCCTCACTGAAACGTTTAATGACCATAAAGCTTTTTGATTCATAAATACCATCATGGTTTTCTGAACTATAGTATCTTCTGATAATCAGTACACCTGTGGGATATGATGATTTTAACCTCAGGCTTGTGCTGATCCACCGTAAACAGGTCTGAAACAGGGAAATCTTTCTTCTGGTAATCAGTACACCTGTAGGATAATGAGTCGAGCCTCAGGTTGTGCTGATCCAATGTAAACAGGTCTGAAACAGAGAATACTGTAAGTATACGATCAAGTCCTGTTGTGAATCAGAAAGCATCGTGATCATCGAATGTGATTTTCAAATAGGAAAGTTATGTGACTTACCCGTGGTGTTCCCTGGCATTTCTTGAGGATTTTCAGGATAAATTCCTTTTATTTTTCTGGGATATATTTTTGAAGGTTAAATATAGGTTGACATTCCTTGCAGCGCGGAATGCCGAATTTCGTCGGCTACATTCGGAGTGATCTGTACCTGTCTTTTGTTCTATGCTGTTCTGTCCTGCCGTGTCCTGCCACTGAGTGTAACCTGCTCGTTTCGTTTCCTGACCAATAGGAATAGACAATTTCGACAGGGACATTAGTAAGCTGAAGTTGTTACCCTGGAATTGCAGGAAGTCGTAAGATGTGAGGAGATGACAGATTTCCGGCTTCTTCCTCGACTCGAGGCTTTTTCCTGGTGGCCATGATGGGGTTCACATGTGTCGGCAAGTAATTTTTCTTTGACTTGATGTCAGCACCCTAATGGGGGATTTGTAAGATTAAAATTCACTTCGTTGACCGTGCCTACGTTGCTGGACCTTTTTGGTCGATTTGTTCTGCCACCTGGAGACTGCCAAATTTCCTGAGAAGCCCTGCAGCATGGCCCCATTTTGTTTTTGCAGAAAGTGGTAACCCTTCATGGAAGGTGAGTGGCAATTCTTGGCAATGCAGATCACTTTGTATTGTTGCCTGCGAATTTTGTTTTTTTGTGTCTGCAAGAGATGTTAGAACCTATATTTCTACTAGGGTGTTTGGAGGAGTCCAACTTGTTGAGGTGTTAGGCTATTGGTAGGGTCACTACCGGCCTCACCTGCGGTACTTCTGTCCTGATCCCATCAAGGACACCTTGGACACTCTTCCCTTGCCAGGACTCCTGGGAAGGGCCTCATTAACCACAACCGGATCCTGGCTGGAGCAGACAACCCTAGGACACCTTGGTGGTTGAGCAGCTCAGCAGGGAGCTCATCTGGGACTGGTAGCGGGCTTACCAACAGCCCATCTTCAGGGTGGATTCGTCGGCGAGGACCTATGCTGCCCATCTTCTCATCAGGCCAACAATAGACCTTGGATAGGGGTGATAGGACTTATGAAGAGGACTTCGATATCAGGACAGGTTTTTGTTAGGATGTATTTTTCACTTTTCAGAAATAATTTTATTTCACAGTGAGACACCCTGTACACTTTTCCCCATAGTACTATGCGGTAATAGTTTCAGTTTCACCTTTACTGATAAACATTTCCCATCATTTTTAAATATTTCTGAATAAGTAGGTATATCTTGATAATCATATCACATGAAGTTATACTGATATAATCCTGTCCTCTGCATCAATCTACACAATCACCCTGTCTATTGTTCGGCATATTAAATGGGTATATTTTAAACTATTTGGTATTTTTATTCATTTATCTGTTTACTATGACAATCTAGTGAAATGAGTATTTGGTATTTTTTTATTTTCAGATCAACATCAACTTGATACTCTTAACTACTTGGTTTTCTCAATTATCCTAGTTAAATCTCCTTTATAATAAATTGAGTGGCGCCCTAGGTACTTGAATTTTATATACTATATTTCAGGCCCCGGATCCACTTTATCTGTTCTCCGGCGAACAGCTGCCGTCAGCACTTTGTGTTCTATTTTTTTATTTTTTTTCATTTTTGAATATAATAAAGTAGGCCACATAAATAGCGTCCAACGTGTGGGGCTCCGAAAATTCAAGTATCAAAATATCAATATTTCCTAGATTGTTATGGGGACATTTAGATGAATAAAAAATACTCTCATCAAGTTCTATTGAGAGGTGGGTTTTATAGGTGCTGATAAACACTTTTTCAAGATTAGGAAAGTTTTTGTCCTGTTAATTTTTTGTTGTGTTTGGGAGCACTGCGGGGGATTCTAGTTTTTTCCTGTAAAGATTCACAATTTTTGGAGCTAAATTTTGAAGCTGATAGTATCATTTTTTGGAATAATTAGTGATTTGATAAATCTTACATTTCCTCATTCTTGTGATATCTCGAGACAGAAGTCTTTATTTGCTTTCTTTGTTGAATTGGAAAGTTTTTAATCAACATGGATTCGATTAAAGTTAAACATTTGTTGATTGCGGAAATCAACTATGAGTTGAGAATTAGAGGTGTTATTTCAGATCGAAACATGGATGATAAAAGGAAGATTTTAGGTCGTCTTCTAGCTAAAGAAGTACAACAGGGGAAGGACGTTCTGACTTTAGTTGACCCTTCATTTAATTATGCTTCAGATAAAATTGAGATTGAAAATACTTTAACTTCAATTAAATTCTTGATTAATGATTTTGATGGTCCATCTTCGGATTCAACATTTAAGAGGGCAGTATCTAGGATATGCCATGTTACAAATAGGATTCAGAGAATTTCTTTGAATAATGAAGATGAAGATTTTGAAGAGAAGTCGATTTTTAAGAATGAATCTTATGCAACTGCTCTGCAACTTGAGGCAGAATTATTTGAAGGAGTAACTGAGTCGGAACAACCTGTTCCAGTGAATGTACATTTACTGAATTCTACTGTCAGTCCATCTAGCGGAAATGTCCAGAATACTTCTTTCTCACAAAATGTACCAAAATCAATTCCTGTTTACAAGCTAGGAGTACAGTTTGATGGCGAGCCTAAAAACCTTCTGAATTTTATTGAAAAAATAGAGGAACTTGCTCAGGCAAGACATATTCAAAAACATGAACTTTTTGATTCTGCTAGTGACCTCTTCACCGGAAAAGCTACTTTTTGGTATCGTTATGTCAAGCCTCAAGTAAATGATTGGGAATCGTTAGTTTTGAAACTTAAAAAGGACTTTTTAGTATCTGATTTTGATGATGAAGTTTGGCAACAGATTAAAAATAGGAAACAAGCCAATTCAGAACCAGTGGTCATTTATATAGCGTGCATGGATGCACTTTTCAACCGTCTTAGTCATGGAGCTGCGGAAGTTACCAAGATTAAATATATTAAATTGGGATTAAAGGCTGATTATAGGCGTAGGTTAGCTCTATGTGATATAGACTCTGTTCCCCAGTTGGGAACTTTATGCAAGAAATTAGAGGAAGCTGATTCACAGGGTGCCTCGACTTCTTCAAATTTTAATTCCCAAAATAATAGATTTATTTCTTCATTAGATGACCCCGAAGTGGCATCTATTTCTAATAATGTTTCTGACAATAATTCCAAGCCAGCTTCTCATCAAGACAGTAGATTTTCTGGAAACAAGTTTCGAAAAAATAAATCTAAAGTTTCTTCTACCTCTAATAGCGCCCCTAATTCTTCTTCTCGATCTGCTGGTTCCGATAATCCAAATAAGAAACAAATTGTTTGTTGGAAGTGTAACTTAGCCAATCACACTTTTCAGGATTGTAAATCTGGTATAAAGAAAACATTTTGTTTTAAATGCGGTACACCAAATGTTACGGTAAAGGATTGTGATAAGTGTCAGGGAAACTAATAAAGGAGAATCTTGATAAAGGCTCACAAGTTTCTCCAGATTTTCGAGCCAATTCTAGTGGGAATATTTCTGACATTACAATAGAGGATGAATTTCAAGGTGTTGTAGCTCCTCTATTAATTGAAAATGGCAATGATAATAGACCATATATACGTGTTCAACTTTTTGATACTGATATCACAGCACTTTTGGACAGTGGTGCTAATCTTTCAGCGATAGGTCAAGGAGGTATAAAAGTCATAAAAAATCTTGGTTTAGTTGTCCGAAATCCTCACTTGAAACATATTTTCACTGCTGATGGTGCGAATCAAGAAGTTACAGGGGTAGTAGATTTGCCTATAAATATAAATGGAAAAATTCAGATTATTCCTGCACTAGTAGTACCTTCCTTGTCACAATCTTTTATTCTTGGTAGCGATTTTTGTAGGAAATTTGGTGTTACTATAGATTTTCACGACTTTAGTTGGGACGTTAAATGTCGAGTTTTGGATGAAACTGTCGACATTGTTGCCAGCTCGTCAGATTTTATGAATGTTTCTGAATTGTGTGTTGATTCTGAACTCACCGAGGATCAAAGAAAGCGAATGAAAGATCTTATCAACTCATTTGGTGACATTAGTAGTGATGCTCGTTTAGGTCGGACAAACAAGATTACACTTGAAATAGATACGGGAGATGCGAAACCTTTCAAGCAGAGACAGTACTAGATGTCTCCTTTTATGTTAAAGATTCTTAATGATGAATTAGATGACATGATCAGATTGGGTGTCGTTGAACCATCACATAGTCCCTGGAATAGTCCGGTTCTGCTAGTCAAAAAATCATCTGGAGAATATAGATTTTGTTTCGATGGGCGTAGGCTTAACGAACTTACGAAACACGATAGTTACCCTTTACCGCGTATAGATCGAATCTTAACTCTATTAAAAGATGTAAAATATATTTCCAGTATAGATTTACGGAAGGCATTTTGGCAAGTTCCATTAACAGAATCTTCCAAGGAGAAGACTGCATTTAGCGTACCTGGTAGAGGTCTCTATCATTTTAATGTGATGCCATTCGGCTTATGTAATAGCGCGCAGACGCAACAAAGACTATGTGATGCGTTGTTCGGCCCCAAGTTTGAACCGAATCTGTTCACCTATTTGGATGACATCATTATTGTCTCTTCTTCGTTTGATGAACATCTTAAGCTTTTATCTGAGGTAAAATCTATTTTACAAGAAGCTAATTTAACGATAAACTTGAAAAAATGTGAGTTTTTTAAGACGTCTCTTCGTTATCTCGGTTTTGTAATTGACAGACAAGGTATAAGGACTGACCCTGCGAAAGTTTCGGTTATGGTTAACTATGCTCGGCCAACTACAAGTACAGAGATTAAACGTTTTATGGGTTTATGTTCGTGGTATAGAAGGTTTATAAATAATTTTTCCACATTAATTGCTCCTATCAGTGCTTTACTGAAGGGTAAGGGTAAGAAGCAATCCATTGAATGGACTTCTGAGGCAGAAGCTGCCTTTCTTGCTATCAAGAACGTGCTTGTGTCAGCACCCATCTTATGTACACCTGACTTTTCATTGCCTTTTACCATCCAGTGCGATGCGAGTGATGTGGGCGTGGGTGGAGTGTTGACTCAGGAGGTTCAAGGTACCGAAAGAGTGATAGCCTATGCCTCACGAACGTTGTCAAAATCGGAAAGAAATTATAGCGTCACGGAACGAGAATTGCTAAGTTTGATTTTTCTTATTGATAAATTTCGTCCGTATATTGAGGGTACAATTTTCAAGGTGACTACTGATCACCATAGTCTTTTGTGGTTAAATAATTTAAAGGACCCTTCTGGTCGATTAGCCAGATGGGCTGTCAAGTTGCGACAGCACACCTTTGAATTAACCTATAAAAAGGGTGTTAATAACCGGGTTCCTGATTTTCTATCTAGAATTACTTCTTCAGAAAAGGACACTCCGGAAATTAATTTAATTGAAGTCAAGTCTGAAGTTTCCGATACCTGGTACTCCTCATTACGGAATAAAGTTCTAAAAGATCCTGAGGCATATTCTCAGTTCAGAGTTGAAAATGATTTACTATATAAATTCATCCCTTCTAAGATACCCATTAAAACGAACATAGTCGAATGGAAAGTAGTTGTCCCGAAATCGCAGCGGTTATCTGTAATCAAAGATTCACATGATCCACCTACATGTAGTCATTTCGGTTTTTTTAAAACTTTTTCGAGAGTACAGCAGCACTACTATTGGCCCAAAATGAGGAGTGATATCATGAGATATGTTAGATCCTGTAAGATTTGTCAATCACAAAAATTATCAAACACTGCTCGTATGGGACTTATGGGTGCTGAGAGAAATGTCAAGTTTCCTTTTCAGACCATTGCTGTAGACATCATGGGACCGTTTCCCAGATCTTCCAAAGGCTTCACCTATTTGTTAGTTGTTTCAGACTTTTTCACTAAGTATACATTGTTATGTCCTATGCGCGATGCCAAAGCGCCTAATGTGGTTAGATTCATGGAGAATCAAGTTTTTCTGGTTTTTGGTGTTCCACAATTCATAATTTGCGATAATGGACAGCAATTTGCTGGTAAGATCTTCAAAAAATTAGCAGATACATACAAAGTCCAGAAAATTTGGTATACTCCGCGATATTCAGCGCAATGCAATTTTGTGGAAAGGACTAACAAGACAATAGGGCAAGCAATAAGAAGTTACGTTGAGGAACATAAGGATTGGGATAGGGAATTGTTCAAAATTCAGCAAGCCATTAATACAGCAACCCATGAGGTGACCCAATTTAGTCCAGCATTCTTGATTTTTGGCCGTAATGTACCGATCTCTGGTGAACAGTATGGTAATCTTTCTAGCACCCAAGATATTGAACTTTTACCTGACAGCAGGGATAGTTATGTTCAGGATATCAAGGGGCTTCGTGATGTTTTTCAAACAGTTAAAGAAAGATTGCATAAGGCTTATCAGAGAAATGTATCTAGTTACAATCTTCGTAAAAGAGATCATGTTTTCAATGAAGGCGATAAAGTCTGGAGAAGAAACAAAATTTTATCAGATGCTTCAGCCAAATTTAGCGCAAAACTAGCTCCAAAATTTGTGTTATGTACTGTGAGGAAGCGAAAGTCTCGCTTAGTTTATGTCTTAGAAAATGCTGATGGTTCTCCAGCGGGAGATTGGCATATCAAAGACTTGAAACAGTATTATGGATCCAACTCAGATGTCTCTGTTGGGTAATATATTTTTATTCCAACCATTTTTTTGGTTCGTGTATAAAGTACACATATAGGGTTGAGAATAAAAATTAATGTTGGGTAAATTTCAGGTCCTTTATGGACATTATATTTTTATTCAAACCATTTTTTTGGTTCGTGTATAGAATACACATATAGGGTTTTGAATAAAAATTAGACCTTTTTTTTGTAGATGAAGTTGAACGTTCAACAAAATTTGCTGGTGCAATTTAGAAGCTATAAGCTTGTAGATTTTTTATAGACACAATTCGTGTTGAACGAAGTTGTTGTTTTCAAAAATCCTTCCGGAAGGTATTTGCTGTTTATATGCATATGTTTGTATATATCATTTTTTTGGATTTCACTGATGATGGTTCAATCAGGACTGATCAACCTGAACATCATAATTGTAAAAATCCTTTTAGATTTTTTTGTTCTTTTAGTATCCTTGGATGAAATTGGATTAGTCTCTAACCGATTTTGACAATTGAACCGATTTTGACAATTTAACCGATTTTGACAATTTAACCGATTTTGACAATTTAACCGATTTTGACACTTTAACCGATTGTGACATTTCACCTGAATTAAGATTTTCACGATTTTTTTTTTGACTTCCAGTAAAGGAACGTTTGGTACGCGCAGTTACCATTCATCCAAATACATCACTTATATATAGTTTTGATTTATTTTATCAAAAAAATTGTAACCAATTTTTTCTCTTAGGGGAGGGGTAGATGTAGCATTTAAAATTGCTACAATGAATATTTTGTTTTTTTGTTTATGAATAAACTCAAGATAGGGAATATACTTACAAGACATCTGATCAAATGAAAAATAGAACAATCCTCACTGAAACGTTTAATGACCATAAAGCTTTTTGATTCATAAATACCATCATGGTTTTCTGAACTATAGTATCTTCTGATAATCAGTACACCTGTGGGATATGATGATTTTAACCTCAGGCTTGTGCTGATCCACCGTAAACAGGTCTGAAACAGGGAAATCTTTCTTCTGGTAATCAGTACACCTGTAGGATAATGAGTCGAGCCTCAGGTTGTGCTGATCCAATGTAAACAGGTCTGAAACAGAGAATACTGTAAGTATACGATCAAGTCCTGTTGTGAATCAGAAAGCATCGTGATCATCGAATGTGATTTTCAAATAGGAAAGTTATGTGACTTACCCGTGGTGTTCCCTGGCATTTCTTGAGGATTTTCAGGATAAATTCCTTTTATTTTTCTGGGATATATTTTTGAAGGTTAAATATAGGTTGACATTCCTTGCAGCGCGGAATGCCGAATTTCGTCGGCTACATTCGGAGTGATCTGTACCTGTCTTTTGTTCTATGCTGTTCTGTCCTGCCGTGTCCTGCCACTGAGTGTAACCTGCTCGTTTCGTTTCCTGACCAATAGGAATAGACAATTTCGACAGGGACATTAGTAAGCTGAAGTTGTTACCCTGGAATTGCAGGAAGTCGTAAGATGTGAGGAGATGACAGATTTCCGGCTTCTTCCTCGACTCGAGGCTTTTTCCTGGTGGCCATGATGGGGTTCACATGTGTCGGCAAGTAATTTTTCTTTGACTTGATGTCAGCACCCTGATGGGGGATTTGTAAGATTAAAATTCACTTCGTTGACCGTGCCTACGTTGCTGGACCTTTTTGGTCGATTTGTTCTGCCACCTGGAGACTGCCAAATTTCCTGAGAAGCCCTGCAGCATGGCCCCATTTTGTTTTTGCAGAAAGTGGTAACCCTTCATGGAAGGTGAGTGGCAATTCTTGGCAATGCAGATCACTTTGTATTGTTGCCTGCGAATTTTGTTTTTTTGTGTCTGCAAGAGATGTTAGAACCTAAATTTCTACTAGGGTGTTTGGAGGAGTCCAACTTGTTGAGGTGTTAGGCTATTGGTAGGGTCACTACCGGCCTCACTTGCGGTACTTCTGTCCTGATCCCATCAAGGACACCTTGGACACTCTTCCCTTGCCAGGACTCCTGGGAAGGGCCTCATTAACCACAACCGGATCCTGGCTGGAGCAGACAACCCTAGGACACCTTGGTGGTTGAGCAGCTCAGCAGGGAGCTCATCTGGGACTGGTAGCGGGCTTACCAACAGCCCATCTTCAGGGTGGATTCGTCGGCGAGGACCTATGCTGCCCATCTTCTCATCAGGCCAACAATAGACCTTGGATAGGGGTGATAGGACTTATGAAGAGGACTTCGATATCAGGACAGGTTTTTGTTAGGATGTATTTTTCACTTTTCAGAAATAATTTTATTTCACAGTGAGACACCCTGTACACTTTTCCCCATAGTACTATGCGGTAATAGTTTCAGTTTCACCTTTACTGATAAACATTTCCCATCATTTTTAAATATTTCTGAATAAGTAGGTATATCTTGATAATCATATCACATGAAGTTATACTGATATAATCCTGTCCTCTGCATCAATCTACACAATCACCCTGTCTATTGTTCGGCATATTAAATGGGTATATTTTAAACTATTTGGTATTTTTATTCATTTATCTGTGTACTATGACAATCTAGTGAAATGAGTATTTGGTATTTTTTTATTTTCAGATCAACATCAACTTGATACTCTTAACTACTTGGTTTTCTCAATTATCCTAGTTAAATCTCCTTTATAATAAATTGAGTGGCGCCCTAGGTACTTGAATTTTATATACTATATTTCAGGCCCCGGATCCACTTTATCTGTTCTCCGGCGAACAGCTGCCGTCAGCACTTTGTGTTCTATTTTTTTATTTTTTTTCATTTTTGAATATAATAAAGTAGGCCACATGATATTGTATCAATATCGCTGAATGTTCAAATTTTTCTTGCTACCAATATTGATTTGACAATATTCTGAAAATATTTTCATGATAACATCATAACATATTGAAATTGAATAATCTACCAATATATTTCAGTAATATCGTATTGATATCGCCGAATGTTCACATTCTTTTGCCCCCAATATTTGGTTTTGAATGTTTTGCCAATATTCATGTAATATTGGAAAATATCAGACCAATATATTTGTGCTACTTGGGTTATCACCAATAAAAATCGGTGAGCACATTTTGATTTCGAAGGTTACAATAGAGCTACGAAGAAACAACTATGAATCCTCGTAGCTCTCATTTCGAAATCAAAATGACGTATAAGGCACAGTTTATTGCTAAGCGATTTAGGTTTTGACGATACGAGAGGTGAAAAATCAAATGTTATCATTGGTCAATTTCAATTCAGATTGTGAGTCGATTCAAATTTGACTAATAACAACATTGCATGAATATCGTCAAAAGCCTAAAGTACTTCATAATAAACTGGGCTCGATGAACCCAAAATTCGATTATTCCCGCTTTACTTGGCTGATTGAATCAGGTAAAACCACTATAGTCGATAGTGTCAATATGTTTCGAAATATCAAGTGATTCTTCTTTCACATGATAGCTAGAACAAGATGTATGGTTTTTATAGAAAATTATGCATGGAACTTTGTGTATTTAGGGCCAGAGATTGAGGACTACAGCAAGTTACAAACACAATTGATCCATCCTTAACTATTGTTTGACAAGCCAAATGCCAAAAGTAGGTGTATCCGAAATCTAGTTGAGTTTCATCGTGTGAAGCGAAAATGTGTCAGTTTTTGATATGAAGGCAACGTAGTGACGTCATTTGACAGGATTACTTTGTAGCATGGGAATTGAGCCATCCTCTACAGTCAAAAATCCTTGCACAGTATAGCAGCACATCAACCTATCAATGTAATTTTACAATGTGCTATATTAATATTGGTAGTTTATAACTATACTAATTTTATTGCAGTACCCTCAAAAACATCATTGTTGACGAGACAACAGTAGTGAATCCACCAGACACGATACAGACACAACGCCACCAATAACTGATAAGAATTTCCGCCCTGTTCGTCAACTAAGAAAATATTTTTGAAAAAAAAAATAATCATCATAAGATTTTCTTCTACTTCTTCCTCACACAATTTCGAAGATTCAAAACTTTTGAACTCTGAGACTTCAACATCCAATGACAAAATCATAAAAATGGGTGTGACTACACGATAACATAAGCAGAATTTTCGTGCAACGTTTCGTCTTTTAGAAAACATCATCAACTTTGTATTTTTATATGGGCCGAAACTAAAGTATACGACTCCATTTTTCATTGTGAATACAGCAACGTATCACACAATATGGTTTCGGAACCTTTTCTCGCGCAAAATGTAATTTAGTGATTACTTAATCTGTTTTTCTTCAATTTTAGATAGTAGGCGCTGGAAAAAATGTCATATTTTGATACATGTAGTGAATTGAATAGTCCTATTTATGAAAGTATAAATTTAAACTAACCACTTGCCGGAATTATTGCGTTGTTGAATACAAAGATGAGTCGCAATATCAAAAGTTTAGTTTATAAATGTAATTGTAATGTAATAAATAACAAGGAGCTAATATGTATTACAGGAAATGAACAGAAACTTATAACAAGTGTTCAAATAACCCGCCATTATTTTCTAAGCACGAGTACGCTCGTCTCACATACGAATTTAAAACTTGATTTAACATATCCGGAAAAATACTGTTAAAGGATTCAGTAACCAATCTTAGCAATTCTTCTTCATTCTGAAAATCATGATTAGAGTACACTTGATTCTTGATATATCCCCAAAGGAAAAAGTCTAGTGGGGTTAAGTCGAGGGATCTTGCAGGCCAGGCTGTATCACTATGAGTACCAATCCACTGTCCTGGGAATTGACGGTTCAAATAATCACGAACAATTCTAGCGTTATGTGCTGGAGCACCATCTTGTTGAAACCAGCAGCTGTGAGTAACCGCTAAAGGCAAATTATCTAGAGCGTCTTCCAAATCATTCACTAACAAATTCATGTACCGCTCTCTTGTTAAATTTTTTCGGTAGATAAAAGGCCCAATTATATTCGTACCGAGAATCCCAACCCACATATTGAAACCGAAACGATGTTGATGTCTGGACACTTTGTGTACACGCGGATTTTGTTGTGACCAATAATGAACATTCCGCCTATTAAAAATGCCATTGTTGGTGATCATGCTTTCATCAGACCAAATTATTTTGAAAGGAAAATTTTCATCGTCTTGGCATTTACTAGTGTACCATTCACAAAAGGTTCTTCGTCTTGCATCGTCACCTGGTCTGAGTCCATGACAAATCCTAAATTTATGTGGATGATATTTATTTTTTCTTAAAATGAAGTGAGCGGTGGATCTGGCTACTCCGGTATTATCTTCAATGGTGCGAGTGGATATCTCAGGATTTTCAACAACGGCCTGTAACACATCACGCTGACTTTCTTCATTAGATTGCTTTTGTCGGGAAACCACAGATTTTTTAAATGATCCGTATTCTTTTAAATTGAAAACTAGCCGTCTAAATATTGATTCACCAGGTTGTCGCCTCTCTGGATACTTATTAAAGTACGCACGTTCAGCATCAATACAATTTCTATGGCACAAAATGTAACATGACAACATATCAAATTTTTCAGTATTCGAAAAGCTGCCGTTTTCCATTTTTGACACAAATTAGGTAGGTAAAGAGATGTGAAAGTAGGAACAGTAATATGTCAAATATTCTACCAAACTACAATATTATTATGACAACAGAACATTATGTTGTCATTTTTTCCAGCGCCTACTATCTAAAATTGAAGAAAAACAGATTAAGTAATCACTAAATTACATTTTGCGCGAGAAAAGGTTCCGAAACCATATTGTGTGATACGTTGCTGTATTCACAATAAAAAATGGAGTCGTATACAGGGTATACTTTAGTTTCGGCCCATATAAAAATACAAAGTTGATGATGTTTTCTAAAAGACGAAACGTCGCACGAAAATTCTGCTTATGTTATCGTGTAGTCCTCGAAAAGTGGCCATGACGAAGTGCTATTTGTTTTACATTTCCTTTGAAAATAAAGCTAGGAGAAAATAAAAACGAAAGTCTCAAATTTCGGTTTTTCCCGGATATCTCCGAAACTACTCGGAATATTGAAACTTTCTAAATGGCATATTATTAGGCACATAAATGCGCTACTTTTCTCTAATTTAATCGACCCTGTATCACTTACCGTTTCCGATATCCCCATGCTGTTCATTCTTATCTTGGACACAGTGTATATGTGCCAAGTTTTTATTGTTTTCGATTATTGAGACCTATTGTCTATTCTGCTTCAGAGGAATATTGATCAATACTAACAGTTTCTTGTGGAGAATGATTTTCAAATTTTCAGTTAATTTCACTTTCTGAATTCGATAGTTTTGTTGTTATCTACAATAATACCTGTTCTGAATTTCAATGGTGTTTTGAATATTTCATGCACAGTAAATACTGAAAAAAAATTTACTGTACCTACTCGTTAGATACAAAACTTTTGTTCAATTTCTGATTCATCTCAATTTTTTCAGCCTTTGTTATGAACGAGCGACCATCCACCCTCCACCTCCCAAATGCTTCTCCTTCCAGAAGACACTTCCCAACAATCCCTACTACCCAATATAATTCATGAAAATAATGAAAATGTATTCCTACCTGATCCAGTCCAAAACAATAATTCCTTTTTCAATTTGATAAATAAAATTGATTTATCATCACTCCAACTTTCAGCAGGATGGGGTGTTCATATGTATGAACATATCATAATGTTTTCCAAATTGTGCATTGATGAAGATGACCATTTATTTATTGAATGTATGTTGCTTATCAAGCAGGATACAATAAAAGCACAAGAACAAATGGTTAGATATGGAGAGCCAACTAATAAAAACGCTTGATGACTTGGTTGAGTTCATTCAAAAAATGGATAATACAAAAGTATGAACAGGGAGCAGCCAATCATGTTCTATTATCATCAATAGTACAAAAAACTTCTGCAAACAGTGCAAAGGTTACAAACACTTTCTAAAAAAACGAGAAGTCAAGAAAAACAAGAATTTAATCAAAAAAAAGAAATGAATCTAAACATTTGATATACATAAACATTAGAATAGACATTATATAAATGTGATAATGAACTTGAAAAAAGAGAAAGTCGATGAAAATAAGTTAAAGCATGCTATAAAGCTGCCAGAACAACAGGTCATGGAAACAGGTACACATAAGAATGGATATATGAGTGCATCCTCATGAAGATAAAAAGTCAAAAACTGTATTTTCATGAGAGACAATAATATCATAGCCCTTCCCTCATCAAGTACATTGGCAAAGTAAGTAGTGTTTATAAAATATGGTGAGTAAATTGTCAGTATTTTGTTGAGTAATTATGTAGCCACAGTGTTTTTATTGATGATGAAACTGAATTTCAAATGAAAATCTCTAAAGTGATCAGCATCACCATCAATTCATCACCATAATCATGTTTGAAAACACCACATATGATATCCATCTCAATTCAGCAGTGCCATCCATGTACTGGTGTAGCTTATTGAAAATTATTTTAAAATTCATCTATCCACTCAGTTATACAAAATTTCAATCCCAGCAAACACTGGGAAGTAACTGTAATGTACTATGGAAGTAACTTTGCGACAAAAACCTCGCATGCGATGTACCAAAAACATTACCTCCCGCTCGCATTTGCAGCGAAATGTCCGCGACATCAAGTACGCATTTCAAGTCATTGTGCTGTTCAAATTGAGATTTGAAAAAATAGCCCCCAAGAAACATCCATCCGTAGTCACTTTCGTGGAAGTTTTTGAGTCAATAAATGTATGATTAATAGCCACATTGCGTACTTTTATGCGAGGTTTCTTCGAGACCTCATTATGCCATCTCATTTCCGTTATACAAATCTCAATGGTTCAGTAGTCCAATTGATAACTACATTGGGTCGTTTTATGCGAGGTTTATTCGAGACATCACTGTTATATTCCCTTTGTCACCACACGGCAAACGTCATTATACATGTTACTAATATTTATAGCTCAGTAGTCGCAGCGAAATCCATTTCGGTCACTTCAGGCGAGGTTTCTTCGAGACTTCAAAGTTGCATTGCTTTTTTCACCACACATTGAAAACATATATCCAATATTAGATCCGCCCTATCGTTATGAGGCCCCGGATAAGGACATTACTAATCACTGAAGGTGATCAGGAACAGCCCTACCCGTATCCACCATCCCCCGTAGCAGCGCTACGGTCCTCATATTTTTAAAGCCCTAGTGGCAGTGGGACTTTAAGAGTCTGGCGTTTTGGGGTGATGGAGAAAGGGGAGCAAAACAATCAGCAGGGACTGATGTTTTGAAAACTGACTTGTTAGTTTGTTTGTAAAATGTTTATTAAATTAAAATTATGTACATTGTACGGGAATATAGCTACATCGTCTACTATATCAATATAATAAATATATTGTACAGTCCTCTTGACGGACTTCCGTCAAGTACGGCTCGGGGGCCGAGAGGACGTGATATACCCCATGAGTCAGTCTCAAATTCCATAAACTACTTCCTAGGGCTTAGCCCTTTTAGTAATTCTTTACTGTTTTGCAGCTCTGAGCTATAAGTAACCTGAACAATGGTGCTGTTATCATTTTTGGGTTTTGATCATTTTTGAAAGGAAAAATTGTTGCAAAAAACCTTCATTTTCATGTTGACGTCGTCCGGGGGTAGGAAAATGATAGGGGAGGGGAAGGAATTGGATGTAGGAAAGGTATTGGGAGCCTCGATCCAGTCTGTAGCTTAATTTCTCTATGACCTGTTACACGGGTTTCAGGCGTAATATCAATATTGTTCTGAAGTATTAACCCTTTTATTGTGGTTGTTAGTTCGTGATTCCAGTAGGAACGGGGAATTCTGACTGGTCCAAGCCCGGCGACCGAGCGACACCCGTCCGCCTTCTGCGGTCCAATGCGTCGCCCGTCCGCCGGACCAGCCAGCCAATGGGATCGGGGTGGGTGTGGCTAAGTTGTTATTGGCTACAGACTGTCGAAGGGGGCAGGGAGTTAGTCTTCGTCGGAATTTTCTTCCGGTAGCTCTCTGAAAAGGTCGGTTGCCTCGTATATAAGCCCGTGTTTTTTGCGGATGTTATGTCCTTGTCTTATGTCCGTCATGCGTCTTGTCAGTTTGCTTCTTTTAATATGTTGGCTGTAAAATTTATAGGCGAGTTTTTGTACGTATTGGTCAATTGTCGGTAAGTCATGGCACCATGCGTGCATGTCTGCCACTCGGGTGTATCTGTCACTTTTAGTGATGATACGGAGGACTTTATTCTGCAGTGTCTGGAGTTTCCTCATTTGGAAACCCGAGACACTGCAGAATACTGGACAAGCGTATGTTAAGATTGGCCTAATTAGTTGTTTATAGACGAGAAGCTTATTTTCGAATGTTAAGAAAGAATTCATGGCTATTAGGGGGTACAAAGTTTTAATAGCTGCTTGCGCTTTTTTAATCAGATAATTGGTGTTTTCCTTGAAATTCAAACGCTTGTCCAGTTTCACTCCCAGGTATTTCACAGTGGGCACGTCCGCCACCCTCACATCTCCGACACGCAAAGATCCGTGTATCTGGTTGTTTGTAAATTTCCTAGTGAAATTGATCACTTCTGTTTTCTCCTTGTTCACACGGATCTTTGCGTTGTCAAAGTACGGCATGATTGCCCTGTCTAGGTGTATTTGGACTTGTGTTTTAGCGATGTCTGAGATGAACGAGTGCGCATAAATCGCTGTATCGTCCGCATACAGTGCCGCACTCGTTCTCTCGTAGACAGGGAAATCATGCGTGTACAGAGAATAAAGTAAGGGTGACAGACATGACTCCTGTGGAACACCTGCCCCGAGTGGGTAACACGACGACACGGCCTCGTTCACACGTACTCTGATTTCACGTTGGCTTATATACGAGTCTATAATATTGGTTAAAAAGTCCGGCAACTCCGCACTGATTAACTTGGACAGCAGTCCCTCATGCCAGACCGTATCGAAAGCCTTCTCAACGTCCATCAGGACCATCACCGTGTTTTTATCAGAATTGAAAGCCTCTTTTACCCCATGTACAATTCGGGCCACTTGGGACGCTGTACTATGTCCCCCGCGGAACCCGAACTGTACATCGGGTATAAGGTTGAGTCTCTTAACATATTTTTTGAGGACTTGTTAGTGGGATAGCATGGCGTATAGGGGCTTGGGATCCAATATTAGATGCGCGCCCTATCGTTATGAGGCCCCGGATAAGGACATTACTAATCACTGAAGGTGATCAGGAACAGCCCTACCCGTATCCACCATCCCCCGTAGCAGCGCTACGGTCCTCATATTTTTAAAGCCCTAGTGGCAGTAGGACTTTAAGAGTCTGGCGTTTTGGGGTGATGGAACAAGGGGGAGCAAAACAATCCGCAGGGACTGATGTTTTGAAAACTGACTTGTTAGTGGGATAGCATGGCGTATAGGGGCTTGGGTGTTAGTCGGAAACGTAAGAATTTGCATTCGTTGAAATAGTTACTATTCCGTGGCGCAGTGTTTGTTGGAATTGGTAACCCTTTTCAGGCTAAAAAAGGCTACTATTCCAGTGTGTGGTGTGTTTGACTTACCTGTGTGTTCCCTTACTCACCTAAGGGGCTTGTTGGTCCAAATGGTGGTGTTTTGGACGTTTATATCGCTCTCGGAATCTCGGGTCGTAATCCATCGCCTCTCTGTTGAGGGGGTTGTCGTGGCTCTCCATCTTGGTATGGGTCTTTGCGGATAGAATTTTCATTCTGTCCAGGTAATATTAGATGGATTTCCAGTAGTGCTCTTGTATCATTGTTTATGAGCGATTGTGGATCGCGCGCAAGTCGCTCCCTCTGTCGGTGCGGTCAACTATTAACTGAATGCTCACGCGACTGACTTTACTCATTGCTGATACTGGGCGGATATTTATTGAACCTAGGGGTTCATGCTTCGCATTTCCCGAGATTTTTAGATCTGGTTCTATCCAAACACATGAATATTTTCAATAATATGATTAACTGATCTGAATAATTATTATGAGGAAAACATCGATGTTTTTTTATTCAACAAAATCAGCCAAACGAGCGAAATCATATGCACAATAATTATTTGAATTTAATATTCATTTATAAATTTTACATCTGTGTTCAGAAGTTCTCAAAAGCTATAAATTCATCAACATTCATTAGTTAAATACAGGAATAACGCAAAATTTTGTTTTCCTATTAATTAAATTTGATTGAATGGTTTAATGAAATATTATTTCATATTATTGTTGAATTTTCTACCTAATATCTTATACCTACCTAATATAGACACATACTGTTACAAATTTGGTCACTCTACAGGAATCTCAAACATAATGCTGAGGGATAGGTATAGTTGAATCGGGGTAGCCTTATATTTTTTTGAATTGAATGGCCAAAAGTGAATAATTTTTAGATTGCTACAATTAATACTCAGAAGACGAAATGTTTGAATCTGAAAGTCGGATGCTTCATTCCGTGAAGTATATAAAAGTGGAAATTGTTCATCCATATTGTCAGATGATCAGCTCGAAATACAGAAACAACGTGTGAATATGCTAATAAATACAACTTGCATTCACAAGAATAAACAGCCACATTGGGAACATGAAGTGACGCAATCAGGAAGGAATTTAAATTTCATCCATTTTATGTTAACATAGTGTGATCTCGACTAGACTTCGTTGCGAAGTTGCTCGATGGCAAAGTTTTTAACTAGAAATTTGCCACTATCTGTGGAAGTGGCATTGTGGTTATTAAT
This sequence comes from Chrysomela aeneicollis, assembly GCA_029955515.1. Taxonomy (NCBI): domain Eukaryota; kingdom Metazoa; phylum Arthropoda; class Insecta; order Coleoptera; family Chrysomelidae; genus Chrysomela; species Chrysomela aeneicollis. Next base: position 1,884,394 of record JARUHQ010000031.1, on the reverse strand, counting down.
CAATATCCCCAAATTAATATCACTGCATCTTTGAATTCTTGTTAACAAAGCAATGTCTCATTATTACTATGTTTGGAATGAATATATCTTTCAATGTGCAATTCGGGACTTCGCAAAACTGCCAAGTGATGTAACGTGTTTGTTGGGATATTCTTATTGAATAATCATAATTCTGTAGAATTACCCACTAAGATTGAATATAAATTATTGGTAAAATTTATTCAATATGTGATTGTGCAATTCAATCTGAAAATAAAGGGATATTTATATCATTTGAATTCTCTGAAAAAAAAAAACTAATCATTAACGTGTTAATATGTGATCTGATGAATGGTTAAAATATGTTGTCTCTTTAATTCATGTAGGTACATCAGAAACATAGATGGTAGTTTTGGCAACACATACATGAATGGCAGACATGGTTGTCTCCTTGCAAAATAACTGCCACTAAGAAGTTTGACAAAAATACGATGCAATTTATTGGTTTTGTGGATCTCGGTCTTTATACACCAGTAGATATGGAAAATACTCTAGGAGACCATGCATTGGTTATTATGTTTCAACCTTTTGCTGGACATGGGCTGCAAGCTTTAGCTTGTTTTCTAACTAGAGGCAACATCAATGGGAACATTCAAGCAATGATAATCCTGGAATGCATGATACTTTGTGAAAACGCTGGATTACTCATTGATGTTGTGACAAGTGATGGAGCTTCATGGAACAGGACGATGTGGAAGCAACTTGGAGTCCAAAATTCTTTGGAGCCCTGGTGTGAACACCCTGTTGATTCAAACAGGAAATTGAGAATGTGTTCTGATTTTCCACATTTGGTAAAGTGTCTCCGGAACAATCTGGAAAATGAGAAGACCTTTCAAGTATACACAATTTCAAATTGATGAAAATTTCAGCTGACATAAAATTTATAATAAATTTTAGGTTCCTGAAGGAATGATAAGACACATTCATTTCCAAAATCTTTATGAACTGGAGTCCATAAAAGAATTTAAAATAGCATATAAATTAACTCGGAGTCATATCTTTCCAAAACATGGAGAAAATGTGCACAAGATTAGCATTCCAGGTAGTACCTCGTTATTTCAAGAAAATTACTTTTACTCAATTGACCATGTCTATTTTTCAATTATTAGAAAATAGAAAGAAATAGTATTTTTTCAAATTCGGTTTTTAAGCTTTTCAATAATACAACAGCCCTAGCACTGGGAACATATAGGGAATAAAAAATTGAATTATTTGCTGATTCAGAGGCAACCATTTCTTTTTGTAAAATAATGGACAGGCTGGTGAATTTGATGAATTCATCATCCCCCCTTTCAAGTTTGAAATACCAGTCTGAGGAATACAAAGTGAGTAGTAGATGAACTGAAAGTATTATGTACATCAATTAAATGAAAAATTATATTTCGTGTAATTTTGTTTTAATTACAATCGCAAAGCGCTTTCGGCTATCAAGCCATCATCAGTGCAATACCTGCAAGTAAGTAATGTTGTTTGAGATGTAGAAAAAGTTTTTTATGAAATTTTGAATTTACTTACTCGTCAAGTATTCATACAGGAGATCTATAAAAAGTTTTCCCAAACCATGGTTCACATTTGTTTTGGAAATACATTCAACACGTTAAAATCTAAGTATTTATATACCCATTAATGGGTTATTTTAAAAAATTTTTACATTTATAATGAAAATGAATGACAAATGACAAATGATATAAATTGAAGGCTGACAGATGATGTTGGTGACATTGACATAAGGTCCATATCCAATGAAAATTTAAGGTAAAATTTATGACAGTTGACAATGTTTTGTGACTACAGAATGTTAAAGTTTCATTAGTGAGCAAAGAACAATAAATTCAGAAAATTTTTGAAGAGGAGGAAGTTATTTTAATCTCCTATGTAGAGGAATATATGGTCTGTTTAATTGGACTTGTGTATTTAAGCAAAGGTTATTACATTTTAATTCTTTGTCTATTTGTAAATCTTCAAGAAAATCTAGTCTATTGTAATTTTTTGAGTTGACTTGTTTCAAAATTTGTGAATTTCGGTTTGGACTAAAGTTATGTTTATTGAATTTAATATGGTGACCAAATGCTGAGTTTCCAGGTTTATTCAAATGTTCATTTATACGAACCTTCAAAGGCCTACAAGTCCTTCCTATGTAGGATGCTTCACAATCATTACAGTTAAGTTTGTAGATACCACTTTTTGATAGTTTGTTGATTTTGTCTTTAGAATTTACTAAATGTTTGTTTAAATTATTATTACTTTTGAAAGAAATTTTAACATTTGTTAATTTATTATTGATGAATCTAGAAACTTTTTGAGAGATATTTTCATTTAAGAAAGGTAGAGATTGTAACCTCTACTGTGAGAGTCACATAAGAGTTACTTGCCTCGGTACCTTCATATCAATTATTCAGAGCCTTGGGTCGGGGTTCGAGATAAGGATGTACCTAAATCAGACTCATGGGCGCCATCTTGACATAGTATCAAGCAAAAGAAAAAAAACAAAACAGAAAAAAATTAAATACAACAATATATTGATGAAAATGATATAGCCAAATTGAATATATGTACCTATCTATTAAATCGAAATCTATATCTATAATATCGAAGAAAAGAATTACATGGATTCAAATTATAAGCTTAAATTACCTACCTTAATTCTACAGAAGTGCATGAAACATTCCACACCCTGATATATATGGATTCGAAATCAATACACGACCCAATATTATATAGATTCAAAACTAAATAATCAACAGATTACATGAAAGGTCAAAATAACATGAGAAGAATGTTTAATAAATCATTACTAATTATTATATGGATTCAAAATTGAATAATTCGCATTTCAATTATGATATGTGAAATTGAATAATCAATATAACTTTTTATATGGATTAAAAATTAAATAATTCGCATTTCAATTATGATATGTGAAATTGAATAATCAATATAACTTTTTATATGGATTCAAAATAACATATTTTACATCACCATTATATGAAATTCATGAGGCAAGGTAAGAGGTAAGTTACATAATAGGGTAGATACGAAATTGATTAATCACCACCCAAATATATGGATTCAAAATAATATAGTTCACACCCCAATTATAGAAAACAAATAAGCCGGTACTCAACTTTTAGTTTTATAAGAAGATGAAGTGGTCTCCAGAACTCCAGATTCTAATATTTTCTCATGCATTCATAGGCAAACTCCATCTTTGTTGTCAAAAAAACTACGACGACTGTATGAAAACAATTTTTGTTGTAGAAATTCCTCAGGTAGGTAGGTCTATCCAGGTAGGTAGTGATGAATGTATTCAAAGATTTTAAAAAGAAGCCTAAAATATACATAAACTCTATCCTATATGTTGCAAAATCGAAAGATAGATTATATTTTAAAACAGTTATATGTTAGTGAATTTACCTGTTGGTTGGGCTCTTCCGGCACTGTTATTCCAGAAAGAAATGAGTTATTTCAAAATAAAGTTGATGCTGCGAGACTAAAATCCCCAACTTCGGGTGAGATAATCAAACGTTATCTTCAACTCGCTACCTCAAATCTTTATTCTACTCAATTTATATCCATCAGTTTTCAGGAAGCCGGGTTGAAATCAAATGAAGAAGACCTCTCTCGATCGAGAGCTTCAGCTTTTTTCAGCTCATATAAAAAAATTTTCAAACAAATCATGTGATCTTTTGACCAATTATAAAGCACCACCTGGATATGCTACTACGTTACCTACCTGAACTCCAAGACGATCATACCTGAATTTTCTCTCTTCAACTCGTTGAACAGAGTCAATAACGTATGTTATGGTATAGGATCATTAGAATCCTGCTTCTCGGAGAAAATAATATTCATTACAGGGTTGCACTACTCAACTTATAAAACAATTGATTAATCTATGGAATAGTGTATTGATTATTAATAATATTATTGTAATGTTCAATATGAACGTTACAAATACCCCCTTCCAAAAATGAAATATGTAACTTGCCTTTCATTCTTCCATAAGTACCAACATATAAAAAAAATCCTAGGTTTCACATGTCTAACTTATAATCTATATACTATGTACTATATACTATATACTAATCAGGTGAATTTAACTATTCATCTGCCTCAGTCACATCATCATCCAAGGTAGGTTTAGGTTTAAGATTTTTAGAATGATATCGACCTATGTCGTTACCATGTTCATCAGAAAGTTCATATATAATTGGAGATATTTTCCTTTTAATTATACACTTTTTGAAACGAGGTTCTAACTTAGCCGAAAACTGTTTAGATGCATCAGATAACACAAAATTTTGTTTGTAAACTGTATCGCCTTCCTCAAATTCAATATTTCTTTTTCTGAGATTATACGATTTCATATTTTTCTCATAAGAGAGCTGAATTTTCTTAGCTACCTGACGATATAATTCAGGAAGCTTTTGTAACTCTTTTTCGAATTTAGTACGATCTTCAAATTGATAAGGAGCACAATGTTTATTATCTATAGTACCATAATAATCACCAGTAATTGGAACATTTCTACCAAAGTTTAAAAATGATGGTGAGTAACCAGTCACTTCATGAGTTGAGGAGTTTATAGCACTTGCAATTTGTAGAATATATTTATCCCATTCATTATGTTCTTGATCAGTTATATATGATCTAATAGCTGTTTTAATTACCCTATTAGCACGTTCACAAAAATTTGTTTGAGGATGATACTTGGCATTATACCATATTGATTGTACTTTATACTGTTTCAAAAGATTTTTAAATTCTTTGGAAACGAATTGAGAACCATTGTCACAAACACATATCATTGGAACTCCAAATGATAAAAACACGCGATTTTCCATGAAAGTACATACTTCTTTCGATGAGGCTTTCTTCATACCATTAATGAAAGTATACTTGGTGAACCAGTCAACAACTACTAATAAGTAACGATTACCTATTTTTGATCTAGGAAACGGACCCATTATATCCACTGAAATCAACTGAAAAGGAATATTGATTCTTTTAGGAGAACCCATCAAACCTATTCTACCCAAATTTGAAACTTTCTGCTCATTACAAACTTGACATTTGCCCACATATTTTTTGATATCCGACCTCATTCCTGGCCAATAATATTTCTCTAAAATTCTATTTAAAGTTTTCTTACAACCAAAATGTGAAGCTAACGGGTTGTCATGATTTTCATGAAGTATTTTGATTCTATCAGATTTAGGTATCACTAACTTCCATGATTTGCTGTTCGTTTCAATATTATGTTTTGGCTCAATATTTTTATATAAAGCATCATCCTGAACATACCATAAAGGATAATTATCAGGATTGGTTTTCACATTATTCAACATTTTCTTGTACCAACTATCATTGATTATGCTTAAACTAGAAATTTCACAAGACCTACTCAATGCATCTGGGACAATATTATTTTTACCACTCCTATGATAAATTTCATAATCAAACTGTGATAGAAAAATGGCCCAACGGGCTAAACGTCCTGTAGGATTCTGAATTCTACTCAACCATAATAAAGATATGTTATCTGTTACAATTTTGAATTTTGAGCCCTCAATGTATGATCGGTATTTAGATATAGCAAAAATGATCGCGTAAGCTTCACGCTCAGTAATTGTCCAATTTCGTTCTGAAGTTGTGAGTGTTTTAGATGCATAACTTACAACTCTTTCTTCATCTCCTTCACCCTGTACTAACACTGCAGCTATCGCATAATTACTAGCATCCGTTTGAATAATGAATTGTTTGGAAAAATCTGGATTTGCCAGAACTGGTGTCGATATTAAATGCTTCTTGATTTTATCGAAAGCTTCTTGAGCTTCGTCAGTCCAAACAATTGATTGTTTCTTAACACGACCTTTTATTAAATTATTTAGTGGGACAACTAAATCAGAGAATTGCTTGATGAAACGTCTATACCATCCTGCCATACCGATAAATCTTTTTATTTCCGTTACGTTAGTGGGTCTGGGATACTTTTGAATAGATTCTACTCTTTCAGGGTTTGTATGGAGTCCTGATTTGTCAACAATATACCCTAAAAATGCCAAACTAGGTTTGCAAAATTTACATTTTTTTATATTTATAGTAAGACCTGCAGATTTCAAGGTCTTGTATACTTTATACAAGGTTTCCAAATGTTCATCAAACGAGCTATTTACAATGACGAGATCATCAAGATATACAAAAATATGTTTTTCTAAGGTGGGGTCAAAAAGTTTATCCATCAATCTTTGTAGAGTTTGAGCGGAATTACATAATCCGAAAGCCATGCGAACGAATTCAAAATGTCCTCGATTAAGAACAGAAAAAGCAGTTTTCTCACATGAGCTTTCATCAAGTTCAATTTGCCAAAAAGCATGCTTTAAATCAATCGAAGTTAAAAAATGAGCATCCCTAACTTTATCTAAAATTCTAGTCAAATGAGGTAATGGATATCGATCTTTAATAGTTACTGCATTCAGAGGTCTCCCATCAAAACATAGTCTCATTTCACCTGAAGACTTTGGAACCAACAAAACATTAGAACAATAGGGACTTCGTGACGGTCTGATTACATTCAAATCAAGCATTCGATTAATTTCCTCATCCATATGTTTTTGTATGTAGGGACTCAACAGAAAAGGCCTTTTTCTGAAGGGTTCGGAACAAGTAACTTCAATTTTATGTTTGATCAAATTTGTACAGCCTAATTTTTCAGATACCAATTCATTGAATGTTTCAATCACTTCATTTAATTTAATTTTTTGATCCTGGTTCAAATCATCATCAGTTTGTATTGAAGTGTCACTAAATTGTTCACTAACTATAATCTCTTCAATTTCATCAAAAAAATTTTCTTCTTCTAGAAATTCGAATAAATCAAAAGAAGATTGAGGATTCGAACAAGTTTTTGAAATATCAGTAGATTCAACCTCTTGAATCATATTAGATTCCACATTATTTTTATCATAATTGTCAATGCATTTCATTTCATAATTCGATTCATTCGATTCGAGAATATTATCCTTTGTAATGGGATTATTCAATTCAAAGGTATTTTCGAAGAAATTCAAACTCAAGTTAAAATTTTGACAGAAGTCTATGCCCAAAATGATAGTATGGCGTATACTAGGTACAACTAGAAAGTTTATATCTTTAGTATAATTTTCAAGGGTAATTGGTAGAGTGACTTGTCCCCATACTTCTTGTGATTGACCATCTGCAGTTACCACTAATGGCTTTGTATCATTTCTCAAAATTATATTTGAACTTGAAATTAACTGATAACAATTTCTACCTAATATACTTCTCATTGCTCCTGTATCTAGTAATGCCGTTAAATATCTACCGTTTAATTTGATTGTTATATAGGGTCTACAATCAGATTTGCTATTAATCAATATTGGAGATATCTGGTTATTGATGTAAAAGTTCTTGACAGTATTTAGCCATTTAGCCCATTTGTTTGATTCCGAAAAACTTGAAGCTGCTTTATGGTTTCGTGAAATTACAGGAATATTTGTAGTAGACTTAGAATTATAACCTATTTTAGAATTTTCAACTTTTGAGATTCTACTGGGTATAATACTTTTTTTGAATCTGGAATTTTTATGAAAATCGGAATTTGAATTCATTGATTTCCTGCAAATTCTGCCGATTCCAGAACTGCAGTTGAAACGTTTTTTGAATTCCTTTCATATTGAGATTTACAATTTGGACATTTTGGTTTCGTTACATTTTTATGACCACATCCATAACAGAAAACTGTTTTAGGCTTATCACATTTCACATAAATATGTTGACCTGAACCACAATTCCAACATTTAGAACTTTTAAGTGCACTTATTGAGATATTTTCAGACATGTTCAGGCTCTGAGCAACATTGGTACATATATTTTCCAAATCAGACGTTATATTTTCAGAAATTTCATCAACTTTAACAGGTCTAGATTGATATCTATTTGAGGGTCTTTGATATGCTAAATCAGGAGCTAAAGTATTTGAATTACACAACGGTGGATTTTGAAAATTTTCAGCTCTTGTTTTCGTCTCTTCCATCATCCTACACATCAATTTAAGTTCCTCAATACTAGCTGGATATCTCAAAGATAAGTGATTCTGGTAATAAGGTTGTAAATTTCTGACAATAATTCCTAATTGTTCAGATTCACCAATAGGTTTAGAAAAACGTTTGAATAAAGTCTGCATAATAGCTATGAAAATTAATGGTCTCTCATTCACACCTTGTGTTCTGGCTCTAATCTCGTCCCATAGATTTGATTCAAAATTTATTGGTAGAAAATTGAGTTTGAGTTGATATTCTAATTCATTCCAAGATGATATTTGGTGTCTCACACTGCGAAACCAAATAAGAACTTCATCTCCGAAGAACTCATGAGCAAAATTCAACAGATTATGTTTATTGATATTATACGAAAGAGCAAATTCATCAACCTTTTCCAAAAAATTCAAAACACTCTGGTTTCGACCATTAAATGTGATATTATTTTTGTGAATGTGACTAATTTTTCCATACAATTTTTGATCTATATTGTCAAAAGACTGTGGAGGGTGGAAACAATTAGGCAAGTATGCAGCTTTCGAACTACTTTGATTTTGTTTATCGTAAGCATTTTGAAAATTGAATATGGGTCTTTCTAAATTTTGTGGAATAAAACTAGGCAAAGGATTACTGGTAGCTTCATCAGAATCTGAATTTTTATTATGCAAATCATATGTTTGATTTTGAGCATTGTGATTCCAAAAATTTTGATTTTGAGAATTGTAATTCCAAAAACTTTGATTTTGAGAACATCTATCTCTGAAATTCGGACAACTTTGGTTCTGAAAAGCTTGATTATGGATATTCTGATTTGAAGGATTTTGATACGGAAAAGTCATGTTTCGATTAATTTCATGATTTGGCATATGAGTATTTTGATACCTTGAGTTTTGAGTGTTCAAATTTCGACAAAATTGATAAATCGGGTTTTGAGTGTTTTGAAAAATTGGAAAATTTGAATTTCGAGTAGTTTTATCACATGGAAAGCTTTGATTTTGTATATTTGGATTCAAAGGCATTTGATTATCTGATTCTTTCATTTTTTGCTTCCGAGAACTGGGATTCTGAGTTCCTAAATTATGAAAATTTGGAAAGCTATGATTTTGAAAATTTGAAGTTCGAGGGATTTGGTTGCTGGAGTTCTCAGAATTCTGATTTGGAGGATTTTGATTTTGCCCGCTTGGATTATTTTCATTTTCTATTTTATTACTGGTGCCCTCATTAGAATGGACAGAGGCAACTTCTTCAAAGATATCTTCCTGGATATGAGTACTTTCAGGTTGATTACTCCTGTGATTCAAATTATCGTTGAAATCTATTAAGGAGGCTTCAATGTATTCAAAATTTGCGGCTTGCTCCAATTTATCAAAAAGCAATGCGCACCTATTACCCAACTCTAATTTTATCTGAGCATACTGTGAATTATCGGGAAAGTTGGAAACTCTGTTTCTAATATGAAGTAATCTACTTCTGATTCTTTTATAATCTGGATGACGTTTATCATATTTAAATTTAGAAATCATACCATCCAAATGCGTCAGTTTTAAGTTACATATCTCCTGCTCCAAGTCATAATCAATGGAAACTTCTGGATACGACATGGTTGATACTCGTTCTGCAGCAAAATGACCTCTCAGGATAGAACGCTTCACATCTACGCTTCCTTGGACAAATCCTGATCTGATGAAGATTTCGTAGTCCAACTCATCTGACAGTAAATAATTTGGTTCCATCGTTTTATTTACTTATAGTTTTATTTACTTTTAGTTTTATATACCTAAAATGCATATTAAATTAGTTGAAGAAAGAACAAGAGAATAGATCTAAAACGGAAAGAAAATAATAAGTTTTAGTGTCTGATTTTCCCAGCTAGTTGAATAACCTTCGATCCAGACTCCAGAATAAAAGTAAGGTACCATAAATGTCGAATAAGGGAACTAATAAAAACCGAATTTATGAAGAACCTGGCCCCACGTTGGGCGCCATTATGTGTAACCTCTACTGTGAGAGTCACATAAGAGTTACTTGCCTCGGTACCTTCATATCAATTATTCAGAGCCTTGGGTCGGGGTTCGAGATAAGGATGTACCTAAATCAGACTCATGGGCGCCATCTTGACATAGTATCAAGCAAAAGAAAAAAAACAAAACAGAAAAAAATTAAATACAACAATATATTGATGAAAATGATATAGCCAAATTGAATATATGTACCTATCTATTAAATCGAAATCTATATCTATAATATCGAAGAAAAGAATTACATGGATTCAAATTATAAGCTTAAATTACCTACCTTAATTCTACAGAAGTGCATGAAACATTCCACACCCTGATATATATGGATTCGAAATCAATACACGACCCAATATTATATAGATTCAAAACTAAATAATCAACAGATTACATGAAAGGTCAAAATAACATGAGAAGAATGTTTAATAAATCATTACTAATTATTATATGGATTCAAAATTGAATAATTCGCATTTCAATTATGATATGTGAAATTGAATAATCAATATAACTTTTTATATGGATTAAAAATTAAATAATTCGCATTTCAATTATGATATGTGAAATTGAATAATCAATATAACTTTTTATATGGATTCAAAATAACATATTTTACATCACCATTATATGAAATTCATAAGGCAAGGTAAGAGGTAAGTTACATAATAGGGTAGATACGAAATTGATTAATCACCACCCAAATATATGGATTCAAAATAATATAGTTCACACCCCAATTATAGAAAACAAATAAGCCGGTACTCAACTTTTAGTTTTATAAGAAGATGAAGTGGTCTCCAGAACTCCAGATTCTAATATTTTCTCATGCATTCATAGGCAAACTCCATCTTTGTTGTCAAAAAAACTACGACGACTGTATGAAAACAATTTTTGTTGTAGAAATTCCTCAGGTAGGTAGGTCTATCCAGGTAGGTAGTGATGAATGTATTCAAAGATTTTAAAAAGAAGCCTAAAATATACATAAACTCTATCCTATATGTTGCAAAATCGAAAGATAGATTATATTTTAAAACAGTTATATGTTAGTGAATTTACCTGTTGGTTGGGCTCTTCCGGCACTGTTATTCCAGAAAGAAATGAGTTATTTCAAAATAAAGTTGATGCTGCGAGACTAAAATCCCCAACTTCGGGTGAGATAATCAAACGTTATCTTCAACTCGCTACCTCAAATCTTTATTCTACTCAATTTATATCCATCAGTTTTCAGGAAGCCGGGTTGAAATCAAATGAAGAAGACCTCTCTCGATCGAGAGCTTCAGCTTTTTTCAGCTCATATAAAAAAATTTTCAAACAAATCATGTGATCTTTTGACCAATTATAAAGCACCACCTGGATATGCTACTACGTTACCTACCTGAACTCCAAGACGATCATACCTGAATTTTCTCTCTTCAACTGGTTGAACAGAGTCAATAACGTATGTTATGGTATAGGATCATTAGAATCCTGCTTCTCGGAGAAAATAATATTCATTACAGGGTTGCACTACTCAACTTATAAAACAATTGATTAATCTATGGAATAGTGTATTGATTATTAATAATATTATTGTAATGTTCAATATGAACGTTACAAGATATAAATTTAGAAAAATTCTCTTCTCTAGGGTAGGTTAGATTTTGTTCTCTTTTATTTTTGACTTTTTGAATAAGATTTGGAATGATATGAGGATTGTAACCGTTATTGTATGCAATTTGTTTGAGAGTGTTTAACTCTTTATTATAGTTTATGGATGAAAGAGGAATGTTGAGAAGTCTGTGAATATAGCAATAAAAGGCTGCCATTTTATGCTGATGTGGGTGATTAGAAAATGATGGTATGACATGATCAGTTTGAGTAGGTTTTCTGTAAATGCTAAATTCCAGATTGTCTGATTTATTGATGGTTAAGTCTAGGAAATTTATTTTGTTATCAGATTCAATTTCAAGTGTGAAATTGATATTAGGATGGATTAAATTTATTTTATTCAAAAGAGTTTTGGCTGTGTCTATATTGCCCTCAATAAATACTAGACAATCATCTACATACCTAAACCAGTGTAATATTTCATTGTTCTTATCATTGACTATATGGTTAGTTTCTAAGTTATTCATGAATAAATCTGCCAAAAATGGAGATAGGCAACTACCCATTGCTAGGCCTTCTGGTTGTCTGTAAAATTTCTCGTTGAAGACAAAGAAATCTTGAGATAGGCAAAAATTTAATAAAGTTAAAATTTGTGTAACGGTTTCTTCATCGACAAGGTTATTTCTAAGAATATCGCCTACTAGAGGTATAGTTTCTGATTTAGGAACTGAAGTATAGAGATTACTAACATCAAAAGAGATCATAAGATAGTTCTCTGTAGGTAAATTTAAATTGTTTAATTTTGTTACTAAATCTAGTGTATTAATTACTGAGTATTTAGGCTTGAAATTTGTTAATTCTTTTATAAGATTGTAAATGAATGCTGCTATTGTTGAAACTGGTGTGTTTGTGAAACTTACTACAGGTCTGATTGGAATGTTGACTTTGTGTATCTTTGGAAGTCCGTACAAACGTGGTATGATTGGGTTGCTGGAAATTAAGTTATATGGTGAATTGTATTTTTTAAAAAAACCACTGCTTACTTTGATGTGTGTTTTTGTTTTGTTAATGAAACTATTGAAAGGATTCGAATTGATAGGTTTGAAATCGTGTTCAGATAGAAAGGTTTCTACTTTATTTATATAATCAAGTTTATTAAGAATAACTAAACAGTTGCCTTTATCAGCTTTTGAAAAAATTAGGTTATGATCTATAATTTTGGCTTTGATTTTCTTTAGTACTGAATTGAAATGTTTTTCTGTGTCATTTAGCTTTTTGGTTTTATCCTTTTTGACTCTGTAGAGAAAATTTTGAACGTCATTTCGGATGACTTTTTTAAAATTGTTGTCTTTCGAAAGAAGTTCGATGGCAACGTCTATTTCAATTGCAAATTCTAACAAGTTATTGTCTGAAATGTTGTACCCTAAGGCATACTTCAAACCAAGTTTCAATAGTTCCATCTCTTCTTCTTCAAAAACAACGTCAGAAAGGTTCTTAACTCTTTCGTGAAATTTAAATTCTGAAAACTTGTTGTTTCTATTTTTGAATTTATTTAATTTCTCTTTGACTAAATTTGAAAGTTTTTTGCTCACTCTGTCAAACTTTGTTTGTTTGCTTATGAATACTAAATCCTGAACTTCGTTTAAAAAGATTTGTAACTGGATATAATCCTGATCTATTGATATTCTGTTGTAAACGTTTTTCATCAGACAATTAATATGGTTGAGTTTTGAATAATTTTTACAAATAGTTTTCTTGATTAGCTTGAGTTCCATTTCCTTTTTGAGATTAGAATTGACATTTTTAGAAGTAATTATTTTAGCAAAATTAGGTGTGACCTGTTCGTTGATGCATCTATTCAAAAACCAAATGTCCACTTGGATTGTGGATCTCTTCACAGAGAGCTTCCTGTATTTGTCAGCAAATTCTACCATACTGTAGTCACTAAGGTGAAGTTGTTGAAGCTGTGTACACGTAACAGTTCAATTAAATGAAAAATTATATTTCGTGTAATTTTGTTTTAATTACAATCGCAAAGCGCTTTCGGCTATCAAGTATGCCTTAGGGTACAACATTTCAGACAATAACTTGTTAGAATTTGTAATTGAAATAGACGTTGCCATCGAACTTCTTTCGAAAGACAACAATTTTAAAAAAGTCACCGAAATGACGTTCAAAATTTTCTCTACAGAGTCAAAAAGGATAAAACCAAAAAGCTAAATGACACAGAAAAACATTTCAATTCAGTACTAAAGAAAATCAAAGCCAAAATTATAGATCATAACCTAATTTTTTCAAAAGCTGATAAAGGCAACTGTTTAGTTATTCTTAATAAACTTGATTATATAAATAAAGTAGAAACCTTTCTATCTGAACACGATTTCAAACCTATCAATTCGAATCCTTTCAATAGTTTCATTAACAAAACAAAAACACACATCAAAGTAAGCAGTGGTTTTTTTAAAAAATACAATTCACCATATAACTTAATTTCCAGCAACCCAATCATACCACGTTTGTACGGACTTCCAAAGATACACAAAGTCAACATTCCAATCAGACCTGTAGTAAGTTTCACAAACACACCAGTTTCAACAATAGCAGCATTCATTTACAATCTTATAAAAGAATTAACAAATTTCAAGCCTAAATACTCAGTAATTAATACACTAGATTTAGTAACAAAATTAAACAATTTAAATTTACCTACAGAGAACTATCTTATGATCTCTTTTGATGTTAGTAATCTCTATACTTCAGTTCCTAAATCAGAAACTATACCTCTAGTAGGCGATATTCTTAGAAATAACCTTGTCGATGAAGAAACCGTTACACAAATTTTAACTTTATTAAATTTTTGCCTATCTCAAGATTTCTTTGTCTTCAACGAGAAATTTTACAGACAACCAGAAGGCCTAGCAATGGGTAGTTGCCTATCTCCATTTTTGGCAGATTTATTCATGAATAACTTAGAAACTAACCATATAGTCAATGATAAGAACAATGAAATATTACACTGGTTTAGGTATGTAGATGATTGTCTAGTATTTATTGAGGGCAATATAGACACAGCCAAAACTCTTTTGAATAAAATAAATTTAATCCATCCTAATATCAATTTCACACTTGAAATTGAATCTGATAACAAAATAAATTTCCTAGACTTAACCATCAATAAATCAGACAATCTGGAATTTAGCATTTACAGAAAACCTACTCAAACTGATCATGTCATACCATCATTTTCTAATCACCCACATCAGCATAAAATGGCAGCCTTTTATTGCTATATTCACAGACTTCTCAACATTCCTCTTTCATCCATAAACTATAATAAAGAGTTAAACACTCTCAAACAAATTGCATACAATAACGGTTACAATCCTCATATCATTCCAAATCTTATTCAAAAAGTCAAAAATAAAAGAGAACAAAATCTAACCTACCCTAGAGAAGAGAATTTTTCTAAATTTATATCTCTACCTTTCTTAAATGAAAATATCTCTCAAAAAGTTTCTAGATTCATCAATAATAAATTAACAAATGTTAAAATTTCTTTCAAAAGTAATAATAATTTAAACAAACATTTAGTAAATTCTAAAGACAAAATCAACAAACTATCAAAAAGTGGTATCTACAAACTTAACTGTAATGATTGTGAAGCATCCTACATAGGAAGGACTTGTAGGCCTTTGAAGGTTCGTATAAATGAACATTTGAATAAACCTGGAAACTCAGCATTTGGTCACCATATTAAATTCAATAAACATAACTTTAGTCCAAACCGAAATTCACAAATTTTGAAACAAGTCAACTCAAAAAATTACAATAGACTAGATTTTCTTGAAGATTTACAAATAGACAAAGAATTAAAATGTAATAACCTTTGCTTAAATACACAAGTCCAATTAAACAGACCATATATTCCTCTACATAGGAGATTAAAATAACTTCCTCCTCTTCAAAAATTTTCTGAATTTATTGTTCTTTGCTCACTAATGAAACTTTAACATTCTGTAGTCACAAAACATTGTCAACTGTCATAAATTTTACCTTAAATTTTCATTGGATATGGACCTTATGTCAATGTCACCAACATCATCTGTCAGCCTTCAATTTATATCATTTGTCATTTGTCATTCATTTTCATTATAAATGTAAAAATTTTTTAAAATAACCCATTAATGGGTATATAAATACTTAGATTTTAACGTGTTGAATGTATTTCCAAAACAAATGTGAACCATGGTTTGGGAAAACTTTTTATAGATCTCCTGTATGAATACTTGACGAGTAAGTAAATTCAAAATTTCATAAAAAACTTTTTCTACATCTCAAACAACATTACTTACTTGCAGGTATTGCACTGATGATGGCTTGATAGCCGAAAGCGCTTTGCGATTGTAATTAAAACAAAATTACACGAAATATAATTTTTCATTTAATTGAACTGTTACGTGTACACAGCTTCAACAACTTCACCTTATGTACATCATGTCAATCTCTACAGAATCCAGCAGCTTCTAATACAATCAGATTTTGTGAAAATAGAGAATACATACGAATATATTTTTTGAAATTCATCAAACATTACTTGAAATAACTTTTTAGGAATTGGAAGATTTTCTCACATATTCAGATTTGTGGGAGCAATGCTCTCCACCTGCCCTCTTCCTCTCAAAATCAACAGCAGAAGGATTGAAAGCCACAATAGCATGTACACTTGACTTGGTAAAATATCTGACAACAGAAGTTGGTTTCACTTGTGTAATGACAACCAGGATAAACCATGATCATTTGGAGGTTGTATCTGCACTCATATTTCATGACTCGTGTTCTTAACGGTATGTCCAATTTCAGCATTTTTTTGGAATGATGAGATCAGCAGGTGGATGTAACTCCCATCCAGAATCCATACAAGTTGGACACATTTTCAGGCTTATGTCTCTCCATTCACTTATAAAACCACCTCGTGGGAGTAATATAACTGGTGGAGAAATGATGAAAATTCTTCTGGAAGAAGGAGAGCTGAAACAAAATAAGAATAAAATTATTTTTGATATAGAAATGGGAGAAGTAATTCAAGAAGTAGTGGAAGAGTTCTCAGAGGTGGAGGAAGCATTTGCCTATTTTTGTGGCTATGTAACAAAAAAGATCAGAACAGTTACTGAATGCACTGAGTGCAAAAAAAGCATTGTGGGAGAGGGCAATGAAAAATTCAATTCATATATATCAAGAGAAAGTAGAGGATTTTTAACATTTCCTTCCCAGAAAATCATACAATTTCTGCATGAAGTAGAAGTAACCATTGCCAACATTTTTGAGAATGAGTTGAAACATTTTTTTTCAAATTATACTTGTCAAATTGGCTAGTTTTCAACCATCCTCTCTTTTGGGATGTGATTTACATAAATCAGAATTTTCAGGAAATATCCTGAAAACATACATCATTTCCAGACTCAGCATTACTTGCGCAAAGGAACAAAAAAAAAACAGAAAAATGGAGAATAAATCTAGGCATTTAGCGAAGATGGCCAAACTAAATTAATGTTGATGAGCTTATTAAATTCAGAACACTTCAGAATTGTTGATTACTCATGGTCCTAATGTTTCTGATGAGTGCATTTTCCTCTGCAGAAGAAAGTTTTCAGAGCTGAAGAAACTTCAAAATTTAAAGTTGTTTTTGAATATTTTAATCGATTTTAATATCAAATTTTTTTCTCTTTTTTTTCATCTATTGATTGCATGAGAGGAAAACCTATAATGTTCATGGAAAAAAATCATGAAAGCCAGTAGAAGGGTATCGGGAAAGGAAAAAGGCATTGGAATTATTTTTGAAGGCTTGGAGGTTATAGGTATCAGAAAAAACCTCTATTGGACGTGGGTTCCACAATTTCACAGTTTGATGAAAAAAATAATTTTGATAGCCTGTAGTTCGGCAGTTTGCGTTCATCTGGTTTGAAAATATCTATTGAAAAGTCCACTTTTCTGTGATGTTAGTGAATGATCCAAACCAGATAAACAGCTCTCCTCTGAATAGAATATAGGAGTGCATATGTTTGGGTGCTGAACTGCAAACATGTGAATAATACTCCATAACAGGTCAAATCTGTGCTCTAGGTACCTACTGAACAAAAAACCAAGTGTTTGTGAAGCACTTTAAGCAATAGATCTCACATGAACATGCCATAATAGGCCATTGTTGATGGTAATACCAAGCATGGATATTGAGGATTTCATAGGAACAATCATGCCTGTCATCATCATATTAGGCTCTGTGAGGTATGCCTTCTGGAAAAAAATACATGCACTACAATACAAAACCATTATATAACTAGTCTGATAAAGTAATTTCTTTTCAGTTTGAGGTTGTTTAATTACTTAATTTTTTAATTTATCTGCTTTTCTTTTCTGTTTACTAACCTTGGTTACTTGTGGTTATGATCCTTTCGCCTTGAAGTCAGGTGTCTACATCATTCATAGATTCAATCAGTTGTCAATTCATAATTTGTCATATTTTTGATCTTGTTATTCTGTGCTTGATATGATTTGTTTCACATGTCATTTCACTTCACTCGTAAGTCATTCTTTCGATTAATAAGACATGGTTCCCTAACATTCACCTAAATAATTTTTTGATTAATATTTGATTATGAGATTTCTGAAGATCCCTTAACATTGGGAGTTCGCACTGAGTGCGACCCCCTTTGTTTTATTTTAAGATTATTTTTCATGTTTAAATTTACACTGTCACCATTGGTAAGTTTTCAGGTACTTCTTTTTTGATGTGTCAAGATTTCTAACATTGTTTTTTTTTCTCTTGATAGATGTACTTTTTTTATTATTGCTGATGATGAAGGATTAATCCTTCGAAACATGTCCTAATGTAAGTCTATGACTATATATTAAACACTTTGGTGGAGTTTGTCTGTAAGTTCAACCCCTTGTCCTATAACTTCTACCTCCACTGTAAGAAATGGATCACCTACGTTGGTTGAACAACTATTGCTTTTGATTAATAAACATTTACCTCTGAGAAGTGTTAGGATAACAAAAAAAACTCCATGGCTCAATAATGAAATCAAACATTCAATGTCTGAAAGGGATAAAGCTAAGTCAAAATTCAAAAAGAATAATTCACCGGCAAATTGGAATAGTTATAAGAGATTACGCAACCAAACAAATCAAATGATTTCCAATCAGAAGAAAGAATATTTCAATTCAATCTCTCGAAATAAAAACACTCAACTATTGTGGAAAGAATTAAAAACACTGAACATTAAGGCTGAAAATAAACAAGAACTGCCGAAGTTACTACAAAATTCCTAAGTCATTAACAATGTTTTCATTGACAGTATTCCTCAGAATAAAGGTAATGATAAGATAATCGAATATTATTCACAAAACAAAATCTGCAATTCTGAATTTCGATTTACCCTCGTATCTGAAGAGGCAGTTCTCGAAAGTTTATCTAAAATAAAAAATAGCTCACCTGGATCGGATGGCCTTTCGATTGGTTTGATAAAACTTTTGTCGCCATATATTCTACCATACCTTATCAATATTATCAATAGTATATTGTTGAATGGCATATTTCCTACTAGCTGGAAGAAATCATTGATTTTACCAATTTCAAAAATAAATAATCCGCGGGTATTGAATGATCTAAGATCCATAAGTATACTTCCAGGACCATCTAAACTAATGGAAAAAATCATCGAACACAACTTAGGATATATTTGAATATTAATGAAATTTTACCTCGCACTCAATCTGGCTTCCGTCCTCATCACAGCTGCACAACTGCCCTACTACATATAACCGATGATATTATTAAAGCCTATGATGACGGTAAATGCACAGCCCTTGTACTACTAGATTTCAGTAAAGCATTCGATACAATTAGACATGACATGTTATTGTCTGTTTTGAAATCTTGTGACATAGGTACCGAAAGTTTGCAGTTATTCAAATCATATTTAACTGATCGATCACAAATTGTTAGAATTAAATATGAATTATCTAAATCTAGGACAATCAGTAGTGGTGTGCCGCAGGGATCGATCTTTGGGCCCTTACTGTTCACCATATACACTAGCCAACTGTCAAAATCACCAGATTACTGTAAGATCCACAAGTATGCTGATGATACACAATTATATCATTCATTTCTTTCCACTGACGATGTAATAGCAGAATTCAAAATAATAGCGACCTTCAAAAAATCTCAGAAATATCAGCTGACCACTCTCTCAATCTGAATCCAGGTAAATCAACTGTTATTTTATTCGGGAAAA
Organism: Chrysomela aeneicollis; assembly: GCA_029955515.1. Classification (NCBI taxonomy): domain Eukaryota; kingdom Metazoa; phylum Arthropoda; class Insecta; order Coleoptera; family Chrysomelidae; genus Chrysomela; species Chrysomela aeneicollis. The sequence goes on along the minus strand of JARUHQ010000031.1, from coordinate 1,864,396 downwards.
AAACAGCTGACTCAATCACTCCATATCAAAGTCAACGAATCTATTTTAGAATTTGCCGACTCTGTCAAAAATCTTGGATTGATAATAGATAAATCATTGAGATTCAAAGAACATATTGCAAGATGTGTACAAAAATCATATGCTGCATTGAGACTACTGTATCCCCACAGACATAGCTTGTGTAGGGGAACAAAAAGAGTGTTGTGTGAGACTCTAGTACTTTCACAGCTATCTTTTTGTGCACCTGTTTACAGCCCTTGTTTGGATCAAGACACAATCAATAGGATTCAACGAGTTGAAAACTCATGCATCAGATTCATTTTCGGAATAAGAAAATACGACAGGGTCACTCACAAGCTCCGTGAATTAAATTGGCTGAATATGAAGGATCGTCGTGACGTTTTATCTCTGTGTTTGTATCACAAAATAATTTTGACAAAACAACCTGCTTACCTCTCAGAAAAAATTGATTATCGAAGTGATGTTCACAATATCAATATCAGATCTAAAGGCTTGCTCACATGTCCACCACATAGAACAAAGTTTATTGAAAGGAGTTTCAGATTTGACATTTACAAATTATATAATGCTATGCCATCTCATATAAGGGTCTAAGTTTAACAGGTTTCAAACGAGCCATTGTGTCATATGTTGAAAAAAATATAGTAGTGTGTTTATTATGTTCTTGAATGTGGTAGGTATTCAGATGTGTCATTTCAATATATGTGTACAGTACATATATTCATTTTCTCTCTGTTTTCTACTGTTCATCTTTAATTTAGATCAGGTTAAGGTAGGTTAAGAGTAACTACAATAAATGACAAAGTATATTCAACATGACAAGGGCTGAGTGGAAGAGCACTGTTTAGTGAACCCCCCTTTGGGATTTCCAAATTATTCCTACAATTGATGTTAGCCAATGAGCATTAGCATGGAAATAAAGGCATTTATTATTATTATTATTATATACCTACAATTACATCACTTTAGATTTCACTGATTTCAGTTCAGCAATCAAAACTGATAAAATATAGTTTCTGACTATTACTAGTATTGTGCTAAACAGGGCTGAACTCATATGTATGAACCTTATGAACATGGAATAAAAGAATTGATATTTTTTTGTGAATACTCATCACTAAATATTGTTGATTGATGATATAAGTTCAAAATCATTCGACTATGTAATCAGAAAATGATTGTACACACCAGAGACAACATAATCATAAAATATGTACTCACCTCATAAATAAGCACCTCAGAATAAATATATTACACTTTCCAGATTTCTACAATGTTTCTACACCCTTTTCAAGTATTTTGAATAAATGAGTAGAATTTCCATCAGGATGTTTCGACTTAATTCCCTTCTCTCTAGGCTGTTGGTCGTTGGCACTGGCACAGAACTTTAAAAATGGCACAGAAAACTGCAAAGCTCCGACAATTTTAACATGGCAGTGTCATATTTGAAAAAAAACTATTTTTTTTTCAAATTGTAAGTATTAACGTTGAGTAAAATCACAGTTTTTGTGTTCAACAAATCAACAAAACCAAAATAACAGCGAGCGAAAGTCCGAAAATGTTTATCAGCAGACGATGATCAGCAGACTTGGCGAGTTGGCGCCATCTATACGAACTCTTAGAAGTATTACTAGTGTTTGAAACTATGATTAAAATTCAACAAAATCAAGTAGGCAAGGCTACAAATATGTCTAGTGCCTTCTAATGGAACTCGTTCCACCATATCTATATCCACCTTGCATACAGACAGCATTAGACACTCTCAAGTCAAAAGTAAAGGAAGATGAAGAACGAAAGGGCAAAACTACCTGCGTTTGATGCTTGATGAAATGTCATTGAAGAAGCAGATAGAATTTGTGGGAACTAAAACTTGGGGCTATGTGGATCTAGGAACTGGATTATATGATGATGACTTGAAATGTGCTACAGAAGCTCTAGTTCTGATGGTAGTTTCACTAAATAGCAACTGGAAAATACCAGTTGCCTACTTTTCAATAAATGGTCTATCTGGAAAAGAAAAGGCAAATTTGGTAAAGCAAGCTTTGATTATACTTGCAGAAATTAATGTAAAAATTGTATCCATAACATGTGATGGCCCCAGTGCACACTTCACTATGGCTAGTGAAATTGGAGCCAACATTGATATGTCTTCCAGGTCTGGGATAAAGACATACTTCCTACACCCAACGTTGGGCACAAAAATTTTCATAATTTTTGATGCTTGCCACATGCTCAAACTTATGAGGAATAATTGGGCAAGCCTTAACAAAATCTATGACAAAGATGGCAATGCAATAGATTTTGATTTCATAACAAAATTGCATGAAATTCAGGATGATTTACAATTTAGATAAGGAAATAAATTGAGAAAGGCTCATGTAGAATGGACCAAACAAAATATGAAATTGAGTATCATTCCAGAGATTCACATATTAGTCATTCATTGGGAATTCAAGTCAAATAATAATAAACATTATTTTCAGGTAAACTTAGCAGCTCAAACACTCAGTAGCAGTGTTGCTGATGCTATCGAGTTTTTGAGTGAAGATATTGGACATGAGAAGTTTCAAAATGCAAAGGGAACCATTAAATTCATAAGGACTGTAGATAGATTATTTGACATTTTCAATTCCAGAAATGCATTTGCAACTGGATATAAGACAGCCTTGAAACCATCAAATGAGTTATTCTGGAGCACTGCTATTGTAGATAGTATAGAATATCTCAAAGAGCTGAAAAATGAAGCAGGAATTCCTTTGTATTCCGCTAGGAATAAAACACCAATAAAAGGATTCATTATCACATTAACTTCACTTATGGGTATTTATGATGAATATGTTAAACCACCAGAAGCACCATTGAAGTATCTACTGACTTACAAATTGAGTCAAGATCACCTGGAACTATTTTTCTATAATGTGAGGTAGGTATGCATTTTTTGAAACAATTCTTTAGTGTTTTTAATCAACTGAAAATAAAAATTCAATCAAATGAAAAACTCAAAGTCAGTCGTCCACACAATATAATAAAATAATGAACAAGTGGGTGTAACTATAGTTTCGGCTCAACAGCCATCATCAGACACAGTAAGTAATCTGTAATAGGAGAAATAATACTAAATAACAAAATGGTGTTCCTAAATACTTACAATCAAATTCAAAGGAAAAGTTATAAACCATATCAATGCCAAAATCGGATATCGGAAATCAATCATACATCAAATATACATCTTGTTTAAATTTGCTTAGCCACCAAAAGAAACTAAATATCAAAATCAAAGGAGAGTTGAAGAACATCATCCTCCACTGATGGTAGTCAGTATTCAACTAACAAGAATTAAAATTAAATGGTTACGGTTGAAATTTGACATTGACTTGTGGAAGTACAGTTGACATGGAACAATGAATTTTTATGTCTTTGAAATTTATATAATAAAAGTTGTATGAAATTTTTGGTGAGAAATAGTGAGTTGAGGTGGAAGATTCAGCAAAAATTCAATTCAATAAAGTTGGATGAGAATGAAATTCTATAACAAGAAACCTTGAAGCTTATAGAAGAGAAAAATTTTTGTTTGTGAGAAGAAGAAAATCAAAGGTTAAGATTGAACATTTATATACGAGTTCAGAGGCGTATTAAGGAAAATTTGAAAATTAGGAAAAAATTGAATTAAGAAAATTGTAGGGTACGGAAAATATGATTACGTTCAAAATTGGTCTGATCATTTAAGCAATTCACTCTTGGGTTATTAATACATTTTTTAATTTCAAGAATTTCTAAGAGGTTCAATCTATGTCCTTTGTTGCAGAAGTGTAGTATTTCAATGTTCGAATTAACGTTAAAAGAATGGTTGGAATCAATAATATGGTTGGCAAAGGAAGAAGTTGTATTGGAATTGTTTGTACTGATAAATTTGTGAATCAATCTCTTATGTTCCAAGGCTCTAGTTTCAAAACACCTACCTGTCTGACCAATATATGAAGAATTACAATCGTTACAATTGAGTTTATAAACTCCTGATTTCTTGTCTGAAGAAACTTTATCTTTAGAGTTGACTAGTAAATGTTTAATATTAGTATTTGTTTTAAAACAAATATTGAAACTGTAGTCTCTGAAAATTTTGGACAATAAAAAGGAATAGTGACCAAAAAAATGGATAGACTTGTAAACCGTAGGAGAAGGATCTTGATTTGTAGTGACATTAAAGGATAATCTGAATTTTGTATAGAATTTAAAATAGGGTTTCATGATGAAATCTAACGGATAACCATTGTTGATTGCAATTTGTTTGACTATATTAATTTCTTTGTTGAATGATGAATCTGAAAGGGGAAGTGAAAAAACTCTATGAAATGGGCTGTTAAAAGCTGCTGACTTATGAGATTGGGGGTGGTTAGAGTTAAATGGAATAATAGTGTCTGTGGCAGTGGGTTTTCTATAAATTTCAAATTCAAATCTTGATGAAAAGGGGTTTTTAATGATAAGTAAGTCTAGAAATGGTAATGAGTTATTGGTTTAAAGTTCCATAGTGAAAATAATGTTTGGATGTAAAGAATTAATATAGTCAAGAAATTGTTGGACATCAGATAGATCACCATTGAAAAGGAGTAAACAATCATCTACATATCTGTGATAGAAAACAAGTTTGGAGTTATATAACGGGTTTGTAAGAAATTGTTTTTCAAGGTTATTCATAAAAATTTCAGCTAATAGAGGTGACAAATTGCTACCCATAGCAAGGCCAGAAATTTATCTATAAAATTTGTTGTTGAATTGGAAAACATTTTGATTGAGAGCAAGTGACAATAAAGAACAGATATTAAACACATGATATGTTAAAATGTTGTTTTGAAATTATAAATCCCTAACCAATGAAATGCAATCATCTGGAGGAATACTGGGAAATAAGTTGGTAACGTCAAAAGAGACAAGAACTGAATTTTTGGGGATATTAATGTTTTTGATTTTATTTGCAAGGTCAATAGAATTTTTGACGGAGTAACAGTTATCAAAGGAAGTGAGGTCTCTTAAAAGAGAATTGAGAAAATGAGCAAGTTTGCAACAGGGAGTATTAATGAAAGAAACAACTGGCCTTATAGGAACATTAATCTTATGAATTTTAGGCAGACCATATAATAATGGGGTAGCTGGACACATTGGAAACAATTGATAAATAGATTTGTCAAAATGTTCAAAAGTGAGAGAAAACATTTTTAATTCTTTTTTTAACTTATTGAAATAACTCTTAGTAGGATCTAAACTAATTAAACTGAAAGAACTGGAATTAAGAAAATTCTCAACCTTAGAAACTCACTATTTCTCACCAAAAATTTCATACAACTTTTATTATATAAATTTCATAGACATAAAAATTCATTGTTCCATGTCAACTGTACTTCCACAAGTCATTGTCAAATTTCAACCGTAACCATTTAATTTTAATTCTTGTTAGTTGAATACTGACTACCATCAGTGGAGGATGATGTTCTTCAACTCTCCTTTGATTTTGATATTTAGTTTCTTTTGGTGGCTAAGCAAATTTAAACAAGATGTATATTTGATGTATGATTGATTTCCGATATCCGATTTTGGCATTGATATGGTTTATAACTTTTCCTTTGAATTTGATTGTAAGTATTTAGGAACACCATTTTGTTATTTAGTATTATTTCTCCTATTACAGATTACTTACTGTGTCTGATGATGGCTGTTGAGCCGAAACTATAGTTACACCCACTTGTTCATTATTTTATTATATTGTGTGGTCGACTGACTTTGAGTTTTTCATTTGATTGAATTCAAATTGGGCCACTTTGAGAATGGATGATTTCCATAACTATGAAAATAAAAACATTGCTTATTATTTTGTGTTTTCAAAATTACAAATGGAACAAACAACAATCCCACAGCATTTCAGTTCAACAATACATTTAAGAGGTTGATGCTTTATCATGATTTGTAGGAAGGGAGTGGAAATTGTCTGAGTCAAGACAAAACATAAATTTTGACTATCACCAGTAAACCAAATATCAAAAATCCAATATCAGTTGATGACTTGGAAAGTATTGAGAGATATGGACTAGCAGAAGAAATAGTAGATGACCATGATTTTGGTTTAAAATTTGCTTTTTTAGATGCATAAACAGAAAATGCCATTACCTACATATCAGGATTCATTGTTAAGCAATTGAAGAAAACATTGAAGTGTACAAAATGTATTCTTGCCTTGGAAACTATTTCATCAGGTTCAAAAGATGATTTCACTTTCATGTTATTAAATAGAAAAAACAGAGGTACCCTGATGAAACCATCTGAGGATGTAGTTGAAATCATCAGATTTTTTGAAGTTCAAATAATAATACTTCTCACCAAGACAGGCAATAAACTACCCAGTGAAACATTTTTTTTGAGAAATATTGTAACGAAATCTCGGTTCCTGTAAATGCTTTTTTGCAAGTTCGATCGTTTCAATACAGGTGTCCTCACCTATATACAAAATGAATATAATTTCTACAATAGAGAGGCATCCGCAAAAAAAATCTATCATCTTTTTACCGGTACCAGTTATCAGAAAGAAATAGAGGATGTGAATGATTGATCTGAGTTCGTTCATATAGTTCGAAATTTCACTGTTGTAAAGTTAGGTAACCAGTGGTTTTTCGTTACAATCGAAAGTGCTTTTCTTTTGGCCGATGTACCTGTTATCTAGGTGAGTGTTACCCTTATGTGGTTGCTGGTTGTTTTTCCCCTACGCTAATTAGTAAGCTGATGTAGATTGTAATGGTATGTTTTTCTTTATCTAGCTCATAATAGCAGTAGAACTTTCCATAAATAAAGAAAGATAGATCCCAGAAACGATTTTATTAGAGACAAGTCGGCTCAAGAATCCCCCCTGAGAACTGCTAGGCACTGGCGCCCTTTTAAAAATTTCTCTGGTGTGCCTGTTTTGTTACATCTGTGCCCAACAGCGGGGCCGATTTCTCCAAACAAAGAAAATCGTTGAAGTATGTCACCACCAAAGAAAAATCTAGGCGCCAATTTTCAATCGCCGCCTCTGACTCGATCTCGGCAGAGAATGAACATGGAAACCCCAGTAGACCCTTTGACCAAGCTTGATAGGGTTTTTCCTGATGATGATGGAAATGAATCGACGCCAAAGGTGCCTCAACCAAAAGTGCCGCCCCCGCCCGTTCACGTAGGCATCGACAGAGCGGCGGTAACAGGAGCCATTCCACGTCGATACAGTGATCAACGTGATCAACAAAGATTTCAAACACAGCCGCCCTCGTTTTTGACTGAGGCTGCATTGGGACAGCCACCAAGGCCTCCACCACCATCAGATACCCCCCTATCTACCTCGTCGAACCAAGGTAGGAACTTTCCATTTTCTTCCCATCAAGCCAGCAGGAATATGCCGTTTTCTGCGCCTCCGCCATCGTATACAACATTGCCGCCATCCCTCGAAGACCTCCAAGCAATGATTTCTAATATGGTGCAAAACTCATTACGTGGTATTTTTTCTGAGAATAATAATGGTTTACCAGTTCCAACTAGAAATGATAGGAACATTGCTGTCAATAACTTAGAGAAAAAAGTGACGCTAATTAATAACTTTGATAATGAGGGCAGCTCACACCCAATAGATTTCATTAATCAAATAGAGACTATTTTGCGAACATACAATCAACCATTTGAAAATATTAGATATCAACTTCTTGAAAAATTCAAGGGTAAAGCAAGACCATGGGGAAATGTGTTCCTTACAAATTTTACAGATTTTGTTTCTTTCAAAAATGCATTTGTAAATTGTTTTTGGGATGAAAACAAACAGCAACAAACTAAATTGCAACTAGAATCCGGTATATATGACAAAGGCCCCTATTCTGAATATTTCATTAGGTACTTGGCAATGGCAAGGCACTTACAGCCCCCACTTCCTGAACATATTCTTATCAGTCTAATTGTACGACACTTTCCTGAGCACATTTCAGTATTGTTAGTGGGAGCGGAAACGCTTCCAGAAGCATTGAATAGACTAAGTTAGGCTGATTACTATAGACGGTACTCAGAGCAACCAGTTCAATTTAAAGAATTCGAAAAAAACAGAATTTTTTCTCAAAAACCAAATTTTCCGAACAGAAATCATCGGGGTAACGTATCAACCCTGGAATTTTCTCAAACTGATGTTACTGGGGAGGAATTATCGGAAAAGAGGATCTTCCCAACCACTAGGCCCGGTGGTTGTGCGGAAAGATGTTATTAGGGCCAACATAATTGATAATAATAATCCCGTAGATGACCTTCTTTCTAGTGACTGTGATTGTGAGCATACAATCCTTAATAAAAAATCACCCATTATACCCATACAAATATACAACATAACCTTCCCGGCTCTCATCGATTCAGGGTCAGAAGTAACTTGTATATCAGGGGATGTTTACCACCAATTGTCAAATTTTCACGATGATATACCTACTTTCCCAGTCACTGGAGTACGAATTACGGGGGCGATTCGCACGAAACAGAGACGTATCATTCATCAAATGCTGATTACTTTTTTATTGAATTCTGAAACTTTTCAGCACGAGTTTTTGTTAGTATCGGATTTAGTTTTTCCCCTTATTCTTGGGGCAGATTTTTTACGTGGTACTAACGCTCATGTAGATTTTCGGAAAAACGAAATAACATTTTCCAAGGACGATAAAATAGTTTCGGTTAGCGAACTGAACACAGTTCATGAATATTCTGCTCCTTTTAGAGCCTTATGACTTGAGAATTGTTGCAGTCAAGCAAAATAATTTTTCAGGTTCCTCTAATGAAGAGGAATGTAGGTTGAATTTGGATTTTGTACAGAATATAAGCTGTTTGAATGAAAAACAGAGGGATATCTTGAAAAAATTAATATAGACATACGAGGGTATATTTTCAGATTCTCCAGGGAGAACCCATTTGTATGAACATAAAATAAATTTGACAGACACCACGCCATTCCGAACTAAGCAGTATCCGATACCGTTCGCTCATAGAGATGCTGTATTCACCGGAATAAAAAGAATGGAAGAACTCGGTGTGATCGAGCGCGCTTCAACACCTTTTATAAGCCCCCTCGTAACTGTCGTGAAGAAAGACGGGTCGGTTAGAGTCTGCTTGGATGCTCGTGGATTGAACTCGGTGACGGAGCGCGATCACGAATTGCCTAGACCTATCGACGAAATTTTGAAATCACTTTCTAGTTCGGGGGCGCGTTACAAAACTTGTTTGGATCTCAGTGCTAGTTACTGGCAAATTCCTTTGAGAGAGTCTGATAGAAAGTACACGGGTTTTTCTGTGGGGACGCAAACTTATCAGTTCACAACGTTGCCGTTTGGCTTAGTAATGTTCGTCTCATCCTTCACCAGATGTATTTCTAAGATTTTAGGTTCTAGTTTCGAAGAGTTCGTTATTTTTCGGAAACTTTTGATGATCATATTAAGCACCTCGAAATGGTTTTCCAACGATTGGCTGAAGCCAACTTCACTTTGAAATTTAGTAAATGTCGCTTTATGCCCGACGAATAACCAACGAAGGAATTAGACCCGACCCGTCCCGTGTCGAAACAATTGTCAATTTTCCAACTCCAAAAAATGTCAAAGAGATTCAATCTTTCATGGGATTATGCAATTACGATAGGAAGTTTTGCGAACATTTTTCTTCAATAGCTGAACCGTTGACGCGTTTGCTCAAGGAAAAAACAAAATGGCTCTGGACAAGCGAGCAAGAGCACGCATTCAACACTATGAAATCGGAATTGCGGAAGGAAGTATTTTTGTATCACCCCGACCATTCCCACGATTATTACTTGCAATGCGACGCCAGCGAATTTGGACTTGGCGCACAGCTTTTTCAGCGCATCGACGGAGTTCGTCGAGTTGTCGCTTATGCTAGTAGATTGTTGTTAGTAAGGGAGCGCGCGTACAATTCTTGCGAAAAGGAAATTTTGGCTCTCATTTTCGCGTTACAAAAATGGCGTACTTATTTACTCGGAAAACATTTTAATGTGTTAACTGATGCTCGGGCACTTATGTATATTCAAAATTGTCGTTTACTGACTCCGCGTATTACTCGATGGGCCTTGGCCCTTCAGGAATTTGATTTTTCTATAAATTTTGTTAGAGGTTCGGAGAATGTTATCGCGGACGTGCTTTCGCGTTTTCCAACCCCGCGTCTTCCAACTCCTAGCGATAAATGTTTCAAACTCTGCAGTTTGATCAAGTTGTCACCTGCTTTTGACTCCTATCTGAAGAAGTGGCCGCGCTTGCAAGCAGAAGACCCATTTTTCGGGAAGTTGTTGAATCATTACGAGATGAAGAGACCGTGCCTCCGGAAGGCACATACATAATAATCTCTTATTCGCGCGTCGTGCTGAAGGAGAGCCGTATCTCCTGTGTGTACCTAGGGTCGCCGTGGTCAAATGTGTACAGGAGTACCACGAAACGTTAGGTCATTTCGGAGTTTTCAAAACTTGGACAGCGCTCAAACATGACTTCTGGTGGAGAGACATTTTTCGGGATGTTAAGAAAATAATCAAGTATTGCGAAGTTTGTCAGAAGGCTAAGGTGTCTATCCTACCTCGACCCCCCTTGACACCTATACTGCCTTCGCGAGTGAACGAAATCCTTAGTTTGGATTTGTACGGGCCTTTACCGCGGTCTAGAGGTGGCGCTGCATACTTGTGTGTGGCAGTCGATTTGTTCTCTAAATTCATAACTCTTTATCCTCTTAAAAGGGCGACTACTAGAGCCATCCTAAACCGTTTGCTGTTAGATTATTTTCGTCAACAGGGGTCGAAAAAATATTAACGGACCACGGTAGTCAATTCACTTCGAAGTCTTGGTCAGATACTCTCACACCCTTGGGCGTGAAGGTCGTCCATAGCTCGGTGCGCCATCCGAAATCTAATCCTGTTGAGCGGTCCATGCGGAAATTGTCACGCCTATTTAAAACATATTGTAGCGAAAAACATACTCGATGGGCCTATGAAGTGGGCAAGTTTTCCGAACTGTTGAATTCGGTAATCCATGAGTCGACTGGGTTTTCACCCCGTGAGTTGCATTTTGGCACGTCGTTTTCTTCACTCATTCGGGAACGATTGACTTATCCGCCTGAGAATCAAGATATACCCGCTGTGGATAAATTAATATTGGCCAAAGAAACGATGCAAGGTCGTGCAGCCCGTCGCAGTTTGAATAATCCGGGTCGTCCGTGCAAGGGTTATAGTCAGGGGTATATGGTACTACTTAGAGCTAACCCTATTTCGTCGGCGTTAACGGCCGAAACGAAAAAATTTATATTGCTTTTTGAGGGCCCTTATCGCATAAAGAAAAAAATAAGTTTGTTCACCTATGTACTGGAGATGTCTGACTCCAAAAAAGAACGAGGTATTTTCCACGTTTCCCATTTGAAACCTTACTTTCCTCCAGTCAGTTGAAACTATTTGAGAATGAATAAAATCACATATTCAGTTTAAATAGTTTGGGGGCGGGTGTAACGAAATCTAGGTTCCTGTAAATGCTTTTTTGCAAGTTCGATCGTTTCAATACAGGTGTCCTCACCTATATACAAAATGAATATAATTTCTACAATAGAGAGGCATCCGCAAAAAAAACTCGTTCATCTTTTAACCGGTACCAGTTATCAGAAAGAAATAGAGGATGTGAATGATTGATCTGAGTTCGTTCATATAGTTCGAAATTTCACTGTTGTAAAGTTAGGTAACCAGTGGTTTTTCGTTACAATCGAAAGTGCTTTTCTTTTGGCCGATGTACCTGTTATCTAGGTGAGTGTTACCCTTATGTGGTTGCTGGTTGTTTTTCCCCTACGCTAATTAGTAAGCTGATGTAGATTGTAATGGTATGTTTTTCTTTATCTAGCTCATAATAGCAGTAGAACTTTCCATAAATAAAGAAAGATAGATCCCAGAAACGATTTTATTTGAGACAAGTCGGTTCAAGAATCCCCCCTGAGAACTGCTAGGCACTGTTCTTGCAAGGCAGGGATGAGTGGCAGATGCAAACACATATCTGCAGTACTTCTATGGTGTACCAGGTGTATCTTTATTTCAATTTGATATGACACAATCAAGCCTGAGTAATTTGAATGATCATTGGATCATTGTCTTATTTTTTTCCCTTTTTTGGTTGTTTGTTTTGTTTCAGGCAATTCTCGGAAGATCTAGAAGTGATATCTCAAACAGATATCAAATGTGTGTGGAGTACCCAGCGACATACTTCACGAGAACAGTACAAAGCTGTTCCAGTGAATTACATACCTTGTCTCTTAACAAAATGTGTGAAATTCAATAAAGACCACAATGATGATTATCTTCAGACATTTTCACAGAAATTTACAAATTCAGCACTTTATCTACACAGGTAATTGAACTATTAGTGGTAGGTAGTGGCAAATAATTTTACATTCCTATTATTTTTCATTAAATGATACATTCAAATAACATTTGTTTTACAGCACTGGCAGAAGAAGGAGTATTAGGAGTATTAGAAAACAAATTGTACTTGATAATGCTCTCAGTCAGTCTGTTTTAATGCTTGAATTGCCCACCATTTCCTTCAACTTCACAATGAATTGCTGTGAAAATATGTTTTTGAAATTATTTGGTGACTGTGATGTGAATTACATCATTAAAACAAACCAAAGTACTAACATATGGCGCAGAGAGAGACAATTCAGAGTAACTGGATCAAGAATTTATGAGTTGTACACCTATGCACAAGATAACTGGCAAAGAAAGGCAGTGACATATTTTTGGCCGAAAAAGTTCACCAATAAATATATACGTCATGGATTAACTCATGAAACTGAGGCACGTAGAAGATTTTGTGAATCATTCAATGCTTCCATTGAAGAATGTGGGCTGGTAGTTTCACATTCAAATTTGTGGCTGGGATATTGACCAGATGGGATAATATTTGATGAAAATGTTCCAGTTGCACTTTTAGAAATCAAATGCATTTTTTCAGTTAAACTTAGAGCTCGCATGATTACTAAAACTATTAATTGGAATTCAAAACGATTGTATTTTGGTAGTACAAGATATGAGGTTTCTCAACGTAGGTATTATATGCAATTAATTTTTTAATGTTCAACTTTAACATGTTATTTTGGTGATTGAATTCTTATGAATTTATGTAGGACTTGAAGTACACATTTTTTCCAGGAGCAGATAAACCAATATCAGAAGCTATAAAATCGGTGAATTATGTAAAGCAGGAAGAAGATGAATATAAATTGAAGAAAAAACACGAGTATTATGGTCAAGTTCACCTTGGAATGTCTATACTGAATTTGAGGCAATGTTATTTTGTTGTTTATGCCTCTCATGATAAAAGCTTTGAAGTTATAAAAGTACATTTTGATGAAATATTTTGTAGGGACATGTTATTCAAAGTTAAAAACAATTTTTCCCATGAAACGTGGCATCATCTATGCTTGAATAATGGAACATGATTGGATACAGAGTGGCCCAGATGTGGCAAGTACTGGAAGGTGATTAATTTTTGTCTTAATTCCTTTCACCAATGTTATTGCTTTCATATTTTCGAACTTAAAATTTCATCAGTACATTTGATACATTTTGATTTAAAATGTTTTTTGGGCATAGGATCTCCAATTTTGATAACAAAACATGAATACGTTTTTGTATACTATGTACGGGGATCGTAGCCACGTGGTCAAAGAGCACACATTCTTTGGGCAGCAGTTTACGATACGGAGATGTTGTTGGTTCGAATCCTATCGAGGTAGGTATTCATGGTTTTGATCCTGTCAGCATCTCCGTTCCCCCTAGAAGTGGTTCGAATTCCACTATAAGCTGAATGTTCCGCTTTCCTTTATCCCGCACAAGTTTCGATTTTTTGGGAAGTTAGTTTACATCATTGAAGTAGCCATATACAAACTTTCCGAAAAAGATTGAGAAATTAATATTTCTGATGTTTACATTAATGTATTCTTTTAATATTTCCAATGATTTCTCATTAAAAATTTTCAGGCACAACCTGTCTCACTTTTTTCTATCAATATACAAAGTATTTTTTTTTTGTTCTCGTTATATCCTGGACCAACTAGTTTTCCTTACATTGGATCATGATACACCCCCCTTATCTCTGTTAGTTTTGGAGGTAATCGTTTGAAATTTGGGATAAGCCATGAAGATAATAAGCGGCACTTTTTGACCAACAAATGATTTGTTTCTCACTTCCAGTATTGCCGGAAGTGATATCAACTTTAGATTTTTAAATGGAACACCCTGTATATCATTACATTTCTGAAATCCGCATAATTTTCTTAATTCAATGGTAGCACACAAGTGACATTTCAAACGTCGAAGTTTTTAATAATTCAATTTTTAGTTTTCCATTTAAGTGTGCCATGATGGTTCCGATTTATTCCAATTGACCCGTCTAATGCTAGAAAAATCGAAATCCGGTCGTAAATACTAAATTGCGTTTTTCATGAGCGTTCATCGTAATCGTTTTTGAAGTAAAATTCAATTTTTTCAAATGGAACCATATTGGTACCGTTGTACCATTTATCAGTACTATCAATGAGGAAATTATTTATACCAGGTGATAAAATGTTCGATGAATACAATGAAAGTTACGGCTTAAAGAAAATAGGAAAATAAAATTATTTTGTGCTATGTAGTGTTGAGAAGCTATAAGGAGGCTTTGAAAACAATGAAATTATTCCTCCAAACTGTCAAATAAATAGTTGGGTTGTCAGTGTTTTTATTGTGTATTTGAAAAGTATTCACATTTGTTGTTATTTTTCTTCAAAATGTCGCACATTTATACAAGGAATGAAAAAGTGGACATGTTAATTATTTATCGGAAATGTAGAAAAAATGCCGTTGCGGCTAGAAACCTTTGAGCCGACCGATATCCTGATAGACAATGTCTAGCTAGAAATTATTTTTTTCGCCTGGAAAATCAATTCCGAAGAGAGCCTAACCATGATCCCGAAGAAAACATTATCATTGACGAAGGAACGGAAATCAATGTTTTAGCTCGAATAGAAGTTGAAAAGACTGTTTCTTTAAGGCAAATTGGGTTTGAATTGGAAATAAATCACCAAACAGTAAGGCGAATCTTGCACAAACATAATTATAAATTTTTCAAATATCAATTGCACCAGCATCTGTACGAAAATGATCACGATCGTAGGATGGAATATTGCAATTGGATCTTGCAGAATAATGTGCAGCCAAACAATGCCTTTTTGGGAAAGATTCTATTTTCGTATGATTCTAGGTTCACAAATATGGGACAAAATACACGGTATTGGTCACAAGAAAATCAAAATTTATTGCGGGAGGGTAACTTTCAAGTGCGGTTCGATTTCAATGTTTGGATTGGAATACTCGGTCCTAGATTCATTGGTTCAATAATATTCGAAGGATCCTTGACTGGAGCTAGATACTTAGGATTTCTGCAAAATGAAATCGAGGAAAGTTTAACTGAATCACCTCTCCATTTACAACAGGAAATGTATTTCCAACAAGATGGAGCTCTTTCGCATAATTCAAGAATAGTTACTGATTACCTTCAACAGACATTCGAAGACAACGTAATTTCGACTAATGGACCTGTGCGATGGCCTCCAAGGTCACCTGATTTGACACCTCTTGATTCCTTTGTTTGGGGCCATTTGAAAAATATTGCAACCGCTGTTACAACCCGCGAAGACCTGGAGTTGCGAGTAAGACGCGCAATTAATAGTATAACTGCCCAGCAACAGCTATGCGAGTTCAAAAGTACATTGACGTTGTTGGACAGCATTTCGAACAATTGTTGTAATGTTTTGTGTTCATTATTGTATTTCAAAGCCACCTTAGTCATTTCTTATCATTTAACAAAATTATCATATTTTCTTTTAGCTGTAATTTTGATTGTATTCATCGAACATTTTATCACCTGGTATGAATGAATTCCTCATTAATAGTACTAATAAATGGTACAACGGTACCAATATGGTTCTATTTGAAAAAAATGAGTTTTCCCTCAAAAACGATTACGATGAACTTCATTTGCTCATAAAAAACGCAATTCAGTATTTTCGACCGGATTTCTATTTTTCTAGCATTAGACGGGTCAATTGGAATAAATCGGAACCATCATGGCACACTTAAATGGAAAACTAAAAATTGAGCTATAAAAAATTTTGAAGTTTGAAATGTCACTTGTGTGGTACCATTGAATTCAGAAAATTATGCAGATTTCAGAAATGTAATGATATACAGGGTGTTCCATTTAAAAATCTGAAGTTGGTATCACTTCCGGCGATACCGGAAGTGAGAAAAAATCATTTTTAGGTCAAAAAGTGCCGCTTATTATATTTTTGGCATATCCCAAATTTAAATCAATTACCTCCAGAACTAACGGAGATGCGGGGGGTGTACCATGATCCTTTTACACCCGTTATGTAGGTGGATCCACCAAGTATACTGTTAATAAACATCTACCATGCGAATTCAACTGTTTTCATCCTCTACCTCTCCAACTAGGTTGGATATCAACAGTATAGAGAGTAAAAAAAAATTGAAGGGGTCCCACTTCTCAATAAATAGAGTCGCTGTCTCTAGTAGACATCTCAAACTCCTATTCAAGACACTACATGACAATGTGCTAGAAAAGGGGGCCTCAGAGGGCTTCAGATCTTTCAAAAGATTCTCAGTCTTCAGATGGTATGGCAAGCATAAATATTACTATTATGATAATACTTTAGGTCTAAAATATTACTACTGGCTTTAATGATTTTTTTAAACTGATGCGTTGAGAAAAGTACTGTTCATTCAATAGTACAAAACAATTTTCAACTTTCTATACTTCATGAAAACCTTCCTACATACATGAGGGGAGGCATAACGATCAATCATTCATTACAGGATTCTTATTGTTTTATTATAAACAATAAAATCATACTTGAAAAGGTGGGAATTCTTACTCAATGTTCACAAATTATCCGATTCGCAAACAATTATTACTGAATTTATTATTACCAATATATGATAATCAATGAGATCATTCGAAATATCGCAGAATCAAAAAAACATCGTTTAGGAATTTATTCATTTCAGATAATCATACACACGGAAAATTCTAGCTCAGCCTGATTTACTATACTAATCTTTGAAAAAAAAAACGATGTAGAAAGAATCTACATACGAAAGGGTTTTCTCAAGATGGCTGTTGGAAGCATCATCTTTGGATATTCAAAATATCTATAAACAAACTCTAAATCTACTTATAAAAAACATATAAAGTAACCTTCTTCGAATGGAACAAAAAATCGTTGAAATTATTTTAGTGGTTCGGTTGAGATATATATGATTCAAACAGATGGGCCCATGATGATAAAATCTTCGATGTCATTACTGAACTTCAAAATGTTTGTATTATATATTAATCTACATGAATAAACAATTTTTGTCTCTCATTTCACATACGGAAGGTTTTTTTTGAAGGTTTACATAGCCAGGAGCAGCATTAAAAAATATTTGGAAAAGTTCACCTCACGTTTGAACATCATTCAAAAATATTGTAGATAGTTAACTTTAGATACTGAAACAACATCAAAAAAATATCAAAGTTCACACGTAAACGGAAATAATTTTATAAATTCCAAAAAAAAAAATTCTATCTGAAAAAAAAGTCATGCCGCTGGTTAGAACGATTAAATTTATGAATTATGACAGAATTAACAAAAATAATACAAGTGCATTAAAATATTAAGGATGTTCACTACGAAATTAACTGAAATTGTCTGCGAATTTTTTATCGAATGAACAAATTCCTATTAACGTTAATCTAGTATTTATATTCAAGGGTAATTTCCGAAAAAATATGTTTATAGTGATACAACGAAAAAAAAAATAAAAAACAATTAATTGATCTGAATAATCGAATCGTTAATCAGTCCTTCAAATACAAATGCTTCTGAAGAAAGAAAGTTAAATGATGTAATTCAAAAAACGTGAAATCCTCTATCTTCATGAGCTTTTACTATGATTATCTGAAAAATTACATTTTCATCTTAAATTTCAGTGCTTCAAACGCTTCAAAAGAAAACAAGTTCGATTATATAATTCTATAATCATTACATTCTTAATTTTCGAGAGCTTTTATACTATGGTTATAAAGAAACGATGACTATCTCATCTGAAAATCTCTAAATGTGATGAAACTTACTAGAATGTTTTTTAAAAAAGGAGAAACGAAATTCAATATCTTTCTTATTATAAAAATGCATAGAGCCTAGATACAGTAATTTATAATTTCATTTTCAGATGATAATACTGCTGGAAATGCCCCCAAAAAGATGAGGACGTCTGATGGTGCAAAGAAAAAAGGAAAGAGTAAGGCACGAAAATCCGAAAGAGTGATCAGTAAATGGGAGAGTTACTTCACTTGGAAACAGGATCCTGCCTACCAATAAAAAATTCATGTATTTGATAACGCTAATTCAGGTTGCAAAGATTCAGATGCAAAAATAATTTTGGAATGCTTTCAGCTATTTTTTTCTACTGACCTTATATCTATGGTTGTAGAACAAACGAATCTTTATCACAGTCAAATACATCCAGATAATGGAAATAGGCATAATGTGCATATTGAGAAATGGAAGAATGTTACCAATAACGAAATGCTGCTTCCTGGCCCATTCATTGTTGATGCCACAACTGAGAAAAATGAGAATTATTGATTATTGGACAAAAGATACTCTTCTGGCAACTCCATTTTTCGGTCAAATATTTTCGAGAGATCGTTTTATGTCAATGTTGTTGTCAATACATTTCTCAGACAACGAATCTGACCCAAGAGGCGATAAATTATATGAAATAAGATCAGTGATGACTCATCTGCTAGCAAGTTACAAAGCAACTCTGTACCCATTCCAAAATCTGTGAATTGATGAAAGTTTGATGTTGTTCAAAGGGCGACTGTCATTCAAACAATTCATACCATCCAAGCGTCACAGATTTGGTGAAAAATTCCTCGTTTTATGTTACTGTGAAACAGGTTACATACTGAATTTCATCATCTACTGCGGAGCGGGTACTGATATAATTGAATACGATGGTGAGGTTGAGATTTCTGGTAACATTGTTTTTACTCTCATACAAGATTATTTGGACTCTGTACATACCATATATCTTGATAACTGGTATTCAACTCCCATTCTCTACAGTGTTTTATATGATAGAAAAACAAATGCCTGTGGTATAGTGAAATCTAATAGGAAGTATATGCCAGATATGACAAAAAAGTTAGATCATGGTGAGGTGATTTCTTTCGTCAGTATTAATATCATTGCTAGACAAACGTGAAGTAAGATCACTGTCATCATGCCACGACGCAAAGAAAATTGCTACTGACAAAATAGATTCGACAACTGGTGAAGTTGTACATGAACCAGTTCTAGTTGTGGATTATAATGCAAACATGAGGGCCGTAGATCGAAGTGACATTCTTCAAAGCAGCATTGAAAGTGTTAGGAAAACCATCAAATGGTATAAGAAAATATTGTTTCATCTCCTGGACATGACCTTGCTCAATGCCCATGCTTTATATAAGATGAAATCAGGATCGAATATTGGGGTAGCCGAATTCCAACTGAAATTGGTGAAAGAGCTATTATCGGAATATCACTTTGAGAAGCCACGAACCACTAGCAGAAGGAAAGCTGAAGTTGACTCTCCTCTGAGGCTGTCGGGTAGACAATTTATTACACAATCAAAAAAACATGCTGGAAACGATAAACGAATACGTAGAAGGTGCGTAGTGTGCAGCAAGAAGAAGTTGAAGAAGGATACCTCATATTAATGTAGGGACTGTGACGTACCATTATGCCTCATTCCGTGCTTCCAGGTTAATCATACAAAGAAGGAATACCGGCGTTAGAAATGTCAGTTTCCGCTCATTTTTCACCTAATATCAGAATAATATTTAATTTTTTGTTTCATTTCATATATTTTAGATTTGTTCGACATTATTTCGTTTCAATAATAAAAATTTCGGATCAAAATTCAACTTTTTCATTACCTTTATATACATGGAGAATTATGACAGCCGATCAAGTGATACCTCAATTTGAAAGTCCAAAGTTTGAAAAGTGACTTCTAGTATAAGCTTTAAGCACGGGAAACGCAAGAATGCGCGAGTGCCCTTGACGAGAGACGCACGCATGCGCGAGGCTTAGAAACCCCTGTTCTGAGAGGCCACTAAGCGGAAGCAATGCCCGTAATGAAAGGGTTAACACAAATCCTGAGAAACTTCGAGAACTCATAAGGCATAAGTGTAATTTATTCTCTCATTGATATAAGAATTCTCCGGGTTCAATGAAAGTGGGTTGTATCAATTTTATGAAATTCCAAATTCATTGCCTTTCAAATGCTCTTAATATGAGAAATTAGTAGCTTCATCAAAATTTCTGAGATTTGAGGTGAATGAAGGAAAATGGAAGGTTGAGAATACTTTGTAGGTATTAGCATTGAAAATAGATTTTTAACCATTTGACCTGAGGGAAATTACAGTATGACTGTAAAAATGAATCTGTAATCTGATAGCAGAATGATTATTTTATCATTGAATTTTGTTCTGAGTATAAAATGTCTATTATTCTGTGATAGCTGTGTGATAGTTTATATGAAGTTTTTTTAAACATATCATCGATTATGTATTCACAAAGTATAAACAGATTTTTTCCTGAATTCGAAAGAAACTTTAAAGTAATTTACAAAATTATGGTTAACTTGAAAGATAAGATGAAAGAATTGTTCAGAAGCATATTCCTTAATTTTAGTGGTGTGATTGAAATGAACATGAAAAACTTATCAGAAAGAAGCATAAATTTCATGGGTCCTATTGAAATGTATAGTCTGTGGAACATTATAATTTTATCATAATCAAGAATTCCCAAATTTTAACAAAATTCCAAACAATGAATCTATTTTTTTATGTCTCACAAAGCAATATTTTCCTTCAATTCAAGTAATAATATATTCTCTCTTTTCAAGATATCTATGAAGAAAACACTAGTCGATTATTACCATTTTTGAAATATTAATTATATAAATTCAGTTCGATCTGTAGAAAGGTCGAACTACGAACCTCATCCTGGTATATTTTGCCCTTTTTCTTGTGATTTGAACCCTTCCTTTCAATTTGTTGATTGAGCAAAGATTTGTGTATTGGTTTCAATTATATAAATTGAGTTCAATCTGTAGAAGGGTCGAACTACGAACCACGCATCCTGGTATATTTTGCCTTTTTCTTCTGATTTGAAGCTACACTTCCAATTTGTTGATAGAGCAACGATTTGTTTTTGGTTTCAATTATATAAATACAATTCGATCTATGGAAAGGTCGAACTACGAACCACTCATCCTGGTATATCTTGCATTTTTTCTTTTGATTTGAACCTTTACTTTCAATTTGTTGATAGAGCAACGATTTGTTTTTGGTTTCAATAATATGAATTCAGTTTGATCTGTACAAAGGTCGAACTACGAACCACTCCTCCAGGTATATTTTTGAATTTTTTTCTTCTGATTTGAATGATCACTTTCAATTTGTTGATAGAGCAACGATTTGTTTTTGGTTTCAATTATATAAGATCCATATCGTTTTTTACTTACCAGATATTAGAGCAGAATTCAGTGGAAAGCTTTGGGCAAATATTTTCCTCAAAACGTCGTATTTCTTTCAAGAGTTCATCGTATTTTCTCCTCTTATTGTGTCTTATTGTAGGACTTCGACTTCTATTACATTATCTTCTCATTTCACTCATTTTTAAGCGATGTTTTACACATCGTTCAAATTACGAAGTGAATCATATAGGCCGATAACAGGTGGCGAGATGGTGATTCATTTCAATATCCGTTAAACTAGTATCGATAGATGTAGATTCACGACTACTACTGCGTGTAATTATGAAGGAAGACAAGCGAAGAAAAATTAAAATCGCCTACAAGAATATGCAGTTCATTTTGTTGATCAATATTCAAATAATACTACAAAAAGTGATTGTCTTATTCGAGAAAGTTTTGAAAATGCATACAACTTTCAAAGTAAATATGGAATGATTTGTTCGTTATATTCATCGAACTAAGGATATAATTGATATCAAATGATTCAGCAATCCGAATCAAATAATCACATTTTACATGAAAGAGTTGTCTTTGAATGATGTAATGATAACTCAAAGTATTAAACTTTAAGAAAGTGATTCTAGTGAGTTTTTTTTGTTTTTCTCGATATTTCAATTATAATGATAATTATAATGAATCAATGGTGACAAAATGAAATATCGGATCGTCAAACCACTTCACTATTCACGAAATAGGTTATACAATTATGTCAACTTATCATTTTTAACTGATGACAATGTCAATAGTCATTACTGTTAGATAAAAAATGTATCTAGATTAGTATCCAGACATATTTCATCACATGAAATAACTTTCGAGACCGGAGGACTTGCTTTTTAAAAACAATTATTTTATTTTATTCTGAATTTCTACATAGAATCTCTGTTTCTAGCTTGAGAATTCGGATCTGACTGCCGGTACGATGGTTTCTGCGATGAGGTAAACTACTGGCTTCGTCAGCATCTTCTTCTCGGTTGATGGTGGAAAGGGCTTCGTCAGCGGAATCTCTGGGATGGATGGTGACATAATTCCTCCCCCTGAAGATTCAACTACACAGTGGAACGAGGTAGTTGAACGGTTGACATCTGAATCGTTTCTGAGGGTGGTCCAACAGAAGTGGATCTGTGTTGGATAAACTTCTTGTATATGGTATAAGTTGCAGCCAGGGTGATAACAATATAAATTGTCAAAGTCCATATGCTTGGTGAATAGGAGAATCCGTTCAAATCGAAGTTCAGTTCCGGTTTATTTCTGATTAATTGGTTCTTCACATCTTGTAGTTCGTCCAGGTTAAGGTCGTCCATGTGTATACTGAAGTTAGTATAAACTGGTGAACGATATTCTTCTTGATCTAAGTTCGGTATCAGTATTGGTTGGCTCTTATCGATTGTTCGTTCTCTATTGGATACCTCAAATTGTTCGGTTTTTATTTGACATCCAATTGGTATTGTGATTAAATATGTACCAATAACTTTGGATATTTCGTCTTGTTCTTGGCATTTGATGTTGATGTTTGTTTTTCTTGGAAATATGCCAATCCAAGTGGTCGAGTCTTCAAGTTGATTGATTATCGGCTCTGTGATTTCGGTCGTGGTTTGTTGACAAGTGGTTGTATTGACATTTGAAAATTTGAAAGTTTCAAATCGACCTAACTTGTCCAACATTTAATTTTCAAACAAAATGTATTGACAAATGAAGTGACATTTGATATGCATATTAACCTACAAATTTTTATCTATAATTCCCAACGTAAACAAACAGAATAATTATGGATTCAAAACAAATAACTTGAAATCAAGCAAGGTAAGTTAATATGAGCACTACAGGGTGTCTTCCACTTCCAGCGACTCGCAGCCTCACGAAATCTGAAACACATAATCACAACACATCCTACCAGTATCATATGAAACAAAGTTGGCGACAATTAAAGTTGAGATGGAACTTCTGATTGTTCCGCAAAATACTTGGTATTAATAATAATTTATAGAAAAAGTAACATTTACAAAATGTGGATGTTACACCACCCCCCTTGCTAGAGACAATTTAAATTCGAAGCTATTTAAATTTTTTTGAAAAACAAAAATTACAATAGTGATAATGGAACATAGCGCAAATCGTGCACGGTACTCCCTGAGACAAATGCCTATTTCCAAACATCAAAATTGTATTAAGAGCCTTCGGTGGCATGTCCACATCGTACCCGGCATTGCATCACCATCTGCAATGCTACTTAGATCAGGTATAATCTTCTTGCTGCTAGATGTCAATGCTGCACCATCGAAAATCCTGATAAACACCACGCCTCCAAGTCGCACTCCGGACGAATGATAGCCCTACCTAAAGCATTATGCTGGCATATCACCAAACAACTCCAATGTGGAAACAAAAAAGGAAAAAGTTTAAACAAATTTTGTTTTAACCAGTTGTCCACCGATCAACTGCAGTGATAGAAGGACCACCAACCTGAATCGAGTGAAGCTCGGTACAAAAAAATCCAGAAGAAATATTCAGGAGTACTCTGTATACTAGACTCTGCAGACTATCTTTCAGAGCGAGAAATAAGTTGCGGCCACATGGAGCGTAGTAGTAAAGAATAGCACTGTTGTCAGCAGCCCTCAGGCATATTCTGACGGTCCACCCTTTACCTCCCTTATGAACGACTTTACAGCCTATATATTCTTTCCATTGAAGGAAGCTACTCTGAAACCAGCCTGCACCAGTGCCGGTCACAGCTCCCTACAGACAAAAAATATACGGGAAACGCAACTCCCAACAAAAGTAAAACCTCTGTGAACTTCGAAGAAGTTCAACAGAGTTTAAATAGACTCCTTGATCAACCATGATCAAGAATTGTAGGATACTTCCTACCTTGGAAAATGATGTGATTTCCATATGTCCAGTGGTGGGACACTATAAAGATTGTCAATTTACTTCAGGTAAGTGCATATTTCTAGGCCATAATTTGTTTCAATTATATCCGAAAACTCAACAAAAGTGTACACTTAAGTACAAAAATCAGCATCGAACTGCATGTTATCCGTCTTAAGGATATGGCCATGACATAACTGTGAAAGCTAATGTGACATTTCATTCACATATTCAACTCATTTCACAGGTGAAACAAAACCTAGAACACAGAAACCGCCTGAAACAAATACACATCAGAAGAGGATTTGACACAAAAATAACTGCAAGCAGTAATCATAGATGTTTATGACGTGGTATTGAGTTAGTATCTCACAGCGTCCCATGAGTAGGAACTACCACTAGTTGGGAACCGTGTCGAGTCCAAGTTGCTTTCAGCACAATGCTAGGGATAGCCAACTTCTACCCCAACTAATTAGGTGAGTACCTAATTGAATATTCTCTAAGTATGATACCCTAAAACCATAAAAAAATATTAACAAAAATGCAAAAGTACATGAACCCTGGTGTACATCCAGGTTCTATTTACTGATCCCTAAAACTATAGAACTAATTAGGTCCCACGAGCCTATTTCTAATTCTTAACCAAAGTATTAACAAGTTGAAGATATATCAAAATATACCTACAGGGTGGAGATGTAAAAACATACCCAAAAAATATGAAGATGTACATCTTACTTCAAAAAAAACTTTTCAAGTTTAAAAACTTTCCCAGAAAAGTTTTCAGTGACCTGAATTCACAAAATGACGGTTCAAAACCGACATACTCTAGATGTTGAAAATTCAATAAAATCGAAATAATTCTCCAAACGAAATGTCCAATGACTGACTAAATGTCAGCTCATTCTTAATATTGTATACAACATTACCAAACTGAATGGCTATTCAAGTCATCAATTAATTTCCATGAGCTACTGCTCGTCATTAATGTCTGTACCAAAATATGGCTTGAGTTTTGAAACATGCCACGTACCAGCAGCTGTACCATCAAGGTTACTCAACTCATATGCCACTTTTGAAATCACTCTCTTGATTTTACACAGAATGTGACGCTGTGCCAATTTGGCAGAAAAATCCCTAGCAGCGTCAGACAAAACCATATTGCGCCTCCAGACTAATTCATCTACTTTAAAAATATGTTATCGCCTCCTCAGATTGTAATACTGGGCGTTTTTGTTATAAAAAGCTTTTAATCTTTCCTTAACTCTTTTATAAAGTGGTGGCAACTTTTCTACTTCTTCAGAATATTATTTTCTGGCTTCCTCATTGTTATTTAATTCAAAATCAAAATTCTCCCCATAATAATCTCCAGATGCAGGAGTTATTCTCCCAAAATTCAAAAAATTTGGACTGAACCCAGTAACTTCATAGGTAACTGAATTCAAGGCATGCTGGATTTCGAAAATTTCATTATCCCATTTCTTATGAGCGTCCTTAATGAAACTTCTAATTGCAGTCCCTATCGTACGATTAACTCTCTCAGTTTGATTAACCTGAGGATGGTATCGGCAATTGAAATAAATTTTTGGAATTTTGAATATGTTGACAAATTCATCAGAAAGTTTTCCAGTATGCGCTGGAGCATTATCTAAAGCCAGAACTTGAGGAACACCATAATTCAAAAATACATCTTTCAAAAATGAAACAATAGATGGAGCTGTTGCATTTCTAATAGGTTTCAAAATAACAAATCTTGTAAAATAGTCTACCGGTGTGAAAAAAGAAACGGTCGCCGCGTCAGAAACGAAATATTAGAGTTCCTGTATCACCTATGTTGGGCCGTTTAAGAATGTGCCGTTTCTGGAAATTCTTCATCACCACATGTTTTGAATGAGCTGAAAAAGCATAAGAAACCTATTTTATATTTTGTACCCCTATAAAAAGCATTCTTTTGGAGCTCTGGCCAATTTCCCATACGTTTTTACTCCTGGAAGATGTGTGATTATGTTTTCTGATCTGATTCGAACACGTTTATTTGGAGGATCTTTGAACCACTTGGTTCCATCTTTTTCTTGGAAGAAGCTACCCTCATCATTTTTGTTGTCTTCTCGAGTATCGTCATGTTGCGCGTCAGCATCATCCACTTCTTCTTCTTCAGGATTATCACCGTCTGGATTTTGTTCAAAAATATCACCGTTTTGATTTTCTTCAACAATATCACCATCCTGCTCCATGTCAGGGTAATCGCTCCATATGCTAATCTCGTCTTCTTCGTCCTCTTGCTCTGAATCATCTTCATCAATTAGCTCATCATCCGTTTCAACATCTTCCAAGAGGGCCCGAAGCCGCTTATGCTCTTTTTCATAATAGCTCATAGTTGCAAATACTGTAAATATTCATAAAACGACCATACATGAAGTCTTAGGAAGCAAAAAGGTCAACCCACTTTCAAAAAATGCGGTGGAAGTGAAAATATAATGAGCACCACAACAGTGACTAGTACCGACACGTGGGGTGTGACAAACCCCAAACCAGACAACACGCCGTGCTACCTTCTCTACATAATCCCGTCGACTACCGATACGTCTGCGGCTTCACGAAATGGAGAAAGAAGGAGTAAACGGAAA
This sequence comes from Chrysomela aeneicollis, assembly GCA_029955515.1. Classification (NCBI taxonomy): domain Eukaryota; kingdom Metazoa; phylum Arthropoda; class Insecta; order Coleoptera; family Chrysomelidae; genus Chrysomela; species Chrysomela aeneicollis. The sequence goes on along the minus strand of JARUHQ010000031.1, from coordinate 1,837,183 downwards.
CTACTCGAGCGCTGGAGGCTACACGCGGAAAATTTAATAAAATATCGCAATAAGAAGTTGAGCGGGGTGTCTTACACCCCACGTGTCGGGTGCCGGGTTAAGCTCGAAAACTACCCCTGCAATAGTTGACATCACCTAAAAAAAACGAATTTACCGTTTCTGAAAATTTCTTCCTCACCACATGTTCAAAATGAGCTGAGGAAGCATGTGCACACCATTTCATATTTTGTACCCCTATATTAAGCCCGAAAACTACCCCTGTAAATATCACCTGAAAATAATTAATTTGACGTTTCTGAGAATTTCTTTTTAACCACATGTTCGAAATGAGCCGAGGAAGCATGTGCACACCATTTCATATTTTGTACCCCTATATTAAGATCGAAAACTACCCCTGTAATAGTTAACATCACCTGAAAAACACGAATTTACCGTTTCTGAAAATTTCTTTCTCACCACATGTTCAAAATGAGCTAAAAAAGCATAAGCACCACGTCATATTTTGTACCCCTATATTAAGCTCGAAAACTACCCCTGTAATAGTGAACATCACCTGAAAATTAATAATTTACCGTTTCTGAGAATTTCTTTTTTACCACATGTTCGAAATGAGCGAGGAAGCATGTGCACACCATTTCATATTTTGTAACCCTATATCAAGCTCGTAATTTACGTGAAATCGCAAACAATAATTAACTTAAAAATGTGATACGTCGATTCAGACGTAAATGGCAAATAGACGGTGAGACGGTCCAGGTTCCTGGAACACGTGATACGCTGATCTTCGGCTGAGCTCTTCCGGCCCGAACCGGTTTTTATTAGCGTTCAGACCGAGTACACGCATGTACCATTTCATTTGTTGCTCCCGTTTTGAGTCATACTGTTATTCAATTTATTATTTCGAAAAAAATTAAGTACAAAATTATTCCAAATATCTATTCTATTTTGGTTTAGGTACCTAAAACATGAATATTTATTAATCAATGTGTATGAATTAGATACTCAGACGGGTATATAGAACTATTTTCCTTCCCAAGTTCAACGCGAGTTTCTATTCATGCGAGTTTTTATTTGTAAATAAACTTCAAATTTCATAACTTTGTATCGATAGCTCAAACAAGGTACCTGAGGAGAATTGGAGTGGTTTCAGCCCTACTCCTTCCCCATCATTTTGTATCTACCTAAATCTATCTGTATTTACCTGCGAATAAATATTCTCATCATCAATTAGGAAAAGATTTTCTTATTCCTAGAATTTCATTTTTGTATCTAGAACTGTGTCGGAAATATCGAATATTTTGCTGTTTTTGATTTCATTATTGCATCATTATTTCTGTCTATTCCTTAATTATTGAAATTTTGGTTGTGCTCCCATATGGTATTAAATGGTTATTTTCTGTGCGGCCTTCTTTCTTGATTCCTGTTCATACAGAACCGGCTTAGAATCTCTAGGTTGAGTTCTTTTTCATTTTTTTTCTCGTATAATTTTAATACAATACTAACAAACCACCATGTGATATATTGTAACAGGCTGAAGGACCTTGGTCGATGGAATTGGGTGACCCAATAAAGTACATTAATTATTATTATTATTTCTGTCACTAGGAAGAATGATTCATCCACTGATGCACCAAATTTGAAATGAAGGATCGATGAAATTAATGAATGATTTGAAGAAGTGAGTATCATACGAGAATTGATTTTTAGAAATGGATGAAAAACGCATGAACCTCATTGATCATCATAATTTTAACATAATCTCAGATTAAAACTTGAAACTTATTTACAGGTTCTCTTCAGTGATTTGTTTTGAAATATTGTGTTTTTTGTCTCTATATCAAGACCTCATCAGCAAAGATCTGAAGGTATAAATATGCACTTGTAATGGTTACATTTGAAAACTCACTTTTTTATTTTACAGCCGTAGGCAAAGTATATATGCATACTATGGAAATATGTGAAAGATTATAATTCGGGGAGACAAGAGATATTGTTTCCATTTCTTTCGGGATTCACCAAGAATATCTTCCTTATAAGGGTATATATCTAGTTTTAGTAGAAATTATAAGACTGATTATCTGTGAAGGGTATACGTAATTATATGATTAAACTATCTACATGTGATAGATAGTGAAAGTACAATAATTCCGGTTATATCTTGCATATTGAATCTAATGTGCTTGGATTGAGTAGTGAGAAGTTTATTTATATTCTTGGAATTTCAATACTAATCGAACAATCATGGGCCGTTCGAAAGGAAGACCAAGTAAACTAGATGAACAAAAATTGGCTGAGTATTTCTCAAAGCATTACTCTTTTTGTTACGAAGAACTGAAAAAATTAACGAAGTCTGACGTGATAATAAAAAAAAGCACGATACTCCAGAACATTGTTTCATCAACTAAAAGTATAACGACTGAATCGTCCAGTCCCATAGTAGATATCATGGATAATTACATCACCACTGATAAAACATGCGCTAAGCCATCACAGAGAGAAAATACTTGAGCAGGTTTATGCACAACGTTGTGTAAGACACAGTTGTGCAGATATTTTACACAATTGTCCAATCTTCCATCATACGCGTTTGGTGATATTTAATAAATATTTGTGCAAGGCAATTTGTACAGCATTTATGAACTTCTACATTGCCGAAAAATACACAAAAATATGCACATCTACCATTACACAACTTATATGGAAAACATTACAACGCATTGAACTCAACTCACACAAATTGTGCACTTTCCAATTCATTTGCACAAATTGTATACTATTTCAACACAATTGTATAAAATCGCCAGTCGCCACCGCTGGACAGGCGTCATCTCACCCTACTGCCCTACTGAATACGCATTGCGCATGCCCATGCCCGCGGCACGGATACATCATGCACCTGTTGAGTCGTTGTCGTTGACTCGTTTTGTCGTTTGTCCACCATTGTTTTATGCTGTTTGCTCGTTTGCTGTTTGTTGGGTGAAGGGTGAAGCCGGCGAAGTGACAGAAATTGGAGCACCTACTTATTATTTATTATATTTTACTTATCTGGGGGAGTGTTACTAGTACTAGTGCAATTATCTATTTACCATTCTATTAATATAAAATGGAAGTGTTCGAATATTTGCGAGGTTGGGAACTTCCCGAGTTGATCCCAATATTTGAAGGTGAGTCTCGCCATTTTTTGTTATGTATAGGTAAAATGAAATTTACAAAATTTCTTATTGTCGTTATTGTTGTAACGGTTTCATAAACGGAAGTACCTAAATGCTCATGCTATATAGCTTTATCTGTCCATAACTAAACGAAATGTATTCCTGTCTGTTTCAAGAAAGGTTTATGCATACGACCCATTGTGTTTTACGCGCCAAATCTTTGATACAATATTTATTTTCATGGTGTTATTACAATACATGAATATTATACATCATAATCAATATTACTATTTCAATTCATTGGCATTGTTCTGTCGAATAAACGTTGCATAAGGTGATTCAACTTTAGAAATTGTTTGAAAAATAGTAAAACAAGAAAAATGTTTTGAAACGTTTTAGAAGAATTATCAATTTGTATACAAAAATAGGAATTATTCATAAGCACAAAGAAATCTGTCAAGTAGTTTTCTAGATACAGGTCGTTGAAGTGGAAAAGTGTCAAACAGATTTGTTGATAATACCTAACCATACCAGAGTGATAGCAGGGTGACCTGTGTACCTATTCGACATAACTATCCATTTTGAACCAAACAACAGGTGAACCAAAAATTATTTCGACTTTTTTTATACAGGGTGACTCAAAAAGAGGGGTATGTCAACACCTTGTCTTTTATTCCGGATAAGGGATGCCATGTCATATATGTAACATACAGAGTTAGTCATATGTATGGACCCGCCCATTTTTCTCAGTTAATATGAGGTTAATCAAAAAAAAGTTGTGATGAAAATTGAAGGGTATTTTGCTCGGCACCTTTTTGTGAATTTAAATATTTTTTTGGTGTGCCAATGGTGGAGGAGTGACATCATCGGTATTTTTTTTTAAATAGAACCATATGTCATGTTTGGTACCGCTAGAAAGCTTGTTTTTTTCTCTATTCAGTGGTACTAATATTTTTTTAATTGTCTCGATAGGTACAGTGTGTTTTGTATTTTTGTGTCCACCTATGTAATTCACTCACCTATTGCTTAATTTGTTCAAAATTTTTCCCAATCGGGGAATGTAGCCAGTTGATCTTTTAAGTGATATGGCAATTTGATTCAGACAGTGTCGTACGTAGGTAAGTTTCCCAGATGCTTATTTTTCGATGAAGAATTCTAGTTATTTTTCTATTGAAAAATTTCTAGAAAATTTTGTTCCAAAATAAGTCAAGTGCCCTAATCCTTAATTTTTCACAACAGATTATTGTAGGGTTTTCCCTACACAAATTCAAATGTTATTCTTCTGAATTATTGATCAAATTTGCCCTTCGCCATAATAGGGTGACAAATAGTTTTTCGGAAAAGCGCCCGGGAAAAATAGTTAGCATTATCCGATCCCTATCAAAAACTATACATCATTGTAGGGCATATTGAAGTATGTCTCCAAAAAATATGAAGAAAAAAATCATCTGAACCGCCATCGACGGATATATGAAAAAATGAAAAAGACTTGTAAAAATTTTCCGAGTTTTCCGATCGCGAAAAAATAATTTTTCGAAGGAACCTTTGGTGGAGATACTGATGTGGTTGAAATTTCATAGCGATATCTCCAAGGGTTTGGCAATGACAGCGTTTTGAAATGACACGACAGACGGACAGACAGTCATTTTGAAAAAAAAAACAAAAAGTCTTATTTTGTCCTAACTTTTTATCTGTCGAGATACCTTTCACCGCAGGAAAAATCCAAAAACGTACATCGCAGATGGAAATTTTTTTTGAATCGGAAAACCCGGAAAATTTCTACAGGACTTTGAAACTTTCCGCGGTCCTGGAGCGTTTTTGGTCCAGGAGATTTTTTGTTTCGCACTGATATTTTCTGGTAATATACCCCTATATGCCCTACAGAGGTGTATAGTTTTTGGGAAGGATCGGAAAATTGGAAAATGGAGTTTTCCGGACGATTTTTCGAAAAATATCCAACCCTTTTTGCGGCTAAACCAATGAACGGAACGGAAATTTCATGATTGCAATAGGTGGAGCTCAAATCTATAAACAGGTCCCGTTTGAACAATTTTCCCGAAAAACCTCCGGAAAATGGTGAAAATCCAATAAATCTGGAAAAAAATTTTTGCGTTTTCGAAAATTGCGAATACCTATTTCGAAAACAGATGAAAATTTCGAAATTTCACAAGATAACTTTTTTATCGTCTTCAGAAAGTGTACTACAGGGTGATATATTTTTTTCCGTAAAATTCATAGTCCGGGAAAGAATTAAAAAAAAAACTGATAATTGAGACATTTTTGAAAAAACCGGAAATAAAAAAAAATTACTAAAAGTCCTCTCCACAAACCCTATCGATATCTACTATTCGTTTTTTTTCGAAATCATATACAGAGCGGCAAAAAAATAAAAACCATAAAACCCAAAATCTCCAAACTCTGTCCGAAAATAGAATACATAGGGGGCCTAACTTTTTTATCTTTCGAGATATTCAGACGAAATTCAATTCTCACCACAGGTAAAACTCTAAAAACGTGGGTCTAAGATGTAATTTTTTTTGAATCGTAAAACTTGGAAAATTTCTACGGGTCTTTGAAAATTTTCGCGGTGTTGGAGCGTTTTAAGTTCAGGAGATTTTTTTTTTGTATTCGTTTTTCTGATAATATACTTCTATATGCTTTACACAGGTGTATAGTTTCTGAAGAGGATCGGAAAATGCCAACTATTTTTCCCGGCGATTTTCCGAAAAACGAAAAACAAAAAACAAAAATACATCAAACCGATGATTGGAACTGCATTTTGAAAAATGCATTGGATAGAGCACAAAAGGGCGATCAAATCATATTTCTACAACTTTTCACGAAAATGATCGGAAAACTTGTAAAACTTTAAAAATCTGAAAAAAGAAATGGGCGTTTTTCAAAATATCGGAAACGGTTGATATTTTCCCAATTTACCAAGATATGTTTTTTGATTGTCTAATATCAATAGTCCTGGAAATGTTTCAAAAAAACAGGAAAATTTCGTGACGACTTGAAAAATTTGCTGGACTTAGAAAATTTTCGGGACCAATGTAAATGAATTTATTCCGTGATATCAATAGTCCGGGAAATATTAAAAAAAAACGGTAAGTTTCATGATGACTTGGAAAAATTGCTGGACTTATAAAATTTGCTGTCTTGAAAAATTTTCGGGACTTGGAAAATTTTCGCGAATCCGTCGCAACGTGGTAATATTCAATTATTGTTGGTAAACAATTATAATTTCAATCAAAATTTGAGTATATACATAAACTTTTAAGCACTTCAACGTCAACACCAGAGTGGTAGTAATATTCACATCAACTTTAACACTTCAGGTGGATTCACACCTTCACTTGAAATTCTTGAAATTATTAAAAAATTCATCACTTTTCCACTTCAGCGACATGTATTTCGAAAACTACTCGACATATTTCTTTGTGTTTATTGACACTTTTGCTGGAGAAAATAAAATCTACAACATAGGTAGGTGCCAAAAATTCATAAAATTTTACGGAAATCTATTTTCCACGAGAATTGTGAGGAATTCTTTGTCTTTTCTATACATATATATATATATAGTCATTGCAGGTTGTATGTTATTTCCTGTCGGTCTTCTTGTATTCATTGATTGTTTCACTTAAATGTGTTACTCTGTCTGTTAAAACTTTTATCCAGGTTAATCCTGGAATAAGTATTTTTAAAATGTTGTTCATATGATATGATATGATATTTTTATGGTCTGGCTCTTGTACACCTGACGAGTAAGTAACCCAAAAATTTTTCAATTTTCAAAATTCTCATTAACAAAATTCCTTAATTTTTACTTCAAATTCACTTACTTACAGGTACGCACTGACGATGACTTTATAGTCGAAAGCGCTTTGCTATGATTTTATAAATAAATTTCTGCACGAAATACAAACTTTTTCTCCATCCAATCACTTAAATTACTTTGTAGAGCAACAAATTGATGCTGATGCCTTCGAAAATTTAACAAATGAAGACATTAAAGAACTGATACCACTTCTTGGTCCTCGTAAAAAATTCCTGCAGAAATACAACGAATTTAAATCTGTACAAGAGGTAAGTCTTTGATTATTTAATTATATAGGAATTGAGTTGAATTGAATGCATTTTTAGGCTCTATTGCATCCAACACTTATTGAAAATTCCGTTAAAGATGACCAATGCAGTGGTAAGTCTGACGTATCAATTGAAACGCGGTACGATTCAGATTCAACGATCACGTATCAATCGGATACCAGCCAGAGTACCAGTGTGTCTGACTCGTTAGAGAAGAACTTGGCTCCAATAATTTATTACAGTGAAAAAGCGACTGTTGGGGAACCATATGACATAAGAGAAATACCTTCAAATGTAAATGTAGTTTCCTATTCCAGTATTCCATTTTAAGTCTATTTTTATATTTCAGGGTGTGTTACAATTACTGCAAAATTCGGATGAAGGCAAAATTGTTATGTCTTCATATAAGAAGAATAAATGTTTCCTCAGAAACGAGCTAGCAAGAATAATTATAAAGAATGAATTGAAGAAATCGCAAGACAAAAAGTAGGCTTCAGTGTTAAGTTTCCAAACAGCATTAGTTATTCATAACTGTTTTTCAGAATCAGTAGCGCAAGATTCCAAGAGTTGGCAAAAGAAGTGAATGACATTTTTCTACATGAATCTCCTGACATTTACTACATACCCTACGCTAGAACACCTGGGGGAAAACCAATCACAGCTAAAGGAAAACTTTGGAGTGCTTATGTTAATTTACGAAGAAATTTTCGCAGATGTGGTTTATTGGACAACAAAGATTCAGATACCGAAGCAGAGAGTTCTAATATCACTGATACAAACAAATACCACAATTTAGAAGAAAAGTTTCTTTGGTTGAAGAATAATATTGAACCGACAAGTGAAGTGACAGAAAACTGGAAAATCACGTTTTCCCAGAGAATGAATGAAAAAGATAATACCATCGAACAATATTATAGGAAATTTCCCTGTTTGAGTCAACCTCTCGGGTATTTATTGGTAAGTGACATTAGCTTCTTATATCTGTTACGTTATATAAAATAAAATGTTCAATCACCCAGTAAAACTAATATTACAGTTGCAAAATGACTTCGACCAAATGTATCCAGGAAGAGAGCACTCTTTATTCGTAAAGTACCCACAAATGGCAGCGAAAATTTATAAAATTTTGCAGGAGAGAAAAGACTCTTTCATCAATGAAAAACTGCAGATATTTCAAGAGACTCATCTAGAACCGACAGAAGGTAAAAAAAATTGTATCAAAATATATAAAACATCTTACTGAACATACAGTATCATCATTTTTTACCTTGTTGAAAAAGGGTTTCTCTAAATATAACTTATTCACTTAATTTTTGCAGCTATTTCTATTTTCGAGATGGCAATGTTAACAAAAAAAATCACAATCTATTTATGAAACACATACCATTAATTATTTGCTGTTGATTATTTATTTCGATTTCAGACGAAATTAATCTACTCACTCTGACTCTATTGCCCTTATTGGTACCAACTCCGATGAAAAAAAGAATTGGATGCAATTGGAAGCCCACCAAAATAGAGCTATTAGATGGATTCATGTTATTTGTGAATGTGAGTATTAGGATGACAAATATTCAAGGGTATATATAATTATTTTGACTATTGATATTACCCCAATCTTGTAGTTCTGTCCGTTAATCTGAGAATAACCTTTATTTTATGCAAAATGACAGATACTCAAATAGCATACAACCAGCATGATTTTACAAAGTCACCGTTATTTTTCAAATCTTATACCTACTAACCATATGTAAAGAAAAACATTACCACATGGACGTGAGTATTGTAATAAGTATCATTACGACACTTGAACATATACATGTTCACATAATGAATTGACATTTAAAATTGACTTCATAGTTTCACACTTCGCAATGTGCATGAAATCAGATGACAATGTTCACGTCCAACCCTTACAACGCTTCCTTGTTTTATTTTCAATATCATAGTCAAACATTATCAACTAGCTGTGAGTGGATAGTTAAAGATATTGATAGTAGATGGAACATTTGTACAGTAAATTCATGATATTCGATGGTTTATCGTCGTTTGGAAAATATTGAATTGAACTTTTGAGATACAGATATCAATCAATAAATGTCATTTATTCTGATTAGTAAAACTCTTTCCAGAATGCAGCCGATGTGCAGCCGGCCCTAGATAGGAGGGCTGCCAAGTACTCGGCCCTTAAGTTAACGGCTCAACCAATACCGTGTGTGGTGGGAACCGATGAGTTATCTGCGTACGTTTCGGTGAATAAGACTTTGTACAAAGTGGAAAATCCATTGAAAGCCGTGGACCTGTGCTTCAAAATTTTTCATGCTCTGAACGCTACTTATCCGTATGAGGCAGAGTCAGCCTGGATGTTCCTACAAACTGGTATTTATAACATAAAAACCAAATATGACAAACACTTCTCATCAGTGAACACCCTGCTAGCTGATATCAGGAAGGAGTAATATTTTCACTATCTTACTACTATATTAGTAGAATATCCTATCCAAAAATTAAATATGTATAATTTTTTTTGTTTTCGCTGTAATGAGATGTTTCCTGCTGTGGGTTCATTACTGAAACATTTGAAACATGATCATTTACTGAGAGATAATGTTATTTATTACTGTAAACAAAATATGTGCTTTCGTGTATTCAATAATATTAAATCTTTTAGAAAACATTTATATGTTCATGAAAGTACAACTGATGTTTTGGAAATGCAACAGAATACCATTCCGAATAATAATCATTCAGTTGAGATGGGCCATTCTGTAAGTTCAAAACCTCAACAGTCTCGGGATTCATCAAATTCAAATCAGGACTTATCTGAAGATTTGATAAAAAAAATAGAAAATGATCTAACCACACAATTCACAAATTTTTCAATGGATATGTATGACAACTCACTCATACCAAGAAAATTTATTCAGTTCATTATTAATTATAATAAGAATATTTTTATTGATATATTCAGTTCCTTGAAAACAATTCTGAATAGTGAAAATTTGGATATGAATCTATTTCTTAAGTTACTGGATGTATATATGAATTGCTGGAAAAAATTTGATTCTGAATACAAATGTCTAGAATGTTTTAAAAAGAGCGGTTATTTCATTCCGCCTAATGAGTATGTTATAGGACAAAGAAATGTTGATAAGCCAAATTCTTCTAGAATTGTGGAGATTTGTAATATTCCTGTTATAGCAAAATATGTACCACTGCGACATGTTTTGAAATGTCTTTTTCAGAATCATGAAGTTTTGTATGCTCTGAGAGAATACAGCCTTGAATTAGAAAAAGAAACTTCAACAATATCTAATTTTTCTCAAAGCGATTTATGGAAAATGAAAATAAAAAATTATGAAAATAAAAAAGTGTATCCGTTGTTTCTATTTTTTGATGACTATGAAACTGGAAATCCTTTGGGATCCCACGCTGGTATTAACAAATTGGGTGCTGTTTATATATCATTACCATCGATGCCACCTAAACTAGTATCAAAACTGAACAATATATTTTTATTTGCTTTATTTTATTCCGATGATCGTAAAATATTCGGAAACAAGGCTGTGTTCTCAAAATTGGTAGAAGAACTGAAATATTTACAGGAAACAGGCATAACCATAAATAATGCAGATAACAAATCTGAAACCATATTTTTTAAACTTGGTTTGATAAATGGTGATAATCTTGGGCTCCATACAATTTTAGGATTCACAGAGAGTTTCTCAGCCAATTTTTGTTGTCGTTTTTGTACAATGCATAAAAATGACAGAAAAATGGCAATTTTAGAAAATGAAACTTTTTTGAGAAGTTTCACTTCATATGAGACTGATGTAATTATTAATAACGTATCCTTAACAGGTATTAAGGAATATAGTATTTGGAATGATTTACCCGGATTTCATGTAACATCTAATTACAGTGTTGATATAATGCACGACCTCCTTGAAGGGGTCTGTGTATATGATTTGACTAACCTCCTACAAAAACTTATCAATGATTATAAGTTATTTTCACTTGAAACACTAAATTCAAGAATTCAGTACTTCAGTTATTGTGAAAGTGAAAGGTCAAACAAACCACCACTTGTGACATTTGAAAATCTCAAGACAAGACTCAAGATGTCTGCGAGTGAAATGTTATGTTTTACGAGATACTTAGGTTTATTAATTGGTGACTTAATACCTTTTGGTTTACCATTATGGGATATATGGATAAAATTGAGGGAAATAATCGCTTTGACTACATCCCCAATTGTTCATAGAAACGATTTTCAAAGACTTCAAGCTATCATTGAAGAGCATCACTTCCTCTATATAAAATACTTTGGAGAATTGAAACCAAAACATCACCATTTATTACACTATCATAGGGTTTTGCAAATGTGTGGTCCCTTATTACATTTGTGGAGTATGAGATCGGAACAAAAACACAGACAGTCCAAAATGACTTCAAACGTATCATGTAATTTCCGAAGTATCATACATACGCTAGCTATAAAGTCACAACTGAAAGTATGCAAAAATCTCAACAATATCAATTGTACCAGGGACATTAAACATGGCCCGATAAGTCCACTGTGTGTCTCAGAACACAGTCAGTATTTCCTTGATTTCCAGGATAGCTCAGTTGTTTCTATCAAATGGTTAAATTACTCTGAAAGTGTATATAAGGTTGGATATGTGCTAATGTTGGATCATGAACACGAGGAACCATTTCCCTCATTTGGTCATATTGAAAAAATATTTCTATTCAAGAATACCGAAGTATATATTTTGTTCAATGTAATGACTACTATTGCATTCAGTACACATCACTTTGCTTTTGAAGTTGAAAAGAATGAGTATAATAAATTATTCAAGATTGAAAATATCGTTGGTAATGTGCCTTGTCAAGTCAATTCAATAAGTGGGAAACTACTGATTTCTACTCGCTATGAGTAATTACAGACGATGACGACTAGAAGTAGATTATTTATTTGTTAAGTGATATTATGTTTTTGTTTTTATTTAACTTAGAGTTTTTAATTGAGTTATTTTTGTTAATTGTTCTATTTCATCAATTAAACATTATTTGAACGATATTTCTTTTTATTTCAACCTTCTGGAATCTGAAGAGTAGGTAGGTATCTCAGAATGCAGGGAATGACACATACAAGTTTATTATTTCTGAACAGAATAAGATAAAAGAAGCGAGCAGGTTATATATATATATATATTCCTGTAGGCCCGGTTTATCAATGAAGGGTTACCCCGAGAGTTAAGTGTACCCGGAGTTAACGATACGCACAAAAAGTATAGTTACCTCCGGGTCAGCTTAACCCTAGGAATAACCCTGCATTTATAAACCGGGCCTTAGTGTATTATTCTTTCTTCAAATTGTAAATAGTACCTATAAAATTTGTACATGCGTTGTGCACAAATATGTACAAAATACCTACACAATTCATGAATGCCGATTACACAAATTTGTGGCATTTTTTGCACCTCATATTTACAATACCTACACAATTTTTACAAGCTAAGTGCACAAATTGTTGTCATTTCCTATATTTTATATGTATCATTCTTATACAATTTATGCCTATACAATACACAAGTTGTTGACATTCGTCGCACAACATACTGATAAATTTTATATATTTTGTGTATACCACAAGTAATAATGCACAAATTGGTGCAAAAACAGAACCTAACTTGTGTTTGTTTTTTAAACACAATATTTTGTTTTCATTCATTCTTTGTATCCGGTAAGTACATAATATTGTTTGATAAAATTTAACAAAACTTTTTTGAAGTATTCAACACTGAAGTGTATCGTTTATACACAATAACTCTAATACAATATTATAGAAGAATATGGAACAAATTGGTGCTGGCGACTTTTTAGAAACAAATTGTGATGAAAACATTCACAATTGTGTAGAAAACATACATTTATTTCTCTCAGTGATTAGTCATAAAAAAAATAGTGAACAATTCTCGACTAATTTCACAAGTTCCACCCCACTATCTAAAACCGAAACATCATCAACCCTTACTACATCTAATCCGAACATATCCCCTGTTGCTGGACGCAATAACGAATCATTTTCTGAAATATCTCATGGATCAAATGAAAATCTCTCGATCTCTACATCGAATGAGAAAATTCCACAATCGTTTTTGAAGCTCAGTGATGACGAAATAAACAACACGATTATTCGACCATTAAATTCGCGAAACTTGAAATCCACCGAGTGGCAAATGCTGTATTATAAGGCTTGTAGGAACTTGGAGGGCTCCTACCAAATATCACATGATGAACTCTCATCAGTTATGTTCGAGAAAAAGTTTATTGAGGGGTGGACTTATCTGCTCAATAAAACAATATCAAAATACGTTAATAATGTATGTTCTATTAATTATAAGTGTGAACGATATGTGCGATCTAGGGATTTGTACAAAATATATGGACTCTGTAGTCATTCGTGATTTTAACTCATGATGTTAGCAATAATTTGAATCATCGAATAGACGTTTATAGTTCAAATTTCGATTATAATCTGCCACGTGCTTTCGATTATAATCTGCCACGTGCTTTCGTGAAAATAGCCACGAGCAAAACTGCCCCGAAGCTCGGTCGGGTATAGGGGGGTTCAACTCAAACACACAGTATCTAAAAACAATAAAAGGGCGCCACCAACTTACAAATCGCGAGTTTAAGTTGGAAAACTCCCAAGTTCGTCAAGGTTCCGTTTTCCAGAGACAAAATAGATATTCCACTATATATTTACTCATCAAAACATAGCCTACCCGATTACCTACTGATAAACTGCACGGTATATTGAGATGTGACCTGAAAATTCAAGGGGTAGAACAAAGAAATGAATGAAAAGATAGCGATTTTTCTTTTCCCCAAAATTGATTTAATCAAATCTGATGTTAACACAAAATATATATATATATTACTTAATTTCCGATGTCATAATTGTAACGATCCACTAATATCGTGAAAGTTCAATTCCCGCAGCATTCGAAAAGGCATTGTATTTTTAAGATAATGAATTCCAAAATTGTTTGGACAACCTGTATATTTCTCTCAAGGTGATCGAAACGGAATCATCCAAGAAAACCTAATACGCGAGACCGAACGAAACATGTTCTGTGAAGAATTCCATTGACGATGTGTTTTCATTCACCCTAATAATTAGAGAACCGCCACTGTTTTCTGGAGTTTTTGTCGCAACGCAAATTTTTGGACAGGGATAGGTAAACTAGAGGTTAACCGGTTCGTTCGTTCTCTTTTCGAATGGCTATGACCAGAGCAAGCACTCGCCGCACGCCGCTTAATTTTTGATCAAAAATCATTATGAATTAACAACATTTTTAATATTCAAAAAGGCCGATTTACACCTATAGGTGAGTTGCAGTGATTTCATCAGATTACTTCAAATTATTATGGAAAACACGTCGTACAATGCGATATTCTTTACAGGCCTTTTTATTTTATCAAGTTACTTATCCTGATATATATCCGACATTTTGGATAGACTGATGTTGAGAGATATGAGTTGGGCATAAATGGTTCCGATGAAGCCACCCACATTTCCACCCATATTGCTAATGGGGCAATAAATTTTTTGTTGGTCTCGTTGATGATGTCCACCTATCAATAAAGAAGCTGTTTTTCTGTTTGTCTGGATCCCATGCAGATTACAAATAATAATAGATGATATGATGCCTCAATGATTATGGAAAATTTTGCTGTTAGGATGGATACTTTTGCTGATAAGTATGAAATGATATCACAATCATAATGGATGTCCTCCTGTGAGTACCTTTTCAATTACCTCTTCTTCGTCAGTGATGAACTAGAAGAAAGAATTCATCGACCTGGTTATTTTCGAGACTTAATATTACATATTCAAGTACTAGGGTTCTCATCTATGTGAGAATTGAAATAACAGCTGTTATTCCTTTTCATAGAGAATAACCTAAAGTTCATTCTAAATTTAACTAATGCCTTCCGGACCTTCAAGGTACCATTTTGTCATACAGCCACAGTGAGGCCTGTACTTTTCATTTTGATAATATTCTTTCTAATAACAAATTCAACTAACATATCAATGTAATTAAACTATTGCATAGAGTTGAAGATTCAATCTATTGCTATAGTAAATTTAATTAGTATTACTACTATACATTTTCTATTTTTTTGGCAGGGCATATTTAATTAACAGTATCTATTAAGACAAACATTGACTCATTACAAATAATTGTAAACGAACTAACCAGGGTTATTATTATATTATAAGTATATGCATGGTTTTCAAAAGGCCTAGTATGATTTTTTTTTTTGATCTGTCCTACCCTATCCTTCTTCAGATATTTCTGAAGTGGCGCCCATTTGGTTTGCTTTAATAATATTTTTACATATAAAATCTTGATAAAATTTCATGAGAAACATTTTCAAATCCCACGACCGCTCTCCGACATACAGCCACCGTGTAGTGAGGCCTTAACTTCTTTTTGTGAAGTTGCGCCACATAAAAGTGGCGCCACAACGTGTGGGGCTCTTCAAACTTGCAAATTTCACCTAGGCAATACTATCATTTTCATTTTTCATGTAATTTTCAAAGCCGAGGCAAAGCAAATCTTTCTTCCATTCCTTCCTAATTCCTGGGACAGAAAAAAAAATGTTCATGCTTCGAAACTTTTTGTTAACTGTATGGAATTTAACTGAAAAAACTTTATCACATTTAGCAGCGATAAGACAGGCAAAAACAGCAGCACATAAATTGGAATAAATTACGGATATTTTTTGTGTGGTTCGATTTCGACTATACAGGGTGAGAGCAGTATAACAGAATATTCTCTGGATCAATCCCCAGAAAATTCATTTGTATTCTCAGAATTATAATGTGATTATTTTGTTAGTGATATAATTTTGGAACTTGTTGAGTATAGAGAGTGGTCCAAAGAATTTTGTAGTTTTGATGATTTATTCATTTATGTGGTATACTTTGGATGTTAGTACCTACCTATGACATAATTTCATCCTAGGTTTATGTTTTCCCTGAAAACTAATTTTGTTTATACAATGTGTTTTCGAATGTTGTTTTGAATCGAGATATCTTGATCTATATACCGTGTTGTAAAGTCAACTTCCTACTTGAGTTTCGTTGAATTCTCTTTAAAAATTCATAAACCTTTTCTAGGTTTATATATAGGGTGTCATCATAATTGACTGGTCTATGAATGATTTTCATTTTTTGTTAGTTTCACAGTTATATTAAACAATGAAGCCAAATTATAATATTGATCCTAATCATCTAAGGACTAAAGAATTAAATTACGAATTGCGTATACGAGGCGTTGCAGTAGAACGGGCAGATACTGATCAGAGGAGGAAATTTTTGAGAAGAGAGATAAGACAAGATTTAGCTAGACCTGATATAGAATATGAAACACCAAACTTTGATTTCAACAGCGAAAGATTGGACATTTCCGAAAGTATAGAGTCTATCAAAGATTTAGTTAATAATTTTGATGGTATTAATGAAGAAATTTTCAAAAGAGTTAAGAGTAGAATTAATCATGTAGTAGGTCGATTATGCAGGATACCTAACGAGGTTGATAACGTTGAAATGATGAATTTTCGGGGTGACAATATTATTCTAGCTAGCACCCTTGAGGAAGACTTGGTTGAAATTCGCGAACAGTATTTGAATGGACAAATTGTTAACCAACATAATATTAATCCAAGGGAAGTACCTAATACTTTTGCTAGAACTGTGCCAGTTTACAAATGGAATATTTCTTTTGATGGGACTTTCAAAAATGGATCACTCAGATCATTTTTACAGCGGATTGATGAGTTACGTGTTGCAAGAAACTGTACAAAAGAGGAATTATTTCAGTCTTCTTCGGATTTATTCGATGGTATCGCGAGAGAGTGGTTCAGATCTCAGTCTCGACAAAACCGATTTAATTCTTGGGATTCATTGGTAGATGCACTCAAGAGAGATTTTCTCCCATCAGATTACGATGATCAACTGTGGGAAGAAATACGTCACAGAACTCAAGGACATGATGAACGAATTGTACTTTATTTATCCCTGATGGAAAACCTATTTAGTTGTTTGATTGATATCCCGTCTGAACAAGAGAAATTAAAAATTGTTAGGAAAAATATTTTACCACGTTATCAGTCACACTTGGCATTGCAGTCGATCAATAGCATAGGTCAACTTTCAGAAATATGTAGGTCTCTAGAAGACGCGAACGTGATTCAAGCTAAATATCACCCTCCACCTAAAATAAATATTTCTACACTAGAACCAGGTTTGGCATACTACTCTTCCGGTAATTCTAGTCCCCAATGCTGTTGTCATTCTGATAGCAAAAATTCAGAACGAAATCCTGCCTCTAACTTCAATTCATCAAACCGTGGTAATTTTAATAGAAAATTTGTTAACTACCAAGGAACTTCCACTAGTCACGTAAACAAGAACTCTAACGGTAACTTTCAAAGAAATTCACGTAGTAACAAAAGACAAGTAGCAGCAATTCATGATGATGCTAATGATAATCATTCACATTCTCGTAATAATCAGGAGAATAATAGACCACGTAAAGTACCTTATTGTTTTGGTTGTGGTAAACCTGGAGTAATACGTCCAAATTGTCCTTCGTGTTCAAAAAACGATCCAAGGGAAAGCACAAGGTAGGCCGGTGCTCACCCAATGATTTTTCAAAGGCCTCTTCTTATTGTTATACTTTAGATTCGACTTTAGAGAAACCTTCAATAGTTGAAGTTAATAAATCCAGATATTTTCCGAATAAAATTTTCTACCCCTCTAAGTTCAAATCACCTTCTACTCAAGAATGGAAATCATGGTTAGATAAAGTTAAGCAAATGTATGAAGCTAAGGTTGTTGAAAATAATTTTCAGTATTCGAGAGAAACTAATACTGTTTTTGTGAATAAGACAAATGATGAGAGACCTTATGTTGCGGTTAATATTTTTGGCAAACGTGTCGTTTGTTTGGTAGATAGTGGTGCAAGCCATAGTGTTATAGGTGGACCAGGCATGGATTTCTTAAAAATTTTTGGACTTCAAATTTTAGATTGTGCTGATTCAAGTATAAACACGGCTGATGGAGCTGCTCAAACAATTTCGGGACATGTCAACTTGCCCATTGAAATTGACAATATAGTAAAATTATTGAGAATCTTGGTGGTACCTTCTGTATCACATAGTTTCATTTTGGGGTCAGATTTTTGTAGAAAATTCAATGTCACTCTAGATTTCAACAATAATTCCTGTTATATAGGTCTGAATCGATTAACTATAGAAAAATCGAGTATATGTGAGATAAATGCTATAAATCGTATTCAGTCTCAGTCAGATTTGACAAAACAGCAGTTATCAGAGTTAGAAAATATAAAGACTAAATTTCACATTTTATCCACTTCCACATTAGGCAGAACAAACAAGATTGTTCATAAGATCGATACAGGTGATTCAGAACCCATCAAACAAAGACACCATTTGATGAGTCCTTATAAGTTGGAAATCCTCAATAAAGAACTGAATAAAATGTTAGAACTTGGAGTAGTACGCCCTTCCAAAAGTCCATGGTCAAGTCCAGTATTAATAGTTGACAAATCGAATGGAGAACCTAGATTTTGTTTTGATGGTAGGAAATTAAATTCAGTCACCAAGAAATGCGCTTATCCATTACCTATTGTTGACCACATACTAAGAAAATTATCTGGTTCCCAATATCTTAGTAGCATTGATCTTAAGTCCGCTTTTTGGCAAGTTCCTTTGGAGTCTAGCTCTCGTGAAAAAACCGCATTTGTTGTACCCGGTCGCGGACTGTTCGAGTTCGTGGTAATGCCCTTCGGATTATGTAATGCCGCCCAAACACAGCAAAAATTGATGGATACTGTCCTTGGTCCAGAATTAGATCCATTTTGCTTTGTCTATTTGGATGATGTCATCATAGCGACACCTACCTTCGAAAAGCATATTGAAATATTGAACTGTGTTTTTGAGAGACTTGCTGATGCCAAGTTGACTATAAATATGCAGAAATGTAACTTTTGTCGACCAAGCTTGAAGTACTTGGGATTTATCGTAGATCGAGAAGGACTTCGAACAGACTCTGATAAGATCAAATCAATGTTAGAGTATCCTATACCTAAGACAGCTACAGAAGTGAAAAGATTTATAGGAATGATTAGTTATTATCGCCGATTTGTGAAGGATCATTCTTCTCTAACAGCTCCAATCACCGCGTTAATTAAAGGTCGCCGTAAATCACAGAAAATCCATTGGACTGAGGAAGCTAATAAATCCTTTCGTCAGATCAAAGAAGCTTTAGTATCTGCGCCAATTCTTGCCTCTCCTGACTTTTCACGAGAATTCACTCTCCAATGCGATGCATCAAATGTAGGTGTAGGCAGTGTTTTAACTCAAAATATAGATGGAAAAGAACTCATAATAGCATTTGCGTCTAGATCTTTGTCAGAGTCAGAAAAGAAATTCACAACTACCGAGAAGGAATGCCTCAGCATTTTGTTTGCAGTGGACAAGTTTCGCCCATATATAGATGGGGTACATTTCAAAGTAATAACCGACCACGGATCACTTTTGTGGTTGAGTAATTTAAAAAATCCTACAGGTCGTCTTGCTCGCTGGGCAATGCGTCTTAGCATGTTTGACATGGAGATCATCTATCGGAAAGGCGTATTAAACGTACTTCCTGATGCACTTTCTCGAGCTCCCCTGGAGATTAACGTCATTACAATCTCACAAGTTGATGTTGAAGCAGACATCTGGTACACTACATTGATTGAAAAAGTCTTGAGTGCCCCAGAAAAATATCCAGATTTTGATGTTCGCGGTGGCATTTTGTATAAACATATTTCCCCTGAGATTGGTTTCTCCACAAATTTTCCCGAATGGAAATTAGTTGTTCCTAAACGGCAACGGCTAATGGTCTTCAAAGAATGTCATGATGATGCCCAAGCAGCACATCTAGGTGTCTATAAGACTGTTAATAGAATTCGTGATTTGTATTTTTGGCCTCGCATGTTGCAAGATGTGAGAAAATATATAAAACATTGTCACATTTGTAGTGAGCAAAAGGTGAGCTCTGCAGCACGTCCTGGGTTTATGGGACAGCCCAAGAAAGTGAACTTTCCATGGCAATATGTATCGGTAGATTTGCTCGGACCTTTACCTCGTTCTAGAAATGGATTTTCGTATGTTTTATTAGTTTCAGACTATTTTTCTAAATTTTGTTTGATTCACCCTTTGCGTCAGGCGACAGCGCCGCAAATCGTAAAATTCATTGAGGAACAAGTCATCTTGATCTACGGTGCTCCACAGATTTTAGCTTGCGATAATGGAGTACAGTTTACCAGTAAAATTTTCAAACAATTAGCCGATAGTTACAATATCAAAATTTATTTTAATGCGCGGTATCACTCACAAGTGAACGCCGTTGAACGTGTAAATAGAGTGCTTGAGACTGCTATTCGCTCTTATATTAGAGATAACGACCACCGCGATTGGGATATAAAGATTCATAAAATAGGCTTTGCTTTAAGGACTGCTGTTCACGAGGCAACTGGTATGAGTCCAACAACCTTGAATTTTGGACGATATGTTCCTGCAAAAGGGGACTACTATGGAAAAATAGAGTCAATGGGAGATTTTAATCTCAACGATGTCAATCGGGTAGATTATGGGGGTGAGATTGAGAAACTTCCTCAATTGTATATGGATGTTAGGCGTAGGCTCGCAGAAGCCTACTCTAAAAATTGTAAAACGTACAATTTGCGGAAGAGACCAAGCGACATTTATCATGTTGGTGATCGAGTTTGGAAAAGAAATTTTGTTCTTTCCAATAAGAGTGAGAACTTTGCTTCCAAACTAGCACCTAAATTTCTTCTTTGTTCTATCAAAAGAGTGATTTCGAATTTAGTTTATGAACTGTTGGATTCAGATGGTAGGAACATAGGAAAATTCCACGTTAAAGATTTGAAACCATATTTTGGATCAGACCCAAAACTTCAAGAATAGGCAGGCAACGTGTGTATGTATTGAATGAATGTGGCAACGAATGCAGAATGAATGTAGTTTATGAATCTTTCAGTCTAGTCTGTTACTTTTTGTGCTCGAGTGGTGATTGATTACTTTTCCTATTAATTTCTTCCTCTTATACAGTGTGTCAATTCTGAATTTCCGCCTTCATTTAACAATATATGATATTATGATTGTTTTCGCTTCGAATGGAATGCATTTTTGGATCTACGTCATTTCTTGAAGGAATTTTATTTGATTAGATTCAGACACCTTGTTGTATTCCTTTGAAATAAAAAAAAAACTTACTCGGAATGTTCTATGCAAGGAGCAAGACGTTCATTTCAAGGATTGGTGAGCACGTTAGTACGATGAGTGAACTGATCTGGTGATTTGCTGGTTTACCGGACTAATCACACCTTTATGGTCTTTTATGGTTGCGTTAGATGTGAATCTACTAGCCACATAGTTTGAGAATACCCTTCTCGTCCTTTGCAACCGGTTGTTTGATTGATTGATTGATTTAAAAAAAAATATTTTCACTACGTTCAAAAATTTTTTTTGTAAGGAGAGGGGATGTGTAACGATCCACTAATATCGTGAAAGTTCAATTCCCGCAGCATTCGAAAAGGCATTGTATTTTTAAGATAATGAATTCCAAAATTGTTTGGACAACCTGTATATTTCTCTCAAGGTGATCGAAACGGAATCATCCAAGAAAACCTAATACGCGAGACCGAACGAAACATGTTCTGTGAAGAATTCCATTGACGATGTGTTTTCATTCACCCTAATAATTAGAGAACCGCCACTGTTTTCTGGAGTTTTTGTCGCAACGCAAATTTTTGGACAGGGATAGGTAAACTAGAGGTTAACCGGTTCGTTCGTTCTCTTTTCGAATGGCTATGACCAGAGCAAGCACTCGCCGCACGCCGCTTAATTTTTGATCAAAAATCATTATGAATTAACAACATTTTTAATATTCAAAAAGGCCGATTTACACCTATAGGTGAGTTGCAGTGATTTCATCAGATTACTTCAAATTATTATGGAAAACACGTCGTACAATGCGATATTCTTTACAGGCCTTTTTATTTTATCAAGTTACTTATCCTGATATATATCCGACATTTTGGATAGACTGATGTTGAGAGATATGAGTTGGGCATAAATGGTTCCGATGAAGCCACCCACATTTCCACCCATATTGCTAATGGGGCAATAAATTTTTTGTTGGTCTCGTTGATGATGTCCACCTATCAATAAAGAAGCTGTTTTTCTGTTTGTCTGGATCCCATGCAGATTACAAATAATAATAGATGATATGATGCCTCAATGATTATGGAAAATTTTGCTGTTAGGATGGATACTTTTGCTGATAAGTATGAAATGATATCACAATCATAATGGATGTCCTCCTGTGAGTACCTTTTCAATTACCTCTTCTTCGTCAGTGATGAACTAGAAGAAAGAATTCATCGACCTGGTTATTTTCGAGACTTAATATTACGTATTCAAGTACTAGGGTTCTCATCTATGTGAGAATTGAAATAACAGCTGTTATTCCTTTTCATAGAGAATAACCTAAAGTTCATTCTAAATTTAACTAATGCCTTCCGGACCTTCAAGGTACCATTTTGTCATACAGCCACAGTGAGGCCTGTACTTTTCATTTTGATAATATTCTTTCTAATAACAAATTCAACTAACATATCAATGTAATTAAACTATTGCATAGAGTTGAAGATTCAATCTATTGCTATAGTAAATTTAATTAGTATTACTACTATACATTTTCTATTTTTTTGGCAGGGCATATTTAATTAACAGTATCTATTAAGACAAACATTGACTCATTACAAATAATTGTAAACGAACTAACCAGGGTTATTATTATATTATAAGTATATGCATGGTTTTCAAAAGGCCTGGTATGATATTTTTTTTTGATCTGTCCTACCCTATCCTTCTTCAGATATTTCTGAAGTGGCGCCCATTTGGTTTGCTTTAATAATATTTTTACATATAAAATCTTGATAAAATTTCATGAGAAACATTTTCAAATCCCACGACCGCTCTCCGACATACAGCCACCGTGTAGTGAGGCCTTAACTTCTTTTTGTGAAGTTGCGCCACATAATGATATATGTGTAACGAAAGTTACTCAATAATTCAGCTATTTTTATTCCTCTTAGGATAATGATTACCCCAACGTGATCACGTTAAGTTTACAGAGGCTTACTATCGGAAAGCCGAAATATATAAGTGAAATTCAAAAAAAAATAATATGATATCCACTGAAATCTCCAGCCACAAGTTAGAACATAATAAAATAAAAAAAAAAACATGCAGCTTATCTGAGTTGGTCGTCCAGGCAATACTATCCACAGCTCATCGATCATATCTGGTTACATCATCACCAGCATGCTTGAGGAAGCTTGCAAGATAGATAGCAGTGGCTGATGAAATATGCAAAGCAGGGAATAACAGGTAAGCAGCAACAAAAAAAAATTACCACGTGCTTTCGTGAAAATAGCCTGAAAAACGGATGCGGGATAGGCACGAGCAAAACTGCCCCGAAGCTCGGTCGGGTATAGGGGGGTTTGCTATGCATTATAAGCGAACATCAGTTCGGATTTCAGAACAAAAAAATCACAACTGATGCCATATTCGACTTCTTCACTGAGGTATATACAGAAGTCAATAAGAAAGAATTTGTTGCGGCAGTGTTCTGTGATCTGTCAAAGGCTTTCGATTGCGTTAATCACGGAATACTCCTGCAAAAACTGGAAGTATATGGCTTCAGGGGTATTACTTTGAAGTGGTTCCAGTCATATCTATCAAATCGCCATCAGATTGTCAAAACAAACCACTACTCACAGCCTCATTCTATATGCTATGGTGTACCCCAGGGTTCGGTACTTGGTCCTATACTTTTCCTATTATATATTAATGATATGGCCAATTTGAATATATCGGGCAGTTTAACTTTATTTGCCGACGATACTACCATACAATGGCATGATAAGAATGAGGCTAACCTATTTCAAACCATTTCCAGAGATATTGAACGTATCAAAGAATGGTTTGATTCAAATCTACTAACATTGAATGTCTCTAAAACGAATATACTGTGCCTCCGTTGCAATCTACCTGTACTGTTGCTAGGCAATGGTACTATTGAGAGTAAAGAAACTACAAAATTTCTTGGACTCCAGATTGATGCCACATTGAAATTCGATTCTCACATCTCGAATCTCAACAAAAAGTTGGCATCGGGATGCTATGCATCAAGAATTATTTCCAACAATTTGGGATATACTGCTACCAAATCAGCATATTATGCCCTTATAGAAGCACATTTAAACTATGGCATTGCTTTCTGGGGAACCTGTAGCAAAACACTTTTCAAAATAATCTTCACTCTACAGAAAAAAGCCTTAAGATATTTATGTAGAGCAAAATCGAGGGAATCTTGTCGGCCTTTGTTCGCACGCCAAGGTATTCTCACTCTCACTTCGCTATTTATTGTCGAAACAGTCAGTCTAGTACACAAAAATAGGAATAAATTCAAAAATAATTCTTCAGAATATACAACTCGGCAACAAAATCATATGCAATTACCTTTACCATCAACTACCTTAATCAAAGACTCGGTTATATATAATGGATTGAAGATGTATAATCACCTACCTAATTATATCAAGGGAATTACTGACCATTAAAAATTTAGAAAAATTCTCAAACAGTTACTTGCTGGAAAAGTTTATTATGAATTGGAGGAATATTTTAGTGAGTTGTTTTAGTATTCATCCTGAAAATTTTAACCAACTTATTCGATATTTTTTATGACAAATTTTGTTTTCAACATTGTTTTAAAATTATATGTATTATCGTATGTTATGTATGTTTTATATTTATTATATTTTATTGTTTGTTATATTTTTACACGATATCTTTGTCTATAAGAATAACATTTTTATCTGACAATAAAGAATATTCTGATTCTGATTCTGAACTTTGAGGAAATCTAGAAATATAAAAATGAACATTATTCTATTGTGTTTCAACCTTTATTTACATGCATACATGATGTTTGAAAAATGAAAAAACTCCAAATACAACCAATTCGTTTTATTCATTTTTTTTTCAAGTACCTACTATACTTAAAACTTAATCCCAGATAGCACTGAATAATCATGGATTATTCTGTCAATCGTCCAAAAGTATGATAGGAGATTATTCTGTAGGAATGTGAAATATATATTCCTATAATATTTTCATCCTCGAGGATTTTTGTAGGATTATTATAAGATTATTCCAGTATAGTATTTCATTTCAGAATATCATAAGTATGTTTGGAAGATTTATTATTATAATATTTCCCCGGAATATTCTCTCATTCACCCAAACACATGACCAAAGAATAACCACTGGGAGTACGAAATAAATATGTTCTCTTGGATTATTCCAAGATTATTCAAATGGGAGGATAAAGGAATAATCCTCTCAGAATATCATCTTATTATTCGATAATTATCATATTTATATATTCCATCGGAATATTATCCCAAAATCTCCAAAGAACATGACAAAAGAATGATCTCAGGAAATGAGAAATTATTTATTCACCTGGATTATTCCAAGATTATTCAAATGGGATGATAAAGGAATATTCCTCTCAGAATATCATCTTATTATTCAATAATCATCATTATAATATATTCCATCGGAATATTTTATCCCAAAATCGTCAAAGAACATGACAAAAGAATGATCACAGAGAATGAGAAATTATTCATTCTCCTGGATTATTCCAGAATTATCCAAATAGGATGATAAAGGAATATTCCTCTCAGAATATCATCTTATTATTCAATAATCATCATTAAAATATATATTCCATCTGAATTTTACTGCAAAATCGCCTAATAAGAACATGACAAAATCGAACGAGGCGCCTCATATAATTACGATCGAACTTCACCTGAAGTTCCTTTGATCGTCAAATCATATCTTGTATCATCCAAATTATTATTGATATTTTCCTGGATTGTTCCATGATTATTCATATGAGATGTTGATGGAATATTCTTGAATATACTCCTCATATTATGCCCCTAAGACCAGGAAAAAGAGTCATTTCCTCTCAGAATAAATAATAATAACTTCAATTATAGGTATATTATTATTATTGTCCATTACGCCCGCGTCCTATGCCTATGGTTCTGACCACGGTTTGGTCCTGACCTCGTTCTGATGGTTTTAACTCCATAACCTCAATCTTGAGCGCGCGGCAACCGTTGGGTTGGCCCCCAGCATTTGGCGCCTGGCGGTGGTTTTGCTTCTGGCTTTGGCGGTTGCCGGTCCTAATTTTAAGGTTATGACAAAGAACGCAGGTTTGCAGGCAGAAAGTTTTAAGCGTTTCGTCCAACAATTTTTACTTCTAGCTTTGAACAAATAAGTTTACGATAAACTTAATACTACTGAACTGATAATTCCACCGAGAATTCCACAAAGGTAAGTTTTTTTTTATCTAATTTCAACGTGTATCAATCAACAATGTCGAAAGAGATTATAAGTAAGAGGCACTTTCGTAGAAAGATTAAAATGAGAACCGAAGCCATTCTTCATAAAATAGTAAAGTAAGTAAAGTAAAGTAAAGTTTATTGGACTACGTTACATTTTTGTATGTTTGTAGCAAGTCAAGATTTTACAATATACAGACAAGACGCTGTTATATCACACGAAACACTTTGAAATCATCCTAGAAGTCATTAAAATAGTATGACAGGACTACACAAATATAAAGAGTTGATATACAACACGTTACATGAATTGAAATAGTGTTCTTCACAAGTCATCCTCCGTGAATCTGTAATTGAGAAACTCATCTGCTGAATAAAAGCACTTCTTTAGAAGAAATGATTTGATTTTCATTTTAAACTGGAAGTCATTGACTTGTCTTATTTTGATCGGTAGTTTGTTGTAGAAATCGAAGTTAAAGGAATTCTTTTGAGATACTGCCAGCCTGTATCTAGTAGTTCTCAGTAAGTTACTTGACCTTGTTGGGTAAGGATGAATATCTGACTGTATGGGGAACTTTATTCTATTTTTATGTATTTCGATAAGTGTGTGAAAAATGTATGCAGTTGGAAGTGGCATGATTTGAAGCCTGATGAAAAGGGGACGGCAGTGGTCACTGTATCCGGCACCTGACATCACCCTCACAACTCTTTTCTGGAGAATGAATATTTTGCTTGCATGACAAGAACTACCCCACAAAATAAGACCATATGTCATATGGCTATGAAAGAGACCAAAATAGCTAGACCTGAGGGTACCGATGCCCACCGAGTGTTTCAGTCTACGAATTAAAAATAAAGCACTGGATAATCCACTAGCAAGTTTATTAGTGTGGAACAACCAATTGAGTTTATCATCAATATGGATTCCAAGTAATTTCACATATTTACCTTCGGCAATGGGGAAGACCACTAAGTGATGAAATCCTTCCAAACCTCTTTTAATCGACGAATAATGATATCAAAATCAAAGCAAATAGATTCTACAGCGTTTTGAAATCAGCAGTTTGTTTCCATCATATTTCCTTTTTTAACACCATTGAAGCGTTGTCAAAGTTACTAGCCGATGACTCTTTATGTCTCTGCTATATTTTCTCAAAAATCTATCGATTAGTGATAATTATATTATTTCATGATAATTTGTGAAATAAACATTATTTCTATTGTGTTAATCTCTATATATTATGTCGGAAATGGGTTTGTCTATTTTGGTTCGGCCTCACTGCTTTTGGTGAAACATGAAAAGCGTTATGTGACAGAAATTCTATGCATTCATGCATTCTATGCTCTATGCAATGTCCGTGATCCGTGACCTGTGTATGATCTCGTTTTTGTTTTGAAGTTATTTGAGTTGTTTATTTTGTGTTGTACTTCACTAGTTGAGTAGTTGTATCACTTCGAAAAATCCAATAAAATGAAAACAGGATTTGAGAAAGCCACGAATCAAAATTTGCCTGTAGTAGATTCAACCATGGTATTCGAATATGGCATCAATAATCCCGATTTTCAATCTGCTGAGTTGAAAAATAGAAAGGCGAGCAGGTAAATTTGGAAAGGAAATATTTTATTATAAGGATTTAAATCTATTTTTTTTTTCAGAGCAACAAGAGAATCATATGGAGATAAGGCGATTGGGTATGTGCAAGTGAAGAGAGTTGGTTATTTATGCATTGTGAAGGCAAAGATTACTCCTGAACACAAAGTACATAACAAAGGATACAATGTTGTTGCCGAAATTGATGAAGCCAATGAGGTTATTTCAAAGTGTCAATGCTTTGATTGTGCAGCATCAAAAGGTGGGAAAAATCAATAAACCTTGCAGTTTATTGTAACTAATCATTCAATTTCAGGGGGATGTAAACACAGTGTGGCATTTTTATTATGGCTACATAGAAGATCTGAGGAACCTTCAGTCACTTCTGTTGCATGTTACTGGAAAGGTTCAATTCTTTCAAAAGTGGGTTCATCAGAGAAATGGATGAGTTTGTCACAGTTGGCAAAAACACAAGTACCTACTCTGCCACAAGTACCAAGTGGACTCTTCGAAGAAATTTTAAGTGAAGGCAGAAAGAGGAGGTGTCAGGGAACTATATTTCAGGAAGCTTTTGATTCAGATCCAATTTCAAGGGTATCTTTGCATAAGTTGATTTTGAAATATAAAGCAGAAACTGAAGTTCTGAGTGCAAAAGGATTCATAAGTTTTGTAAAATATAGTATTTCACTTGATGATTGTGTGAAGGTGCAATCCATAACAATGAATCAGCACAAATCTTCCAAATGGTATGAAGTACGGTATGGAAGAATCACTGCTTCTAAACTATATGAAGCCTCAAGATGCAAAACATTTGATGGAAGTTTAGTTGAAGAAATTTTAGGAGGAGGAAAGTTGATAGAAACAGAAGCTATTTCTAGAGGTAAAAGGTTGGAAAAAGATGTATTGAACAAATTTGCCAAACTTAAGAAAGTTGTTGTACAAACTTGTGGTATATACATCAATAGTAGCCAGTATCCAATTTTTGGAGCTTCTCCTGATGGTTTAACTGATAGCCATGTGATTGAAGTCAAGTGCCCAATGAAAGACAAAACTGTATCAAATTATATTGATAGTAATGGTAGAATATGCAAAAAACCATATGCACAAATCCAACTGCAGATGTTGATGACTGGCAAAGCCAAAGGGTATTTCTGTGTAGCTGATCCAAAATTTGAAACAACTGAGAAATTTCAGCTTTTGGAAGTGAGCTATGACCCAGATTTTTTACTACCCATTCTTGAAGAAGCTGAATATTTTTGGAGAACAGTTATTTTCACCCATTTAAGTAAACTTTAGACTGCCATTTTAGTTTTCATTTATTTATAAATTATGTATTGTTCCATAATTTTTTATATCAATTACTAATGCTATTATGACCTGTGAATTTTATTTGTATGATTATTAATTTTTTTATCTTGAATAAACTGATAAGATCATTGCTGATTTTCTTGAAAATAATTCTAAATTATTGCTCAACAGTGTTGAAAATAATCCATACTATTTGATTGAAAGAATGATTATTTTTTTATCTTTAATAAACTGATAAGATCATTTCTGGTTGTCTTGAAAATAATTTATAAGTTCTAAATTATGGCTCAACAGTGTTGAAAATAATTCATACTATTTGATTGAAAGTTGAAATAATAATCAACCTAGGAAATCTGTCAAGAAGAATGCACAAATAATCATTTTTGAAAATATCTTTATTATTAGAAACATTTTCAATAATAGTCCAGAGAATTAATTATAAATAAATAACTACTGAATTATTGGATTTTGTACATTAATAATTCCACAAGCTATGATAATAATGTGATCAAGTAAATGCAAAATTTTATGATTCACACAAGAGTGAAGTTTTAACATCCTAAATTCTCTCAGACGGCGTATAACCCTCTCAATGTGGATACGCAAGGCAGCAATCCTCTTAGTTTCCTTCACTTCCTCCTTAGAAGGTTTCTCAACTGTAATCACACTTGGTGGTCTTATCAAATGACAATCTTTTCTAGCTAAAATACTGGCAATTTGTTTGAATCCTCTGTCAGCCATCACATGAGCATGTTTAGGCAAAACCTCCAAGAATCCTGATTTCTCTACAATTATTCTATCTGTTGCTCTACCACCAAAACCAGGGGATATATAATTTATCAAACCATGTGGTGTTGCTGAAATCAGATATTTAACAGTATTACAATGTTTATATTGTGACCATGTTTGTGCCTGTTTCACTGCATCTGATGATATGTCAACCTCTATTTCCAAACAATCTATTATTGACTGCACCTTTCTGTATCTGTACCTGAATGGTATTGGTAAATGTGCCTGAATTTCAAATGCTGATTGCCAAATTATGAAATGTTTAAATATACTTGCTAATATTGGAACAGTTTTATTAAATATCTTGGACACATATGATTTAGAGATAGAGAAATCATCTGCAATCCTGACATTAGCATCATTTAGTCTTATTTTTTTCAAACAGATCAAAATATCACAAGAGGAAATGTTGACATATTTGGTAATAGTTTCAAGCAAGAAATAGGTTTCTGGGGGTAATCCTAAATAAAATCTGCTCATCTTCTTCAAAGATCCTATATGATCAACATGAACTGTGAAATGTTGATCACAATCAGTGCCACCTGAGGTATTTTCGATATTTGAGGATGATGGTATGAAATTGGAGGTATTAGTGGTGGTACTGGACAAACTGGATTCACTTGTATTAACAGTTCCTTTTGGTTCATCCAATATAGTCGAAGTTCCACATGAACGCATACACACTTTTGATGTTATAGTTCCAATACTTCTTCTTTGTGGCTTGATTCTAACCTGTGTTCTTTTATCAACATATTGACATTTTGCTTTCACCATATTCAGATTGTAATAATGAGAATCAGAAGGCATGTTTCCACTAACTCCATCTTCTGTTGTGGTTAGGTCTTTCAACCCCTGGCTTGATTTCGATATGAATGTACCAGAAGGAGAATCAACAGTGTATGCAAGATCTGCTTCCTTATTAGTAGGACTGTTGTGACTTGTTGATGGTATTTCACGAGAGGTAGATGGATCATCAAAGCATACTCTTCTTTTCACTCCATCCCTCATGAGCTGTAGAGTTTCCAACCTCCTCTTTCTTGATGAAGATGTCAGTTGTGATGGAGTTTGTTCCTCAGGTTTCCTTTGATTAATGAATTTGTGAGGAACAACATCTTTTTTCATGTGGACCCGAGATCCTATCAACTTGAAATGCATCCAGTTTTCCATATCTAACTCCAACTGAAACGAAATATACAGTAATGGTTACCTTTTCAACTAATTAACTTCAACACTTACATCAAAATGATCTTCACAGCAATAAATATCCTTGGTAGTTGTGAAAGGTCTATTGATAGCAGAAAACCATCTTGCCCGAATGTCTTTGTTGCTTGGGAGTGAAATAAATAGTTTATTTTCAGAGTTTTCGCTGGTATTTGGACACGTTGACACGAAGCACTTTTTAAAAGACATTTTCTAAGGGTTACTCAAAACGGAATTGAAAGTATTGCTCGAGAGAAATAATAAAACTCTGCAAAACAATAGAACAACAATGACGATAGGTTAAGTTAAACTTAACCTCAACTTCTGTAGACTTACAGACACGGAACGGAACGACAGTGCCACGGATTTACATCATGAAACAGTTATCTATGATTGGTCATCTCAAGGTCGATGGGCGTGTAGGGTTATGTACGTCACACCAATGAGAGCAACTATTGAACATGGCGCATAAAATTTTATGTTTCAAATCAAAACCGTATATTTGATCATTTTATTCATAATATATAACGAATAAAAAATAAAAAAATATATATGGTAGTTTTTGGACATACAGAACACGATTCCGCTGTAAAAAAAATTAGTGGTCTTCCCCATTGTAGCATTTGATGATATGAGAAGACTTTGTGTTTTCTCAGCATTGAGCATGAGTTTGTTCGATGAGAACCACCTCTCAGCCAATTCCAGGGTGTGGGTAGAAGAGAGAGTCAGCTCATGTAGATTACTATTTTGGTCAATAAGCGTTGTGTCATCGGCAAAGAGAATGCAATTTTTAGGTAGGACCTGAAAATATAAGTCGTTAATATACAATATGAACAGAGATGGTCCTAAAACTGAACCTTGTGGAACACCATGCGAGATTTCTTTCAAGTCTGATTTAACTCCATTTACCAGTACACACTGAGATCTCCCCCGCAGATAAGATTAAAAAAATTCCAATGGAATACCACGTATTCCATAGTAAGTTAGTTTTTCAACCAATATATCATGGGACACGCAGTCGAATGCTTTAGTGAGATCACAGAGGGTAATATGCGAATGTTCCCCTTTTTCTAGGCCATCAACAGCTTTTGAAACAACATCTAAAAGAGCTTGTGTAGTTGAAAAACCTTTTCTGAAACCAAATTGTCCGGGGCAAAGTAAACCATTTACTTCTAGATAAGAAGTTAATCTCTGTTTAACCAGTATCTCTATAATCTTTGCAATTATGGGAATGATCGCAATTGGTCTAAAATTGTTCATTACCTGAGGATCCCCTTTTTTTAATAGTGGAAGAATTGCAGAAATTTTCAGTGCATCTGGAAAGATACCCAGAGAGAAGCAGTTGTTCAATATAAAAGCTAGAGGTTCAGCAATGATATCAGCAATAGGTTTGATGATAGCACTGTTTAGTTCGTAAATGTCATGACAGCAAGAGTCTTTCAGACTAGAAATAGTACTCTTCACTTCACCTGGTGTAACCGGAAAGAAAGAAAAGGAGTCTACAGGTGTCTGCAGAGTTTTCAAGACATCAGTAGGGTCATGTTTCGCATCGGGGAGTATAGCAATCAGATTATTTGCAATGTTAGTAAAAAAATCATTGAAATCGTTTTCATTTATAGATGTTTAATTTTTTGTGGGGATTTCTGTTACCCTCGAAATTAATCAGTTTCCAGGCATCTCTGTTGATATTTTGTGAGTTATTCAGGTAGTCTTCATATGCACGTCTCTTAACCTCTTTCAAGGAACTTCGGTAATCTGTACGCAACGTTATGAATGCATTGTGAATGATAGGATCTTTGTTAGCATTGTAAATAGCCTTGACGTCGGAGAGAAAATTTCT
Source organism: Chrysomela aeneicollis (assembly GCA_029955515.1). Classification (NCBI taxonomy): domain Eukaryota; kingdom Metazoa; phylum Arthropoda; class Insecta; order Coleoptera; family Chrysomelidae; genus Chrysomela; species Chrysomela aeneicollis. The sequence continues at coordinate 1,803,610 of JARUHQ010000031.1, read as the reverse complement.
TTTATTGCGTAATTCTTCAGTGAACCAGCTTACTGGTGATTGATTTTTGTGCTTACGTTTACTTTTTCTTATTGGAAAAATTCGAGTAACATGGTAACACAAAAGATTCACAAAGTGTTCTGTCATAAAATTTGGAGAAAATACCTCATTGAGAATATCCCCCCAGTTATAGGTCTCCAAGATTTCTCTCAGTTTTTCTATACCAGAATGGGTAATATTTCTGTAGTATTTGTTCGATTCTACAAGTTTCAATGATAAATCCAGATCAATAAATTGACCGAGATGATCGGATAGGCTAGGATCTAAAACACCTGAAACATATTGTCCAGTATCAAAATTGGTCATTATGTTGTCTATGCATGTGGCACAGTCCTTACTTATTCTCGTTGGGACTGTGATTGTAATGTCCAAATTAAAAGATGCTAGCAGGTTAGACAGAGCTGTGCAGTTTGACGAGGCAGATGAAAAATTTATATTGAAATCTCCTGTAAGTATGATTTTTTTGTTAGTGCACAGAATATTTTCCAGAAAAGAGTCGAGAGATTGCAAGAAGTAGTCAAAGTTACCCGCGCAAGATCTATATAGTGTAACAAAAAGTGTACCTGAAATTTCAATTCCACAAATTTCGATGTCAAATTCTGAAGATACACTGAGACATAGATCAACTGCAGAAAAAGAATTTTTCACAAAAATGGCTACACCACCATGTGCATTTGTTTTCCTACAGAAATAACTGGCTAAATAGTATCCTGGTAAGTTAATTGACTTGAGATTATCCTCACGCAACCAATGTTCGGACAAGCAATGAATATCAAAATCATTTATTTCCATAAATAAAATCAATTCATCAACTTTGTTTGATAGGCACTGGATATTAACGTGAAAAACACTCAGTTTTTTGGATTCGAAATTCTCAGAACTGTTTCTATTCTTAATATGTTTAGGTAAGGACCGTCGAATGGAATTGTTTGTAGAAGCTATGTCAATCACGTGGTGGGGGGGTTGACCGTTGTCCTCAAGTTTAAATAACGCTGCACGTAAGCTCCTCTGGGCCATATTGCAGGATCCATAGACTCGGCAAAGTGGGAGTCATAAATTGTTACCTTGAATGAAGCATACAAATCTGGGTGTTTGGAATTCAGTTTTTCGGTTTTAACTTCCGGAAAACGTGCCGTGAGAGTCTCGTTCAATTCGTCAGCATTCATCGTAGGGTCCACCCTATACACATGTAGGCTTGTGGATTTGGGAATACCTTTAAGTTCTTTTCCATTCACTTTCAAAGAAGTGTTTTCACCAACTATCAATTTTCTTCTAGGCTTAGATCTCGAAACTACTTTCCAGGTGTTGTCATTTATCTCCGGAACGTCACTATTGAGATTTATGATGTCTTTACATTTTTGCTTGGTGTTTAGTAGCGTCAAGGCATAAGAAACATCATTTTTAGTGAAATTCGGTTTTTCGGTAGAAACGGAAGGACCGGCAACACTGTTTGCCGATGTGCGATTCCCGGACGCTGGCACTTCTTTTTTATCTGATAGAGAGACTGATGTTTTATCTTCTTCCTGGTTTTTGTAGGATTTCGTAGTAGTTTTTCCAACCGTAGTATTTGGTTTTTGTCTTAGCTGAATAATTTGTTCATTCATCAGAGTTATTTTATCACGAAGCTCATGAATTATCATATCTTTTTGTTTAATAATGTAATTGAAGATATCCAAACTGATTGACTTACTATCAACTGATAAATCCTTAATGGCATCAAAAAACGCTTGATCGGTGTCACCCATTCTTTTTTCCGCAACACAGCATTTTATCAGGTCATCGTTAACAAATTCCACGTTACTATTTCTTGCACAGCTGTTATGGAACGTGTTCTCACACACGACACACTTTACACCTTTAACTAAGTTTCTTTTACACTTATTACATGATTTAATTTTAGGAGCGCAGTCCAGAACGTCTGCACTGCTCGAGGCACTGCTCGAGGCCATGTTGCCAATAAATTATGATCCTAAATTACCAGAACAGAATTTGCCACAGTCATCTGAATCAGGTAGTATGAATGATTTGAGTATGCAACATTTGCAACACAATGAAATAACTCCTCATTTTCATTTGTCACATACATCATGTGGATATGTCTGTGAGTCTGGATCAGAATATAACGATTTTTAATCTGAAATCAGTTCAACATCATCCGAAAGCTCAGAGCCTCATAATCAGACTCAAGATGATATGTCATATGCTAGTTCTAGTTCTTCCTCAGGGCATGTAGCAGTTTCTTTGGCTGCATCAAATGATAGTGGAGTAAACAATGAAGTAAATGTTTTTTTTTCTCAAAATGATTCAAAGGGTAAGGTAAATTTATCCAATAATACTGAGCTTTTGAAGAAATGGGCTGTTAAATATAAAATATCTCATATTGCCTTGAGAGATTTATTAGCTATATTACAAAAATCTGATTCCTCTGAATATAAAAATGTACCCAAAGATCCAAGAACTTTTTTATCAACAGAAAAAAAACATGAATTTCGCAGTGTAAACCCGGGATACTATTCACACATTGGAATTACCAAGAGCATTGAAAGCCGTTTCAATTCTTTAGGTAAAAAACCAACATCGCCAATAGTTTTGTCTATTAATATTGATGGTTTGCCTTTGTCAAAGAGCTCCGGCAGTCAGGTGTATCCTATATTGGGTGTTATTCAAAATTTTGAACTAAAGAACATTGTACTCATTGGCATTTATCATGGCTATGAAAAACCATCTGATTTCAATGATTTCCTATTGGATTTTGTGCAAGAAGCCAAATATCTAACAGAAAATGGAATTAATTTATTTGGTGACACCTATCAATTCAAAATTGATAAGTTTTTGTTTGATGCAGTTGCAAAAGCAAGCATTTTATTCATAAAAGGCCATGGTGGTTACCATTCATGTACTAAATGCTTACAGCGGGGTTCTTATTTGCAAGGAAGAGTTTGCTTTCCAGACCTTGTCTATGAAAAACGAACACACAATGAATTCATTGAGCAGACAGACCTTGAACATCACATGGGTAGAAGCTTATTAACAGAAATACCCAATGTTGATTTAATTAGAGATGTACCTCTGGATTACATGCATCTCATTTGCCTTGGTGTCATGAAAAAATTCATATGTTCAACTTGGTGTTTTGGTTCACCACCGCATAAATTTTCAGCAGGACAAATAGAGAACATTTCAAAGGAGTTGCTCTCTTTTGTTGAATATATCCCAACAGAGTTTGTTCGTCACCCTAGGAGCTTGAGAGAATGTAAAAGGTGGAAGGCTACTGAGTTGAGACAGTTCTTACTCTATACAGGTCCCATAGTTTTGAAGCATGCTTTGTCGAATACAAAATATCAGCATTTTTTAGCACTACACATTTCAATCCGTATTTTATGTAGTGATAAACTGATTAAAAATTACTCAGATTATGCTGAATCTTTGCTGAAGTATTTTGTTGAAATCACTAAGACAGTTTATGGTTCCCATTTCATGTCACATAATATTCATAACTTATTACATTTAACAGACGATGCTAGAGTTTTTGGTTGTTTAGACAATTTCAGTAATTTCTCAAGTGAAAACTATTTACATTTTCTTAAAGGTATTATAAGGAAGCCAAGTAACATTTTGGCACAGATAATTCGTCGTTTGGGAGAAATAGATGCTATTGGTTTAAATTCAGAGGAAAAAGTTATATCTTGTGATTATCAACTTGTTCAGAGGCATGATTGAGGTATTCTGTTGAGTAACTGTTCCAGCCCTCAATTCAAAGGAGTAAATTTTTCTAATTTCAAACTCTCTCAGACAAAAAGTGACTCTTGCTGTATTTTGAAAGATAGGACTATTATAGAAATAAAAAATATTGCATTTTGTACATTAACAGAACAATATGTTCTGGTTGGAAACAGTTATGAACACAAAAGTGACTTTTATACATCACCTTGCATATCGTCTCTGTTATGTAAATATTTTGTTAAAAATCTTGGTCGACTTTCATGTTGGCCCATTATTGAAGTAGACACCAAGTTATTCAGAATTCCTTACTTGGATGGGTTTGTTGTTTACCCCCTTCTTCATTGTGAAAAGTCTATTGAAAAAACTCAAATTTAACTTTTTTTTAAATGTATACAGGCCGGGTATCAACGTATTCTCCAGACAAGTTACGGATTCCAGAGTTCCGAAGGCATGATATTCAAACTTGAGAAAGGTGTGGATTTATATAATAATACATTTGTAGCTCAACTCAGTTTCAGAAACAAATGGTACTCACTCAATTTTTGAGTTTCAGAACCTTTTTCACCATAGGAGTTTCCGTGGCTTTTCTTAACAATACTTTGATACCCGGTATAAAATATTACTTGTGTTGAGAAAATTCCGTTTTTATGTTCATTATAACAGAAATAAAAATTCACCTCGTATAGGATAAAACAAGTCTACTAACTACACTTAGACTTCCCTTTTGTAGTGCTGTTCGTTTTATTTCCATAACATTAACGATGTAGATGCAATTGAGCTTTCCCATATCAATGATTCACCCTGTATTTGATGTAATTTACATTCGAATCTTTGTCCTGTCACTTTCTATTAATTTATGTACAAAATTAGTATAATGTATAATTATGTCATATTCTTTTCCATGCTTGAAATCCGATTTCCATTTCAAAAGGAATGCATGTTTTGATGGTTAAAAGAGGAGTTGCTGATTTATTATTTTTCACCTAAGGATTCGAAGGTGAGTGTTAATATAACATAATATATTATATCAGAAGGAAATTTAATTTGTGATGATCAGAATCAAGTATACATGATTCTATTGATTTTTCGAAATGTAACTTAGGAACACTGGTTATTGTGATTATATTTTGTATTGCTATTTTTTATAGATGACATGGCTTGTGGTTCAGTTCCTGGAAGAGAACAATATCGAGGTTGTGCCGACAACCTGGGTCACCCAGGATGACTTGTGCTTCTGGCCACCAGCTAACATAAAAGCTGATTATTTAATCAAAACAAACAGTGAACCTTGCTCTGATTGGATAAAATATAAAATCAAATTGATGTGCAGAAAACCTTTCGATAAATTATCTGCTGCTTCAATAAGGGCAAGTAAAGCATGTGAAATGTCTGATTTTGAATCAAGTTCAACAGAAATCGGTTTACCGCCGAAAAGAAAGATCAGGAGACCTAAAAATGTCTCATCATCTGAGGATGAAACCCAGATAGATGAGGATATTTTAGCCAAAGAACTTGTCATACCACCACCCCCCTCTATAATCACAAATGAAAGGATATCTAAAAAGAACACTCCTGCAAAATCAAGTGATCTTGAATCTTCAGAAAAACGTGAGTATTTCAAATCAAATTATATTCGAGAATATAAAACTTTTTCCTTTACTTTTACCTAAATAATTAAGTTATTCAGCAGAACGTTCAAATAATGGAAGCTTTGAAGTAACTCGAACATTTACTCTAGAGGTGTGTTCTGCAACAGCGTCAGGTTTCCAGTACTGATATTTGTTTTAATCAATTGAATACATTTGAATGAAATTGACAACTTTCTGGTGTTGGTGGATTTAATATTTTTACTTCTATGTAATATTCCGTAGGAGATCGCTTTCAAGAAGAGGTTATAAAAATCCTAGTGGAGATGAAAACAAAATTTGGGTTAATGCAAGTTTCCTTTGAAAAACTTCAAAGACAAGTTGATTTATTAGTAACAAATATGAACGAAAGTAATCCTGCCAGAGATACCAAAAAAGAAGAAAATTTGAAAAATATAACAAAATATTTTCCTTTAACTACCCCAGAACACATCAGCATCATTGAGGCAGATTTGAAAAATGATGAAACCAGGTCTGATTTGGTGGGTGATGAAACATTTTTTTAATCACATTCTATTCATGACAAATCAAATGAAATATCTTTTATAGGTTCGGGAATTGAGCAAAATTGGTGGAAACACCTTCAAAGACTGTGGGAGAAGAATCATGGAGAGATGTATTTCACGAGAATTGGCCGCAGCATATAGTTTCAGAGGGCATAAAGGAAAGAAAGATTTCTCAAAACTTTCCTTATCATCTGTTATTGTAGGTAAGTTAAGTATTCTCAGATAGACATTGTGTAATTCGAAGTGAGATACTCAATATTTTCTTTTGTCTATGTATACTAAGTGGGGATCAGCGCAGTGATGAACTTGTGCCCGTGAAGTCCCAAGTTTTATTCCTAGTCAGAGCGGATGTTATTTTAATGATATATGTTTATGGATCAGCCATTTATATTATTCATGATGTTCATGATTATTCTCAAAGTTTTTTAGTTAGAAATAGATGGATTAAATATATTTCATTGTTCTAGGAGCTGTAAGGAAAACTTTTAATGATATGATAACGGAAAAAGATGTCGAATCCACCATAGCAGTGTGGTTAGCTAAAGTGCCATTGAAATTGCATAAAGATGGAAATAAGAGCAATGAATCCATCAATGTCATTCAAAATATCATCTATGCAGCCAATGAGACCCCTGAAGAGCAGGATTAGATTGACTTTCACAAATAAAAATCAGTTTATCACATGTTTTTGTTATTATTGACAGATTTTGAAAATATAAGCCTATCAAACCCAGTACATCTTATTGAATCCTGTGGAATATAGCACAAAAATATTGATAGAATATACCCAGAATATTCCTGAAGAACATTGAACGATGCCATGATTGAACTGAGGTGATTCAAATGTCTGCCCCTCAGAATGTCTCAGGAATAATCACATGGATATTCCAGGGATAATCCGGATTATTCTCAGTATATTCTAAGAATAATCCGGATTATCCCTAGAATGTCTTAGGAATAATCATATGGATATTCCAGGGATAATCCGGATTATTCTCAGAATATTTTAAGAATAATCCGGATTATCCCAGGAATATTCATATGATTATTCCTGAGACATTCTGTGGGGCGGACATTTGAATCACCCTAGAACAATCCATAAGATTATTCAAGGCATCATTCAATGTTCTTCAGGAATATTCTGGGTATATTCTATCAATATTTTTGTGCTATCTGGGATAATCACCACTGAGGATTCAACATCATTCATTCTTTGAAAACTTTGTTGCTTCTACTCCTTTCATAGAGATGGTACCCTGAAATAGCAAATTGAAAGTGTTTTTACCTCTGGATGGACCTGTTTTTTATGATTTAAAAGGAAAATATCAGGTAAGTCTATAATTGAATGAAAATGGACTATTGAACAAAAGTGATAAAATTTAAATTACATTTATATAATAGACAAATATTGTGATTTTTCAGACTCACATATAGATACATTAGATCACATTAGATATGGTATCATTTTCTGGGGGACATCAACAGATATTAGGAAGATATCCATATTGCAAAAGCGTTGCTTGAGGAACATTTTTAATGTTTCACGGAGAGTCAGTTGTAGGTCTTTATTTGTAGATAAGAAGATTCTCACTTTAACTAGTATATTGATCTATGAAGCAGTTATATTTGTAACCGAAAATATGGAGCTATACACATGTTATGACAGAAATCATAGACATAATACTCGAAGTAAAAACAAACTTCTGAATATTAGTCCCAACTTTACATATGTACAGAAAAATATTCCGTTTTCAGTATTCAAAATATACAATGAATTACCTGAATCATTGAGAACTGAGCCCATTAAGAAACTGAAAATCAAATTGAAAAACTTACTATTGGAAAAATCATACTATTCACTGCACGAGTATTTCTATGATACATTATAGTAGTAATATTTATTTTATTTATTTTGTTTTCTTATATTTTTGTGGTTTTAAAGACTCACTTTTTTATCTCCTGTCCTTATCTAGACAGCTGATATTAAATATGTGTGAAAGTGTGAGGGTGTATATGGGTGTTTGTGTATACATCTTTTGTGTATGCATAGTATATAGATTATAATGACTGTGATAACCATGTTATTTAATTTTGTTTCTTATCTTCAAATCTATACACATTATTTTTATTTTTATTTTGATGAATGTACCTGATTGCTTTTACAAGCTTGATTGTATTGATCTGTATATATATATATATATATATATATATATATATATATATATATCTAACGGTTACTTCCAGGACCAAATTCATTATGTTACCGATATTTCCGAGACATTTGTTGACTTCCAGGACGGTCTCGGAAGTTTTATATATCTAACGGTTGATTCCAGGACAGTCCTGGAAGTCTTCTGTCCTGGAACCATACATATTTCCAATGCAATGATATTTTATTTTTTCGTAGGTCTTTCATCCACTATAAAATATTTTACCGTGTTCTTCTGAGTTCTTTCTAATTCTTTTTATACAAGATTGTTGAATCTGTGATGAATATGTCATCAATAAAATCAAGAATATACGAAAATTCAAGATCAAATAATATATTCCATTGTCTATAAGTTCGTGTCAAAGTGATGTTTGTATTTCATCGACACTTCTAATCGTCCGATTGATTTGAAATTTTGCAGGTTGTCCCAAAATTCGCGGGCCAACATGGGGAACTCGGTAATGGTGAGAGATACAGAAAGATACAAAAAGATGAAGTTGAGTATTTATATGCGCAATAATAAGCCACATAAAAATTGTTCAAAAGTTTTTGAGTATTTTGGATATTTTCAGAAAACTATGTTTATTATTTTTTATTTTTATTTTCTATCGGCTTCATCAGAAAAAGAGACACTTTGTCACAGCTATTTTTCATACTCTATGATTTGATAGTATAGAATTCGTGATGCGACGTTTCGTCATTCGAGAGCCGCCATCATTTTTTTTATATGTGATGCGACGTTCGGTCATTCGAGGGCCGCCATAATTTTTCTTGACGGACCTGGATTTTTCTTTCAATTTTTTTATTCGCCTTCAACAGGTATAACAATGAAATTGTTTGAGAAATAAAATTTTTCAAAATTTTCACTTACACCTACCTATATTATAATTTTATTCCCATTATTATCATAAACTGTTGCATGCATTTTATAGAAACATATTCTCTTGAAAGGAACCGACATGTAATTCAAGTTATTTTATCCAAATCTCCAATATCTTTCGTCGTTTTCGAGATATCAGCTGTTGAAATCGTGGAATCCACGGGCGATCACCCTGTGCATAAAATATGCAAATGAGGAAATACTGTTGTGAAATGATTCTGTGACATTCTTAATGGAATCATTGTATTGTGTATGAAAAGATCCGTTCAATTTGAAAGCAGAATACTCTGAATATCAGTTAGTGTGTGATGTTTGATGATAAAAGGTCGATATTGTACAGGCATGTGGCATTTTATTTGAGCCTTGCTATACTCGTGAAACGTATGTTTCGTCTCCAAATTCTGATGAGTATGTTCAAGAATCTATTCCAATTTCTGAATTCTGAATTCGACAAACCTAGGAGTTCATATATAAATATTGTCATCATCATGTAGATATACGTTCTGTTTGCCTTAACTTCAAATTCTCACGGTTTTTCGTTTGATTTGAAATATTGGCTACTTGGCAAATATTTGAAGAAAATTTCATCAGTTCGTGATTCATTCAGTCATTGAGGAGATAAAAACGGAAATATCATGTAATAAACAAGTAATAAATGAATAATTTTACCGACAATAGACTCGAAATTTTTTGTCATTCTTATTGATTAAATTTTTTCGATCATATCGATATATATCCCAATAAGATCCCAATATTCGTCAGCTATCATTATACATTGATCAATTCGTTCAAATTGACAGGATGTGTCCCATCAATACTTTTTTTAAATACTATTTTTCATCAACGTTTCCCGAGATGTTTTCATTCACCCTGTATGAGTTGAATTTTATTCTGAAGTTGATTTTCAGAAATCACTGTTTTTTTTTGAAAACCCAGTAAATTATGACGTATTCGGAATTGATTATACAATCAACTTCAGATCGAAATAAAAAATTGAATTATATAGTTCTACCTACCGATATCGCGAATTCATATTTATTACCAACGATACTAACAATAACATGAAGAACTATTTTTGCCTTCACAAAGTGAGAGGTCCTCTTCGTTACATGATAATATTTATGTATGATCACCCACTTGCTGCTTCTCATACACCTGTTTCTAAACAGCTATGGAATAATACAAGCAGGCGTCTATACAATAAATATATTGGAAAAGAGCTCATTTCCAAGACACCCCTACTACCAATAATTGGTAAATCACACCACTATTACAATTCGACTGGCATTCGTGAGACTAATAGTGTCCAGTGAGCATTGAATGTTTTTTTTTTGTGAATAATACCTAACATTTCCACGAAAAGTAAGTATATCACAACAATAATTCTCATTATATTTCACCCAGATAAGAGAGAGTCTTTGTATCATAGAAAGGTATCAGTATTCACAATTCCTTCATTTCACTAAATGACCTGAATGTATGTACAGTGTGCCCAGTTTTTTTCATTTTGGCACGATATATCTGTTGTCTTTGGGGTTTTTTGTGAAACAAACATTGCTGAAAACAGAACTATCGTAGCCCTTCCTGCTCTTGAGATACAGGGCGGAATTGAAAATATTGCATTCTGGGACCCCTTCTGTATCTCAGCCACATTTCAACTTATAGGGAAAGAAGGAATCGCATTTCGATTTTAATCTGCTTCGTTTTCTAGATATAAGGTGTCAAAGTTCTCATAAAAACCTTGAAAATATAAAAACCAGTGGCGTACGATTTGTGCAAATATCGATTAGATTATGAGAGAAGTTAGTCATTAGAAAGGAACATGCCAAATTTATTTCAGTACCAGCCAAAGTCTTGAGTTAAATACGAAACTTTTTTTTCAAAAACTTACACATAATGTGAAAACGATGCAAATCAGGGACATGCTTTCAGAAAAAATCATGTTTCAACTTCAAAAACGATCTTGATAGTTTATAATATACAGTGAGTTTCCAGAAAAGTTTGCACCATATGTAAATTTTTTTATTGATTATTTTTCAGGACGATATTTTGTCGATAAAAAATTTATGAAGAAGTTATCTAGTGATTGCTAATTATTGATCAATAATATATTCATGCAGGTAGACCTGAATAAATTATGTTCACCCTAGTGCGATTCGATAATGGTTCTCAAGGGATCTATCCGTCTAGTAAAATCAAAAGCAGAAATGGAAGTAAATGTATCGTGAGACACAAAGGCTGCAATTACGAAGCAGAATGCATCGCCTCAGATGGTATGATATACATGAAAAATTTATTTGTATCAGGTTGAAATATTATCGAAAACTAAATAATTACTTCAAAGTTACCATAATTAATGCCCTCACGGGATATCTCGCCTATTTTCAGAGATAGAGATTTGTGGTCTCCTTGTGTGCTGACTACTTTTTTGTGAAACTTACGATACCGCAATCTGAATTTAATAGCCCGCTTCGTTTTTTTTTTGATACATTGAAAATATTGCATTTTGAGACCCCTTTGTATCTCAGCTATCTTTCAACTCATTGAAAAAATAAAAACTGGCTCTCATACATTTTTCGCGTAAAATCTTGTGGCGTAATCAGATTTCGTAAATGAGCTGTCGTTATTTAGATGTAACTTGAATTTATACTTTCCCTACATATTTTTTATTTTTGAAACATTAAGTGCCGGTTGCATAAAAGCCCGTCAAGCCTTCTGTTAACTTAACGTGGCTTGCATTGCCGTGGTTATAATCAAATTGAATATACAATCGTTTGTCAAATCTTCATGCAACCGGCCCTTAGTAATGTCTTGCGCTTTTCAGAACTATAAAACAGTCATATGATTTTTTTTTTGTACAAGAATAATACTCCATACAGTTTAAATATAGCTGTGATACAGAGCGGGTCCCAAAATGTAATATTCTCAATTTCATCCTGTATCTCAGAAACGAAGCGGGCTTATGATAATCTAGTTTACGGTGTCCTGAGTTTCACAAAAAGTTGCCATCAGCGTTTGCGAAGACCGCAAACCTCTATCTTTCAAAATGAGCGACATATCTCGTAAGGAGATCGAAAGTAGGACACCCTGTACATGGGCATAGTTTTTCGACCTGAAACCAGATCAGGAATCGAAATTTCGAACATTTTATCATTTCATCATCATTGAGTGAAAAATTATAGTCCTTTTCAAAAAATAATATTCTGATGAAAAATAAGGTTTCCCGAAAAATTTCACCAAGGGTTTCTATCATCCGAAATAAGAAGAAAGAGTGAGTATATACAAGTAAATGTGACTCTATGATATCAATGATTGATCAATATAAAAAAATTAATCCGTTTCATTGACCTTACTTGGAAGCATGTTTGTTCAGGTTGATTTTTTCATTGTAACTCTTCTTCAATCTGCGACTGAATAATATCACTTCACAAATTCTTTTCGCAAGTCAAATAACATAATATCAGATAGGATTTGAAAATTATCTTGAATATCGTGATTTTATTCGAATTATTTTGAGAAAATATCCAGGAGCATCTTTATTTGAAACATAATCTCTGACTATTTATTTAACAAGGTGTCCCTCAAAGGTCTTCACAAGAACCTATCACATATTCTTCAGGTCAAAACATTTCTATTCAAGCAAACTAACCTCATCACTAAGTTGCTTAGGTTGGGCGCTATAGATGGATCTGAAGTTACAATTTTCAAATCGTTTTTGCTTTATAACCAACTTAAAAACGCTTCTTCAGATTTTACTTAAATTTCATTTAAATAAAAGTAGTGGTTATAATTGCATTTTGAAACGATTAACAGATATTTACTCCATTAACATTTTTCAAAATCTTCACAATTCTCATGTATACGAAGATTCATACAACGCAAAAATTTGAATTGTACTTTTGCATAACTTCTCCAGAGAATGAGTAGCTCTAGGAACGTTTTTACGAATACTGCAGTACACTGCAGTGATATTTATTTTGTTGGTTTCCATAGTTTGAAAATAAATCTTCGCGTAATTGAAAATGGTATACATTTCGATGATTTTTTATGAAATATCTGTTAATCCTTTCGATAATTAAAATTATGCTCTAAATCACTATAATCAACATTTTGTCGAAACCATGAGAGTTTTCTGAGGAGCACTTACCTTTTTTGTAGTAGATTAGTTGCTCAATCCAGATTTTATACTGATTTTATTTCACTGGCGTAGAAGTTTCAGATGTTTAATTCATCAAGTTCTACGCTCATAAAATGATATTCATTATGATCATGATATGGACTTATTGCCAATAAATTTATGAAATTTATATTTATGAAAGCAAAAACGATTTGAAAACTGTAACTCTAGAGCCGTTTAGCGCCCATACTAAGCAATTTCGTGCAGAGATTTGTTTGCTTGTATCGAGTTGTGTTGGTCTGAAGAATATGTGGTCGGTATTTTTAAAGACATTAAGGACACCCTGTATATGATTATTTTCTTATTTTGGATCATAGAAGACTCTGGATGAATAGTGCATGCTCTTTTCTAGTAACCCTAAATACTATGTCGACCATACCAACTCTACATAATTTTACATCTTGCGAATTTAAGAATTTTTCGAGAATAAATTCAACTAGTTTCTTCATCTCATGTCCACATATTGTAGCCATCTGGCACATTGAATATTATGCGAATTTTCAGATTCGGAAACAGCATTGGAGTTGGAAAAAATATCCAGAAATAATGAGAAATCGACCGAAGGAATAATGTTACGAACAGATACAGTGTCATCACAAAGTGACGTAGCAATAGTACAGAATGATTTGACAGTACGCCTCTCCGATATTTCTGGATTACCTGATATTGAGAACTATTCATTCGGATCTGAGTTAGTCGATATAAGCAACACAGTTCTTTTCGATATCACCTTTGATAATACATCGAACCATAAGGTGTTGTCTTTCAACGAATTGGAAAATGTTGGCGGTGACATGAATGATGAGCACTCTGCTGTTGAAGAAACTGTTTCTATTATTGATAATATAACCAATGGAAATATTTATGGTAAGAAATATTGATTAATAATTTTCACTTTGATTGATTCCATAATATATTTTGTGTCGTTAATCTGTTAGAATATGTTTCTCGTATTCAATCGACTGCTCTCATATTCTGATATTCGAATAATACCTAATCAATAAAAATCAAAATAATATTAATGGAATCTAGGAATAATTTTTCCATAAATGAACATAACACCCTCACTTCACTAAACTCAATCAGTTTGGGTACAAGTGGTCGATATCCATTGCTCATATTTGTTGAATTCGATTGATCTTAGAATGAGACATTAATCAATTAATTCATTCTGCAACAAATGCAAATATAACCCAAAAACCACAAAATATTTGAGAAAAACCAAATACGACAACTAAGTTGTCATCTTCATTGGTATTTTCACTGGAGAAATACGTATTTGGTTTTTCTCAAATTATTTCCATATGTTGTATATTCTCATTTCTCAAGCCTCAGTCTCCAAATCTCTACTTTATAATTCATTCTGCGTCAATTGATACTCCATTTAACTTCAGTTAATTTTATTATTTTTCACACTTCAATAGTATTTTCCATGTAATACCCAGTATTCGATCATTATCAGAGGAATCTTTGAACACTCATCTTCAGGGCTCACTGAAATGAAACGATTTTTGAAATAATCAGTATAGGTATGCTGGATACGAAACTTATATCGGTGTATTGCAAAGATGTTTTTATCCAAGATCTAATAAATGAAATACCTTGTATAAATATATTTTTTGACTTCATCAAGCTATTTCACAACAACCAAATTGAATTGAACTACTAGTTTCAATAATTGTCTTGTTTTTTCGGTTCTATATAATCACTTCTGAATTTGATAGAGTGGATTATGCGTAGATCCTCAGTGACTATCAGCAAATCTTTGGTCGAATTGATATTAATCTATTTTATTCTCCCTACTCTTGAAGCTATTATTCTGCAGTATAGTTATGAGTTATTATATTCAACAGATTCTCTACAAGATCAAGAATGCAACCAATCTAATGAACGCGAGGCCTCGGATGATGATGAGGGTGATCCAACTTACCAACCTTCTGAAGGGGAGATTTCAGAATGCCATGAGGAGTATAGTCAAGATTGTGATAAAGATCGAGAAAATACATCGGTTGATGAAAGTCTAATGAAATCTAATAGATTTTCAGATTCATTGAATGAACCTAATACATCCCGCTGTGATGATTCAAATATGTATGTTGGTGAATCCCGTGGAAAAAAAGGAGACAAAAAGACTAATTTTTGTTTGTATTGCATGACGAAACAGCAGAAAATAGCTCGTCATCTCGAGAACAAACATAAAGAAGAAGAAGAAGTGAAAAAGTTCATACACCTACCAAAGGGTAATCAAGAAAGGAAAAATATCATTTCAAATATTAGAAAGAGGGGCAATTTCTTGTTCAATACAGCAAGCAGATACAATGATGGTGAATTAATTGTATCTCGTCGCCCACGAAAACACCTAGGAAGATCCGCTGTCGATTTCAAGGCTTGTGCAAATTGCAAAGCATTTTTCTCCAAAAATACACTGAGAATACATTTCAGACAATGTTCAGGAGAAATCAGTTCATCGAAGAGGATAACCCAAATATTGAGTAGAAAAGTGACTTCAAGGGTGCACTCTAAAGCATCGTCTCTTGTGAAAAAAGATCTCATTCCAGTTCTAAGAGAAGACGAGATAACCAGATTAATAAGGTATGATGAACTCGTTATAATTTATGCAAATAAAATGACAGAAAAATATCGAAATCCCAGACACTTCGATATGATCAGGCAGAGAATGAGATTAATTGGACGGTTTTTATTAATTCTAAAGAGAATTGACAAAGAAATTACTGATTTGGCTTCCATATTCGATCCAAAATTCTCAGATAATACTCTGAAAGCAATTAACGAAGCCGCTCGATTCAATGCTATCACGTGCAACTATGAGGCACCAACAGTAGCATTCAACCTTGGAAGTTTGTTGAAACAAATAGGAAACTTTTTCATCACAGAATGCGTGAAGAGTCATCAAGAAATCAAGAGAAAAAATGCGAAAAACTTCCTCAAACTCTTGACACAAGAAATAAATATAAGTGTCAACAGAAATGTAACAGAGTCTCAAGTTCAAATGCAGCGGCGAAAAAAAATTGTTCTTCCATCTATTGAGGATATCAGGTTGTTGCATTCGCATATATCAAGAATACGAAAACAATCGTTAGATGATATTCGAAAAACATTCTCTAGCAAAACATGGATTCAGTTGGCGGAGGCCACATTGATGTCAATCCAACTTTTCAACAGAAGAAGGGCAGGAGAAGTTGAAAGGATCTTGATAGAGGATTTCAACTGCTACCAAGGTATTGACGAAGAAACCGATAAAGATCTGTTCAAATCCCTTAACGATGTTAGCAAACAAATTGCGAAAAAATATATCAGGTTCACAATTAGAGGAAAACTGAACAGAACGGTTCCAGTATTATTGGATACTGATCTCCTAGAATGCGTGAAGAGTATATTGAGTTACAGAGAAAAGGCTGGTGTTCCTGTGAAAAATCCATATGTTTTTGGTATAAAAGGAAGACTGAATAGAGAATTCAAATACCTGAGAGCCTGCAACTTAATGAGAAGATTCTCTATTGAATGTGGAGCTGAATATCCTGACAGGCTTCGTGGAACAGAACTGAGAAAACATATAGCCACCACTTGCATCACTTTGAACTTAGAAGAACAGGAAGTTTCTGACCTAGCCAATTTCATGGGACATGCGGAAAAAATCCATAAAGATATATATCGCCAACCAGTCGTGAGCAGAGATATTTTGAGGATGTCAAGATTGCTAGAGGTTGCACAAGGAGCTGCCAGTGGAACTGATAGTGACAGCGATGGTAAAGCTGTTGAGATTAATGGAAATATAAGACCTAGTCAACCACGGATAAACCCTACTGAACTACAAATTAGAAAAAAAATTAGGAAACGAAAAAGTAAGTACCTACCTTCTTGTGATAAATAATCAGATCTTGAGAATAATTCCATGCTCTTTCAGTAAATCGAATAGCGCGAGCTCCGCATTGCTGTCAAGATCACAGTTTTTCTATTATATTGGCATTTTTTTTAATGAAACACCAAACTTCATCGAAAATGATGACAAGTCTTTGATATTTATGTCATGAATGAATTGAAAGTTTTTCACCTCGAAAGCTTATTCTATAATTCAACATGGATACAACAATTATTTCCGCTCGAACCAAAACTGATGAGAGGTTTCAATACCTTTATGTTTGAGAATTTTATTATTATTGTAGAGTTAGTATTATAGTTCATTATTTTCATTTAAGCAGCATCCAGTGAAGAAAACGATTCAACTGATGATGAGTTTCTGAGAACTGATACGAGGACCAAATTATATTCTAAAACGGATGCCTCTACACCAAAACAAAAAAAACGGAGTAGTGAGTATTTAAAGTAACTATAGCTATATTTCGTAAAGTTCTGCAGGGGCTGGGCCGTATTACACGGGTTACGTTGGATTCAAGATACTTATGATACACAATTTGAAAATCTGAGTTTTTTATAATAATATTAACGGACCATTTATTCCTTACAGCTTCACCATATGGAACAGTGAAGCGTAGTAGATGGACTGAAGCGGAAAAAAATATAATATTCCAGGAATTTGCAACAAATCTTCAAAATAGGACTCTCCCCTCTTTGCAACAGATTCAACAAGTAATACGAAGAAATCCCCTTATCCAGGAAAGAACAAGCCCCCAAGTCAAAACCTGGATTCACAACCAATTCAAAAAATGAATATTCGTGAACGTTGGTCGTTTTTTGAGAATTTTTGATATTTTCATTAA
The DNA here is from genome assembly GCA_029955515.1 of Chrysomela aeneicollis. Taxonomy (NCBI): domain Eukaryota; kingdom Metazoa; phylum Arthropoda; class Insecta; order Coleoptera; family Chrysomelidae; genus Chrysomela; species Chrysomela aeneicollis. The sequence continues at coordinate 1,785,691 of JARUHQ010000031.1, read as the reverse complement.
AATAAGGCTCATATGAGTTAACACGAACAATCGATGTGAAATATCGTCTAGGGCGCAGCCACTGCCGGTTGAACCTATATTGAACACAAACGCGTCTATATTTCGAATGTAACACCATGTATTACAATTTTTAATTCTCCCTAATAATTACAAGGATACAGGGTGTGAAAAATCGAGATTTTCAAATTTAGGATTTTTTGTGTCGAAATGGTTCATTGATTGAAACGGCCTATTTATATCAATAATTTATAATTTCGACTCAAAAATTTCTGAAGTTGAAAAATTCCGATTTTTCACGTACCCCAAATCTTTGTAAACATTCTCGTTATAGACCCAGATCCTGATAGATCGATGAAATCAGTTATTCAGGATTAAAACTGAAAATGTCATAAAATACAGGATATCATTCCTTCCAAAGTAAAGACGTTTGTGTCTTCTACCGGTTAAACCGGAAATGCAACACCTCCGGCAATATTTCATGACGATTTCGAATGTTGATTTTCATTTCAAATTTTCATGATCCTATTCAAGTGGAAACATCGAAAACATCTAACGAACGTGTAATGTGATGAACCCCGCATATATTTTTCAGAATTTAAGTTATTTTGAATATGTTTATTTTATAACCAGTTTATTGAAAAATGTATATATCGTGTTAATAAAGAAGTATAACAATAAGTTCAATCCACTTATTGTAATGTATCCTCTATTACTATGATGTCCAGAATAGTGTTACAGTAATTGCACTTATCGTTATTCCATCGGAGATTCTTCAACTATTGTGGAAGATATATTATTGAGACTGAAAAACTGAATGGAATTCATTTATATATTCATTGAGGAACAAACACGCTTAGCATAAATTACATATTCATATACATAATAATAAGATAAAGTCTAGATATTCAATGGCAAATGATACCTGTAATCATTTCGATCGTGGAGTGGTGCACAGTAAAAATTGGGTAGTTGAGATTAAGTACAACTTGTTGCTTAGGTCGATCCACTAAGATAATTTAGTTGAATTCACAAAAGAACAGGGCGATCAGCTTTGGATTTGACGACTTCAATAGCTGATTTCTCAAAAACCAAAAAAGGTATTCAAGATTTGGAAAAATCAACTTGAATGAGATGTCGTTTGCTTTCAAGAGAATATTTTTCCAACAGATTTAATCATTTGATTTACTATGTATAACTTTCAATTTTTAAAATGCAACCCCCGTATATTATCTCAACCTTTCTTTCTCGATTTCAAAAATAATTTTTTTGATATATTCTATGGAGCCATTAAAGAGATATCAGCACTCTGAAATATTTTTTTTTGTTCCAGTGGGTGTGACATCTCGAAAAATATTTGAAAATAAGTGCACTCAATCATGTCATCGGACTGTGACATTTGATTCATTATTGATCATCTCCTTTTAGTTCAACCCTAGCATGCTTGAACCAAGATGATATTCATACGCAATACCGATCATTATTCAAATTTAATTTTGCCGACATACCTTCAATGCCTCCATTGAATATAAAGAAAGTATATATTTTTGAAATTGAGAACGAAAGCACTTTTGAAAATTGTGTTTGAAAAATCAAATGTTAGATATACAGCTCTTTTTGTTTTCGAGATATCAGCTGTTAAAATCGTGAAATCCATAGCAAATCACCCTGTACATTTCAGTCGAATGAATCTTGTTGATCATACATGCAATAATTCAGTTGACAAATAACATTTAATTGTGGAAAAACCGATTCATCATACCTATCAGCTATGCAAATAATCTTGGAAAATGGAAAATAGCGAATTATGTACCTCTTATTAAAAGTTTTTCTTTCAAATGTTACAAAACGGTTTTTGCAGAATCACCAATTGCATTCTGTAGAGTCAATAATAGTGATTTGTTAAATATCGCTTCATTTAAATTAATTGGTACTGAATATCGTAGTGAATTCGTAATATAGAATATTCTCATTTTCAACTTATCGAATGGTTTGGTATGAAAACAAATAAATGAGAATCAAACAATAATCTTATTTCAACAAGACAGAACAATAGTCCATAATGACACACCGTATATCAGAAAAAAACGCTGAAACAAAACAAGTATAACTGGTTGATTAATAAGAATTGCTGGATTCACCAGGAACAATGAGAGCAATAAGAAACCTGGAACCATAAATGAACAATTAATTTTTATACAGAAACTTACCTTATCGAAACTCCAAAATTCAAACTTGCATTTTCTCTATGAAGATGAACAATTCCTAATATGAACATGTCAAACATGACTGTTCCTATATGAGGTTATCAATTTTCATGTTCGATATTACCATCAACAATACCATAATATTATATTATGATACAAGTTTTATAAGACGCTATTTTGTCGCACGCGTTGTTAGGAGTACGACGAGCGAAGCGATTTGAAGAAAAAAAAATGAATTTAATATCGATGAATAACATAAACATATTCGATTGGTTACAATTATGACATTGAAATAATTAAAATCTAACGCACAAGCGTAAAGCCCAGTTTACAGATGAGCGACTTTGATTATTGCAATACCAGCGGTGAAAAATTCAATGTTGTTATTGTTTTTATTGATCAATTCAAATCAAATAACACTGAATTGAAATTCACCAATTGAAACATTGAGTTTTTCACTGCTGATATCACCAAATCCAAATCGCTCAGAAGTAAACTGGGCCTAACTCTTCTGACTTTCATTTGACAGTTCGATTGTACCAATCTCCAAATAATAAAAAATGCGTATCGAAATAGAGGCTATTTCAACACGCATTTGCGTTGCGAAATTACTTCATTATACAACCAAAATAGAAAAAGTAAGTTATTTATAATATTGGGTCCATTGCGAAAAACACTTCACCATCATGGAGTATCATATAGTTCAACTTTCAACCATACGCTGAGGCTCCTGGATTTCATATATAGCAGAACTGCTGGTCTGGTTGGTGATCTTGCTCTTATAATTTTCACCACGAGCCATTCCGAGCAAACAGACTAGACGGCAGACTATATACCCATTACTTGTCAAGATCGAAACCTGCCAACTTCCTTTTATCAGAATTATTTTGGTTCGTTTTGTTTTCGTCATAATATCAATCAACTCATTCAATAGTTAAAAATGAGGATGTCGTAGGAAAAGTTTCACTATTGAAACTGCACACATCAAAAGCTACCCGACATAAAATGCATGGTTGAAAAAGAAAAAAATCAAATCTGTTTCAACCAAACCATAGCTAACTATGATTCCCATTTGAAAACATACAACTCTAGTCCATAAATCGAAATTGGATCTTTTTATTCAAATTTTGTCGACGCCACTGGATTATGCAGGAAAAAGTGCCCTGAGAATATAAAAGTTATTATCGTGTAACTTTACAAACTACCATGATATTCAAATGTGTCTGAAAGTCTAAAAATTCAAGTTTTCTTTATAACTCGGAATCAAAAGACGATAGCAAATCTTTATTTTTGCCAGTGAATATTTCGCGAAAAAAGAGGTCGAGGATGCGACCTCAATTTTTTGTATCTTCCATAGTTACCCTATACAAACATCGAAATTTTCCCACCCTGTACATAAGATATTAAAAAATAATAATGTGATTGACTCCTCAACATTCAGATTGAAAAATGATTGTATTGTGCATGAAATGATCTCCTGAAAATGACAGCAGAAAACATAGAAAATAATACATCTGAATGTCAATGATTGAGACTGCTCAGATCGAAATCAAAAATTACAGCACTTATATACATTTATGTTTGATACAAGAAAGTCTCGGAACTACATGTTTTATAACAAGAATGTCTCGGAACTCTATGTTTTATAACAATAATGTCTCGGAACTGTAGGGTATAAAGAATTAAAAATCCATCTGAGACTCCGATGAACCCTGGAGTTCCGAGACATTATTTTTTCGATAAATACAGTTCCAGGACTTTTCTATTAGAATGTCTCGGAACTATATGTTTCATAACAAGAATTCCTCGGAACTATATGTGTTATTACATGAATGTCTCGGAACTATATGTTTTATAACATGAATGTCACGGAACAATAGAGTATATAGAAGTAAAAATCCATCTGAGACTCCAATGAACCTTGAAGATCCGAGACATTATTTTCCTGATACATTGATATAGTTCCAGGATTTTTCTATGAGAAATATAAAAATATGTTTTTTTTGAGTTATTATACAGAATGAGTCAATAGTATTTTTCCCATCGATATCGGTAGAACCATTAGGTATAAAAATCGATTCTATCACAAGTTATATTGTTTCATGAAACCATTACCTTCAATCATTTACACAACTATTTCAGTTTCCTGAATGTTCCAAAATAATTAATGTCCACAACAATCAGGTGTATTATTCATGCCATTTTCCATTCTTACACAGTTTTCATAATAAATGTTAACTTCATTTTCATTTATATCAATTAGTAGATATTTGATGGACAGACCACAATAATTCAAGAACATCCATTAAACAACGTGCACGTGATATTCAGGGTGTTCCTTCGCAAATATTAGTGAATTGCGAATAGCATAATTATTATTTTTTGTGCATCGTTTGTAGTTATTCATCCGCGTATTGTAAAATTGTTAATTTATGACATCAAATCTAGAACCTTTCATTTGACAAAAATGCTTAATTAGGTGAAGGGTTACATTTGTTTACATGTTTTCAGTTAACGTATGTTATGTCCGAAAATTATGAAAAGATTTCGAAAAACCTATTATGTCCCATACATTATCATCAGATAACCTAGGTCAGTTATCCAGATCATGGATGGTAATGAAGAGCAGCCATAGTGGGTAAATAATTTAATTTAGTTATTGGGGAGAAAATAACGAAAATATTATGTCAAAAACGAAAGATTTTACCGGCAAGAGAATTGAAATTATTTGCCATTTTGATTGATCGAAATCTTTCAGATTACCCTATATATACCAACGAGATTCCTGACATTTGTGATCAACTATCATTATACACTACCAAATTCGTTCAAATTGACAGAATGTGTAGCTTTTTATATTTGATATCACCACCAATGTTTTCATTAATCCTGTATAAATTGATGAATTCTATTTCCAAATGAATTCCAGAAATTATTGTTTTTTTTTGGTGATCCCAGTTAATGATGACGTATTAGAAATCATCTGAATTACACAATCATTTGAATCTTCAACTTCAGATTTAGATAAAAAATTGAATTATAGTTATCTACCTAAAGATTCATTCATCAAAATTTGTCTGTTAAATGAATTCAGCGATTTTGCGAGTTCATATTTAGTACATTATATACCAAATATATTGAAAACTCCACGAATAACTATTCTTGTCTTTTAGAAGTGCAGGGTGCTCTGTTGCATGATAATATTCATGTGGCAACAAAGAATAATGTGATTAATCATCTCGGAGACATTCCTCGAAAAGAACAACCTAATTATTCAATTTTCTTTCCTAAAATATCGGATACATTCAAAAAATAACTTTTGGAAAATACGCAAGGTGTCTGATTTCGTTCTCATTTGGATATTTCTTCTTGGGCATTATTTCAAATGGAATTATTACTTACAGGGTGATTCATTCGAAGGAATGACGACATCGACATTTTTTTTATATGGCAAACTCCACTACGGATTATAAAGAGCCAATCAAGTTGATACTGAGATAATGATACAAGTCTAATGAAAAAAGTTATTCGTAAGCCTTCCATTATTTCAGGGAATCAAGAATTAAACGAGACTAATCCTATTTTTGTTGAAAAAGCTGACCTTATAATAATTATTGCTATTGAATTCAACCTCGAGAAAACTGTTTCTGAATTTAGTATAGTAATAGTTGGGGATAATGGAATTGTCATGGATAAGCCCTGGGTGATAAAATATTTCAGAATAGCTGCAATAGGGTATAACATCAAGGGATTTCAATAAGGGAATTATTGAAAAATTTCAATTTTTAATACGATTCATATACTAAACCAGGAAAAGGGAGCAATTGTTATTATTATGGAGGGGAGCCGCAAAATCTAAAGACGCAAAATATAGCGTTTCGGAAAGTGCATAGTGCTCTCTAGACCAACAAATTCCATTATCACGGATGCAGAGATGGATTCATACGCATTTAAGAAATAATCGTGAACCAAGATGTTCTAAAAGTAATCTTGAACCAAGATTTTTCTCGTTTTCTAACATATTTCCTCCGAAGTGTGACGAAAAGTCCGAAGACGCAGGATGTAATCTTTTGGAAAGTGTAGTGTTCTTTCCATAAAAACGAAGATTTATAATTACAGACGCAACGATGGAATTCTACGCATTATAAAAGTAATCGCGAACCAACATTATACTGGTTTTCGACCATATTTCTTCCGAAAAGATCCGCAAAGTCCGCAGACGCAAAATGTATAGGTTGATTCATGCATCAACATTACTATTGAGATATAAATGCGATATGAGATTGAAAAAAGAAAAGAGATTTGAAACCGACTATAATCACGAATGTTTTAATTATGTATATTGACTCTCGTCTTAAGGTGAACATTGAAAATCCCATGGATGATAAATCGAATCATTTCACGTAATAGATTCAATCAGCTGTCCTAAAACTATCATTGATCAAAGTAAAATGCGTAATAATAAAAGTAATAATTCCATTTGAAATAATGCCCAAGAAGAAATACCCAAATGAAGAGATTACTCAAACTGTATAATTTTATTGAAATGTCCTGGAACTATATAATTGATGAATTAGTCGAAATATAATGAGATTGGGTGGACAGTTTGGAAATTTTTGACCATCGTTGGGAAGAGGACCTTATATATGACCAATTTAACCCATATACAAAAACCTCAGGAAATGTCTTGGAACTATCCGTTAGATATATATATATATATATATATATATATATTGACATGTTCTACACCTGAAAAGGTATATTTTTTTGAATGAACTAATAAGGAATATCTATCTCTATAGGTATTCATATTATGAGTATTATGACAATGTTCTGAAACTCAAGGTCTTTCAGATCAATAGATTCCTATCATAAAAAAAATGTTAATTCCTTGGTTGCTTTTAAGTAGGTTATCTTGATTTATTTCACCTATATTGTAAATTGAAGTTGCTAAGTAGGCAATAACGATTTCAATAAGTTTCACTGTTATTCTGAATTCAGACTTACTCAAATTGACAAAAAGATGAATATGGTGGAAAACACTTAGGTAGGTATATAGGTAAGTAGTATTCAGCACTCAATACAATTGAAATTACAATTGTTAGGAATGTTGAGTAAATATTTGGATTTGAAAGAATTGATGCAGTAGGAATCATATATGAATATGAAAGCTTGTTAAATAGGATAGGTATATATTCCAGCCTGATGCTTTTAAGAAAAGAAGCCATACATAGTTCATGTTATTGCAAATTGAAGGATGACAAATAGAAGGGAAAGCAGTTCACTATGACTTTAAAAGACTTACTTGAAAAATTGTAGGAACAGTGCCCCTCTTCAAGGTATATTTTCCCATTTTGATGAATTTCAATAAAGTTATCTCAAATTGATTAGCACAAATGCCAGAATATCCATCAATCTTCTCTGGTTGTTCCAATGCTAGAATGAATAAATTCATATCATCATCAGAAAGATTCTAACAATGTATTGTCTTACCAATGCTTTCCAGAATTGAAGTCAACCATTTCTCTGGTGGAAAAAAGTCACTGGTAATTTCGAGCAGGTATATAAAGTCTAATCACTTCTTTTGGAAGTACAAAACAAAACGAAAATTCCATCATCATCAATTACTCAATTAGTGATTGGATCTCACTGCAAACATGTCCGGAGCATTTTCAATAGATCTTTGTACGTTTATTCCAAAAACTAGGTACTTCCTCTGTAGTCGGAAGAGGTTGTGGGAATTGGGAACGGGAACTCTGTGACGGGGACACTGACAGAAACAGGAGCAGAAAACTGACAGTACAAATACGTCGACACATTTTCGCGAAAATAAAATGGGTTGTAAAAAACAAGAAATGTTGATAAAATATCTAAAAGTGAAAAATTATTTACTTTAAAGTGATATTCAGATGTGACATGTCCACCCTAACCTATAAAATATAATGAAAGAAGAAAAATACTCTAAATCATCTCCACAACATTTAATCTAAATACCTATATCAGGGACATGTTTCAAACGTATATACGTTCATCTTCAGCCTGAATAAACGTTCTACAAAGAAAAAGGGGGGGGAATTAAAGTTAGATGTTATACAATACAATTTCACATCACTACTTACATGTAGATGAAAAAAATTGTTTACAACATATTAAATTTAAATTTGAGAAAAAACAGGTTAGTTATTAGGGCCCTGTGCCCTTTAATTCAGTCCATCAGGATTGAAAGAAAGAGAAAAATGGGAAATACATAATTACAAAATTATCAACTACCGACATCTTGTTAACGGAAATACGGGAATTAATTTGACCTTGATTGAATATTCAAATGACAATCTGAACAGAGAACACATCATGACATTGACATAGAGGTGATATGGTACGGACCATAGGCGTAGGTAATGAAATATATCAATTATTGACGAAATTAAGGATTTCAAGGAAAATAACGAGAAACGGATGGGCCAAGGTAAGAAGAAAACTAAAACAGAAAAAGAATAATCAAAAGGTTAATCTGTTGAAAAATTTTTGGCAGTCAAAATGAGTTTGTTCATTCAGAGACAAAATATCACTGTTATTCAAAGATTTGTTAATTTCAAAAATTTCCAGAAGATTCAAGAGAGGGCCTTTATTGCAAACATGTAAAACTTTAATATCATTACTAATATCGAAATGATGGTCTGAGTTGAGGATGTGATTAGCAAAGGAACTTTTTGTGTTAAATATCTCCAAGGGTGAATTTCTAGATCATTCAATAAGTTTACTATGTTCATTAACTCTAGTGATAATTTTCCTCCCAGACTGTCCGATGTACTGTGCTTTACAATCAGGTTCAGAACAAGAAATTCGATAAACTCCTGATTTCTGTAATATATGGGTTTTATCTTTAGAATTGATTAAATTAGATATGTTGTTGAGGGTACGAAAAGATATGTTTATGTCATTGTAATAATGTTGGAAAATGTTCTTCAAACGGTATGATACTGTACCTATAAAAGGAATGGAGTAAAATTTTGAGCCAGGTGGGTTAAGTGGTCTCAAACTATGCGTTAAAATTTTTCTTTGATGTCTATTGTAAATGTTATTAATGAAGGAAGGGGGAAACCCATTATTATGACCAATTTGTCTAATTATATTCAACTCGGTGTTGAAGTTCGTAGGTGACAGAGGAATGGAAAAAAGTCTATGAAACAAAGAATTGAAAGCGGCTGTCTTATGAGAGTACGGGTGGCAAGAAGAAAAAGGAATGACTGTATCTGTGTGAGTGGGTTTTCTGTATATAGAGAAACTGAAACTATTATTATTGGTATTAACGAGAAGATCCAAGAAAGGAAGACTATTATTGGAAGACAATTCCATTGTGAATTTAATACTGTGATGTAAAGAATTTAGAAAATCTAAAAGTGAATTTACATGATCAATCGTGCCATCAAAAAGAACAAGACAATCATCTACATATCTGTACCAAAATAAAATATTTTGAAAAAATTGAAAATTTTTGAGTTTTGTTTCTAGGTGGTGAAGAAAAATTTTTCAGCTAAGAGAGGGGATAAGTTGCTACCCATAGCTAAGCCTGATACTTGAGTGAAAAAACTGTTGTTAAATTGAAATAATTTTGTTTTAAAACACAATCCAATAAATTACATAAGTTCAAAGTGTGATGGGTAGGAATATTGGAATCAAAAAGTAGATTACGAACTAAGCAAATACAGTCATCTGGGGGAACACTAGGGAAAAGATTTACAACATCAAACGATAATAAAATTGCGTTTGGTGGAATATTAATGTTTTTTATTTTTTGGGTGAGTTCAAAAGAGTTTTTAATTGAAAAAGGATTATGGAACTGAGTTAATTCTTTAATGATGAAATTGAGCCATGAATCAAGTTTGGAAGCCGGAGAGTTACAATATGAGACAACTGGTCTGATAGGAACATTATCTTTGTGAATTTTTGGAAGTCCATAAAGAAGAGGAGTAGATGGGTTCATGGGTGTTAATCTATATTTGGAAGAATCATAAAAAGTAATAGTGTCCATACATAGGTTGAGAGTGGATTTCATGGATACAAAGAATCTAGTAGTTGGATCAGAATTTAATTTGGAGAAACTATTGGTATCTAAAAATTGAGAAACTTTGGAAATGTAGTCTGTTCTATTAAGTAGGACTATGCAATTTCCTTTATCAGCTTTTGTGATTACAATATTATTATCTGAAATTGTTTTAGAAAACTTTTTTGAAATTATGACATCTGAACTAATGGGAGTATTAGCAAGAGGTAAATAAAAGGAATTATTCAAAGATCTAGCAATCTCACTTCTTAGTAGGTCTTTGTTAGGAATATGACATTGTTCAACAATCTTTTCACATTCTATGGCAAGCAAGCTATAATTTTGAGGGTTATTGACTTTATTGACATTATAATTGAGACCACGATTCAAAAGTGATATTTCTTTGTCAGATGGAGTATAGGAAGATAAATTGAGAACTCTAGGGTGAAATTTGTAATTAGAAAAATTATTATTTGATGAATGAGGAAAATTACTTTCATAAGTTGATTGAGAAGATTGTAAATGGGAAAGTTTACGCTTTAAAATTAAGTGTTTCTTCTTACCTTGGTCCTCTACATAATCTAGAAAAGAAGAGTAAAGGAAATCTAGTTCAATATCATGAAATGTGTTAGCAATGTTAGAAAATAGCCAATGTAGTTTTTCATTGATATCTGTGAGTTTCAAGTAATGAGATTTAATTTCTTGCTTTAACCAGAGTCTTGAAGCCAGGGTAGTAGCTCTTCTAGCAGAGTAGCTGTGTGTCCTAGGCTTGATTGAGGCATAATTCGGCACTAGTTTACGATGTAGACATTCTCTGTTAAACCAAATATCTAAACAGGTGGTTTTTCTTTGTAGTAGAATTCTCTTGAAGGAATGGACCCAGGTTGCTCGACTAGCATTTTGTAATCTTTGGTAGAAGTCCATATAGTAGCTCAAAGTGGAGTAGTGTATATTGAAAGAAGAAAAATACTCTAAATCATCTCCACAACATTGAATATTCAATCAAGGTCAAATTAATTCCCGTATTTCCGTTAACAAGATGTCGGTAGTTGATAATTTTGTAATTATGTATTTCCCATTTTTCTCTTTCTTTCAATCCTGATGGACTGAATTAAAGGGCACAGGGCCCTAATAACTAACCTGTTTTTTCTCAAATTTAAATTTAATATGTTGTAAACAATTTTTTTCATCTACATGTAAGTAGTGATGTGAAATTGTATTGTATAACATCTAACTTTAATTCCCTCCCTTTTTCTTTGTAGAACGTTTATTCAGGCTGAAGATGAACGTATATACGTTCGAAACATGTCCCTCATATAGGTATTTAGATTAAATGTTGTGGAGATGATTTTTCTTCTTTCAATATTCACTACTCCACTTTGAGCTACTATATGGACTTCTACCAAAGATTACAAAATGCTAGTCGAGCAACCTGGGTCCATTCCTTCAAGAGAATTCTACTACAAAGAAAAACCACCTGTTTAGATATTTGGTTTAACAGAGAATGTCTACATCGTAACCTAGTGCCGAATTATGCCTCAATCAAGCCTAGGACACACAGCTACTCTGCTAGAAGAGCTACTACCCTGGCTTCAAGACTCTGGTTAAAGCAAGAAATTAAATCTCATTACTTGAAACTCACAGATATCAATGAAAAACTACATTGGCTATTTTCTAACATTGCTAACACATTTCATGATATTGAACTAGATTTTCTTTACTCTTCTTTTCTAGATTATGTAGAGGACCAAGGTAAGAAGAAACACTTAGTTTTAAAGCGTAAACTTTCCCATTTACAATCTTCTCAATCAACTTATGAAAGTAATTTTCCTCATTCATCAAATAATAATTTTTCTAATTACAAATTTCACCCTAGATTTCTCAATTTATCTTCCTATACTCCATCTGACAAAGAAATATCACTCCTGAATCGTGGTCTCAATTATAATGTCAATAAAGTCAATAACCCTCAAAATTATAGCTTGCTTGCCATAGAATGTGAAAAGATTGTTGAACAATGTCATATTCCTAACAAAGACCTACTAAGAAGTGAGATTGCTAGATCTTTGAATAATTCCTTTTATTTACCTCTTGCTAATACTCCCATTAGTTCAGATGTCATAATTTCAAAAAAGTTTTCTAAAACAATTTCAGATAATAATATTGTAATCACAAAAGCTGATAAAGGAAATTGCATAGTCCTACTTGATAGAACAGACTACATTTCCAAAGTTTCTCAATTTTTAGATACCAATAGTTTCTCCAAATTGAATTCTGATCCAACTACTAGATTCTTTGTATCCATGAAATCCACTCTCAACCTATGTATGGACACTATTACTTTTTACTCCTCTTCTTTATGGACTTCCAAAAATTCACAAAGATAATGTTCCTATTAGACCAGTTGTCTCATATTGTAACTCTCCGGCTTCCAAACTTGCTTCATGGCTCAATTTCATCATTAAAGAATTAACTCAGTTCCATAATCCTTTTTCAATTAAAAACTCTTTTGAACTCACCCAAAAAATAAAAAATATTAATATTCCACCAAACGCAATTTTATTATCGTTTGATGTTGTAAATCTTTTCCCTAGTGTTCCCCCAGATGACTGTATTTGCTTAGTTCGTAATCTACTTTTTGATTCCAATATTCCTACCCATCACACTTTGAACTTATGTAATTTATTGGATTGTGTTTTAAAACAAAATTTCTTTCAATTTAACAACAGTTTTTTCACTCAAGTATCAGGCTTAGCTATGGGTAGCAACTTATCCCCTCTCTTAGCTGAAAAATTTTTCTTCACCACCTAGAAACAAAACTCAAAAATTTTCAATTTTTTCAAAATATTTTATTTTGGTACAGATATGTAGATGATTGTCTTGTTCTTTTTGATGGCACGATTGATCAAGTAAATTCACTTTTAGATTTTCTAAATTCTTTACATCACAGTATTAAATTCACAATGGAATTGTCTTCCAATAATAGTCTTCCTTTCTTGGATCTTCTCGTTAATACCAATAATAATAGTTTCAGTTTCTCTATATACAGAAAACCCACTCACACAGATACAGTCATTCCTTTTTCTTCTTGCCACCCGTACTCTCATAAGACAGCCGCTTTCAATTCTTTGTTTCATAGACTTTTTTTCATTCCTCTGTCACCTACGAACTTCAACACCGAGTTGAATATAATTAGACAAATTGGTCATAATAATGGGTTTCCCCCTTCCTTCATTAATAACATTTACAATAGACATCAAAGAAAAATTTTAACCCATAGTTTGAGACCACTTAACCCACCTGGCTCAAAATTTTACTCCATTCCTTTTATAGGTACAGTATCATACCGTTTGAAGAACATTTTCCAACATTATTACAATGACATAAACATATCTTTTCGTACCCTCAACAACATATCTAATTTTATCAATTCTAAAGATAAAACCCATATATTACAGAAATCAGGAGTTTATCGAATTTCTTGTTCTGAACCTGATTGTAAAGCACAGTACATCGGACAGTCTGGGAGGAAAATTATCACTAGAGTTAATGAACATAGTAAACTTATTGAAAGATCTAGAAATTCACCCTTGGAGATATTTAACACAAAAAGTTCCTTTGCTAACCACATTCTCAACTCAGACCATCATTTCGATATTAGTAATGATATTAAAGTTTTACATGTTTGCAATAAAGGCCCTCTCTTGAATCTTCAGGAAATTTTTGAAATTAACAAATCTTTGAATAACTGTGATATTTTGTCTCTGAATGAACAAACTCATTTTGACTGCCAAGAATTTTTCAACAGATTAACCTTTTGATTATTCTTTTTCTGTTTTAGTTTTCTTCTTACCTTGGCCCATCCGTTTCTCGTTATTTTCCTTGAAATCCTTAATTTCGTCAATAATTGATATATTTCATTACCTACGCCTATGGTCCGTACCATATCACCTCTATGTCAATGTCATGATGTGTTCTCTGTTCAGATTGTCATTTGAATATTTAATCAAGGTCAAATTAATTCCCGTATTTCCGTTAACAAGATGTCGGTAGTTGATAATTTTGTAATTATGCATTTCCCATTTTTCTCTTTCTTTCAATCCTGATGGACTGAATTAAAGGGCACAGGGCCCTAATAACTAACCTGTTTTTTCTCAAATTTAAATTTAATATGTTGTAAACAATTTTTTTCATCTACATGTAAGTAGTGATGTGAAATTGTATTGTATAACATCTAACTTTAATTCCCCCCCTTTTTCTTTGTAGAACGTTTATTCAGGCTGAAGATGAACGTATATACGTTCGAAACATGTCCCTGTAATAGGTATTTAGATTAAATGTTGTGGAGATGATTTAGAGTATTTTTCTTCTTTCAATATACACTACTCCACTTTGAGCTACTATATGGACTTCTACCAAAGATTATAAAATATAAGATCAATCAAAAAATGACACAAAATGCGTTATTCATCTGTTAAGCCTGGTAGTCAGCGCCCTCAAACTATCATACGCTGAACTTGGTCATTCGGCAGACATTATAGTGCACGGAAGACTAGATTTTTTTTTGCATTTAGCTGACATTGGTCTGGGTTACACAACTTTCATGTACATAATGGTAATAATGTAAACTGTAGAATTTGTTTTAGTAATAGAAAATACTCCCAAATAAATACCAATGACAAGCTCTACTAGTACTTCAGGAATAATCTCGAACATGAGAGAACGTAAGTATTTCAGAAGTTATCTTATGTAAATTCAACCTCAAATCATAGGAAATTTCCTAGCCGTTCTTGTTAGGTTTGAGGAAATGTTTAGCTTGAGATGTTTGCTTGTATTAGTCCTCCTAAATTTTTCCAGTAAGACAGCAATTCAATGTCTATTTGTATTACAGGCTCTACTACGTCATGCAGAGATCTCTGCGACGTTTGTTGCAAAAAACAAAATCAAGAATCGAGATCCTTCTATGTGGTGAGATCCTTGCTAGAACTCAATGGGAAAATGGATACATTGATAAAGAGGGATGTGACTATTAATACAGTTGAAGATACGAGCATATTGCTAAAAGCGGATATAGAACTACAGTAGATGATTTGTGCCGATTCTAGACCTCCTCCCAAGGTCACACACCCCCACGTGGCCTAGGGGGGTCAATGACCTTGGGGGGTCAATGACCTTTTGGGGGTCAATGACCTTGTGGGGGTCGATGACCTTGGGAGAAGTGACCTTGAGAGGAGTGACCTTGGGAAGAGTGACCTTGGGAAGAGTGACCTTGGGAAGAGTGAGCTTGGGGTGAATGACCTTGATGCGATCTTGGGAGGAGTGACCTTGGGAAGAGTGACCTTGAGGTGAATGACCTTGATGCGATCTTGGGAGGAGTGACCTCGAGTTGGCGACCTTGATAGGAGGGTACCCTTGGGAGTTGATGCGGTCTTGAGAGGAGTGCGCTCTTGAGGGGGGCTCTCTTTTTCTGTAAGCGTGACCTTGTGTTTTTACACGAAGGGCGACCTTGAAGACGCTATTCCTTCACGAGAGTACAAGAGCGTGCTGGTTAGAGTGGGGGAGTTCCTAAAAATTGGCGATTCACGGCTATAGTTGTCACAAGCAGCAGCATAACGAGCAATCGATAGAAAGAGATATTGAATCGTAAAGTGTCGTGTGTGATTACGAGTGTTTGATATTATTTTATGTGAGTAAATTCCTATATTATATATTCTCTTGTACTCTCTTTCACGTGTGTAATCTAGAGATGGGTTCGCCTAAAATTGATTTGATCGTGATCAATAATCAAATCGCTGAGGGGTATGAATTCACCAAGCAAGTGCTGATATCTTCGCTGGTCTTGAATAAGCCTTATCTGATTAAGAAAATGACGATATTTGGAACTAGATTTGGTGGATCTGCCAGCGCTATATTGTTCGAAAAAGAAAGTGGAGAAACTATGAAAAGTTGGTTGCCCAAAAGAATTTCAGATGTGATTGAAGAAAGCGATCTCCATTTGATCAACTCCCGCGGGCTTTATACAATAGCATACCTGGGGCAGAGTGAACCATCATATGCTGGCGCGAAAACGCGAACGCTTATGAGGTTCGGCATGAAAGAAATACTCCTAAGAGAGACTTCGCCTCAGTAATTAATCGAATTATTTTTATGGTTAGTTTATTATTAGTGAAAGGGAGTTTAAAGATTATATGTATATAGTAGTTTCTCGCCACCCTCGTCGTCGCATTTACAATTTATAGTGAGTAGTTTTTTTTAAGCTGAGAGTTTGAGCTATGTAATATGAAACGTATTTGTCGAATTATCTCCTGAACTTTTTTTGTTTATTTATTTGAAGAATCCAGTACTCAATTTCTGAGGATATGAGGATGCACTATTCTAGTCAGTTTTGGCCAGCTGCTGAAGACATCGAATCAGCAGTCAGCAGGCTCAAATATGAACTCGTCGATTTGGAGTGTGATTCACTCCATGCAGCCAACTATGACATGAGCGCATATTCTAATCAAGAACGAGCCCGAGAGATTTTAACGGAAGCTGACCGATATAAAATCGACCATTTTCTATGCAGCCGCCTAGAACATGGGAGTATAACTTTGGAGCAGTTTCTTGAAGAAATGGTGAAAGAGGGTTTGAAATGCTTCCTTCACGATTCAGTTGAATTCCTACCAACTATCCTTATCGAAAAATACAATTTGAGGAAAGCTTCAGAAGAAGAAGGTGAAGAAGAAGTTGGGGAAGAACAAGAAGAGGGTGGAGTACAAGGGGGTGTCTAGTATACTCATAGTCTTTAGACTCACTATTTCAATTATTGTACATAATAGGAAAAATAAAACATTATTCGACATTTTTCATCTTTTATTATACGAAAAAACTGCGAGAAATATATATCTCAAACTATGGTGATAGTGATTCATCTGATCATATGTCGCGACTGCATCGTGTAGAATGAGTGCATACACTCTTGTGTATACCATACCGGATGTCACCAATCATACCAACTGTCGCGTCAGACATTATCTACCTTCAAAAATAAATAGTGGTTCGAAAGATGGGAGAAACAACTCTTTCCGGAGCTATATAACCTAAGGCTTGCAATTTGTACCCTAAAACTTATGATTTTTTCCCATTGTGATAACATAGGATTTCTGAGTTTAACAACCCCTACCTCCGATGTTTTCTCATTGTGATAATGCCGAATTATATTTTCCTAGGTGACGAAGTCTAAAACTTTTTTCCTCATTCTGATCACTTTCCCAAACGTTATAACCTATAACTTTGAATTTTGTTCTCACTGTAGAGGAATCAGTTTCCTCAGTTATATAATTTAAAGCTTATAAATTTTTTAACTTGTGAAAATATTGTATTTAATACTAGGTGATATAATTTGGAACTCTTGTCCAATTTATTGCAACTGAATAGAACTAGAAATACATAAATATATACGAAATAAAAACTTATAAGTAGAAATATAAATAATCAAATATATACACAAGCGAACAAATATGTAAAAACTCAATAGTCTTCTTCAATATCACCCCTATAATACCGAAATGTTGGAGCCGGCACCTCCAAATCCCTAGCCCTTCTTCGAAGTCGCTCTTCGAGGGGTAGACACCAACACTTGTCCAAATGTTCGGAGGGCTCCCTATGAAAGTGGCCCACCACCTCACAGAAGAACTTCTTGCTAAAATTGCAGCCTCTGCCAATCCCTTGCCAGCAATCATTCCGATATTGCTGGCAGCTTCTACACCTATGGAAGTGCAGCCTTCTACCCATGCTGCATTCCCGGCACGTTGGGCGGCAGATTCCAAAGTTGGAATTCCTCAGCTTTTTACAACACCTATTTATAAAAACTCTTCTTTATTGATTTTACGAAAAACTTATTCGTTTTATGAAATTTTGCATAGTCTTAAACCTAATATACAATCAGTCGTATACGAAGCTTGTCAGAAAATAATAATGTTGGTCCAACAGTAAAGCAAATTTATTTTTGAAAATAATGGAAACTTTCATCTGTTATCATTTTTATTTCACAATAATTATCATTGTCGTCGTATATAGTGAAAAAGATTTTTATACAACGGATGTAAATGTATATTTGAACGTAGTTTTCAGTTCTGATCTTTTTTCTCAATATCTTTCGATGTTGTCAAAATTAATGATTTTTGAGAAAGCACGTATACTGCTGGAAAAATCAATCAATCTTTATATAGCAGGTATAAGACCACCCAGAACTTCTCATAAAGAATATCTGTTTTTCGTAAAATTACTAATAAAAAATTTCCATATGGTGCAACTTAAGCACACATTGTATATCTATAATGTGAATATCATATTTTAGACATGTCGATTTCAACAAATGAAGAGCCAGAAGAGTGCATAATATTATGGACAATATAGTAACTTTTTGTCTCAATTGATGCTATTTCACGTATTATTGGCGGCCACCTGGATATATTCAACGTTTTGAAGCATGCAGGAATCTTACATTATATTCCACCTGATATTAATGGAAGTGTTTACATTTGGTCCAGAATTTTTGGGGGAAGAGGTATATGTAAAAACACTCATGAGGTAATTATTGTGAATAATCATTATGATATACTTTCATATATTCTCAATTAATTAGACGTCTTTGAAAAACCATAATTATGTTTTTTCATCTGCATATATGAATTCGCTGCTTTATATGTGGAACAGCAATTTTATAGACTTTTATTAAATAATTCTTCAGAATGGTTTTTCCAAACCGTGTGCATTTACTTGCCTCTCATGTTCACTATCTGCAGTGGTGAATGTTTTTTACAATATTATATAACGTATTAAAAATAAATTAAGGAACACAATGGGGTTAGAACGTCTTATATAATCATCTCACTTTGTTGAATATAGAGCATGATTTGCTTAAAGAAGTCGATATTGAAAGTGTTATCTCTAAATTTGCCCATATTAAATCCAGAAAAGCTTATTAGTTACAGTTTTGTTTCATTCAATAACCTAAACTTGAGAACCTAAAGCAATTGAAGGGGCCCCTTAACAGAATTTGCTACAGGCCCCGCGCTGGCTTAATCCGGCACTGTATCTCCTATTCCAGAATGAGCATTCTATTCATTACTTTTCAAGTTACGACTGGAGGACTCTCACTTTATCAAAACCGTTTACAGTAGCCCCGGTTAGCCCAATTTCGATAGCATTTCTGGATTCGTAATCAAAAAACTGTTTCATCCAATTCATCCTTATACCCATCTTCAACGGTCTTCGATTTCATAACTATTTTCCATATTTTTAGTGAAAGCATGTTCTAATTTAATGTTCGTTACTGCGGTATCTGTTTTTCGAATAGAAACTTGGTCTTGTGTGTTTATTTTGTACTAGTCCGTTTTCCTGCATTATACAGGGGTTACTTTAAAGTCGTGATTTCACCATAAGATATATATATATATATATAAAATTTTCATCTACGATGAATATACCAAGTTTGGTTTTATCTCCGGAACCTTACTATGGTGATATAGGAAAATGGAAGGGTTTTAGGGATAATATACAGGTGCTTCTTTTGAAAAAAAAATATGTTTACCATTTTTGTATCTAGTGATGATATCGCGAATTTTAAGTGACCTCGTATAATGCAGGAAAAACGGCCTAGTACGAAATAAACACACAAGACCTACTGCGGCTGAAATTTCAATTGTCTACGAATCCGGATAGAGCAGTAATTAACGCTGAATTAGACCTTTTTGAACTATAAATATGGGTAGAAAATTTCATACCTGATGTTTTAAGCCAAATCAGATGCCTTGATTTCGACAAGTTGCTATGACGACAATCTAAATTATCCGGAAATTTTTGCTGTCACGTGACCTAGGTGAAAAATTAATAAGGATAATATCCCTGGCTCGACAGTACATGACAGCTAATACTATATCGTCCAATATAACATACACCTACATATTTTCCCTTTTATTGTGTGATTTTTATAGAATATCAACTTGTTTGAATGATTGAAAGTATTGAAACCTTATTCTACTGAATATAGCCGTTCGAGGAGCAGTCAAATCTCACAATAAAATTCGCACATTAGCATGGTGGGACAATATTACAATTTGTGCTATGTATATCATGAGTTGCGATAGCGTAGTTGGCTCCTCACGAAGGTGGGCGGTGTTCGATTTGCGCTAAGGTCTTCCTTTTTTATTGTTCAATTATCAATTAATTATTCAAATATTCACCGAAAATTGTGCTCCGGACCCTCACTTATAGGTTAGTGAGTAAACGGATATGAAAAAAATAAAAATAATTTTGGTATAAAAGTTCCTTACCGAATCCTCCGCGAGCTTGAATTAATCTCCGTTAATTTTTCAAGGTTCCATTCCGGACAGGTAGAATAAAGTGTCAGACAATAGATTTCAGAAGTAGAAAACTCAAGAATGCTTATTTGAAATATTGAAGATGATGATACTTTATTGGTTTGAGTGGCAGCGCTAAACCGCTCAAAATATTCTGAATCGCTAAATCACGAGCAGATATTGAAGTAACCAAATTCTCGGAATAATTCAATATCGCGTACTTCGTTAACATGTAAGGGGCTTTCGACAGTGAAACCCTGTATTACTATAGCAAAAACAATATTCAAAATTCAGTAGCATGCCGTGTCATATTGGTGGATAATGAAAATACTTTCAGTTCGCCAAATTTGATGATAATTCAGATTAATCGGTGAATATTCGGTGTTTCTTATTGCAAAAGTCAGTACATTGCGCTACATTCTATGTGCTCCATAATTTTAAAAGAGTATTAGATCCTGATGCCGTCTCGCTCTAGATTTCAATTTCTAAGTATATTTCGAACATACATTATCAATTATTGAGACAAAAATTGAGAAAACATAATATTTACAGGTACTTACCGACTATACAGGCTATATTGGTATGCACGTATGCACAAAATCGCGTCTCAAGAACAAATGCAACGTAGATTTTCGGTGACGACGCAGGGGCTCATGACTCGACGTGTCCCAAATTCAATGTAATTTTATTTCAAAGAGCCCTGATTGGTCCATTCTATGCCGATTCTAGACCTCCCTCAATTTCACCCTGCACACCCCCGTAAACATCTTAAGGTCGGAGTGTTTCTAACAGTTTTATACTACTCTTTTATAATGACGCTTTCCTATTCTCAGGTATAATAATGACCCCCAAATACTCAGTTATTGAATTACAGGGTGTTGAAGCTGCATGGGTAACAGAATTAGATTTTCGTCGAAAACGGCTATATTTTATTAATATGAAATCATCAATAAATGAATTGAACGTGAGAAGCTTCAATCCAGTGGTACCCGTTAGTAGGTATAATTGAATGATTTTGCAAAATGAAATATGATTATTGTGATTTGAGTTTCATAATTTCATTCAATTTCGAGCGAAAAAGGCTTGCTAGAATGAAACTTGCTAGAAGCAATCATACTCGACAAATATTTGTAGCGATCAATATGAATCGACAAAGATATCACCCGAAAATTATTATGACTATTTCGACCACTTGGCAAAAGAACCAATCAGGAGCTGCGGTCAAGTTCGGATTATCGATAACACAAATTTCACTCTTGACTCTGATTTCCCTGTCATCTTCGGTGTTTTCAGATTTATGTATGTGACAATTAAACGTCATTTCAGAATAATCACGTTATTCACTCCTTTCAAAATGAGCAGATTTGGGATAAATTCCCAACCATTCACTTTGTTCTTCAAATAATCTAATAAAATTCCAATAGTGATTAGACTTATATCTCATCAGTCTGTTTTCATTTCGTAACTCAACTGAGCTGGGTAAAGAAAACAAGCAGCTCAGTTTCTCTTATGGAATAAATCAATAGACTTATCGCGAAAATTATACTTATAATTTGAAGTTTTGGTTGGCTGAATTATGCAAGGTATTTTCATTTCAAACCATCGTCCTCATAAAAATGACTCGGTTTGAGAGGTATCAATTTCCTTACAACGCAGTCTAGATTCTTGCTATTTGTTCTTCCTCAGTTTTGACGATAGTTTTTCGTTTCGTATGCACCCTTTCCCTAAAGAAAAACGACAATTCGATCTAGATCGGGGTGACCTGAGTATCGTATATCCCACTTTTGATGCATTTAATCGATTTATTAACAGGCGTTTACAAAAAGCAGTCTTCAGTATTTTCACAAGGAATTGAGTAATAATGTTTGATATTATGTCGATTGAAAACTAGGGGGTATTGGAGTAATATCCATGGACAATTCTTCGTAATCTAGTTGAATGTGTTGCCCTTATTCTCAAATTATAAATGTTCAGAACTGAAGGCAACGTAACCTTGAAACGAGGGTTGCAAATATTCAAAATATGCACCTCAAAAGGGATTATCTCTCTATTTAAGTACTTTTATACCCCATCTTGCGGGATAATAGGGTGGGTTCTATTGTAAATAATTATGGTTAGGTAGGCACGTATCCATCCTTCACTTCGTAAGTTTGCTGGAGTGTCATAGAGATGGTGTCACGTGTATGATAGGACAAGAATATGGACATTTTCGAACATAATATGTATAATTATTATATCGTATCACTATTCTATTGGCATTTCGAAAACGGTAAATAATAACGGTAAACGGTAATAAGTTAGTTGAATAAGATGAAATGTTGCCTATTTCAATGAACGCGAAACGCTTTCAAGAATTACCAACGGAAAAATCCAGAATACCCCATTTGCTTTAATCTTAGATAATAAAACACTGATATTGATATATTATTCATTAACAGAATCTATATTGCGTTATTGTATCAAGGTATGGGTGCGGTTGTTTTTCAAAATGAGTTAATTCAATTACAGTCAATGCAAAACAAAATTCTAAAAATTATATTTAAAAATCAAGACTTCATTCAACTGCTTTATCATACAAACAGCTATACAGATATTTGATATAAGAGGTTTGCCAGTGCTACCAATGCCTGGAATGGATGTTCCACAATGCAAAGCGTTTCAATCGTCCCATAGAGGTAATGAGACGTACTAGAGCACTAGATAAACTCACATCAACTATACCATTATTCAAAAAAAAGCCACACACAAAGATCCATTTTCTACTTTGGGCCGAAACTATATAATCTATTACCTCCTGAAATAAAGAAAATCCCCCTTCCCGAATCCATATTATAGGTAAGAGGTTTCTTTATTTGCGATATTTCTGTTTTGGAAAAATAATTTCATTGCCTACTAAAATAAGCAACTTTTGACTTATTCGAACAACTTCGTATCATTTACTACTCGCGAGATGCGGCGTATATGGTACATGCGGTACATGGTACTTCAGATGCATTGTTGGTGAATAATCGCCTGAGTTGTCTCCAAACAGAACATTTTTCAACATATTCTCAATAGCTCGTTGACCAAAAAATCCCCAAAAAACTATAGTTGTAGTATATATCAGAAATGGAACGAATGAAAATTGTACAAATTTCCTCAACAGTCCTTCATTCTACACAAACACTTTTCAATTCCTCACCAACTGTCAGGGATGTAAAATAAAAAAGAAAAGCTTCGAGAATTCCACTTTTCGGTGTGATGACAATAAGAAACGAAATCAAGTATTCTTCAGGCAGTAGACATTGCAGGCAGTAACAGATGGCGAGTTTTAAAGGAAATCAGACTGTAGGACCGTACTTATATCTAAATCTATATGTTTTGTACCATGTTTTCAGTTAATAAGGACGTTTCACTATTGAACAACTCAACTAGACATCACTTATCAACCCCACCCCCCCTCCACCATTTTTCAGTCGATATTGCACAAAAGTCAACTAGTTATATCAGTAACAATTGATATATATAAATATTGCATTACAATTTGAGCAATATTTGTGATGCCAAGATGCTTTCTGCTTAATAGGTATTTCATCAAGGAATAACAGTTTTTATTTTGTTTAAGTTTTGTTTGCAGAGAGAGAGTAAAAAAAAGGAAGATTGAAAAAAGAGATGAATGAATAGATAGGAGGGAGAGAGATCGAGAGAGAGTGAGAAAGGGATAGAGGAAGAGAGAGAGAGAGAGATAAAGAGATAATACACTATACACCTACTGCGACACTTGAACAAAATAAAAACTGTTATTCCTTGATGAAATACCTATTAAGCAGAAAGCATCTTGGCATCACAAATATTGCTCAAATTGTAATGAAATATATATATATATATATATATATATATATTTCAATTGTTACTGATATAACTAGTTGACTTTTGTACAATATCGGCTGAAAAATTTATAATCTCATTACATTCGCTATTGAGTTATTTACACGTGACAGTAGATGTCCTACAAGAATCAACTATGTACATGCCATTTGTCAGTTACTTCACACACATCATTCTTGAATTCTTTTCAATAATCACAAATTCATGACGATCTCATGATGGAGTTTCCTTATTCGGAAAGCGAGTCTCAATAATTGACCGCTATTTTTATTGTAATCAAAGTAAGCTTTTTCATCATATATTGCTCAGTGGATTATCTTCCATATTTCAATGCATTTTGGAACAGCAAATTTCATGTTCAAAATGGCACTACGCTGTTCAACGTGTAGTCAGCCATTTTTCCCACACAAATCACATTCCTCCCCTCACGTAACTCAATCAACCACAGCAGATCTACTTTAGCCAACCATCGTGTAGACCGCCACCAGTCAATAATCCGCCATTTCCACTCCCTTAGAAAACCAATTGAACGAGACCACATCTATACACAAGGTCATGCTCACAGAAAAAGAGAGCCCCCCTCAAGGGCGCACTCCTCTCAAGGCCACATCAACTCCCAAGGACACCCTCCTCTCAAGGTCGTCAACTCGAGGTCACTCCTCCCAAGATCGCATTAAGGTCATTCACCCCCAAGGTCACTCCTCCCAAGGTCACTCCTCTCAAGGTCACTCCTCCCAAGGTCATTGACCCCCAATGTCACGCACCCCCGTGACCCCCCAATGTCACGGGGGTGCGTGACATTGGGGGTCAATGACCTTGGGAGGAGTGACCTTGAGAGGAGTGACCTTGGGAGGAGTGACCTTGGGGGTGAATGACCTTAATGCGATCTTGGGAGGAGTGACCTCGAGTTGACGACCTTGAGAGGAGGGTGTCCTTGGGAGTTGATGTGGCCTTGAGAGGAGTGCGCCCTTGAGGGGGGCTCTCTTTTTCTGTGAGCATGACCTTGTGTATAGATGTGGTCTCGTTCAATTGGTTTTCTAAGGGAGTGGAAATGGCGGATTATTGACTGGTGGCGGTCTACACGATGGTTGGCTAAAGTAGATCTGCTGTGGTTGATTGAGTTACGTGAGGGGAGGAATGTGATTTGTGTGGGAAAAATGGCTGACTACACGTTGAACAGCGTAGTGCCATTTTGAACATGAAATTTGCTGTTCCAAAATGCATTGAAATATGGAAGATAATCCACTGAGCAATATATGATGAAAAAGCTTACTTTGATTACAATAAAAATAGCGGTCAATTATTGAGACTCGCTTTCCGAATAAGGAAACTCCATCATGAGATCGTCATGAATTTGTGATTATTGAAAAGAATTCAAGAATGATGTGTGTGAAGTAACTGACAAATGGCATGTACATAGTTGATTCTTGTAGAACATCTACTGTCACGTGTAAATAACTCAATAGCGAATGTAATGAGATTATAAATTTTTCAGCCGATATTGTACAAAAGTCAACTAGTTATATCAGTAACAATTGAAATATATATATATATATATATATATATATATATATATATATATATTTCATTACAATTTGAGCAATATTTGTGATGCCAAGATGCTTTCTGCTTAATAGGTATTTCATCAAGGAATAACAGTTTTTATTTTGTTCAAGTGTCGCAGTAGGTGTATAGTGTATTATCTCTTTATCTCTCTCTCTCTCTCTTCCTCTATCCCTTCCTCACTCTCTCTCGATCTCTCTCCCTCCTATCTATTCATTCATCTCTTTTTTCAATCTTCCTTTTTTTTACTCTCTCTCTGCAAACAAAACTTAAACAAAATAAAAACTGTTATTCCTTGATGAAATACCTATTAAGCAGAAAGCATCTTGGCATCACAAATATTGCTCAAATTGTAATGCAATATTTATATATATCAATTGTTACTGATATAACTAGTTGACTTTTGTGCAATATCGACTGAAAAATGGTGGAGGGGGGGTGGGGTTGATAAGTGATGTCTAGTTGAGTTGTTCAATAGTGAAACGTCCTTATTAACTGAAAACATGGTACAAAACATATAGATTTAGATATAAGTACGGTCCTACAGTCTGATTTCCTTTAAAACTCGCCATCTGTTACTGCCTGCAATGTCTACTGCCTGAAGAATACTTGATTTCGTTTCTTATTGTCATCACACCGAAAAGTGGAATTCTCGAAGCTTTTCTTTTTTATTTTACATCCCTGACAGTTGGTGAGGAATTGAAAAGTGTTTGTGTAGAATGAAGGACTGTTGAGGAAATTTGTACAATTTTCATTCGTTCCATTTCTGATATATACTACAACTATAGTTTTTTGGGGATTTTTTGGTCAACGAGCTATTGAGAATATGTTGAAAAATGTTCTGTTTGGAGACAACTCAGGCGATTATTCACCAACAATGCATCTGAAGTACCATGTACCGCATGTACCATATACGCCGCATCTCGCGAGTAGTAAATGATACGAAGTTGTTCGAATAAGTCAAAAGTTGCTTATTTTAGTAGGCAATGAAATTATTTTTCCAAAACAGAAATATCGCAAATAAAGAAACCTCTTACCTATAATATGGATTCGGGAAGGGGGATTTTCTTTATTTCAGGAGGTAATAGATTATATAGTTTCGGCCCAAAGTAGAAAATGGATCTTTGTGTGTGGCTTTTTTTTGAATAATGGTATAGTTGATGTGAGTTTATCTAGTGCTCTAGTACGTCTCATTACCTCTATGGGACGATTGAAACGCTTTGCATTGTGGAACATCCATTCCAGGCATTGGTAGCACTGGCAAACCTCTTATATCAAATATCTGTATAGCTGTTTGTATGATAAAGCAGTTGAATGAAGTCTTGATTTTTAAATATAATGTTTAGAATTTTGTTTTGCATTGACTGTAATTGAATTAACTCATTTTGAAAAACAACCGCACCCATACCTTGATACAATAACGCAATATAGATTCTGTTAATGAATAATATATCAATATCAGTGTTTTATTATCTAAGATTAAAGCAAATGGGGTATTCTGGATTTTTCCGTTGGTAATTCTTGAAAGCGTTTCGCGTTCATTGAAATAGGCAACATTTCATCTTATTCAACTAACTTATTACCGTTTACCGTTATTATTTACCGTTTTCGAAATGCCAATAGAATAGTGATACGATATAATAATTATACATATTATGTTCGAAAATGTCCATATTCTTGTCCTATCATACACGTGACACCATCTCTATGACACTCCAGCAAACTTACGAAGTGAAGGATGGATACGTGCCTACCTAACCATAATTATTTACAATAGAACCCACCCTATTATCCCGCAAGATGGGGTATAAAAGTACTTAAATAGAGAGATAATCCCTTTTGAGGTGCATATTTTGAATATTTGCAACCCTCGTTTCAAGGTTACGTTGCCTTCAGTTCTGAACATTTATAATTTGAGAATAAGGGCAACACATTCAACTAGATTACGAAGAATTGTCCATGGATATTACTCCAATACCCCCTAGTTTTCAATCGACATAATATCAAACATTATTACTCAATTCCTTGTGAAAATACTGAAGACTGCTTTTTGTAAACGCCTGTTAATAAATCGATTAAATGCATCAAAAGTGGGATATACGATACTCAGGTCACCCCGATCTAGATCGAATTGTCGTTTTTCTTTAGGGAAAGGGTGCATACGAAACGAAAAACTATCGTCAAAACTGAGGAAGAACAAATAGCAAGAATCTAGACTGCGTTGTAAGGAAATTGATACCTCTCAAACCGAGTCATTTTTATGAGGACGATGGTTTGAAATGAAAATACCTTGCATAATTCAGCCAACCAAAACTTCAAATTATAAGTATAATTTTCGCGATAAGTCTATTGATTTATTCCATAAGAGAAACTGAGCTGCTTGTTTTCTTTACCCAGCTCAGTTGAGTTACGAAATGAAAACAGACTGATGAGATATAAGTCTAATCACTATTGGAATTTTATTAGATTATTTGAAGAACAAAGTGAATGGTTGGGAATTTATCCCAAATCTGCTCATTTTGAAAGGAGTGAATAACGTGATTATTCTGAAATGACGTTTAATTGTCACATACATAAATCTGAAAACACCGAAGATGACAGGGAAATCAGAGTCAAGAGTGAAATTTGTGTTATCGATAATCCGAACTTGACCGCAGCTCCTGATTGGTTCTTTTGCCAAGTGGTCGAAATAGTCATAATAATTTTCGGGTGATATCTTTGTCGATTCATATTGATCGCTACAAATATTTGTCGAGTATGATTGCTTCTAGCAAGTTTCATTCTAGCAAGCCTTTTTCGCTCGAAATTGAATGAAATTATGAAACTCAAATCACAATAATCATATTTCATTTTGCAAAATCATTCAATTATACCTACTAACGGGTACCACTGGATTGAAGCTTCTCACGTTCAATTCATTTATTGATGATTTCATATTAATAAAATATAGCCGTTTTCGACGAAAATCTAATTCTGTTACCCATGCAGCTTCAACACCCTGTAATTCAATAACTGAGTATTTGGGGGTCATTATTATACCTGAGAATAGGAAAGCGTCATTATAAAAGAGTAGTATAAAACTGTTAGAAACACTCCGACCTTAAGATGTTTACGGGGGTGTGCAGGGTGAAATTGAGGGAGGTCTAGAATCGGCATAGAATGGACCAATCAGGGCTCTTTGAAATAAAATTACATTGAATTTGGGACACGTCGAGTCATGAGCCCCTGCGTCGTCACCGAAAATCTACGTTGCATTTGTTCTTGAGACGCGATTTTGTGCATACGTGCATACCAATATAGCCTGTATAGTCGGTAAGTACCTGTAAATATTATGTTTTCTCAATTTTTGTCTCAATAATTGATAATGTATGTTCGAAATATACTTAGAAATTGAAATCTAGAGCGAGACGGCATCAGGATCTAATACTCTTTTAAAATTATGGAGCACATAGAATGTAGCGCAATGTACTGACTTTTGCAATAAGAAACACCGAATATTCACCGATTAATCTGAATTATCATCAAATTTGGCGAACTGAAAGTATTTTCATTATCCACCAATATGACACGGCATGCTACTGAATTTTGAATATTGTTTTTGCTATAGTAATACAGGGTTTCACTGTCGAAAGCCCCTTACATGTTAACGAAGTACGCGATATTGAATTATTCCGAGAATTTGGTTACTTCAATATCTGCTCGTGATTTAGCGATTCAGAATATTTTGAGCGGTTAAGCGCTGCCACTCAAACCAATAAAGTATCATCATCTTCAATATTTCAAATAAGCATTCTTGAGTTTTCTACTTCTGAAATCTATTGTCTGACACTTTATTCTACCTGTCCGGAATGGAACCTTGAAAAATTAACGGAGATTAATTCAAGCTCGCGGAGGATTCGGTAAGGAACTTTTATACCAAAATTATTTTTATTTTTTTCATATCCGTTTACTCACTAACCTATAAGTGAGGGTCCGGAGCACAATTTTCGGTGAATATTTGAATAATTAATTGATAATTGAACAATAAAAAAGGAAGACCTTAGCGCAAATCGAACACCGCCCACCTTCGTGAGGAGCCAACTACGCTATCGCAACTCATGATATACATAGCACAAATTGTAATATTGTCCCACCATGCTAATGTGCGAATTTTATTGTGAGATTTGACTGCTCCTCGAACGGCTATATTCAGTAGAATAAGGTTTCAATACTTTCAATCATTCAAACAAGTTGATATTCTATAAAAATCACACAATAAAAGGGAAAATATGTAGGTGTATGTTATATTGGACGATATAGTATTAGCTGTCATGTACTGTCGAGCCAGGGATATTATCCTTATTAATTTTTCACCTAGGTCACGTGACAGCAAAAATTTCCGGATAATTTAGATTGTCGTCATAGCAACTTGTCGAAATCAAGGCATCTGATTTGGCTTAAAACATCAGGTATGAAATTTTCTACCCATATTTATAGTTCAAAAAGGTCTAATTCAGCGTTAATTACTGCTCTATCCGGATTCGTAGACAATTGAAATTTCAGCCGCAGTAGGTCTTGTGTGTTTATTTCGTACTAGGCCGTTTTTCCTGCATTATACGAGGTCACTTAAAATTCGCGATATCATCACTAGATACAAAAATGGTAAACATATTTTTTTTTCAAAAGAAGCACCTGTATATTATCCCTAAAACCCTTCCATTTTCCTATATCACCATAGTAAGGTTCCGGAGATAAAACCAAACTTGGTATATTCATCGTAGATGAAAATTTTATATATATATATATATATCTTATGGTGAAATCACGACTTTAAAGTAACCCCTGTATAATGCAGGAAAACGGACTAGTACAAAATAAACACACAAGACCAAGTTTCTATTCGAAAAACAGATACCGCAGTAACGAACATTAAATTAGAACATGCTTTCACTAAAAATATGGAAAATAGTTATGAAATCGAAGACCGTTGAAGATGGGTATAAGGATGAATTGGATGAAACAGTTTTTTGATTACGAATCCAGAAATGCTATCGAAATTGGGCTAACCGGGGCTACTGTAAACGGTTTTGATAAAGTGAGAGTCCTCCAGTCGTAACTTGAAAAGTAATGAATAGAATGCTCATTCTGGAATAGGAGATACAGTGCCGGATTAAGCCAGCGCGGGGCCTGTAGCAAATTCTGTTAAGGGGCCCCTTCAATTGCTTTAGGTTCTCAAGTTTAGGTTATTGAATGAAACAAAACTGTAACTAATAAGCTTTTCTGGATTTAATATGGGCAAATTTAGAGATAACACTTTCAATATCGACTTCTTTAAGCAAATCATGCTCTATATTCAACAAAGTGAGATGATTATATAAGACGTTCTAACCCCATTGTGTTCCTTAATTTATTTTTAATACGTTATATAATATTGTAAAAAACATTCACCACTGCAGATAGTGAACATGAGAGGCAAGTAAATGCACACGGTTTGGAAAAACCATTCTGAAGAATTATTTAATAAAAGTCTATAAAATTGCTGTTCCACATATAAAGCAGCGAATTCATATATGCAGATGAAAAAACATAATTATGGTTTTTCAAAGACGTCTAATTAATTGAGAATATATGAAAGTATATCATAATGATTATTCACAATAATTACCTCATGAGTGTTTTTACATATACCTCTTCCCCCAAAAATTCTGGACCAAATGTAAACACTTCCATTAATATCAGGTGGAATATAATGTAAGATTCCTGCATGCTTCAAAACGTTGAATATATCCAGGTGGCCGCCAATAATACGTGAAATAGCATCAATTGAGACAAAAAGTTACTATATTGTCCATAATATTATGCACTCTTCTGGCTCTTCATTTGTTGAAATCGACATGTCTAAAATATGATATTCACATTATAGATATACAATGTGTGCTTAAGTTGCACCATATGGAAATTTTTTATTAGTAATTTTACGAAAAACAGATATTCTTTATGAGAAGTTCTGGGTGGTCTTATACCTGCTATATAAAGATTGATTGATTTTTCCAGCAGTATACGTGCTTTCTCAAAAATCATTAATTTTGACAACATCGAAAGATATTGAGAAAAAAGATCAGAACTGAAAACTACGTTCAAATATACATTTACATCCGTTGTATAAAAATCTTTTTCACTATATACGACGACAATGATAATTATTGTGAAATAAAAATGATAACAGATGAAAGTTTCCATTATTTTCAAAAATAAATTTGCTTTACTGTTGGACCAACATTATTATTTTCTGACAAGCTTCGTATACGACTGATTGTATATTAGGTTTAAGACTATGCAAAATTTCATAAAACGAATAAGTTTTTCGTAAAATCAATAAAGAAGAGTTTTTATAAATAGGTGTTGTAAAAAGCTGAGGAATTCCAACTTTGGAATCTGCCGCCCAACGTGCCGGGAATGCAGCATGGGTAGAAGGCTGCACTTCCATAGGTGTAGAAGCTGCCAGCAATATCGGAATGATTGCTGGCAAGGGATTGGCAGAGGCTGCAATTTTAGCAAGAAGTTCTTCTGTGAGGTGGTGGGCCACTTTCATAGGGAGCCCTCCGAACATTTGGACAAGTGTTGGTGTCTACCCCTCGAAGAGCGACTTCGAAGAAGGGCTAGGGATTTGGAGGTGCCGGCTCCAACATTTCGGTATTATAGGGGTGATATTGAAGAAGACTATTGAGTTTTTACATATTTGTTCGCTTGTGTATATATTTGATTATTTATATTTCTACTTATAAGTTTTTATTTCGTATATATTTATGTATTTCTAGTTCTATTCAGTTGCAATAAATTGGACAAGAGTTCCAAATTATATCACCTAGTATTAAATACAATATTTTCACAAGTTAAAAAATTTATAAGCTTTAAATTATATAACTGAGGAAACTGATTCCTCTACAGTGAGAACAAAATTCAAAGTTATAGGTTATAACGTTTGGGAAAGTGATCAGAATGAGGAAAAAAGTTTTAGACTTCGTCACCTAGGAAAATATAATTCGGCATTATCACAATGAGAAAACATCGGAGGTAGGGGTTGTTAAACTTAGAAATCCTATGTTATCACAATGGGAAAAAATCATAAGTTTTAGGGTACAAATTGCAAGCCTTAGGTTATATAGCTCCGGAAAGAGTTGTTTCTCCCATCTTTCGAACCACTATTTATTATTGAAGGTAGATAATGTCTGACGCGACAGTTGGTATGATTGGTGACATCCGGTATGGTATACACAAGAGTGTATGCACTCATTCTACACGATGCAGTCGCGACATATGATCAGATGAATCACTATCACCATAGTTTGAGATATATATTTCTCGCAGTTTTTTCGTATAATAAAAGATGAAAAATGTCGAATAATGTTTTATTTTTCCTATTATGTACAATAATTGAAATAGTGAGTCTAAAGACTATGAGTATACTAGACACCCCCTTGTACTCCACCCTCTTCTTGTTCTTCCCCAACTTCTTCTTCACCTTCTTCTTCTGAAGCTTTCCTCAAATTGTATTTTTCGATAAGGATAGTTGGTAGGAATTCAACTGAATCGTGAAGGAAGCATTTCAAACCCTCTTTCACCATTTCTTCAAGAAACTGCTCCAAAGTTATACTCCCATGTTCTAGGCGGCTGCATAGAAAATGGTCGATTTTATATCGGTCAGCTTCCGTTAAAATCTCTCGGGCTCGTTCTTGATTAGAATATGCGCTCATGTCATAGTTGGCTGCATGGAGTGAATCACACTCCAAATCGACGAGTTCATATTTGAGCCTGCTGACTGCTGATTCGATGTCTTCAGCAGCTGGCCAAAACTGACTAGAATAGTGCATCCTCATATCCTCAGAAATTGAGTACTGGATTCTTCAAATAAATAAACAAAAAAAGTTCAGGAGATAATTCGACAAATACGTTTCATATTACATAGCTCAAACTCTCAGCTTAAAAAAAACTACTCACTATAAATTGTAAATGCGACGACGAGGGTGGCGAGAAACTACTATATACATATAATCTTTAAACTCCCTTTCACTAATAATAAACTAACCATAAAAATAATTCGATTAATTACTGAGGCGAAGTCTCTCTTAGGAGTATTTCTTTCATGCCGAACCTCATAAGCGTTCGCGTTTTCGCGCCAGCATATGATGGTTCACTCTGCCCCAGGTATGCTATTGTATAAAGCCCGCGGGAGTTGATCAAATGGAGATCGCTTTCTTCAATCACATCTGAAATTCTTTTGGGCAACCAACTTTTCATAGTTTCTCCACTTTCTTTTTCGAACAATATAGCGCTGGCAGATCCACCAAATCTAGTTCCAAATATCGTCATTTTCTTAATCAGATAAGGCTTATTCAAGACCAGCGAAGATATCAGCACTTGCTTGGTGAATTCATACCCCTCAGCGATTTGATTATTGATCACGATCAAATCAATTTTAGGCGAACCCATCTCTAGATTACACACGTGAAAGAGAGTACAAGAGAATATATAATATAGGAATTTACTCACATAAAATAATATCAAACACTCGTAATCACACACGACACTTTACGATTCAATATCTCTTTCTATCGATTGCTCGTTATGCTGCTGCTTGTGACAACTATAGCCGTGAATCGCCAATTTTTAGGAACTCCCCCACTCTAACCAGCACGCTCTTGTACTCTCGTGAAGGAATAGCGTCTTCAAGGTCGCCCTTCGTGTAAAAACACAAGGTCACGCTTACAGAAAAAGAGAGCCCCCCTCAAGAGCGCACTCCTCTCAAGACCGCATCAACTCCCAAGGGTACCCTCCTATCAAGGTCGCCAACTCGAGGTCACTCCTCCCAAGATCGCATCAAGGTCATTCACCTCAAGGTCACTCTTCCCAAGGTCACTCCTCCCAAGATCGCATCAAGGTCATTCACCCCAAGCTCACTCTTCCCAAGGTCACTCTTCCCAAGGTCACTCTTCCCAAGGTCACTCCTCTCAAGGTCACTTCTCCCAAGGTCATCGACCCCCACAAGGTCATTGACCCCCACAAGGTCATTGACCCCCCAAGGTCATTGACCCCCCAAGGCCACGTGGGGGTGTGTGACCTTGGGAGGAGGTCTAGAATCGGCACAAATCATCTACTAACTACCTATTGCCAGTGTGCCAAATCTAGAAAATTTCAACCTGTTTCTTGAAGAACAGAAGAATGACTCTGGTCTGGTAATTTTTGTTTCATATCTAGTTTCTTCCTTGGAATGTTAAAGTTATAGTAAAATCTAAAATCATATGAATATGAATTACAAAAACACTTGTATTTTGCGAGAACTATCCAATTATTGTCCCACATCATTAATTGATCCTTTTTCATAGGTTAACTATTTTTTATGAATTGGTGGACACAACTTGACAAAATTCGTTAAGAGATGTTTGGCGCCATTGGTGAAAGACGAATTAGCGATTCAATATACCTATTTGGGAAGAAGAGGAAAACATAAATTTTGTGGTTCAAAATTGGCTGAAGCAATTGTCGGTAAGATTATGTTGTTTTCGAATTAAGTAACATTATGTGTACATGTTTTCTTTCAAGATACTATTTTTCAAACAATTCAGTGAGGTTGAGTTAAATCAAGTGATGTTGCATGAATCCACTTTATAGGAACATTTCATATTATTATTTTTAAAAAACACTACTCCTCATCTGGAATTTGTGAAGTTTACATATTCATTCCACAAAGTTGATTTGATGATGAAAATAATAAATAGTCTTGATTAATAAGATATTCACTTTTTTTTAGATGCATCAATGAATTCCAATTCAATATCTAATAGGAAGGAAACCGAACTATCTATCGGAGCATGGTTTAGAAGAGCGCCAGAGAGAATGAGAAGGTCTAATACCGTACCCATTTGAATTCATTAATGCAATATGTGTATTAAATGTGTATATATTTGTTTATTATACAGGGTGTCCCACTAAGGTCGACGAGGTACGATATTATGGAAACCATAAACCTTAGGGCTCCGAGAAAAAAATATTGAGAACTAAATCGGCCAAGAGAAATTGATGGAAAATATTTTCAAGTTCCTAAAATCACCGCTAGAGGGCACACCTACTATGATATAAATGAAAATTCGATTTTTCTCGGAAAATCACCATATCAAGGTACTGTTTCAATGACGGAAATAAAGAGTTCAGTAGAATTTGCGTCAGTTTGTTCTTTTACTTTTTTTCATATCTCGAAAAATAATGGTGGGAAAAGCTGTTGAAAAAATAATTTTTTAAATCGCTGTATCTCCTGAACCCTTGCTCCAAATTCGATCAACTTGGGCTCGTTTGAAAGATAATTTCACAATCATTCGAACGCTCCATTCGATGTTGATCTCCAGTTCACACCACGTCTACTAGAAAAAATTCGAATGGAATGCTACAAATTTCTAACATTTCTTTCAAAGAGAATGATATTAGCTACATTTTGGTGAAAACCGCGATTCGATATCTTCATTCGTTTTTCAGTTATTCCAGTTATTCGCAAATAACTAATTCCATTTGAAAAAATCGAATTCATATTACAAATCAACTATTCCTCTATTTTCATCGTGATATCCATGGAAATCGTTCTTCAATCCTACTAGTTGCTAAGCAACCTCAATATTGTCATTCGAAATTTCGTTTATAATGTCTCATTCTACTGCGGAAGCTTATGATATGTTGGCAGTTTATTTTCGATGTTTTGAAAAAACAGCGATGGCAGAACGAGTTTATGCATCTATCTATCCTGATAGGAGACATTTCAGTAGGAGAGTATTTTCCGATATAGGCAGACGACTGCGTGATACAGGACATGTTCATCCGAGTCCAGCACCTAGAAGAAATCGAAACATCAGGAATGAGAATATTATTATTGATGTCCTTGCCTATGTTAATGTGAGTCCTCATTTGAGTACAAGGAAAATTGCCTCTGACCTAGGCATGAGCAAAACGTCGGTGCACAGAATTTTAATGGACCATGATCTTCATCCATATCATGTGGAATTACATCAGGCCCTATCGCAAAATGATTTCGAACATAGGCTAAATTTCTGTTATTGGTTGAGAAGTATGGTAAGCGAAGAAGGGAACTTTTTATCTCGTATATTGTGGACTGATGAGGCAGCTTTTTAAAGTAATGGAGGAGTAAATTTGCACAACATGCATTACTGGTCCACCGATAATCCCCATTGGATGCGTGAAGTTGACCATCAAAATCGATGGAGTGTCAATGTGTGGTGTGGCATTTTTGCCGGTCAAATAATTGGGCCTTTTTTTCAATGAACATTTGAATGGAAATAATTACTTAGACTTCCTAAGGAACCATTTGCCACTCTTACTT
This sequence comes from Chrysomela aeneicollis, assembly GCA_029955515.1. Lineage (NCBI taxonomy): Eukaryota > Metazoa > Arthropoda > Insecta > Coleoptera > Chrysomelidae > Chrysomela > Chrysomela aeneicollis. The sequence goes on along the minus strand of JARUHQ010000031.1, from coordinate 1,748,308 downwards.
GAAGAGGTTCCATTATTGATGAGAAGAGATATGTGGATTCAACATGATGGATGTCCTGCACACTTTTCTCATATAGTTCGTGAATTTCTGGACTAGAGATATCCGAACCGCTGGATTGGACAAGGAAGTTTGTTTACATGGCCACCTAGATCCCCGGATCTCACCGTGCTCGATTTTTATTTGTGGGGCAAGCTTAAAGATATAGTATATCAAACTCGTCCTACCACTGCTGATAACATGAAGCAACGTATTGAAGATGCTATTGCCAGCATTTCGAGAGCTGAAATTGAAACAGCTGTGTTAAGCACCGAACGAAGATTAAATAGTTGCATTGAAAATAATGGAATGCATTTGTAGAGACATTTTTTTGTATCACGTTGTCGATAAAGATGTGTGATAGAAATGGCTTCATAATGTAGAGGGTATTTGATAGTCTTCTATTTGTTATTATTGAATGTCACTTTCCGTTATAGCAGTTCAGTTCTTGACTAGTAGGATCCACATTTTCATTCTCAGTGAGTGTAATTTGCATCAATTGTTATTTTGCGTATAGTACGGAATATTAGATCAACGCACAAATGCACCAAAAGGCTGAATATTTGAATAAAAACCGTTTTAATCACTAGCACAGGTGAATTGGATTGAATAACCTCACATTTCGCATGCAACGCAGACTCACTGAAGAAAACGGAAATCATAGAATATTTTTTTCAATAAAATACTTGATTTTTTCAGGTTAAATTAATTATTTGCGAATAACTGAAAATCGAATGGAGATATCGAATCGCAGTTTTCACCAAAATGTAGCTAATATCATTCTCTTTGAAAGAAATGTTAGAAATTTGTAGCATTCCATTCGAATTTTTTGAGAAAATCAGAAAAAACTGAACCTTGGGTGAACAACGCCCTCTAGTAGACGTGGTGTGAAATGGAGATCAACATCGAATGGAGCGTTCGAATGATTGTGAAATTATCTTTCAAACGAGCCCAAGTTGATCGAATTTGGAGCAAGGGTTCAGGAGATACAGCGATTTGAAAAATTATTTTTTCAACAGCTTCCCCCACCATTATTTTTCGAGATATGAAAACAAGTAAAAGAACAAACTGACGCAAATTCTACTGAACTCTTCATTTTCGTCATTGAAACAGTACCTTGATATGGTGATTTTCCAAGAAAAATCGAATTTTCATTTATATCATAGTAGTTGTGCCCTCTAGCGGTCATTTTAGGAACTTGAAAATATTTTCCATCAATTTCTCTTGGCCGATTTAGTCTTCAATATTTTTTTCTCGGAGCCCTAAGGTTTATGGTTTCCATAATATCGTACCTCGCCGACCTTAGTGGGACACCTATATATATATATATATATATATATATATATATATATATCCTTCTGAAACACCCACGCAAGCGATGTTTCAACTTCGGGGCGTCCCCTGTAGCAGAGATTCCTGTAGATATTGCGAAATAGGAATGGCCTTGGATAACTGTCATGCGGCCGGCGGCTTCCGGACATCGTCTGTCGGCAATATGATTTATCGGAATGGCAAAAATCGCAATAACGAGCCGTTCCGACAAACGAATCTCTTGGAGTGAGCTATCTTATAGCAAAGTTTACATAATCTTATGGTATTCTGTAAACTTGGTAAATGGTCAAGTGATGTGAAATTTGTGATGTTAATTGTTTTTGTTAATTGTTCTTAGATTAGAACCATTGTTTAAGGACTTATTAGATTATACTACCAGACATCCTAATTTTTATGTGCAGTGTGACACAAGAGGGGCGGCGAATTTGAGAAGGTGAACTATAGTTTATGAAATGTTTTTTTTCTATTGAATATTATCGAATTGATGTAATGTTCAGAAATATGTGGTGATTTTCATAATTATTGAAAAGATAAGTGGGTAGGAGCAAACAAACACAGCCGATCGTAAACTTTGGTAGAACAAACGTTGAAAGTGCTATTACACTATATTTATTAAACGAGACAGAAAAAACCAAACAAACTAACCTATATCAGTGAGAGCGGGGAACACTATTTTTTGTAAAATTGTTGAGGAAGGGGAATTTAATTGAATGGAAAAAACAAGGCAAAACAGCATTCCAAGTGTCAGAACAATCTTATGGTAATACATTTGTACACCGAAACATGACTAATTAAATAATTGAAATAATTGTACGTATTAAGTATACGAGAAGGTACTCACCAATTGAATATCACTTTATCAATTATCCAAACACGATTCTGTTTAACTATGAGGTAAGGAGATCATGGCGGAAATAAACAAGAAGACAAGAGTTAAGAAGCCATCAAAATTCCGACTTATAACTCGGAAGTTTGAAATTCCGAGATATAAGTCGGAATTTTGAACTTCCGAGATATAAGTCGGAATTTTGACGTAAAATTCCGAGTTATAACTTGGAATTTCAAACTTCCGAGATATAAGTCGAAATTTTGACGTAAAATTCCGAGTTATAACTCAGAATTTTAGAAAAAGTGAATGTTTTATTTTGACTGTCCCTTCCAGGGCTTCGTATGAATAGGTGAATTCAACATTTATTTATGCATTAATGAGTCACTGGAGTGTTAGATATACTAACTATTCCTTTATTATCACACGACTACTTAGAAATTTCGACAAAATATTGAGTTCCAAATAAGGTTTGGATGCCATAGCGACGAGCATAGCGAATGAGGGTTTGATTTCATGTTTTTCATAAATAGGTAGGTATATTGATAGGTACTCAAATGATAACAAGCAAGATGCAAATCTTGTTCAGTACATACGAAAACGTACATTACATAAGAAGGCCAAAGTGCCCCATTTCGTTATGGTACATATACATTATGTTGAATTCCATTTCTTTGGGTACATAAAAAAGTAAGTCACCATTAGTATGTTTCCTATAAACAAGACCATTTCTCAACTCAAATAAGGGTAGTTCTGTTACTTCTAATTTTTTTTAATATTCGCAATTTCTTTGTCAGAATCCTGTTCTAAAGCCAAAGTCTGTTCGAAAGTATTATCTTCCAATAATAAAATGTTGTGATTACGGCTTAATATATCTAAATGACGCATACGATCATTACTTCTGTGTTCAATGGTAAAATTGTAATTCTGCATCAGAAAACACCAACGCGCGATTCTAGGGATAATATATTTCTTTGATAATGTGAGTCTAAAACTATCACAGTCAGTGAAAATTTTAAATGGTATTCCCTGTAAATGAACATGAAATCTTTTCAGTGAATGAACAATTGCTAGACACTCTAATTCATAACTGTGATATTTGGTTTCACATAAGGTTGTCCTTTTACTAAAATAGAAAATCTGATGTAATTTACCATCTAACTGTCTCTGCATAAGTATACCCTAAGGCACTCGCATCACAGTGGAGTTCAGTTTCACTATGAGGTGAGTAAATGGCTAAAATTGGCTTGAACATTAATTTTTCTTTTAATGCTTTGATTTGCTCAATCTCAAATTTGAACACTGCATCTTTCTTCAATAAATCGTATAAAGGTTTTGCCACTATGCTAAACTTTTCAATGAATCGTCGGAAATAGCTATGATCCTATGAAACTATGCACTTGCTCAGTATTTGTTGGAATTGGATACCTTTGAAGTGCAATTACATTTTCTTCTCTGGGACGGATACCTTCCTTTGAAATTTTATGGCCCAAAAGTCAATCTACTGTTTTAAGAATGAACACTTATCTTACCTGAGCTCTAGCAAGTTATCAGTCATTAACTGAAATACCTTTTTCATTATCTGAAAATGTTCCTCAATTGAGGTAGTTGATATCAGCAAGTCATCAAAATAAAGTAGTAGCTTACCATTTTTCACGAGCTCTCTAAAAATCTTGCTAATAAATCTAGAGAAAGTTGCTGGACTACTACTCAGACCAAATGGCATCTTCAGAAATTCATATTGGCCCGATGGAGTTATGAACGAGGTATACTTTGTAGAATTATTCTCTAATGGTACGTGGAAAAATGCATTCTTTGAATCTAGTTTAGTAAAATACACCTTATCCTTCAAATGATCTAGATGATCATCAATAACAGGTATTGGAAACTGATCACGAACTAGATATGTATTCAAGGTACGAAAATCTACGCATTGTCTCAGACTTCCATTTTTCTTTTTTGTCAATACCATAGGAGAGCAAAAAGGAGAATCACTTTCCCGAATTATATTTTTATCTAACAAATCATTCAGAATATCATCCAGTGCTTGTCTTTCAAAATATGATAATCTCCTAGGCTTGCAAGAAAAGGGTTCTACTCAATTCAGAGTTAACACCATTTCAAACTCTTCTTGTGGTCTATTTGGACGCTCAGCTCTTAAATAATATTGTTCAAAAATATTTTTCATCTCAGATATGACCTCACCTGGTAAAGAAGAGTCAATATCAAGGATTATGGTATCATCATCAAAGATATTCTCAATCAACATTATATCTAAAACTTCATAATCTAATTCTAGCCCTTCATCCGTTGGAATTACTTGGATATTTCCATTTTCGAATGGTATTCCTGATAATTTAGTGTTAGTCACAAAATCTCTTCCTGAAAACATTGAAAAGACATTGTATCTTGTGGAACAACACAAAATGTCAACTCATAGTATTTGTCATTTATAAAAATCTCTTCTGTGAATTTACCTTTTACTCTTAAAGCTGTGTTATTGATTCCTTTAAAACTCTGTTTAGACTGACTCAATTGAACAGGCACTAAACCTTCAATAATTAAATATACTGGACTACCTGTATCAATTACAGACTCCACACTAACATCAAACTTTGGGAAGATAATATCTAAAGTATATGGTCTGGCTAATCTTGGTTCTATCAAGTTGACAGAATTTCCTGGTGTAGTTCTAGAAACTGGTCCATCCTCCCACAGTCAAAACAAGATCCCCTCTCTCTCCTTGGCCTGTCACAATCTTGAATCATATGTCCTGTTCAGTTGCAGTTGAAATAACGTAAAACTCTAGCAGTTACAGCTGCATTTATGTGGCCTACTTTAAAACCAAAATTGAAGTATCTAAATAGAAACACATTTGCTGACGGCAGCTGTTCGCCGGAGAACAGATAAGTGAGTTCGGTTTATTTGTGGCTCTGAGAATGAAAATTCAAAATTCAAAAGGGGCGCCATTCAATTTAATAAAGATATATAATATTTAAAAAATTGAGAAAGTCAAATACCTACCTTCTATCAATACCTGAAAAATCAATATTCTCTCAGAAAGCTGGGTTGGACAAATAGATGAATAAAACTATATCAAGTTTAAAAATTGTATAATAAAATGCACCACCATGAGACAAGGCAAAATATGTTATGAACCACTGTAGATATCACTTCAGATGCCATAAAATATCAATACAATAAAATGTCCAAAAAAATACATATACAGTTAAATGCCTGCTGATGTTGTATGATAATTTTCTGCTGAAAATATGTATATGGTAATAAATCTATACCTGAATCCGCCGTCGCATAGTATACTGTGTGAGAGCTTCACAAGAGCTCTATAGGTAATTGTTTCAATAGAAAATTATGGTATGAATGTATATTTAAAAGGTGGTGATAAATATTATTTTATGAAAAAAACGACACTGAAGGTGTAAAAAAACCTGATATTATTGGTCCATGATCCTTTTCCAATGGTCCAAATATGTAGCCCCTATTCAAGGTCCATGGTGTGTAGTGGGGGTGCAGGAAGACTGCGAAGACAAAGGTGAAACAGGAAAGAACGCAGGAAACAGCACGGAAGAGAATAAATCTGAACCTCCACGGTCAGCCAGGGATTGTGGTGCAGCTAAGCACCAACCGACGCTACTGGACTCGTCTGGTATCTCAAGGGTCGACTCTGGCCAAGATCCGGAGACCTTGCAGGAAAACTCACAGATCCTCTGGGGAAACTTGACTAGGGTTGAAGAGTTTCCTGACGGGCTGGTCACAACCAGGAATCCAATACCAGCAGCTAAGCTGTACCTAGGTACAAATCCTCCCCTAGTAGATCCTGCACCTGGCTCCTGTGTTCTTTGTGTAATACTCTGGATACCAGGAACATACTCCCTTACTACTCCACTCATAATGGTGAATAAATTCTCCAACATATTCATTTGGTACATGAGTATTCTGATTGGGTTTTGTAGGACTTTATCGTCAAAATCATCTATCACATAATGGATCATTTCGGCTTCTGCCACTTGTGCATTGTTTCCTAGTAAGACTTTCTCATGAAAATTTGTGAGGAACTTTTCATTTTTCCTCCACCTTTTCTTTTCCATAGCCTTACGAAGTATAACTGGGTCAGATCCTCCTCCATACATTTTCTTCAGCTCTGATTTGAGTCCATGGTAACAAAATCGGTTTTTGATTGGTACCATTCTTTAGCTCGACTCACAAGCTTACCAACACTAATAAGCTGCATGATACCATCAGGTACTTGGTATACCACTTGAATGGAGTCGATTCGCTCTAACCAAACATTAATATTATTCCCAAATCCGTTGAACTCAGGGATTAATGTTGCTAATTCACTGTTCTTCGGTTGATATACCGGTGGCACAACAGGAGTAACAGGCACTTGCGATGGCGGTTGAGTAAAAGTGCTAGGAACACTGCTGGTCATATAGCAGAACAGCCCTTACTGTGGCTTGGATTATATCTTCAACTGATAGCTGAGATGGCCCCGGATCACTATTTCCTGTATTCTCAATGCCCGTGGCAGCAGTTTCTCCGTGTTCTACATGGTCCTCCTGGGCAGGTCCGTCCGTAATTACTCACACATCGTTATTTCTAATTTTAACGAATATATTTCACTACCCCAAACATCAGTAGCTCTCGAATCCCACTTCTGAAGTTGTAGGATTTTTCTTTTTGGCCAATTAAAATAATATTTCATCAAAAAGACTTTTTATTGATATTCAACGTCTCCACTCAACATAATGGGTACCACACCCAACAACCTTCAGTCCAGTCATTTGTTGCCTCCAAAACCTACTGTCATTAATGTCAAACGTAACTTGTCACCTGTCAATCGTCAAGAAGTGGGGGGCCTTTTTGAAATTCAAAAATTGTCTACTACACTATTCTACATTAATATGTGGTAGGGTAAACCTTGTGAGGACTGGATCTCCCCATCCAAACCATAACGCTCAGATGACACCATGAAAACCTGGCCAGGAGGTACGTTTCGCTGCTAGTTCTAAATGCTGCGCCGTGGGACCATCCATCGACCACTCGCCCCCAGATCTCCATGGTTTCACCTGCAACGCTATGACCCAGACAGAGAGACCAGCAGAAACCCAAGGCTCACCGGTGAAAAAAAAAAAGAAAATCATGAAAAAAAAAACTAATGCCACTTTACTTGGGGTACAATAAGTATACCAACTAAAACGACTGGTGAAGCAAAGTCGGTGAAAAAACTCTAAACCGGGAGTGTTCCCTAATTGAGTAGGCCTACTGCCAAAACAGTTTCGTATCGGCAGGTGACCTGTATAGACGTATACGAGAGCATATTTATTTTTCTGATAGCCGCAGTGCATCTATAGATAAGTATCTTATTTAGTTATTGTTTACACACACACGAACATCCTCTCCATTACGGTGAGTTTCTTACTAACTACACTATCTGGCGGTAATCCGCTAAAAAATGGGTGAAGAAACGGACGGCCTCGCGCCGTCCGATAACGAATCAAAGGATCTTTCTTCGTTCAATTTCACGAACAAATATTCTCCTGGAGACAAGGGACCGTTTCTTGTTTACGTTGAACATTTGAGGAAGAATTTTGGAAGGCTTTTTCCAATGAAAATTGGTTATTATCCTATGGAATCAAACACATTAAAAAATGATATTTTGGACATAGTTTCGGTAGGGATAAACAGAGTTAAAGTTGTCTTTAAAACTCACTCTGTTGCCAATCTTTCAGTACAGCATGACTCTATTACTAAAAGCGATTTGGTTGCATACATTCCAAAATTTTTTAATCATAGAAAAGGTATTATCCGTTCGGTCGATACATCTTTCACTGAAAAGTTCCTACTAGAAAACATGGAATCACATAACACTAAGATTATAGAGGTTCAACGCATGAAACGAAAAATCACAGATGAAAATGGTACATCCCGCTTTGTCGATAGGCAAATGGTTGTTGTAACTTTCCTTGGGAATGATGTTCCCGACAAAGTAAGAATTAACTTGGCGTATTTTTCAATCGACCCTTATATTCAACCAGTTGTGCAATGTTTTAAGTGTCTTAGGTACGGACACACTTCTAAGCTATGCAAATCTATATCTCAACGTTGCAAAACATGCGCCGAGGTGCTCGAAAAAAACCAAATATGTGAAGCCTCTGAACCATTTTGTATATATTGTGATGCTAAATCACATAATATATAATAACATAATCACGTAATATATCTTTTAAAGAAGCTGAAAAAATTGTAAATAACCCTTCATACGCAAAAATTACAACAAACAATCTTTTCGCGGCACTGAATAACATTCAAAATTTTCCTCCCCTACCGGAACCCTCTTCATCCCAAAATTCTCACAGATCTTTCATGAGTCGATTCTGAGACATCCTTCTCCAAATAGGAAACGTAAACAGCGATCACCTCCAGCATCTCCAGTAACCACAAAAAAATTTCATTTTCAAAAAGAAAAGAAAACTGTTCTTCCGAATCCCTATAGGGAAGAATTCATGCAATATAAAGAAAAGTTAATTGTTAGCTTAACAACATATTTTCAAGAGCATTTTCCTGGTAAAAACTTGGAAAGTAATAATGAAAAAATTGAAAATCAAGATAATATTAGGGATATCGTCAACTCATTTATGGAAATAGAAACAGATAAAATGTCAGAAACAATTAGTATAAGCGATAATGAATCATCCTACTAGAACACTCAAAATACTTCAGTTGAATGTTCTATCATATAATAAAAGAAAACCCAATTCACTTCATTTCTTATCGAAAAATCATTTCGATATTCTCATTCTCTCAGAAAGGACCCTGCACTTTTCTTATGTAAAGTGGCGACCGGTCAAATTTTCTGAAAGTTTAGTATGTTGTTGTACCCGACTCAGTAACCAAAAGTGTCAATGGGCCCAACCCAATCCTATGGCTAGTTTTCTAAATACGGGGTTTTAAAGTTGAAAATTGCCCAGATTTTCGGATTTATTTTTTATTTATTAAAAGTTAGATTGGATTTCTGTTGCATGCAGACGTTTACTACATGTTCTAGTAATGAAATTAGTGGATACCTATGATTGAAAATATTTATATTTACAAGGTGATTCACGAATGTATGTCGGTAGTTTTTTGCCAAAATTCATTTTTTCTACTGTGACGTCAGGGAGGCGTATTTTTGAAACGTTCTCTTCGATATAGTATTTTGACGAGAAAATATTGCACAGTACACATTTTTTATACAGGGTGTTTCACAGAGAGAACCACTAGACATAATTATTTTTTTTTAGGATTAATTTGAAACCCTGTAGTTATGGATTGATTTTTTGGAAAAGTAATACCACAAACATATGTGTGTCTCTAATCTCCGAAATATTCAAGGTGGTTTATTCATAGGAAGGTATTCTATTTTGGGAAAAGTACAAAAAACATGAACAACCTGTATTAAAAAATTTCCTCGGTCAAATGTAACTATTTTCTCACTATATATTGATTTTCATAACATCTTCAGAGGTATGAATTCTAAATCCGATACTATGACCAGTTTTCGAGATACAGGGCGTTAAAGTGGAGAATTACTGATTTTATCAGTTTTTTCTTCAAATTGAAAAGCCGGATTGATTTTATGTTGCGCCTATGAGTTTAATATGAGTTTCGGTCAGATGTACATGGAAAGGTTCAGCTAAAAATATTTACTGTTACAGGGTTATTCATGAATAAATCGCAATAGCTTTTGCAAATACTCAATAATTCTACAGTTCCGTCACAGAGAAATTATTCCATGAAGTTAATACCTAGTCGTTTACAATTTTGAGTCTGAAATACTTCATTATGATTACTTTTAATACAGGGTGAGCCATACAGCCAACCATACCAAAAATAATTATGCTTTGAAATAATTGAAACAAGAACTTTTTTAGTGAATTTTGAGTAACTGTATAACATTACATCAAGTATGCATAACCGTAAGAATTTTAAATATACAAGGTGATTTAGTTATAATCACCTACCAAAAATATACATCTTTGTCCGATATAAGTAATCGACAAGCTTTTATACACGTGGCAATAAAGATGATAATAAGAAGTTTTTTCATTTATTCAACACTTTATAAAAAAATATAATTTAACATTTAATGATTCTTTTATGATATAGGTACAATATCTACGAAGCATTTTGTTCCTAATCAGCATCAGAGTGCTGGTAACGGAACATTACAATATTAAGTGTTTTTTACATGAAGCTATAGAATTTCACATACAATATAACAATAATAACTAATGTTGATAAATAATATTAATAATTATGTCCAAAATATTCACAATAATACAGTATTTCGTAGATTTATGTTGGATCCAGGTTTATTTTGAATGAGGAGTCTCTATTTTCCTTTTTCATAGGATTTAAAAATGAATTGAATGTTTCTACACATATGTGTGTAGGATTATTCAGTGCTATATTTGTTCTTTCATTTGAGAAAAATATAAGAACATTTAATAATAATCCATTTTTGTATGTAGGTATTATTCACATACTGGGTACCTATTTCGTATAGGCAGGTAAGTCACAATATACATCTAGAGCGAGTTATATAGTTATAAAACTCATAATAGCTATTTCCTCGCTATTAACTAAATGAATGCACTATTTTTGGGATCATCCACGCAGGCAAGAATTATACCAAAGGTATATTGCAAATACTATCAGAAAAATTAACTGAACCATTAAACTCATTACCACAGAGGTAGAGGTTCCTGTACGTTTCTTTTATAGTGGTTACCCCAATAGGCCTATTCCACGTAATTGAGACATTTTTTTTTGGTAGAAGTGCGTCTTAAATTGAATAGAAGGTTCTATAGGATAGGGAACATAGTAGCGAGCTAACCACTAGAGGTACGTACATACAATGCTTATAACTGATATGAAAATGTGGAGACTAATGAGTGCAGTTACCAGATAGATGAGGAAATGAACAAGTGACGTGAAAAGGCAGAGCAGATCTGATACAGCTTAGGTAGAGTTGATATTTGAAAGATGTGCAAATAAAATGGGTGATGAGTGATTCTACATGAAGACATGTTTTGAAACAGAAGTGGTCAGCTACTGATATTTTAAATCACCTCAGGAGCAATGTGCACCTCTTCTGGCAGATCCCTTTCAGTAGATGTTTTATGCCGATTCTAGACCTCCTCCCAAGGTCACACACCCCCACGTGGCCTTGGGGGTCAATGACCTTGGGGGGTCAATGACCTTGGGAGGAGTGACCTTGGGAGGAGTGACCTTGGGGTGAATGACCTTGGGATGAGTGACCTTGAGAGGAATGACCTTGGGGTGAATGACCTTGATGCGATCTTGGGAGGAGTGACCTCGAGTTGGCGACCTTGAGAGGAGGGTGCCCTTGGGAGTTGCTGTGGCCTTGAGAAGAGCGCGTCCTTGAGGAGGGCTTTCTTTTTTCTGTGAGCGTGACCTTGTGTTTCCACACCTCTGAAATGGGAGGGGGTGCGACCTTGAACACTGCTGCTGCGTGCGCATGCGCCATTCTCCCGCGAGAGTTCAAGATCGCGTTGGTGAGAGTGGGGGAGGCGGTACTTCTATAAATTCAAGGGTGCGCAGAGCGGAGCACAGTTTATTGGGAATCACATATTAATCAGCATTTGTTGTTTGTTCGTGAGTGATAAAAGCGTTTTTTATTCATCATCATCATGTTGACCTGCAGTGCTTGTTTCCAAACCTTTACGCGTAGTGATAATTTACGCCGCCATCAAAGAATTTCATGTGTTGGTGATTTGGATGATTTGGGTGAACCTAGTGCAAAAAGGGCTCGATTGGATATTTCGAATCCGCCAGCGCCATCGACATCTAGAAGTATGCAAAGATGTGTGCCCTGCGCTAAAGATGTTCCATCAGATAGGATGGGTGCTCATAAGAGAACCTTGGAGCATCGCTCTAATGCGTGCATGCACTACAGAGATGGCGTATATGCGATCGAGAGCGCGTTCAAATGCCGCATTATTAGCTATAGGTTAGAGTGTAGAACGAACATTTTAGATTACAATGCGTTCTTCAATGAGAATAGAGCTACAATTATATCTCTATTAGATAATATGCTACTGATTCATCACTCGATTAAAGTGAACATGGAAGTTTTTGGTAGATATGTCATTGGAACCCGAGATGTGAGAGATGTGAAATCTTTCATGGCTCCGAATCGCATAATTGCTTCATCGCCAGATTTGGAAGATATCGTTGACGCATTTCGGGATTGTCTTTCGAATCTAGCTATCGAATTCGAGGAACGTGATTCTGGTGAGTTGTTTGAAAAAATCAGATGTCGACTAAGTTTGCTTATTTCTTTTTTTTACTTTGATATTACAGGTTGGGCTTTAGAAGAGATTTTGTTTCTAGAAATAAATATTAATAAATATAGTCCATTAAGAGGCGGGTCTTACATAAAGCTGCCCACCTATATTGCGAACAAGAAAGCGGTGGTAAACATTATTAATCAGGATGAGCATTGTTTCGCCTGGGCAGTTACATCAGCTTTGTATCCTGCGAGGATAAGGAATACCGAAACATCTTCCTACCCACACTTTTCTACAGTATTGAATCTGGTTGGTATAGAGTTTCCTATGAAAGTAAGTGATATTCCAAAGTTCGAAAATCAAAATGATTGCTCCATCAATGTTTATGGGTTAGAGAGCGTATTCGATGATCAAAAAATGAAACATAGGGTTATTGGGCCGCTTCATTATGCTAAGAATAGGTTGGGTAGGCATGTAAACTTACTTTATATCTCGGACGATTCCGGTAAGGGGCATTATTGCTGGATAAAAAATTTATCGCGATTAGTGTCAAGCCAATTAAATGCCAGAGGGCATAGGAATTTCTTTTGCGATGGGTGTCTGATATGTTTCTCCGATGAGTCGAAGTTGCTACGTCATAAATTGAATGATTGCAATCATACATACACTACGGTTCCATCTCCAGAAATCAAGGTTGATAAATTCGGAAATAGCGCTCCCGGGAATATTTTAAAATTCCAAAGTTTTGAGAAACAGATGAAAGTACCATTCGTTATTTATGCGGATTTTGAATCTGTTCTGAAACCCATCCAAACTTGTGAACCAGATCCTACGGGGTCGTATACTAATAAAACATTCGCTCACGAGCCGCATTCATTTGCATATCTCATCAAATGCTCCTACGATGATTCCCTCACTAAATTTGTTTCATTCCGAGGAAAAGGTGTAGCAAAAAAGTTTGTTTCCAGTTTAGTCGATAATGTTAAGGCTATATATAATATGCATTTGAAACGTGTTGTTCCTATGGCTAAATTGAGTGCTGCAGAAAAGCTTGATTTCGCTACCGCTACAATTTGCAACATTTGTGATAAGCCACTTGATTCCACAGATGTTAAAGTTAGAGACCATTGTCACCTGACTGGTAAAAAGAGAGATGGCGCTGCACATTCTAAATGTAATTTGAATTTCAAGCTACCTAACTTCATCCCCATCTTTTTCCATAATATGAGCGGGTATGATAGCCACCTCTTCATCAAACAATTGTTCGAGCATGAAGAGAGGGTGGATTGTATCGCTCAAACTAAGGAAAAGTATGTTTCATTCACGAAACATGTTTTTGTTGATGAGTACTTGGGAAAAGATGGGAAAGATCATAAAATGTTCATGAAATTGCGCTTTTTAGATAGCTATAAATTTCTTTCTGATCCGCTGCATTCTCTAGCTGAAAATCTGACTACGGAACAGTGTGTGGAGACAGCGAGAGCATTTCAAGATCGCGAACAATTTAAGCTAATGACGCGAAAAGGCGTATTTCCGTATAGTTTTATTACATCTATCGATAAATTGGAGCATAAAGGTTTACCTTCTCAAAATGACTTTTTCGATAATTTATCGAATGAACACATTTCGAATGAGGATTATCGTAGAGCTGAGCGTATTTGGAAGATATTCAAATGTAAAACGCTTGGGGATTATTCAGACGTATATCTGAAATCGGATGTTTTGTTATTATGCGATGTTTTTGAAAATTTTCGGAAGGTTAGTTTGAAGACATACAAGTTGGACCCATGTCAATATTATACAGCCCCTGGTCTATCGTGGGATGCTATGTTGCGCTACACGAAAGTGGAATTGGAACTCTTAACTGACATCGACATGGTGAATTTCTTTAAGAAGGGAATAAGAGGCGGTGTCAGCCAGTGTAGTATGAGAAGCCATGTAGCTAATAATAAATTCCTCCCAAATTTCAACCCTGATGATCCATCGTCGTTTATAATGTATTTGGATGCGACCAACTTGTATGGTCATAGTATGTCGCAACCACTACCTACATCTGGTTTCACATGGTTAACTGATGTTGAAATCTCAAATTTGGATATCTCGAATGTTGCAGATGATGATCCGTTCGGGTATGTTCTCGAAGTAGATATTCACTACCCTGAAAATTTACATGATGCACACTCGGATTTACCTTTTCTTGTGGAAACCATCAGCCCGCCAGGTTCAAAATCCACTCATAAGAAACTGATTCCGAATTTATCGAATAAGTTAAATTATATAATCCATTATCGAAATTTGAAACAGGCGATTAGAAATGGTTTAATCTTGACGCGAATACATAGAGTTCTTAAATTCAATCAATCTCGCTGGTTGAAGAAATATGTAGACCTCAATACTGAGATGCGCAATAAAAGTACGAACAAAGCCGATAATGGATTATTTAAAAAGATGGTCAACTGTGTGTATGGTAAAACTATGGAAAATGTCGATAGAAGGACCGATATCAAACTTGTGACCCATTGGGAGAGTATCAGGAAGCGGAAGGGTGCTAATGCATTGACGGCCCTTCCCAATTATAAGACTTGCACGATATTTCATGAAAATTTCGTTGCAATTCACATGGGTAGGGTTAGCGTGCATTATGATAAACCGCTCTATGTGGGCTTCAGCATATTAGATGTGTCGAAAATTGTAATCTATGATTTCTTATATGATTGTATCAAGAAAAATTTTCCTGGAACATCCTCATCATTATTGTATACCGATACTGATTCCCTCATCTTGAAAATTGATAGCGAAAATTTCTATGATTTTATGAAAGAAAACATAGAATATTTCGACACGTCTAATTATCCTGTAAAAAATAACTTCAACATGCCTCGCACAGAATCGATCGTCGGCAAAATGAAAGATGAATTCCCAAACAACCCCTTAATTAGTTTTTATGGTACTGGCGCCAAAGCTTATTGCGTCAAATCAACGACTAGCGAGGTGAAAAAAGCGAAAGGTGTTTCCAGGGCTGTTATAAGAAACGAACTATCTCTAGATAGTTATAAAGACATCGTTGAGAAAGGTGGTTTGATATTTCGCAAGATGAATACTTTTCGTAGCTATAAGCATGACATCTTCACGGAGATGAGAAAC
This sequence comes from Chrysomela aeneicollis, assembly GCA_029955515.1. NCBI lineage: Eukaryota > Metazoa > Arthropoda > Insecta > Coleoptera > Chrysomelidae > Chrysomela > Chrysomela aeneicollis. Next base: position 1,732,654 of record JARUHQ010000031.1, on the reverse strand, counting down.
AAAGTTGCTCTTTCATATCACGACGATAAGCGGTTTATTATTCCCAATACTGTCAGAACTCTTCCTTGGGGTCATAATGATATCGATTTTTATCGATTTAGTCCAGAGCAAAATTCAATTTGGCTACATCAGGCAATAAGCGACTTGTCGCAGAATGATCAGGGGGAGGATAATGAACGGTCCAAAAGATTAGACTCGCTAATTGAAATGTTGATGGAGCAATTAGAACCTCAGCAGTGAGCTCTATACCGGGAGAGGGGGTAGGGGGAGAAGAGGATTGTTTGCTACATGCCCTATAAGGGGTATAAGATATTTCCATTCCTCCGAGTTGGTGACTAGCTGCGATATTGGCAACAGCAGTTGAGATGACTACCGAGGTCAGCGAGACGCTTGCGAAACTTTCAATTCAGGAGCATGATAAAGAAAAGGGGAAAGCTGTGAGTATATTTTTTATTCGATAATATTCTCGATTTTGGGAATCATTTCCATATTATAAATGTATATTTTCTCGTTGCAGCCTTCCAAAAACGCTGTTGGGCAGCAAGGCATAGACAATTTCATGGATGAAGGATACGATGACGTCGAATGCAGCGAAAAAGCACTTGAGCGAAATAAATTTATGAATGTCCCTCGATCATTCTTATGTACATTATGTAATCGAACACTTCACGAAACAATTGTGACAGGTGTTGCTCCTATTTGTTGCAATGTACGCAGCAAAGTTTATATTTACCATTTTTGAAGTTATGTAATCGAAAACTTCATGAAACAATTGCGGTAGGTGTTGCTCCTATTTGTTGCAATATATGTAGTGAAGTTTATATTTACCATTTTTGAAGTAATAATATTTTTCTATACTCGAAACATTTATTGTAATATTATTGCGCAGTAGGCTATAATCCCCCCACCCCTCAGCCATTCTTGATATTCTTCACCGCAAAGGTGTGTTAGAGTCAGTTGTACGAAAGGCGGCCACCATGAAACTACTCGCTGTTGACATGCAAGGTTTCGTGCTTGGTGATAATAGTGTATTCCACCCCAAAGAAATATCTATCACAGATGGGGAGAAAACTAATCATTACATATTGAAACCGCCTAAGCCCTATAACAGTTTAACTCGGAGTGAAAAAAAGCAAGTAACCTATGTGGAACGAAACATCCACGGTATAAGATACTCGAGTGGGCTCATCGACTATGATCAACTGATGGGTGAGGTGCTTGAGCCTATTGCGAGCGCTAGTATAGTTTATGTGAAGGGGCATCAAAAGTTTGAGATTTTACAACAGTATGTAGAACAATTGACCTATAAGCCATACATTGTGAATATTGAAAAATATCAGCATGATATGTGTCTTCAAAACCCTGTACCAGTATTCGAAAAAGAAGCTGCTCTATGTATGAATCATACGCTATCTGCAAGGGTTAATTGTAGCTTGAGGCAATCGCATGCAGTATGGAGTTGGGTCTCTCAACATCTGAAATGGTGATGAAACATTTATATTCCAACATATTGTACTTATGATGTAAATAAATAAATATATATATTGTCATTCGAGATTATTTTACCTGACACCTTCCACACCAATTTCCTTATGGGCGAAGTAGAGAATGCCTGACGCGACAGTTGGTATGATCGGTGACATCCGGTATGGGAGATGGCAGTTGGTAAATTATAGTTGGCGCGATAGGTGGCGCTTCACTTCTGTCAAAAGTCATACATCCCAAATACAACCAACTACGGGTACAGAACACTTCCTAATTGACAGTTGGCATGATTGGCGATAACTGACGTGACAGGTGACAATTGGCAGGGCAGCTGTCACGGCGGCCATCTTAGGCGGAAAGAGCATTGAAAAGCGGAGGAGGTAGCAATTTTAACCATAGCAATTTCAACTCCTGAGTCGAGCAGTAGTCATTGAATTGTTATAGAAGCATCTACAAGTGAGCATTCAATTATGTCTGGACAATATCGAAATATGTCCATGAGACAAATGGTGGCCGCCATACGGGAGAGACAACGCACCAACCCGGTGGAGATCGACGAAATGGTGCAGAGACACTTGGACGAGCGGCGGGCCGATGAAGCAATGCAGGAGATAATGGCTGTGGAGATTCCAGAACTCGACCCTGGATCAGACTCTGATGAAACCATCATTTTATCTCCCGTTATCACAAGAAGGGAGCTACGTAGGAAGAAGAAGTCGAGAGTGCCGCCTTACACGGCTAAAAGGTTGAAGCCGAAAGTGAAGTGAACAAATATATATCGTTTTTTATATTATATATTTCAATAAATTTTTTCATAATACAAATTGTTTGTCATGATTTGAATACACCATTAATAAGTAAGAAGTGGTCCTCAAGTGTCTACCGTTTCAATTTCTCTCGTAGATGCCTAACTGTTCTCACAAAAGAAGTGAAAATCCCATATTTATGTGAATCACAGTCGCACACGCAATAACAATAATGCATACATTTCCTGCATGCAAGCCCATCTACGACATCGTTGTATTCGAATAGATAGAAACATTTTCTGCGGCAGCAATAACGCCCTGATGTAACTGGGCATTGATACTCCAACGCCCCCCCCCCCGAGGAAGCTCCGCCCCCCAAAACTCCGCCCCCCCCAAAACTCCGCCCCCCTTGGAGCACCACCCCTTAGATCCGTGTCAAGGTGGGATTCGATCAGCACCCCCCCCCCATGAAATCCAAAATCCTTGCCGAAGTATCAAAAATTTGTGTCAAGGTGGAATTCGATCAGCACCCCCCCCCCCCCACTTTCAAATTTCAAATATATACAAAATAAAATCTTATGAACTAGAAATACATAAATATATACAAAATAAAAACTTATAAATAGAAAAATAAATAATCAAATATATATACACTAATTCAATAGTCTCCTTCAATATCACCCCTATAGTATCTAAATGTTGGAGCCGGCACCTCCAAATCCCTAGCCCTTCTTCGAAGTCTCTCTTCGAGGGGTAGGCACCAACACTTGTCCAAATGTTCGGAGGGCCCCCTATAAAAGTGGCCCACCACCTCGCAAAAGAATTTCTTGCTGAAATTGCAGCCTCTGCAAATCCCTTGCCAGCAATCATTCCGATATTGCCGGCAGCTTCTACATCTATGGAAGTGCAGCCTTCTACCCATGCTGCATTCCCGGCATGTTGGGCGGCAGATTCCAAAGTTGGAATTCCTCAGCTTTTTACAGCACCTATCGCATCGGGCTCCGGAACTTGGTGACTGCGCTGGTACAGGAGATGGGGGCCCCGTTCTTGCCGTATTCGCCAACGAGCAACGCTGGCACATTCCCGTGCTGGGATTAAGGTCTCCTGGCACGAAGGCGTCCCCGCAATTGTGGCAGCATATCGCCCCATTCGCGATAAGCGGTCTCACTGCAATGCCATCAGTAGCGCCATCGCCATCTGTCACCCGCCATCAGTCACTCCCACTCTCAGCTAGGAGGGAGGAAAGAGTACAAAAGCGAAGCGCCCACTCGAATTTATCATTCTGCTGCCTGCCTTCCTCTTCGACTAGACCTGCCTACTAGACGCTGCTAGATCAATTGTGAGTATTACCTTTTGACTGTGTATAGTGAATTTGTATATATCCCCATATTTTTGTACTTATGATTTTGTATTATATTCTAAGTGGTGAATCTGGGACTTGTAGATTTCTCTCGTTGTGATAACATCAGATTATTTCTGTTTCTTTGACTCTGAATATTTTTCTCATTGCATTAATATCGAATCATTTTCAAAGTGGAAGAAGTTGGGACTTGAACATTTTTTCTTGTTGTGATAATATTAGATTATTTCTATTTGCCCGACTCTGAATGTTTGTTCCACATTGCTCCAATTTCGAATTATTTTTCAAAGCGGAAAACTCTTACTCTTGTTTTTTTGCATTATACTAATATTGAATCTTTTTCCAAGTGATAGAATCTGCAAACCGTTTCCATCTTCAACTAATTCTGCTGCCCGCCTTCCTCTTCGACTAGACCTGCCTACTAGACGCCGCTAGATCAATTGTGAGTATTACCTTTTGGTTGTGTATAGTGAATTTGTATATATCTCTAAATTTTTGTACTTGTGATTTTGTGTTATATTCTGAGTGGTGAATGTAGGACTTGTATATTTTTCTCATTGTGATAACATTAGATTATTTCTATTTCTTCGACTCTGAATGTTTTCTCATTGCATTAATATCGAATCATTTTCAAAGTGAAAGAAGCTGGGACTTTAACATTTTTTCTCGTTGTGATAATATTAGATTATTTCTATTTGTCCGACTCTGAATGTTTTTCCTCACTGCTCCAATGTCGAATTATTTTTCCAAAGTGGAAAACTCTTACTCTTGTTTTTTTTTGCATTATACTAATATTGAATCTTTTTCCAAGTGATAGAATCTTCGAGTGTTTTCATCTTGAACTCATTCTGTTCGCTGCCTTCCTGTTGGGCTACTCAGACTAGACGCTCCTAGACCAACTGTGAGTATTACCTTTGAAGTGTGTATAGTGAATTTGTATACATCTTCATATTTTTGTACTTGTGATATCGAATTATATTCTAAGTGGTGAATGTAGGACTTGTACATTTTTCTCATTGTGATAACATTAGATTATTTCTATTTCTTTGACTCTGAATGTTTTCTCATTGCATTGATATCGAATCATTTTCAAAGTGATAGAAGCTGGGACTTTTGAACATTTTTTTTCTCCTTGTGATAATATCAGATTATTTCTATTTCTCCAACTCTGAATGTTTTTCCTCATTGCTTCAATGTCGAATTATTTTTCCGAAGTGGAAAACTCTGACTCTTGTTTTTTTTTCATTATACTAATATTGAATCTTTTTCCAAGTTGTAGAATCTTCAAGTGTTTTTTGGACCCGGTCTAGAAGACACCGTTGCTTGCCCTCCTCTCGAGCTACCACACCACCGGCAAATTTTTTTTGGAGTATTACTTCTGAACCAATTGTAAGTATTTCCTTGTGAGTGCATATAGTGAAATATAAATTTTCGAGTTCTATAACATACTTCATTCTCATTGTGATATAGTCGAGTTTTGCTAAGTGCTATAATAACCTATAACTTATAATATTTTTCTTTGCGATAATTTCATAATTTCTCTATACAATGCAATACACGACTTAACATGTTTTCATTGTTATAGAAAAACGAGATGGCCTTCAACAACTCCGCCGCCGCCGCTCAATCCTCCGCCGCTCCCGACAATTCTGAGGAGCTCCAGCAATTAAGTAGGTTATTTTCAACTCTTTTTCTTGTAACACCATCCTAATATTTTTTCTCGAAATTTTTTCAGGCATCAATTCATCATTTTTCGAGAACATCACCATGGACGCATTTGATGTTCCCGAAGATGATATTGATCTTAGAGCTCTTCTCGCTGACACGTATGATAGCATGTGCGGCGACGATACCGTGGGTGCGGCTGGCACCCGGGGTAAGAAGAGGCCGGCGATGTCGCAAGGGGCATCTTCCAAGGGGGCTAAGATGAGCTGTCGCAGGGTGAGTGAATCATCTTCTGCGTCGGAGAGTGAGGAGGATATGGCGCTTTCAGACAAAGCGTCAATGTTGGTTGAAAGCCTGCCCGAAGATGACAATGCTGATGATTTCGCGCCACAAACCAAGAAAATGAAGGTTTGTGGCGCGAAATCATCGGGGTCTGTTGGGGGGAAAAGCGTGTCCTCGTCAAAAAGGAAGGTTGCTAACCCCCTTCAACATATCTTTCTCGATGATAGCGAGGATGATTTTGCACCACCACCGCAACCAAAGAAAAAGATCTTTGGTAGCCGTGTTGGTGGAAAGAGGGCGTTATCATCGAGGGCATCGACGTCTTCGAAAGCGTCGCCCAAGGCACCTTCGAAGAAGAGGAAGATTAGCCCGAAGGCGGTTGCGGGGCCTTCTAAGGCCGGCCCTAGCAAGAAGGGCAAATCTTCCTCTTCTTCAATGATACTCCGCAAGTTCCTCAATAATAGTGGCAAGGCAAACCCCTACCGCGGAGGTGATATTGCTGAGTGGTACGCGGAACGGCGTACCGCTCAACAAGAGCGAAAGCCGGCAATCAACGTCCTCAGAGTGGACGTGATCAAGCCGGCTAGTGCTCGAACCAATGCGGACGGTGATGCGATCGCCGCCATTGATGAGGGAACCAGTGGAGTAGGCGCCGTGGGTGATGCACCGGAAGTGGCTAATGCCAATAAAATTGAACAGTCTGGAAGCATCAGCATCGTCACCATCTCCGACGATGAAGGTGCTACTGCTGCTGAGGGCGCGGATGTTGGCGAAAACAATGGTGGTGATGCCATCGTTCATGAGGCTGCAGTTGCCGCCACTCCGCCGCCTGATGACGAAGTCATCACCATCGTTGTTTTCGCCGATGCCGCGCCACCTCATGGAGATGCCACCCCGCGACCTCCCCAACAACCATCGCCGGCGCTGGAGGCAGAGGTTGCGGCGACGCCCCCATCATCCCCACCACCACCATCGCCATCGCCAGCAGCTGAGGCGGAGGTTGCGACACCATCCCCGGCGGGTATTGCGTCACCCTCGCCGCTAGGGGAGGATGTGCCGCCGTCGCAGCCGTCGCCGCCATCTTCACCGGCAGCTGGAGGTGCGGCTTCGCCTTCACAGGCGGAGAGTGAGGATGCCGCGCCGCCGACGCCTTCCCCGTCAAACAGCATTCCGCCGGGACCAGTACTGCCTTCCACCCAATTGCGAAAATATGACGTCGAGTTGAGGCAGTGGTTGGCAGTGATGAGCAACCGCAAAACGAGAACCCTTCACGACAACGCGCAGGTTGAAGCTCAGCTGGTTGAGATTGAAGCTCAGCTGGCTGAGATTTTAGCTCAGAAAGCTGAGCTTCAGCGAATTTCTGCAATGCAGAAAGAGAGCATAGCCGAAATCGATGTGGATGTTTCTCGTTATGGGGGACATGCCGACGCGAATGCTGTTTTACTGGGGAAGGAAACCTAGTTGTATATAGTTTTTGTAAATTTTAGTTAAGGTCCTAATTGTAAATAGTTTTTGTAAATATAAATTAAGATGTATATATAGTTGTAAGTATGTAAATAAATTATTGTAAATATTAGTAAAAGATGTGTGTACCTATATAAAGATGATTGTGTATATAGTTGAAAATAAAGTTTTTATAAATATAAATAAAGGTGTATATAGTTGTGAATATATATTTATGTTTGTGTTCATCATATTATTTGCAAATTTTCATAATAAAATATATTAAATTCTGATGCGACTTTTTCTTATTGGGTGAAAATTGGGTAGGAAAGAAATAGACGATAGAAAATGTCAACAGACTCATTTATTGAAAAAAAAATTAAATACTTCAAACAATTGCAGATTTATCAAGCCAAGAATTGTGCTCTTCAGAAAATCCTAGCCACTTGACAAATATCTTATTCCCCTTCGTTTTCAACACTTTTTCAACTAGATATGCATTTGGCTCAGCTGTTTTCAACAATTCCAATTCATAAAAGCATCCCTTGATAGGGCGACCTTTGACATCTTTGATGTTGTATGTCGTCGGATTGGTAATATTCACTTTAGATATGGTGAATAATTCTGTGGAAAAATTGGCTGAGTATCCTTTCTCGAAAACTCCTTTGAATTTGCTTATTCTGACAACATCTCCAACATTATATTTTGCTGGTGGCGCTATTTTCAGGTGGCTATATACTTTAAGTATTGTTGAAGGTGTTACGTCAGCAGGTTTCATACCAATTGTTCTATGTTTTCTATTATTATACTCGTTAGCAAAATTTGCGAGAATGTCGAGCCACTTATAGTCACCTCTGGCGGAGAATTCTCTATAGATCCAAGTCTTCAATGTTCTAATTACTCGCTCCACAATAGCTGCTTTCATTATACTATAAGTTGAATAGTGATTGATCTTATATCTCTGCATCAAATTTTCGAAGCGTGAATTGTAGAATTCTTTGCCTAAATCACTTTGAATATTTTTTGGAGAATATTCAGCTCGCTTCAGCACTTTTTCCATAGCTTTAATCACTTCCACACCAGTTTTATTTTTTATCGGTTCAACCCATAAATATTTTGAATAGCAATCGATAACGAATAGTATATATCGATAGCCCATATTCTCATCTGCATATATTTGCATTTCAGCCAAATCAATTTGCCACAGGTCAGCAAATCCTTTGATTATCGTTCTCCTCCTTTTGAAGTTACGCCTCGCGGGTTTGTGTAATTCATTAGCAATCGCCCTTTTGGTTGGGCTTATTTTCATCTTCCACTTCGTAGATTTCCCGCTGCGATTACTTCGGCTTTCATTCATATACTAATAACTAATCTTCCAAACTCACATATACATATGGCGCTCGCACTTTGAAAAATCAACGTATGATACCTTCTTCACGCAATTCCTCTATTATCGACATTATTTCATTATCATGCCCTGTATGACCAACCATTTTAGAACTCCACAATAATCGAAGACGTTCCACCAATTCTGCAGCATCATTCCAATAAACAAATTCTTTCCGTTTTCTATTCAGAACTTTTTTGCGCGGTATTGCCTCCACTACTCCTTTACCGCCTTTGATATCAAATCGTTGAGGATTACTCCTCAGTTAGTGTCAGATTGTCAAGCTGGTCACTTGCGAATATATTGTTTCTGATATAGTTGAAAGAAACCAGTGGTAAAACTGAAGGAAAAAAAATTTTTTTTTTTTCTTTCGCTGCAGTGAGTATAAGTGATTAAGTATCAACCGAGCACTGAAGTAAGACCTAGTTTTTGCCGCATTTTGCTAAAACTTCAATTCTTATATCGCACACAATATATATATATAATCCATCTCAGAATAGAGGAGTATTAGAAAAAAGCCAACACCTATTTTTGAGACATTCATAGAAGAACCAGTTTTTTTGTGACTTTTTTATAGTCAAGTTCAGAACAATGGATAGCACTACCAGTGGCGTGACAAGTGTTGAAGAACAGTTACAGATAATCACAAATCAACTAGCACAGTTATCAAGTGGGATTAGCGATATACGTACAATCTTACTTCTTCAAAATGAGAAAGTTGAGTCGTGTGTTCAAAAAGTGAGCGCATTGGAATCGGAAAATCTGTACATGAAATCCAAGATTATCGAACTAGAAGAAAAAGTTAAGTTATTTAATTCCGTCGAAATGATTGGGGAGATGAGGATGAGACTCGACAGAGAAAAGAATGTTATCATGTATGGAATAGAAGAAACAGTTGATTCTAAGAAGGTTGCGACTGAAATTATAAACAAAACTGTATCTCCTGCCAACGTGCAAATAACTAGTATTTTTCGCATAGGGCGAGCAACTAAAGACAAAACGCGACCTTTGAAAATTGAATTCCATAATAGGGATGATGCTCTTAAAGTACTCAGAAATAAATCTCAATTACCGATGAACGCATACCCAAACTTGCGAGTTAAAAATGACTACACTCCTAGACAAAAGAATGAAATAAGTTCAGTGTATAAGGAGCTGGAGCATAGAAAAAAGTCTGGAGAAAGCGTGGTGCTGAAATTCTTTAACGGCTATCCTCGAATTGTTTCTCTAACGAACAAAAGGCCTCGCTCAGCAGAATCTTCCCCCACTAATAATGTTTTTAAAGTGAATAAGATGGACACTGCTCATTCAAAAAACGACATGTAGTTTTTTGGAATTGCCATGGATTACAGAATTTACAAAATATTGGAAGTGACATTGAACGCTTTGACGTTCTCTGTCTAAGCGAGACCTGGATAACCGAAGAAATCACTGTTCCCGATTTTTTATCTGAGCAGTACTTTGTGATTAGTTCTCCCGCCATAAAAGAAAAGTCATTGGGAAGGCCAAGTGGTGGACTATGTATTTTTTATCGTAAACATTTCAGAGTTACGTTGTTGAATAAATGCCCATGGTGGATTGTATGTTTACTAGTATCTGAAAAATGTAAATTTATTATAGTTAATGTCTATTTCAAACCAACACTCGATATTGTCTATATTTTGGATCTATTTCAACTCATGTTGAGTGATATAACTGAGGAGTACTTCGAAATACCCATTGTAATTGGTGGTGATTTCAACTGTCGTGTATCTGAGCTAGGTACCGTGCCCAGTGAAATTTTGGAAAATTCAAATTTGTTCGAAGAAAGACAAAGTAATGATAAAATCTTAAATACTAGAGGACGTAATTTACTTGAGTTTATGTATAATAATTCCTTTCTGCTACTTAATGGCAGGACTTCACTGGACCGACCTGCTCAATATACATTCGTAAGCAAAATGGGCAGTAGTACGGTGGACCTAGTTTGGATAAGCAACGCACACGTGAATGAGATTGATAACTTATATGTAAATGATGATGACTATTTATCGGATCATTTCCCTGTAAACTTATTACTCTTAAAATCTGATTGTGAAACAGTTACCAGATCGAGTCGGCACGAAATTTCCTGCTTCTCGAATGCAAAGCGAACAATTCTTTTTTGGGATGATAATTTATCGTTGGCTTACAAATTGAAAATGCGAGATTCCAGCAGAGTTTTTTTCATTCCGGATGTAGAGTTATCCTATGATAATTTGTGCAGTGCAATTTTTGAAAGTTCTGACGAACTTGGACTCGTGAAGATTTTCGAAAATGAAACTACTGGGTGTCTGAGGAATAATAAACCTTGGTATGATTCTGAATGTTTTGAGGCTAAGAGGAAAAGAATATCTGCTTTGAAAGAATGTAAAAAATACAATTTTTCTAATGATACAAAATCTCAATATATCGAATCAAAAAAACATTACAAATGCGTTTTGAAATCAAAGAAACAAAGATACGAGGCAAGTATTGTTTCCAAACTTTCGAGTGCACATAATCCATCTGAGTTCTGGTGCACAGTCAATCAACTTAGGGGAAAAAGGGTGCGTAAGTGTCTGCCAACTCAGGTTTGGGAAGAATTTTACAAAAATATATTCCCGCCCAAACAATACATACAGGATGTTTTTATTGATGCCCGTCATCCATTTCTCGATTCTTCGGTTACTACTGACGAAATTTATTCGGTACTCAGCAGATGCAAAAATAAAAAATCACCTGGTACCGACAATATACCCTATGAGTTTATTATGAATTTGCCTAATAATTGGATCATATATTTGACATCTCTATACAATTTGATTTTTGAAACTGCTGTGATACCCTCAGTTTGGTCTAACATTTTGATATCTATGTTACATAAGAGGGGACCGGTAGATGATCCATCGAATTACCGAGGTATTTCTCTGGTGAATTGTTCTGCTAAAGTCTTCACGCATGTAATTTTAGACAGGTTATCTCGTTGGGCTGAGGAGAATAATGTTTTACCTGAATGTCAAGCAGCTTTTCGTGAGAATCGTGGCTGTCTTGATAATGTTTATACCTTGAGCTCCGCTATACTTTTCCATATCAGGCACAGAAGGCGCAAGATATTCGCTATATTTGTTGATTTTAAAAGAGCTTTCGACTCTGTCAATCATATTTTACTATGGAAAAAACTGTTCGATTTAGGGGTTTCATCAGGTATCATCCGTTTGATTAGAAATCTATATATGAGTGCAACAATTAGGGTAAAAGGAGATAACGGTCTGACAAAATCTTTTGACGTTACAAGTGGCGTACTTCAGGGGGAATCCTTGAGCCCAATGTTATTTTCATTATTTATAGCAGACATTGAACAATTTTTTTATGCAAACGGAGCTCAGGGTGTAAATATTGATGATAGACACGATGTCTTAACTCTACTTTATGCTGATGACATTGTTATTCTGGCTCACTCTGAGATTGACGTGGTTAAAAAACTCAAGATTTTAGAAATGTATACGGCTCTTCTTGACCTGTCTGTCAATACTGCAAAAACCAAAATAATGTGTTTCTCAAGAGGAAGTTTTCTTCCCAGTAGGCAAGAGTTCTACTATAACGATGCTCCGATTTCAGTAGTTAACAAGTATGTATATTTGGGTGTAACATTCACCTCTTCCTGCTTATTTCGTGAAATGGCTGTCACTACGGCAGAGAAAGCTAAGCAAGCTGTTGGAGCAATACTGCCTATTATGTGTAAAGCCAAGATAGACAACTGGTATCCGCGCGTAAAATTATTTGAATCCCTGGCTCAAAGTACAATGTCGAATTGTCTACCCATGTGGGGAATGAGGTATTTTGATATATTGGAGAGGGTTCAAATAATGTTTCTTAAAAGAATTCTACTCGTTCATAATAATTCACCAGACTATGTAGTGCGATTGGAAACTGGGCGAGTTAAATTTGCATATAATATTTTTAAGATGTCTTTGAATTGGTTTCAAAAAATCCTCATGATGAATAACAATCGATTTCCGAAACTTTGTTTGAAGCAACAACTTGATTCATTGAATTCTATGGATGAGAAGTTCAACTGGGCTAGCCAATTGAAAAGATGTTTTGTTTTTGCTGGAGCAGAGGACTTATGGAATAATGCTGTTCTCCACGGCAGACTTGAAAAAAAGGTTATATTATCTAAATATTATGATAAACTATTCGAAGCCGATACATCATTGTTACAACGAAGTACATTTTTGCCCCTTTATAACAAAGCTACATTTTCTAAAGAACCTAAATATTATTTGCTTTACAAACTTCCGATACAGGCCACCCGTACTATAGCTCAATTACGGCTATGTAATGATTTCAAAATAAAATTTACGTTGAATGGTATGTCTCACTTGATCGACCCAAGTGAGATATGCACAGCTTGCAATCACCATGAGAAAGAAACTATTCATCACTTACTGTTTGACTGCCCCATTTACGCAGTAATGAAACCCCGTTGCGAACCTTTGGAATCTAGTGAGTTACTTCTCTCTTCTTTAGATAACTTAACAATCGAAGATGTTAGAAATATATCTAGTTATATATGGAATATTTTAAAACTTAGGTCGTTCATCATCAACGAGTAGGCTCTGTATGTTCAACTCTACTCAACTTCAAGGTTTTTCATATTTTTTTTTTTCTGTTTAGTATCATTAACCTACCTAACTCTTGCTGTAAAACGATGTTTTAAGAAGCAATAAAGCTATTATTATTATTATTATTATTATTATAATGTGGACTATCTATAAGAGGTTTGATGATTTGTCGATATTTCTTTTTCGAGTTAGAGGATTCAGCATTCAAACCTCCTCTAATATCATAATTTTTATATGCGGATCCTGTAGTCTTCAGAATGGAGGTATATATCTGCTTATCTCGATCGCTAATAGATCCAGGTGCTTGATTCATAAAAATCAAATCATATAGTTCAGAAGAAGCTGGAAATACCTTACTCCTTCTATTATCACGCCATAATTCGATTTGATCATTCAAAAAACGGATTTCCATATTACCCATCCTTAATTTACCCGTTTTGGGATCGATACGAACACCATATACTGTATCATAATTAGATTTTCCAGTTTTCAAGTTATCCAAATGCTGCTGCACTCGATCTTGTAGAGTTGTTGTATCAATAGCGGTAGTATTATCGCTAGAAATATGTGAAGTTGATGATGTTGGTGGTGTTTCCATCATTGTCACATAATCGAGTTCGCTCTGCATCAATTGCGAATTTTTGCTGGAATTTCCAGATTCCAAATGTTTATCAAACATTTCTGTAGCATCTCCCACCGTTTTCCTACGCATCGGCGTAGAATGGTGCGTAGGCTGCGGTATTTTAAGGATAGGTGGTACTTTCAGACCCGATATTTGGGAGGGGGCTATCGCTACCGCAGCAGCTTCTGAGATAGCTTTCAATGGTTTCGTTAGCGGTTTGTATACCTTCTCAAGCATTGTCTGATCGCTGAGGTGGGCGCTCTTCAAACTTTTGAATTTTTTTCTCACCGCATCAGTTGCTTCGACAAGTTTCTGCTTGAGACATATTTCATCCATTTTTTCACTGCTAGATGCGCTCATTTTGCCATCCAGCGATCGAATGATTCAACCACATCAGGGTATCACGGATATATGAAGCAATCAAACCCTTTTCTATAGCGTCCCTCGCAAATCTCACTATCCTTATCGATAACGAGAAAACCATATTTATCCGTCCAACTATGTGCGCACATATCCCGAAATTGATTGAATGTCACATCTGGGGATACATGATCGGAAAATATGTGATGAAGATTCATTTCGTCCTGTTTGAACATGATTATGAAATTCGCATTATCGCGAATTAGTTGTTTAGGCACTCTCGAATAGGTTTGCGCAAGATAGAAACAATCGACATTCCTATGACGCCCCATCGAAAAATAAGATCTAATCACATCCTGTTTCTCACATATAACATCATCGAATATAAATATACTCTCAGGTTTTGCATCGGCAGGTTCAACTATGTCTGCATTGTTACTGTAAGTGTGATAACCCAACCCCTTTATCGGTTCCAATACTTTACGTAAATACTCATACTTGGGTTGATACAATGATTTTGAATAGAGTTATATGTTGGCGAATCGTAAGCCATTCTGATTGGTGAGCAGTGATATCATAACATTCGTCTTGCCACAATTCGATGGACCAATAATCAAACTTCGAATTGTATTGGGAAATAGATCCCCATGCCTACGCTGTGGAATTGCACTATTTCCTAACCCAACTTTTTCATCAAAATTTTCCACACTGAATGTTTCATTTTGTCGAACAATCTGCATCATGCGACTGCCAAGTACTTTATAATGATCTGCGAGTGTCGCAAAGCTCATTTATATTATGAACACCAAGCGATACACTTCAACAAAGAAAAAAAGTTGGCGTATTTGTCGTAAGGGGAAAACAACAAATATAATGAAGGGAAAAAGGCGCTTTGGTATGGGGTGCGGCGGTAGTGTGCTGAAAAGGAAGAAGAAGCGGACCACGCCCAAACGCATGAGAAAGATAGCTTTTGGATCGGGAATAGTGCACAAAGTTCGACATGCGCTACGCCAAATGGGGAACAGGGGAACGCTCACCAGAAACTTGGGTGAAACAACTCTAAAGGCCGTCGGTGCAGCTAAAAAATTCGTGAGAATGGCAGGAGGAAGGAGAAATATTCGAACACCCCGCATAATACCAATCCCCAAAGTTGGCGGCATTCTCCCACTAATCCCAATTTTCGCGGGATTATCAGCATTGGGTAGTTTGGCTGCAGGCAGTGCAAGCGTTGTTCGTGCTATCAATTCCGCCAAAGAAAGTAAGGAGAAACTCGCTGAGGCGAACCGCCACAACACACATATGGAGGCAATTGCTCTAGGTAAAATGGGCAAAGGGGTCTATCTGAAACCATACCGCAAAGGGTTGGGTATCTATTTGAAGTCCCAAACTCCAAAAAACTAGATGGCCTACCTCGAAGGGCTTTAACAGATGTGGACCTATCACGATATATAAAAAAGATAGGAATACCAAACTTTCGAGGTATATATATGAGGGATAATTTACCCTCATCTGGCCCATATCGTACAGAATCCGCCATATTGAATTTAGATAGCGAACAAGGCGATGGCACACATTGGGTTGCATATAAAAAAAGCGGTGAAGTAGTCGAGTATTATGATAGCTATGGCGATTTACCCCCACCAAAAGAGTTGGTGAAATATCTGAATAGAGGGCCGCAGGCGCTTAGAGCTACCAAAATAGTATATAACTATGAGCGCCAACAAGAATACAACACAGTCTGGTGCGGGCATTTGTGCTTGAAATTTCTCTCGAAGAAGAACACAAACGAAAAGTAGCTCATCATGGATCGAGAAAGCATCAAAGAAATGGCCCATGCGTTGTTAGCTTACTCTAAATCACGCTCTCTCTTAAAAATGACTGAGAAAGAACTCGCCGACCTACCAAAGGAAGTACTGATCGGATTGGCCTCCCAAGAAATAGCTCTAGTATGGGATAAGCTACCGCAACGATTGAAAGACGATCCAGAGGTGTCGAAATATCAATTTTGTGAGGATCATCATGGTGGCGATCAGAAAAGCAATAATCAACCAGGCGGTGGTGATGTCAACGATGGACCAATACCTCGAAAAGTGTTTTGCTGCTTTTGTCGAATGAAAATGTAGATGTGGCAATATGTAATAAAATTTTTTATATATAAATGATTATCAATGCGAAAATAAAAACATTCTTCAATGTCACGCATAGCGATCAAGTTGCAGCTGTTGAATGTTCATTGAGGTTCGTTACCCATTTTCGCCGTTTTCTTTACACACCACCAACATTATGTCGCAAACATTCACCATATCGGGCGGCCATAGCGTTTTGAGCGCTGATTTTTACCCACCAATTGAACTAGATGCGAGAAGAACTTATGGTTTGGGATTACATGGCTTTTATTCTTACAATTCCATAGCCAATATAGATGAGACAAATAACGCTTTGGGTTATTGGGATGAGAAAGAAGGTCGCATCTCTGAGAACTTGAAAATGATTCATATACCACCGGGCGCCTATGAAATAGAAGAAATCAATAGAGTTATACAAGAAGCTATAGCATCTTCGAACCCCTCCTCTGATAGTAAAAAAAGTAAAAATAATATTGAATTTTATCTTCGCGCTAATAATAACACTCTAATGTGTGAAATGAAATCTTCATATGGAATTATGTTGTCAGTTGAGAATTCCATAGCCGAAGTGTTGGGTTTCGAGCAAAAATTCTACCCATCCAACTTTCTACATAAATCCACCAAGCCGGTGAAAATTATTAAAGTTCGCCTAATACGCATCGATTGCAATATCACGAGCGGGGCGTACCTGAATGGGGAAGAGGTTCACACGTTGTATGAATTCGACATCAATGTGGATCCTGGATATAAGCTGTCGAAGGAACCGAAAAACATTATATATCTACCAATCAGCCCGACCGGACGTCAGTCTATCGATAACATTACACTGAGAATTTTGGATGATGAAAATTGTTTGGTCGATTTCCGAGGAGAGAAGATTATTGTGAAGCTTGAACTGAAACAACTAGATTGATCTCGAAAAATAGCAGAGAAAAGATGGGGTTCTGCTTCGGTAACCAATCAAAGCGCATATCCATTCCCACACCCCATAATGGCCGCAGAAATAATAAAAAGAAGTGTAAACGCGGTCGCGGATTCATTCGCAATCGACGTCTCAATCAGACAAGGCGGCATCATAACCTATCTGAGAGCGATATTGATTTCTTGAAATCTATCGGACTGAAAGTGCTACAGAAAAAATAGAGATGGTTTCCACAACTTCTACTAGCCTCCAATTGGAAGTGTTTGATGAACCAATCTTCGATCATTCCCTAATCAGCCTGCATGAACACACATACAAACCATATGGTTCACCATCATTCAAGAACTCTGACGAAATAAGAATAGCTGTCAACTTTCAAGATTTGATATTAGATATCGCAGAGAGCTACATCTACATCGAAGGAAAATTCATACCAGATGATTTCACAGCAGATTGCTATTTATCCAATAATGCTTTAGCATTCCTCTTCGACGAAATTCGCTATGAGATGGGTGGTGAACAAGTGTGTATGATTCGAAAACCAGGCATCACTACAGCTATGAAATGTATGATCTCCTATGGGGAATCGAATAAAAAATTTCTAGAGACCCTCGGTTGGGGAATTGATGATGATAATCAACCGATCCTAGACAAAATCAATCACGTATTCAGCGGAAAATTACCACTCAAATACTTGATGGGATTCGCTGAGGACTATAATAAGGGTGTCTTGAATATAAAACAAGAGTTGATACTAATCATTGCTCGCTCATTCAAAAACTCCTACATGGGAGTAGTTAATGCGAAAATAGAAATTGATAAGATTGAATGGAGAATAAGGCATATCATGCCGTCAGATAAACAAAAACTCAAACTATCGAATCGCATCAATAAAAGTTCCACTGCGATGATAAAAATAGCATATAGGATGTGGGATTTGTATGAGTTACCAGCTATCCGTGAAACATCTTCAGACATTTGGGCTGTCAAAACTACCAACAGCCTCGAGCGACCGCGATACATTATCATAGGATTCCAGAAATCTACTAATACGGATGATGTATCTCAAGATGCCACCCAATTCATTAATGCTGACATTAATAATATTCGAGTGTATTTGAATTCAGAAGTATACCCATACGAGCGGTGGAATTTAGAATTCGATAGGAAGTTGGATGCTATAGCCTATTATGCTTACGAAAATTTCCAAAAGAGTTACTACGGTAAAGATATGAGTGAGCCGATGATGGGTATAGAAGAATTCAGGAAGAACCCATTATTTATCATCGATTGCAGCCATCAAGCTGACGCCATGAAATCCTCAACAGTAGATATCAAATTGGAATTTGAGACTCGCAAATCAAAATTTCCAGCCAATACAAGAGTGTATGCGCTCATTCTACATGACGCAGTCATGACATATAGCGCTCTAGATGGCTCCATACAGATGGGTGTGTGAACGAAGAATTATGAAGCTATGATCAGATGAATCACTACCACCATAGTTTAAGATATATATTTGTAGCAGATTTTTTTTCTGATAATAAAAGATGTAAAATGTCGAATAATGTTTTATTTTTCCTATTATGTACAATGATTGAAATAGTGAGTCTAAAGACTATAAGAGTATACTAGGCACCCCCTTGTACCCCGCCACCTTCTTGTTCTTCCCCAACTTCTTCTTCCCCTTCTTCGCCTTCTTCGCCTTCTCCACCTTCTTCTTCTTCTGAAGCTTCCCTCAAACCGTATTTTTCGATGATGGTAGTTGGTAGGAATTCAACTAAATCATGAAGGAAGCATTCCAAACCCTCCTTCACCATTTCTTCAAGAAACTGCTCCAAAGTTATACTCCCATGTTCTAGGCGACTGCATAGAAAATGACCGATTTTATATCGATCAGCATCCGCTAAAATCTCTCGGGCTCGTTCTTGATTGAAACATGCGCTCATATCATAGTTGGCTGCATGGAGTGAATCACGCTCCAAATCGATGAGTTCACATTTAAGTCTGCTGACTGCTGATTCGATGTCTTCAGCAGCTGGGCAAAACTGGCTAGAATAGTGCATCCACATATCCTTAGAAGTTGAGTACTGGAGTCTACAAATAAATAAACAAAAAAAAAGAGTTCAGGAGATAATTCAATAAATACGTTTCATATTACATAGCTCATACCCTCAGCTTAAAAAAACTACTCACCATAAATGGTAAATGCGATGACGAGGGTGGCGAGAATGTAAGAACTACTATATACATATAATCTTTAAACTCCCTTTCACTAATACTAAACTAATCATAAAAATAATTCAATTAATTACTGAGGCGAAGTCTCGCTAAGAGATATTTCTTTTATGCCGAACCTAATAAGCGTTCGCGTTTTCGCACCAGCATATGATGGTTCACTCTGCCCCAGGTATGCTATTGTATAAAGCCCGCGGGAGTTGATCAAATGGAGATCGCTTTCTTCAATCACATCTGAAACTCTTTTGGGCAACCAACATTTCACAGTTTCCCCACTTTCTTCATCTAATAATATAACGGTGGCAGATCTACCAAATCTAGTTTCAAATATTGTCATTTTCTTGATCAGATAAGGCTTATTCAAGATCAGCGATGATATCAACACTTGCTTGGTGAATTCATACCCTTCAGCGATTTGATTATTGATCGCGATCAAATCAATTTTAGGTGAACCCATCTCTAGATTAAACACGTGAAAGAGAGTACAAAAGAATATATAGAATATAGGAATTTACTTACATAAAAATAACACTTGTTATCACGCAAGGACACACACACGCTTTACGAGCCAATATTTATTTCTATTGATTGCTAGTTATGCTGCTGCTACTGCTTGTGACAACTATAGCACTGAATCGCCAATTTATAGGAACTCCCCCACTCTCACCAACGCGATCTTGAACTCTCGTGGGGGAATGGCGCATGCGCATGCGGCAGCAGTGTTCAAGGTCGCACCCCCTCCCATTTCAGAGGTGTGGAAACACAAGGTCACGCTCACAGAAAAAAGAAAGCCCTCCTCAAGGACGCGCTCTTCTCAAGGCCACACCAACTCTCAAGGGCACCCTCCTCTCAAGGTCGCCAACTCGAGGTCACTCCTCCCAAGATCGCATCAAGGTCATTCACCCCAAGGTCACTCCTCTCAAGGTCACTCCTCCCAAGGTCATTCACCCCAAGGTCGCTCCTCCCAAGGTCACTCCTCCCAAGGTCATTGACCCCCCAAGGTCATTGACCCCCAAGGCCACGTGGGGGTGTGTGACCTTGGGAGGAGGTCTAGAATCGGCATAAAACATCTACTCCTTTCCCCTGAATCGTCAATACAATTTAAAAGTTTGGTTGAAGGATATTTGATATTTTGCTGATGTCTAGCATATCCTAAAAACCATACAACACTAGCAACATGAGCGCATGTACCCAATGTCCTGGCTCCTGATTTACAGGTACAGTAGTATCCTATTATTGGATCCTCGCGATTCTCATTTACGTTGTTATTATATACAACCCAAAGCGTATGTTTGGCAGCATTCACAAACCTAGAGTATATTCTGAATCTCAACCAATAAGGTTCCTGATTTAATTCGTCGATTTGAATCAAATTGTGGTTTTGTCTTCGAACAGTATCTTGTATGTAAGATGCCGCTAAATAAATATGGTAGGAACCAGTTAATTTTGTTAAATACTCTAAGTTTAATCGAGGAAATTGAAGTACATGTTCGTTGTTCAAACGATTCCACTGACCATTTCGCCGTAAAAGATTTTCATTTTGAACACGAATTTGGACCCTATTATTTTCTTGCAATTTGTCCAGCATTTCATTAGCTATTTCAGGTGTTCCACTTATTTCTATCAAGGGATGATACCTATTTATTAATGCACCAGCAATAAGATAAAATTCTTTCAAATGAGCTGCATGCGACGTGGATATTTTTCCGGAAAAAAATTTAAAAATCGTCTTGAAGTGACCATTTCTAGATTCATCTACCCATCTAGTAGTCGTAATGATTCTGTTTTGGTTAGCCTCAAGAGTAGTGAATTGTTTTTGGTGCGGTGGAAGGAAACTTGGCATATAATATTGAATACCAAGATTTTCAAATGTATCTATGGAATCTCTATAGCCTCTATCGACTATCACGATGTCGCCGTGTTGAAACCAGTTCCTAATTCCATTTAAATCATGTTCTACAGCATGGTTCAAAATCGCTGCATCGTTATTTGATGCATCCGAAAAATATGGTCCACGTACTCCTAATATGTAACCATCGGGAGCTACTATTATTTCTGGTTTCACAAGGTGCTCTTTTTTGTAGAAACAGTAAGATTGACGTGATATTCTAAAGTTACTACTTTTATCTATTTTATTGTAAGTACAATCTATGTACACTATTGCTTTTGGCAGATTGGGAGTAGGATTGTACAACTGATTTATAAATGGAGATACATGTCTAGCTATGAAATTATCTCTTGTAATGGCATTAAAACCAATATTATTCGGTACAAACCGCCTGGAAAGTGATAACCGAACATTAGAAATTGTTAGGCTCACAGCTTGTCTGGAAGGATAGTTAAGAACAATCTTCAAAAATTCATCAGTTATCCCATGTCTCAATTTTATTAAAAATGTAAGCAAATGCTTTCTGTTGATTTTTCGTGCATTGCCATATTGCTCTACATCATCACAAAATGTACATAACTCCTCAAAGTTATTTTTGGATATAGACGTTAAAGTTTTGAATTCGTCTTCGGTAAAACTTTCTGTGCTTTCCCAATTTTTGATTTTGTGATTAGCATTCGCTTGATTCCTTAAACAAGATATAAATCGTTGAAGGTTTGGAACTAAATATGGTTTGTTAACAAAACGTAAACCTTGTATTAAATCTGGTAACACAAAATCATTATTGTCAAGATGATGATCACATATTCTTAAAAAATCAGGTACATAAATGTCAGAAACAACAAACACATTAACTCTACATTCTAGAGACATTCTATGTAGGTTTTCTTGGGCATTACATATTATGCAAGAATGCCTACGAGCTGGGGAAAGCACATTAAAACGTAGACAGTTCGGATTAATTAGTATTTGATTTAGTTCATCTCTCACAGCATTAGAACAATTTAGGCAAATTCTTGTATTTTCACCTACATCTATTGGAGGAAATCCAGCAGCGTGCCTTCTGAAAGAAGCAACTTGCAAAACATCAATATTTTCTTCTTGGTTTAAGCGAATCAACTGTCTAGGTGGAAACGGTCTTTCACATACGTAACACCTTATCCTATTTGCGAACGCCATTTTGTAACAATAACAAATAGAAAAATCTCACCACAATATTGATGAACTCAACGAAAATAACTTTGAAAACTACAAGACTAATGTATTGTCGAAAATATACGAGACAAATGTCGCACAATGTGACACTTTATAAGATGTTTTATGACATAAGCCCACTTCGATATGAACCAAAAATATTTAGATCCAACTCAATGCTGTAAAAATATTGAGTTAGACATCGATTTCAAGGAATTTATCTAATATTTATCACTATATTATATGCATAACTGTGGGGCATACAAGGTGATTTATTTATTATCTTTTTGAATAAAAATATTCAAAATCCACGAGGATCACAACAAATGCTGGACAAACTGCAAGAAAGTAATTGAAACAGGTGCTTTGTTGATGAATACAAATTCTAAATTAATGAATTTGTAATTGATAATGCAACAGTACAGAAATGCACCAGCCTGATGACTTATAATGAACTGTCAGTTTGACAACTTGTTTATTCATTGCGAGCGGCACTTCTTGCTTATTGGAATTGAAATTTTTTTTGGGTTGAATTGTCAGCGGAATCATTTAAGAAAATGGACGCTACCTTACGCATTTAGCGGCATCTTAGATACAAGAAGTTGTTCAAAGACAGGGGCGCCATTTCATTTAAATGGTTTAGTTTAATCAGCAACGTAATTGGTTTAGATTTATGATTTACCATAAGTTTGTATGCTATCAAATAAACGTTGTGGGATGTACTTGGAAAACCACTATAAAAAATACCCATCAAAACATCTACCTTAGTGGTGGTGTGGAAATTAATTAAACGGTTCACTTAATTTTTCTGATAGTTGTTGTGATTTACGTTTGTACCTTTGGTTCAATTCTTGCATGCGCAGATCATCCTAAATAAACATTTTTGTTGCTGAAAAAAAGTATATTTATTAAGTAATAACCGAGGTAATGACTATAATAAGATTTATACTTTTCAATATACCTAGTATATAACTCGCTCTACACGTATATTGTGAAGTACCTACCTATACAAATAGGTTCGAATTATACCTACACAAGAAGATGGATAATTATCATCTTTTTGGGGGTGATAGCGCTGTGGGTAAGCGCGCTCATAAAGTTACTCAAAATTCACTAAAAAAGTTCTTGTTTCAATTATTTCAAAGCATAATTATTTTTGGTATGGTTGGCTGTATGGCTCACCCTGTATTAAAAGTAATCATAATGAAGTATTTCAGACTCAAAATTGTAAACGACTAGGTATTAACTTCATGGAATAATTTCTCTGTGACGGAACTGTAGAATTATTGAGTATTTGCAAAAGCTATTGCGATTTATTCATGAATAACCCTGTAACAGTAAATATTTTTAGCTGAACCTTTCCATGTACATCTGACCGAAACTCATATTAAACTCATAGGCGCAACATAAAATCAATCCGGCTTTTCAATTTGAAGAAAAAACTGATAAAATCAGTAATTCTCCACTTTAACGCCCTGTATCTCGAAAACTGGTCATAGTATCGGATTTAGAATTCATACCTCTGAAGATGTTATGAAAATCAATATATAGTGAGAAAATAGTTGCATTTGACCGAGGAAATTTTTTAATACAGGTTGTTCATGTTTTTTGTACTTTTCCCAAAATAGAATACCTTCCTATGAATAAACCACCTTGAATATTTCGGAGATTAGAGACACACATATGTTTGTGGTATTACTTTTCCAAAAAATCAATCCATAACTACAGGGTTTCAAATTAATCCTAAAAAAAAATAATTATGTCTAGTGGTTCTCTCTGTGAAACACCCTGTATAAAAAATGTGTACTGTGCAATATTTTCTCGTCAAAATACTATATCGAAGAGAACGTTTCAAAAATACGCCTCCCTGACGTCACAGTAGAAAAAATGAATTTTGGCAAAAAACTACCGACATACATTCGTGAATCACCTTGTAAATATAAATATTTTCAATCATAGGTATCCACTAATTTCATTACTAGAACATGTAGTAAACGTCTGCATGCAACAGAAATCCAATCTAACTTTTAATAAATAAAAAATAAATCCGAAAATCTGGGCAATTTTCAACTTTAACACCCCGTATTTAGAAAACTAGCCATAGGATTGGGTTGGGCCCATTGACACTTTTGGTTACTGAGTCGGGTACAACAACATACCAAACTTTCAGAAAATTTGACCGGTCGCCACTTTACATAAGAAAAGTGCAGGGTCCTTTGTATGAAAATATCTTCGATAAACATTCGTGGCTTTTCCACCGTTCAAAATAATAGAGCGGACGGAAAGGGCGGTGTTGCTATTCTTATAGCAGAAAACTTAGGTTTCAGACGAGTAAATATTATTGAAAACTTCAACGATAGTATAGAAATATGTGCAATACAATTAGAGAAACCAAAACTTTCGATAGTATCTGTTTACAAACCCCCAAATAAAGACGTCAACACAAGTGACTGGAAAAACGTTTTTTACAATTCTCAAACAATACTCTAATTTGCGGCGACTTCAATTGTCAACATACCTTGTGGGGATCTTCCTCGAATCATAATAATGGTAATCGTTTATTTAATGCTATAGACAGCACTGGGTTAGTTATCGTAAACGATGGTTCTCCAACTCGTGTAAGTAGACCCTCTGCTGTGGATTTGACCATTTCTTCCCCTAACATAATTGGTAAAATTGAGTGGCATGTTTCACCGGAGAGAATGGGATCTGACCACTTTCCAATTTTGATCGAGTACGACTGCGAATTCAACAAGCAAAAAATACTTCCAGCCACTAAATGGAATAAAAATTCTGCAGATTGGTCACTGTTTCAAACAGTTCTTGACGACATACTTCTTCAGTGTCCTTCATTTTCCCTAGTGAATTTTTTAAATGCGATTGACGACGCATTAATTAAATCTTTAAAAATCAATAAACCATTCACCCCATCGGTATCTCAACCAATCTGGTGGGATTCAGAATGCACACATATGGTTTTGAAAAGGAACGAAGCATACAGAAAATACAAGCAGGTCTCAAATTGGGAAAATTACCTTTACACTAAAAATACAGAAGCCCAAACTAAACTCCTTTTCAAAACCAAATGCCAGGCAAGCTGGAAGAAATTTCTGAGTGGCTTGAATAAAAACACACCACCAAGTTTGATATGGAATTTCATCAAAAGATATCGAATAAAGAATTTTCAAACATATGTTATATACCTCCAGAAATAATTGACGAACTACTGAAATACATTGCTCCAGATACCGTCACCAATATTCCCGAAGATCTTTCATCTAGAAGTAATAATATATTTCAGGAGGATTTTAGTCCTTTGGAATTAGAATCTGCTCTCAATATAACTCGTAGAAGATCCCCAGGTAAAGATATGATTAGTTACAATATTCTGAAAAACCTTTCGAAAAATGCAAAAAAAAATTATTAGATTCATATAATGATTGTTGGCGCAATGGTAACTTTCCAGAACAACTGAAAGAAATAATAGTTGTTCTTATTCGGAAGCCGAACAAAGATCCCAATGTGATTACTTCTTATCGACCCATATCTCTTATATCTTGTCTGATGAAAACATATGAAAGATTGATCAAGGGTAGACTAGATTGGCATCTAGAGTTTTATTCAAAATTACCAAACACCCAATATGGATTTCGTAAAGGCTTAGGCACAATCGAAGCTGTTTCTCACCTAGTGACTGAGGTTCAAAACGCATTCACCAATAACAATTATATGGCATGTCTATTTGTGGACATAAAAGGCGCCTACGATTCAGTTGATTTGAACATTCTAGTTGAGAAGTTGACATCGATGAAGATTGGATCAGATGCATCAGCCAATATTGCCAATTTATTTAGAAATAGAAAAATATTCATCAGAGATCAGAACAATAACTTACATGGCCCCAGATGGGTTAATCAGGGATTGCCACAGGGAGCGGTACTCAGCCCAATTTTATTCAACATTTACACACTAGATCTCCATAGTTTTTTAGATGATGGCATCGAAGTTATTCAGTACGCTGATGATTTTTGCTTCTATACTCTGCATAAATCTTTCGATCTATGCGTGAACCAACTTAAATATATTGTTTATTGCCTGAAGAACTGGTTTACTGAGCACAATTTGATTATGTCACCCGAAAAGTCTGCAGTCGTTGTATTCACAAGACATCGACTTCGTACAACTGAAAGCATTACTCTGAATGGTTTGGAAATACCGTTTAAAAAACAATATGAATACCTAGGAGTCGTCCTAGATCATAAACTAAACTGGTATAAACATATAGAGCATATCAAGAGTAAATGCGATAAGGGAACCAATATGTTAAGATGTGTCACAAAAACCAAATGGGGTGCAGATCCCAATATCGCACTTCAGTTCTATAAGGCATATATTCGTTCTATCATAGATTATGGAAGTATATTGTACGGTGTCATGTCAGTGTTATTGATAGAATTCAGTACAACGCTGTGAGAATATGTTTGGGAGCTTTGAAATCGACCCCTGTGCAAGCACTTTTGGTGGAGTCTCAAGAACCTCCTCTTGAAATAAGACGCGCCTATCTAGCATCCAAAGAAATTATGAAGTTTAAGTCCTTCTCTTCAGGGGGACCACTTTTGAAAAGTATATGCAAGTTATCTGTGGGAAACCTCACTTTCAAGTATTGAAATCTAAAGAAAACTCCTTTATTGGCTGAAGCTTTCTTAAATGATGATACATACCAAACTGCAAAAATATCCAATATTCAGCATGGAATTTAATGCAGTGATGTTCAAACCAACTATTTTATTTCCAGGACATAACGAAATAGCTTCATTCAATAAAACAATCCTCCAATCCATATTGAGCAGTTATACTAACCCGTTTTGCATTTATACAGATGGATCTAAAATTAAAAATGGTACAGGCTTTGCATTTTATATCACCAATACCAAATATCTCTATTCGCGTAGAATCCCGGATCTTTGCTCGGTCTTCTCCGCAGAAATGTTAGCGATTGAAGAAGCGTTGAAGTGGTTAACTGAAAATAGAGTGACAGATCAATCAGTCATTATGTCCGATTCCAAATCCGTTCTTGAAGCACTGAATAATTATAACTTTTACAAAATGTTTAATTCCCCTCACTTATGAGAGGTAGGTAATTCTCTGGGTCACTCGATTTCTGATAAATTCTAGAAAATGTGTGCACTCCAAAGCCTAATGCGAGTGGTAGGTAATTCTCTACTAGGGCACACATTTCTAGTAAATGCAACAAAAAAACCGAATGCTCTCCAAGGCTCACTACCAACTTACCAATAGACTAATCGAAAATTCAGAAAAGAAGTGAAATTCAACTCAAGTTCATCTAACCTAACCTTTCGATTATCGTAGGTCATCCTGTATATGCTAAACAAGATATATGTGCACTCCATATGCTTAGCACTGATCCAACAATCCCACCAAGTCACATACTCCTATTCAACATCACAAAAGTGCACTCCATAGCCTACCACTAATCGATTTTAGCCCTAAAAAACAAAAAAAACAATACTAGAAGAAATAGACTTGAGTTGAAATTAGCGAATACAGGAGATAAGATATATAAGAATAGCGAGATAGAAGATGATTAAAAAGATATAGATGAGACAAAAAAAGTGACAGAGATCGAGATGGTATTGTGCTATTATAGTGGTGACTGAAACGCAACTAGATGCCATTTTGAGATATGAAAGCTATGAAGTTATCAGGAAATACCAGAATCTAAAATGTCGTGCGGATTGATTCACAATAATCAGTGTTCATTCAATATCATGAAACCAAGTATTTTATTATTTGAATATCTCTCTCTCTTCTTCTCTCTTCAAACCACTATCCTAGTTGCTTCAGCAACCCTCAGAAGTTTACAAAGTAAACTTGTACGAGTTAGGATAGCGGGGACCTCACCTTTTATAGTAGGATCCGATACCACTTCTGGGGCCATTGGAAAAATTCCGCCGTTGATGAGGATTGAACCCATATCAAAACAATCGTAGATATCTGACTCTGAATAAGTAGGGGTAGAATAGATGTTATATCAAATACAAGATGAGATCTATTTAAAAAGATATCAAACAAGTAGCGTTAAACACACCTAAAATTTTATCATTTATATAATATATTTCCTGATGTGTGATTTTTCCCAAAAATATCTCTTATAATTTAGTACACCACATTATTTTGTCAAGTTCGGATCTTGTCAGCATAGGTTCATCTGATTATCAAACTATAATATCTCTAATTTAACTTGACAGTTTTTCAAGAAATCTTCAACTAAAAAAAATGAAAAAAAAATACTTGAAATGGTAGGCCATTAGGTAGATTGACTATTTTCCAAGATATGAGATCTTTCACTCAGATAATCAGGTCAGATAATTGAAAAATAACCACCAGGCATATTCGAAAGAATTGTCTAAGAAAAAAAAATGCGTCACATTATGATTGAAGAAAAATAGCCACCAGTCAAATTCAGACATTTTTCATCCCAAAATGATAATGTGTCACATAATGCTTGAATTTAACAGGCCACTAGATACATTTCCAATTTTTCAAGAAACAAATTTGAGTTGAGCCCAGACAGTTTGCTTGATAAAACGAATGAACTTGACATACGTTAATTTCTATAACATTTATGACAAGACCCGACGACAAAATGATGTTCTTTCCTCAATTGTGTTGCCATTGTGGTCGAACTTTTACTGCCAGGAAAGTCAATTCCTACTGAGCAATTTTCAGGCCGGACTCAACACAGCCAAAAATGGAATTGATGTTAAGATAGAAAACACAAAGAAATAAAGATATTACTATTTCGAAGATGAATACATGACTTCAAAGATAAAGATATGCCAATTTGGTCGGACTTTTACCGCCAGGAAGGTCAATTCCTACTGAGCAATTCTCAGGCCGGACTCAGCACAGCCAAATATGGAATTGATGTTAAGATAGAAAACACGTTGGGCGCCACGTGATACGAAACAAAGTTTCTTTCAGCCCTTAGCTTCAAGAATGTTAAGCATGAGAGAGAGTTGAGCGCCAGACTATTTATTATTGAAAAAAATAGTGTCGTGAATATATTTTCCAAATTCCATTTCATAAAGGATATCGAGAATTACCTATTCCAAATTATGTTTCGATAATTATCATTGTTTAATTATTGTAATATTCTCATTGGATTATGGGTCAGTAGGAATCAACAATACCTTGACAAAACTAGGCCAATGCTAGTTATATATATAACAGAGACTTTGGTTTTGAGAAGTCTCTTCGATATACAGATGAGAGTAATTTGGGATTCACTCTTGAGCTCTGACAGAGTACAGTTAAAGATGTATTTGGATTTAATAATTTTAAAATAGTGAGAATGTAGTGTGAGGTGTTAGGAGATGGCCCCTGTAATAGGAATCTAGTTTAAGGTAAGATTAAGTCAATTTGTTATTTCTTGTATTCAATGTTTATGTTAGATTAAATGTATTTTTGGATTGAGGGATTTCGAACCTCTGAACTACAACCCCCAGTATAGGACCGAAATGACCTATACACGACATGTGGTGGAGGCGCCCCGTGGTTTTCGATCTGTGGTCTCATTCTCCATAATGGACCACTTGGTATCTTTCGTTTCAGTTTTCAGTGTGATTCAAGATATAAAAATATTTCATAATTCAAGCGATCATTGTAGAGCATGAAACCGAAAACTATGTAGCTGAAAGTTTTGAAACCCATATTTCGACAGAAATGGAAAAAGTCATACCCAGAGCGGAAAATTATGAAATCAATCGACAGGAAAATGCATTTATTTTGAAAATTAACGAACATAATCATGAGAAAAGCCAGCTACCCAAAAGATAATATTCCAAATTTTCCAGAACTCTCTCAAGTTAGAACAATAAAACCAAGAATTCGAAAATACAGTCTATCACAAAACTGGGGTGAAATATAACAAATATTGAGGTTTCGACAATTTTCCAACTGATCTCAATTCCTCGAGTTAGATCTGATCTTTGTATACAACAGCTCTAAACTTGCGCAATCCTTGGAGTTTCGAAGGTGTCTTAGCTCCTGCACAAGATGCCTGCAGCTTGTAGCTCAATAACCTCGATGTGATACGGAGGTGACCTGCTCAGCTCTGAGGTAGGCCGGTTTAGTAGTTTCAGCACTGAAACATCTGCAGAGGGTCCCGAGACTTCCAACGCCTTTCAATACTTTCCAATAGTTTCGGCGCTCAGTGTGGTATCGATCACTTGTTCGAAAAAACAAAGAAAGGGGAAAACGAGAATCAGTCAGTGATCAGGGTTATGTTGGACTGAAGGTCCCAAAAATGAATTATAGCTGAAGGCTATAAATTCCAATAAAATTTTAACAGTAATAACATTAACAGATTATATTCATAACATTTAGGCCGGTCGTCCTTTGGATGCGTTTTCGTCCGAATTATTTTCGTCAGTAATCGGACGAATAATTTCGTCAGATTTCGCATAGTGGTATCGTCCACTAGACAAGTTTTCTCATTGTACGAAGTCATTCATATGTAGAAGCTACTATATAATTATTAATAAATATGGATCATTTTCTTTTGGAAAATAGTTATCTTATAGTTATATGTGGATGGCTGGTGTATATCTGTATTTACAATTTGCTGTGATGACTCCTCAATGGTTGATTGAGAGTATGCATTTTCTGCAGCTTCCAATGTCGATTCTCTCTCGGAATCAGACTTGTTATTGTTTTCCTTTTGTGGAGATGTATTTCCATGCAGTTTACGTCATTCAACAGTTGTAGATTAAAACAACAGTATTTTATAATATGACCATTTGGAGGTAACTACCGATTCTGCACCATCTCCAGATTTCTGTTTTTTCGACTTGTTCAATTCCTTTCGGAATGTGTGTCGCAGCCCCTCCATTTAATTTTTACTTCATTGACTGAAAAAAAAATCGTAACAATTAATCACGTTTTTTTAGGTATTTGGCAACGGGCTCCTCGTTCAAGACATTGGGGTATTCGTTTCGAATATCAGACGTCACGGTGGGTAGAATTGTTCATGAAACGTGTGATGCTATTTGGGACAAGTTGGGTACTGAACATATGCCATTTCCGAAAAATGAAGACATGGAGTCTATATCTGAAGAAGTTTGGAATACGTGGAAATTTCCAACCTGTGTTGGATGCATAGATGGAAAACACATACGCATACAGAATCCAAAGCACTCCGGGAGCATGTATCGGAACTACAAACAATACTTCTCAATTGTTTTACAAGCTGTTGCTGGACCAAACTACAAATTTATAACAATTGATGTGGGAGCGTACGGTAAACAAAGTGACGGTGGCATTTTTTCGCATTCAAATCTTTGCCAAAAGCTTGAAAACGGAGGATTGGGTGTTACAAGACATTGTCCACTGCCAGGAACAAATATTAAAGTACCTCATGTTCTTTTGGGAGATGAAGCTTATCCACTCAAAACTTATTTAATGAGACTTTTTCCAGTATCAAAATTAGGACCTTCAGAAATAATTTTTAATGAGCGTTTGTCTCGAGCAAGGCAAGTTGTTGAATGTGCATTCGGAATTATTAGTAGCAAATGGAGATTATTACAAAAATCAATCCCGAATCTGCCGATACAGTTATTAAATGCATATGCCTGTTGCATAACATTATAATTGCTAGAGAAAGAGAGCAGCAAGTAGCATGTACATTCGAGCAAATCCCTGATCAAACACATTTAAGAACGGGAAGATTTGGAACCTTGGGCAAAAACAGAGGCACCAGTTCAGCTTATGCTATCAGAGATACATTTAAAACTTATTTTTCATCTGAAGAATTGTATAATGCATAATTTAAAACCAATAAAATATTCAATATACATTTCGGATTTCACCGAGCCTTTTATGGCTTTGCTATATTACAAACAACAATGACAAATATTTTGTTTGTTTGCAAATATATCATACCTAAGACCCAAATTTGATTTTATTAAACTTACCCATAAAATTCATTTCAACTGCCACTTCTTGCCACAATTTTCTTTATATGTCTCTCATGTGATATGATTTGTCGGTCATATCCCACAGAGGCTTTCTTTCATAAACTAAAGTAATTAATTTTTCAACATCCATCTCGGTCTGTAACAAATCGACTATCAATTCGTCATAACAACTGCGAACAATCCCATTTGTTTCGGATAGATCGCACATCGCATGTTTTCGTCCGAATTCGTACGAAGCAGTTCGGACGCAGTGTACGAGCTTCAATAGGCTTCAATGAAACGGGATGATTCGCACTTCTCCGTCCGATTTCTGACGAAAATAATTCGGACGAAAACGCATCCAACATTCGCTGCATATATTTGTCTCACTCCGTACAATTGGCCACTTGTAGGGAGTTGAAAGATAATTAATTTTAACTATATCATCTGATAAAGTAGATAATAAATGTAATGAAACGAAAATTGATTGAAGAGGTGAACTTCAAATATTATATGAAAAAATTAAGGTAATAAAGATTATGGAGATGAAGTAGGCACAATGCAGTCAATTACCTGTATCGACATCTTTGATATTGTCACGGAAGGAACCATATGTAAAAATATTCAATCATTTATATCTTTTCCAAATTATAACATGTTCAGAATCGTATCAATGCATTCAACTTTTATTATAATGTATAGTACGATTTGAGGAAACAGCAGATAATATATAACTCATGTTGGCAGCTCAGTGAACCCAAATCGAAGACTCGCTTCTATACAACAAACTGCTGACTGTAAGCAGATTTATGAATATAGACTCCGGAATCAATAGAAAAAACACTCACTTTGAATTCTGATTTCATTCTGAACAGCAGTCTGGAAATTAGTTGCGATCAACCGAGCTACACTATGGTTCTTTCTGTGCACCATCATATCCACCCCTTGCAGGGCATTTTGTGAGTACCTTTTCATCATTCTCTGTAACCACATCCATATGGCTTCACCAAACTAAATGTTGTAGGAAATAAACTCTAATAAACGTAACTCGTTTACTTTCTCGGCCTCCCAAGCGAGTTCACCCCCAGTTCACCACCCCCTAGGTAAGGGGTCGTGACATATTAGGATATTTAATATTCAAAAGGCAAAATTTAGCGGTGTTACCAAATTTAGCAAATCTAGTGAAAGCGGAAAATGAAACTCTGATTCAACATGACATTGTCTTCGGATTAGTTTGTACAGTCTTAAGTATTTTCATTGGATATGTATTGATAAGATATTTGATTGTGGCGTTGAAAAAAAGAAAAGAAAATGTTATTGGTATGACAGAAAAACCAGCCCCAACCCAAAGAAATATTCCGCTAAGAACCAATTCTCAAATCCCAACAGAAGACCTCGTTTCAGAAAATTCCCATAGTAAAAAAGTTTATACTTTAGAGGTGAGTATGGGATCACTGTATATTCCTCCAGGACAAAGCGTTAAATGCTCCTTACATAGTTTATCAGATACAAATCAAGACGATATTGAAAGCGAATAATAAAATTGAAGCAAAGAAGCAAGGCAAGAAGTGATTATAATAGAGTAGTGTGGTAATAAAGAATATAGTAGTATTAATAAAGTACGCGTGAATTGAGATAATTTTCTTTATAGAGAGACGAGTAGAAAGATAATGATATTGATTGTTGATAACAGCCAAATTTTGCTGGGTTATTTAAGTTGATATTGAGAAACGACATCAAATAAATCACTTGGTAAATACATAAAGGCTCGGATGCGCATCCACAAATGTTATCAGTATCAGAAAAGAAGAGAGATTTATTATTTTGACAGAAAAGCATCCGTGAAAAAGGGCAAAGGAGAATTCTCAAAATGTGTATAAAGGAGCATGTAAATTTTGATGATCCTCAGATGTAAATAAGAGGGTATTTTATCAAGAAATATTGGGATAAACTTCAGATTTAATGGAATCTCCGAATAGGATTTTAACAGTTGTAATACAATATTCTGCATGGTATTTGCCAGGAAAGTAGTTGTTTTCTGTTGAAAATATTAAAAATTTCGGATATCAGTATATCCCAATTATCAGAGGTCAATAGGATTTTTTTGTTATAAAACAAGGGGCAATTCAGAAACGAAACAGCAAAATTAAAAAAGAGAGAGGGGAAGGATATAAAATCAATTGAGTGAGGGGCTGATAGGAACCAATAAGTTACAGATAAGAAATTCTTGTATTAAAAAAGAATAGCAATGTATTGTTTTTGTCTGGTATATTTTGGAATATATTTTATATTATTATAATATTAGAGCGTATAGTTGAAATCATAATAAATGTTAGTTTTGGTGTAGTAGATGAATTTTGATTTTGTTAAATAAGAACTGACCTGTTTTTTTTCTTTTTCGTTACATATATCCCTATCACTGGAGAGCACTGAAGGCACCAAATCGACACGACATTACACTACACAACACCGGTTATCCAGGGAGATGATGGCAATAATCCACTTCCTGAGGACATCTACGTCTCAGCCCAAGTTGACAGCTGGAAACCATAGCCCTCACATAGTGTGTACATAACAAGGGTATATAAACCAATTAGTCTTTGGTAACAACCCCATGAAACCAGACATCCGCGTATGGGTGACCAACTTGTTACTGAGTAGCAGAAAGATGATCCATGTTGAGTTCCTCATCACGAAAATCCAGTGAAGGGAAGAAGCAGGCAACACAATCCACACATAGAAGGAAAGTTAACGCGGCAACTTTCAAATCTACCAAATAACCGCACGCACCAGTATCAGTAACCAATCAATGGGGTAACCATTCAAGATGATACCATGGCAAAATGGAGCATCAACAGACGCTATGAGGGTGATAACCGATTGAAGAATACTGAAACTAGAAATTCAGCTTAATTGGCACGCAATGAAGATGCTGTGCATGAAGGTCATTATACCCGTTGAAAACAAACATGGTGGACGAGCGTTGTGGTATATCAGCTGTTACTAGCAGATGCAGCAATTCCTAGATGAAGTCAAGAATAGTGCAGCATCAGCCACCTGGGTCTTGATGATAACAATATCAACCTGTGTCAAGAGGACAGTGTCGGACTCGTGCCAAGAAGACAGTGTTGGACTCAAAAGTGATTGACAAAGTGAACCAGACAGTGGGTCAGTGCATAAACTATTTGTTTTTTTTTTTTGTTTTTTAATTATGTTTTTTACAACATAGATTTTCATGTATATTGTACTAGAATACTAGAAATGTATTTGTCATTAGATGTGTTTACTATTGTTTAGTTCAATCGATCTCGTGATGCCAAGTATTTGGTATTTTAATTTTCTATTGGTATTTCAATTTTCTATTGACATTGAATAATCTCAATCCCTAGTTGTTATATAAATGGATATTAATAATATGAAATCATTTTAATTTGTTAATTTCATTGGTATACTATTCACTGTATTGTTGGAAAACCTATGTAATTATGTTTTGTATTGAATTAGTATTATGGATCAATTGAAAATCATTTATGTTTTGAGTACTCAAGTAGAGCTGAGGGGCCAGCTCTTAGTGGTGAGGGGGATGTCACGGAAGGAACCATATGTAAAAATATTCAATCATTTATATCTTTTCCAAATTATAACATGTTCAGAATCGTATCAATGCATTCAACTTTTATTATAATGTATAGTACGATTTGAGGAAACAGCAGATAATATTTCACTCATGTTGGCAGCTCAGTGAACCCAAATCGAAGACTCGCTTCTATACAACAAACTGCTGACTGTAAGCAGATTTATGAATATAGACTCCGGAATCAATAGAAAAAACACTCACTTTGAATTCTGATTTCATTCTGAACAGCAGTCTGGAAATTAGTTGCGATCAACCGAGCTACACTATGGTTCTTTCTGTGCACCATAATATCCACCCCTTGCAGGGCATTTTGTGAGTACCTTTTCATCATTCTCTGTAACCACATCCATATGGCTTCACCAAACTAAATGTTGTAGGAAATAAACTCTAATAAACGTAACTAGTTTACTTTCTCGGCCTCCCAAGCGAGTTCACCCCCAGTTCACCACCCCCTAGGTAAGGGGTCGTGACAATATTATTGATTGATGTGATTAACTCAATACATTTATTGAACGAAGTTCAGGAAATATTCTCGAGGAAATATCTTTTACAAATGAGTGATCTAGCAATATTAAAATATATGATAAATATAATAATTATATTGCTCACTCACCTGTACAAGATCCTTCCATGTCCTGTGACGAACTTACCCAACTCCTTATTCACACTCCCAAAATTACAGATATATCTGGATAGAAAAATCTCCTAAATCGAGCCCTTGAGACTGAACCTTTTGGCTGCTTTTACACTGTGAAATGAAAAAAAAAACAGCAACAATTTATATTCACACGTGCTGTTGAGCCGGCGCTCAAAACAATATCTTCAGGAATTTAATAAATTATGATATAATTATTTCGTATAATCAAATTCAATAAGAGATCATCATATTAAGCGAAGCAATATCAATCAAGAAAATCACAGGCGAAGAAAAAGTCTAGAAACTAAAGCAGTAGTGGATGTTAAATCACCGCCATTTGCAAAATCATAATCCTGCTAAAATTAATCTAATACATCAATCCAATTTAATCGAAGCAATCGCTAATCTAAATTGTGCCTACCTTTACTCTCGCACATCCCGTATAAGGTAAACTCGAGTTCTCAAATTTTGTTTGGAGAAGGAAACAAAGAGTCTTGAAAAGAATCTCGAGATCTGGCTTGTTCAGAAATCGCGAAAGGAAGAGACAAAGATGATCAATTTGATGATTGAAAAAATATGTTTTTTTATACCGCGTTAGACGCCGAAAGTCGATCACATCCATGACTAAATATATGCCAATATATGATCAACACAGTCCAGTCATTTGTCATATGACTTCAAACTTAGGTCTTGATCGAAATTTTCGATCACGATTTTTTTTATCATAAATATATCCCTTATTTGATGTTAATATCGAAGATCGATTGAAAACGTATATTTTCGATAATTTATCGAATATCATCAAGAAAACGTTTTAGAAATCACGGGCAAAATATCGAATTATTACATTGTTTAGATGCTATTGCAACAATCACTTTCCTAAGATAATCAATTCAAAAATCGGAAAATGATATTTTTTATCCTGCATTAGACGTTGAAGGTCGATCATATCCGTGACTTGATATACAGGGTGTCCCCTCTCAATTGGAAAAAACTTCTGGGGCATATTGAGGAACCATAGACAAGCAGTTTGAGATAAGAGACTGATGTCCGGAAGTGCATGGTTTTCAAAATACAGGGTGTCAAAGTTTTTTTCAAAAAACTATTTTTATTAATATTTCAAAGACACGTTAACCGATTTTCTTGAATTTTGCTAGTGATGTAAGCTTTAATAAGACGCTCAGTTAGCACTAATTAAATGTTAATTATGACTTCCAGTGGCGTTCCGGGGGACAGTGTCACGAAAAAAAATGACAAAAAATGTACGCTGCAGATTTTTTTTAAAAATTTTATATTTTTTCAGAAAGCTCAGTTAAAAATACAACTTTTTTGTCACTTGATATTTTTTCGTATCTCTCTCCGTTTTCGAAAAAAAATTTTTATTAAAAACTTTATTGAAAGGTTCATTATCTGAAAATCTAAAACAAAACAATGTTGTCATGGTAACACATAAACATGTCAAACTTTAGTAAAAGTGTCAGTTTCTAAGTACTTAATTATCTTCAAACGTTACACTAATTGCAAAAATGAATCGGTTTGAATTAGCCGAGCTTGCAGATATGCATCTCTTGTATGGGGAAGCGCGGGGTAATTCTTTGTTAGCACAACGGTTGTACGGGCAGCGGTTCCCAAATCGTGAATTGCCAAACCATAAGATTTTTATCAAAATTCATCAAAATCTACGGGAGACCGGCTCATTCGTGGTAAGTATTGCAGAAATGGCAACTTTCTGTTTTTTTTTCTTGCGCGTTTCTGTTTTACAGCCAATCTAAGAGGCTTTGTTATCTTTGCAGCCTATTCGAGAATTTGCAAGGTAGTTTCCGATCAGAGATGCCGTTGAGGATGAAGTCATGGCACGCATTCAGAATGAGCCCAACACTAGCACTCGTCTGATTGCGTCGCAACTTGATTGCAGCAAAAATACTGTCCATCGAGTATTGAAAATCCACGATCTCTATCCATTTAAACTGCAAAAGGTGCAGCATCTACTGCCTGACGACGCTCCTCGGCGGCTCGAGTTCTGCGAGTGGTTGCTCCGTCAAGCGGATGAAAACGCTGATTTTTTAAGTATAATCTTCACGAGCGATGAAAAAGGATTTTCGCGCGAGGGGACATTCAATCCTCGTAATAACCACGAGTGGAGCGAACAAAATCCCCATGCTACGCACATCAGAGGATATCAGCAGAAGTTTGGTGTTAATGTTTGGGCAGGTATTCTTGGCGACCATTTGATTGGGCCGTACGTTCTACCTGATCACCTCAACGGGAATAACTATCTAGTTTTTTTGCGAGATATTCTGCCCGAGCTGCTGGAAGATGTACCCCTCCAGTTGCGTAGAGAGGCCTGGTTCCAACACGATGGTTGTCCAGCGCATTTTGCGCGCACCGTGAGAGGTTACCTCGACCAAACCTACAACAACAGGTGGATTGGTAGAGGTGGTCCCGTCCCTTGGCCAGCAAGGTCGCCGGACTTGGCCCCCCTGGACTTTTTTCTTTGGGGCGAAATGGAACGGTTGATCTATGCAACTCCTGTGCCGACCATGTAGGACCTAGTTGCTAGAGTTGTGGTGGCAGCGGAATTTATCGCGAACAATCCAGGCGTGTTTGCTCGGGTGCGCGAATCCTGGCTCGACAGGTGCAGAAAATGCATCGAAATGCATGGTGGATACTTTGAGCATATGCTCCACTAATTAATAATAAATTATTTGTAAAAAAGCCTCCTTGTTTTTCGTTCTAATAATAATGAACCTTTCAATAAAGTTTTTAATAAAAAATTTTTCTCGAAAACGGAGAGAGATACGAAAAAATATCTAGTGACAAAAAAGTTGTATTTTTAACTGAGCTTTCTAAAAAAATATAAAATTTTTAAAAAAAGTCAGCAGCGTACATTTTTTGTCATTTTTATTCGTGACACTGTCCCCCGGGCGCCACTGGAAGTCATAATTAACATTTAATTAGTGCTAACTGAGCGTCTTATTAAAGCTTACATCACTAGCAAATTTCAAGAAAATCGGTTAACTTGTCTTTGAAATATTAATAAAAAAAAGTTTTTTGAAAAAAACTTTGACACCCTGTATTTTGAAAACCATGCACTTCCGGACATCAGTCTCTTATCTCAAACTGCTTGTCTATGGTTCCTCAATATGCCCCAGAAGTTTTTTCCAATTGAGAGGGGACACCCTGTATATGCCAATACATATCAAACTCATGTCATGTTCAATCTTCGATAACGATTTTTCGGTCATGAATATATCTCTCGAATTATGATAATATTGAATATCGAAAACGAATATGACAGAGATATCATCATCAAGATTAAGAAGTTAAGTGATATTGAAACTGTGTGATGGGAAATATTATTGCATTTTTCTTATTTTGTATTCAGATTATCTGCTCTATACAAACTTATTTACGATTCTTCTTATTTCTGTGGGACAGCGCAGTTTAGGCTACCTCTTCAAATATTTAGTTTTTGTGGGTTATTTTGGTTTTGCTTTTCATACATTTATTTATTGGAATATCATTGAACAATATGTAATTATTAGAGTTCAATTGTTTATAAATAAGTTGTTCGCCCTGAACTGCTGGTATATTTTTCTTTTTTTCGCGCTTCATCTTGTCAGTGTGATTGTAGCATTTTCAATTTTTTTATTTTTGCACATATAATATAATAATCATTTGTTGTGGGCTAGTGCAGTTGGTCCGTACTCACGGTGACTGTTAATTTTTTGTGGTTTGGAAGGTCTTGCCTTTTTCAAACTTCTACTTATTCAGTTGTAAAATATTAGAATTTTTAAGAATTGAAAATAGATTTTGAGAGAATAATTGGGATAATTTAATAAATAATAATAGACAGGATGGATTATCTTAGTGTAGCTTGTTTAAACGTACGATCTTTGCTACCATCACTTCGTGAATATACTACAGCAAAATGAATACGATGTTTTTTTGGTATGTGAGACATGGCTCTTTGATCATATTACTGATGAAGTCTTAAATATTGCAGATTATGTATTATACAGAGGAGACAGGAATGCTCGGGGTAGAGGTTTATGTGTTTATGTAAAAAATAAGTATCCTAGTGAATTGATTGTAAAGAATGATAAAAATAATTGGGAACAATTGTGGATTAAACTGTCAATCCATAATTGGGAACAATTGTGGATTAAACTGTCAATCCATAAACAAACATTTGGTATAGGTGTGATCTATAAACCACATGACCAAACCGCCAATGATTTTCTTGATGAATTTGAAAATTCTTTGGGATACTTGTTTCCAACTGTTGATGAAATTTATTTATTTATTTATTTATTTCATTTCAACAAGGGCAGAGGCATAGCCTATTTTGCCCAAAAAAAAAGGAATATTCTATATCGCAAAAGTGCACAAAAAAAAAATATAACGGGTACATTAACTGCATACAATTGTTATCTTATTATGAGGAAATAATGGTTTTCACTTTTCACTGACGCATAAAGGAATCATGTGTTTAGGTGATTTCAACATAAATTTCAATGAAAAAAATGCGATTGTCAACAAATTGAATCATATTTTGAAGGTATTTGATTTAGCCCAAGTAACTGACGAACCAACAAGAATAACTGATAGCTCGGAATCGCTGCTTGATTAAATTATACTTAAAGAGGAAAACTTGATTGAAAAGGGTTCTATTCATAATGACATATCAGACCACTGTATTGTAAATTGCAAGCTTAATGTAAAAAAGGAAACGACTTTCAAGATGTATACTTACAGGTGTTTCAAAAATTTTAATGAACAATTATTTATTCATGATTTGAGAAATATTGTTTAACTAGCATATTTGATCGGCATGCCCCTATAATAACTTCTAAAATTACAAAAAAGAAAGCTCCTTTGCTGACATTTGCCTTACAACAAATGATGAATGAACGAAATAAAGCTCTGAATAAATATAAACGAACAAAGTCAGTAGCTCATTTTCAATTGTATAAGGATCTCAGGAATTATACAAACCAAGCAATAAAAAGGGAGAAAAGGGCATACTTTTTATATCAGTTTGAGAATACCGATTCAAAAAAGCTGTTGCAAACACTGAAAATAAATAACTTCTTGAAAAACAAAAATCGAGAAATTCCTGAAAATCTAAAAAAGCCAAGTGAAATTAATATTTTTTTAATAAATTCCATTCCAAATGTTGCTCCACCTAAATATCTTATGAATTTTTACAGCACCAACAATATTATTCCTTCCACTTTCAAATTCAAAGAAGTCAATGACACTTTTGTATATGACAGCATTTGTAAAATTAATTCCAATGCAATGGGCTCTGATTTGCTGAATGTTGAACTTATCAAACTTTGTTGTCCTCTAATTGTGCCATATATTACACACATCATAAATTTCTGCCTTTCAAGGGGTGTTGTCCCTACTGTTTGGAAAAGAGCAGTGGTCCAAGTTCTACCCAAGAAACAAAATCCTTCAGAATACAAGGATCTTAGAGGAATAAGTATCCTACCCATGCTTTCCAAGATTCTAGAAAGATCCATTGAAGTACAGATAAGACAGCATTTAGCCGACCACTCACTATTGCCTGTTGTTCAATCTGGCTTCCGTAAGCTACAGCTGTACCACAGCTTTACTTAATATAGTCGATGATATCATTGCCTCAATGGATAAAGGTCTGTGTGCAATATTGGTACTGCTGGATTTCAGCAGAGCATTTGACACTATTAACTTCAAATTACTGCTCAATATTTTGCACTATATAGGTTTTTCAGAATCGGCTGTTGGCCTTATACAAAATTATTCAGACAATCGTAAACAGTGTGTAAAAATTGAATCAAATCAGTCGGAATATATGATATTGAACTCGGGGGTGCCTCAAGGTTCAATCCTGGGCCCTTTACTTTGTTCTGTGTATACCATCAATTTAATAAAATCCTTAAAACAATGTAAGATTCATGTCTATGCTGATGATACACAGATTTATCATACTTTTCCTCCGCAGTTAGCAGATGATGCTTCTGAAATAATTAATAGAGAACTGGCGACGTTCATTAACTTTGCTTCTGAACATTGTTTACTAATAAATTGTGCTAAATCTAAAGTAATGTTATTTGGTTCTATTTATAATCGGGCTAGATTTCAGTTTCCTATTAATATAGAAATTAATAACGAATCGATCCCTGTTGTTCAAGTAGCTAAAAACCTAGGCATTTTCATAGAGGCAGACATAAGATTCGAAAAACATGTTGATCAATTGATTCGACGGTTCACTAAAACTGATTTACGGAAACAGGCATTTATTTCC
This sequence comes from Chrysomela aeneicollis, assembly GCA_029955515.1. Classification (NCBI taxonomy): domain Eukaryota; kingdom Metazoa; phylum Arthropoda; class Insecta; order Coleoptera; family Chrysomelidae; genus Chrysomela; species Chrysomela aeneicollis. The sequence goes on along the minus strand of JARUHQ010000031.1, from coordinate 1,689,765 downwards.
TCGAAAAATCAAAATGAAACTGTGCGAAGCATTAGTTTTATCACATTTTAATTTCGCTGACTCTGTCTATGGTCCGAACTTAACAACTACTTACAAAAATAAAATCTAAAAAGTGCAGAATTCCTGTTTGAGGCTAATATACGGCGTGAGGAAAAATCAGAGAATATCACATAAATTAATTGAGATTGGATGGTTGAATATGGAGAATAGAAGAGTTTATCATGCGGTCACTTTATATTACAAAATTATTTCATCTAAAATTCCTTCATATTTGTACAATAAAATATCTTTCAGGACAGATATACATAACTTAAATCTACGATTTAAATGATTATTATCCGCACCTAAATTCAAAACTGAAATGTTCAGACGATCTTTTACCTACCAAATTTATAACTTATATAACTCCGTTCCTGAAAGTTTCAAGAACCTCAGTATTACTTGCTTCAGATCAGAATATGAAAGTAATTTATTCAAAACACAAGTCTAGATACTCCTCTACCCCGCTGCCAAACTAACAAACATAACGATTTTCGTCACTTTTCACTCATTTCTCTCATTATCTATGTGTCTATTACATGTACAAACTCATATGAATTCTTCGACACACTGTATAAGGGTTAAGTGGAAGAACATTTTCGTAGTAAAACTATCGTTTTTCTGCAGAAAATGAACTTCGCCCTTTATTTTCAGAAATGTTTTTATTTTTACTTACAATGTTAAAATCTATATGTATATTATTTGAAAATAATAAAGACCTTCATTATTATTATTATATATTTGATATGTTATTGAAAGGCAGCAAAAAATAATTTGACGATTTCTACCAAATATCGAATTATCATATTGTTGAGGTGATATACCAAGAATAAAGGTAATCAGATTCGAGGTTTCATAGGGGCGAGTATAGCCAAAGCCCCCACTAGCGACAGTTGTTCGGTGATAGTGTTTCGAGTCCTGTAAGAAGTGTATCATGTTATAAAAATAACTGGTTCACGGTTTTGATCGTGTCGTCGTTTCGACCGACGCCTTAGAAGTGGTTTGGAATGCACTATAATAAGCTGTAGGGTTCCGCTCTCCTTCACCTCGCATAAGTTTTGACTTTTGGTAGTTAGTCTCTAACTCTAAAAGCGAGGTCAGCTTTCAGAAGTCGATCATATCCATGACTAAATATATACTAATATAACATCAAACTTATGTCAAGTTCTTCAATGAAATTTTCAATCATAATTTTTTCATCATTTATATATTTCTGATATGATGGTAAAATTAAAGATCGATTGAAATGTAATTATTAGATTGTTCGAATACTCAATATTCCAAAAGATTTCTTGTGAATACCATACGTATATGGCTATAATTCACGAGCAACACACTCGATACGTTTACTAGGTGAATTGATATGAAGTTCCTGATTAAAATCATGAATAACAATCCTACCATAAATATACGTAATAACTTATATGGTGACTATATAGTTGGGGATCAATTAGTTTCAGGCGATTTCAAGTGCATCAATCCACAACCAACTTATGTAATAGGTATATGAAATTCGAGAAATCAGACAGTATATTTTGCAGATTTCGTTGCTTCAGATTTTTTTTCTCAACTCAACTTGTAGGTTTATGTGAACTATATAGTCGCTACGAAAGTGTTCTTGATATTTCCAAGATTAGTCTACCACTCATAATAATATAAGTCTCGATACCACCCAGGCAGCACAGTGATGGTCGATCAAGGTGTATTTGACGTCTACATCGTGATGACTTCTCGTAGAAAAATACCCTGAATAATTTGATGACCAATACTCAGCGTCAATTAAACGTTGGGTTTTTTACATCTTTCAGATGTGTCTATAAAACGTCTTTATTACGTCGATGCGTCCAATAAAAAAAATTAAACCTATTCTATTCAAGAAATGACAAGACAAAACAATGAATTGAATACTAATAGAGAAATCAATTCAAGAAACTAGTACGCACTCCAGACTCTAGAGTGTATAGGTACATTTTCTTTTCACTACATATCGAAAAGGAATAAGATATAAATATACTGAATTCGCTGTTACCCTCTTCACAAAATAATATCTCCCCCATTGTAGTGTAGAAAATTCTCATGAAATTCTCATTTTCAAAGTTCCCGCCATCAAATCTATCCCCGTTAGATGACATGAGCCCGAGCCTGCTTGGTCCAGTCCATTATTGAATTCACATGACGCCAGACGTGGCCAGACGCTTCTTGTACTGACCTTGATACAATGCAAAGCAAAAGCATCTCAGATGCGCGGTCGTCCATGGTTCTTGTATTTTGATCACAACAACGCAGCGTTGGACGGTTATTTGTACAATTTTTGGTGCTAGTGTGAGCTATAATTCGTCTAAATAGTATCAGATAAGCTACACGTTACGTTACAGTATAATAGAAAATGATACCTATGTGTGAACCGCGGTGTGAACAATTACCGTAACTCGCATTCATAGGCATTTTCTGGCTTAATTCCGTCGTTGAATCAAAGAAAACTAGTACTACGTACGTACTGAATACTTCTGTTTGATTGAATTGGATCGTTATAAACAGAATTCTTATTTGATGATAATGATTTCCACAACCATAAAAGACACACCTAACCTAAATTTTTTTGTTGGGGCTGTTGCGAGCCGATCAGGCTGTTGTCTCATATTTTATGTAATAAAACCTATCCCTCTGAATAGTCTGAATACCTACCTACATCGAAGATTCAAAAGTTTTTGATTTGGGCCAGTCCATTATTGAATTCACATGACGCCAGACGTGGCCAGACGCTTCTTGTACTGACCTTGAGACAACGCAAGAGCATGTAGAATAATTTATTATTTTTGCTAGTATTCAGAAAATGGTTTGTGTGGCAATATATTTTTTGCAGATGCTGATATGGAGTGCCTACAATCCATGAAAATTGGCCAACCCTCAAGAAAAAATTAATTGAGTATAGTGCCTGACCACCACTAAATCAATAACATTTTTCAAGAGCACTCAGAAGAGGTGAATCCTTCTTGCAGCCAATTGTTAGATATAATATAGTGTAGCAACAACTGTTTATGAAGAAGGTGAGACTGATCTATTCATGTGAATATTAATATTTCTATATTCTAATCAGTGGTTATAAATCTGAATGAGGTGTCAACCCCAATGATTTTGTTATTATCAACATATATTTGTCATTCGAAAACTTCTCTTGAGAAAAATTTTCTATGTATCAACAAAACTCAGGGTGGTTCGGCTTTTATTTGAAGTTACCTGATGTAATCTTTGTAATTCAAAGCCCCAAACAAAAAGCCCTAAACAAATATTAGGTCAGATTAAGTATATGAAAAAATAGTCAATACATATTTTTGAATGATAAATAATTTGGGAATTATAAATCATCAAGGTATTTATAGGAGTATATGAAAAATATCATTATTTTTTTGATGACTTCACCAGGACCTCAAAGAAAATAAAGTTGGATGGACAGGTTTTGGATATACTGAGTGGAAATGAAGACTTGCCTTCAGTCAGAGGGAAGAAGAGTTCTTGGGCCCAGTTGATTCCTTGAGAAAAATAATAAAGTCTTGTGTGGTAAGTTGAAACTTTTCCCAATAATTTGAATAAAATATATTCTCAATAATTGCAGACAATAGAATATTGCTATCAAAGTTCATATTTTCTCGATGCATCTAAAATATTGTTTGTATCATTTATCTTGTATATGATATTTAATTTCAGGTTACACTCAATAACAGGCAATAGAGTCGTGCAGCAGGGTCGAGGAATATGTATCGATGAAATTGAATCTGATCAAGAACCTTCTAAAAAAATATAATTTGCGGTAGATAGAAAACAAGGCCAACAAAACAATGATATTTTCATAACTGACACTTCAAATGGTAAGTTTATTTCCTTGATTGAGTACATTAGTTCCAGTATGAATAGGTACATTTAAATTTTCTCAGATTATTTGTTAATTCAAAGTGGTATGAGTTCTCAACTTTTTGCTTCAATATAAAATTCAGAATTTATTAATGTGACGAAAATGCTTTTTTTGACAATTCACTTGACCTTCATTATTCACTTCCAAATGTTTAAGAAATTACATTGATTTCAGAAGTTGAGAACGATAAGTTCATACTATAATACTGAGTCAAAAAAAATTGAAAACTTTCAAAGCAGTGTAATCAATGATTTTTTCAATTTATAGTATACTATTTCTGTAGAACCCAATATAACCTAAGAATTTGAAAACAATACTTGACATTATTTTCAGATTTGAAAAATGACTATTACCTACTTGGTGGCTACAAAAAACCAGAATAACGGAATGGTTGCCCGGCATGAAGAAATTGAAAAATATTGCAGCTGTTGGTATAAATTTCATTTCATTTTTATTCTGAAAACTTGAGTTTTCGTTAATTAGTATCTCAATATTTTTTTGGGTAGGTACTTATTATAAAACATGTTTTGTTCTGTGAAAATATCAATGTTTTATACATATCTACTAGAAAGATAGATTGAGGTTTTATTATTTTTTGTTATTATTTATAGGTAGGTTTTGAGTTTTTATTTATTCACTTCTATCATTTTGACTTTATCATTGAGTATCTTTATAGTTTCTACAGTTACAGAAATACAGAAATACAGAAATACAGAAATACAGAAATACAGAAATACAGAAATAAATATTATGATAGATTATAGACTACCATTTTATCTGGAACGGAATTTTTCAATAATTTTTTTGACGTAATTTTGATTATGTGTTCTGAACATTCATTATAATAACCAACGTAGGTGATCCATTTCTTACAGTGGAGGTGAATATTATAGGTCCAAAGGGGTAAAACTTACAGTCGAACTCCACTGTTGTGAAGTACCCTTCACATCCTCTACGAGGTGCTACTTATTTTATTAGTATTTCGAAATTACATTGTCATGATGTCATATTGCGATATTATAGATATTAAGTATAACAACCTCTATTTTTTGCTGAGGCTTTTGCTAATTCGCGAATAAGCCTGCTGAGTTCATTGTTCCACATACAATACCTCATGTCACTTTTCTATTGGTCGATTTCCATCACGCGATAGCGTCCTGGTGACGAGTATGCGTCTTTAAGCGTCAGCAATAAAATAGAGATCGATAGTATAATCGACACTTCAACAAATTCATTCATTGATTTGATTATTTAATTATAACTTGATTACTGCACTAAGTATAATTCCTGTCTGTTGGTTGTGCCAAACGGCATTTTGTGGTGAACGCTTATTTTCTGGAATACATCTTTGGTGGAATAAGACTTGTTCAAGTTCTATCCTCCCAGTCCAACCCCAAACTACAACAGTGGTGTCAGGTGTATTGGGTGTTAAATTCCAGCGAGAAGGGCAGAAAATTGTGAATAGCCGACGTCAAGGTGTTGAAAAGTAAAATTTCAGCGAATGGCCGCATGTTGAAGTTATTCCTTTTTGCTGTTGGAATACCTACGTAAAAAAGTAGTTGTTGGACATCAAGAAAAGAATCTTCTCTACAAAGTCAACCACATCGAAAACATCGAGAGACCAGAACTGAAGAGCTGAAAAGGAAACTGCGCATCCTACTAGAACTTCACTTCAGGGCAGCGAATTTCCACTCATCTGGATACCAGGAAGTGCATAGTGCTAGTGTCGAGTGTTGATCCACACGAATCAATCTCATCGTCAACATTTGGGTAATTAAACAAAACTTATTTATGTAATATTTTCCCTGCATTGTTTTTTATATTATTTTTCATGGTAGATATAGTTGGTCAGGAATATCAACAACCACACGATATTGCAGACATGGCATTCACTAACGATTTTGCATTCAAAATTATCCCTGAATTTGATGGGAATCCAGAAAATTTACACAAATTCTTATCCTGCTGTGATGTCGTATGGGAAGTTGCTACTACAAGAGCACAACAAATTATGTTTATGCATATAGCTAAATCCAAATTATCTGGCCCAGCTTATAATGTTATCAAGTATAAAGAAATGGATGATTGGCCAACATTCAAATTAATTTTACAAAGTCAGTACCTTGAACGAAGGACGATTGCCCAGATTCAAACAGAGTTATTAAGCGCACGGCAATATCCTAACGAGGATGTTCGCGCATTTGCAAACAGAATAGAAAAACTAACCATAGATAGATAGATAGATAGATATCTTTATTCATCTTTGAAGTAATCACAGACAGACAGACAGCAGTGTTACTTATCAGACTAGTCAAAAGGAAAAAATCATAATGTAGAACATATTGAATAAGATAAAATACAATACAAGATAAATACAATACAAGATAAATAAAATACAAGATAAATACAGTAAATGCAGTAGATGATAAATATAAAATATTAGGAAACATCCAGGTATTCACTAACAGAATAAAAAGCATTATCTAATAGAAAATTGTATAATGTTGATCTAAACTTATGAAAGTTCGGAATCGAGCCAAATATATTTACAAAGTGATTATAGCAAACAATACCTTGGTATATGTGTGAGTCTTGACCAACACTCAGTCTTGAAAATGGTAGTCGTAAATTGTGTCCTTTACGGGTATTGTGCGCATGAATCATGTTGTTCTTAACATAGTTAGATTCTTCATTTTTTATTTTTGTTGTGATGAGATATATGTATAGGCACGGTAGAGTTAGGATTTTAAGATTAATAAATATTTGTTTGCAATGTTCTTGGGGAGGTGCTTTCACCATACACCTGACAATGTTTTTCTGCATAACAAAAACTTTTTGCGTGTGAGCTGAATTACCCCAAAATATCAATCCATAGCTTAAAATTGAGTGTACAAGACCATAGTAAGCTGTTTTAAGAACATTCAGCGAGACTGTCTCCCTTAGATGTCTTAAGAGGAAAGAATTGCGGCTCAATCTGGAAATTACGTTTTCTGTGTGTTTTTCCCATGTCATTTTTTTGTCGACAATTAGGCCTAGAAATTTTATATAGTTAACTTCTGCAATTGACTTGTGATTGATTTTTATTAGAGTACTGTAATCCAGAGAGACATTTTTTTGTTGAAATAGCATGTGAAATGTTTTTTTAGTGTTGACTAAAAGACCGTTATTTATGCACCATTGGTAGAATTCATTTGCAGCTGTATTTGATAAATTAACGGAGTTCAGAAGTGCTTCATTAGATACCAGTTGATTGGTGTCATCGGCATAAATTACTGTATTGTTAGCGGTGTTACAGGTATATTGAATATCAGCCATGAATAATATAAAAAACAATGGACCGAGAATTGAACCCTGTGGCACTCCCATCTGTATTGTGGCTGGATCTGACTGACTAAGGTTATAAACAACAATTTGTGTTCTGTTTCCCAGATAGTTTGCTACCCAATCATTAGCGACACCCCGCACTCCAAATCGATAAAGTTTTTCCAAAAGCAGATTGTGATTCACTGTATCAAAAGCTCTTGTGAGATCAAAATATAGAGCAATGGGTGTTTGTTTGTTGTTAAGGTAATTGTAGATACTATTGCAGAATGCGTCTAAAGCACTTTCAGTAGATCTTTTTTTTCTGAAGCCGTGTTGATGGTCTGGTAGGATATTTTTCTCTTCTAGAAAATTACTCAGTCTTGTACTGTAAGCATAATCAATAACTTTCGTGAATTGAGATTGTAAGCTGATATTTCTATAGTTGCACACATCATTTCTCGATCCCTTGTTTTTATATATTGGAATTGACTTAGACATTTTCAATGTATCAGGATATTCACCCGTGTAAAAGGAGATATTTATAATATCGGAAAGAGGAAAGTTTATAATGTCACTGACGATTAACAAACATTTCCCATTTATATCATCAATACCAGCTGCATGTTTTTTTGCAGTCTTTTCTATAATATCTTTGATATCATGAGGTGTACATGGATACAGAAAGAACGTGTGACTAATAAATTGGGACAATCTCAGTTCTTTCAAGTTTGGTTCTGCAGATTTTATGTTCATAAAAAAATCATTGAATATATTGCAAATTCTGCTGTTATCTGTTATAACTTCATCGTTAATGCTCAATTCAATTGATTCCCTAGTATTTGGTTCATCTTTCATTTCCCTTATGATTTTCCAACTTTCTCGACTAACATTTGTTGCTTTACTTATTCTTTCCTCATTATATCTCTTTTGACATCTTTTTATCAATTCTTTATATATAATTTTCAATTGTTGTTGTCTTTCCTTTATTATATCATTATTTGTAGATTTAGCTAATTTAGTCATCTCACATAAAGTTTGGTGTAGTTGTTTTATGTCATTGTTGAACCATGGTTTTTCCTTTTTGAAGCTTTTTACTTTCTTGAGTGGAAAAGCATTATAGAAATGAAATTTGAATGTATCATAAAAGGAATCAAAAGCCCTGTTTACATTTGGCGAGTTATATATGCCCTCCCATTTTTCCGACATTAGTAAGTTTCTGAAAGTGGTCAAGTTTGATTCACCATAATCACGCCTGTAAGCAACCTCACTCGACTCACGAACAGTCATTATTAATGGTATTTTGAGTACTTGAAACGTATGATCTGACATGTGAGTATCTTCAACAAGTGCCGGGTCATTTCCAAGATTTGAGAAAATTACATCTATGCTAGTCGATGAAGTGCTAGTTATACGAGTAGGTTCATTGATATGATTAACCATATCAAACTCATTGAATAAGTTTGATATAAGTCTTTTGTCTTTGGTGTCTACAAGAAAATCGACATTTATATCACCACAGACAATATAGTAGTTGCCAGGTTTGTAAATTTCACACATCAAATCATACAACTTGGCAACAAAATAATCATAGATCTAAATGACGCTTGTGTAGCTAGTGAAGGACAAAATGCGAGAGTAACCATAGAAAATTTAAACAGAAAATCATCGTTGAAAGCATTCGTAGAAGGGCTCAGAAATCCATTTCAGTTGATAATAAAGGCTAGTAGATTTGACGATTTCACAAATGCTGTAGAGGCAGCTTGTGAGGAAGAAAGAAACTTCAAGAGTAAAAACAATTTTCAGACAAATATAAATTTCAAAAATAAGGATCAGAAAAAATTCAAATGTTTCAAATGTGGCAAGAACAATCATAATACCGATCAATGTTATTCAAACAATAGATTTCCTACCTATCTACGTCCTGTCCAATCTCCCATAAAAATGGAAGCCAATGTCAATAATATTCGGCTAGAGTGTCGATATTGCAAAAAACCCGGACATTCCATAGAGGAATGCCGAAAACGAATCTATAACAATTCTCGAAAAAATTCCAATTTTTCCAATTCACAAAATCCTTCAAGTAATCCTAACACAAGAAACGAAAATTCAAGTTCTAGTTCAAATTATCATCAGGGAAACGAACAAGGGCAGAGCACCTCCACTGGCGGTGTGACTCTAGCCCGCAATCTCAAAACCGCCAAATAAATGAATCACTATTAATTTCAGAGAATCCTCCTGGAAATAATCCAAGGTCATTGGGAGAAGAAAAATTTCGCAATAACTCATATGAAATGAATTCGACACATATAAACACGCAAGATAATTTTGAAATATTTACTGTTAAAAGCGATCGTACAAACGCATCGTGCGTAAATCTCCCATTACAACTATCGTGTACACGGTCAGCAAATTTATTGTTAGATACGGGATCAGATATCAGCATTCTAAAACTCTCACATGTAGTAGACGACAGTTTAATTTATACAGATAAAACAATTAGAATAAAAGGGATAACAAGCGAATGTATCAGTTCTATTGGTATAAGTTATGGCGAAATAAAATTATCAAACGACATTAGTATTACACATATTTTTCACATTGTTCCCGACGAATTTTCTATTTCAACTCAGGGCATTTTAGGGAAGGATTTTCTTTCAAAGTTCAAAGCTGAAATCAATTATGAAACTTCACTTCTCACTCTACCATTCTGCAACAAAATATTCACATATCAGATGACAAGTCCTATCATTGAAACGAAAACAAAAATCCGTGCTAATTTCTCGCAACCGAAAATCTGCTTCAATAAGGAAATTAAACCAGGTTTATATACCAGTAATTGCATTGTTGAACCAGAAAATGGTATTTGCACTATAAGTCTCATTAATTCTAGTGAAGAATCCCAAACTTTCAATAGCTCAGAATTAGAATTTGATGATCTCGAAAACTACAATATAATCGATTTCAACAACAATTCAGATAAAAGTAGAATATCTCTTTTAGAGTCACAAATCGACACATCTCATGTGAACTCCGAAGAACAGGAATCAATCTTGGATATTTGTCGAAATTTCAATGAGCTGTTTCATTTAAAAGGTGATAAACTAACGTGTACAGATGCAATCACGTATTCTATCCCTTTAAAATCTAAAACGCCGATATTTGTAAAATCCTATCGACTTCCAGAGCATCAGAAAGGAGAAATCAAACAGCAGATACAAAATCTCTTAGATCAAGATATAATAGAACCTAGTCATTCACCTTACAACTCTCCTATTTTAATAGTCCCAAAAAAGACAGATAAAGATGGTAATAAACGGTGGCGATTAGTGGTAGATTATAGAAAATTAAATAGCATTACCGAGTCAGATGCATATCCCCTACCAAATATCACGGAAATCATAGATAGTCTAGGAAAATCCAAATATTTTTCGGTCCTAGATTTAGCCAGTGGCTTTCACCAGATTCCTCTAAGTGAAGACAGTAAGCCATGCACAGCATTTTCTTTTCATGGCCACTATCAGTACAAAAAACTACCCTTCGGCTTACGAAACTCACCCTCATTGTTCTCCCGTTTAATGTCAAATGTTCTAACCGGCATACAAGGTCTTAAATGTTTCGTATATTTAGACGATATTGTGATTTTTGGAAATTCCTTGAAAGATCATAACTGTAAACTGCTAGCTGTGTTCAATCGACTGCGACAATTCAAACTTAAGCTACAGTCAAATAAATGTGCATTTCTGCGTAAAGAAATCAATTATTTAGGTCATGTCATTACCGAAAATGGAATAAAACCAGACCCTGATAAAGTCGTAGCTGTCAAAAATTTTCCCACACCAAAAACCGAAAAGGACGTGAAATCATTTTTGGGTCTTGCGTCTTACTATCGTAGGTTTATACTAAATTTTGCAAAAATAGCTTATCCCCTCAATAATCTTCTAAAGAAAAACGTCCCGTTTCAATAGACTTCCCTGTGTGACCAAGCTTTTGCTAATTTAAAAGAAAAACTCATCAGTCCGCCTATCCTTCAGTATCCCGATTTTGAAAAGGAATTTATTGCCAGTCAATATGGCATAGGGTCAGTGCTTTCTCAAGGTGAAATTGGATCCAATTTACCGGTCGCGTATGCAAGCCGTACTTTAAACAAAGCGTAGCAAAATTATTCGACTATCGAGCGTGAGCTTGTAATCATCACGTGGTCAGTACAACATTTTCGACCATACTTGTTCGGAAAAAAGTTCAAAATTGTGTCCGATCATAAACCGCTCACCTATCTGTTTTCTCACGCTGATCCGTCATCCCGTCTCACGCGCCTCAGGTTGAAATTGGAGGAATATGACTATGAAATTGTCTTCAAACGCGGTATACAAAATACTAATGCCGACTGTTTATCGAGAATTCATAAAATTAATCAAATCGATGAGAACCATACCTACGAGGTCTACCTCAAAGAAATTGAATCAAAAATTATTACAAATCCGAATATCATAGATACCGATCAAAATATCGAACAAAGTCCACCTGATGAGGACATATTTCATTTTACTGACAGGCAATTCACTTCATTAACTGATTATCATTCTAGTACGTTTGAACTTTTAGCCCAAAATAAGAGTATTCAACAAATAGCACAATTACAGATGAACGAAAGATATTTTTTATACGTCATCATCAAGGAATCAAAAGCCGATAAAGCTGATTACAAAAATGTTTATTTATCGCTCCAAAATCTTAAAGAATTTTGTATTTCAAAGAATATAAATTCCCTCGCTGTTTCTAGTAAGGAACTTGCCCAGGAACATCTGAAATTCGAATCTTTTAGGATCATGTTACGGTATATATTCAGAAATACCGGTATCAAAATAAACATTTATCATTGAAATATTCAAACTGAGTTATCACTCGATGAAATCAAACAGATATTGAAAGAGTATCACGTAAATCCTTTAGGAGGACATGAAGGTGTCCACCGGTCATATAAACGAATCAAACTATATTATATATATAAAAAATTCATTCGTTCTTGCGCAACGTGTCAAATGAATAAATGTTCAAAGAAAACTAAACTTCCGATGGCTATAACAACATCTAGTAGACCCTTTGAAAAAATATTCTTAGATATTGTGGGACCCTTAAATCAAACCGAACAGTTCAATAAGTACCTTTTGACGTTTCAAGATGATTTAACCAAATTTTCTATTGCCATTCCAATACCAGATCAAACCGCCCATACTGTAGCTTACAATTTTACCACGAGAATAATATGTCAATACGGAACACCAGTTTCATTAGTTACTGATCAAGGTTCAAATTTTCTCAGCGATATTTTCAAGGAAACATGTCGATTATTGAAAATAAAACAAATTCAATGCACCAGCTATCATCCACAAAGCAATGGCAGCGTTGAAAGATCCCATAGAACACTAGTGGAATATTTAAGAAATTATATAAACAAAGACATGAACAATTGGGATGAGTTCATGCCATTCGCTACCTTCGTTTTCAATACCACTCCACATACATCCACGGGTTATACTCCATTTGAGCTATTATATGGTCATAAGGCAATATTACCAACCTCCCTTACCAAATCTCCCGAATTATTATATAGTTATGATGACTATTACAACGAATTAAGATCACGAATGCAACACTCGCATGAAATAGCCAGAGAAACTATACTGAAACATAAAAAGATATAGCTAAATCTTATTATGACAAAAATTCCAAACCATTGAAAATATCTAAAGGAGACAAGGTATTATTGAAAAACGAGCATATTTTACCAGGTAAAAGTAAAAAATTACAACCGCCATTTTTAGGACCATACGAGGTCACATCCATAGATTCCGATACAAACTGCACAATTATGATCAAACGAAAGCCTACTAAAGTTCATTTCAATCGCCTAAAGTTATTCAATGAGCAAGAATAACAAGTAGATTACCATTGGGTACTCATGTTACAGATATCCAGGCAGTCCAAATGAGAAGTTTCCGGACCATTGTTTCCTGCATCCTAATCCTGCTAGAAATATACATAAACCATGCCTATGAAGTCAGTACGTATTACAACAATACCCCAATGCAATCAAGTCCTGGTCTTTATTACGAGAAAATCGGAAAACTAAGCCTCTACAATGACGAATGGAAATTATTGACATATCTTGAACTGGACGAATATCATAATGAGTTCAAATCAATTTTATTTTATAATGAGGAAGTTAGGAAATTATGTTCACTAGCTGTGCAACGTCATATAGAGACTACAGAATGTAGATCGTTTGTAAAAATTTAGACTATTCCATTAGCCGTATGGTAAATCAAGATAAATTAATTATGGAAATGTTGGGTGTTGATAGCAATGTAAGAAAAATTTCAAAACGAGGATTATTCAATTTTGTTGGCTCTGCATCCAAGACGCTTTTCGGCACTTTAGATACCGAGGATGCAGAATATTACAATAACCAAATTGAAAAAATAAAAAGTAATGAAAATCATATTTCTACACTATTGAAGGAGCAAATATCCATCGTTAAAGGTACGATACATGCTACAAACAAGACAATGCACCAATTTGAACAAAATGTTAGGGTATTACAATCCAAAGTTATAGAATTTCAGAAAACTCTCAATAATTTTAGTAATAATCAGAGTAGGATAGATCACAACTTTCAGGTAGCTTTAGAAATAAATGACTTAGTTACTATTCTAGAATTGATTGAAACAAATTTCAAGGAATAACAGGAAAATTTGTTAGATATAATTATTTATGCAATAAAAGGATCGCTTCACCCATTAGTGATCAGCCCGCTAAAGTTGATACAAGAATTATCTAAACTTCAAAGTTTTACAGATGAATTAAACTTTCCAGTCAGCCCTCTGATGGAAAATACCCATGTTTCGTATAATTTAGTGAAAACCAATGTATACTATTATAATAATAAGATTGCTTTTGTATTATTGATTCCATTGGTAGATTCACGCATATATGATATCATGAAAATCTCAAGCATCCCCACAAGAGTAACAGATAATAAATTTGCTTTCATTGTGTCTCAGAAACCTTTCCTTGTTACTGACGTTGTCAAACAACATTTTTTCATGATGAACGAAATTGAATTATCATCATGCAGATCTCCTATACAAAACACTTATATTTGTGAACAAACAAAATCAATTCTCTTGGTTCACCTTCATGGCGGATGTGAATCAAGTATGTTCGTGCCTACGAACGAAATTCCGAAAACATGCGAAAGAAGAATGATACAATTAGATTTTCCAATTTTTATTCAATTAGCAAATCGAAATTCTTGGCTCTATGCAGTACCGATTGAAGAATATATCGATATAAACTGTAAAAACAATGATAACCGTATCTCAATAAAATTACGCGGCACTGGTTAATTCCAAATGAATTCCAATTGTTCAGCATTTTCAAAAACAATGATTCTTACACCCCATCAGCAATATACAAACGAATTATTAATGAGTTACGTTCCACCTTTGAATATCACAAATAATATAAATTTCAATCTTAGTTTATTTGATTCAACTAGATTTCTGAAGCTCAGTGCTCCAACACTTGTTGAGTCAGATGATTTAAATGCACTTACAAAGTTGAGTCGAGACCTTGACTCGTTAGAAATCCAAGAAAGTCAAGCTGATACATCATTGTTCGATTCCAGGCCGTTATCTTTTCACGACGTATCAGTTTATACATTGTTAGCACTCATTTTATTAGGAGCTTTTGGTTACGGACTTAGGTCAAGAATTACGAGTATGTTTGCAAACAGTGGATTGAAACCTGATGACACAATTACTCATACTCAGCCATCAGCTGATATAGAAATTCAGGAAAGAAGTGAATACGAAGGAAAATCAGAAAATTGTAATAATCCGAGGTACAATTTTCAAAATTAAGGGGGAGATGTTGTGAAGTACCCTTCACACCCTCTACGAGGTGCTACTTATTTCATTAGTATTTCGAAATTACATTGTCATGATGTCATATTGCGATATTATAGATATTAAGTATAACAACCTCTATTTTTTGCTGAGGCTTTTGCTAATTCGCGAATAAGCCTGCTGAGTTCATTGTTCCACATACAATACCTCATGTCACTTTTCTATTGGTCGATTTCCATCACGCGATAGCGTCCTGGTGACGAGTATGCGTCTCTAAGCGTCAGCTATAAAATAGAGATCGATAGTATAATCGACACTTCAACAAATTCATTCATTGATTGATTATTTAATTATAACTTGATTACTGCACTAAGTATAATTCCTGTCTGTTGGTTGTGCCAAACGGCATTTTGTGGTGAACGCTTATTTTCTGGAATACATCTTTGGTGGAATAAGACTTGTTTAAGTTCTATCCTCCCAGTCCAACCCCAAACTACAACACCACCAAAAATGTTATTTAATAAAGTCAACAGACTATCATAAGGACATGTTTCGAGGGATTAATATCTCATCATCAGCTTACATAATATAAGAGAACATCTAGAGAAAGAATTACAAAGTTATCATCTTAACATAATAAAAAATGGAATGCTCAAGACTTACCATTGGTGAAAAAATTCATTAGTGAAAAATCGAAATCAATGTTAAACAGGAAATAGGGTGCACTAAGTGCGAACCTCTAATGTTAGGGAATTTTTAGAGTTAACATCCTCCATATCAAAATAGCAAAAATTGAAAAATTAAATGAATGTCAAGGAACCATCTTATCTCTTCAACAGGTGACAAGAAAGTGAACAAGTCTGATTGAAAACTACATAGCACAGAATAATAAATTATGTGGCAAGTGACAGAATGACAATAAACCATCTGATGAGTGTTGGCCACTTGTGGGATGGGTTGAATCGACCACAAGGCAGAGAGAGAACCGCAACCACGGGTAACTGAAGGTAGAAAAGAGGCAAATAGGAAGTTATGTGAAAACAATTTTAGAAAATCAAGGAATTAAATAATTTGAGACTATCAAAATGGGTTTGCTCATTGAGACATGCTGAATCTGGATCCCTAATGCATCTATTAATTTCAAAGGTTTCAAGACGATTAAGTTTTTTGCCTTTATTACAAAAGTGTAAAAATTCAGTACTAGAATCTTGATCAAAATGATGTTTTTCATTTATAACGTGATTAGAAAAGACAGAGTTGGAGTCAATGAAATCTTTATGAGTATTGTTGGATATTATACGGGCATGTTCAGCATTTCTGGATTTGATTTTTCTACCTGTTTGACCTATGTAACATTTTTTCAATTAGGTTCAGAGCATTTCAATTTGTATACATCTGACCTGTCTAAAGGTGGATGAGGATATTTTTCAAGTACAAAGATATTGGTCCAAAAAACGATAAAGAGAAATGTTTTGTGATATCTGGTTTTGCTGAAAGAGTATGTGAAGAAAACTTGTTAACATATCTATAGTATAATCTATTAATTGAATGAATTGGAAAACCATTGTTTATAGCTATTTGTTTAATAATGTTGAGTTCAGCGTTGAAATGTTCATCATTTAAAGGAATTGTAAATAAACGGTGGAATAAAGAATGAAAAGCTGCAAATTTTTGATTGTATGGGTGACAAGAGTTGAATGGAATAATATTATCAGTACTGGTGGATTTTCTGTAGATAGAAAATTGTAGCTTATCACATTTATGAATTATTAAGTCCAAAAAAGGAAGTTGATTGTTGGATTCTATCTCCATAGTAAATTTAATTCTAGGGTGAACTGTATTGATAAGATCTAAAAAGTTATTGAGGTCATCTAATGAACCATGAAAGATTTAATTGATTTGACTTTAAAAATTACATATTTTAGGATTAACAATCTGTTACATCCTGTGGAATGGGATTGTTTTGACTCCAAGTGCAGAGAGTCTACTGCCCATAAAGGTAATTTGAAATTTCACAAACTCTTAAACGAAATTCGCAATTTAAGTATCAACTACTCTCATCATTATCATCACTCTTATAATGTTCCACTTGAATATTCAAATTTTAAATTTCACAAAAGAATTCTTAATCTTTCTAATACATGAACGAATTTGAACGTTATTCTATAATAGAACTTTGTAGCGCATTCAACGATTTATTCCATATGGAGGGTGACAAGCTAACTAATAGAGTGTATTACGCATTCAATACCTACAACGGATGATAATCCAATTCACATTAAGCCTTATAGATTACCGTTTTTTCAGAAGGAGGAGATAAAAAATCAAGTTGAAAAAATGTTGGCTGATGAAATAATTGTTCCATCATCGAATTTTCCTTGGAATTTTCCTCTAGTAGTCGTAACAAAAAAACCAGACTCATCAGGTAACAAACGATGGCGTATTGTTGTAGATTTTCGCAAACTAAACGAAAAAACTATTGGAGATGCATATCCATTACCGAATATCACTGATATACTTGATCAGTTAGGAAACTCTAAATATTTTTCAACATCAGATCTAGCCAACGGGTTCCATCAAATTCCACTTTCTGAAAAGAACAGGTGTAAAACTGCCTTCAGCACTCCTTTTGGTCATTATGAGTATCAGCGCAAACCTTTTGGGCTCCGATCAGCGCCAAATTCCTTCCAACGTATGATGGACCATTGTCTAGCTGGTCTACAAAATTTGACATGTAGTTATCTACGGGAAATCCTTGGATAAACACAATTTTAAATTAAAGGAAATTTTTTCTCGTTTGCGGAAGTGTAATTTGAAAGACAAGTGTCAGTTTTTGCAGAATTCACTATGTTATTTAGGGCACATTATAAGCGAACAAGGTATTCTGCCTGATAGTCGAAAGGTTGATTGTATAAAAAGATTTCCTATACCTAAATGTTCAAAAGATGTAAAATCATTTCTAGGTCTTGCTGGTTATTATCGCCGTTTCGTCCCAAATTTCGCGAAGATAGCACAACCACTTAATAGTTTATTGAAAAAAGACGTTCATTTTATTTGGTCACCGTTGTGTACAGATGCCTTCGGAGAATTGAAGAATCAATTGCAAAGTCCGCCGATTTTGCAATATGCTGATTTTACTCGAGAGTTCATTTTGATCACGGATGCCAGTGGCGTAGCTATTGGAGCTATATTATCACAATGTAAGGTTGGCAGCGATTTACCTATCGCTTATGGGTCAAGAACACTTAGTAAAAGTGAACCAAATTATTCAACTATACAACGTGAACTCTTAGCGATAGTTCATTTCACGAAATTTTTCAGACCTTGTACGGTAGAAAATTTACGATAGTGACAGATCACAAACCCCTAGAATATTTATTTAACTGCAAGGATACGAATTCATTGCTTATGGGATGGCGTTTGTCACTTGAACAATTTGAATATCAGATTGTTTACAGAAAGGGAGCTAGTATCTCGAATGTCGACTCATTATCTCGAATTCATAAAATGTCCCTACGATCTGCAAAGTCTAATTTACAACAGAACCCGGATTCGCAAAATCCGCTGTCCTACGAAAATTATCTAGAAAAACTTGACAGTAGCATAATTTTGAACAAAAACATCCAAGAAAAATACGACGAAATCATATTGAATAAACTTCATGATTCCGCATTGTTAATTTTCACGAATAGAAATTTCACTTCTAACCGAATCCTAATTGATAAACTTGAAAACAGAAAACCACACATAAAAGAAATATCAGGATCAAATCGTGACCGAGTTCCAAGTTTGATTCCAGTACAGATAGACGACAACTGCAAGGTATTATATTTCATAACACATGATAATAATTCCAGACTTACTTATGAAGAATTTTATTATTTGTTGATTAAGCTGAAAAATTATTTACAACAATATGATATAAAGTGTTTTTCATTCGAAGATCCTACCCAGCATTCTGATTATTACAATTTGAAGTATTCAACCATATTTCCTATGATTCCTTTCATTTTCAAGGATACCGATATTTGCATAAAAATACACCAAAACAAGAGGAATGACAATTTGAGTCAAGAAGAAATCCAGAAAATCCTAAGAGAATTTCATGATTTAGCAATAGGATGACATAAGGGTATCAGTAAAATATATAAAAAAATCAAGCAATATTATTCGTGGCATAATATGCGAAAGGAAATCAAAAACTATGTCAAGAAATGTAAGTTATGTCAGAAAAACAAGTCCTCTAGAATTCCTAAACAACCCATGACAATTACTACAACAGCGACTAAACCATTTGAAAAGGTATCTTCAGATATCTACGGTCCTTTACCTGTTACAGAAAATAATAATAAATATTTGCTTACGTTTATGGATGACCTCACGAAATTTTCACTTGCGATTCCAATTCCTAATCAAGAATCATCTACTATTGCTGAAAGCTTTGTAAGAAATGTCATCTTGAAATTCACATTTCCAAAATACGTTTTAACAGACCAAGGTCCGAATTTCCTTAGTCAAGTTTTCAAGGATGTATGTGAAGTCCTCAAAATTCATAAAATTCAAACTACGAGTTACAGGCCTCAATCTAATGTTTCCTTAGAAAGGTCCCGTAAGAATTTGACAGAATATTCACATTGCTTTATGAATAAATAACAAAACGATTGGGGATACTTGGATAGATTATGCTATGTTTTGTTATAATACTACTATCCATTCTGCTACGAACTATTCACCGCATGAACTCATGTTCGGTTTTAGAATTGATCTACCGAGTGCTATAACCAGATCGCCAGAAATATGTTATAATTATAATACTTATTCAACCGAATTGAAAGCAAGAATGCAACATGCACATGCTATTGCCAGAGACAATATTATTAATTCTAAAGAAAAATGTAAATCCTATTATGACAAATCCAGTAAACAAACACATTGGAAAGTTGGAGATAGAGTCCTTTTGGAAGACGAAGCACACTATAAGGGCGAATGTGAGAAGCTCATGTCAGTTTTTACATGGCCTTTCGAAAATGTTGAAATCAACTCAGATGTCAACGTCACCATTTTGAAACATAATAAGCCTATCAAGGTACACATAGATAGAATTAAAAGTTATATTGACTAGATTTTAAGTCGGTAACAACAATTGTTATCATTTGAAACATAAGCTAACATAGATAAATATTTGATCTTACAGGTAAAACTAACCCGGAGATAAATCAACAAAATGAGAAGAGGAAGCAGTTCAACTTTAATTCTGGGTATATTGTTAGCAACATGGAATAATTATGCAACCAGTATAGATCCCTTGTATAACATAACTACTTTAACCAATTCGACTGGGTTATATATTACGAACAATTAGGAACAATTAACATTTATAATGATTCAGGAATTTTATAACGTTTCTTGATACAAACAATATTTACTTAGAATTCAAAAATATTCGATACTATTATTTTGAAATAATGTCCATATGTTCAAAACTCAGTGCGAAATCTATTGAAACCCGAGAATGTTTACAATTCTTGAATACCGTCAATGCTACCTTCACTGACCTTTCTCAACAAACGAACATGATACTGGACTACGTTGGAAAGCCTATACTAAACTATAAAAGAAAACTAGCTCTCATCAATGTCGTATGTGAAATATCTAAAAAACTCTTTGGCACTTTGACAGAGTCGGACGCACAGTACTATGATCAGCAAATTAAACTTCTCTGATGAAAGTCATTTATTCAATTTGATGAAAGAACAAACCTCAGTATCGGAATCATCCATTGATAATTTCAAAATAATCAATAAGGAAATCAATTCATTCAAACAAAAGCTTTCGGAAATTTCGAACTTAATGGAAAAGGAAAAAGAACTTCAAATTAATGCATCTCTAACAAATAATTACTAATTTTCGATTTCTGAAATTTTCTCTATGTTCATTCTGATCACAGAAAAATATACATTGGAAATCAACAATTTTCTCGATGTAATTTTATATGCCGAACGAGGACAGTTACATCCTCTGATCATAACACCTTTGAAACTTCTCACCGAATTAAAGACAATTCAACCACATCTGAAATTAGATGAAACCTTTCCTGTTTCTCTAGAGAGGAAAAATATTGATGTATTTCACAAATTCATTGATGTGACTATTTATTTCTACAAGGATAAATTGAGTTTTATTTTGAGAATACCTCTTATAACACAAACTTTCGAATTGTATAAAATGTCAGTTTTACCTATGAGAATCATGAAAAATTCTTATACTTTTCTGTTACCAGAAAAACCATTCATTAGTATAGATCAACTCAAACACAATTTTTTTTCGGCAACCGTCCGGAAAGTACGTACTTTCCAGACGATTTTTTTTTGAAAAAGTGGCATTTTTCCGGTCTAGTCCGGAAAGTACGTACTTCCCGGACTAGGCCGGGAAGAATCACATCGTTGTTGTCATTGTAAATATGAAAATCTTGGTAGTATGGTTTTGATAAATGCAGTTGATCATAACCATAGCAGCAAAATAACGACTGACAGCTATCTGACATAAAATTAGCTAACATTTCAATTTTTGAAAGTTTGCATGTTTTTCGGTCGCAATTATCGCAATAAACAATACTATGGAAAACAGCAGCGGTAGTGAGTTTGAAAATGTGCCTTACGAAATTTCCAATGCAGCAGCTGCTGCTACAGCTCAATTATTGCCTGAAAAATCAAAGTCCAGGTAACGAAAACGTTTATGATTTGTTCACGAAATGGATGGATATGAAGAAATGCAAAACTATTACAGAGGATGTAATTTTGGTTTATTTGGCGCAAAAATCTGAAACTGTCAAATCCTCTACCTTGTGGAGCATGTTCTCTATGTTTAAAAGTACCATTTTAGTGAAGAAGAATGTAAACATAGCCACTTTCCCGAAGGTTATCGCATTTCTTAAAAGGAAGAATGTTGGTTATAAAGCGAAGAAATCAGAAGTATTCAGCAGCGAGCAGATCAACAAATTCATTAGGGAAGCAGATAATGATACATATCTAATGCTAAAGGTAATTTCAACAAAATATTACGATTGTAGGATGTAAAAGTATCAACTTAATTTGCTTTATTTTCAGGTAGCAACAATTATTGGGATAGCTGGTGCGTGTAGACGGGAAGAACTAGCAAAAATGTCAATTGATCTAATAAACGACAAGGAAGACATGTTGCTTGTGAAAATACCAGATTCCAAAACACATATTGAGAGAACTTTTGTTGTTATTGGGCAAGAAAACCTGCTGTTGTATAGGCAATATTTATCTTTACGGCCATCCCATACTCCACATAACAGATTATTCGTGTATTACAAAAAAGGAAAATGTACGATTCAGCCTGTTGGTATCCACAGTTTTGGAAAACTCGGATTAAAAATCGCAGAATTTTTTAATTTACCCAATCCTAAAAATTATACAGGCCATAGCATTCGTCGAACTTCAGCGAGGTATTTGCTGATAATGGTGGAAACATCACAAATTTGAAGAGACACGGTGGCTGGAAGTCTACCAATGTCGCTGAAGGATATATAGACAATTCACTTACAAACAAAATTAAAATTGCCAAGACCATTCAAAAATTATCAGATGAAAACAATCAATGTGAAACGGAAACTTTACCTTATCGTTCTGACTTCAACAAAAGGCACTTAAATATACCAAGCATTTCAAACAAATTGAATCCATTCCGGTTGCCGAAAAAATTGTGTACGCAACACGCCCGAAAACAGTTTTTTTGGACTCGCAGACTTCCAGGACTCGCTACGCTCGTCCTTGAATTTTGTCCACTCATCCAAAAAAACAGTATTTTCCGGACTTGTTACGTGAATTACTATTTTGTTAGAAGAGAATTCTATTGAAAATGTTTTAATTTTCAATCCTGATTCATTTGTAGACAAAAGTTTCCAGTTTATAGAATGAATGAAATGTCGATGTGTGAAGCTAAATTATTTTACATGCCTAATTCTGTTCCAGATTCTTGTGATCAACGGATGATTAATATTAATCATACAACTTTTATTCAACTTACAGCAATCAACACATGGTTGTTCATTTGTCCAAAACCAGATACACTACACATTACTTTTTTGAAATCAACGATATCAGTCAATATCGAATCCATGGGAATATTCAAACTGAAACCTGGTGCGATATCTTATACAGAATCAATTATATTACATTCACAGCAAACATTTTCAAGCACCATAGGTACTCCAGAAATTATTATTTACACCCCTATAAATACAACAATTATTTCCGAAATTAATAAAATCAATTTTACTGAAACATTATCAATTTCAAAATCTTTGATACATACAGATCAAATATTGAATTTTGATAAATATAGTCGAAAAGTGAAAAAACTACTACCCCAGAAAAGCAAGTAGAATCTATTGAACTCGAAATTACTGAAAATGAAAAGAAAAAATGTATCAAGTGAAAAAAAAAATTTGCAACCTTTTGTAAGTTACAAATTTTTTTCATAAGGGGGAAGGTGTTGTGAACTGCTATGTTATACATATCACCCAATATATAATTAACCGATCAGTAACCTCTTGTTATTTCGTTCAACATTGTATTCGTTTCATGGAATATATGAGGCAGGTGCTTATTTGGCACTTATTCGACACTTTTAGTATAACAATGAACTGGGCAGTGAACCTTTTATCGATATATGTTTCTACCTTATTCAATGTATTTGTCTCTCTGTTTATCGATGATATGACGCGTACTTTTGCCACGTGACTTAGATGTTCTTTAAATTAAACTTGAGCAGGCCAGAAGCCGGCCATTGCAGTTAGATATTCCTACCAAAATTTCACCTGTACAACTCTGAGCAATTTGTAAACTCCACCATCAACGACATCGTAATATAAGTGTTAAGTTTTATAAGTGTTTTGCTCCACAACTTATGTCCACCCTTTCCCCAGCCTGACCGCTCGCAACCATGTGAACAATACTCCTTGACAGGTAGAATATATGCTTCATATATCATGAAAAGCTGTTGAGGTGTGAGGTAGCTTTTGACACACAAAAAAGAGTTTTTGTGAAGCAGTTATAGCAATAGACCTCACATGATCATCCCACAATAGGGTATTGTTGATGGTAGCATGCATAGATATTACTGCTTACGCTAGATCCGGCATCCTGTAATAATTTTCAGGTCAAGAGGGGTCTGCAAGAAAGTAGGTACTACATGATCACGTGGTACAACACATGTATGGACAAAAATAGAAACGACCATTCAATGGCCTAGTACTTTCAACCCCCCCGGACCTACAAAACAAGTAACCTGGATACTGGATCTAGCGTAAGCAATAAGATCTATGGTAGCATGGATATTGATGATTTCATAGGAATAATAGTGCCTCATATTAGACATTGTGAGGTCTTTCTTTTGTAAAAAATACCAGCTCTAGTTTTGGTTGAATTGAACTGAATTATGTTTTTCTATCCATACTCTTTTTATTAAATATACATCTTAGACAATCACTACTACTTGAGGAATTTTGAACATCTCTAGAGATGATCAATTGCAAAAATTGATGTAGATTCAATTATTGTAATTTGGCCATTTTTGCCAAGTGTCTTGATTTATTATTGATTTTTCTTTTTCTTTGTTCTTTTGCACAACATATGCTCAACCTAGAAATTATGTATGTTTTCAATATAGTCAAGGAAAATTCATTTTGATGATCCTTACAACCTAGTAGCTGTGAAGGATGAAAGTTTGATAATTTTTCTAGTATGACTGTTAATGGATGTCTAGATAAATCTGATTGAAACACACTAGAAATAGTTTTTTCAGCCTTAGTTAAAAATGTGATTATATGATTTGATGGATAAGTGAGAAATCCCCTACTCTTCTTTTTGATATAGGAATTAAATTGTTCATCCCCCTCTCCAATAATAGACTGTCTGCAGTCTGTACAGATAGTGGTTGTTTTGATTTTTTTTTATACATAACCACATAAATATGCAAATGCCTCATGAACCTCCTCAAATTCTTTTTCAATTTGCTGCATTCCTTTATTGAATTTTTTATCGAAAACTAATTTTTTTTCAGGTTTCACTTCTCCTACTTTTAGCAGTGATTTCATCATATCACCACCAGTAATATTGTTTCCTCTTGGTGGTATTATTAAAGAGTGCAGGGACATCAATCTGAAAATCTGTTCAACTTATATCGATTCTGGGTGAGAATTGCTGCCCCCTGCTCTGCTGCCCTCATCATATCAAAGAAATGCTGAAAATTACATTATTTTGTAACTACATATACGGATTTTGTGACTTCACATTACCTCCAAATGATCTTGATTTATTCTGGTAGTCATCAAGTAATGAAAACCTAAAGTAGATAAATATTCGACCAAATCAAGTGTGCAAGAAACAGTGGCCTGCAATCCATGAAAAGTAGATTTGGAGAGAAAATTATCAGGAGGACTGCATTGCTCCCACAAATCCAAATAATAAAGAAAGTCTTCCAGTTCCTAGAAAAATGTATGGTAAGTCTCAATCATTATTTCAACACAAATTTATGATTTCTCAAGTCATTAACACCAGATAGTATTTTTATAACTCACTTTATATTGGTTTGATTGGTATCTCAAACCTGTGATTGGTGACGAAGAATTCATAATATCAATCAATCTGTCAATCCTTTTACCGAATACAATTGTTGCATCTGTGGATGCAAATAATGGGACCTTCTCCTTATAATTTTTGAGAGCTAAAGCTGTGGTGTTACCCAATAGCTACGGCTTTGTTCTGGTTGTTTCACATATAAATTTTTTTATGTAACAAACAAAATCATATTTCCTAACCATGGTTCAAATATTCAACTTGAATATAGTTCTATCACAAATTATTTGGTTATATTACACCTTGTCTGAAATGATTTGAATTAGGTGTGTCATACCTAACTTACACATTCATAAGTACATAAAATGGTAAAAGTTTACTATACTGAATAAGGAGCTGAACTTGAAAATTTCAATTCAACATGAAATACCTGGAATGCTAGTCGGGTACACATTTTTTCACCATATTTTGGATGAATGTGGCTGGGAGTTGAGTTGTATGCAATTTTGAATTCCTTGTTTGATTCGTATTTTTGGAGTTGTTCAAAATGTGAGTGATGAACTATACCTTCTGGCACCTAAAATTCACATTTTAATGGTAACTTTTCGATATAATCTCATATGAAATTTTATTTAGTAGCTTCAGCATGAGACACAATGAGTTTTACATGATGGAATGGAAATAAAATGAAAAAAATTTAATAGATGCAGCAGATTCTTGACAGTACAATATCTCAGATTTTTTGATAATCCTGAACTCTTACATCAACATCCCAAATAACACATGAATATTATGAATAAATGATCGAATTACTGATATGGCATACCTGAAATGGTTTTTTGCTTTCTAGATTATTACGCAGACATTTGATGAGGTGAGGGAAGTCTGAGCACATCCTCAGTTTTCGACTTGGGTCTACGGGATGTTCACACCAAGGTTCCAATGGGTTATGGACCCCCAAGATGTTTCCACATTGTACGGTTCCATGTTGCCCCATTACTAGTAACTGTATCTATTCTCAATCCTGAGTTCTCACATAAAATAATGCATTCCAGGATAATTTTTGCCTGGATATCTCCGTTAATGTTGCCTTTTGTCAAGAAACATGCCAGAGCCTGCAAACCCTGACTTGCAAAAGGATGGAACATTATGACTAGGGCATGGTCCCCAAGAGTGTTCTCTATTTTTTTGGGTATATAACAGCCAAGATCGACGAAACCAATGAAGTCCATCATGTTTTTACCGAATTTTTTGGTTGGAGTTATTTTGCATTCATCAATTAGCAGGCAACCATGTCTTTGCCACTCCTCATAATTTTGTGTTTTTATTTTTATCATGTTGAACACTTCTTTATGAAATCCAAATGTACCATCTATGCTTTTCATGTACCTGAATTATTGTATTTTATTTTCAGTATTCAAGTGTACCAAAAGTGCTTGTTCATCAAATGTGTTGCTTCTGTTACCATTATTGTATACAGTAAACTACCAAATCTACATTTATTTATTCTGAATGGATGTGATGTATGCAAGGTATGCCTTATTTACCACCAGAAGGTGTTTCAAATATGGTGTACAAGATAATGATTAGCAATAGGGGAAATCATTATAAACCTATATTTTTATTATTTACAGCAACCTGTGATACTATGAAAAAATTATTTCATTTGGAGGATGTATGAATTTAAAAATAAATAAATCGATATTGCAGGATATTTCACAGTAATTTTTAACTAATTTTATACAGAAAAGTGAAATAACTTGAACTTACCTAGATAGTGTACTAAGTGATGGAAGTTATAATACATTATTATTTCTTAAATGGTTGTAAAGTTTGGTACCTTTAATTTTTATGAGTATACACTCATACACCCATTCTAATGTATATCTATTGCCAGTCTTATGTGTTTTGGCTGCCTTGAGACATGTTCGAATCATTTCCTTTTGTGTTGCTGGCATATTTTGTGTGAATGATTATAACTTATTTTCGTCTATCTTCTCTTTCTTCAAGTTTAAGATTACATTCTTGAAGTATCTGTTTCTGTTTTCATTATATTTTAGAATCCTCATTTTATTTTTACTTGAAAGCATGTGTTTATTTTTTTTCGAAGTTTTTCTTCTCAAAAAATATTTATAATTCGAACAAGGTTTACATACTTTTGTTCTTTGAAAAACACAACAGGACTTGCTTTTTCCCGCGTAAAATTTTGGAGTTTTCTAACTTCAGAATATAATCTAAAAACTTGGACAGTGTTTCTACAGGCTTAGTGAAATCTATCCATGTATTTTTTACTTTTGCTCTTATTCCTTCCCTAGTAGTGAGCAAAAGTCTTTCAATTGAAACTTCATCATTTTCAATAAACATCTTCGAAAATAAAATATTATCATTTGTTTTATGAATACCCCAAGTAGCAGGAATGGGAATGGATGGTAATTCAGATTTCAGGAGGATATCAAACAAACATTCATTTTCCGAAATAGGTTCAGGTTGAGGATTGGGATCATGATGGTTAATTTCCATGATTTCAGGTAGGGTGCAAGTTTGAGAGGTGGAAGGTTCTTCATTGGGGATACTGGAACATTTTCCTTGCATATATTTTCAATGAGTCTACAAAAGAATGGAATTGAATCAATCGAAAATCATCAACTGAATAACTTTTTATTAAAATGTTGAATATATTTCAGAGCTTTGTTTCTCTTTGTTTTATTTTCCAAAATTAGTGAATACATTTTCTTTGAGTGGAAAATAAATCATTGTGTGTGAAGAATGTATCAATTATAATGAAATCTCAGGAAGAAGTCCATGGCATCTCAAAGTGGAGTGGTAGATATCAAAGTAGGAAAAAAGCTCCAAGTCATCTCCACATCATTTATTAGAACAAGGTTATAGGGAACATGTTTCGAGTACATATGTACTCATCATCAGCCCGAATAAAAATGATTGCTACAAGAGAACATGGGGTAAAAATTATGGTCTTTATAAGAAGTATTACTAGTACTCTCTTGAAGATGAAAAAATTACATAACAAATGAGAAAATCATTGCAGGAAAATTTTAAACGGGGCCCTGTACCCACAAATTAGGGATATCAGGACGGTAACATAGTGAAAATGGATATATGCAATATCACAAAGTACATCATCAATAGCATCGACCACGACATTTTGCAATACAAAATGGCTGTAATGGAACCGGAAATATGGTTATAGAATGTGACAATGACATTACTATGACTTATGTGACAAGTGATCGACATAAAGCATGAAACAACAATAAGTTAAATCAAGTAATTATGATGAAAGATATTGACATAAAATACAATGGCATATGGCACAAAACACTTTTCTCTGGAAAACAATCAAAAATTGCATTGGTATGAAAACATTGGAAATTGAAAAAATTTTTGACAATCAGAGTGTGTTTGTTCATTAAGTGAAATTATATTATTGTTTTTGATGGAAGAATTAATCTCATAAATTTCAAAAAGATTCAACAAGGGGCCTTTGTTACAAACATGTAAAATATCTATATTCTTATTGATATCAAATTGGTGTGTATATTTACGATATGGAAGGCAACGACGATTTTTTCAGACGTTTTGTGCCTTGATCCTCTGCAGGAAAATGCTTTGAACATATACGACCACACGGACGTAAATGTTTTCTAATTGCATCCTCCCATTTTTCTCATGGTATTGTCCTACATAAATATCAGTTATAAACATTTTATTCAATCCATTCTAAATGCAATCGAAATATATTAACCTTCATGATTCTGTATAAACGCACAGGAGAAGCTTCACACTGTCCACAAATTATACAAAAATACATGTTTGAACAAAATAAACTAAAAACGAAATATCAACGAACTGAAAAAACTACTAAAACTAGGAACAAACAATAACAAAATAACGGTTAGTACTAATACGAACACGAACTTTCAATTTTCCAAATTTACTGGGAAATTTCAAATTTTCAAATGGTTTGACAAATCACAGGCCGAAAAATCTGCACGGAACTAAAATATCATAGGATTCGTGTACAATTTTTGATGAAATCGAGTGACAGAACCGTCAGTTCGCCATATGTTGTCAATGTTTTGAAGTGTGGCCATCAAAAAACTCATCCAGTGATTTTGACGAAAAACAATTGAAGAATGCACACACCAGGTATTGTAAGCATCTCAGGTATTACTATACGATGTCCCCACATTATTATACCATGATCAATGTGAAGTTCTTGTCTCTTCTGATAATAGGGTATGATGTATCTTTCCTTATTCCTTTTCCATCTTCCACTTTCTATATATTCTTTCACTTGACTCAAAACATTGTATTTTTCGGTTTCTATTTTTTCCTTATCATTGTTTATAGGCCAGTTGCTCACAGATTCCGTAAAATGAATGTAAGTTGCTCTCCTAGCAGCTTCTTCTGATGTGGTTTCTATTTCCACCGGAGCTCGAGACATGAAATCTGCGACTGGATTATTTACTCCTTTAATATGTTCAATAGTATAGTCATAGTCAAAAGATGAGAGAAATAAGGCCCATCTTTGCATGCGATTCGCTGACATCTTGGGTATACCCCTACACTCACCAAACAGAGCCACTAATGCTTTCTGATCAGCCCTTAACTTGAATTTGCTGCAACATAAATAATGATAGAATTTATTTACAGGAAAATAGATTGCAAGCGCTTCTTTTTCTACTCTCGAATATTTCTTCTCTGCTGGCATGAGTGTCCGGGATACACACGCCACTGTTTTTTCTCCTCCATCCTTCATTTGACATAAAACTCCAGATATTCCTTTATCGTTAGCATCAGTGGTCACTATTATGGGTAGATATGGATCAAAATGAATGGGACATTTATCTGAAGCTATGATGTTTTTTATTCTCGTAAAAGCACTCTCACAATCCTCTGACCATTGAAATTTTGTATCAGATTTCAAAAGTTCATGAATTGGTGCTAAAATCTGGGCTGCATCTGGGATGAAACCATTATAATAATTTACCAGACCTGTGAAAGCTCGCACTACGGTTATGTTCTTGGGTCTGGGGGCATTTATAATAGCTCCCATTTTGTTTTCTGTTTTTCTCAAACCATCTTTCGATATTTTGAAGCCTAAATATTCAACTTCTTCCTTGAAAAATTCGCACTTTTCTTTTTTGACTGTTAAACCCGCTTCATCTAATTTCTCAAACAATTTTTCTAAGTTATTTATATGTTTTTCAGTTGTTTCTCCTGTGACCAAAATGTCATCAAGGAAATTTATTACACCATCTGAGCATTTCAATAGATTTTCAATTTCTCTTTGAAATAAGTTGCTGGCACTCTTGATACCAAATGCCAGCTGGTTTACAGCATATAGTCATCTATGTGTGTTCCAGGTGAGAACTTTACTTGACTCCTCATACATAGGAAATTGCATGTACGCCATCTGTAGATCTATCTTGGAAAATTTTTCTCCCTTCCTCATTCTGTCCCAAATTTCATTTATTTTATTGAAGCGCCTTATATCTATTGACAAACGTCTCTGGTTAGACATGTGATATTAGATGTTATGATAAGAAACGGATTACTGTTTTGAATGTTCCTCAAATATTAGTAATAAACATCAGTTACTATCTACAGTATCTACGCAGAATAGGTAGTATGGGGTTCATCTTCTCATCATATTAAAAGCAGCTATCCAATTAATGAAATTTCCTTACCGAATCTCCCACGCAGCAGAATTAATTCCCTAAAATTTTTTTTCTCGGTTTCCCTCGGTTTTTGTTGATAGAAAATTATCCCGAGTCGAAGACGAAACAAAAACATTCGTGACCTTGAAAAAAATTATCGGTGATAAATCTGCTGCTAGGGAGATTACAAGTGAATATTTTCTGATGAAACTGGCGCATGTGGTATCTAAGTTTTTTTCAATCGAATGCTCATAATCCATGAGATCAAAGAATTATGTTTGAATATTATCATAGCACTTGATATCGCTCAAATATTTTCTTTTTCTAAAATGATGTTTCAAAGTTTTATACAGTTTTTTCATATCTAGACGCGTATGGAATGCAAGTTAATTTTTTCGACATTATGAAAATTTATTGAATTTATGTAATTCATCAATAGTAATTGAATCACTGAAAAGGGGAATGTCCACCCCCTTTATTGAAAAAATATATATGAGAGTAGTAAAGATATTGTAATGTATTCAGATCGATATATTTGTTTATCCGAATGTACGGCACTGCTCGAGTATTTATTCACGTATACCAGAACTTTTTATATTCTCTTGTTTTTTGTTACCTATTCGATATGAACCAGATAGCGAGCAGTCTAAAAGGAATGTTCTTTGAAAACAGTCAATTTATGGAAATATGTTGGGAAAATCCGAGTTTCCTTCATAATAACAAACCACCCAACGTAACATTGGCGACGAGGAAAAGTGAGATACAGTTACCAAATCATATAAATGGCGAATTTGGGACACATCAGAGAGTTCGATCCTCATAATAGTGATTGGACCATCTTCATTCGTCGACTGGATAACTATTTCACAGTGAATAGTGTCACGGACAACCCCAAGAAACGTGCTATACTATTGAACGCTCTTAGCGAGGAGGCCTACAAATTGATCTACAACCTTTCTTTACCAAACAAACCTGAGGAAAAGGAATATGCAGACAGACTTGGTGAAAATGTTTGACGATCATTTCAAAGCCAGTGAATGTGTGTTCGCCTATCGTTATGAATTCTACAATGCGACTAAGGCACCACAGGAAAGTTCGGCCGAATGGGCCGCGAGAGTGAGAAGCCTTGCCTCATTTTGTGAGTTCGATGGGAATGTACTCGATATGGTCCTGAGAGATCGTTTCGTTATTGGTTTCGAAAAAGGAGTAGTCCAAGACAGGCTTTTCGAGGAAAAGAAAGACTGCACATTCAGCGGAGCCATCCACATAGCATCTTGCAAAATAGCAGCCAAGCAAAATACCTTGTTGGAAGGACCAATGGTTAAAGTTGAACCGGGTGTTCATCAAGTGTCACACTGGAAGCAACGACATGATACGCGTGTTACACAAGGTCGACCTTCAACAAGTGGAAGTGCAAGTGCGAATCAAAAATGTGCTGTTTGTGGAAGGGGCAACCACCTCACAATCAAGTGTCGATATCGCCAGTTTACGTGCAATGTGTGCAAGGTAAAAGGGCATTTGGCACCAGTTTGTCCAAGTAAACAAAATAAAAAAGGAAATTCAAGGAATTTTCAAAATTTTCTCGAAGTAAATGATGATGAATGTTTTTCAATATATTCATGTTCGGTGAGTTATGAACCTTATTATGTCAGAGTCATGATTGATGAGATAGAATATTGTTTTCAACTGGACTCGGGAGCTAGTATTTCAGCGGTTTCAGACAACTTTTATTCAAATAACTTTCAAGATTCATTTCCATTGATTCAATCAGAGAAAATTCTTCATTTTTATAATGGTAATAAAATGAAACCATTAGGTTTTTTTCAGGCTAAAGTTTTTTACAATAATGTTTTCCATATGATAGATATTTTCGTCATAAAGAATGGAGCAATTCCAATATAAGACTACATTGTGGTCTTCAAATAGTGGCCGTCCCGTGGGTGGAGTGTCAACTGGCCTAGTGCAACTGATGAGGCTTGGCGAGCCGAAACAGACTGTCTTGCACCAGTTGACATTCCACACACGGAACGGATTCAACCTACAACCTGTCTCTTCATACCCTTGCCCTGTGTGCTAACACAATATCCTTCTCTCCTTTTTTTGTTTGTCTTGTGGTGAACCACACATCAAGGTGCAGTCGGGCGACGTAGGTGTAGTAACAGAGACATCTGTACTCCTGCGTTGTTACCCAAGAAAGCACGTTCTGTTTAGTGCTAGTAGGTGGCACTGTACCAAAAATCCGTATTCCTCACTGTTTAAGACTGCATTGTGGTTTTCAAATAGTGACCGTGTCGTGGGTGGATTGTCGACTGGCCTAGTGCAACTGATGAGGCTTGGCGAGCCGAAACAGATCTGTATTGCACCAGTTGGCAATCCACACACGAAACGGAATCAACCTACAACCTTTCACTTCATACCCTAGCTCTGTGTTCAAACACAATATATTTCCTTCTATATATATGTATACAGGGTCGCTGATATGTATGGAAACGGTTGATTATTTCCTAAAGTAAGATAGCTAGCGAAAAATGTTAGGATACAAAAGTTCAGGACGAAACAAAGTTGCTTTTTCTCTAATGGGACGCCCTGTATATTATACCACATTTCAATTCTGCTCGAAATTCTGAACCAAATTGATGAAGCGCTTCATTTCCTAAATTCAACCGATTTCGAGATAACCAATTTTGAAAATAACTTTTTACTACTCTCAAATTTATTAAAGAAAAAGCACGAAATGATGCATATTTATTATGAAAGTCACAAAAGGTGGAGTATGTGGATATTATGATTACAATTTAATTATAATTTTTTTACAGAAAATAAAAAAAGCATAATTGTTCAGGGTTGATTAAAATGCAATTAAAACAATAAAATGTATTTTTTAATGAATGTCCAGGATATTTAAAATTTTATGAAAACAATAGTTAAGACAGGAGGAAAAGAGAGAAAACAAGTTTTAATAAACAACAAATTTTTCTTTGAAATTCTATTTAATAAGGTGCTCAAAGTGTTCACCATTTACCTCCTGACAGTAATGAACTCGCTGAACAAAATTTTGTAGTGAATCTAAAATCATGTGAGGAGGAATGGTAGAAATTTCATGCCTTATTCTTTCTTGCAACTCTTCGATATTTGGCGGCCTATTTTTGTAGACTACATTTTTTATGTGACCCCCTAGAAAAAAGTCAAGTGGGGTCATATCGGGAGACCTAGCTGGCCATTCAATTGCTCCCCTGCGTCCAATCCATTTATTAGGAAAAGTTTCATCTAGATATGCCCGTACCATACGTCCAAAATGTGGGGGAGCCCCATCTTGTTGAAACCATATTGGTTCTGCCGGCAAATTGGGATTGTTATTATTCGGGAATAATCGTCTAAGCTCTGGAATAATATGCTGTTGTAAAAGTGATAAATATCGTTCAGAGTTCAAATTTCCGTTTATAAAATAGGGTCCTACGACGTGTCCACCAATAATGCCGTTGAGTGTGAACTTCCTCCATTCAATGTGGATTTTGGTCTGACCAATACCTACAGTTGTGTCGATTCACGTGCCCGTTTAAACAAAATGTAGATTCGTCAGAAAACAATATGTGGTTGACAAAGTTGACATTTTCGCTTAATTTATCCATAATAACTTCACAGAACTCGATTCTACGATCAAAATCGTCTTCACTCAATTCTTGTACCAAATGAATTTTATATGGATGGAATTTTTGCAGTTTGCAAATTTTTTGAATGGAATATCGACTCATGTTATGATTCAAAGCCCTCTGTTGTGCCGAATTTATTGGATTTTCCACCACTTCTAACATGACATTCAAAGCATTTTCTTCATTGGTAACGCTTACTGGTCTTCCACTTTTTGGTCGATCTTTGACATTTCCAGTTTCATGAAAACGCTGCAATGTTTTTGAAACTGTTGATTTAGAAATTGCTTCCCGATTTGGATGCAATTCATTAAAAATATTCACTACTTGGTCACAACTTCGTCTTCTATCACCGAATCCTATGATCATTGAAATTTCAATACGCTCAGTATTAGTTAAACGTGCCATTTTTGCGCGAAACTTATTTACACTAAATGTATTTTTGACATGTGTTGTCAAGATCATCACTGTTAGACAAAAGAACGACGCGGCGTTGTTATGGAGCTGGAAACTTTCAAAGGTAACTTGATGGACTATGAACTTAATGGACTAACATTTTTGGATAATTTATTATAAGTTATTTTCAAAATTCGATATCTCGAAAACAGTTGATTTTAGGAAATGAAGCGCTTCATCAATTTTGTTCAGAATCTCGAGCAGAATTGAAATGTGGAATAATATACAGGGCGTCCCATTAGAGAAAATACTTAATTTTTCTACAACTTTTGTATCCTAACATTTTTCGCTAGCTATCTTACTTTAGGAAATAATCGACCGTTTCCATACATATCAGCGACCCTGTATATAGCATGTTAAAGAGTACTCTTTGAAATTTGTCCAAGCTTTCGGAATTTTTATTTTATTCCATCATCAGGGAAACTAGAAAACATGTGACATCATAACAATGTAAAGATAAAAACACGAATAAGTAACTTACATCTTCTGTGAGATTGTTTACAAAATTTGTAGGTGAAAATTAAAAACATTGACATGGACAATGTATTAAAGCGATTTTAACCGAAATAACATTTTTGAAATTGTTGGAACACAATAAACCTTGTTCCAACACGCAACACGTGCAACACGTTAACCTCGTAGGTAAGGTAAGGTAAGCTTTATTCATTCCAAGAAGAATTGCATAATTCTTATTATAGAAACTATCCAAGTTAACCAGTTCCGGTGGCAGGGAAGTTGCAGGGAATTACTATCGTGGTGATGCGACTTCACAATGTTGATATAAAAAAGGCGCTACAGTACTTATTGGCGAGTGCTTAATGTCCGCAACCTCACATATCGCCAATAAGTTGCCAGAATATCGCAATAAATATCTATTTCAGTTACCATATACTGCAATTATGCGACGTCCCTTTATGGTAGAACATTAAACATCTATGGAACAATAGTGTAAACATCGGAATGAAATCCAATAAAACTTTCGTGAACGTTGAATCCGCGAATTACCATACACATCGCAAAAGGTCATTCCATTTCACGTTGATGAATACGTGAATGGAATGTCTAATATCGCTTTCGAATATGTAAATTAATTTTTCATTTTATAATGGATATCAACATAATGTTGATATTGTGAAGTTCACTGAATATCACTGGGGACAGTCGGTCAGAGTTCCATTCTTGTGTTTAAATGGTAATTCTTATGTGAAGTATTTGTTACATTTGGGTAGATTATATGCGGTTGTTGGTAAGGAGCGCCATCTCTCGATTAGGTATACCCAATTTGAATAGGCACTGCAGGTGATATAATTTATTTCTGCATTCGATAAGCATTTTCGGATGTCGGGTAGTACTGTTACAAATTCGATTATGCATTTTCGTAAACTAAATGAAAAACAAAATCATAAAAAAATCAGATTTTTTGTTTTGAAATGAAATATCTCTTGCAATGTATGAATTTCATCCCTAAAATAATCAAAGTTCAAATTGATGCTATGTTTCACATTCTGGTGCCCAATCAAATGCCTGGATCATGAATTATCGCGAGATATCAATGTATCCAGGACTTCAGGAGACCGAAAGACAGAAATGTAATAAGATGGCAGAGGTCACAATCATGTTGAGAAAGTTGTGTCCCATCTTCTCGCAAAATATAATCGGTAGAAAGTAAATGACCGATTTTCGATCATTTTTATAATGCACCAAGAGTAGGTACAGCTTTTGCCCATGAGATGAATATGCCAATTATTGAGATACTGATGAATTCATTCCATTTGGATATTCCACACTGTATATTCACGATTTGAATATCATTTGATCATTACCAATCTGATGAATGTTTTCAATTACATATTTTACGTCAATATTATAGAGTTCAGTAGCTACCAAAACATGAGAATTGAAGCTAGATGGCGACTGGCAATTATGGAATGCATAATGCATATTCAGATGAACCATCAATCAACATAAAATGTGCGCATGAAGTTGATCGTTATGTTGTCGCCGCGTGTCTTCAAATAGAACATCTTAAAAAATTTACAAAAAGACTTCCTCAAGTAGTTGCGCGGCTATAGTTAAAGGAAATTCACTAATGATATATTATTTAAAATTCGAATAATATCACGAGTTCGATATTCGATAAAAGTGAATAGGAATATGTCGTATAGTATTAGCAATGTGCACTTCATTGAAACTTCTCAATATATTGTCGCATGCGATTCCAATAGAATTTGATTTGTAGAATTCGCAGTGCCAACAATAAGCGGATGTTGATGTCCACGTAGCGAAGTTCTCAGTAAATCTTTGATAAGTCGCCAAGATGATTACCATTGTTGCAATATTTTTCATTCCCTGCGATTTACTGTTACTTTTTTGGTTGACTGGGATGCTATATCTTATATAAACTAAAACTAAAGAAACAATTTAAATCTAAGAAAAAAAAAACGTTCTTGACAGTATTAAATTAACAGTAACAAATTAACAGTATCCGCATCAATTAATGCATAAACAAAATTAGAGAGATAAATGAAAAACAACAGAAACACACTGTAAAGAAAAGAGGAATTGTCTTATCTTATATTTGAAACTGGAGAGAGACATAGGATTTTCTCTGATGTTTATTGGAAGTTTGTTATACATTTTCACACCTTCATGATATAATGATTTTTGTCCAAATTTGGACCTTACAATAGGCATGTATAGATTTTGGTTTTGTCTGGTTTTGTATCCATGAACATTCGATACAGATTCAAGTTTAGAAATTGATTGTTTGCGTCGCGTTTTAATATAGTGAATTTACAATACTATTTTGAACTGATATATTTTTTTCAATGACAGATATCCTCTCCTACCGAATAAATCATTTGTCGGATGTCTAAACGGTAATAAATGTATATTCTTTATCGCTCTATTTTGTAAAGTTCTTAACGGCATAAGTAAGGTTTCATTAGCGGTACCCCATACAGATATTAGATATTGAATGTGACTATAGATGTATGAATAGTATAATTGTTTTCTCGTACGCAGAGAGATGAAGTCTGAAATCCTATACAAAACTCCTATAAAAGGAGCAATTTTTTTACGCACACTATCGACATGGTTTCTCCAAGATAAAGTTTCGTCAATTCGAAGACCTAAATATTTTGTTTCTTTCTTGTATTTCAAGAGCTCTGTACCTAGAGGTATGGAAATCATGTCATGATTTTTTGTTGATTTCCCCAATAACATATATGTTATATCTCAAGTTTTTAACTTGGGTTTTTAAAAACATTATTATTTATTTTGGTGGTATTTACCACCAACTTTATTGAGCACTGACAATATAAAATATAAAAGACTATTCAATAGCTATTCAGTGACTTTCAGTGACTTTCAGTGACTGACTAACTTGTTTACAATTCTAATATTTATACATGAAAATATGCTGACGGTTCATGGAATCTTCTGGAAGCTGCTGAGTCTTGTTTACCATCTCATATGGCGACGTAGATTCTACTGCGTAGATACTGCGACACAATGGGATGCTTCTTCTTAAGGTGACTCCTTGGTAAACATCCGCTGAAGATGACCTTCTAGGTTGACAATGGCTTCTTGTTCTATCTTGATATAACAGCTCCCCATTAATAGAAAAAGTTGATGCTATGGCGACAACTTTCAATTGTCTCGAAGTTCTATTTCTTCTTCTGCTTCTTCGTGGATACTTGGCCTTTTCTTGAGGATTTTTGGTAAGTACTGGGTGAACCTTCGAAGTGGCTTCGTTGGTCCTTGAGGTGGGTATGGCGGATAATCTCTTGGTAGAATGGCTGTTTGACGTCTTCTTCTTCGGCGGCACTTGCAGTACAGGTAGAGTACGATGAGTCCAATTATAACGGTGATTGTGGCATAGGTGAACCATGAAATGTGTTTTGAAACAAAAGGTTCATTAATTAAATCATCAAGATCTCTAGAATATTGGTCCAATTTATGTTTGGCTATTTCTAGGTCGTCTGCATTGATATTATTGATTTTCAATGGTTTCAATTCTGGTGGATGAAACTGATTTGGAATATCTGCACAACAATCGTATGGTAATAATACAGGGTGTGTATTATATGAAACATTCAACGTTTCTCTCGATGAAGCCTGTATTTTTGTGACTCCCACAAATGCATAACAGTTCAATTGGATTTTTAATATGGAGTTTCTATAAATTATTTCGGTTTTCGAATTTCTACCTGGACAGGTAATAGTTATGTGCAATGGATCTGCAACAGTTATTAGCCATACATTTTCTTCTAAGATTTGAATATTATATCCTTGTCCGAATATTGGAATGCTTTGACAATTTTCTGGAATTTTTGCAATATTTTTCAAAAGTCTTATTTCGCATTCTGAAGTGGTATCAATCGGATATGAAAATACGTTATTGCGTAATCGTTTTCTGAACGATATTGGTTTGCAATTTGAAGGATCTTCGATTGTGAGGTACATTAAAGAATCATCGTCTTTCGCGATATATTTATGATTCATAGAAAGTATGTGATGAAGACCTGTTCTGTTATCATATATTGGTATAGGATATGAACGAAAAAGAGTGTACAATTGAGGTTCGGTTAGTGGTATTTTTAAAACAAATACAATGTTATCATTAATTTGAAATGCTTCTAATTCGATAATTTCTAAATATTGGGCAACAAATGAAATTTGAGCTGGTATTGGCAAAACGTTTTTATGTAGATTCTGCGATATCTGTTATTGATGAATGAATAATATTGAGCCGTGAAAACGTAATTGCATTCAAAATATCATTGAGATTTTCTTGAATGAAAATATATCTTTCCATAAGTTTTTCGCAAATT
Organism: Chrysomela aeneicollis; assembly: GCA_029955515.1. Lineage (NCBI taxonomy): Eukaryota > Metazoa > Arthropoda > Insecta > Coleoptera > Chrysomelidae > Chrysomela > Chrysomela aeneicollis. The sequence continues at coordinate 1,649,383 of JARUHQ010000031.1, read as the reverse complement.
TCATAAAGTTTCATTTTGGAATTTAATATTGTTACTTCGTCATAAACTTCCATTATTGAATTTCGTATTGCCTCTATATCATCATTGAATGTTTTTTCATCGATTTGGATTTTTTGTATACTTGAATTAAAGTTTTTAATAACAGAACTTGTGACTGAAATTTGATTTTTCAATAGATTTTCCAGTTGGTGTTCATCATTATTTAATTTATTTATGCAATCAGAATAATATTCTCCGTCACTGGCGTCTAGATTTCCTGTGATCGTTTTAAATATGGAACCAATGCCATTTAAGATTCCTCTTTTATATCTTTTCGTATCTAATAATATTTCTGAAAATTTTTCCTTAATCAATCTTGATGTTTGTAACAAGAGACTAACATGTGTTTTAACTTCCGAATGAAATGGTTTCGCGCCATTATTAAGCATCATTATTATTGAATCGAGAATTTTCTCGTTGTTATCAAATGCTTCTCGTAATACAGTGATATCTTTGTTCACTAGTAATGTCCACTTTGAATGGGATATGCTGATATACGTTTCTTCATGATAGTAAATTCCAACGGTGTTATTTATAGGAATTATCTTATACTAGGCGATGACTGAACCTGAAAATAAATTAATTTTCATGGAATAGTTTCATTCTATCGAAATTTACTTTAGTGTATTGATTTGTATTTGGATTATAAAGTATTGCTGAATTTTTGAAAATTTCCTTGATTTCAAATGGTCCATTGAATTTATTTTCTAGTTTGCTTTTGATTTGCGATTCCTTTATATAGACTTTATTTCCAACGTTATATTCGTGAGTTTTTGTAATATTTTCATCGAAACGTATTTTTGATTTTAATTTCTTTGCGTCAGTTTTTGCTCGTGCTATATTATAGTAATGTGATATACGATTATTTAAGTCTCTAATATATTTAGTAATGAATTGTTCTTGATTATATAATCTTTCAGGGGGTCTTCCTGAAGTATGTCCGAAGACTAATTCATAGGGTGTTAATCCGTGGGTTTTGTTTTTCGCTGTAATATAAGAGATTATTGCGTATGGCAATATGTTGAAAGGATGTTCTCGTGGATTTTCAATCATGTGAGCTCTTATAATTTCTAATAGAGTAGCATGAAATCTCTCTACTGATCCGTTTGATTGGGGATGTCCTACACTGGAATATGATAATTTGATATCATACAATGTACAAAGATCTTTCATTAGGGTGTTGTCAAATTCTTTTCCGCTGTCTGCGTGAATTCGCTAAGGGGTTCCATAGTGTTGGAAATATATTAACATTGTGTTTACAACAGATTGGGCTGATTTGTCAGGTATTGGGTACGCTTGAGTGAATTTTGTTAATTCATCTCGCACTGTTAAAGCGTAATTTCTTTCTTTCTGTTTAGATACTTCTAAGATGTCAATGTTAATTCTCTCGAAAGGAGTTTTTGGGGTTTCTGTAATTACCATGGGATTTCTCAAGTTTTGTCTGCATACTTTGACCTTTTGACATATTTGACATTGTTTTATGAATTTTTCTACATCTTAAGATAAATTTGGCCAATTATATTTCAATCTGATTCTTCGAATAGTTTCATTGATTCCTCTTCGTAGATTACTTTTACCGGAATGATATTGATCGAGAATGATTGGTCTTTCGTATTCATTGGGGGTCTGAACTAAATCTTGACAAACTTTGAATTTAATTTGTTTCTCTGCAAAAACATAACTCAATATCTCTAGAGTTTGTATTTCAGATTTATTTTCTATACAGTATGTTAGATTAGATTCGAGTTGATCTTGGTTTTGGAACATTGTCAGAAATAAATAATGATTTGCTAATTCAGTGTCATTGGGTATAGGAACAATGTAGTATTTTCGATTTTTTACTGAGTGACTTGATACAATATTGATTTTTAATCTGTCGAATTCTGAATTTATTTTAAAAAGATCGTCTATAATTTTTTCATGTAAATCCGTTAATTTGGTAGGTTGCATGAAAATTAAAATATGTTTATTCTCTTTGCTCAAAATTTGGTCATTGGAAAATTCTATTTTCGAATAGTCTATTAATGATTTCGTCTTATAGAGATGGTTATATCTGTGATATTCTTGTGCTGCTTGTACGATTTGATCAGCTTCTTATAGGATAGGAAAATTTATATTTCTTTTGGAAGTCAATAATGTCTTTCAAATGATTTATTTTTATTCGAGAAAGAGCATCTGCATTTTTTATAGTTCTTCCTGGTTTATATCGAATTTCATAGTCATACTCTTCGAGTTTTAGTATCCATCTAGCTAATCTTGAGCCTGGGTCTTTAATTGAAAATAACCATGTTAATGGTCTATGATCTGTTAGTAAAATGAAATGTCTTCCGTATAGGTAGGGTCTGAAGTGTTTAACTGACCACACTACAGCTAAAAGCTCTCTTTCAATAGTTGAATATATTGATTCAGCTGGACAAAGTGTTCGTGATGCATATGCCATAGGTAAATCTTTTCCAATAGGTCCTTGTGAAAGAACAGCGCCAATAGCAAATGTACTTGCGTCTGTAGTTAGGAGAAAGGTTTCAGTGAAATTAGGATATATTAAAATTGGGGATGAGGTTAAACTTTGTTTGAGTTCTTCTAATGCTTTTTTACAATCTGAATCAAAGAAAAATTTGATATCTTTCTGTAAAAGTTTAGTAAGAGGTTTTGATGTTTTTGAAAAATTAGGAATGAATCTGCGATAATATCCTGCTAGTCCTAAAAATGATTTGATATCTTTTTGTGTTTTGGGTTCAGGGAAATTAATAATTGCTTGAATTTTATCTGGATTTGGTTTAACACCATTCTCTGTGATTACATGTCCGAGATAAGCGACTTCTTTCCTTAAAAATTCACATTTATCTGGTTGAATTTTAAAATTTGATTTCCTTAATCTACTAAATACTTCTTTAATACGAGAAATATGTTTGTCAATTGTAGCGGAGTATACAATTATGTCATCCATGTATACAAGACATCTTTCGTTTTGGATACCTAATAAGACATTGTCCATGACTCTTTGGAAAGTGGAGGGGGAATTCTTGAGTCCAAATGGCATTCTAAGATATTCGTAATGTCCATTTTCAACAGTAAAAGCAGTTTTTTGTGTATCTTTAAGATCTACTTCAATTTGGTGAAATCCTGAGGCTAAGTCAATGGTAGTGAAATATTGACATTTTCCTAATTGATCTAGGAGGTCTGAAATATTTGGTAATGGATATTTGTCGTTAACAGTGACTTTATTTAATTTTCTATGATCAATCACTACTCTCCATTTTTGTTTTCCAGATGCGTCTATTTTTTTCGGAACAACCCATACTGGTGATGACCATGGAGAAATTGAAGGTTTAATTATTTCCTGGTCTAACATATTGGAAATTTGTGTTTTTACTTCTTCTTTGTGAATTTGGGGATACCTATATGATTTTGTATAAATTGGTTTTGCATTTCCAGTATCAATTGAGTGTTTAATTTCATTGGTGAATGATAATTTGTCTCCTTCAAGATAGAAAATATCTGAAAATTCTAAACATAAATCTGTCAATAATTCTTTTTCTTCATCATTTAGATGTTCCGTTCTGAGATTTTTTCTGATTTCTAAATTTCTGTCGAATAACATTCGATCTTCTGTTTCAAAGTCATTTAATGTATAGTTATGAATCGGTTCTAATTTAAGATCTGAAATATTAATTGTTTTCTCTATCGCATTTACATTGAGTATTGTTGTTAAAAATTCTACTTTTTCATTAATTTTCACTAATGCATATGGTAGACGTACTTTTTCAATTTCTTGAGCTAACAGTATATCTTCTGTGTCGAATAAATCACATTTCAATTTGAAAACTTTTTCTGTACGAGGTTCAATCGAAATTATATTCTGAATTGGTAATTTATTTTTTTTGTGAATTATTTGGAATGATTTGATTTTTAACTTCGATTTCTTTTGTTTCCTGATCAGTTACCTTGAATAGTGGAACAGTTTTGAAGTTGGTAATTAGTTGTTTGTTCTTTAGATCAATTACACAATCATAATGTTCTGAAAAATCTGATCCTAATAATCCATCGAATTCCATGTCAATGTTTGCAATGTAGACTTTATGTTTGTCTTCGTCACAAAAAGGTATAAAAACTGATTCATTGATTGGTATTTGTTCTGAAGTTATTCCTTGGATCGATACATTTTCTGATTGTCTTTCGTGATAATTTTTACATATGTTTGGTTTGAAAATTGATATACCTGCTCCCGTGTCTATTAAAATTTTATATTGTTTTGTTGCATCTAAGATGTAATATAGATTTTTTGAGCTGACAGTGAATAATTGGCTGTCTAAATAAATTTTTGATCTGGGGATTCTTGTTGTTCCTGAATGTTTAAGGACTGGACTTGGGTTTGTATATTCGTAATTGGGTCTTGGTAAGGGGGATCTCCTTGTATAGAAGTTTTCTGAAAATCCTGTTCATCGTCAAATTTAGGTGGGATTTGAACTGGTTGATTTTGTTCATAGTGATTACTTTGATCGTCAAATTGATAATTTACTTGTACTTGATATTGTTGATCATCGTAAACATCATAATGTTCATAATCTCTGCATCCGTCTTGATTTGAGACATGTTGTTCGTAATTAAATTGTTCTTCTTGATTATTAGCTGTATAATAACCTAAATTATTGTCTTGATTATTGATTTACATCTTGATTTACATCGTAGTATTTATCATAATATTCGTCTGAATTCGAATTAAAATGATGTGCTCTTTGTTGTGGCTGCATTCTATAATTTGGATTTTGCATTATAGGTCTATTTTGAAAATTCGGATTTGATCTTACTACTGATGGTCTATTTTGTTGAAAATTTTGCGGTTGAATTTGTCTTGGAATATTTGGTTGAAAATTTGGTCTTTGAAAATTCGACTGTTGTGGAATATTTGAATTAATTGGTCTTTGAAAATTTGGGTTTGGAGTATTTGGTCTTGGATAATTCTGATTTGGGTAGGAATTTTGATAGAAATTATTTGGTCTGAAATTATTGATTGGAGGTCTTCTCTGTGTATTATTAAAATTCATGGGACGTCGATTTTGTTGTTGGTTTTGGTTAGGTACATAGTTCGAATTTCTCTTCTGATTTTCGAAGTATAAGAGTTGTAATTCTCTTTTTATTCGCACTATTGCCGTGAGTATATCAGGTGGATTACTTGCTCTAATTATAGGTGCAATTTTTGGTTCAAGGCCGGTTAATAAAGTATTCAGTGTCATTGAATCGATAAGCTTTATCTGTGAGTTCTTCTGTTCTACCGACATTCTTAGTTGTTTGTTTACTGAGGCAAGCAATTTTGCGTTGTGAGTCTGTAATCGTGAAACGAAAGTCAATGCTGATTCATTAGGCAATTGTTTCATTCTTTGCAGGTCCTGAATAAGTGAATTTAGATCTCTACTGTCTCCAAAATGTAACTCTAGTAAATTTTTTATTTCACGCCAAGATTCTGGGTTTCGTGAATTTATCAATTCAGCTGCTTTTCCTCTCAATTTGTTTTTGATGTGAAGTGTCACACGAATTTTCTGATCATTTACTGCCATTCCTTCCGCAGTTGAGCAAGAATTTAAAAATGTTGTCAAAAATATTGGGTTGCCATCATATTCTGGTATTATTGAGAATATTTCTGAAAGTTTATATGGTTCAATTGGAACATTGGCTTGATCTGGTTCTTGTTGTTCAGCCATTTTATTACGTTATTATTTTTTCTTCTTAAAATTATTTGATTTGACTAGATAAGTTACGCAATGTTTTGTAGTAAACTGAAAAACTAGGGATGATATTCGGGAAATATTATAACCGAACAAGTTTGTTTGAAATAATAGATTCAAAATATCGAGATGATTCTTTACTTACACTACTTGTTTCTTCATCTGTGTCTTGTCGGGGGATGAAATCCTTTAGTCTTCGTGAACGCTGGCTACAGGACTGGAGGGAACTAATGCCGAAGAGACCGTCCGTTGTTGGATGAAATCCTTTAGTCTTCGTGAGCTGTGGCTACACCAGTTGTCCAATACTGCCGAAGAGACCGTCCTCCCGTGGGTTTTCTTTTGGTTCTTTCTTCTTTGAAGGCTTGGAAACCACCACGTTTTCTTCGTGTTAAGGAATCCGTACGACTGCGCCAATTGTTATATCTCAAGTTTTTAACTTGGGTTTTTAAAAAAATTATTATTCATTATGGTGGTAGCTCCCAGTAAACCAAAAAAGTAACAGTAAGTCGCAGGGAATGGAAAATATTGTAACAATGGTAATCATCTTGGCGACTTATCAAAGATTTACTGAAAACTTCGCTACGTGGACATCAACATCCGCTTATTGTTGGCACTGCGAATTCTACAAATCAAATTCTATAGGAATCGCATGCGACAATATATTGAGAAGTTTCGATGAAGTGCACATTGCTAATACTATACGACATATCCCTATTCACTTTTATCGAATATCGAACTCGTGATATTATTCGAATTTCAAATAATATATCATAAGTGAACTTCCTCTAACTATAGCCGCGCAACTACTTGAGGAAGTCTTTTTGTGAAATTTTTAAGATGTTCTATTTAATGACACGTTGCGACAACCCAACGATCAACTTCATGCGCACATTTTATGTTGATTAATAGTTCATCTGAATATGCATTATGCATTCCATAATTGCCAGTACCCATTTAGCTTCAATTTTCATGTTTTGGTAGCTACTGAACTCTATAATATTGATGTAAGCTATATAATTGAAAACATTTTTATCAGATTGGTAATGATCAATTGATATTCAAATCGTGAATATACAGTGTGGAATATCCAAATGGAATGACTTCATCAGTATCTCAATAATTGGGCATATTCATGAAAAAATCAGATTTTTTATTTTGGAATAAAATATCTCTTACAATGCATAAATTTCATCCCTAAAATAATCAAAGTTCAAATTGATGCTATGTTTCACATTCTGAAGCCCAATCAAATGCGTGGATCATGAACTATCGCGAGAAATCAATGTATCCAGGACTTCAGGAGACCGAAAGACAGAAATGTAATAAGATGACAGAGGTCACAATCATGTTGAGAAAGTTGTGTCCCATCTTCTCGAAAAAAATAATCGGTAGAAAGTAAATAACCGATTTTTGATCATTTTTATAATGCACCAAGAGTAGGTACATCTTTTGCTCATAAGCTCAGCTGTATTTCATTTAGTTTACGAAAATGCATAATCGAATTTGTAACAGTACTACCCGATATCCGAAAATGCTTATCGAATGCAGAAATAAATTATATCACCTGCAGTGCCTATTCAAATAAGTAATTGGGTATACCTAATCGAGAGATGGCGCTCCTTACCAACGACCGCAGATAATCTACCCAAATGTAACAAATACTTCACATAAGAATTACCATTTGAACACAAGAATGGAACTCTGACCGACTGTCCCCAGTGATGTTCAATAAACTTCACAATATCAACATTATGCTGATATCCATTATAAAATGAAAAATTAATTTACATATTCGAAAGCGATAGTAGACATTCCGTATTTATCAACGTGAAATGGAATGACCATTTGCGATGTGTATGGTAATTCGCGGATTCAACGTCCACGAAAGTTTTATTGGATTTCATTCCGATGTTTACACTATTGTTTCATAGATGTTTAATGTTCTACCATAATGAGACGTCGCATAATTGCAGTATATGGTAACTGAAATAGATATTCATTGCGATATTCTGGCAACTTATTGGCGATATGTGAGGTTGCGGACATTAAGCACTCGCCAATAAGTACTGTACCGCCTTTTTTATATCAACATTGTGAAGTCGCATCACCACGATAGTAATTCCCTGCAACTTCCCTGCCACCGGAACTGGTTAACTGGGCTACACCAACTTTATTGAGCACTGACAATATAAAATATAAAAGACCATTCAATAGCTATTCAGTGACTTTCAGTGACTTTCAGTGACTGACTAACTTGTTTACAATTCTAATATTTATACATGAAAATATGCTGACGGTTCATGGAATCTTCTGGAAGCTGCTGAGTCTTGTTTACCATCTCATATGGCGACGTAGATTCTACTGCGTAGATACTGCGACACAATGGGATGCTTCTTCTAAAGGTGACTCCTTGGTAAACATCCGCTGAAGATGACCTTCTAGGTTGACAATGGCTTCTTGTTCTATCTTGATATAACATATATGACGATTTATCTATATTTGGTGTTAGTTTGTGAGTAATTAACCAATGATGAATTATAGCTAAATCATTCTCTATGTGATTGCGGATCTCCATGATGTCTCTTCCAGAATAAACAACCGTCGTGTCGTCAGCATACAGTTTTAGTTCACCATGTAAACGTAATAGTGAAATAGAATTGACATATATGAGGAACAGAGTAGGGCCCAGAATTGAACCCTGAGGTACTCCACACTTCATATTCTTTATATCACTTCTGACACCATTCACACTGAAGAATTGTTTTCTGTTCGTGAGGTAATTTTTGAACCAATCATTAGCCACCCCTCTTATGCCAATACATTCAAGTTTCTTCAACAGTATGGTATGGTCTACAGTGTCGAATGCCTTACGCAGGTCGGGTGATAAACCCGATCATCTATTTCCATTTGTAGGTCCGTTAAAAGGTCAATTACTGCTATCTCAGTATCACTCGACCTTCGAAAGCCGTATTGACATTGGAATAGAAAATTATTATTTTCGAGATATTTCATCAATCTTAAGTTAACACATACTTCGATTACCTTCGATAGTACAGGTAGTAGAGAGACAGGCCTGTAGTTCGTTGGAAGCTCACTATCCCCTGATTTGAGGAGGGGTATTACTTTAGCAATTTTGCCACTATCAGGTACACACCCAGTCTGAAAAGACAGGTTGATGAGGGCACTCAGTAGCGCAGCACATTCCCACTGCAGTTCCTTCACTATCTTCACAGCAACCCCATCATAACCACTTGCCTTGTTGGGGTCCATATCCTTTATGACTGCTTCAATCTCAGGAATAGTCGCCGGCATAAAGAAAAACGAGTTCAGTTCCAGTGGTTGTAATTCGTGATATGGCACTACTGGTATCATTTCAGTCAGTTCGGACGCTATATTCACAAAAAAGTCATTCATGGTAGTATTCGCAATGCAGATATTTTCTAGAAGTTGTGTGTAGTTCTTTCGTATTGAGGAAATTGTCTTATTTCCTACTGGAGGTCTATTATATAAGATTGTGTTTATAACCCGCCATGTCTTCCGAATATTGCCTTTTACTTTGTAGAATTGTTCATCATAGTAGGTCTTTTTGGCTTGTTTCGTATTTCTTGTCACACACCGACATTGGTCTTGGTATTTCCTACGAAGCTCTATATCATTGGGTTCTTTCTTTAGTCTTGTAACGTTTCATTTTCTATGTGTGCGTATTGGTGTGTGTGTTGAGTGAATGTTTATTGAAAAATCATATTGCAGTAGTTACTCACAGGCCAAATAAAGGACGACCAATTTTCGATAGTTTAATTCCGACCGATACACAGGTAAACGAAACTAAAATTGCACGACACAAACACATCACTGAATCGCTCTGATGGCCCGAGTTGATGGTGGTTCTGCTGTGCGTTTGCGGATGAGATCGTACCTAAAATAAATGTAAATATTTAGTTAAACCGCATAGTAGGAGTAAATAATTGATTCTTAGATATTAGGATTCATAGTAAAAGCGATTTCTTTACCTGATTCTCTTCGGTTGATATATTCTGGTTTGTTTATTGTTCATCGATAAATAGGTTATAAACACAGGATAGCAATTTGCATCTGTCATCTTCATATCTTCTTTTATTTCTTCAGTTTCGTCTGCGATTATAGGCCGTTGCTATTTATTGACGTGTACATTGGTACTCTTATCTTTTTCCAATTCAAGCATCAGATAAGGAAGGAGATTATCGATAAGTCCAGTACCTTCGGTTCTGTTGAATCGATGATCTTCGGATATTCTAGACAGAAATGTCCTTTCTCAATAGAGCTTTCTAGAGTGGAAAAAAAAGGTTTGTCGTTTTGCCAGCAAAAGGAGTAATTGTGTTGACTAAAATTTTCGTAGTATTTCCTGGAAAATTTTCACTTGTGGATATAACAAATACTCTCTTCCTACAAAATCATCACCTATCGTTTGCTATCACGTTGGAGTGATTTTAGTGATGAATTTGTCCTCATTTTGAGGGATATTGGCGAACTTTAACGACCTTCTCAAACCTCCATTTTGAATTGGAAAACCCTCAGTCCTCTGAAGAGGGTACTTGTACCAGCGATCCAAATCCAATTTGATCACTGATAGCCGCTGCATGACGTAACTCAGCTTCGAATTTTTTTTTTGCTGTTTTCTTTTGCTTACCTGCTTGCCGCCTGATTTGCATCCTGACTGCTCTGCATGGCCATATATATTGATGTTGCTGCATTTAGTTTCCTGGAGGGCCAAGTGAACTCAGATAAGCTGCATGATTTTCGTTTATTACTTTTTTTTGTGACTAATTTGCTGTGGTATCTTGAGGTGGAAATCGATTCTGATGATAAGATATAACGCATTTGAAACTATATGTATGGCTTTTTCGAGTGATAATATGGATGTGACTAATTAGTTTATTAACTCTTAGATATATCCCGAGAAATACCGGGTGTTGTACACTTAACGTGATCACGTTAGGGTTCAAGAGTCCTTATTTATATTATCTAAAGAGATTGAATATAGTATAACTCGTTGAATACCATAATATTAGCCCGTATATGATGGTTTAATTGAATTCTGTTACGGTTTTCAGATCACAAGATCTCGGCTATATTTTTTTTTATTAAATTAAGTTCGGGGAAAGCGTCTCTATATTTTTTTCCCATATTTCTGGATACACATATTTGAATATATTATGCAGATTATAACCCTTCAGAGAAACTATGTGTGGGTATAAGTCCATATATAATAGGATATATTTTTTTTGATATTGTCTGGAAAAAAAAAACGGAACCGTGAAGAACTCGGGAGTTCTCCAACTTGAACTCGCGATCTCTAAGTTGGTGGCGCCCATTTATTTACTTTGTTATCTATACAGTGTGTTTCCATTTGAACCCCCCTATACCCGACTGAGCTTCGGGGCAATCTTGCTCGTGCTTGTTCGCATCCGTGGCAGTCTCTTGAAAAAATTGTCTCTTTTCTTCATCAGTTTTCGTATCTTCGGAGTGAACCATGGTTTGTCATCACCCCTTTTCTCAAAGAATACTTTCACTCTCGAGCTCGAAGTAAACGCTTCTGTCATTGCATTGTAAATTTCCTCAGCACTGTTAAATGTATCCACATGACTTATAATAATTTCCAGTTTTGCTTTGGTTTCTCGTACATCGATAGTATTCACTACGTTATATTTCACATTGCCATTGCCTACTTCTGGTTTTCTTCGAATATTGAACACTTGAATTTTATGATCACTCAAGTTTTCATCAATTATCGCCAAAGGTCCCATCTCTTCAATGGGTGAGTTAGATAAAATGTGGTCAATAAGTGTGTACAAGAAAAAACCATTCATGGAGCAACAGTCCAGATATCTTTTCTTCAGACTGTTGTTTTGAAGAATATTTATATTCATGTCCCCTAGAACAATCCACTCTTCTTTTTGACATAGACTGATTTGTTCATCAAGCCATTGAATAAAATCATCTTCAGAGTGATCGGGGGGTTTATAGATTCTAAAAATATTTATTTTACATTTACATATGATCTAAGGTATTAACATGCTCTGCAAGGGCACATCTTTCAGGATGAAGTCTAGCATCACTTTTATGTGAGATTATTCTGGATCATCGTATGAATTATGATGGCGTAAGCATATTGACGTCTGAACCTTTGCTTAGCAAGAGAACTTTTTTAGAAATGGCATTTATTTACCAACAAAATAACTGCATAAACAAAAGATCAGATATTAATCACCTAAGTGAAATATATTCATTCTTGTTGATGTTGGATATTCCAAATTTTTCCTCCAATTCAAATTCTCTTTCAAATGGATCCAACTCAGATCTGTTGACAATATTGTAATGCCTATGGTCCAATAGGCAACAGTACCAACATGGTTTTGACCTTGTGCAAAGGTTCTAACTTAATTAAGAACAAGCTCTTCCCTCCTTTTCACTTTCACTTTCTAACCTACAAGGTTAACGTGTTGCACGTGTTGCGTGTTGGAACAAGGTTTATTGTGTTCCAACAATTTCAAAAATGTTATTTCGGTTAAAATGGCTTTAATCCATTATCCATGTCAATGTTTTCAATTTTCACCTACAAATTTTGTAAACAATCTCACAGAAGATGTAAGTTACTTATTCGTGTTTTTATCTTTACATTGTTATCATGTCACATGTTTTCTAGTTTCCCTGATGATGGAATAAAATAAAAATTCCGAAAGCTTGGACAAATTTCAAAGAGTACTCTTTTACATGCTGCATATCCCCAATATATTTCCTAGTTTGATTCCTAACAAGCCAGCAAAGACTACCTCTTCCACTACTATATATATATATATATATATATATATATAGAAGACGGGTAGTCTCTATGACTGGACTAGTTGAAAAAAACTGAGTTTTTTTGGAAAACACCACTGAAAATGATTTCCTTGAGGTTGCAGTCAATTGGGTATGGCCGGAGTAAAGAAACTCTTTGTTAAATTGTCGAGCTTTCGAAAAGAATTTATTTCATTATCAAGACATCTGAAAAAACACAAAAAGTCCACTTGTAAAAAAGGAAGCGACTTAGGTTATAAACAACAACTTACTAACTCGAGGATGCTACTAAAGAAAATCACAGTGCACTTCATTATCAAAAAATCTTACTCAATAATTTGTAGAAACACATTAAAATGGATCAAACATACTAATAAAAACATATAGTCAAGATCTTATGTAGAAATGTTTGCAAGCGCCATTGTCGATCAAACAGGTAGTATAGTCCATTTGTTGGAAAACACGTGGAATGGTCATGGAGGACAACTGACAGTTTACAATTGAATGTCAAATGTCAGGTGCCTGTGTCTTTGAAGTAAGGCATTGGAGCCAACTCCCTGTCAAAGCAACAATGCTACCAACTTTATTTATGGTGGTTCATTTGGAATATGAGACAAGTCACTTTTCTGTTTTTTGTCAAAATTAAGTAAATAATTGTATATCACACTCAGATTTGCAATATCAGCGCGTTTATTCATACAATTGGGTTCATTGTTGATATGCACCATTTCAAGGAAATTTCTTTTTAAGTAATTGTTTTCCGAAGCTAAAATTTTGGGGATATTAAAGTTACCCATATGATTACTAGTAATAGTGTGCTCTGCTAATGCACAGCTATTTTTTTTAAGTTTGCAATCACTTTTATGAGACGTAATGCGTCCTGATAAATTCCTTCCTGTTTGTCCTATGTAAACTTTGTCACAATTCAAGCAGGGAATACTGTAAATTACATTTGAACATTCTAGAATTTTTAAAGGGTCTTTAGTTTTAGTGAAAAGACTCGATACAGTCTTAATGTTTCTTTTGGCAATACGTAGATTGTCAGATTTGAAAATGTTTATGAGCTTTGGAGTGAGTTCTTCAATATGCGGAAGGGTTCTGTAATTAAAAATTATTTGTTGTGGAGGTGGTTCCTCATTAACGTTTATGCTGTTGCTGTTGTTGGCATTTTGGATAATGTTATTGGGGGTTAGATTGTGTACATTTTGGTTTTGTTGAGAGTTGAACAAAAATTTATTAATTAATTTGATGGGGAATGAATTTTCTTTCAAGATTGCTCTTAATTCCTTCAGACATTCAAGACGGTAAACAGGATGCGACAGATTAATCACTCTGTTTTTTAAAGCAATGATCAAATTATTTTTCATAATCGACGGATGATAAGAGTGGTAACTGATGAATCTGTTGCTACATATAGGTTTTCTGTACCATTTAGTTCTCAGTATGTTGTCATTACCTCTAACAATCCTCATATCCAAAAAGGGGATACTTTGGGATTGCTCCTCTTCAGAGGTAAACTGTAAATTTATATCATAGCTGTTAAAATAAAACAGGGCTTCATCTACTCTGCCTGAGGGTACAGCAAGGATTAAATCATCAACATACCGCTTAACGAACGGAATGTCAAAAGGAATCAATGATAAACAATCTTTTATAAGATCATCTAAGACAAAATTAACAAGTATAGGAGATATGGTAGAGCCCATGGGGGTACCAAAAATTTGTTTATAGTATGCATTATTGAAAATGAGAAAATTTGATTCAAAAATAAATTCCAAAATGTCGACAAAAGCACTCCAAGTTAAGTCGCAATGATTTGAAATAATGTTCCATTTATCTGAAAGTGATTTTCTAACTACCTCAAACGGTAAGTTAGTAAACAAGGAAACTACATCAAAGCTCACTACGATATAGTTTTCAGGAAGTGAATAATTATTAATGAAATTGCTGAAGGCAAAAGAATCTTTGATATAGAACTCATTGTCTGTATCATAAGATTTAGTTAAAATTCAGATAGAGACTGTTATAGAGCTCAAAGTACTAATGTTATAACAAATTTCCTACACAAAAACTCGGCTAAGAAAGACTTTTTACAAAATATTTTTATTAAATGCAAAACCTTTTTAAAAGCTAACCCTGACTTATATGTTGTTAGAAGTGACAAGGGAAACGTGACTGTGGTGATGTACAAGCAGGATTACTACACCAAAAGTCAGGACCTCCTAGAGGATGATAAATACTATGTTAGACTACCACGTAATCCTACTAGTACATTACAACAGGAAGCGAATAAACTAGTTTCAAAATTACTCAAATCTGAATTAATTGATCCAATCACAGCCAAAAAATTAAATATTTATAATTCTGTTGCTCCTAGATTTTATGCTTTACCTAAAATACATAAACCAACTTTGGCTATGAGACCTATTGTATCTTCGATGAATGCTCCGAACAGTAACTTAGCACAATTTTTAACTCACATTTTAACTAAATCTTATGATACAGACAATGAGGTCTATATCAAAGATTCTTTTGCCTTCAGCAATTTCATTAATAATTATTCACTTCCTGAAAACTATATCGTAGTGAGCTTTGATGTAGTTTCCTTGTTTACTAACTTACCGTTTGAGGTAGTTAGAAAATCACTTTCAGATAAATGGAACATTATTTCAAATCATTGCGACTTAACTTGGAGTGCTTTTGTCGACATTTTGGAATTTATTTTTGAATCAAATTTTCTCATTTTCAATAATGCATACTATAAACAAATTTTTGGTACCCCCATGGGCTCTACCATATCTCCTATACTTGTTAATTTTGTCTTAGATGATCTTATAAAAGATTGTTTATCATTGATTCCTTTTGACATTCCGTTCGTTAAGCGGTATGTTGATGATTTAATCCTTGCTGTACCCTCAGGCAGAGTAGATGAAGCCCTGTTTTATTTTAACAGCTATGATATAAATTTACAGTTTACCTCTGAAGAGGAGCAATCCCAAAGTATCCCCTTTTTGGATATGAGGATTGTTAGAGGTAATGACAACATACTGAGAACTAAATGGTACAGAAAACCTATATGTAGCAACAGATTCATCAGTTACCACTCTTATCATCCGTCGATTATGAAAAATAATTTGATCATTGCTTTAAAAAACAGAGTGATTAATCTGTCGCATCCTGTTTACCGTCTTGAATGTCTGAAGGAATTAAGAGCAATCTTGAAAGAAAATTCATTCCCCATCAAATTAATTAATAAATTTTTGTTCAACTCTCAACAAAACCAAAATGTACACAATCTAACCCCCAATAACATTATCCAAAATGCCAACAACAGCAACAGCATAAACGTTAATGAGGAACCACCTCCACAACAAATAATTTTTAATTACAGAACCCTTCCGCATATTGAAGAACTCACTCCAAAGCTCATAAACATTTTCAAATCTGACAATCTACGTATTGCCAAAAGAAACATTAAGACTGTATCGAGTCTTTTCACTAAAACTAAAGACCCTTTAAAAATTCTAGAATGTTCAAATGTAATTTACAGTATTCCCTGCTTGAATTGTGACAAAGTTTACATAGGACAAACAGGAAGGAATTTATCAGGACGCATTATGTCTCATAAAAGTGATTGCAAACTTAAAAAAAATAGCTGTGCATTAGCAGAGCACACTATTACTAGTAATCATATGGGTAACTTTAATATCCCCAAAATTTTAGCTTCGGAAAACAATTACTTAAAAAGAAATTTCCTTGAAATGGTGCATATCAACAATGAACCCAATTGTATGAATAAACGCGCTGATATTGCAAATCTGAGTGTGATATACAATTATTTACTTAATTTTGACAAAAAACAGAAAAGTGACTTGTCTCATATTCCAAATGAACCACCATAAATAAAGTTGGTAGCATTGTTGCTTTGACAGGGAGTTGGCTCCAATGCCTTACTTCAAAGACACAGGCACCTGACATTTGACATTCAATTGTAAACTGTCAGTTGTCCTCCATGACCATTCCACGTGTTTTCCAACAAATGGACTATACTACCTGTTTGATCGACAATGGCGCTTGCAAACATTTCTACATAAGATCTTGACTATATGTTTTTATTAGTATGTTTGATCCATTTTAATGTGTTTCTACAAATTATTGAGTAAGATTTTTTGATAATGAAGTGCACTGTGATTTTCTTTAGTAGCATCCTCGAGTTAGTAAGTTGTTGTTTATAACCTAAGTCGCTTCCTTTTTTACAAGTGGACTTTTTGTGTTTTTTCAGATGTCTTGATAATGAAATAAATTCTTTTCGAAAGCTCGACAATTTAACAAAGAGTTTCTTTACTCCGGCCATACCCAATTGACTGCAACCTCAAGGAAATCATTTTCAGTGGTGTTTTCCAAAAAAACTCAGTATATATATATATATATATATATATATTTGTGCAACGTCAAGTTTGGACTCAGTATAAACTTATACCGTATATCTTTATACCGCATTATATACTGTATATACGGTAATATATTTCAGCGTAATGTCAACTTTGGCTACAGATCCATTTATTACTGAACGTTGATTTTGACTACAGTGTTGGGAACGTCGACCATGATTTTTTTTAGGGGTATAAATTGATTGGTATTTTTTCGATTGATTTCCATATGACTAGACATATCAGCCACAAACTATATATTGACCAATGATTCAACAATGAAAAATAATAAATATTGGTGGAATATATGTCAATTAAAATTCACACTCAGAGCACATAATTCTCTATGAACATTTGATCATTAGATAAAACTATACCTCTACCTAATCTGACACCTATGTGATAATAGAACTGAGACAAATCATCAGCATAATTGTTGATCATCGAGAAGTTTCAGTAGAACAGAGACAATGGTTGCAATTCAGAGGGTGGTAACATGAAAACTAACCATCACTTTTCAATGCGGACTCAAGGATCATTCACATTAACAAACCTCTGCTTTGCAACAAGGAACTGATGAAAAATATTGATGAATCTGTAGACAGGACATAGAGTCTACTGTTTAATTATTCAAAGAAGTCATTTTTTAGTTTAGTAGTTTCTAGTGATTATAAATAATATACTAATTTCATTATGTGGACATCTATGAAGTGACAAAATGGGAAAATCAAAAACAAATTGCATCTACTATCAACATCATACTATAACATAATTATTATACTGCTGTAGTTTAGGTAGGTAGGTACTTAATTTCTGAAAAAAGTGTATCTTTCTTGACAAAAAATTATTGATGAGGTGTACTTCTTATCAACTTCCTATCTCTTTCATATTTCAACACTACAGGGACCAATGAAAGTATCCCAAATGCAAATTCATTTTATTCACACAAGAAATGTTCACCAAATATATTCTAGAAATACATTTGCTTTGAAAATCATAGTTTTTGAGCATATACTCTTCAGTCTTCATGGAAATCCGAGTTCATTTTACAAGATGAATCTGCTACAGAGAATTAAATAATAAGAATACCATTCCTCTTCTATTCCTCTTCAGAAATCTCAAGAACTTTTCTGGAATGAAGAAATTAGATGTAATTGTATATTGATGGACAAAAACAAACCTAAGCTTCAGAGTACCAGCATATAATTAATTTTCATGTATTGACTGGTCTTGATTCTCATTACAAATGTTGTACCACAGATTAGATTGTACCCTTCAATGATTAATACCTGAAAAATGAATAACATGAACCATTTCATGAACAAATGCAAATACTTAACTCACAATTATTATGAACTGTGAGTAGATACTTTTCATATATCTTGATTTGGAATGAATATGAAATACTACCTTCCCATTTTTGTCTCAACAAAGGCTAGTGAAGTAGTGGGCTCTTTATAATATATATGTGAAATACATTTCATCCTTTCCAGTAGATCTTTAAACATGAATTCTTTGTAGCTTTTACTATTATTTGTCTTTTATACAGTCATAAACTCACATCAATGACATGAGAAAAAAAACACATAAAAATAATTATCTACTTTTCAAACATGTACAGGGTCGGTTTAATTAGACACTTGAAGTCCTGTTTTCAAACTAGATAGATGAAAATAGATGGCTATGTCTGAGGGTCAATTCAAATGACAAACTCAATTGTGAAAACTCCATACCTATCATGGAACCTAATTTATTTTTTCAAATCATATCAGTAGGTACCAATAGTAATTAATCATCATTTTTTCATAGTTCAATAGAACTCGAAATTACCATTATTAAAAATGTAGCACACTTGAAATGCAGAGCTTTATTCAGGTATTTTCATGTAGAGTTTGAAACACACACTTAACAAGTTGGCTTCATTCACCATTAGTTTTTTCATAAAAATTGACCCTCAAACACAGCCATCAGTTTTCATCTATTTCAAGAATAGGACTTTTCATTTCAAAGTGTCCAAATAGGCCCACCATAGCTCATGTCCAAGTTGTGTTTTCTGTTAGCATTGAGTTCAAAAATAGTTTATCAATTTTCTACTGTACTTGACTTCTGAAAAAAGTATAACTTTTATGACAATTATTCCTGGAGTTGGGGTGTACTACTTTTCATCAACTTTCTGTTTCTTTCAGTCATATACTCAATAAATATCAACACTACAGGGACCAGTGACAGTATCACAATGCAAATTCATTTTATTCACAAGAGAAATTTGTGCCAAACATATTCCAGAAACACATTCACCTTGAAAATCAGTTTTTTCATAATCTTCATGGAAATCAAAGTTCATTTCACAAAATAAATCTGCTGCAGAGAAATAAATAGTAACAAAGCCATTCCAAATTGTGCTTATTCAGGAACTTTCTGAAATAAAGAAATAGAAAATAATTGTATTTTGATGGACAAAATAAACAAGCCTCTGCTTCCAGTACCAGCATGTTGTTCATTTTCATGTATTAACAAACTGGTCTTGATTCCTATTTCTCACTACAAAAGTTGTACTTCATGATTGATACATGAACAATTTCATGAACAAATGCAAATACACTGAACTGTGAGTAGAAACAGTTCTATATTTTCATATTTTGATTTTAAAGGAAAATAATACTTCCTTTCTATTTCTGTCTAACAAAAGCTAGTATATCTAGTAGTGGGTTCTTCATAATATGAAACTGAAAATTTGGAATGATCAAAATGATCAAATTCCCAGGTTGAAAACGAATGCTGTGTACCAGTAGTGGAAAAAACATCAACTTATCATTTAATGCTTTTTATTATTGTTTCTCCCATAACCAACCATCGATAATGTGACATGACTGACATGACACTACTGACAAGTGACAAAGGGAGGGTAGGTGGTCTGTGGAAAAAGTGACAAACACTTTCGTAATAGATTTCGTTTGGAAAAAGTAACAGATTCGATTAAAAAAATGGAAATAAGTAGTGGAAATTATGACCAGGCTATTACCAGAGATACCCAAGTAGAGTGGGTTACTCATATCTGTCACAGCAGAGATTAGTCATGCCGTAGCATTCGTAGCAATAATATTAATGACGTACTCGCTTCTCATCATAATTTCAATATTCTGTGTGGTACCTACATCAAGAATAATTCGAGAAATCGAGCAAGTTCACATTTCTGAATTTCGAATCATGCTTATTCTAGATTCATTTATGAAACAATGAAATATGTGAGACAGGAGACAGTTAGGTATTGAAAATGATCACTGATCATGAACAGCATAAGTATAATAAATGGCACCAACATTTCGAACATACACAAGTCATTCTATTACCATAGACAGGTCTCATTTTCAAAGTTTGGATATGTAGTCAAGCAGTATAATTTTACTTCTTACTCATATATGAGATAATAATAAACGTTCTCTTTTTTGAATGATTATTTGTCGATACACGAAACAAGATATACCTGGTGTCCCATATTATACCTGTTCCAATGGATTATCTCAGCCATTTCAAAAGATGAAAATATGAAAATTTCATGATCTCCACTTCGTACAAAGAAACTCCAACTGAGAAAAACACAAATTGAAAGGTTCTTCTGGTTTGACCGAAAGTAAAACTCGACTTTTTAATATCAAATAGCACCCTATATCAAATTTGAAATACAAAGTGTGATATACATACATCATTGGAAAGGTAATTTTGAGCAGAAATAAAAAATTGCGAAAAATATACAGGGTGCTGTTTGAAATAAAAAAAAGTTACTTTCAATTATTCTCAGTTGAAGTTTCCTTGGACGAATTGGAGAACACGAAAGTTTCAAATATTCAACTTCCGAAATGACTGAGATAATCCATTGGAACATGTATACTGGGACACCCATCAGTATATGGTAGCTCCTCTGATGCCTATCGGTTGAGTAGGTATTTGAATATGTCCAGCATGGCACATTATTCATCAAATGAAGCTATATGGACCTATATTCTTATATAAGAACGACGGCAGGTTGGATGCCAGAACTGCCACACTGAAAACGTTTTATTTCAAAAATTTTAAGGATTTGAAAAATGGAATTGCACTTTCAAGAATGAAATCGCTAAATATTTTGAGAATTCGATCTCAAAATGTTGCGAATTGAATCTGATGAGTACTCTGATGCAACCGTTGGCTGAACGGATTCATGTCATTTATGGAGATCCGTGACTTCATCTATTGAAATCATTCAAATACGAATGATAAATAATAAAAACGTAATTGAAATTAGTACTGATAATAGGATTGGTATGGCTCAATCCCTATGCTGCAATGTGAACTTGTGAAATAACGTCACCGCGTTTTCATAGGGTTCATGCATGAATGATAAACAAGAATAATTGTGATATATCTCTATCTGTCACACGACATTGCATCGACCTAAGGACACGCGCTGACGTCACGTCCGGAATCACAGATCATTGAGTAATGAGTCGAACTATACAACTTATTGAGATCTCAAGTTTGGGGTATTTATTCGATTATCTATAATCGAGTACCAATTGCAAAATATTCCGATGATAATTGGAAAGGAAGAACTTGGCGACCATTAGTGATTGGACCCCCAGAATTCATTTCCAAAACATTTTCAACAGTTGAGGGACTGTCGTGGGGAAACTGACAATGAGAAGTACACCCATAAAAGGAAAGCAAAAAATGAAATCGATTGAGAGACGACACATTACCCTTCACGGTTGAATCTGATGATCCCATTCCATTGTGTTTAACCATGACGTCAGTCCAGTTTGGGTACACTTCCCCTAGGTTTACCAACTCGGAAAGTGGGTAAAGCTAGTGGTTAATGTTGGGAATTTGTTTATTTGAGATGAAAATATTGATAATTGGTTGATTTTATCGATATCTTGAAAATCTCTATCTATATTTGGTCCGTTTTTCAATATTTTCATCTCACATCAACAAATTCAAATTCCCAAAATTAATCAGAAGCTTTACTCACTTTCCCAATGTTCGAATTGCTGAACCTTTTTAGGTAGGTAGGGAAGGTTTAACTGAACTGACACCATGGTTGAACACAATGGAATGGGATCATCAGCTTTAACCACAGATCTTTAACCGTGATGGATGATGTGCACCCTGGTCGTGGATGTGCATGACCACAGTATAGACCCCTTGGAAGCCTTCTGGTCTTGGATTGTTCCATGATCGAATAAATGCAAATGGCGATACTTTGTTTATTTTATTTTTCGATTTCTGTAGCTTGTAAAAAAGTTTTGAAATATCTGAATTTTGCTAGCTTCACAAACCAGTTTTCAGAAAAGAATTGAAAAAATAAAGGTAATGTAAGTCCATGCCATACGAAATGCTAGTTACATAAAATATTTTTATATAGGTTAGAGGTGAAATTAAATGTTACCATGAATGATTGCAGGTTTTCTTGTGCCGATTCTGGATGCAGACATTACAATTGGTACCAAAATGTTTGTGGAATACATGTTTCGGTAATTCTTCCGTTAGGTGGCGATGTCTTTTATTTTCAAAATTTTTGGCTTTACTTACGTATTTTGGCCTCCTGATCACGAATCTGAAAACCAAATTGTGCGGAAACCAATACTTATCGAGATATTCGCAAAATAAAACATTCATCATCCTTCTTTTGCTATTGTTCAACTGCTCATCACTGACTTGTCTGTTGTACACGAAACTCGGTGTAAGTGCTCGTGGAAAATAGATACCATATTCATTATAATTCAGTTATCAGAAAAACAAAACGAGATTGCTAAAATTTGATATTACCTTAAATATTCATGTAGTTTTTTAAATAACGGCCATGATAGCTGTCTACAGAGACAACACTGGCAATGTTGCCAGTGGTCGTCGGTTCACGCGAAGGAATTCTCATTCAATATATATCTGTTCTTCTTTTCGTCACGAAGTAGATAGAAAGAAATATTGAATGCTCCACGAGAAAATTTGTGCTGAGGTTTGTCACCAATGTAACCTTTTGTCATGGAAGATGATAATATGAGCATTGATAATAATGTTGAAATAAATGGTTAAATTAATAAATAGAATGCCGTTTCGCATGAAATATTACTTTATAGTTAATAAGGAAGGTATATAGCTCTTCAAACAACAATTAAAGAAGGATGATAAAGGTTGAATCACTGAATAAGTGTTGCTAAATAATAGGGTTATAATGACTTTATTTTGCGAATATCTCGAAAAGTATTGGTTTCCGCACAATTTGGTTTTCAGATTCGTGATCAGGAGGCAAAAATACGTAAGTAAAGCCAAAAATTTTGAAAAAAAATGACATCGCCACCTAACGGAAGAATTACCCATGTTTCTTGAATTTCCGGAGCCAAAAGACTGTATCTCAATAAATATTTTTTATAATGGAACAAATTGGTTTAAAAGATACCTCTCTGGATGATACTTCTATTGGATCCCAGAAAATACTATTTGCGTTTTCCCAAGACACAGGAACATGAATCAAGTAAAAAATATGTAGGTACCCTTCTGAACTAATATCCTAATATTGGCATTTTTATAGGTCAACACAAAGTGCAATTGCAAAGAATTTGTTCAGACTGGCTTCACAAATAATGAGAAAAAGTTGTTGTGATTGAAGCCCATTAAAAATCATCCCTTCTTGTCAATTTATAACTATAAGGAACAATTTCTTCAAGAAAAAGAGGTGAACAATTACAGACAAAAAGAGGATATTACATGAATTTGATTCAAGTGAAAAGGATAGAACTGAATACATTGAAACAATTTCACAAATTTCATTAAGTCTTGTTAATATATCTTTGAAATCATCAAAACTGTGTTATTTTTTATAATATGCTTTTTTGTGATTTTCTTTATCCCAGGATATTTCCCAAAACTGAAATTGTGGGGTAATCGAAATCGATTTCTCAGGTTAAAAACTGATGTTCTGTACCAGTAAGTAGTGGAGAAAAAATATCAAATCATTATTTAATACTTTTTGTTATTGTTTTTCTCATAACAGTCCCCATTAAAATATTGATTAACAATGACGTGAGACGTGACAGACATGACATGACACTACTGAGTACTGACACTCTAATGTGACGTCTGACCAGAACATTTTTCGTACTAGATTTTGTTTGGAAAAAGTAACAGATTTGATTTAAAAATTACCAGAGATAGGTGGGTTTCTTATCTATGTCATAACATTCATAACAATGACATAATACTTGCTTCTCATTATATAATCTCAATATTTTGTGGTTTCTATATACTGATCTACCCTTTAAAAAACAAAAATAAAATAGTGTACACAAATCACATTTATAATACCAGATTCAAAAATGAGAAAACAATAAAAATCAGAATGAATATAACAATTGCCAAAAAAATTATGTAATCATTTCTCCTTATATTTATGATTTAGTACCAGACAATATCACAGCTATCACATCAATTTTTTCATTTGAAAAGAAATATGAAAATTTGGATATTGGAATGTCGCAGGATAATTTTTCATGAAATACTGAAAATATAAACTGTGTTTCGATATCATTTGGCATTAAAATCACTCGCTACAAAAAAATCAAAGTACATGATAATTATTATTATAATTTTATATTGAATGTATATTTGTCATTAAATATCCCACAAGTTTATTTCGTGGGATTGTTTCTTATAGTTTGTTTTCAATCTGATTTAATAATCATTGAAAATGTAATAACTTTTTATGAAAAATATTAAACTTTTACTTATATCACTATATATAAATATATATATATATAAATATATAAATGGCATCGAACTTAAATGGTGATTTTGCACTTATCATGCGATCTATTTCTCAGTGAAAATGTTTGCTTGATACATGTATTTTGACCTCAGGAATCCGAATTTGATAATGGTATCGTGAACATATCTCTACATTTCGAGCGTTTGATCAAAAAGAAAAAACTATGACGAGGATTAAACCCGACTGTTTATGAATAATAAGCTAGGACGCTGCCCTGTACTTGTGTTTGAAATAATATATCCTACCTTCCTGATATTCAGGGATAAATACTATATTGAATCAAACGTGATATTTATTTTTTTCAACGTGCAGATATTCACCAGATATATCCGTCCACTCAATCGATTTCAGTTGCTTGCCTACCTTCTCATTCTCATTGTTAATTCACCCACACACCCACACCCACGAGCAAGGAAACTTTTGTGGATGTTCGTTTGTTTTTGCACAATCATTTTTAACTTTTATGATTGTAATTATGATGTATTTGAGTATTGTACAAAAATAAACTTTTATTATTATTATTATTACATTCCCTGATATGACTTGTTTAGAATATGATTCGGAATGGCAAGGCTAAGAATCTTTGTTGAACATCCTTTGGAAATGTGGTCCCTGCGGTTCAATCACTAATGGACGCCAGGGTCTTTTTCAATTATCATTGAAATATTTTGCACATTGGTACCCAATTTGATAATCTATTAATTACCCCAAACTCGAGATCTCCAGTTGTAGAGGATAGCTCGACTCAATAATCTGTGATTCCGGACGTGACGTCAGCGCGTGTTCTTAGATCGATGTTGTGTCGTGTGACAGATAGAGATTTATCACAATAATTATCCTTGTTCATCTTTTATGCATGAACACTATGAAAACGCGGTGACGTCATTTGAAGAAATCACATTGCAGCATAGGGATATCAAGCCATGTCGGTCCTACTATCCAATTTCAAATATATCAGTCAGACTCAAGTGATAATCCTGTCATAACAGGATCAAAGGTCTTACGTTTTTATCATTTATTATTCGTAGTTTTTGAATGAATGAAGACACAGATCTCTATGAATCCGTTCAGCTGAAGGTTGTGTCATGACATTTCATTCTCAATATTTTGAGATCAAATTCTCAAAACCTTGAGATTTTATTCTCGAAAGTTTGAGACAAATTCAATCAGAATGGTGAGAATTTTAAAAATGAAACGTTTCCAGTGTGGCACTTACTTAATACATGCCTTCGTATATATAGGTTGATCTTATATCATCCATGCATTATGATAATCTTATCTCCTCTCGAATAAGATTGGAAGTAATAATATATCACTTGACTATGAATACAAACTCTTCATATGAGACCATTGATATGGTATGGTAGGTCAATGTTAGTAGACTTGGTAATTTTGCACTCATCATCATGCGATCTATTTTGAAGTGAATTTTTTTTGTATCTACACGTATTTTGACCTCAGGAATCCGAATTTGATTATAATATCGTGAACATATCTCTACTTTTCGAGATAATCAATGCTAAATTTCGAAATTTCACCTCTCTTTTCTGGCAAGTTTGATATCTTCTTAGATCCCTTATGAACACATAACATGCATGTATACCATGGTTAATTATGATTTTTCTCTAAGAAAAACATCATGAATATGACATCTTCCCATATTTTTCCTATTATTTCACCAACTAGCTTACATGAAAAGCGGCCATTTTGAAAAACTGTGCGAATCTTGGGATTCTTGGGCGGATAAAAGTGGATTCATAGCCGACTAATAGCAAAACTACTCAGTTATATGTGTTTTCTCTTTTTCAATACCTGTCAAATATAAAGTATTGAAATTCATAACTTTGACATGGATTATCTCGAAAAGTAGGGTTTTGTTCACAAATTCGAATTCCTGAGGTCGAAATACAAAGGGCAAAATTATCAATTAAGTTCGATGCCGTTTATTCTACTTATGCTGTTTTTAATCAGAAATCATTTTTCTGTCTCATAAATTTCATTGATTTATAAATGAATTTAGGAGCCTGATACGAAATTTTAAAATTTATTTCAACTTCCGTTTTTGTAAATTCTGCTTGATTTCTCGATTAATTCTTGATACACTACGAAATATTGAAATTATATAATGAGAAGCAAGTACGTCTTTGTTATGAATGTTATATGACAGATATGAGTAGTTATCTCTGTTCTTTCAAATCTATTAGTTTTTACAAACGAAATCTAGTACGAAAAATGTTCTGGTCAGACGTCAAATCAGAGTGTCAGTAGTCAGTAGTGTCATGTCATGTCTGTCACTTCTCACAACATTATTAATCAATATTTTAATGGTTTCTGTTATGGAAAAACAATAACAAAAAGCATCAAATGTTGATTTGATGTTTTTTCTCCACTACACACATCAGTTTTCAACCTGATAAATCGATTTCGATTACCCCAAAATTTCAGTTTTCGGTAACAGCCTGGGACAAAGAAAATCGAAGAAAATCATAAAAAAGCATCTTATTATTAAAAGCCCACTACTTTACTAGCTCGTTAGACAAAAATAGAAAGAAAGTATTTCATTTTCCTTCTGAATCAAGATATAAAAATGTAGAAGAACTGTACCTACTCACAATTCATAATTTTTGTATGTTAAGTATTTGCATTCATAAAATGGTTCATGTTATTCATTTTTCAGGTATTAATTATTGCAGGGTACAATCTAATCTGTGGTACAAAATTTGTAGTAAGAATAAAGATCAGCCAATACATGAAAATTTATAATATTCTGGTACTCTGAAGCAAAGGTTTGTTTTTGCCTGTCAATACACAATTACCTCAAATTTCTTCATTTCAGAAAGTTTTCAACATATCTGGAGAGAATAGGAATAGGCACAATTTGGAATGACATTGTTATTAGTTATTTCTCTGTAGCAGATTCATTTTGTAAAATTAACTTGGATTTTCAGCATGAAGAATATGCTCAAAAACTGATTTTCAAAGCAATTGTATTTCTAGAATATGTTTGATACAAATTTATTGTGCTAATGAAATGAATTTGCATATATGATACTGTCACTGGTCCCTTTAGTGTTGAGATTATTGAAATTATAACTGAGACAGGTAGTTGGTAAAAAATAGTTCACCCCAACCCCATCAATAAGTTTTAGTCATGAAAGTTATTCTTTTTTTTCAGAAATTGAGTACACTATAAGCAGTTTATTATGTTTTGATATAGTATGTATAACATCCAGAAAACAAGAGAGAACATGCAAAATATTCCTTGTTTTTTCATTGCCATTCTCTCAATAAGGATAAGAAAATTGCTGAACTATTTTTGAACTCAACACTAACAGAGACATGAGCTAGGGTGGGCCAATTATTTGGACACTTTAAAGAGGAAAAGTCCCAATTTCAAACTGGATAGATGAAAACTGATGACTGTGTAACAAATCTAATGCTGAAAATAGGTAATAAGGCATATCATGATAATATTTTGCATAGCTTCTGTTTTTCATTCATTGAATATTTTTATGCAGTCACTTTCCTTGCAGATTTCCTGAGCTACAAGCATGGTTATGTTTTGTTTCTGATTATAAACACTACATCAGTGAGCATATACTGAGCAAAAGACTAAAAAGTGAGAAAAGACATTACATTTATCCTGTGGACCCAGTTGGGAGAACAAAGTGGACTATCTCATTAGATAAACCATATAATTCACTGGATGATATGATACAAATATATCTCCCAGAAGACAAGAGAAAAACATTCAAGGATTGTCATTGTCATTCTTTCAATGAAGGATAAGAAAATTGATCAACTATTTTTGTATGTAGGTATTACCAGAAAATTCAAGTAGACATTGTACAGGGTGTCCCGAATTCGCGGGCCAACATGGGGAACTCGGTAATGGTTAGAGATACAGGTTCAGTTAAATTAGTAAAAAGTTGTGTATTCATGAAGAAAAAGTTGAAAAGTTTCGTGGTTTTTGAATTATTTAAAAAAAATAGATTTTTGTTTTTTATTGGCTTCATTTTGATAGATACGAAAAAAGAAGACACTTTCTTGCAGCTGTTTTTCATGCTCTATAAATTTGTGATACATTACCGAGTTCCCCATATTGGCCCGCGAATTTATGATACCCTGTACATATTTCTAGGGTGGATGATAATTTTTTCAAGTGTTTTTTTCTTCAGGAAAACAATTGTGGAACCCATATGAGATGTCAAGTATATGAGACAAAGAATAGCAAAATGAAAATATATTATAATTCTACTGTAAGGATGAAAATGCTGTGGTACTTCATTAATATAGTTCCTCACAGAAGTTATGGAGTCATTGTACTTTATAGTGATTCATTATTAACTAAAAATATTCTGTTATATATAGAGACCTATTTCTTTTTTGATTTTCTAATGTATGGTTATGAACCTGATTTATTCTTGATAAATAAAGCCTTAAGCATGCATGATTAATGAGTCCACATAATAATATATTCAGAGTTCATACCCTTTCACAAGATATCAATCAAAATACATCTCACTATCAGCGAGTCTCAAGAAAAGAATCAATTTCCTCATTTCAGATCAACCAAAAGAAGATGAACAGAAAGCGAACATGGTGTAAAAACCATGCACAAACTCACTTAATTTGAATGATAATAACTTACCTGAAGGATATGCAACCATCAATACCTTCTCAAGCACAGTTGGGGGCATACTCAGTCACACACTGAATGTTATTTAATTTTAGTCATGTTTTAGGTAATATTGTGATTGCAAAATCAGAAAAACTTTAGGGATGTCTAAGAGATGAAATGATTGTTTCAGTACACCAATTCCATGAAATTATTCACAATACTTATCAATATTTTTACACTTTATATTATAACTTTTAATATATAATAATTTCAACATTATACTAAGAATTTGATTATAAATAACAAGAATCTAACATATATCTATCAAAATTCACATATGTATAAGCTTCAGGCAGGTTGTTGAGTAAATTTTCTTGGATTTGATGATTTGTTTGCTCAATTTGTCTACAATGTCATACTTCTCTGATGAAATGTAATATCTGTATGAATTTTATTTCCACAATAGTATCATATCCAATCCAAAGAATATATTAGTACTTCTCCTGAAATCCTGAATTTGACTGCTAAATAATTATTGTATGTTGTACATCCAGGTTGAACCATTAAACTGCTTCCAAATTGAGTGGTTCTGAAACAAGAGCATAAATAGAATACACCTTTTATTATTTGAAACATTTTTATTTTCTGCCAGGTAGGTAGTTTCTGGTGATTTTTGGTAATCAATGTTTCTGGTGATTTTTGGTAATCAATGTTTTCTATACTGGTCATGTGAAACATCTCCAGAAGAAGGCATATAACTAAATCTAGAATACCTAAATCTAGAATACATTCTGCAAACAAATTCCAAGATGTAGGTTTGAAAATATCAACTCACCTTTTGTACATCAGGTTTTGAATAGGCTTTCCAGAAATTCATTCATCTTACAACATATTATAGAACTTTAATTACTTGCAGTAAGTAGAAACTTCCTTATCAGATACCATTTTCCAATTTGAGTACACTATTGCTCACTTTGTATTTTCTGCTATTTGCTTATTGAGACTTCCTTTAGCCTCTGTGAACTTTTGGGTTGAAGCAAAATATCCTTCATAATAATGGGATTGATTGGTATTAGATATCTTCATCACTTTTTTCAGAAGCCAAAAAAATCCTGTTTCCAAAGTCACTAAAAGCTTGTTTTTCAGTCTATGTTTTGCCTCTACATGTAGGTAGGTATACATAACTTTTTTATTTCTAACAGCAACTTATGGTTTTGGAATAAACCCATAGGTAGTTATTCCTGAAGTTTCTCACCTATTTTTATAGTATTTCATTCTGATTTCTGCACATTCTTGGTCCTGTGTAGGCAGAGACTGGTGTAGGTTACTTAAATTTTAGTTTTAAGTTATGGACATTTCAGTTAAGTCAAAGGAAGCCAGTTCCTCTGAGAATTCTAGTATAGAAATTAGCATGAAAACATGTTTCAAAGCCATTTTATATTCATGAGCTGAAACAAATGTTTTTATTGCAATCCAGATAATAACAAAAAAAGCTTATAAACATATTTATATTCTCAAAATTGTGCCTAAAACATATGTAGGTAGGTAGGTAGGTACCTATTTGAAATATCTTACCTTGATGATATTCAGAGGTATAATATTGAATCAAATGTGATGTTTATCCTCATCAATGTGCAGAGATACATAGGTACCTACTCATAAAATCCTGTTTACTTCAATAAACTCCGTCCACTCCATGTCCACTCAATCGATTTCATCACAGTTACTATCGCCGAGGTCTTTTTGTTGTATTTTTAGAATATTTTGCGAATGGTAGGTACTTGATGATTACATAATCAAATAACTACCCCACACTCATCATAACTTCCAATACCTAGGTACCTATTATGAAATTGAACTCCATCACAAATGTGTATTTATATTTTATAACCCCTTTGAAAAAACCTATGTTACGCTTTTCATGGGTGAGTTTGACCTCATCAACATTTCCAATTTAGAAATTGTCGAAGCCAAACTTTTGTAGCCGAAGTTGACATTGATCATTATAGGAGTGGTGCGTTAGTTTGGCTTCGTAGCCAAAGTTGACACGATGTAGTCAAACTTGACATTAGCTGCCAGTAAACGAGTCCAAACTCAACGTTGCACAAATATATATATATATATATATATATATATATATATATATATATATATATATATATATATATATATATATATATATATATATATATATCCTTATATGGGAGGAAAGTCTTTGCTGACCAGTGAGGAACAAAACTATTAATATTGGGGCTTGCAGCAATGTCAGTGAGTTACTCTCTTATATTAATCCAAGCTTTCGGAAATGTTTATTTCCATCATCAGGGAGACTACAAAAGTTATTGAAATGGTATAATGTAACAGATTAAAATTCATGAAAATGTATACATAAATTACATCCTAAATTTTGATTTAGACCTCTTAGCAAAATTCGGTTCTGTTGCTAAAATTCTCACAGATTGGAAATCCATTTTATGGTCAAGACGGTTAACATGGTCTGCCAGAGCACATCTCTCTGGGTGAAGTCTACAATCACTCCTATGCAAGGTAATTCGGTTTTCAATCGATCTTTTGGATTGTCCAATGTATTTTTTATTACAGTTTGCACAGGGGATACTGTAGACCACTCCCGAGCGAGACATCAGGGGCACTAAGTCTTTAACCTTAGAATAAATGGATTTTATTGATAGAACTGTTTTATTTGCTATTTTTGTGTTTGAAAATCTATTAAATATTCTTTCAAGATTATGTGTAATTTCCTTGATGTAAGGAAGAGATGTATATAGAGTTTGGATTGGAACAACCTCAGGTATGGAATTATTCATAATCATTTGTTGAGTGGTAACTCAACATCCCCATAAAAAATGTCTTAGCAGACATTGATTACATCACTTCCTCAATTTTCAATACAACGCATAGAAATATTTGTACAGCACAAGCTACTAATGTTATCACTAACCATATTCAAAATACTAAAATGAATGGGTCTCTTTTTCACAGTCTTCTCATCTCCAGTAGAAAATTCTTAAAAGATAATCCCAATTTAACTCTCATCCAATCAGATAAAGGTAACGTCACTGTTATAATGAACAACCAACAATATTTAGAACTTTTAGAAAATATAATCAATGATAATAATTCTTATGTTCTCTTACAAAGAGATCCAACTTCCTCCATTCAAAGAAAATGTAATAATCTTGTTAAATCCTTGTATGACTCCAAACAAATAGATGAGACTGTTAGAAGGAGACTCACCAGATATGATAGTGTCAGTCCAAAATTCTATGCGTTACCAAAAGTTCATAAACCTGTATTGGCTATGAGACCAATAGTGGCATCAATTGGTACCCCAACTGAACCCATTGCTGCTTTTCTCACAGAAATCCTCACTAAAGCTTACAATTCTGACAACCTATATTTCATCAAAGACTCTTTCGAAGTTCCCAAATTGTTTAATAAAATGAAAATACCAGAGGATCATGTTCTTGCCAGCTTAGATGTAGTGTCCTTATTTAGTAATGTTTATTTAGAAGCATGCCTCAGAGTAATAGATAAAAATTGGAACAACATCAGTACCCATTGCAAAATAGAAAAAAATACTTTCCTTGACTTAATAGCCTTCCTTTTTGATAGTACATATTTCTCTTTTAACATAAAATTTTATAAACAAACTTTCGGTACCCCAATGGGGACTTCCATCTCACCTATTTTAGCATCATATGTCATGGACGAGATATTAGATACAGTTATTCCCGTATTATCGTTTGACCTATTCTTTATCAAGAAGTATGTCGATGACCTCATAGTGGCCCTCCCTGAAAGAGGTATCGTTGAGTTAGTAGAGACATTTAACAGCTACGACCCTTATATCCAGTTCACAATAGAAAAGGAAAATGAACATAGGCAAGTTCCATTCTTAGATACAATACTCCAAAGAACAAAGGAAAACACCATATTAGTGGATTGGTACAGAAAACCCTGTAGTTCAGGTAGATATCTTAACTACAACTCTTATCATAAACACAGGATGAAAATTAATCTTATCAAGCAAATGAGGAACAGAGTCTTACAACTCTCGGATATCTCTTTCCAACAAAAGAACTTAAAAATATTACAATCTTTATTTATAAATAATTCATATCCCATTAAATTAGTCAATAAAATTTTGTTTCATACTCCCATGACAGATGATGTTGAACATAGGAGAGTTACCACTCAACAAATGATTATGAATAATTCCATACCTGAGGTTGTTCCAATCCAAACTCTATATACATCTCTTCCTTACATCAAGGAAATTACACCTAATCTTGAAAGAATATTTAATAGATTTTCAAACACAAAAATAGCAAATAAAACAGTTCTATCAATAAAATCCATTTATTCTAAGGTTAAAGACTTAGTGCCCCTGATGTCTCGCTCGGGAGTGGTCTACAGTATCCCCTGTGCAAACTGTAATAAAAAATACATTGGACAATCCAAAAGATCGATTGAAAACCGAATTACCTTGCATAGGAGTGATTGTAGACTTCACCCAGAGAGATGTGCTCTGGCAGACCATGTTAACCGTCTTGACCATAAAATGGATTTCCAATCTGTGAGAATTTTAGCAACAGAACCGAATTTTGCTAAGAGGTCTTTTCTGGAGATGGCCTTTATCTATCAGGAAGTAAATAACATGAATAAAAAAACAGACATTAAACATTTAAGTGAGATTTATTCTTACCTTCTCATGATGGATGCTGAATGTAGGAATAATCGTCAACCCCCAATTCATTGAGTCGGCAATGATCTTGGTTTCCAAATTTAGCTGAAGTTAACAGTGGACTCCGCTTCCGTTTCTCATTCTCATTTATTCTTGCTAGATCAGAATATAACATCTGGACCATAAAGTCTAACAACCTTTTGAATTATGGTACTGACGTGGCTTGAATGGCGAGAGTGAGAGGAAGAAGAGAACATTTAACCTCACTGTTAGTCGTTTTCCCTCCATTTGTGCACATCGTAATGATGAAATAATGTTGCAATTTCGATGTTTTACATTGAGTTTTTTCAAACCTAAATCAAATTTTAGGATGTAATTTATCCATGTACAATTGTTCTTCACAATGTTATTTACTGTTTGTCATATTTTATAACAACCTGTTTGTCGTCAATCTCGTATTTGTTGTAAGTAACCATTTTCATGAATTTTAATCTGTTACATTATACCATTTTAATAACTTTTGTAGTCTCCCTGATGATGGAAATAAACATTTCCGAAAGCTTGGATTAATATAAAAGAGTAACTCACGGACATTGCTGCAAGCCCCAATATTAGTAGTTTTGTTCCTATATCCTTATATATATATCCTTATATATATACCTCTTTTCAGGAAAAAACCTAAAAATTCTCAAAAAGTTATTCATCAACAGTTCATATCCACCAACATGGTTAATAAAATCCTATTCAGTTCATCTATGGCAGAAGCAACAGATACACAAAATATTCATATTCAAATCAATCCAGATACAAATAATGGAACAACTGAAGCCACCCCAATGCCTTGTCTATATACTTCATTACCTTACATTAGGGAAATCACACCCAAATTAGTCAGATTAATCAACAGATTCTCTAACACAAAAATAGCAAATAAAACAGTTTTACCTATTAAATCTATATACACCAAACTGAAAGACAGAGTTCCACTAACCTCTCGCTCCAATGTTGTCTACAGCATTCCTTGTAGTGACTGCAACAAAAAATATATTGGTCAAACAAAACGATCATTAGCTAATAGAATTACCTCACACAAAAGTGACTGTAGACTGCATCCGGAGAGATGTGCGTTGGCTGAGCATGTCAATAATTATAACCATAAAATGGATTTCCAAGCAGCTAGGATTCTAGCAACAGAAACAAATTATGCAAAGAGGTCCTTTTTGGAGATGACTTTCATTTATCAGGAAATTGACAGTTTAAATAAAAAAATGGATATCAAACATTTGAGTGATATATATTCTTACCTTTCAACAGTTGATAGTAGATCTCGGGCAAATGTTGAGAATCCAGAGTAATAAATAAATTTCATAATTAAAACAATGTTTATTTTGTCATTCAATTTCTCCAGGTTTTTGATTGAATTCCTGCTTCTTCCCTTTTTCAATTTCTTGTTAGGTTGAGAAAATCTAATCACTAAGGTCAATTACTAATAACAAACCAACCTCCAGAGAAAGTGACGATGACACCTGAAAGATTCTGGAGAGGATGAGAAGTAGAAATTATCTTCATAATAACTCAAATATTCAAAAAAATTAATTAAAAAAATGTTTCCACTGTTTATTTTTTAAAACAAAAGTTATACATTAATTTCCTATGAGGAATCAATTACATATATCTTGTTTGTGAATCATGTTTTGACCTTTTGACGTCTTTTAGTATTTTATCACTATGTACAAATTTTATACATTGACTGACATCATAGTAAGCATTCTCATCTAAGATGTGAGATTGTATTTTTCAAATAATTTTTACCACTTCACTAATCATATGTAATTTTGTAGTCTCCCTGAAGAAGGAAATAAACATTTCCGAAAGCTTGGAAAAACTTATAAGGTCTAGGAACACAATAGCTTAACTCATGAATAAATGATCTAAGGAACAGAACAGAGAGATTCACTGCCAGATGATACTTATGCATTCAGGAAAGCAATTTATTAACAAAAATTATACCTCATACCGAATATCACAACTTAATCATAGTCTAGGCTAGAGCTGATGGGCAACATTGTAAATTGGATATCGATTATCGATATTGAAAATACATCATCAATCAATCAATATATTCTATACAGGGTGCCCGTTTTCCGAGCTTAACCATGGGGATCTCAGTTATTATATGAGATACGAAGTCGGTTAAATTGGAGCAAAGTTGCG
Organism: Chrysomela aeneicollis; assembly: GCA_029955515.1. Classification (NCBI taxonomy): domain Eukaryota; kingdom Metazoa; phylum Arthropoda; class Insecta; order Coleoptera; family Chrysomelidae; genus Chrysomela; species Chrysomela aeneicollis. Next base: position 1,613,037 of record JARUHQ010000031.1, on the reverse strand, counting down.
CAATTTTATGCTGAACAATCATGTGAAAGAAAATGTCATGTATCATTTTTAGTGTTTTGTTTAACAAACTAAATTCTGATAGTTCAATTGAACTTGGAAGCTTACTTAAATAAAAACCAAGGTTATTTTGAATTAAAAAAATAAGTTAAAGTCATAAAAAAGCTGGAATATTTCACCATTCGCTTCTAAACACAATTTTACTCTTCACTCAAAGTTCTGGATAGCATCAATCGATGGTACCTACAATTCCAAGAATAAGATCTCAGAAGAAATAATACTGGATTACTGTTTATAAAAAATGAATAAAATTTCCTAAAATTGTACCCATCGACGATATTGCTGAGCTGGGAGGAAGAACAAGTGAAATTGTGTTTAAAAAAGAATGGTGGAGTATTCAAGCATATTTTATTTCGTTTCGTTTTGCGGCGAAAACACTTCTAGCGTCCCTGTCAAGTTCGTTCTAACTTTGAACCCTAGTTTTTAAGAAGGTGAGCTTGACAGAAATGTGAACGTTCCTTATCCTCAATTGAATTATCAAAATTTAGTTTTTGTTAAACAAAATTGCTGGAGTTATTTTCAAAGCACTCTTTGTAAAAACGATTAGCATGTAAGATTTAAACACATCTTGTATCACATCATTGTATTCAGAAACTGACAGACTTTTCGAAAGTGCAAAAATCCAATATGGCGCCCATGAGAAGAACCAAAGCCGACTGTTCTATCTCTGACATCAAGAACGCCTCGAAAAATACGATGACAGATTTAGATTCCTTGTGAGGAAGTGCCTCAAGAACGTCCTGGTAAGAAACGTCCAGTTCTTATGGTTTTCGCTTGAAAAAATAAAAACGAAAATTACAATTTTTTTTTTCATCATTTCAAAAACTAAAAATGATACATACAATTTTCTTTCACATAATTGTTCCGCATGAAAATGCGCAACTTCGCCCTAATTTAACCGACCTCGTATATCTTATAACAACTGAGATCCCCATGGTTAAGCTCGAAAAACGGGCGGGTGTATATCGAATACTCGATGTATTCAAATATTGCAAATATTCAAATTTGAATATATGAATAATATTCAATATATCGAGGGGGTATTTGAATATTCGAATATTTCAATATTCGATATATCGAATATTCGATATATCCATATTTTTTCGCCAAAATATCGTTATTCGATATATTAAATATTCGATAAAATATCGATATATCGAACTAAATTCCCAGCCCCAGTCTAGACCAGATTACCGGATATTCCCAGTATCCGAGATACTTATATGACGATGAAATCAAGTTAACAGTATCATAAATAAAGAAGAACTATTCACAAACGAAAATCGAAATAATATTTATTAGTTAATCGTCGAAAATTAGGAATTGAATGTTTATAAATTATTCAATACATTTGATTTAACATTATATGATTTATGTTTCCTAACAATCTTCTTGTCCTGGTTCATGAATCCCAAAGTGAAGTATATGCGAACTCTTGACTCTTGTATAGGTATAAAGATATATAATGCGTCAACATTTTCACAAAATGAATATTTTGAAATGCGTACGATGCGGACAACCGTTATAATATGTCGTGTGCCGACGACAACTACTGGTAACAGTGGTAAATCCAAGCGACACACTGTACCACGTCGGCTGGTAATTACCCGCTCACGCAAGCGGGCGCAGAGCGGCGAGGTTTCTCAGATGTCGAAAAATGGGCGTCTTATATTCTGTAGTCTTTGACCAAACACTCGTCTGAGTGTCTGACCCAACGATCTGCACTGACCGACGATCTATTAGCGAATGACCTAAAAAGAGACAATAATAACACACCAACCCTTCTTGTTCCTTGTTACTAGGCGGAAAACCGTAAAGAAAAATCGCGAGTACGTCACGTATTGAGGATATATTCAGTACGATTCAGTACGATAGTAAGTACTAGTTGAGACTTATTTTGTTCGTTGTCTAGTTTGGGCAAGTAACTGTCAAGTTTTCATATTATTAAAAAATTGTGTGATCATCGTATATCTATCATACAATATACCCACCATTCATAATTCACTGGTTTTGTCTGATTTGTTGAAAAGTATTATCCCTGCTAAGGTAGGAACTCCTTTACACATCATCATAATAAGGTTTTATTTTCATGTGGCAGTAAGCAATGGAGATTGAATTGGAGCTATTTTTGGTAGAAAAAGGAGCAGTATCACAAGATATACCTATTGGATGAAATGAAATCCGAGAAGGTGAGTAGTACCAATCAGCAATTTCGTCATTTTTATTGTGATTGTATTATTTTTGTTCATTTGACTATAAAATACTATTGAGTAGTTTTATCGTGGCTGCATTAAAAAGCGTTGAATAACGTTCAGACGTTGAGAAATGGCTGAAATAGTCAAGCGAGACGCTTTTTATATCAAATCTCCATTTCATTCGAAAAATAATTATTATGCTATATTATGATTGGTTTCATTTTCACCGCAAAGAAATTGAGACTTCCTATGTCCTATACGACTTTTATATGAAAAATGAGAGGCAAATTACTGCAGGTCAACCTATCCATGACTTTTCGAACACCATTGTTTTCAGAATGAAATCGCGATTCGAATTCGATGCATGAAATGAAAAAGAGGGTACTAATTGGAGAGAGGTTGAGAGTGCTTTTTAACGGGTGGTTGAATTAGAAAGATATTTCGATCCCAAAAACCATATAATGTGATGTTCAATTGAAAAATATCTTATCAAAAATGCGTACTGAGTGATTTTCAGTTTCTTGAAAAACCGCATTTTTCAAATTGGCGAAATTTCCAAAGATCTGTTTTATACATTTTCTATTATAATTACTGATTGATCATTTGGTTCCCATTCAAATGGCTTGAAGAAACCCTAATTGAACTCTGTCAATGAATTACTTTTGAGATTTTGCTTATCCTGAAAAACGCGTTTTTTCAAGGATTTGAAAATCATTCAGTATATCTGAAAAGGGCTTTGAGTAGGTTTCAAGATGAGCTTTAGTTGATGACAATGTTTTTTATATCACAAATAAAGGTTTCGTCCATTTGTTGTGTATGTTTTGAAAGATTTTCCTTTTGGTAAATAACACCAAAAATGACAATCTTCGTATGAAATGTCTTCATTCACTTAGTTAAAAGGTACGCAAAAAAAAACACAAGGAAATGTATACTCTACTATTATTGGAATGAATTCAATAGTATTATTTCGAGGATTTTGTTTGACATTTTACAATTTGTCAACTTCGACCCGTGAATCCTTGGGTTGGTGAACTGTACCATCCTATTTTGTTATGTTGAATTCTTTTTTCTGATACCAGCATTGTTTATCGAGTACAATTTGAAATATCTTCAATTCATCGAGCGATCAGTATTTCTTCAATCGAAAAGTTGACAGGGCTTTTGAATAACAACGATGAGGATTTTGGTAATTATTCATGAAAAATGTAATAAGATAATATCAAGCATATGTAGGCTACTCCATATCCACAAAAACGATCACCTAATACTTGGTTGTTTCATAGAAGAACTTTTACATTTCCATAAACTGATGTGAATTACTCAACCTCTGCCTTTTTCAAATACTTCTGGTTCTTATTTTACGATAATCGATGCAGTTTCCTGTTGGATACTTTTTATAATGAATGTACCAAAGCATATCAGATTATCTAATGCATTTCAAAAGTGTTCACATGAAATATGGAAATTGAAGTATCCAAGGTATTTAACAAACCCTTACTGTATAAATTAATTCCAAATTTCCTAAATAGGTATCCACTAAATCATTTTCAAATATATGCTTTCATACACGATCGAAAAATGTATTAATATTCAATTTGTTCTTCAGATTGACACGGCAGCAGTCGTTGATATGAAAGAGAAAATTCTCAAAAATTATATTTCAAAAATCGGAGACCAACTGGCATTTGTTAGGTTCTGCAAATGCAATCTACCTCCCAAGGTAACCGAACGTTCAAGTTTAGTCGAACGAATCAGAATAAGTCAGTTTCATGATGATTACACGAGTGGTAAAAAAAGTTAATATGGAAACACAAAATAGGGACAAAAAGAACGCACCAAATGAGAGAGCAACAAGAATGATAAGTATAGGTTGGATCATGAATTTCTATTGAAAAAAGCGCTGAAAAAGACGACATATTAGAGAAGGCACTGGACCTGTTTTTTCCAAATGGGGTATCCGCGAAAAAATATGGACCATTATCGAAGTATACATTCGATCTCCTGGATTACAAACAGTTAGTGTTTGATAAGAACTTCACTGTTGGATATCTTTACAAAATGACAGGACTGACCACATTGAGGTTTTATCTGTCAACAAATAAAATAAGCGAAAGTGACTCATCGGATAACGAAAAGAAAAGCAAGAAACGAAGAAATACAAAGAAAAGTAGAAATGAAAAAGAAATATCTAGAAAAGAAAATATTATGGTAGAAAATAAAAGAGAAGAGTGCGATACCGCAAATGAAGTAGCAGAGAGTAATATAGAAGAAATAAGGGAACAGGAAATATTATTTCAGTACTTCTTTGGATCATATTTACACGACCACTTCACTGAGCGGAAGAAGTAATATGGATGAATTTCTTATTTTTGACGACCTGAACTTCACTCAAAATGAGGTAGCAGGTGAAGTAGAATCAGCAGAAACTTTATCTTCGTCTAAGACGCTGATTCTACATAGGGGACAAATATTTGTAGAAATGAACGAAAAATTATCAACGATTGAAAGTATGAACACTCTGATTGAAATTCAAATCATAGGTACAAATGGAGTGAGAGAAAATGCATTTCATGGTGGAGGTGTTTTTAGAGATGCCCTGACAGAATACTGGAATGAATTTTATGATCGTCTTTGTGTAGGTAGCACGACAAAAGTTAAATGACAGTAAGTGGAAGTCTATAGCAAAAATTCTCTTGATTGGGTATAGACAAGCAAACTATTTTCCCATAACATTATCAAAGCCATTCATAGAATTCGCCATTTTTGGCCGAACGTTCGAACATCTCACTGAAGCTTATATGAAACATATTTCGCCTCTCGATGCGGATGTAATTATTAGGGCAATAGTGAACTACGAGAGTGTTGATAATTATGAAATTGTTGATACCCTAACAAATCAAGAATGTAAACATCATATCTGTCTTTGAACAGTTAGCGCACACGAAAATCATACAGAAATCACTATATATACTACAAACTTGGCGTTCCATATTGAGTAACTCAATTTCTCTTGATATTTTGAATATAATCTATGAAAAAAGTGATGTATCCAATAAATCTGTTTTACGATTGATACAAAATTATTCCATTGAAGATGTAGATGCAAGGAATGAGAAAGTATTGAGTGTCTTGATTGAGATATGGACGTACTATTGCGATTTTTGAGATTCTGTACTGTACTGTCACTTGTGATTCAATAACTATTGAGTTTTGCAATCAGACAACTCAAACATGCAACAATATTTTAAGGCTAGAAAAGGCCAGACACTTTGTCCAAATCCGGGACAGGGGGGGTTTGGAGGAAACAGCAGTGGGCGGTTACCAAATCGTCATAAATCAACGGTTATCCTTGTTCAACGAACGATCTTCTCATCTAATACGGGTGATATCGCGACTGACGTTTTTATTCGCATTGCTCGATAATCTAATATGCGAGTAATACTGGGATGCTGTCTCTCAGTTTTCGAGAAAACAAAACTGGCGTAGAATCAAATCAGACTTGCTGCGGATCTTCAACTTGATGATTGTGTATACCAAATCACTTTTTACGACATTTTCTCTAGGCCAAGAACTTTTTTATTCTGAAAAAACACAAAAAGTACGATTTTTCTGTAGAACACGTTTTTTATAGTTCCTACCGTTATATTTCTGGAAATAATTGAGCGATCACTCATTTTTTTTTCAAATTGAAGTATACATGATAGCGCTTCTTGCCATATACAATATTGGTGAAAAATTCATGTTCATCAACTTCTAGAACTGTAGCAAATTTCAACTTGTTATTTTCGGAATGACAATTTTCAGTAATCGAGAAAAAAATTTATTTATGAAAATTTTTGCATACTTGCTGCGAACAAAATTGAGCCAATAGATGAAATAAGTTTCCAGAATGAAAATTTTTCATGTAGCAGATATCTACATGTACTTATTTAATGAGACAATACTACATTATCGCGCGCTCGGCGCTCGGCTCTCTCCTCACACAGTCAGCCAACTGGTCTTTGTGTTCATAATGTGTAGTCGAGCTTTCATCAGTATATCAAATGAGAGGAAAATATACATTATTGGTATGAATAAAGTATCTACCTATTTAATGAGTTGGTATTAAATAACTCCATTAATTTTTTTATGTTGACAAAATAATAGTTGAACACATTGCTGCCTCATGATGGCATATTATGCCTTCTTCCAGTCCAATTCTGGCATCGTATAGGTTAGATATTTCTCCTTCGGTTAGGTATGCCATCATGTGAAATCTGTATAACTTCATAAAACATTGTGTATACTAAACGTTTGTGGTATACTTATCCGATTTATCATGAAAGTTTCATGGTATAATATGATGGAAATTGCATTGTAATTGAAAAATCAGACAAATGTTAATTGAAAAGAAAAAAACACGTAAGTTGCGATATAAAATTTTAAAGAATCAAGCATTGTCTTATATCACTCACTGAATATCGAATTTTTTCGTAAAACTGACAGATGCCACTCGGTAAACATTCAGAGGACAACTATTATGCTTCCGTGGAACAAACAAATCTCTCCGAAATATTCGACGAAAGTAGAAAAATGGCGTCTATACCTATTTGGAACTATGTCTAGTTGGGCAGTATCCCCTACCATCATTTTTTCAAAAAGTTCAAAAGGAGGTACCCATTAAAAATGAACTTATAAATTTCGTGATTTTATTTTCAATTTCTGAAAATTGAGATTCTGAAAATATTTTCCTGACTTCTTTAGGTTGGATTTCAAAAATGACATTGTTTAGATTTCGGGAATTCAATAATATTCCATTTCTGGTATTACCGAAGTTTACACGAAACGGAAATTATTATGGTTGAAACGAGCAATTTGGAAAATCCATGTTAACGAGTTTTCAAAAAATACACGTTCAATGTATTACTGACACCCCTTCAATTGTTTATATTTTCAAACCATTTGTCGTCATTTAAATGCTACAAAGGATATTCAACAATTTATTTTTAATAAGCATTTTGCATTTTGAAATAAACCTGTGACTCCACACAGTCCCAAACAATGAGTGAGAGTAGATGCGATACATTCGCCTGCATGTGTGCGGAACGAGGATCGAACACTTTATCTGATAATCGACGGTATATATAGGTAGGTACCTATGATGAATATTTGTATTCTATAAACATTATGAAAAACCAGGGTTGCGACGTTTTGAATCGAATAATGAAAATATAAGTAATTGATTTGTGCATTATTTCCATATTTGAAAAATTATGAAAAATCAATATGAATAGAAAAAATCAATCTTTAAATCGAAAAAATCTTATTTTGTTGATTTGAAAAAAATCATGATGCTTCGCAACTCTTACAAAATTTGGATAATTCTATATCTATTTATATGAACAGCTTTTCAAGAGTCATAAATTACGAGGTATAACATTAAAATAGCCATACGGAGTGATTGGGAGATTGAGAGCTACTTTCAATAACGTTGATAAGTTATATTCTCGGTTATTATCAAAGACATTCAAATACAGGTTATTATGAATATTATTTATTTACGAATAATAATGAATAATGACTATATTTTCCTAAGGCCTTCATTCTTCTACTTTTTATTTCTTTGATTTTTGAGGACTGCTTTCACTACATATTTTGTATTTTGGATATTCATCTCCCGTTGGTCCCAATATATGTACCATTTTCAGAATCATATACATTCCACATGAGAATACAATATCATTTTCTTCTCCATTTGGATTTTTAGATCTCATTACACCTTTGAATTTCAAAATTTCAAGCTTTTCCTATGCAAATCCGCAAATTCATCATTAGTTGCACCAATAATTTCATAATACTTATTATGGTTCCAATCTATGATATTGTGTTGACTGACTCGTTTTTTCATCTTCATATTTTGGAGTATCACCAGAGGGCGCAAATATCATCGGACAATTCGCGCTCTGGACTTCTTGTGAAAACACCAGTCCATATTTCGATGTGATTTTTTTTCTGTAGGAAGATGGGGATTCAAACTAGGTCCGATACTATTTGAAAAGTGTTTTTTTATTATTCGCCAAATTCGATATGTTCAGGAATATTTGTATACCTTTTGTATTTCATATTTTTGAAAATAAAATAGTATTTCCATTAGCTGGATCACTTATCTACTTGATGAAGTCAATAAGTCATGAAAATATTGATTACTTTACTTTATGACAAGTCTATAGAGAAATAGTGCTATTCGTTATTGCTCACTTCTTCAGCACCCTCTACTTCAAAATTTAGACCTTTAGGAATTCCTATATTAAAATGCCATTAGGTAGCATCCTGTATATATAGTGTCAATACCCGATTGCAAATTATCATTCAGTTATACAATGTTAAATACAACACGGTTTCATATTTATACTGTTCCCTCTCTACTTTTACGTATTGAGATCTGTTCAACATTCAAATCATCGCAATGATAAATCCTAAATCGATCCCCGGTAAATAGAAGCGACCTTTGTCGATAGGTTTCTATTCATTCATATTGTATACCTTATGGGTGTATATATAAATATTCTTATTTGAATATCATACATACCTATTCCTCATTATGTATGAGAATTTTTTCATTGTGAACAATTCAGAATATTTTTATCTTCCACGCAATGTATAATTATTTTATACATATAATATACCATATTTACTAGCAAACCTAGCAAACTGATTCATATAAATTTCTATTTCCTATTCTAATTTCATAATATCACCCGTACTATCGATTGTATCGTGTTTATAATCTCCTTCGTTGAGTTTCACCAGGGGGCGCAAATATCATCGGATAAATCGTGCGTATTTCTGACGTTGTAGAGCCTCGGCTCTTGACTTCCTGTGACGATACTAATCCATATTTTGATCTGATTTTTTTTGTGTAGAAAGATGAAGGTTCGACCGAGGGAGGATGCTATCTCAAAATTGATTATTTGATGTAGAAATATTTTTTTTTGATTCGCCAAATTGGCTAAAAATTTGCTATGTTCAGATATATTTTTATATCTTTTCTTTTCGAAATTTCGAAAAAAGAGATAGTATCCTCCCTAGCTTGATCCTTTATCTACATGATGGGATCAAAAAATCATGAAAATATTGATTGGTTTTCAAATAAGAAGTCAAGAGCGGGAGTGCTGCATTCGGTATTCTGCGCGTCCCATTGCCCACTCTTAATGCTTCCCATTCATTATGACTCATTTAGAGAATTTAAATCAGATTTCACAAATATTTTGAAATCGGACATGTGGTATATGGATATAGTTTGAATTCTCAGGTATCAGATGTTTTTAAGAATTATCTTTCTTTGTTGGAACCCATAACAGTGTGCTTTGCAGAATAGTAGAGAATCGCATAAGAAATGAATGAATCAATTTCAGTTGATTGACAAATATTGATATCCAAATGAAATTCAAATGCAAACTCGAATCATATGTATACAGGACTATTCACGTCGAAGAACACGAAGTTTCATAATATAAGATCATTTCGAAAATTTGGTTACTTGTATAATTAATCTGCTCTATCGATCCAAACTATTTTCAGTACTGAAATATTTTGTTACATTTTCAAATTCTTCCTGAAGAGCTGATTTCATCGATACATGAAACTTGGGGCTAGCGGGAATAACAACAGAGATAGAGGGAATGAAAAATCGAGATTTTTCTAATTTAGGATTTTTTGTGTTGAAACTATTCATCATTTTTCGAAACGGCTCACTAGTCCCCATCTTAACTTTTTATTCACTATCATTGATATCGATTAATATTCACTATCAATTCTGAACCATAATTAAAAATTAATCCGTTTCGGACAATGCGGATAGTTTCGACATCCTAAATTGAAAAATTCTAGATATTTCACACCCCGTATCTCTGTTGTTATTCCCGATAGACCCCAAGTATTATATATCAACGAATTCAGCTCTTCAGGGAGAATTCGAAAATGTAACAATATATGGGGAGTACTTTTTGGAATATAGAAGTTGCTGCTATTTTTAGATAGAGCAGAAACGCCTGATAGATAGCCACCGTGAATCAGTCTGCATAAATATGACCAAAAATTACCTATCCTTCTATATGGATCCCTACGCATATCTTTGTGAAAATTGGACCTCTTGAAATATTCTTCTATTGATACGAAACTCCCAATTATTATACAACTGGAGTTTTAATTATAATGAGATTATTCAAATTATTTACAGGGTATAATATATGATTGATTAATCCGATAAGAGGATTGGTTCAATAAATGCAGTCACCTATTCACTCGAGTTTAAGAGAATGTAACGTAATACTTCAGAATTCAACGTTCACCAATCAACTGAAATTTACCTCGTAAATTTTTCCAAAATACCCCAATTCATATCCTTATACCAGTTATTTATCATGGGCATCCTCAGGACCAGGTTTGAGGTCTTTGACATGCCAAACCCTTTGAGTTTCCCTTCTCATCCCTCAACTCATATGTCCAAGGGGACAACTTTTTGTGGACATAGAATGGCCCCAGGTACTTAGGAGCCAATTTGCTACTGAAAAATTTAGAAGCGTCGGAGAGAACATAATTCCTCTTCCATACTAATTGATTTGGCATATATTCGACGTGACGACACCGGAGGTTATAGCGTTCGCAACTTTTTTCGCCAGCCATTTCTAATCTTTTACGAACATCAGCAAACATTTCCTTGAAACCCTCATTACGACTTTGAACACCAGTCTGTGTCCCATCTTCCAAAATAGGTTCTTCATATTGACCATAATCAGCGCCGGACAAAGCCATATTGCGGCCAAAGTTCACAAAATATGGGGTGAGCTTGGTAGTTTCATGTTTCGATGTGCGAACTGCACAGGCTATTTGATCAATTTTCTCATCCCACCGTCGGTGATTGTCAGAGACGTACATCGATAACATGGTTTTTATGACTCTATTAACTCTTTCGGTTGGATTAGCTCTTGGATGATACGCAGCATTGAATTTAATGCGACATTGATATTCATCCGCAAACTTTCTAAATTTTGCACCGCTATATTGACTACCATTGTCACAAAGAATTATTCTAGGAACTCCGAAGACTAAGAAAACACTTGATTCTATTTTACGAATAACTACATCTGCAGAAGCTGTTCTGAGAGGGAAGACCAGGGAAAATTTACTGAGGTAATCTGTAACGACAAGAATATATTTATTGCCCTTCATAGATCTCGGAAGAGGCCCAATTAAATCGGTCGATATCATCTCCCAAGGCCGACTAACTTTGGGGTGAGATACCATCTTATCCACGGGCTTGGCTTGGGATACTTTGTGAGCTGCACAGACTTGACAATTCCTAACAAATTTAGCAATATCGTGACGCATTTTTGGCCAGTAGTACTTACTCGCGACCCTTGCGAAGGTTTTAAATACGCCTGTATGGCCAGATGTTGCTGGGTCATGGGCTTCCTTAATGATCCCTTGGCGATCACCACTTGGAACAACCCTCTTCCACAAGTCTCCCGAGGTGACTAAAGTAGGATGATCGGTAGCCACATGTTTCCATAAACGACCATTATGTACCCGCCAACAAGAGAATTTCAAGGGAAACCTCATTACCTTATCTAACATGGTCTTATACCACCTATCACTATCGACACCACCAAACTCATCCAATTCACTCGGCCCCACATCCACCACCTCAATGATGGGTACCGACCTAGAGAGAGCATCCGGTACTACATGTTCCTTGCCTTTCCTGTGCACTACTTTGAAATTATATTGTTGTAGCCTCACAGCCCAACGAGCCAACCGACCAGTCAAGTCTTTCAAATTATGAAGCCAAAGAAGCGAAAAATGGTCGGTTATCACCGTAAACTCCACACCCTCCAGGTAAGGACGACGCTTCTCGACGGCCCAAAGGACCGCTAGGCACTCTCGCTCCGTGGTTGTGAAGTTTCGCTCTTGTTTCGTCAGGGATCTACTCAGATACGAAATTACTCGATCTCCTTCTGGAAATGGTTGCAAAAGGACAGCTCCGATACCAAACCCTGAGGCATCCGTCTGCACAACGAACGGTTTCGAATAGTCCGGACAACTCAGTATAGGCGCAGACACAAGACATTCCTTGATACGCCTGAACGAAGTTGAACATTCCTCTGTCCAGATAAACTTAGAGCCCTTTTTAAGCAAAGACGTGATTGGAGCTATGATAGAAGAGAAATCAGGAACAAAACGTCGATACCACGAAAAGGTTCCTACGACTCTACGGACCTCACTAACCGTGCTAGGACTTGGCAGCTCTAACATCGCCCTCACCTTATCCGGATCGACATGTAGACCATTTCGGTCGATCACATACCCCAAGTATTTAAGTTCCGGGCGACAAAATTGACATTTTTCTATGCTGATGGTGATGTTGGCTTCTCTCAGTCTACGAAATACCTCTTCGAGGATAGATAAGTGATGTTCGAAAGTTTGACTGATAATTACCACATCGTCAAGGTAAACAAAAAGGTTGGGTTCAAGATCATGTCCAAGGACGTTATCAATGAGGCGTTGCCATGTAGCTGGGGCATTATGAAGCCCAAATGGCATGCGCCTAAACTGAAAAAGGCCACGGTTCGGAACTGTGAAGGCCGTATATTTCTTCGACTCCTCCGCTACTGGAACCTGCCAGTAGGCGGACTTAACATCAAGGCTGGACAAGTACTTGGCGTCTCGTAGCTTATCTAAAGTATCAGAGACCAAAGGAAGCGGGTAACTGTCACGCTCTGTGACCGAGTTTAGCTTACGATAATCCACACAAAAGCGAAAAGAATTGTCTTTTTTCTTCACCAGCAGAATGGGAGATGACCAAGGGCTATTGGAAGGCTCGATAATTCCCAGTCGAAGCATCTCCTCCAGTTCCTGATCTATCTGCTTCTGAACCACTGGATTTACCCTGTAGAACCTCTGCTTAATGGGTGGACTTTTGGTCACGATAACGTGTTCAGCTTTCGTCGTGCATCCCAATTCTTGTCCTATCAAAGCCACATTACGGTCAATCACCGCCCGAAGCCTATTTTTTTCCATCGAATTCAATACAGTTTGTCCATTCAAATGATCAACACTATTAACAACAATTGGTTCATTCGAAAAGTGCCATTCGTTATGCCTGAGGTCCGGCACAATTCCCATTATTCTCCAGAAATCCGCCCCCAATAACAACAAGTGGGACAAATCAGGAATAACAACTACTTCAACGAGACGAACCCGGCCCCTCAATGAGATGGGCAATTCAACTACACCAATACTTTGACAACGATTACCATTTGCTACTGTGCAAGTTGTGGTCTCACCGCGATTAATCGGTATACCCAGCTCACGAATAATATCCATTCCCTTGCTACCAAGGACCGTGCGAGAGGCTCCTGAATCGAGTAACCCCAATAACGATTTACCTAAAACCTCCACTTTCAGATACGGACGTTCATCATTCAATGCATGTTCCAATACAAAATCTAATAGAACTTGATATTTGTCGACCGAGTTTATATCCGTAGCACCCCCATCCCGATCCTCTAGGAGTGCTGGACTCCGTTTCCCCGCCTGTTACAGTCTGGGCAACTCCTCACAGTAACTCCTTCCTTTTTGCACCTAAAACAAAATTTATCTCGCCTAACAGTACATCCAACTGCTCGATGGCCAGGTTTGTTACATCTGAAGCAAATAATTTCCTATTCAAAACCCCTGGAGTTGGAAGAAGTTGTGGCCTGGCAACTATCGATGCGACCTCCCTCGACTTCAACATAAGCAAGATCCGGTTCCAACGCAGAACTTTTCCTACATGGTGCCGAAAAACTTTCTACTGCCTCTTTCCTTATTTCCAAACGCCTGCCGAGTTCGCGAAGTTGATTTATTGAAGTGACTTCCACCAAGGCCAGTTGTGTTTGGTAGAATGGGGCGATGTTCCTCATCAAAATTTTGAGTTTGGTTTCTTCCGAAATTGTACAAGTGAGCCTATTAAAATAACCAGTCATGACGGCTAAATATATACCAATTGACTCATCCGCCCCTTGTGTACGCTTTCGAATTTCCTCATAGAGCTTCTCGTTATAATTAGCTGAAAGATATTCCTCACGTAGCAGGACAATGAATTCATCCCAAGAACCTACCTCTTTTCTATAGGCAACATAAAATTGATAAGCCCTTCCAGAGAATAGATCAATGCCTGACTCGAGCAAGATATCTTTGGAAACATTACGCGCTACCCTCAATTCTTCGACTCTCTCTAGGAATGCACTCAAAGAAAGTCCCTTCTTATCCCCCGAAAATTTGAGATCCCATTTATTTGGTAAAATCTGTTTGACGTTAGGGAGAGATACACGAGTTGGAGAAATGCCCGAAGATCTGCGCTGCGGAGTGATATTTTGTGCAAACTGGGTTTGGTTGAGAATGGTGACCTGGGGTGGAACATCCTTCTGGTAAGTCTCAGCCCTATCCTGAAGCTTTTCTAACAAAGATAACGTTTTGGCTAGAAGAACCGGACGATCAGGTGCCGTATTAGCTTCTATATTGTCAATCCTATGTAGAACATGACTGAGTTTGGACTGAAGTTTGAGGAAAGCATTGCTATTAGATGAATCATTGAATCTACCTATGAGTGGTTCTAACTCCGCATATTTATCGGTGACAGCCTTCACGTCTTCATCAACAGTATACGGATAATTCGGGTACTTTACACTATCTCCACTCTTCTCAAGTCTAAAAGCCATTGATAACGCGTGACGCATCTCATCTACCGTACCAGTTGCGATGCCTCTGATGCGCAACTCGTAAATAAGTTCATCTTGATTCAACCGATTTGATTGAATCCTCAGCGCCATTGCTCGTTAATACTTGTGCTTGATAATAAAGATTAAAAAAAAATGTATCACCGACCTTCAAAGTACAATTTCTCAAAAAAAAAAAAAAAAAATAAGGGCCCCACGTTGGGCGCCAAAATTGAAACCCTACAACGACGCACTAATATGTAGTAGTTCTCGGATATTTATGGCTAGCATCAGTAGAGGTGGGGAGGTCCGTGAATAGAATACTGATTCAAAAGTTAAGTTCTAAATGGGCGCCAGGTAAATTTATTCCCCTCAAATATCCCAACAAAGATCTCAGTTCAACCCCTCAATTTACCAAAAGGGCTAAGGAAACACGTCTGTTCAACACTAGGGAATTTAATATGCTATACGGTCACTATAATTAATAAACAAAATATCGATGAACAAATAAGTTCAATCCCATTATTAAATACGAATTAGCACACATAATTCATCAACATTTAGCAAGCACGATAAACGAGCAATGGCCTGGCCTAGGAATAAAAGCAGTATATAAATGATCAGATATCAGTAATCTACAATATCGATAACCTCTCGGCAGGAATTGGGGAACGTTTACGCGAATAATAAAGAAAATAAAAAAAAATAAAATTAAGCGATCGCTTGAGCTCAGGCGTGGCGCATGGGTGATATACACAACCAAAGGGAAAATAAATCTTAAATTTTTTATCCCAAATTCCGCTTGACAAAGAATCTATAATTAAATGACCTAATAAATAGAGGACCCCAAAATTATCACGTGAAAAAAACAGATAGCAGTAATACAAAAAAAATGGTAATGGCAACTGTTAAACTTGCGTGATCCAGGAATGGAAGTCAAATTTCCCAAGAGGGAATACTCGGACGCACTCCTTCAGATGGACCACCCTGTAGCTCTAATGTGGTGGGAAGAGAACTATGGCCGCACCATGGCGAAACACCCTGGTAGTCCTGAGCGGCGGTACCTCTCTGTTCTGATGTTCTAAGTGTCCACTTTGTAGAAATTGCAGAGTACTTTACTGGACCACCGTGTAAGCCCAAGTTCCCGAAATGGAAATGAAACCCAAAATAAAAACCCTATGGAAGAAATAAGAAATTAGAATTTTTCCACTTCCCATAAATTGAAGAGTATCGTTACTTTTCCTAACCCCTGATGGTAGATTTTGAAATTCAATCATAAAATGAGCTAAAAACCTCCTTCCATGAAAAACAACAGTATGTAATTTATTTTCTAGAAGCTCTTTGATTTACAGCCACGTTGAATGACAAAATGAGATATACAAAAAAAATAAAATAAGACAACCCCGTTCACGTATATAAAAAAAAACACCCTATCCTTATAAACAAGGTCAATATATTAAGGGTTCTTTGTTTTACTTTTATAATGGTGAAAAATCAGATGTCATCCTAACTGTATATGAATATAATGACTTCACAAAAGTAAATGTGAACTACCGTCAACCAGATAAGTCACCCATAAGCTGGTTGAACGAAGCATTTCCAAGCATGTACGGAAATTATTCTAAAAATTACTCATAAATATATAGCTACTTACCTTTCCTGAAAAATATTTCACCGGCAACACTGGCCAAGTTGAACATAGGTAGCGTTACAATTCCCTAACAACAATTTTTTTTCCGAAATAACGAAAAAAGTAGTAAATTGAATACAACAAAAAAAATAATGATAAAACCAACATACCCTGATCAAAAGGGGTTTTCCAATATGTTCCCTCTAGAGCACCACCACCCAGATTGTGGTGTAGGTACAATCAAAACAATAAATGGATGTAACAGTTGTTCAGGATGATCATAAGCCTTATCGTTTCTGTAGATAGAAAAAAAAACATTCCATTCAAAATTATTCCACTTCCAAGAAATTCTTGAATTTAGGGCAGACAAGGCCAATTCGAAACGTACCTTTCGAATCCGACGTAGTAGGACGTCCAGGAAATTCAAAATGGAGATCGACGTGTGATTAAGTTTTTCAAATCCTCCGCGGAGACCAAATACAGATAAATAATCAAAATATGCACATCGGCACCACCAGTTTATCCTGAATTTGCCAACTTTGGTTCGAAAAATAATTCCCAATGAAGGTTGATTCTAAGATCAGATTTTTTTTCCGGAACCAATTACTCCACACACATCTAAATCTTCCAACAACCAAAAATGATTTCCCAGTCCTCTTTCCTATTCAAAAAAACCACCCTGTCTTGATAACGGCCAGGCCCCCCCTTGACCAATCAGAAGCATGCACGTCCAACCAACCTTTGTCTTTTTCCCTAGAGATGTCTCTACCTCAGGAAACCTATAAACTTCAAAGATGACAGTATCGCCAGTGTTTGGGTTCCTTAAAACATTTATGCTTACCTCACCATGGGCCGAACACCCGCGAATTCCAATTTGGAATAGAAATAGATTCATTGCATTGAAAATGTCGCTGACTGTCATCATTAAACCCGCGAACTCACTCTCGGAGGCCTGGCAACACCGTCCGTTTCAGGAACCGATAACGCTTCGAACAAGATCGGTCGCAGTGAATAATTCGAGCCTCAAATGTCAATTATTATTAATGGTTATGATAAACAATGTAAACAGTCGAAATGAAGGAACTACTATTTTATAAAATATGGACTCCTATGGGATGGTGGAAACTATACGAGGTAGGTGGAAAGCTAATATCTATATGACTCGAATATACAAGTGTTGAGACGGTTACTCGATTAGCTACAGACTTCTAACATTGCCAACCAACCGAGAATAACAATACCTGTACTGGTTTTCTTTTACTTCCAGGACCTTCTTCGAGTGCAATCCCAAAAAAAAATAAGAGACCAACCGAGGGTTTATGTGAAAAGGAGAAACATCCACACATTTATGTTATGAAGAATATCCTTTTTCCTACATGTTATGTTGTAAATAAATAAAATAATCGTTATAGGTACCTAAAACAACAGTGAAGTTCATTTAAAACAGGGTGGAACAGTTTAAATTTAAAAATGAACGTAACAATATATACCTACCCACCTATCCGAAACACCCAACATTTTATTTTGAGAGTTTTTAATTTTCATTTTGATATTTTATACAATAATTTTTTCGTTATGAATAGTGTGATAAACCAGTGAATTCGAATATAATGATATCACAAATGTTCATAGTTTCAAAATTTTACTGTTAGAATTTCTGAATAATTTAATGTCAGTAATAAAGAGTTTATTGAATAAATGTAATCTTTTATTTCTGAAATTAGTTCACAGAACAGTACAGGTGGCTGAAAGATGGAATAACTTGACGGAGTGTATTTTAAATTTTCATTGATATTGACATATTGTTAAGGTAATTGATCATATAACATTCGTCGAATATATTCAGCTTTTTGAAAGAATAGATGGAAATTATTAGCAAAAATGTTCTTTCGATATACTCAATTCATGTTAATCACCAAATTACCTAATCCAGACTTGAGAAGTGGAATATAATACTATTGGAAACATCATCCTTAGCTCGATTTTATCGATAGAAGGTATACAGGAATAGGTCATGATTTTATATAATACAACATGAGGGAGTTCCCTCCAACCTAGAAACAGTTCTACCAACGGGAAAGGATTCTTTGGGGTCGAAATCTATACATGCGTTTTTAAATATGGTGTCAACCATTATTTTTTCTATCCTACTTAGCTTTATCCATTTAAAGCATTGGTTTCGTTTTATTTTAGTAAAAGGACGAAACTTTAAATTTAAATTTTTTCGAGAACCACTCCGACAATTCTTGTAGGAACACCTTTTCATTTCAACCAATCAGAAATTGAGTTTTCTGGAATCATTATTTTTTGCCGACGATACATTCTTTAGAGCTCAATAGAATTTTGTGAATATATTTCAACATTGCGAAAATAATGAAATAGATTTCGACAGTAAAAAACCTTCTCCGTTAGCAGCCTAGTTTTCTATTGGCAACTTTAGGGGGAACTAAGCTGAATCAAATCTTCCTCACGCATTCCTCTGAACAATCACATAATGATACAATTAAAATATTTTATAAATTAAATTATTTTTTATACTTTTTCTCTAAGATTGGTATATAACTGAACTGCATCGTACGGATCTTGACATTGAGAAATGAAACCATTTTCTGATATTATTTGCTGACACAACATGTTCATATCTTCATTGCAAGGAATACTGTAAAATGTACATTCTTCTTCCAAATAGGATATCACATTCGGTGGAATCGGAATCAAACAGTTTTCCACACCATGTAAGCTCGGTACTTGATACATCATGATGGGTTTGCCTATAGGTGCCCTACTATTTCTACTGCACCGTATTCTGTGTGAGTTTCACTCCAATTCAACTCGATCTAGTTCATCCTTCAAAAATGAAAAAATAAATTTTGATGTTTTAATTTTTCAATTTGGTAGATACAAAATTAATGACGACTAAAAAAAATATGTCTTCATTCTTATACATCTTATCAACAGAATAAACAAATGGGATAAGTGAATTTTTGATTTCTGATAATATGCTCTTTTTCTATTTTCAATATTTCCTTATGGTATTAATCCAATTGATCAATCACTAACGTGATTGTTGAATTGCTTTTTGATTTTTCCTCGTTTATCCTACTAAAACTGTAGGTATTATACGCCTTCCAATAGATATTTTTGAACGTTATCTCTTAAGGTGGAAACTGACATGTAACAAAAATTCGTATCGTAACGCCGTCGCGTAACAATTGTTTGTTTCGCATCGAAGATACGGCGTGTCAACAAATATAGTGTATCAGTACATCGTCACGTATCTTATATTCGGAACATTCTGCCGTTTCGTCTTCACTATAGAACAATTATTGTCTTTTTCTTTTGTGTAATGGAGGTAGCTGGATTACTTCGTAAAGAAAAATACCCACAAAAAGACGCTGATGTTGGCAGGCCCAGTTGTATACTAATAGAAGTGTGTAAAGTGGAAATCATTTGCTGTTGGATTTAAAATTTCAGGCAACTAGTGGCATTTACAGAAAATTCACTAGATTTCAATTACTTGTAGTGGAGTTTAACAAGTTGGATATGACACCCTATATCATTTTGCTGTACGTTTATTTCTTTGATTTTGTATAAGTATCAAGTAAATAATTCGACTTTTTCTTCCTCACAGGATAGAATTTTGCTTATTTCCATTGAAGCAATATCACTTATCAAAAATTATATTCGTCATATTCGTAGATCACTTTGGCAATTTTAAATTTCCATATTTCCAGTGTAATACCTAATAACTTATTCGACGCTCACTAACCCAAAAACGTATTTTGACAGGGTAATATATGGTATATTTTGGAAATCTGGAACAAATTATAATTCCAAAGATTCAATAATATACAGGTTATGCTATATTTGAAATTCAGATTTCTGAACCACCCTGTATTTGATTCAATCAAATATCAATTGATAGTGAAGTTGAGATAGGATTATGTAAGTCATTTTGAACAGTAATTCCCAAAATCAAAAAATCTTTATTCTTGTATAGGGTGTTCCATTTAAAATGAGCAAGTTAATATGAAAATCCGATAAAATCGGAAGTGCAATCATCTTAGAAGAATTTTTGCCAAATTGACCTTATCGATTTCAGTACACTGCAATATTTTGAAAAATTTCCCAAAGTCCAGTTTCCGAGAAATTCATCGCGGCAGTTCGTTGTGGGGCACCGTGTATATTTTTTAACGAGCCGCTAAAGTGTGTGATGTTCATGTGAAAGATACAGAATGGAAATTCTATGTCAACTTTGATATGGCATTATTCACCACTTCCTTACCTGTGGTCTCAAGATAATATTTTTTTAATTTCTTACCTGAATCATATTCAAGAAGCAGAATTGCATCAAAGATTTGTCCACAAATGTTCCATTGGAAAGTCCTTCATCTTTCAAAATCTCGAACAAATTCATCCAATATTGCGCATTGTGTTTTCGCAGAGAGACCACCAAGACTCGATTCTTTGGTGGGCAGTACTTCTACCATAGATAAATGCCGGCTTATGATGTTCATACTGCCCATATAACTCTCTAATGGCTGTTTGTATTTTTTCAACAGTTCCGTTTTCTGTACCCATATCAGCACGAATTGTAACTGGTATGCCTCCGAGAACTTTCAAAGCATTCAAATAATAACCAGCAATTACTTTCGGATCATTCGAAGTACGTCCTGCATTTAACCAAATGATATTGTCACGAGTAGAACATTCAGTATATTAGTGTATATTCCAAATTGATATTTCATAGTTTTATAAATAATTATTTCATCAAGAATGACTGACATTGAACTAAACGTGCTAACTGAGGAACCCATGCACAAACGTGATCACACGAACTTGTATTTCTAATAAATAGTAAATGTAAGGGTTCTGAAGTTAGTCTGGTCTGGGGCTACTCGTGACACCACATCATCGTAATGTAAGTTAGTTTTAAGATCATCTCCATTTTTGTATATTTATATTCATAACCATATGTTACTCCTGTCATTCTTATATTTAAATAAATGTTATGTTTCAAATATTTTCAAGTACCACAAAACTATTAGTGCCTGTATGAATAAAATATCTCTCGCTACCCTCTGTAGTAACCCCCCGATCACGACATGAGGGAGGCTTTTACCCCAAAGCTTCCCCCTAGTTGTGACATATGGTGGAGGCGTCTTAGGCTTCAATCCTCGAGTTTCATTCTTCATAATGGACTCATTTGATCTTCGAAGTTTCATAATCAATTTTTGAAGGCACTAATAGAAGAGGTTTTCGAAAGTTTTTCAGTAGAGTGATATAGCTTATGAATATTGAAGTTGTTTAGTCACGGAATTTTCATATATTTTTTTGTAAATAATTCAAGTAGTACCTATGCAATCAACGTAAGTTTAATTTGAAAATTCATAGCACCAGATCAGACTCACGAAGTCACTCCCCAGACTTCGTTTTTTTTTCCTAACTGCATCGTAGGTAATTTTAAAAATATTTTCAAAATCAATGATTTTCACCTACTTTACTTTTTTCCTTCTGTACTTTTCAGTTTCAAAATACGTATAGAACGATGAACGAAATAACGAATAACATATTATGTATATTTATCAATCAATGCAAAATGTCTGAGTCAATCACATGTATTGAGTTTCACCTTTTATATAATATAACAATAACAAATCATCGCTACGCTCAAATTACTACATTAATTTAATGAATCAAAACAATACATGAGAATATTACAATCTGAAATATGAATAGAACTGTTTAAATATTGAAAATAATCGAAGATGAATTTTTTGCTATTCCTCTTGATTCAAAATTGGTGTTAGTTAAGGGATGGAAATGGATATTTAATTTGATATTTTGAGCTCAAGTATTGTGAAGTGTAGGTTTATTGTTGACTCTCTAGGGAGAGAGAATATTTTACTTGGTTCCAAGGAGAACCCTAGTGTGCGGTATATTGTGACTTATAGAGGAGGGAATCCTGGAAGATGTGCCACAGTAGGGCATGAAGGATATACCTTACTCATGATATTTTGTCCTCGAGTGGAAGGACAGGAATTGATGTTTTATTAGATGTTGAGCTCGTATGAGATGATTATTATCATATTAATCCCTGGGGATATAGATTTTTCCGTGGAGGGAAAAATTTGTTCGAACAATGTTTCGAATCATGATTTGTATCGAGGAAATGGAAAAAATAGTTTTCACTCAATGCAATAAATGAATAACTATATACACGATATTTCTCATCTATTGAATTCGAAGAAATAACTTTTTTTTTAAATAAACATTGCAAGATGTATAATATCGTAGCAAGGTGAAGTAAGGCTATGATTTCGAATATTTATTCTTCAACGAGTTATAGATTTCGTTATTAGAAGTCATGCACGATGTTTTCTTTCGAAACAGACTCAAAAAGTTGAATTGATTGTTCCTAATTTAATTCTTGTTTTGAAAATATTCTATAATTTTGAAAAATGACTATATTACTTATCGATTTTAGATTATTTCACGACTGAATTAAAACTATAATCAACTATAATTTTTCAAAGTACGATTCAATTTCGATGCCAGTTAGGGAAAAATAGATAATATCAGGACTCCAGCTATCATAGAAGTATTGAAATTATTCTTGAATGAACGATAATTTTTGAAAAAATACTGTTTTAATTGTTGACCTAATGAATGTAGGAAAATTTCACTATAATTCAACCTATTTCCTATGAATGAAAGAAAGAATAGTGTGTGATAAAATAATTCCAGAATTATATTATACGGTATTATATGTAGCATAATCAAATATTTTCCATGTACCGATGAGACCACACCAAGGGACAATGTACAGAAAGACTGGCACACCTAAGCACATTAGACAACCAGGAGGATGCGGCAATAGCTGAACTGGACTGAACCAGGATGAGATAGCATGTCCTGATGGCTTTTGAGAGGTCGTCCACAAAGGAAAAATGGAAATGAGGACTGTGCATCTAACAAGAAGCAGAACTGCAGTTGGATCTAGGTCAAGTTCAACCCAAAGAAAAACTTGCTGATGTATCACAACATGGTCGGAGCAACGACTCGATTTCCAGAATCAGAGACGTCTGATCAGTTGATCAATGTATTCCAGAACATGGATGGAGAACCAAGCTGGATGAACTGAGTAGTTTAGCCGTTCTATCCATGCTTCTGGACATCAAGACCAAGCCCATGCCTGTAATTCCAGAAGTCCCACCGTGAAAATGTCTGATAATGGACAAGTGTTATGTGAGTGCCAGACTAAAAACAATTCTGAATATGCATTGCAGAGACTCTAAGTATGGAGCGAGTGTGGACTCTAAATTCTTATAGATATTTTCATATAATTATTATTAACTTAGTGTGAATATTTACTGTCAGATTTCATTTTTAGGGTACTAGTATAGAATATTTTTAGGGAGTCAGTTTAAGAAATTATTTGAATTTCAATTCATAATATTTTTAGGGTATCAATTTAGAAAGCTGGGGTCCAGCTTTTCTGGAGAGGGAAGTAATGTCACGAGTAGAACATTCAGTATATTAGTGTATATTCCAAATTGATATTTCATAGTTTTATAAATAATTATTTCATCAAGAATGACATTGAACTAAACGTGCTAACTGAGGAACCCATGCACAAACGTGATCACACGAACTTGTATTTTTAATAAATAGTAAATGTGAGGGTTCTGAAGTTAGTCTGGTCTGGGGCTACTCGTGACAGCACATCATCGTAATGTAAGTTAGTTTTAGGATCATCTCCATTTTTGTATATTCATAACCATATGTTACTCCTGTTATTTTTATATTTAAATAAATGTTATGTTTCAAATATTTTCAACAACCACAAAACTATTAGTGCCTGTATGAATAAAATACCTCTCGCTACCCTCTGTAGTAACCCCCGATCACGACATGAGGGAGGCTTTTACCCCAAAGCATCCCCCTAGTTGTGACAATATGTCTGGAAAAACCATCGATAGCACCATTAATACAAATACCGTATGGTTTCAATTTGTCATATGAATCCATATGCCAAACACTGTTGGGACCTGAATTGACATACTGCCTTCGACGAAGTCGTCTTCGTTTCCTTAAATCAACTCCTCTGGGATCCAGAAGCAATAATAATTCTCTCACGTTCTCGCGTGTTACAATCAACCCATGCTGAATACATTTCAAATGCATCTATCGATATCCATGCAATTGACCAGATTTGGTTAATTGTTCTTGAAGGAAAGATGCAACTTCATCAAGATCAGAGTATTTTTTTCGTCTGAACAAATTCTGCTTACTCAGTAATCGCTTCAGTGTTCTATGATGCACCATTATATTGTGAATATTTTTAGGAAGTGCACTGATTTCATTTTGTTGTAATCCAAGCTCGAAATATTTCTTGATCAGATGATTTTTGGAATCCATTTTTACTATGAGTATTCCGTGATGATGATCAACAACTGGAATACACAAATACATGTGCATGAAATAGTCCTTATACAAAGTGTCCCAAAATTGGTGTGCAATATTTTAACACGGGCTTCTACTACCAAAAATTATATGAAAGGTTTATACGAACAGATGAAAAAATTGGCACATTAAAAAAATATTTTGTTCCAGAATATGTTTTTTCCTGAATATTTCAGAAACGCATCAGAATTGATTGATAATTATTTATTGATGCCAAATGTAATTTCATTCAGTAGTATATCAAGTAGGGAACCTACGATCTAGATGAAATTTTCCTGATTTATTGTGTTCTGAAGTTTTTTGAAATTTTATTCTTGAATAGTATTTAATAGTAAGTTCGAAGCTTTACTAAAAAAAAAGGTGTTTGAGTTGAATCGATTCGAAAATGTAATTCACGGTGGATTTATGCAGAGGTTTTAAGTCGTAAGTTTTAGGTCTCAAGGTTTTAAGTCCCAAGTTTCAGATCATAAGGAAAATGATACCAATTATGCAAAAAGTATTAAGAACTGTCAATCCTGTCATAACGTCATCATCATATCAACTATAACCAACGATTGCAACACTTATAACAACAATATAAGATCATGAATACATGAATCAACTTCAATTTTAATGCAGACTATATTATACTGTCTAGTGAACAATGGACATAGCGGCAATGGACAAGAAGCTAAACTTCCGAGATATAAGTCGGAATTTTGACGTAAAATTCCGAGTTATAACTCGGAATTTTAAACTTCCGAGAAAAAGCGAATATTTTATTTTGACTGTCCCTTCCATGGCTTCGTATATTCATGTGTGGAAATGTCCAAATATTTTCCAAATTCCTCACTTCAATTATAGGTATTCGGAATAAAAGTCATTTAGTTAATCATATCTACATATATACAGGGGTATTTTTATATGTAGTTTCAGTATTGTGCAGTATTCATTGGCATTCTAGAGACGGTAAATGATACGAACTTGGTGCGATTTCAGATTAGAAAAAAGTTGTCATTTTAGTGAACAATGAAACGAAGTTTCCAAACCGGAAACTTCATGCACGAACCATTTTTAAGATATATACTTACGGGAAATGGAAAAGTGTTCGAAAAACTTTCTTCTCTGATTCGAATCCGCTATGATTTATTATACAGGGTGTTGAAAATTCATGTTA
Source organism: Chrysomela aeneicollis (assembly GCA_029955515.1). Taxonomy (NCBI): domain Eukaryota; kingdom Metazoa; phylum Arthropoda; class Insecta; order Coleoptera; family Chrysomelidae; genus Chrysomela; species Chrysomela aeneicollis. Next base: position 1,586,796 of record JARUHQ010000031.1, on the reverse strand, counting down.
TTTTCAGTCAGAAAGTTTCCCTTGGTTGGATCGGGTGCGATAAGTCTTTATGATAAGGATGATCTTCTAATTGATGAGGAATTCATCGAGCAATTTTGTTTAATGAAGGGGGATAAAACCATCATCATCAAAGATAATTCTGACCCTGATCGAGAAAGTGAGTTAGGATAACAAATTGCAAATATCCGAACAAATATCTCATTATTGAAATTATATAATTTTTTTCGATGACGAATATGAATAATGTGTCAATTTCCACTACTGATACTGCTACATTAAAAAACCTGTCAGTCTTGAGTGATGATAATAATTATATATTGATTGAAGATCATCGACCAAATACCCAAGGTAATGAAGATATTCATTCAAGTTTGAAATTAAGTCTGAAGCAGAGTCCTGCTACTTCTTCTATACTAATGCCACCGCCATCTCTCAAAAACTTTGGAAATATCCAAGCAGAAGTAAATAATAGTGTTCGATAAAAAACTATTATTACTCATGTGATTTTTAGGAACTCAAGGCTCAAATATTGACAAAACATAGTGATTCCGATATTTTTGAAGAATGCAAAACCATGGGCTGCCTGACTACCCAAACTAGTTGATATATATAAACAGAGCACCAGCAACACGAAAGAGGACGTCGAAAATTCATCCAAAGGTTAGTGATAAATCACTCCCATACAAACCTATGCAAATGTTTTAATGGTCACGAATGTGGTTTTCTTCCTACCCCTTTTATTTTCTGAACAGGGCAACTCAAAAATTTTTAACTTTGGATAATGAAATTGATGCATGAGTACTAAGTATATTTTGGAGTAAAATTTGACAGATGAAACTTTCAAGACGGCGACTGAGCGCCATTTGGGAAAAAGATTGAATTGAAAGGGAGGTCTTGTGACACATCCATTCCAACTCCTGACGAATACTTCACAACCCCAGTTTCAATTTTTTGAGTTGACCCCTTCAAAGAGGGCGGGCATTAAAGAAAAACACGATATATTTGACTCCATTCTATTCGTATATTTTCATGATGAAGTTATATAAAGGAAACATAAAAATGACCGAACTCGTTTTTCGCGTCTGAAATGAATGATTGAGTTGGTATATATTATGTTATTGAAATATGTTGTTGGAATCTGAAACAAGAATAAATAATAATAATAAAGAAAATTAACCTTGTAGGGAGAACGCAAAATACACGGAAACACCCGTGAAAAATTGAAAAATTATGTCATGTTTATCTAAATACAAAATGTTATTGTTTCGGCATGGGTAAAACAAATTCGCACTCTCCTTCTGTTGATACAACTTCTTCCTCCTACAGCAAAAGGCAGAAAAGCGCCGAAGAAAGACACGAAATTAAGTGCCATGGAAAAATTCATAGAATTCAAGGTCAGTACAATTATTGATGATTCGTTCATATCTATCAATACAGATATGCCCCCTTTCAGGTCAATACCACATTTACAGATATTTTAAAAAAATGTAGTAAACAACCATTCCTAATTGGAGAAGGGCAAGATTATAATGACATCAGGCAGTTCCATATTTATGTGGATTAACTAATCTCTCTCAGAAAGGATATTGCTGTTTTGGAGGCTGTAGACATTCTCTTTATGTCTCACTTCGTATTTAATATTGAATACGAACCTGCTCCTCCTCATAAAAGCCTGATTGCTAGGCGATCTGCTTCAGTTCAAGCTTCACAATAATTTTTTCTCTTCGAAAATCAACTAGAAGACCATTGTCATCCAATATTGTCAGTGAAATATTGTCGATTTACTGACGTCAAGTCGGGCTGATGGGTAGATATATAATATTTTTCGGCTCCTTTGATAGTTTATATCCTGGTTCCACATCAACATCAAACTCATATAGTGTATGTACCTCTCCACTATTGAGGTATGCTCCTGTGGTGATATTACAGTCCACTTTTATGAGGCGCACTTTCATTATATTCACAGGTAGTGTTGATTCATGCAACACGTTGGGTAGGTAGTTTTTTTCTCGAATCCTAGTACATTAGCTATAGAAGAGTCGAATGTCAAATTACGCACATCAGGCGGTTCTATTCTTGTGATACCTTTCTGTAGGGCTTTATTGATTTCATCTATTTTATACACACCGGGTGGTATGAAGACTATTTGGTGGGTCGAGTTAGCCCCCAATTTGATCCAAAAATCCAAACTGTTATTTTTTTCATCTATATTGAGTATAGAATTGTATTAGTAAAAACCATGCAATCCCAAACCGTTCGTTTTTTTTTGCATCTAGTTCAATGGGAGGGTAAAAATTTGCACTTAAAACACTTTGATCTCCAGATATGGCGAAGGTTTGTGACATGGTTTCTCTATGAAATAAAGACGATTGCGAAAAACGATGGCAATGTCAATGTATGTAATAATGACAATAACAACCTTATTGCTGTCTGCAACAATAAAGAATTCCACTATTTTCACAAGGTGAAGTATTAATATCAATTTTATTGACAGCTGCCACACTTACATCTTTTATTTGACAAAAACAGCAAAATATTCTTCTCGGCGTTGGTCCATCATTGACATCAGAATTTCGTCGTGCACCTTCATCCACCTCACTGTGATGCTCGTCACAGAATCGTTATATCGAAATATCCGGATCGTTCCGTAATCGTTCCAGTAACTCGTCCCATACTAGGGCAATTTCATGTGAGGCACATCCAATGAGAACTTCTTTCGGCATGTCTGCTAGTTGTTTCTTAGTCATCTTCAGCAAGGAACGTATTCTTGAGTAAGCTAATAATGAGTGCCCCATTTGTTTGAAGCTTTCTCTATCCATTTTCACCTACTTTTTCTGTTTCTTCTTGTTAGTCGTGAGGAATTTCAAGCACAAATGACCACACCAGACTGTATTGTTATCCTGTTGTTGTATTGTTCGATCCCCTCCACAAATATTCCAACAATTTCTTAGGTGGGGGTAAATCACCATAACTATCATAATATTGTTACGTTATTTCCACTTGGGTTCGTGAATTTAAAACACTCAGTACAAAACTGAACAATTTATTTCACTAAACACACTTAATACAACTCAATAAACACTTAGTTAAATCACAACGATATTCGCTTTACAAATCTCAATGTACACTGTAATAGCTTTCTTTCTAATCTGACTTGTCTGCGAAACCGCGGATCGTATGTAGGTAAAAGCATCATTGTCCAGAAATAACACGAATAAACTATTTACTGTACTATAAAGTATTTTTTATATTCGACGGCAATGAATCATCCGCTAATTATAGCGGTGCGTCTGCGACCGATGCCTCCGCGTCGATATGATGATTTCCGATCTTCTCGGAAATGCCAGCAGTTCGTAACATCATCCCCCTCTCAAATTTTATCGTCCCGATCAAATACTTCACCATTATAAGGCTTCAACCTTTCCAGGTGGACGACTTTCATCTTGGCTCTGGGGCTGCGTTGGATTCTATAAACCACATCATTTATCCGTTTTATCACCTTATATGGTCCTTCCCAAGATGGTGTTAATTTGGGAGAGACACCTTTCTTTCGACGTGGATTATACAGCCATACTCGATCTTCTTCCTTGAACCCCTCTGAATTTGCTCTGAGGTCGTAGCGAGCATTCATTATATCAGTGTCCCACCTAGATTCATTCCTGGTGATGTCACGGGTCGAATAATGATCTCCAAGTTCATAACTCAGCTTGCCTCTTGGTTTTGTTTTCGGGCTTGTATTCCTCTGACAAATTGGACATTTTCTACACCAACCTTCAACGTCGTCACGATATTGGAACCAGTAGAACCGTTCTCTTAATTTGTTCAATGTCCCATTTACACCCAGATGTTTACCAGGCCTTCTGCCATGGATTTCTTCTTGAACTTCGTTTATTCTGTTCTTGGGTACCACTAATTGAGACATGGATGATCTGCCATAGGCTGACTCCCAAACTCGTATCAGCAGACCATTTTCCATGATTAGGTAGTCCCATTGTGCCCACATAGAATTAAAAACTGGACCTCTACCTTCGATATCGTTCCATGAGGGTCTACTCAATCCATTTTCTTTCCATCGTAAAAAATCAGCAATATCCGGGTCTTTCTATTGGTCTCGTCTCATAGTAGCTGTTGTCCATTCATCGTCGGTTTCTTCAGAACGTCTTGCCCGCTCATACCCCGTACGGTTTCCTCGAATGGATCTATTCGATTTGGCATCCACATTGTGATAAACTCGAGATTCTTCTGATCCATCTCGTTTCTCAGAACTAGGCACATTTTCCGTTTTTACCATGACCCTTTTAACTTTAATAACCCTAGGAGCTTCATGTTGTTCAGAATTTTCTGATGGCCTGCGCCACGAAGTGCCAACAGAAGAGTTTGCCTTACCATTCATTAAAAACTTGCTGGATGTATCAGTCCTACTGGTCGAGAAGAACCCTGGGGATACTTTCATCCTGCAGTCCCTCTGGATGTGTCCTGTTTTGCCACATCGATAACATGTTCGTTCCTCTAGTTTTATCATTGGATAATATCTCGCCGTCCCAGGTCTACTAGTCGAAGTCCACTCAGATGTAGCGCACTGCGATGGCACATATTGTCTACAAAACCTTTGTATATGTCTAGTTCTGCCGCATCTGAAACATATTCGGATCTGCTGGTCATCAGCATTCTTCTTCAGGACTCTAATCTTATCCAGCAACATTTCTAATACTTGTGTCAATTCTTCACTCTGCTGGGTTGGTTCCCTGTTTGAAACTGATCTTGCTGTTTCACTTGAAGCAAGAAAAGCTGCTTCTACCTCCACAGCTCGAACCAAGGCTTCACTGCTTCTGTTGAAGGTCGTCAGTCGAAGGGTCCTCTCAATCTCAGAGCACATCGATGAATAACTGAACAGCCAGTTGCTCCCTGAAGTCTTCTGGTGCCTGTGGGTAGGCCAACTGGATCAGTCTTCTCACATCTGCCTCGAATTCTTGCAGGGTCTCACCAGATTTCTGCACCTGTGTTTTCATTTGTGCCCGGTATAGCTGCTCTCGATGTTGATCGCCATACCTCAACTCGAATGCAGTTACCAGATCTTCATATTTGCTCTGCAGTATACCCAACGCTTGTCCTCTCAAGGCTACTATGAGTGCAGTAGCCTTCTCTTCATCGTTCCACCCATTGGTCGAGGCAGCAGCTTCGAACTGCCTTCGATACATGGATCAAAATGACTGTCCATCAAATGTCGGTAGTTTCACTGAAATTTCTGATGTGGCAACCCTGTCACGACGATCATTAATCTTGAGCGAGACGATTTCGCTTTGCACGTCTTGTTTAATTGTATCCACTTCTTGTTTTAGCTTCAGGTCCATCTCATTCTTAATGTATTTCACTTCCTTTCTCCACTCACCGTCCATTTTCTTGACATCTTCTTTCAGTTCTACAATTTGTCCTTCAGTTTTCTGTAGTACCTGTTCTAGAAGTTTATTTTGTTCTTCTCTCTCTTTCTTCTGTTCTTCTAAAATTTTCTGTTGTTTTTCCGCAATTTTCTTGGAGTCCTCTTTTCTTTCTTCTTGACGACGTTTTCCCTCTTCTTGTCGACGTTTCTTCTCCTCTAATTTTTCTTCTTGTCGACGTTTTTCTCCCTTTAATTTTTCTTCTTGTCGACGTTTTTCTTCTTCTAATGTTTCTTCTTGTCGACGTTTTTCTTCCCCTAATTTTTCTTCTTGTCGACGCTTTTCCAACTCCGCAAACTGATTTTGCATGAATGTTATAACGTCCTCCATCGCGAGTTATGGTTACACATCCCGGTCACTACTCCTGAGAACGCACCGTGAGAACGACACGAGTTAGCATCATCAGCAAATTCAGCAGTTTCCGATCTCACCTTTCGTATGACAAAGCACACTGAACCTTTGTAAAATCTTCATTAAATAAAATCAGTTCTCTTTTGTATCTTGCAACAACAACTTGCTTTTTAAAAACGATCCTCGATTTTCCAATCTCCTAATTGGTGCAGTCGGTAGGATGTGGTGAAAAGGAAACTATCGCAGAATCCTTTTAAGTTTCAACTTTTAATTACCACATTCGAAAAAATTCGGACGGTTGTACGGATTTCGGGACAGTCGAATTTTGGGTGAACTGAGTAGCTCAAAAGTTTGACAAACGAAAAGCAAATCGAAAACCGGGTACCATATCTTGAAGGTAGTATCGCACTATCTTGCGTGGATGCCGATTCTTCGAGTGCAAGTACATACAAAGAAGCTCAACTCCTGGTGAGGACAGACATCGCCGAAACCAGAACTCTAGCTGAGGGCACACATCGCCAAAGCCAGAACCCTAGCATAAGAATAGCCTAAGACCATGAGAATAGGAACATTGATCACAACGTAAGTGTGCTCTCCTTTTTCCTATTTTCTTTACCCAACCTCACAAACCAATCTTGATATTTTTCTCGCTCATTGCAACTTTTTGTTTCATAGTAATAATATGAAAACAGGACGAATTAGTTAACCAACTAGCCCACCAGATTTGCAATTTGAATTTGGACGAAGGAAGTAATTCAACAAATAAAAATATGCCTGAAGTGAATTATGCTCTATTACGATATCAAGCTAACAATATACCAGTATTTGATGGTAATGCTAAACAATTACAAAGATTCATCAAAGCTTGTGAACACTTTTCAATAGCTTTCCAAAACGCAGCAGACCTAGATGCACCTATAAATGTTTGCTTGATTGACACAATATTCAGTAAATTGAAAGGCAGAGCCGCAGATTTGATATGTTCACGTTCAGAATTAAGAACTTGGAATGCAATCAAGGATACACTTGTTAGTATTTTTTCAGATCAAAGAGGGATAGATTGTTTGATACAAGATTTATTATCTCTAAGACCACTCAAAAATGAACATCCATTAAACTTTGGAATGCGTATACAAGATGCGAGAAGCTTACTTTTTGCTAAATAAAATTCCACAAATGAACCAAATGAAGTGAAGTTAGTAAAAATAACACACTATGACGATTTTGCTCTAAAAACTTTCATCAACGGCTTATCATACCATACACAATTAGTAATAAGATTGAAAAATCCTAATTCATTAGAACAAGCAATGACTTTTGTCAAAGAAGAAGAAAATTTCAATCTGTTTCGATCAAGACAAAATCAAATTCCTCAGACACAATATAAACCGACTTCAAATTTCAAAGCACCGCAAACTCAAAATCATCCTAAACCTTTCATGAACCAACCCCAATTCAATAGTCAAATGTCAAATTCTCCATCATATTCAAATCCTTACATGAATTCATATCCTATGATGAACTACTCAACAAATCCTAGTTTTCATAGACCACCATTTCCTATCAGAAATACTTACCAATCAAATCAAAATCCAAATTACCAATCACCTCAAATTCCTAATTTCAGAATGAACCCCAATTTCCAAAATCAACAAAGATTCCAACCGAATAACTTCAATATTCCTAGAACTAACGTTTTTGCCCCAAGATCTCAAAACTTTAGACAACTACCAAAACCAACCTATGGACATCAACTCTGGAACAACTAGACGAAGCTCATATCTCAATTATTTATCTGAAGAACTACCATCGCAAGATAATAACGAACAAGTAGAAGTAACAAATTCATCTGAACATTTTGAAAATGCATCAAACAATTATTATGAACCTAATTATTATGCTTACAATGATTTTGCACCTCCTAATGAACAATATCATTCAGAATTTGATAACTTTGATCAATCAAACTATTTATTGCCTGTGGATCAATATCAAATTGAAGATCCATCACCTAATCCTTATAACATTCAATTTCAAAATCCAGTTCAATCCGAACTAGAAAAGGATTTTTCCAAAACAACACCTTCCAAACCCCCGACATAATTTATTTAAACAATTACCTCGTAGACCTACCATACATCTTATTACCAGAAATCAATGCAAAGATCGTAGATACAGGTAGCACACGAAGTTTCATCAATCCTAATGTAGCTCGTAAATATTTTCCAAATTTTATACAGAATGAATTATTTCAAGTGAGTACCGCACATGCTAGTTCTATACATGACGAAATCATTTATATTCCATTGCCACCAACTTCCAATTCAGCCGAAAATCATAAATTTCATCTCTTCGATTTTTCCCAAAAATTTGATGGTCTCATCGGATTAGATCTACTAACTCAACTAAATGCAAACATCAATCTGAATACATATCATTTAGAAACAAACAATACGATCATTCCTATACATTACACTAACAAGAATTTACATCAAATTTCTCCGAAACAGAATATCACTAATTTCTCAGAAACGAGGCTAGATACAAAACCGCACATAACAATTGTTTCTCCAAGAACTCAAATGATAGCAAAATTGCCGGTGAAACAACCTCAAGGCATAGGACTACTGAATTACACTGATTTCAATAAAATCGAGATGCCAGAAGCATTAGTTAATGTTGAAAATAATTTCGCTATAACTATCTTGACGAATCCAACGGAAAATCCAATTAAACTCACTTTCTTTGAACCACTTGATATAGAAAAAATTTACAGGAAAGAAACTAATTTCATTGAAAACAATAACGAAACTTTTCACGAATTAAATAAGCAGCATGATAATCTTTTGAAAGAGAATTTAAAAAATATCAGACTCGATCACTGTAATGAAGAAGAATACAAAGCAATTCGTAAACTCTGTTTCGATTTCAGAGATATTTTCTATTGTGAAAAAGTACCTTCGACGTTCACGAACCAAATTAAACACGAAATTAAACTATCAAATGAATCTCCTATTTTTACGAAATCATATCGATACCCACATGTCCACAAGCAAGAAGTACATTCCCAAATTTCGAAAATGTTAGATTCCGGTATTATTCAAAATTCAAATTCACCATGGTCAAGCCCCATCTGGGTTGTTCCCAAAAAATTGGATGCTTCAAATAAACGCAAATGGCGTGTAGTCATTGATTACCGTAAACTTAACGAGAAGACAATAGATGACAAATTCCCACTTCCTAATATATCTGATATATTAGATAAGCTTGGTAGAAGCCAATATTTTACTACATTGGATTTAGCGAACGGGTTTCACCAAATAGAAATGAAACCAGAAGATATTCAGAAAACGGCTTTTTCAACTGACGTTGGACATTATGAATTCAAAAGAATGCCCTTCGGTTTGAAAAACGCGCCCTCCCCATTCCAGCGAGTTATGAACAATATTTTAAGAGGACTTCAGAACGAAATATGTTCCGTTTATCTAGATGACATAATTATTTATTCAACTTCGTTAGAAGAACATTTAGACCGACTGAAGAAAGTTTTCCATCGACTCAGAGACTCTAATTTTAAAGTACAATTGGATAAATGTGAATTTTTACGACATGAAGTAGCTTACCTCGGACATCTAATAACACCTGACGGAGTAAAACCCAATAGCGATGAAATTTTGGCAGTCAAAAATTTCCCAATACCCAAATCGGCTAAAGAAATCAAATCATTTTTAGGATTAGCCGGTTACTATCGCCGCTTCATCAAAGACTTCGCAAAGATCTCTAAGCCCCTGACTAAATGCTTGAAAAAAATTGTCCATTCCTCTTCCTTCATTGAATCTTTCGAACACCTAAAAAATCTCTTGATAAATTCACCGATCCTTCAGTACCCAGATTTTTCCAAGCCTTTTATCCTTACCACCGATGCATCTAATTATGCCCTAGGCGCCGTACTTTCACAAGGTTCCATACCAAATGACAAACCAATAGCCTATGCATCAAGGACGTTAAACGAGACTGAACAGAAATATAGCACTATCGAAAAAGAGCTGTTATCAATTGTTTGGTCATGTAAATACTTCCGCCCATACTTATTTGGAAAAAATTCTCCATATATACTGACCACAGACCTTTAGTCTGGCTTTTTAATTTGAAAGAACCGAATAGCAAACTTGTCAGATGGAGACAAAAACTTGAAGAGTACGATTATACGATCATTTACAAAAAAGGCAAACAGAACGTAATCGCCGATGCTCTTTCAAGAATCCAGTTGAATGTTAACGAAACTCAATCAATAGCTAATAATCCTGGTGAAGTAAATGAAGATATAGTAGAATTTTTACGAAATTGTGCCGAAAACCCTATCGAAAACAATCCAACACAAGATTTGAATGACAATCCAGAAAATTCTGATAACACTGTAGACACGAACGCTGAAGGAACACGAAATGACGGAATACCAATTTTGGACGAGATCATATATAATAAATCCAACCAAATTATTTTAGACAGAAATCCTCATCCTAATCTTGAAATCGAAGAAACTAAATTTGACGGACACACAATTGAGCATATCAAAATTCCCCTTAATGACGTTCTCCAAACTAAATCTGTTCTTATGTACCATGTTAATCCTGATAGAAACAACTATATATACTTTCAGAACAAAACACTGTTACCTTTCTTTACCAAGATCTACATGCAAAACTTCAAAGCCTTGAAATTATACCAATGTACCAAACTAGTCAACAACGTTTCAAATGAAGATGAAAAATTACTGATGATAAAACATCAACACGAAAGCAAAACGAATCATCGTGGAATCACAGAAACTCACGATAGACTTAAAGCAAACTATTATTGGAAGAATATGAAAAATGACGTATCGGATTTCATAAATAATTGTGAAATTTGTCAAAAAGCCAAATATTCTCGACAAAACCCTTATGTACCCCTTGTTCATACTGAGACCCCATCGAAACCATTCTAAATTCTTCATATTGACATGTTTTTCTACGAATCTCAATCATTTTTAACGATATTCGATAAATTCACAATACTCGGACAAGCTCTTTATTTCATCAAAATCAGTTGTCGACAAATTAATTCAATATTTTTCTATGTACGGAGTACCAGAGACTATTGTAGCAGATAATGGCAGTGAATTTAAGAACTCTTCTGTCACAGAACTTCTGAAAACCCAAAAAATTAAGATTCATTTCACAACACCTAATCATCACGAGTCGAACTCACCTGTTGAGAGATTTCACTCAACTCTGATTGAACATCTGAGACTTTTGAAAGAAAAAGATCCGAATAAACCAGTAATAGAGTTAATGCCATATGCAATTATAGCCTATAACAGCACCCTGCATACAGCAACAAAATTTACACAATTCGAATTAACCTTTGGTCATACCACATCAAGAGATCCATTCGATTTAATTCCTACAAATTTCTATTCTGACTATATCACATCCCATAAAGACAAATTAGACGCCCTGTACAAGACAATACAAGAAAAGCAAGACAAAGACAAACAAACAGTGATAGAAAAACGAAATAAAAATGGCGAGAATCAAACACAATTCAAAATCAATCAAACTGTTTACAAAAAATCTAATGCAAAAACGAAATACAAGAATAAATGTATTGGTCCATACACAATACTCGAAATATTAGATAATAATAAAGTCAAGGTGAAGAGTAATAAAACCTCCAAAATAATCACGGTTCATCTGAGAGACTTAAAGAAACCTTTTTCAGGTACCTCTACTTCTGCACCCTCTCAAGATAAACCCTAAGTTCACCATCATTCCACAAGGTAGATAACAACCCAGGAATTCTCCCCTTCAGAGTAGGCAGTGCCCAAGTAACAAAAAATTATCGGTCATTTATACATATTTTCGATTTAAAAACAATAATCAATGAATTCGTTACTCTAAAATCAAGATTCGATAAACTGAAACATTCATTTAATATTAGCGAATCGTATAAATCAGAATTTTTCAACTCATATAATATCATAAACACTCTTGAAGATAAAATAATTAATCAAATTGAACAATTGAACCCACTGAATACAATCAAAAGACAAAAACGCGGTATTATCAACGGATTAGGATCAATGATAAAATGCATTACTGGAAATTTAGACCAAGAAGACGCCGAAAAATACGATTCAAAGATAAATCAACTGACAAATAGTCAGAACAAGATAAAATACATTCTCGATCATCAAATGTCCATCCTCAACACATCCATAAACAATTTCATAGAAGTATCAAATAACCTCTCTCACAATCAAGTGGTATTAAAAACTAAAATCCAGCAAATTACAGAACTAATTGAGCATAACAACTTCACCCATCAAAGAGGCGAGCACATGTTCACGATTCAAACGATTTTATCACAAATTACTTCCATGTTCCAAACAATCCTTTACGTTTTAGATAAGATAGAAGTATCAATTTCATTTGTGAAACTTAATACCCTACACAACTCTATTATTAAACCTTCAGATTTGCTTGAAGAAATTCAGAAAATCGCAAAACTATTGCAAGACTCGAATTTACCTTTCGAAGCCACTAAAGAAAATTTACTCCTATTTGAAAACGTAATGAACATCAGAAGTTATTCAAAACAAAATCAGATTATATTTATTATAGAAATCCCTCTAGTAGACCGAGAAATTTATCAATATTATCATTTATATCCTTTACCTATATCGAAAAACAACTCCTTCAATATCATTATACCCAAATCCAAATTCCTCATCATTAATGAGCACAACTATATGAATTACGAGAAGAATTGTGAAGAAACCATGGCCAATCAATACTTATGCAGTCAAGACAATGTTATCCAAACTTCTCAAAACACACCATGCGAAGTTCTACTTCTCAAATTCTCTAAAGAAATCAACAATTGCTATCAGATTCCAATATCCTTAACCGATACTCAAATTACAAGGATCATGGCAGATAAATGGATAATAGTCGTCCCTCAAGAAACTGTAGCAGTTAAAAATTGTGAAAATCTTCAAGAAAATATACCATTGCATGGAACATACATATTGGAACTAACTCCAACATGCGAGATTTCTATCAATAAAAGTATTATTCGGACATACAATAATCCGAAAATATTCTTTGAATAGATTCAATTACCCGAAGTGAACATTGATTCGAACTTTACCGATATAAAGTATGAGCCTGGAACGTTAGATTTGTCTTTAATAAATGTACACAAATTGATGAATCTCCGGAACGATATAAACAATCGGAAGGAGCTGATCGAAGAAATCAATAATGAACCGATTCATCGGAGAACAACTTTATGGACTATAATTTTATATATTCTGGTTATTCTAGCAGTTTTATATTTCATTTACACGAGAATCATCAAGTCGAAGCTTTTTCCCAAGAAAGAAGAATCCCAGAAGAAAGAAGATATCAGCATATGAGAAAACATAACCGATGGATATGGTTTCATCTTGGCAGGGAGGAGTTATGGTTACACATCCCGGTCACTACTCCTGAGAACGCACCGTGAGAACGACACGAGTTAGCATCATCAGCAAATTCAGCAGTTTCCGATCTCACCTTTCGTATGACAAAGCACACTGAACCTTTGTAAAATCTTTATTAAATAAAATCAGTTCTCTTTTGTATCTTGCACCAACAACTTGCTTTTTAAAAACGATCCTCGATTTTCCAATCTCCTAATTCGCGTCGTATGCTGTACTTCTAGTATTCACCATAAATCCCAAGTCACAAAAATCCTCACTTCTGACACCACTGTTACGTTATTTCCACTTGGGTTCGTGAATTTAAAACACTCAACACAAACAACTTAATACAACTCAATAAACACTTAGTTAAATCACAACGATATTCGCTTTACAAATCTCAATGTTCACTGTACTAGCTTTTTTTATACTCTGATTTGTCCGCGAAACCGCGGATCTTATATAGGTGAAAACATCATTGTCCAGAAATAACACGAATAAACTGGAAGTATTTTTCATATTCGACAGCAATGAATCATCCGCTAATTATAGCGGTGCGTCTGCGACCGATGCCTCCGCAGTGAGTCACTCGTCGGGATGATAATTTCCGACCTTCTCGGAAATACCAGCAGTTCGTAACAATATTCTACTACTTTGTTGCGTTTCATGTATGCGACCCAATGTGTACCTCGACCTTGGGTGCTATCTAGACTGAGAATACCAGATTCTATGAGGTGTGGAGTAGATGTGGGTAGGCTATCTCTCATAAATATACCTTAGAAGTGTGGTACCTTAATTTTATCTATATAACTCAATAGATCAATGTCTGTTAGAGGTATCCGAGGTAATGTATCTAGTTTTTTGAATTTTGTGGTTTCAAATAGATACCAAATCCTTTTCGATATGGTTTTAAATACACACCTTTACCGATTTTTCCGAGAGCAATAGCCTCCATATGCCTATTGTGACGATTTACTTCAGAAAGTTGCTATTTGCTCTCTTTGGCTGAATGAATGGCACGAGCTATACCAGCACTTCCTGCAGCAAAACTGCCCAATGCTGATAAGCCTGCAAAAATTGGTATAAGTGGAAGGATTCCACCAACCTTGGGTATCGGTATTATTCTAGGTTTTCGAATATTTTTTCTTCCTCCTGCCATCTTCACAAATTTTCGAGCAGCTCCAATCGCCATGAGGAAGGTTTTATCAAAATTTTTGATGATGTCACCTCTTTTACCCACCTGACGTATGAGGTTGCGAACCTTGTTAACTACCCCAGAACCGAAAGCAATTTTCTTAACTCGCTTCGATTTACTCTTCTTTCTTCTCGATAATTTATTTACTCTGACACTTCCATCATTACACCCCATACCAAAGCGCCTCTTCCCCTTCATTATATTGGTTACTAACCAGGATGCAGTTCTTTCTCCCAAGTTAGCGTTCTCTGATTTGAATTGTTCCCAGGCAGCTTCTTCCAATTTTTTATCGGCTGAATGTCTGGCAGATAAACCGTTTGGGTGCTTGAGATATTCTATATGATGTTCTTTGCAGGCTTTATCGAGTGATATTTATACCGAAGTCACCACGAGCTAATCTTTTCTGTAGTTTTGTTCCAGGTCCACAATATTGATAACCACCAGGAATGTGTAATTCAAATGGTAATTTATTGATTACACTGTATAACAATTTTTCTCTAAAATTTATACTTGGATGTTATTGACTGTTGAAAGAGAAAGGTAAAATTGTTATAGGCGCGGCAGCTCGCTTGTTTGGGAGCAGGTCGTGGATTCTATGATTTGTAGGGCTTCA
The DNA here is from genome assembly GCA_029955515.1 of Chrysomela aeneicollis. NCBI lineage: Eukaryota > Metazoa > Arthropoda > Insecta > Coleoptera > Chrysomelidae > Chrysomela > Chrysomela aeneicollis. Next base: position 1,571,695 of record JARUHQ010000031.1, on the reverse strand, counting down.
AATGTGATGTTAGGTTAGGCGCCACTCAATTTTTGAACCAAATAATGAGAAAATCAATGTTAGGGTATTAAAAGCCAAAGTACTGTGACCGATGTTTAATGACGAGGGACAATAACCAATGAATTGAAGGTACCTGAATTAGACAGTTCAAAATGAGAACCTTAATAGTTACAAGGGCACTTTCCCCTTCATATAAGCCTATACTTTGGGTTAACAGAGCCTCAATGGACTCAACAATATATAATATTGGATGTCATCAAATCTTATAGAGTGGTTATGAGCAGTAGTAATGATATATCAGTACTAGGTATAAAAATATGTAGGACCAAATTTGAAAATTATAGATACTAAAAAAATGCAGAACCAAATCTGAACACACAAGATACAGACTGTATGGAAACTTCTGACCTGATTATACGAAGACACTATACTACATGAGACCTGCAGTCATTCCTTCCTGATAATCCTTGGTGTTGGGATTAAATCTTGACTCCTTGGAGCATACCTTGGTAATCTAGGCGCTTAGGACTACCGGGATTCGTTATCCCTGGCAGACGGGACTCTGCCAAGACCTTTCTAGGTCAGGATCTTGGCCGCCTAGACTAGATCCTTGGACACTGCCAAGACCTTCCCCATTCCGGATTTAGCTGAAGGATCCAGGTCTGCCTAGTTCAGAATCCACCAGCTGTCAACCAGGCCCCTGGACTCAACCAAATTCACTCCTAGACGTCTGGATTCTTCTATACCAAGGAAATGTAATGTACGTGCAGGAAGAAATAAATCCAACTGTTGGACAATAGGATTCTGAATTCACCTATGTCATGTAAGTGCAGGAATACATGTCCTACTAGTATCTTCAGGTATCAATTACTGGGTCCTCCAGTACACATAATTCAAACTGGTCCAATGGTGAAAATGTCCCAAGACATGCAAAATCCAAATCAAGTCCAACAAAAATGGCTACTAGTTCTCTGGTCACCGGTATTCCAACAGGTGGTTGGTCAAACTTAAAACATCATCTCAAAGTTGTTGTTGAGACTAAAATATCACCTTAAAAGGCCGTGATATCTGAAATGAAGTTATGGTCTCGAAAAATGGTGCAATTTCATCATTAATATTTCTTACCTTCCATGTGGAAAGGCCTTACAAAAAAAACGCCTAACCAAGGCGGATGTATGCCACCCAAACGCTGGTATCGAAAGAAGGATTTTTCGTCATGATATTGCGCTTCACCCAGAATAGGCAACAGAAGCTGCTCTTAAAATCATATTTCCGGGTTCATTTACCTATCTTAACCCATTTATAAAAAACTTTATTTTGTTTTTTTTTTGGTCAAGAAGAACTCACTGCATGATCATAATACAAGATCAAGAAATGACTTCCACCTGCCTAATGTTCGCTTAACAGTATCTCAGAAATCTGCAGATATACTGGGACTAAGATTGTATAACGTTCTTCCTGGGGAACTAAAATTGATAGAAAGGGTGCACATATTCAAAAAAGAGATAAAAAAACTTCTCCTCGACCTCTGCCCCTATAACATAAATGATTTTTTTGATAGTTTTAAATAAAATGTTCTGTTTACCTATATTTTATATCTACACTTTATGTAAAACTTGTTTGTACCTGACTCGTCCGATAGCTCCACAGCTCTTATGGATTAAATAAAGAATTGAATTGATTTTCAAATCTGTTTCTGCGCATCTGACATTTGACCGCTGCCACTGGTGCCAATTGTTTCTATACTTTCCACAGAAAGGTAAGTTGATGATGAAATGCTTAGATTGAAATGTCATATTCATAAAACAATTAAATTGAGAAACATAACTACGTTCCATTCACGGAATCCATACGGATATCACAGGGCAGGTGACCAGAACCACTATGGAGTTGGCCACTATATCTGCAATATTAGCCATAACCAGTTTGAATAAAATAAGAGACACTATAACCTGATAATTGAATGTCAAAAATCCATGTAAACAATGAAATGGACTCAGAAATAAATAAAGAATGTCTCGGTCAGAAGTTTCCTGCAAGAAATCATTGTATTATACAGTGTGTCACCAAAATGTTCCAAACTCTCGTTGATATTCCACAATGGAACACTGAAATGGTAATATTTCATGTTACATTCACCCCCTTCCTTGGTTATAAAAAATAGGCATTGGAACATGAATATTTTTTATCCCAAATTTTGTAGAAAATTACCTAAACCTAAGTGATTTAAACCGAGCTCAGTTTAATACCTATCCTAAAAAGCTTCACCTATGAACTAAGATTATACTATCTTAATTAAGAACTTAAGTTCTAGCTAAGAGTAAGCTTAACTAATATGTACAATCCACCGAAGTGATTGTTCAGTAACCTCTAATCAAGATCGTCTTCTTTCTGATTGTCAAATGCAGATCCCTCATCACTGTGAATTATGGAAACATCAGAAAGTGATCCATGATATGGTTTTGAATCCTGAACATGCCAAGTTCCAGCATTAGAGCCATCTTGGTATTTCAAAACTTATACCAGTTTCGATTTCTTCTTTGACACAGTGCAAAGAGTGTAGCGTGGGGCTAACTTTTGAGCAAAACTGTTAGCCGCATTGGATAAGACCCGGTTTCTCTTCCAAACCTTGTCTCCAACAAAAAACTCTATGTCTCTTCGTCGTAAATTATAATACTTTGCATTTTTCTTGTATGCAAGATTCAATTTATGTTGTACCTCTTTGTAAATTTCAGTTAAGTTACCTAAATCCTGAGACCATCGGTCTTTACTAGTTAAATCCAATAATTCTAAATCCCCTTTCCCATAATATTTTCCTGAACAAGGAACTTCACGTCCGAAATTTAGAAAAGCCGGGCTGTACCCTGTCACTTCGTGAACCGCAGTCCTCATAGCATATGCTATTTTTGGTAACTCCTTGTCCCAAGACCTATGATTTCCATTAACCTCCTTACAGCAGTACAAATAGTACGATTCGAACGTTCAACGTAATTCGCTTGCGGATGATAATAAGGAGTGTAACGAAACGAGGAATCATAGTCTTGCAAAAGTTTCTTGATAGCTTTACTAATAAGCTGTCTGCCGTTATCACAAACTATTTGCTGAGGTACACCATAAACAAGAAATACATCGTTTTCTAAAAATCGAATTATGCTGCTCGAAGAAGCATTTTTTAAAGGACAAATCAAAGGGTATTTAGTAAACCAATCTGACACAACTAGTATGTACTGAAAACCGCTTGAACTTCTGGGAAGTGGTCCCATCAGGTCTAACGCAATTACCTGCCAAGGAAATCGCACGCTACGCTCATTGCCCATCAGACCAAATTTTAAATAGTTCGGTGCTTTTTGAGAAGCACACATTTTACAAGATTTCACGTATCGATTGATGTCACGTCTCATCTTAGGCCAATAGTAAGTGAGAATCACTCTGGTATATGTATTGTAATAACCTGCATGAGCTGCCGTACTAGAATCATGACATAATGATAAAATCTCAATTCTTTGACTCTTTGGAACTAACAATTTCCAATCAGAGACATTAGTATCAAAATTTGTTTTTGATGGTACCAATTCGTAGACATAGCCTTCCTTAACAGACTTGTGAATACTCATCAGGTTTTTCTGAAATTTTTGTACGAATTCTTTGATAAAATGAATCTAAATCATTCAAGTCGATTTCAAGAGAAATGCAATTCTGTTCTGAAGCACAGATTTCTTCAGAATTATCTAGATCATCTGAGGGTTGATCCACAGGACTACGAGATAGTATGTCAGGTACAACGTTCAGTTTACCACGCCTATAACTGACCTCAAAATTAAACTGGCTCAATCTTACGCTTCAACGTGCAAGTCTACCCGTGGGATTTTTCATCATAAAAAACCATTTAAGGGAAGATGATCGCTTATTGAAGTGAATTTAACACCTTCAACGTAAGGACGAAACTTCTCGCAGGCAAAAATACAAGCTAAAGTTTCCTTTTCGGTTGTCCCATAATTTCTTTCACTTTTCGTGAGACTTCTAGACGCGAATGCTATGACTTTCTCTTCGTTATTCTGATTTTGTGTTAATACACAACCTAAACCCGTATCTGAGGCGTCGCATTGGATTACAAGTGGAAGAGAAAAATCAGGACTTGCTAAAACTAGACGCGAATGCTATGACTTTCTCTTCGTTATTTTGATTTTGTGTTAATACACAACCTAAACCCGTATCTGAGGCGTCGCATTGGATTACAAGTGGAAGAGAAAAATCAGGACTTGCTAAAACAGGGGCGGAAACTAATGCCTGTTTTATATTGTTGAAAGCTGTATCTGCTTCGTCTGTCCTTTTTTCTTATTCTTTTAAAGATCATTAATAGGAGCCATCAAAGTTGAAAATCGTGGGATGAAACGTCTGTACCAACTACATAATCCTGTGAACCGTTTTACCTCGGTTGTATTCTTAGGTCTCGGAAATTTAACCATAGCCATGACTTTTGATGTGTCAGTTTTAAGTCCAAATTTGTCAACCACAAATCCTAGATATTTAATGGATGATTTAAAGAATTCGCATTTATCAAGGTTCACTGTTAAATTAGCTTCTGCTAAACGTTTAGAGACTTCTCTAAGAACTTCAATGTGCTCTTCAAAAGTTGAACTGATAATTATGGCATCATCTAAATAAACTAAAACATTGGGTTCCAATTCTGGACCAAAAACTGCATCCATAAGCCTCTGCTGACATTGGGCTGCATTTGACAATCCGAACGGCATAACGTTGAAGTGAAATAGCCCCCTTCCAGGCACAGAAAACGCAGTTTTCTCCTTAGACTCCTCATCCAAGGGGATCTGCCAAAAAGCGCTCTTTAAATCTATGGAAGAAATGTAGTTAGACTTTCCTAATAAGGATAAAATTCTGTCAACTACCGAAAGCGGGTAGCTGTCTTTCTTGGTTAGGAAATTCAACTTACGGCCTTCGAAACAAAAGCGAAAGTCACCATTTGCCTTCTTCACCAGAAGAACTGGAGAAGACCATTCGCTAGATGAAGATTCTACTACATTCAGGGCCAACATTTTGTCTAAATCCGCATTTAAATGAGCCAACATGTAAGGCGACATCAAGTACTGACGTTGTTTGACTGGCTTTGCTTCACCAGTTTCAATGTGATAAGTCATTTTGTTAGTTCTTCCTAACTGACCATCTCTAGATAAAACCTTAAATTCTGAAATTATTTCATTCACCAAATTTCTTTGACTTGGGGACATATCTACCAAAGTCCTAACTTGGTCGGCAGTGAATGACATGTCTTCATTTAATCCGACTGAAGCGATATTGACATTAGTGTCATCACTGACATTCCAAGAATTTTCTTTGAAATTTACTTTCAATCCGAATTGATTACAAAAATCACTAACTAATATAAAGAAGTAATTCAACGAAGGAACAATGAGAAAGTTAATAATCTGACATTTCTCTCCTGCACAAACAAAATTGTGTTTTGAATTTTTGACATTCAAATTGAGGGACTTGATGAATTCGAAACCTTTTTTTCCGATATTACTACTGCTGGCACCTGAATCTAGTAAAGCAACCACCTTTTTACGAAAAAAGGAAACATTTACAAAAGGTCGAAACATTGGGAGGTTTTTGTAAATTTTCAAAATAAGATTTAATGAAGGCAATTCCATCACTTTGTTCCTTAGTAGGGTAACTCTCATATTTGGCCTGTTGACGTGGAGGCAAAACATGCCCAGGATAAAAAGGCTTTACCTCCTTGACTCGTTTCCCGAGCATTTGTCACACTCGCTTTTAACCACATTTGGCTTCCCACAACCATAACAGAATCTAGATCTTCGTTTTGTGCAATGTTTGAAATGATGGTTTTCTAATTTGCAATTAAAACACACCACAGGTTTTCTGTTTCTATTACTGTCAGAGCTAGTTGATGATTCTCCTAAATTTGTTCCAGATTTTTTGTAAGATTTTGAATCCCAAGATTTTTTCGAACTTTTCTCTTTTGTTTCAAGGCTGCAGTTGTTAAACTCGTAATCAAGATCGCAAGCAACATAATTCACATGGGACTTTCTTGAACCAGGCTTTACATGAAGATCTTTGTAAACTTCTTCTAAAACTCTCACATCATTAGTAAGTTCTTCTACGGTATTATATTTGTTGAGAGCCAATTTTTCTACAAATTCAGGTCTCAAATTCTTCTGAATCCATTTGACATTCGTAACTACTGCTGGTTTAGAAGTCAGTCTACCAAAAATTTGTTCCATGACAGCTACATAAATTACAATGGATTCATCATCAAACTGTTTTCTATGCTTGATAGTTTCCCAGAGTTCATCATCATAATCCTTGCTCAAGAAATCCTGCTCAAGGCGTTTCGAAAGAGATTCCCAATCTTTAACAATATTATTTTCCTTCACATGACGTAACCACAACAAAGCTTTACCAGTAAAAAGATCTACTGCCGATTCATACAGCTGCTGTCTGGTAACCTGTCGAGCTTCAGCCAACTCATAAACCCGTTCTAAAAATGATTTCACCCCCAATGATTTTTTTGAAGCATCAAATTTAATATCCCACTTATAAATTGATGCAGGTTTTGAAGTCGTTTGGACCACTGTATTCTGAGCTCTAAAATAAGAGGATGGACTGAAAGACTGATCTATTATAGGTTCTTCATTGATTCGCTCATCTAATTCAGCTTCTAATGTCAAGCAGGAAGCATATGCTTCATTACGAAACTCAGTTGGTGTATTATCACCTTCAACATCCTTAATTCTATTAATTCTCAGCATCACATGAGCCAAACGAGATCTCAACCGCAAATACAATGGATCTGTGACAGGGCCATTACAATCAGGGATTAACTGACCAATGTTATCAATAGGATTATTAATTTGGGATCTTTCAGTGGAAAAATCATAAGTTGGATCTACTAAGGTTGTAGCAGAAATTTCTTGCTCATCTTCCCTCCTCATAGTTGCTGACAGAATTTTACGCTTATCATTTATGGTTCTATTAGTCACTATACCCCTTAATCTTAGTTCATAGTTGACTTTATCAATCAGGAGATGTCTAGATTTCAATTCCGACTCCATTATAAAAAGTTTCTCTGTTCCTAGTAATCAATTTACAAAAAGAAAGCTCCAAAACAGTGGACTATTTATTATTAGAAATAATATAAATTATCCCAACAAATTCCAAAAATTTCAAAATCTATAATTATTCCACGATGTGGAATGGGCCACCCTGTATAAATGATTGAATGAATGTAACACAAAAATATAAACCTATCAATCATTCAACAAAAATGAAATCTGCAAACAGAGTGTGAAAACACTTATAACACAAATGACTCACCCTGTACCTTTAGATGAGTTCCAGATGTATCCACTGTATTCAGGATTTGACTGTAACACAAAAATATAAACCTATCAATCATTCAACAAAAATGAAATCTGCAAACAGAGTGTGAAAACACTTAGAGACACCCTGTATAACACAAATGACTCACCCTGTATCTTTCGATGAGTTCCAGATGTATCCACTATATTCAGGATTTGATATAACCAGGTTCTCTATAAACAAGCAGCTATACCAGGATACTCTATGACCAGCTAACAATTACCAGGATCTTAATAACCACTCCAATACTAGTCTTATCTCAGTACTCTAAAATTCAAAAAAATCGGGCCCCACGTTTATGGTGCCATTTATCTATAACAATTTTTCTCTAAAATTTATACTTGGATGTTATTGGCTGCTGAAAGAGAAAGGTAAAATTGTTATAGGCGCGGCAGCTCGCTTGTTTGGGAGCAGGTCGTGAATTCTATGATTTGTAGGGCTTCAAATGTGATGTTAGGTTAGGCGCCACTCAATTTTTGAAGCAAAATAATGAGAAAATCAATGTTAGTGTATTAAAAGCCAAAGTACTGTGACCGATGTTTAATGACCAGGGACAATAACCAATGAATTGAAGGTACCTGAATTAGACAGTTCAAAATGAGAACCTTAATAGTTACAAGGGCACTTTCCCCTTCATATAGGCCTATACTTTGGGTTAACAGAGCCTCAATGGACTCAACAATATATAATATTGGATGTCATCAAATCTTATAGAGTGGTTACGAGCAGTAGTGATGATATATCAGTACTAGGTATAAAAATATGTAGGACCAAATTTGAAAATTATAGATACTAAAAAAATGCAGAACCAAATCTGAACACACAAGATGGAAACTTCTGACCTGATTATACGAAGACACTATACTACATGAGACCTGCAGTCATTCCTTCCTGATAATCCTTGGTGTTGGGATTAAATCTTGACTCCTTGGAGCATACCTTGGGAATCTAGGCGCCTAGGACTACCGGGATTCGTTATCCCTGGCAGACGGGACTCTGCCAAGACCTTTCTAGGTCAGGATCTTGGCCGCCTAGACTAATGGGATCCTTGGACACTGCCAAGAACTTCCCCAGTCCGGATTTAGCTGAAGGATCCAGGTCTGCCTAGTTCAGAATACACCAGCTGTCAACCAGGCCCCTGGACTCAACCAAATTCACTCCTAGACGTCTGGATTCTTCTATACCAAGGAAATGTAATGTACGTGCAGGAAGAAATAAATCCAACTGTTGGACAATAGGATTCTGAATTCACCTATGTCATGTAAGTGCAGGAATACATGTCCTACTAGTATCTTCAGGTATCAATTACTGAGTCCTCCAGTACACATAATTCAAACTGGTCCAATGGTGAAAATGTCCCAAGACATGCAAAATCCAAATCAAGTCCAACAAAAATGGCTGCTAGATCTCTGGTCACCGGTATTCCAACAGGTGGTTGGTCAAACTTAAAACATCATCTCAAAGTTGTTGTTGAGACTAAAATATCACCTTAAAAGGCCGTGAATTCTGGAATAAAGTTATGGTCTCGAAAAATGGTTCAATTTCATCATTAATATTTCTTACCTTCCATGTGGAAAGGCCTTACAAAAAAACGCCTAACCAAGGCGGATGTATGCCACCCAAAGGCTGGTATCAAAAGAAGGATTTTTCGTCATGATATTGCGCTTCACCCAGAATAGGCAACGGAAGCTGCTCTTAAAATCATATTTCCGGGTTCATTTACCTATCTTAACCCATTTATTAAAAACTTTATTTTGTTTGATTTTCAAATCTGTTTCTGCGCATCTGACATTTGACCGCTGCCATTGGTGCCAATTGTTTCTATACTTCCCACAGAAAGGTAAGTTGATGATGAAATGCTTAGATTGAAATGTCATATTCATAAAACAATTAAATTGAGAACCATAACTACTTTCCATTCACGGAATCCATACAGATATCACAGGGCAGGTGACCAGAACCACTATGAAGTTTACCACTATATCTTGCAATATTAGCCATAACCAGTTTGAATAAAAGAAGAGACACTATAACCTGATAATTAAATGTCAGAAATCCATGTAAACAATGAAATGGACTCAGAAATAAATAAAGAATGTCTCAGTCAGAAGTTTCCTGCAAGAAATCATTGTATTATACAGTGTGTCACCAAAATGTTCCCAACTCTCGTTAATATTCCACAATGGAACACTGAAATGGTAATATTTCATGTTACAGCTGTTGACAATTCCTGTTCCACGTCTCCCTTTTGCACGACTGGTTTCTCTTGCAATCGATGCGCAGTGCTTCACATTCATAATATAAATGATCCGAATATATGTCCCGTTTCCTTATATATCATTCAACCGCCTCACCATGCGGATTGTTCAGCAGGCGGAAGCCTTCAATGTTGACAATTTTGATGAAAAAGTGGGGTTTGGGAATATTACTACACAACTTCGGCACGGGTATTATTCCCGTACACTATCCGCGGTCTGATAATAGGACCATCCAATTGTGGTAAAACGAATGTTATGATATCGCTCCTCACCAATGAAAATGGTTTGCGATTTGCTAATGTTTACCTATACTCAAAATTATTGTTTCAACCAAAATATGAGTATTTGCGAAAAGTGTTGGAGCCGATCAGGGGGTTAGAATTCCACACCTTCGATAATAATGTAGACATAGTGGAACCAGCCAACGCGAAACCAGACAGCATTTTTATATTCGATGATGTAATCTGTGAAAAACAAGATGTTATCAGATCTTATTTCTCCATGGGGCGTCATAACAATGTGGATTCCTTTCATCTGGCACAAACATATTCCAGAGTTCCTAAGCAATTGATTCGCGACAACTTCATAGTGATGTTCAAACAGGATGGCATGAACCTACACACATTTCGATCATGTACATGTATCCCCAGATGTAAAATTCAACAATTCCTAGATATGAGAGTTGGACAGATAAATATGGATTTCTTGTCATCGACAAAGATAGCGAGATCTATGAGGGCTGCTATAGAAAAGGATTCGATAATTTCATATATCCATAACATGACGACGCTAACACAAAGCATTCAATCTTCAGATGCGTTGATGAAAACATCTAATGACAAACATTTTGAAATGGCTTCTGAAATGAGTCTCAAACGGTAACTCATTGAAGCAACCGATGCAGTGAGAAAAAAGTTCAGGAGCCTTAGAAGCGACCGTTTGGATAATCAGATAGTGCTTGAGAAGATGTACGAACCGCTGACGAAACCATTGAAGGCTATTTCAGCTGCAACCTCACATCAGCAGTGAAGAATATAGGCAAGAAACTGCTTACATCAAACATAACACAGCCCACACATTATTCCACACCAATGTTGGGATATGAATCGAGCGCTGTGAAAACATGGGCAAGAAGATACCAATAATTTGACTATGTTGAATATGCCTCCAGCAATCTCACCTCCAAACATTTCCACCAATGTTATATCACCCATAAATGAAGGAATAACGGGCGGATTAAGTGATCAATTGGAAAAACATTTGGATAATTCGAAACATGGTAACCACAATTATGACACTGCATACGGCGTTCGTATTGATTCTACCACAGGTAGGATGATGATGGGTGATATGGAGATTCGTTTCCCCCCGAACGAATCGAATTATGGCGCAATAATAAGAGAAGCAAATTTTATTCAGCTACTTCTGATTTATATAATATAATATTCATGAAACACGCTTCAATATCGGTAGATGATAGAGATAGAAAGGTGTACACCTATAAAGGGAAATATTGGGACATGGTTTTTCCATTTGAAATAACTTAAAAACAATTTTTGCTTGAAATACTTTTTTTGGTTTTGTTTTAGAGATGAACTGACACTGAAGGCAGGTAGAGTTGAATGTTGTTTGAAGTCGTTAGTCTACCAAGCCGTAAACTCAGAATCATCGTAAGTCTTGTACATCCGCATCCTAGCCACATAATGATGCCGAATATATTGAGCCTTGCTATGATGTTGTTCGAGATAAGAGAGATTTACCGATCGAGCCAAGTTATTGTTCATTGAAGAACACGAGGAAGAGCATAAATTATCTTCAAGACACTGAAAAATGGCCTAGCTAGGAAACTATTGTGTTTTTGTGAAGCAAAAAGTCACTGACACGTGCGAGTAGCAGTTCCTGGCGAAAATATGTGGAAAGGGATAATGGATGAAGAAGCTGATGCACTGAGATTGAAAGCTGTGAAGAAGACGGGGAAAGACCTGAATATGAGTATGTGTAAACCTGTCTTCAGTTATGTGATTCTATCTCTTGGTATGTGGATGATATCTTTTCAAAATTTTCAATCTTTCGGTGAGAATTATTTTTGGAGATGGAGTAATGTCACGAAAGGACACTTTCCAAATTCTACTTTGAATATATTATTACTATTATCTTCATTAGCATTGATCTAGTTCAGAATTGAATATATTTTTATTTCATAATCAAACTGTCCTCGCTCGAAACAACATTTTTATAAAACAGACAGTGACTTCGTTCGAAATCCACGTACCAAGAGAGAATTGGTGTTTGGTCCTCTTAGTGGACGGTTTCGTGTGGCAACAGGGGATGTACCTATTGGGGCATCCCCAAGATGAAGTTTATGTGAGATTATTGTGAGTACTTTATTATTCCATTCATTTCACCAACCCTTGATGGGTTGCCTCTTCAAGAAATATCTAAATTGTATTGAAATATCGAATAAATTTGTATTTTTCTCATGTTTCCTGAATAAGTCATTTTAATTGAGTAGAAACCCTAAGTAGAATCCCAACAAGCAAATGATCAAAGTCACATATGTGACAATATATTCAAGATATAATTTCTCCTTCTCATTGACGTCATGTGCCTACTGATCTAAATGCAGCTGACTGTGCAAGTAGGGGTTTGCTTCCTCGGGACTTACTCAATCATGAAATGTGGTTTTCGGGTCCAGAATTTTTATTTTCACCTCCCTCCACTTGGCCAGAATCTAAAATTCCCTGTACAGATGTTCCGGTCGAAGAAAACCGTAACTCAACAATTATTTCTATCATCCAATCAAGTGAACTAGATAATCTTCTTGAAAGGTTTTCCTCTTTATCTGAAATAATAGTTTATTCACTGAGAATTATTCATAACACCCGTACTCCTCAGAATAAAAAAGGGGGACATCTCACTATAATGGAACTCCACTTGGCTTTATTACGTCTAATTAGAAGATCACAGCAACTTAACTTTCCTGACGACATCTCTCGTCTTCGAAGGAATCTTCCTGTTTCGAAGTCTCTCAAAAAATTGTCCCCTTTCCTTGATAGCCATGGTATTCTCAGGGTCGGCGGTAGGCTTCAGTATTCCACGTTTCCTTATGACCAGAAACATCCCGCTCTGTTACCCCGCCTTGGTAAACTCACTCATCTCATCATTCAGGAACTGCATATACTTATATGTATATGCATCCAGGTATACAAACACTCAACTTTTTACTCGTAAAAATTTTTTGGATTTTATCAGCCAAACGATTTATTCGACAAGTTGTACATAAATGGCTAAAATGTTTTCGAGTTACTTTCCGTTCTACTCAACCTCCCATGGGGAATTTACCTTCGTGTAGAATATCACGAGTGAAATCATTTTCCATAGTCGGAGTAGATTATGCAGGGCCACTGAATCTGACCCTGGGTAAAGTTCGTGGAGCCAAAACATATAAAGCATATATGTATGTACAGTGTCACACATAAGGTGCGCGACATATGGAAGTTTTTTTATTAATAGATCTAGAGAAAATTTGTCCTCGCAGTTAGTTTGTGCTTGAAAACTGAGTAAAATACAGCAGCATTCCTTTTTTCATGTCAAATTCGACATTTTTTTGGAAAATCCTCAAAAAATCAGTTTTTTTTTTTCAAAATTCGAAAAATGCCAGAGAAAAAGTTGCTAAGTTTCCAATTTTATTCATTTGTTCCAAATTTGAACTCCCTACTGTCAATTCGACTTTTATCCATTTTTTTAATTTTTCGAATCTTTCGCTCTATCGATTCGAACGAAACATGATTGAAATTTCATAATTTTGATGAATATGAAACTTCAATATCATATCTTGCCCAGGAAATACCCACATTGGCCTGTTACCAGAAAATAAGAAAATGCATCTCCAGAAAATCGTCTTTGTTGTTGCAAAGTTCATCTAGTTTTTTCATTTCATTGTTAAACTGATGTGGATTTTCAATGTATGGACGTTAATATGTGTTACGGTTCTATCTTCAGTTCCGTGGCCTTCTCGATAGCCGCCGACTTCTTCCTCGTTTCTAACGGTTGCTAGAGATACAGCGCCCGATGTCAGCCAACTCGCGAACGACTGACTGACAAACAGGGTTGACATGGGACACTCGAGTGGGACTTGACTGAACGGAACAGATTCGAACGCTATCCATCCTTGTTTAGGAAGTGGTACATAGGGAGACAACAGTTTGATCAATTCGCGGTTGGTAACGATGGTTTTTCCCGGGCAAAAGAGGGAGAGAAGAGAAGAAAAAAAAATGAAGAGAGTCGATTTGAGGTACGAATTACGATTCACCAATGATTTCACGAACGAGCTAAAATATTGAAAATCACGACAAAATCCAGGCTCATATAATCTCCCTTCAGGCTTCTGGAAAAAAAAGGCCAAACGACACCTAAGGTGAGTAATTCCCGTGAAATCACTTTATTACCATAGGTTACCATTGGGTACATGCGTGGTTCTGAATTTCAGGCCTTTTAGTGCCCCCATAAGGGCCCATCATCTAGTTGAGAGCTCCTGTAGAGGAGAACTGTTCAATTGCACCCTGAATCGATTACCTTGACCTGAGAGGGACCATATTTGGCACATACCACTGACATCAGCAGTGCTGGGAACATAAAGAAGTTGGTATACTGCACCTAGACCTGGAAGCACTAAGGTACCCATTAGGTGCCCCATCAGGTAACTCTCTCTACATGAGTACCCATCAGGTCACTCTTCATCCCTACTTGAACCTGGAAGGTGAAGCCCCCTGGCCCCAACAGGGCCATTCAACAGTTTAAGGTCCATTTTGTCAGCATTTCATTTGGTACTTGCCTGTAACTAACCACTGGTAGCGCTACCTTGGTAGATACCCCTTATTATCAGCCTTAGATTAGGTTACAAATTGTTATATTTCTCTATTATCTCCCTGAACCCCTGTGGCCTGTGCCCATTATCAAGTAATCTGTTGGAATTGGTTGATGTCTCCAATATAGGCCTGACTGATTATTTATAGTCTGGTATATAGTGGCTGGTAATGTGATAGGGACTAGTAACTTGTATTTGTAATGGCAATGCTATCCAGTAGGGCCCACTGGTAAGATATTGTCACCCCAATTACTTCTAAGTTAGATTTGTTTTGAGTAGGCTTACCTACTGAATTAATGTTATATTGCAAATAGTTCAATGTTGTATGCAACTAGGTTTATATTTTTTTTCCTTCCGTTGCTCACAAGTATTCAGCATTAGTTATGTAGATTTATTAATATATGGTTAACGATTTAATAGGCCATTATTTCACATTTAATTTTGAGATTCGCTCAATTGACCATGCAGGGTGAGTGCTCCACCCCAATCTCCGATGAGCTAGTCCATATTTTAGAAGATCTAGTGTGAGTCACCCTGATTGTACCCCAGAACGTGACAAATTGGCGCCCAACGTGGTTTACAGCCACTTTCATTATTTCTTATAGTTTTATAGTTTTCTGAGGTCAGAGCTGGCTGTTTAGAGGTGTCAACCACATTCGACTATTTTACATGGTGGTTCTGAATGCGATAATCCATCCCGTTTCCCCTCTCATTAGAATTTCAGGTCTTAGTGTGGGCGTGGCCTCCAATAAGTTGATTTATGTAATATTTTGTTTGGGATAAATTGAATAGTGCCACCTAACATAATTCACTTTCTCATTTTGTTTTGTTCTCTTCCTTGAAAAAAAAATATTAAATATATACGAGGTCCCAAATAATACCTCAACGTTTTTGCAATTTTGAAAAAAAAAGGAATTCAGGGATATAACTTTATACAGGGAGAAACAAAAAAAATGTTGGTATCTTTGTGTACCAGGTAGAACAAGAATCAAGAAGTTAGCTAACTCGAACTTATACAGGGTGCACCATTTGCTCGTCCCGGCAACTGGTGAGTTAGTGGAGTCAGTTATTGATAGTGCGGTTTTTGGTTCCTCTAGGTTAGCAAAATTTGGTGCCCAAATTTTTTTTTCTTTTTGTGGGGGGGTGTGCTCGTCTCGTGCAGTCGAGAGTGTCAGTCGTTTTTTTTCTTTTTTTTTTTCATTTTTTTCTTCTTTACTCTTTCTCTCAACCAGGAGTAATTGATAACTCATATACTTAGGCTATATCTAGTAGTAGCTGACTAGTGGATTTTTTTTTGAGATTCGAATATCGTTTTCCGATCATGGCGGAATACAATTCTACATTCAACTTGAGTAGGGAAGAACTCTTAGGTGAATGTGCGGAATTAGCTGACGTTTTAAACTCTACGCTTTCAAATCATGGGTACTATACGGGCAGTTCACAACAAACATTTGTTAAGAGTGCTACTGATGGACAATCAGTCAATGCAAATTGTACGTCTGCTGAATATTCGCACCATAGGGATAACCAATTTGATAGTACCACACCTAATCTCATGGACGAACCTATCCCACCCACATCACAACGACATCCGATGTCACCACAGAATAATGCGACTTTTATACCGACAACAAACTTAGTCGATTTGACTGAACCAACAGACTTACATATGGAGACTAACGCACATGCTACGCGTACCGAAAGGGAATACTATCCACGACATGCCTCTCGCCCGGAAGGTACCAACCAGCCGCGCGATAATCCCCATTACCCAAGTGGGTTAGGGCCCACCCAGTATACCGAAGAGACGTATACCCAGGCCCCCCACTCCTCAGCAGAAGGGCACCCCCCAAGAACGCGTTTACGATTCAACGAGGATAACATTGCGGAACGAGGCGTGAATGATCTAACTCGACTTGTAGATTTGAGTTCTGATTTAGCACGGGAATTACCTCAAACTTTCTCCCCCTAGACAAACCAACCCCCAGAGTAATACTGATGTAGTTGATCTCAGGAGTAGGTCTAAGTTTGAAGACGTGAGTAAATGGAACTTGAACTTCAATGGTAGGTCAAGTCTTATTAATTTTCTTGAACAGGTTGAGGAAAGAGCAACAGCAAGGGGCATCTCTAGGGATAGTTTGTTCAAGGCAGCGCCTGAATTATTTTTTGGTGATGCGTTGATTTGGTATCGGGCAGTTCGCCACTCAATATGGTCATGGACTGAACTAGTGAGACAACTTAAGTTAATTTTTTTGCCTTATGATTATGAAAGTACGATTTGGGACGAAATTCGTAGGAGAACCCAAGGTCAATTTGAAAAAGTTGTGGTCTACGTCGCCTCTATGGAAAACCTGTTCAATCGGCTGACAGAAAAATGGAGTGAGGAGAAACGACTCAGTATGATCCGTAGAAACTTACTCCCCCAGTATCAGGAGAAGCTGGCTTTGCAGTCAATCACTAGTATAGGGAAATTAGTTCGACTAGTCCGGACGATTGAAGAAGTTGAGAGTCGCTCTCAACAATATTGCCCTCCTCCCACGAACTATCGGAACTTATTAGAACCTCAATTGGCATATCATAAACCCTCGAACATGGTACCAAGAGTAGACTGGATTGAAAACCCGGTGCGATCCATAGCTCGAGACTGCCTCCCGAATTTGGCAGAACCAGTCGACATGATGGGACAAAATAATCCAGCTATGTGTTGGAATTGTGGTCGCTCGGATCATAAATTCAGGAAATGCCGGGCCTCTCGAAAAAATTTCTTCTGTTTCAAGTGCGGTCAGCG
This sequence comes from Chrysomela aeneicollis, assembly GCA_029955515.1. Classification (NCBI taxonomy): domain Eukaryota; kingdom Metazoa; phylum Arthropoda; class Insecta; order Coleoptera; family Chrysomelidae; genus Chrysomela; species Chrysomela aeneicollis. The sequence continues at coordinate 1,554,384 of JARUHQ010000031.1, read as the reverse complement.
GGATGTAACGGCGGCACAGTGCCCCGCTTGCCGATCAAAAAACCCGAATGCGAGTCACCAGTAGGCCGGATGGATGACTCCAGAACAGAGGACGGTTCGGCTATTAACGAGGTGATCGATTTTATTCTTTTACATGCTACGGGTGATAAGAGGCCCTATCTTCCCGTTACCATATACGGGCTTGAGTTGTTGGGCTTACTGGACTCAGGTGCCTCTTGTACCATTCTGGGAAGCTCAGGTTGGGACCTGTTAAAGAACGTGTGTCATCTCATGCCAATTAGGTCGGCGGTCCTAACGGCTAACGGCCAGTCATGCCCTTCTATAGGTTCCGTATCGATGCCGATTCAACTTAGAGATAAAATCAAGATCTTTGAAGTTCTCGTTATACCCGATATACCACACAAGCTTGTTCTTGGCGCGGACTTCTGGAAGACCATGGGAATCATTCCCGATCTCCGTGCTGATGAATGGTCATTTCGAGGAGACGACCACGTCTCTCCGCAGGTTCATGCTATTCAATCATACGATCACCTGGACCAGGACCAACGGAGTAGACTAGAGGACTTTGTACAGGGTACGTTCGTTAAAATGGGTGATAAACTAGGCTGTACAATGTTGGTGGAGCACGTTATTAGGACGGAACACTCACCTATCAAGCAGAGACATTATACTATCTCACCAGCCCTCCTCAAGCAAGTAGACAAAGAACTGAAAGAAATGTTGGACAATGGTATAATTGAACCTTCCACTTCTCCCTGGTCTTCTCCGATCGTCATGGTGAAGAAAAAAAAACGACAATTACAGATTTTGCGTGGATTATCGACGTCTGAACAAAGTAAGCATTCCAGACGCCTATCCTATACCCTTCGTAAGTAGTACTCTAGATAAACTCCGGGACGCCAAGTACCTGACCACATTAGACATAAAATCAGCATATTGGCAGGTTCCCGTTGCTGAAGCTTCACGACCCTTGACAGCGTTCACCGTACCGGGTAGAGGCCTATACCAATTCAGGAGAATGCCTTTTGGACTACATTCGGCACCCGCCACCTGGCAACGACTAATGGATCGAATCGTAGGGGCAGATTTGGAGCCATTTTGTTTCGTCTACCTTGACGACGTGATAATTTGCACGCCCACTTTCGAGAAACACCTCGAGGTTCTGAAAGAGGTTCTGTCGCGCATCGCGCTAGCGGGTCTTACCCTCAGCCGTGACAAATGTAATTTTTGTAGATCAGAGTTACGTTATTTGGGATATGTGGTGAATTCCTCCGGGTTGCTGGTTGATCCCGAAAAGGTGGAAGCTATCATGAAAATTCCCTCTCCACGGAAGTACGCAGGGTAGTTGGGCTAGCCTCGTGGTATAGGCGGTTTGTACCTAACTTCTCAACGGTGATCGCCCCGATGACTTCTCTTCTGAAGAAGGGCCAGAACTTTGTCTGGGGAACCGAATGCGAAACAGCGTTGAACCGGATTAAAGAGCACTTAGTGTCGGCTCCAATACTCTCTTGTCCTAACTTTGATCTACCATTTATTATTCAAACTGATGCATCCGACTATGGCCTTGGTGCAGTGCTCTCGCAAGTACATGAAGATGGTGAAAAAGTGGTATGCTACCTAAGTAGGTCCCTTACCAAGGCAGAAAGAAAATATAGCACTACAGAAAAGGAATGCTTAGCGGTAATATTCGCCATCGAGAAACTAAGACCTTACATCGAGGGTACAAAATTCACCGTACTGACGGACCACTATAGCTTGAAATGGATACATAATATCAAGGACCCTGTTGGGCGCATCGCCCGCTGGGTCATCAGGTTGCAACAATATGATTACGACGTGTTGCATCGACCTGCTCGAGAGCAAGTGGTCCCAGATACTCTCTCCCGAGCGGTCCCAGTTGTTAATATGATCGACACACAAGTGGACAACATAGTCACGGAGAACAATGATAAATGGTACAACAAGATGGTGAAAAGAGTAGAAGGTGCACCAGACAACTACCCCCTGTGGATGGTCGAAAATGGCCTTCTCTATAAACATGTGAAACCGCCGTATCCGGAGTTATCCGTTCCATCGGAAGACTGGAAAGAAGTGGTCCCAAAGAAAGATCGTATGAATATCATTAAGTCGTTCCATGATCCCCCGACCTGCGGCCATCTAGGCATCTATAAAACTCTAGGGCGGTTATCAACCAAATACTACTGGCCCAAGATGCGAGATGACGTCGCCCGGTACATCCGCAAGTGTTCCACATGCCTTGGCACGAAACCCGAACAAAAGGCCCCGGCAGGGCAGATGTTGAGCCCAACCACTGCCATTTCCAGGCCCTGGGAGCTGGTCAGTGCAGACCTGGTTGGACCTCTTCCCAGAACATCAGCAGGTTACGCCTACGTATTCTCCGTGGCAGATTGCTTTAGTAAGTTCACGCTATTATTTCCCTTACGGACTGCGTCAGCCTCTAGTATCATTCGTCACCTGGAGGACGATGTAATTCTCAAGTTTGGTGCCCCCAAACGACTCATCGTAGACAATGGGTCTCAATTTCGGAGTCACACATTCAGAGGCATCACCGATAATTACGATATTAAAGTAGTTCATACCGCTAACTACCATCCACAAGCAAACCCCGTGGAGCGGATTCATCGGGTTATCAAAACCATGTTGACGGCGTACGTAGGAGATAACCACAAAACGTGGGATAAATATCTCTCAAAGGTAGTATGTGCCATCAACTCCGCACGCCATGAAGCCACCGGTATGACACCAAATTTCATAAACTTTGGACGTGAAGTCAGTTTCTCGGGTAAGTCGGCGATACCCCTCGACAGCGAGATAACTATCCAACGTGATGATTCGAACATCATGGTCCGATCGGAATCATTGAGAAAGGTTTTTGAAGATGTAAAGAGGCGGTTAGCTGACGCTTATGAGCGCAGTCGTACCAACTATAACCTTCGGAGAAGAAATGATAGATTTCACGTGGACCAGAAGGTCTGGCTGAAAACACATGTTTTGTTCGACAAGAGTCGGGATTTTACGGCAAAGTTGGCCCCCAGATTCTCAGGTCCGTATATTGTCACAGAAGTTTTGTCGCCTTGGACGTACAGGTTATCGAACATACAACATGGTACTGATGCGGGCACTTGGCACGCCAAGGATTTGAAACCGCATCCTTCAGATTGAGACCGTTCGTATTTAGATTTTTTTCTCCGGGGCAGGAGTATTTAGGTCGTTCTCTTTTTCTTGCCTGAGTACCAGACTGGTTTGGGTATTACCTGGCGGTAGTAGGAGTAAGAGTAAAACCGGTTTTTTTTTATCTGTAAGTTAGTTTTTTTCTCGGTTCTCGGGGAAACTTTCTTCAAGTAGGGGGGGGTGTGTTACGATTCTATCTTCAGTTCCGTGGCCTTCCCGATAGCCGCCGACTTCTTCCTCGTTTCTAACGGTTGCTAGAGATACAGCGCCCGATGTCAGCCAACTCGCGAACGACTGACTGACAAACAGGGTTGACATGGGACACTCGAGTGGGACTTGACTGAACGGAACAGATTCGAACGCTATCCATCCTTGTTTAGGAAGTGGTACATAGGGAGACAACAGTTTGATCAATTCGCGGTTGGTAACGATGGTTTTTCCCGGGCAAAAGAGGGAGAGAAGAGAAGAAAAAAAAAATGAAGAGAGTCGATTTGAGGTACGAATTACGATTCACCAATGATTTCACGAACGAGCTAAAATATTGAAAATCACGACAAAATCCAGGCTCATATAATCTCCCTTCAGGCTTCTGGAAAAAAAAGGCCAAACGACACCTAAGGTGAGTAATTCCCGTGAAATCACTTTATTACCATAGGTTACCATTGGGTACATGCGTGGTTCTGAATTTCAGGCCTTTTAGTGCCCCCATAAGGGCCCATCATCTAGTTGAGAGCTCCTGTAGAGGAGAACTGTTCAATTGCACCCTGAATCGATTACCTTGACCTGAGAGGGACCATATTTGGCACATACCACTGACATCAGCAGTGCTGGGAACATAAAGAAGTTGGTATACTGCACCTAGACCTGGAAGCACTAAGGTACCCATTAGGTGCCCCATCAGGTAACTCTCTCTACATGAGTACCCATCAGGTCACTCTTCATCCCTACTTGAACCTGGAAGGTGAAGCCCCCTGGCCCCAACAGGGCCATTCAACAGTTTAAGGTCCATTTTGTCAGCATTTCATTTGGTACTTGCCTGTAACTAACCACTGGTAGCGCTACCTTGGTAGATACCCCTTATTATCAGCCTTAGATTAGGTTACAAATTGTTATATTTCTCTATTATCTCCCTGAACCCCTGTGGCCTGTGCCCATTATCAAGTAATCTGTTGGAATTGGTTGATGTCTCCAATATAGGCCTGACTGATTATTTATAGTCTGGTATATAGTGGCTGGTAATGTGATAGGGACTAGTAACTTGTATTTGTAATGGCAATGCTATCCAGTAGGGCCCACTGGTAAGATATTGTCACCCCAATTACTTCTAAGTTAGATTTGTTTTGAGTAGGCTTACCTACTGAATTAATGTTATATTGCGAATAGTTCAATGTTGTATGCAACTAGGTAGGATATCATTATTCAGTTATACTTTTTTCCCTTCCGTTGATCACAAGTATTCAGCATTAGTTATGTAGATTTATTAATGGTTAACGATTTAATAGGCCATTATTTAACATTTAATTTTGAGATTCGCTCAATTGACCATACAGGGTGAGTGCTCCACCCCAATCTCCGATGAGCTAGTCCATATTTTAGAAGATCTAGTGTGAGTCACCCTGATTGTACCCCAGAACGTGACATATGTTAGTAATCAAATAAACGAATCTCTCTTCATTCTTATTACATTCATATCTCTTTGTTTAATAGATTTTTATCCAGTTTGATTATTTTTCTGATCAATAATTAAGTTACAAACAAACCCGAAATATCATACTTTTCTGTGTACTAAACAATGACCTACAGTTTCATAACTATTCAAAAGACTTTCATTCTAGCGATTTGTACTAGACATGATATAAAATTTCGTGATTTTTAACAATACAAGACTAATGCAACTTCTCGGGATGAAAATAGTAGGTACCGATCAAATCGAAATAACATTTTTACTTAGTAGTAGTCGAAGTGACAGTAGAGAGTCCAAATTTGGAAAAAATATATAAAATTGGAAACTGGGCAACTTTTTTTTCTGGCCTTTTTCGAAATTTCCAAAAAATTGATATTTTCAGGATTTTCTAAAAAAATGTCAAATTTGACAGGTTTAGAGTAGCACATGAAAAAAGGAAAGATGCTGCAGTTTACTCATTTTTCAAGCACAAACTAACTGCGAAGTCAAATTTTCTTTATATCTATTAATAAAAAAACTTCCATATGTCGCGAACTTTATCTGTGACACTGTATATGCTTGTTTGTTTGTTTGTTTTGTCACAGAGGCATTACACGTTGAACTTTCATCCGATTTATCCGCCGAAGCTTTCCTTGCAGCATTACGTCGATTCATAGCTTGACGAGGTCGTGTCTCAGAAAGTTTTAGTGACTGCGGAACAAATTTTATCGCAAGCAAGAGATACTTGGATCAACTCATGCAGAGTGCAACTGAGACCGAACTAATCAAATGGACACACCACCCCCCTTCAGGAGCTCATTTCGACGTACTTATCGAAGCAGAAGTCAAATCAATAGAAACGCATCTATATCGAGTAATCGGTGATCAAGTACTCACCTACGAGAAGCTACACACTGTTTTGTTACAACTCGAGGCTATACTAAACTCGCATCCCCTGTCTCCGTTGAGCTGCGATCCGTTCGACCTATCAGTGCTGACACCGTGACATTTTTCAACTCTCGAGCCCCTAACTGCTATTCCAGATCCCGATCTCACACATATCAATATAAATCGCTTAACCCGAGGGCAGTTGTTAAATCGTATACACCAGGACTTCTGGGTGCGCTGGCAAAAGGAGTACCTGCACACCCTCCAGCAGTCGTTTAAATGGACCAAGTCCTCAATCCCCATTGTACCAGGTACGATGGTGCTCATTAAAAATGAGAATATTTCTCCACTTCATTGGCCTTTAGGCCGTGTAGTTAACGTTCACCCTGGCCAAGACAGCGTTACTCGCGTTGTCAGTGTACGCATGAAAAATGGAATTTTCAAGAGACCAGTTGTCAATTTGTGTCCACTTCCAAATTTAGAAATAGTTTGAAAAATATATTATTCAAGGTCGGTGGTATATTCCGAACACGTCGAATCAATTTAGAATATAGATAATAGTTTTAAATAATAAATTTAAATATTTTTTTTGTCAAACTCATGTAATTAAATAATTCATAATATGACACCCTTCCTTTTTCACTTGGTAAAGCCTCTTGTCATTGCCGAAAGAACCCGAGCGGAAAACATGTGACCACTCTCTCATGGTGTGTTAAAAAGTGTATGCGAACAAGACCGCTCTCAGAAATATCTATTCTGAACCTATTTTTCCGCGAAAAACTATTTGTGTCATCAGACTTTGTGCAAGGCTACGAATCCAGATAAACCATTAGTGTCATCAGAGATTTCGTGCCAGACTCCGGATCAGAGATTTCGTGCCAGACTTCGGATCCAGATACTCTAGATCCAAGCAGATCCGCATCACATCAGAAACCGGTAAAGGTAAAGGTGGCACCAAGTCCTGATTCTTCGCGGCGACGTGACGAGGCGAATCTCTCTGGTTTACCAGTAGGCGAACTGGTGAAGCAACTTTTGGAAGGCGGTCTCATGCAAAGCATAGAGAAGGTTGCTAAGCAGCAGGCGCCACTGGTGGTAGTCGAAACCTATGATTTGGCGACACCGGGACCTTCGAGGCCGAGGCATGGCGACAATGTCGATGGAGGGTATGATAGGCGGCCGCTTCTACTAGGTTCGGAGGTAGTAGATCGTTTCGACCCTAATGACGTGGACACCAACATAGAAAGGTGGCTCCATAAGATTGATCAGCTGGGCGTAATTCATGGCTGGTCAACTTACGTCAAATCGACGTTGGCGCAGTCGAAACTAGATGGCGCAGCAAAGAAGTGGTTCCATCAGCTAGACGATTATGATCTGTCATGGGACCAATGGAAGGCGAAATTGCAGGCGGCATTTCCACGGCGTAGGGATTTTGCAGTGATGGTGGAGGAGATGGTTCAACGCCGGAAGCTCTTATCGGAAAGTATAACAACGTACTTTCATGCAAAGTTGGCATTGTGTGGCAGAGTAGGCATCAAAGGCGAAAATGCGGTGTCATGCATCATCCGAGGGTTGCCGGAGCAAATGCTTACGCAGCTAATTGTGCTTCCCCGGAGGTACTCTACAATTTCTTCCTGGCGGGACTAGAGGGTTGTAACGGCGAGGCATTCAGGACCAAGACAGTGGCATCAAGATTGACCATCCCTCTGCGGACAGGCGGTCCCAGACAGGGTGAAGCTGTCAAGATGAAGAGGTGCTTCAATTGCCAGCGGATAACAGACCATCTTAGCAAGGATTGCCCCTTACCTAAGGCAGAAAGGTGCATTTCTTGTGGTCTGTCAGGGCATCTTTTGGCGAAATGTAACAGGCGACAACCTTCCGAAAATAATGCGAGCAGTTCACGGCGTTAGGTGAGACTTTTATAAGATTCTTCGGATAGTTGTTTTCGGCGAATGGTGCAGGTTAATGGCGAAAATGTCAGGGCGTATTTGGACACTGGGAGTGAACAGAATTTGATCTCTTTAGCGACGGTCAAACGCCTGGGACTCATCATTGAAAATGAAGAGGAACGGCGTATCTTGTGCGGATTTGGCGGAGGCGTTGCTGTGGGGCTTGGACAGGTGAAATTTGAGATGATCATGGCGGATTGTCATCTTAAGTTGAAGGCGTTAGTAACCGATTGTGATATGGGTCCGATAGAGTTACTACTAAGCGAACCAACCTTCAGACAAGATGGAGTATCAATGGTGGTGAGAGGTAATAGGGCGTACCTCTGCAAAGACCCAGATATGCTTGAGATGATTAGACGGATCACTCTCGAGGGCGAACCTCCCAGGGACAAGGTGTTGTTGGCGAAAAATACAATGCTTTGTCCCAACACAGTGAACAGGGTTAAGGTAGAAATTTATTTATTTTTTTATTTATTTTCCTGTTCTACAGGATGAATCCCATCTACAGAACAGGAATGTAGGCAGGAATCAATTTACATAAAATAAAATAATAACATAATTTTGCGGAATCATACATGTAGCCTATAGAATTATTTGAAAAATTCGGACTTGGTAAGTCTCATTGAACAGTTAAATATATCTATTTGAGAGCATTTTGAGTTATAAATCGACAACATATTGGTTACTGGTGAGAACTCAAGGATATTTGTGCGTGCTGCCGGGAGATAAAAAGTGCTGTTTACTCGTGATGCAGTTCTTGGAACATGAAAATCAAGTTTTTCTACCAGAGCGGAACAATCTATTCGATTATTGATTATTTTGTATAAAAAAATCACTGAATTGCATTCACGCCGACTATTTAACTCATTCACCCTGTGCCTCTCCAGAAGATCACTTTGAGCAATACCTCTCGGTGGATAGTAGCCATCTATTTTGAAGCTTAAAAATTTCAGGAAGCGTCGTTGAACTGATTCTATTTTGTCAATATGTAGCTGATAGTGAGGGTTCCATATTAGTGAAGCATATTCAAGCTTAGATCTGACAAACGAGTAGTATAGCGTTTTGGATGTAGTCATATCAGAAAATTCTCGACTTGTACGAACTATAAATCCATACATTTTCAACGCAGCAGAAACTATGTTGTCAATATGTGGTACAAATGTGAGCTGAGGATCGAAAGTCACTCCTAGGTCGACGAATGTTTTCGGCCTATCCAATGTTTTGCCATCGATATCGTAGTTATAAATTATTGGTTCTGATTTGAGTGTGAAAGACATAACATTGCATTTTGAAATATTCAGGGATAAATTATTAAGATGACACCAATTTTGAATTCTCTCCAGGTTATTAGAAAGACGCTCACAATCACTCAATTCATGAATGCTCCAGTATAATTTCATATCGTCAGCGTATAGCAGACAATTCACATCAATGACATCAACAATATCATTTATGAATATATTGAATAGCAGTAGACCTAGGTTAGACCCTTGGGGTACACCGGATGATGCAAAGTATTCGAAGGACTTGAATCCATTGACAACGACATATTGTTTCCTCTCATGTAGATATGAAGAAAATAAGGTCAAAAGAGAATCAGAAAGTCCAAAATGAACTAATTTTTTCAATAACATTCTGTGGTCAAGTCTATCGAATGCCTTTGAAAAATCTGTATATATAACATCAGTTTGACTGCGATTGTCGATTGCTTCAGCGACATACTGTGAAATATTGATGAGATTGGTGATGGTCGATCGACCCTTCATAAATCCATGTTGATAGGGAGTCAGTTTATTGCTTACAAAAGTGTACAAATTATGTTGTAGTAGAATCTCCAAGACTTTCGAAAAGTTGCAAATTATTGTTATAGGTCGGAAGTTAGTTACATCAGATTTGTTACCTTTTTTATATACGGGGCATACCTTTGAGGATTTCCAGGAGGAGGGAATTGAACAGGTCTTGATGCAGATGTTAAATAATATCGTAAGTGGATATGCCAGAACTTGCGCGCAATCTCTGACGATAAATGCTGGTATCTCATCAGGACCTGTAGTTTTCTTAGGTTTCATTTGCTTGAGAGCCCATAGTACATCAGCTTGTTCAAATTTTGAAATTATCGATGGCGTCGACGAGGCGAAGTATTACATGGATACCAAGCAATATCCCGAAAGGAAATCCTTCATTATCTTACCAGCGGGCGTGTTGGGCGACCGACAGGAGTTTGTCAAAATTATTAACTCTGGCGAAGAAGAAGTTAAATGGCAAAAAGGGCGACTATTGTCTCGGGTGGAGACGTGCCTATCCAGTGAAGACGTGGTGAAGGCGACTCGCACGTCCGAATCTCAGGTGAGACAAATATCTGTAAATACTTTAGATCTTTCTGGTGTGAATGTGAATGGCGATTATTGGATATATTGAGTCATTATTCCGTTTGTTTTTCTACAGGCGACGACGACCTAGGATTGACTCATCTAGGCAGCATGCAAATAAAGTTTTCAAGTAAAATTCCTATTCATTATAGACCTTACAGGTTGTCTCATTGGGAGAGGAGGTTGGAGCGAGATAAGGTGCAAACTCTTATAGGCGCTGGCGTGGTGAGAGAGAGTGAATCGTCTTATGCTAGTTATGGAAATCATCCATTCTCAAAGTGGCCCAATTTGAATTCAATCAAATGAAAACTCAAAGTCGGTCGACCACACAATATAATAAAAAAGGTGATGAACAATTTACTATAGTTGAAATGGACATATTTAAATTTGCTTAGCCACCAAAAGAACCAAATAATCGAAATTAGAGGCGAGTTGAAGAGCATCATCCTCCTCTGATGGTAGTCTATCATTCAACTTTCAAATATTCTATATTCTTTGTCTGATGATGGCTGTTGAGCCGAAACCATAGTAAATTGTTCATCACCTTTTTTATTATATTGTGTGGTCGACCGACTTTGAATTTTCATTTGATTGAAGCCTTATACTAGTCCTTTCGTTTTAATTCCTAAGAAATCTGGCGAGGTGAGGTTGTGTGTTGATTACAGGGCGTTGAATGCTATCACTGTGAAAGACAGGTTTCCTCTCCCATTGATTTCCGATCAGCTGGCTAAATTGACGAACAAAGGTATTTTTACCGTGTTAGACTTGGCGCAGGGTTTTCATCAGAATCCCATGCATCCAGACTCGGTGGATAAAACGGCGTTTATTACTCCAGATGGACCCTACGAGTATTCGCGGGTCCCCTTTGGCCTTTCCAATTCACCGGCAGTTTTCCAACGAATTGTCAACAAGATATTGGGTTCACTCCGGTATGGCGAAGTGTTGGCGTATATGGATGACTTGTTGATACCTTCGGTGGACGAGGAAGAGAATCTGGAGTTGTTGAATCTAGTATTGTATCTTATGAAACAGGCGGGTGTTGAACTTAAGTTGGCGAAATGCTCGTTCTTACAGAGGCGTAAAGAATATTTGGGTCATGAGGTAGATGCAGATGGTATTCGACCTGGTAGGCGAAAAGTACAGGCGGTTTTGAATTTTCCTGAACCCAAGGATGTTCATGGCGTACGGCAGTTCCTGGTGTTAGCGTCGTATTTCAGAAAATTCATGTATAATTTTGCAGTATTGGCGAAACCATTGACGTCCCTTACGAAGAAGAATGAACCATGGCGTTGGTCAGGCGAACAGCAGGAGGCGTTCGAAGTGCTGAAGAACCGTTTGGCGGAGCGACCTATGTTGGCGATATGCGATAGTCAGGTAGAAATTGAATTGCACACTGATGCAAGTAAATTGGGTATTTCAGGCATCCTTCCATAGAAGGGAGCCGACAGCAGACTTAGACCAGTTGTAAACTTCAGCAGGGCGACGACGGCGTAGGAACAGGTGTATCACAGTTACGAGCTTGAGACTTTGGCGGTGGTCGAATCTATTGAGCGTTTCAGGTTGTACCTCATTGGCGTGCATTTCAAGGTGGTTACGGACTGTGTGGCAGTTAGAGCGGCGTTGCTTAAGGTTCATATAAACCCATAAGAAAATTAACGGCACGTTCAAATATTCTGAAAAAATCATAGTTGTTTGAGCGTTCAAATATAATAATTCTTGAGATTTTGAAGAAAATCTGTCGAACAGTTTGAGAGAAAAAAAATTGAAACGTCATTTTTAGGGTATTTTTCAAGTTTTCTCAATAACTCATCGACAGTTTTCATTCAAACTTTCAAGTTATTTCAATGTTGTGATAAGAGACAATCATAATTTTTTTAGCAATTTTTGAACGTACAGTTTGTCTGCAATTTTGAAAAAATCAGAAAAAATCATTATAAATACAACTCCAATCGAGAATTATCGCTTCTCAAAATGAAATTCGTAAGAATGAACATCCAGGAACAATTCATGCTAGTTTTCAATTCTGAAATTGTATTATTTCTATTTTTAATAATGATTTCAAAATACTTCGTCATGAAATCTCCTCGAACGCTCTGTACCATCGAAATTGGCCCGGCATTTGCTGCCTCTGCTGAATAAGAATGAAAAGACAAAGTGAAGTTCGGTGTTTATCCACAAGATATCGCATGGTCTGTTATTTACTGTACAACGTTGCCAATAGTTCTAGACAGAGATAACCGATTTATATTATTTCGGGTGTTGAGTTGTTTGTCAGATCAGTTTTCATACAGTGTGACCAAGATGAGAATGAACAGAATGGGGATTTCGGTAACGGCAGGAGATGCGGATTCCGTTAAATGAGAGAAAGATGCGCATTCGAGGAAATTATTTATAATTTTCAATTAGGTAGGTATGTCAAGAAAGTGAAAATTCAAAAATTCCTTTCCATCTTCTGATATTGATTATCAAGAAATGAAAAAGTACAGAAATTGCTTTTCCATAACAAAATTTTGATCATATTCAATGTGTTTATGTTGATCCAGAACTTGGTCAGATTTCATGTTTATTTTATATTATGTTACTACAGAAAATTGTAAATTTTCACAACCTTATTGAATTGAAATTCATAGTGAAGCAGAATAAATGTATGAATTGAATTATAATAGGTAATAATAATAATAATATATAAAAAAAAGGAACTATTTTTTGTTTCAGTGATAATATATCAGATATAATATGATCAGAAAAGCTATGTATAATAAAACATTATAAGATATGATTATCATACAGGGTGGCTCACACTAGCGCGATGAAGATTTATAGCGATCGAAACGATAAAATTTTTGTCGCCTTTGTATTTTTATGTTCATGAAGGCTAATTTTTGAAATTGTTTTCAAATATACAAAATGTCCAAAGAAATTTAGGGATATCGAAGTTATATATTTCTTCTTATGGAAAACAATGTATTTCATTCCATGTTAAGATTCTTTACTAGATAGCTGTTTCCATCGATCTTTCACAGGTTTAACAGAATTATACATGATGTTGAAAATCGAGATAAATCAAATTTTTTGTGTAACTATTCGTTATTCGTCAAGTCATAACTTTTGATTGCATATCAAATGATATTCAATTGAATTACATACAGTATTCTCAACAACTCTGTATATGATTGTGATTCAATGAAATTATCAGTTGATGGTGAATAAAAAGTTGAGATTTGGACGTTTTGTCAGCATATCAAACGGATTAGACGTGTCATTCGTTGATTCCGCGACATCTGGACCCTCATTCTTGAAAGCAGGAATGCGGTTTCCGGGAGTCTTCCGATAAAAAAAACATCGTATTCTTGAAATAACGAACGCTCTGTGGAGTATCAGGGAGAAAACGGTTTTTTCAACCAATGAAATTATTGTAGAAATTCTGACAGAAAGCCCGCAATTGTCAAATTTAATTCGTATTTGAAAAGCCGTTGGATTCGGACATGCGGGACATGGATTCGATTTCTCAGAAAAAATTTGGAATTGGAATTCGAACAACTGAGTGCTAAACGAAAAGAAGTTTTGGTGGATTATGTGTACGCGCACGAACAGATGCACGATTTTGTGGAAATAAGTATAACCTGCATCTTGAAATCTATTCCTGTAGGAGCCAGTAAGGACTGTGAACAGTGGAGAAAAGTAGGTTTCGTTAATTTATAATTTAAATTTACAAAGTAAAAGTGTTGTGGAAACTGACGTGTCAACCCTTGCTAGGCTATTTGTTATAGAGGGAAAATAAAATATTCAACATCATGATCAATGTTTTATGTCACTCATGAATGCATGAATACTACGATAGTAATGAAGATCTCTACAACAAATCGAAAATATTGGATGAATTGTTGATTTCAATAATTATTGTGCGCTCATGAACTATTTCGCAGTATTAAACATATGTTGAGATATGGCAACATTCCATATATCTGGCAGTGGAACCATAAGATATTGCCATAGAAAACTGTAATTATCAAAAATATTGCAGCAGAAAGCTGCAATATCTCAGTCGAATGGATGTAATTATGGTTGCATAGATTGCAGAATACAAAGCGCGCCAGCGCCATCTTACAGATCAGAAACGAGAAATTCGTCACTTTACATGAACCTTAAGCGAGATTTGGGGGCTTCGTATTGCTAGGTTGTGGCTTACGATTCAGGAATATGACATGGAGGTAGAATACCGACCAGGTCGTCGAATGCAACACGTGAGTAAATATACTGCAAGAGAACGGGCTCATTTTGACCACTTTTCCCATGTTAATCTCCATAAGAAATTCTAAGGTTCGTTTTGGCAATTTTGGCTCATTCAAGGTCAAACGCCGCGAGAGCTCTAACCGCAGAAACTGATAAGGCGGCTTCAGATATCTTCAGAGGTCTTCAGTCCCGTGACAAAAACGTGAAATACCCGTGAAACGTGCGTGAAGCGTGCGTGAAGCGTGCGTGGAGCGTGCGTGGAACGTGCGTCGCAATTTTTGGCACGGGACTGAATACCTCTGAAGATATCTGAAGCCGCCTTATCAGTTTCTGCGGTTAGAGCTCTCGCGGCGTTTGACCTTGAATGAGCCCAAATTGCCAGAACGAACCTTAGAATTTCTTATGGAGATTAACATGGAAAAGTGGTCAAAATGAGCCCGTTCTCTTGCAGTATATTTACTCACGTGGATGCTCTAAGTAGAAATCCACCAACGGAAACTGTTGGTGTAAATGTAGTTTCGATGGCAGAAGATGATTGGTTCCTAACGGTGCAGTTACAGGACCCAAAAGCGCAAGAGCTTGTGCGATTGTTGGCGAATGGGCGAGCCGTTGCAGAACTGAAGGCGTTCTACAAGATCACACGAGGGCGACTTTATCGTATAACTCCTAAAGGTGATAGGTTGTACGTACCGGATATGGCTAGGTTTGGTATTCTTAGGAAGTACTATGATGAAATTGGTCATCCGGCGTTCCAAAGGTGTCTGGCGTTGATTGAGGAAGCCTATTGGTTTCCGAAGATGAGGCGATTTGTATTCAAATATACAAGGTCATGTCTTAGGTGTGCGTTTGCAAAAGGATCATATGGGCGAGGCGAAGGTCCTATCGAACGGCGACCGATTCCATATCGATCATTTGGGTCCCTTCGTCAAGAGTGTCAGAGGATTCTCCTATTTATTACTGGTGGTAGATGGGTTCACTAAATTTGTTTTAGCAAAACCTACTAAGACGTTAACGGCGTCAGAGGCGATCAGGCGGCTCAATGGGGTGTTTGGCGAATTTGGTTACCCAAGGCGACTGATAGCCGATCAAGGCAAGGCGTTTACTTCTAAAGCATTCAAGGAATTTCTGGTTGAAAGAGGCGTAAAACATGTTTTGAATGCTGTGGCGACACCTAGGGCGAATAAGCAAGTAGAAAGGGCGAACAGAACAATAATTGAAGCATTGTCTTCAACTTCGGAGACTGAAGGTCGGTGGGACGAGAAGCTGCCGGATATTATCTGGGGCCTTAATAATACGGTCAATTCTAGCACGCATTTCTCCCCTACTCGACTGATGTTATCTCATTGTCATGGCCGAGTAGCTGATTTGGCGAATGGCGAGCTAGCAAGCGACAACAATACTATGACAGGCGATGGTCTTGGGACTGGTGGAAGTCCAGGAACCGTGGTGGAGGTTTCGGGTGTCGGATGTGCAGACCAGGCAGGTGGCACAGGCGATGCCATGGTGATGCCCGAAGACACCCATCCTGAAGAGCGGGGTGACAACTCTACTCTGCAGGTTCCCAGGCGAAGGCGGGCGAAAAGATTCAGGAGGAATCAGGTGAAAGCACTACGGAGGAGTGTCAGGCTACTCAACAAAAGATCCATGACTGGCGGGTGCTCAAACGGCGAACTCATTGCAGACGATGATACAAAAGGTGGTTGCAATGAAGGCGGGAGTGCTTCTGATTATAGCACTGTAGGAAAGACCCGTAAAGTAGCGAATACGAATAGCGAATGTTCTCCGTTGGCTCCGTGGGTCGAGCAAGTTAACTAACTATTAATGAGGACATTAATTTTTCAGGATGGTCGAGTGTAGGGTAGGAATGATGGGTCTGATGGGTCAGGCAGTTCCTGGAATACTCCTAGCGGCGAACGGGGGAGTGAGACAGACGAGGGACTGTCGAAAAGACAACATTCGATATCATCAACGATTGATGGCGTGTTAGATCTTTGTTATTGATTTCAGGACTTGTGAATTTGTGAATTAATTAAACGGCGATAAAGCTGAATACGCGTTTTAACAATTGATTACTTTTCTAATGACAAGTCTATAGAAAAAGAGTGATCTATTCGTTATTGCTCACTTCTTTAGCACCCTGTAGTTCAAAAGTTAGACCTTTAGGATATTGTGTTCACATATATATTTTTTAAATAGACCTAAGAATTCCTATATTAAAATGGCATTAGGTAGCACCCTGTATATATAGTGTAAATACCCGATTACAATAATTATTATTCAGTTATACAATGTTAAATACAACACGGTTTCATATTTATACTGTCCCCTCTCTACTTTCACGTATTGAGATCTGTTCAACATTCAAATCATCGCAATAATAAATCCTAAATCGTTCACCGGTAAAGAGAAGCGACCTTTTTCGATATGTTTTTCTTATTTGAATATTATACCTATTCCTCATTATGTATGAGAATTTCTTCATAGTGAACAATTCAGAATATTTTTATTTTTCACGCAATGTATAATTATTATATACATACAGTATACAACATATTTACTCGCAAACAAACTGATGCATATAAATTTCTATTTCCTATTCTAATTCCATAATATCACCCGTACTATCGTTGTATCGTGTTTTTAATCTACTTCGTTGGGTTTCACCAGAGGGCGCAAATATCATCGGATAAGGCTTCCTTTTCATGCATCCGATTTCCGACTATCCGATGTCCGAAAATTCGGGAATGATTACACGGAGAATTGTAGAATTTACATGAATACGATTATAGTATCCGACGGCAAAATAACCTTGGGAATGTTGACATTAAAAAAGCTATCTAACCTATAAAATTTAAAATTTCGAAATTTCATAGTTAATTATTTCGGCGTTTTTTGTGAATAGAATCATGGATTTAAGCGATACCGAAGAGATTTCATTATCAGTGGACTTCGAAAAACGTTTAGCATCAGAAACTGAAGTAAGAAATTCGTTGCTATTTTTTCAGAAAGATACTCATAAGAACGTTCTAATTTCATGATTCAGGATATTACAAATCTGACTGATGAGGAGATACAGTCAGTAACAGTGGAAGAACTTTTGATAAGCTCTGTGCAGGCTAGACCCCCTTTGTGGGATTCTCGCCTTCCTATCAAAGAAAGATCCAAAAGCATAAGGGACCAATAATGGTTAAAAGTTTTCGAACAATTTGGGGAGAACCCAGAATATTCTACCGAATTCCTCATCAAAAATTGGCGAAATCTCAGGGACACATATGTACGTTTAAAGGGAGAATATACTCCAAGTGGGTCGGCTGGGAAGAGAAAAAAGAAATGGGAGTTTTTTGACTCAATGACGTTTCTCAATGAAACATTAAACTTCAGACCTACCATTTCAAATATAGCTTCCCCAAGCAATAGCAGCACATCTGTAGCAATGTTGTCGCCCACATTAAGTCTTGATCCTGGGCCAGAAGTGAGAAAAAAAGGACCTCAAAAAATTGAAGGAGCTATCATTGATGCCTTGAACAAAATTAATACTCCAACAGAAGTGATACAATCCAACACAGCAATAATAAATCCTATATGTCTGCGCATTTCAGAAATGCTCAACCAAATGCCCCAGCAACCAAGAACGATACTAGAAATTAAATTGTTAACAGAAGCCTATGAGGGTGCAAAACCATATATTAAGTAAATAAATCAGCTTTGGTTTTTTCAGTTTTATATATTTCAAAATAAAGGCTACATTTCTTATGTTATTGAATCATTTGTTAAGTGATAATATAATGTATGAAAATGATATTCTATAATGTTGTCAAAAAGTTTTCACTCTATTTTCCATTATTTATTTCATTGGAACTAAACTGCCCCTTCATTTGTGAAATATGTTGCCAGTTTTCCTTTCATGTTTTCAGCACTTCTTCCATACATGTTAGTGCTTGTTCTTTTCACAGGCAAAATGTTTATAGTATCATTATTCCTTCTCCAGTCTCCCTCAATTATGTCTCCATTATTATTTTCATGATCCACATCAGCAGTGCTAAAATATTCATTTTCTGCTTTCATTAAATAATTGTGTAGACACACAGTGGCTTTAACTGCTGCAAGTACAGTTTGGTCACAAGCAATTATGGGTTTTCTGAAAATGCGCCATCTTGCTGCCAATATTCCGAACACATTCTCAATAACACGCCTTCCCCTGCATAATCTGGAAAAATAAATATACAAGTAGTTTCAAGACACAGATTTCAAATGAAAACATTTAAAAGATACTGAAGGTCAAAGTAAATATTAATTTGCAGTAACAATAACAAAAAATATATACTACTTTGGCTTCCTTTAACTATATCTACATTTCTGCATTGACCTACCTGTAGTTGAAGATTCTTTTGGTTTGAGAAAGAAAACGACCTGCATAAGGACGCATTATACAAGTCGAGAGAGGAAATGCTTCATCAGCAGCAATATAATAATTAATTTCTTCTCCTGTATTTCGTAGGCGGGAAGGTGGAGGTATATCTAAATTATTTGAATTAAGAAGCTTTCCTATACTGGAGTTTTTGAATATACCTCCATCACTGTGACTGCCTTCTGCACCAATATCTACTAAAGTAAATCTGTAATTGGCATCACAGAGAGCTAGCAAAACAACGCTGTGTGTTCCTTTGTAATTGTAATATGTAGATCCTGATTTTGGTGGAACCTAAAATTATAGAAGATGATGACTTGCTATAAGGTAAAACATCACCTTAAACACACTTGGATAACAATATGTTTGCCATCAATTGCGCCTACACAATCAGGCAGTTGCCACCTCGTTTCAAAATCTTGTGCAATTTTTAGCCATGACTTTTGAGCAGGTTTCAGTAACACTATTTCATGTAAACAATCCCACAGAACATTGCTGGTTTCCAAAATAATATTTGAAACTGTGCAGGGAGCAATGCGAAAAGCATATGAAACTGATGCCATGCTATCACCACTAGCCAGATACCTAGAAAACTTTCTTATTTGTTACATTTCAGAATATTTCATGTTAGGTACCTTAAAGTGACTGCAAGCCTCTCACTAGCACAAATTGGTTCTCGAACACAGTACATCTTAGTTAGCTTTGGCCCCACGAGCTGCAGTAACTTATGAAAAGTTTCGCTGGACATTCTTAAGTAATTAAAATATTTGTTACAATCAGACAGCCGCATCTCTTGAAGTAAATTATGATAAGCATCTTGCCCCTTTCGGTTTTCGAAAATATCTCGAACCCAAAATCTTTTAGGTTCTTTGCGTTTTTTCCTCACTAACAGCAATAGGGATAAAAGTAGTGTATTATTCATTAGTTTTCGTCGACTTTGAATCTGCATTTTCAATTATCATTAATAATAACAAACAAACAACTTCAATGAATTGAGGTTACAAAACACACGATCATCGGAGAGAGTTAAAATAATTTTAACTTATCCGATGTCGGAAAAAAGGTAGAAATATTCGGGAGAATATTAGCGCCAAAATGCTCTAACCAATGGGAGACCTTTCGGTTCATCGGATCATCGGAATTCGGATACATGAAAAGGAAGCCTAATTCGTGCGTATTTCTGACGTTGTAGAACCTCGGCTCTTGACTTCCTGTGAAGACACTAGTCCATATTTTGATCTGATTTTTTGTGTGTGGTGAGATGAAGGTTTGATTGAGGGAGGATGCTGAAAATTGATTATTGGATGTAGAAAAATATTTTTTTTATTCGACAAATTGGCTATGTTCAGATATATTTTTATACCTTTTCTTTTCGAAATTTCGAAAAAAGAGATAGTATCCTCTTATCTACAAGATGAAATTAAAAAATCATGAAAATGTTGATTGGTTTTCAAATGAGAAGTCAAGAGCGGGAGTGCTGCATTCGGTATTCTGCGCGTCTCATTGCCCACTCTTAAGGCTTCTTGTGGTAAAAGTATAATTCATGTTTTGGTTTAATATTCCATCGACACACAAAACAATCATATTATGGTCAGTGGGGATATTCAAATTATCTAAAACCTCACATTTAGCCACATTGACAGACTGTGAACATAAAAATATGTCTAGAAGCGTTGCTGTAGTTCGGCACACTCTAGTAGGTTCATCAACTGTTTGAATACGTCCAAAGGAGTCAATAACATTCTGGATTTTTATAGTTACAACATACCTCCACTTCCATGCAATCATCACAGTACTATATGTTCATTTTTGAAGCAATAACAGACTTCCTAATTTGTGCAACACTCAAAATAAGCAATTTATAGAGGAGCCGGTACAGAACACGTTCACTCGCTCGCTTCACATTAATGACAATAGCATTGTCACAATTTGTTCGAACTCGGATGTGGTAAATCGGATAAGGAAAGATTTAGAAGTGTGATAAAAGGAATGCATGTAAAATGTTTTATCATGCACCGAATAGTTTATAAGGCTACTCAAAAATGTTATCTCATATAATCTGATTACTTATGTCTCAAACATAGTCAAACCGCAGTAAATCAGTGGCACTTGTCACGCTCAAATCTTCAGGGGTAGAATAATGGTTAAAAATTCTATCCTGAACACCCAAACTAGTGACTTGGGGGGTTTTACTCGCTTGTCAGCTAGACAATAAGGCTCGGTATCAAACACAAAAAACATCACTTTATTAAAAAGGATGTTACACTTCGTTTCAGTAGAGTGAAAATACTGCCCTAGAAGCTGATTCCACATACCATCTTCAAGGTATTAGCTTAGGTAGATTTTAGCCTAGTACATCAGTATTCAATTACCTTCTTCTGGGCTACTGAAAATCAAAAACTTTCAATGTTTTCCTTTGCAAAGTTGTGGTACCTACAATAGTGATCTGTTATCGTTTTAGATTTGTTGGTTATTATTTACATATTACATTCCAATGATATTGAGAGGAAATGTCAGTGTCACGGCCGATTTGACTATTCACAACGAGCCCAGACTTCCATATCTCCGATCTTCTGATTGGTCTGAGTTGCGACCAGAGTACTGTGACTTAGCTCAGAATACATAATCTTCTTCTTCTTGGTTTCAGAATAGAATCAGTAATTCACCACGGTTTTTTCTATTATTATGATTGTCATATTTCCTGACAGGAAGAGAAGATTAGTTGATTCTGTCACTCGATTTGAAGGAAGAAGACTTCCGAAGATGCACGATCTTCCAATATGGGTAGTGCGCATGTGCACAATATGAAATTCAAAGTTTTGAATAAAATAAATATACCAACGGCCAGGAAAACACAGGAATCAGTTATTACTTTAATAATCGACCTGAGAATTGTCCTACAACAGAAATGTAATTGAGGATCCTTTCTAGTGAGTGAATTCCAGACCCGTTCCCGCCCATTCGGTTGACTGTGTTGATGTTTATGATAGGGGGAAATAGATAAAAAAGGGGGTCTTCCGGCGATAAGATTGGCAAAAAACTACTTGGTGTTGACTTGAAAGCCGGAGATTCGATTTCATAATTTGTATATATTTATCTGAGTAGATTTTTTTTCTCCAAATAGTGTTGGGATTTGAAGAAATCGGATTTCAGTTGATGATACCAAATTTTTATACTGGTTTCATACCTCAATTGAGGAATTTTTAGGCTGAGAAACACGTGTGGGCCAATCGCCATCATCATTTATGAACCCGCACTCCATCAAAGGTATTCATATATTTTCTGCTTGTATTTCTACCATATCTCCAGACTGGGACGAAACCCATAATAGGACTCTCAATATTCTTTTAGGGTTCTTAGTTTCCTATTTAATCCACTGACGTGTGTACGTCGATACTTCTTCATTTGGGGCAAAATATTGGAGAATAGGAGACTGTGTCCTTGGCACTCAGATTGTCCTCCAGTTCTTGGCTGACTGCAGGGATATCGGGTCCGGAAGTACTTCTGCTCCTGTTGACAACTTGTGACTAGGGCATTACACTCGAGCTGTGGAGGCAGTCGTCGCTGCTCCTGTATACCACTGTACACCCACCCATAGTGTTGTCAGAACTTTAGAGCTTGGTGAGTCCGTTCCATGCCCTGTGTCTATTAAAAACTACCACCAACTACCGTCTATATCATTAGATTATACTGTTTATGGTTTTTGTTACCATTTATATCCATTCTAATAGGTATTTTGTAAAGGCATATTGAATTCGGAACCAACGTGCACTGCGGTAACGAGATTCAGATCCTCTATTTGCGAAATTATTGATGAGCAGATAGCTGCAATAAACTGGATATTCATTTGTTTACCTTTATCATATTAAATCATAATAGCCATAGTTTATAGTAAACACCTTCTAGTCCCAAAGTACTCACCCATTGTCCCGCTGAACTACCAGTGTCTGGTTTTCCACAATTTTCCAAAACTGGGCACTCAAAATACTTTTTTTCTGTAATTAACCACTTTGGAGGTTTTGTAAACAAAAGAAAACCTAGGCAGTTGATTAGCCAACTTCAGGGGCCAACCCCTGAACTAAATAAAACGGTTACAGTGGCGCCCAACGTTTATTTCAGTGGCGGCATTTCAGGGAGTATGTGTAAGCACTGCAATAAATAATTATACTTGGAGGTAGTTTATTTGAGTTACTTGATTGAAATATTTCAGGTAAATACATTCCTGGTGGTCCTGGGAGTTTATATATGTATATTAGCACCTACCGTGGGATTTTCTTTTGGTTTTCTAGAATACAGGGACCAGTGACCAGTGTGTGTATTGTGTGTGTGACCAGTGTATTGACCAGTGTATTGACCAGTGTAATCAACAGTTATATTTTGCTATTCTTGTATATCTAACGCTATATATATTTGATTTAATTCGCTTAAGTCACTATACAACATATACCAACTATAATAATACAGGGTGTAGGGTGTTAGGTTGTAAGTTGGTGAGGTTTTTTGGGTGTTTTTTTTTCTCTTTTTTTCTCTCTCGGAGAAGGAAGGGGGTATGTAAACCGTTGTTTACATGTTTCTCTAGTATTTCATGGATAGTTAGCTTCAAGTTTTTTTTGCAATACTTTTGTGATCGATTATTGCTGGAAATTTTTGGTCGATTTTAGTATTTTTTTTTCACTGTTGAAAATAATCAGACGTTGTTGTTGCTGAGTAGTATTGAATACATTGATTGAGCATTCTTGTGATTGATATGGAGATTAATAGGTTACGTAGTGTTGAGCTCACTTATGAACCCTTATTAAGAGTTGCAAGCTTGGATAACGGTACAGGTCAGGAGAAACGCGCTTTATTAAGGATGGCTATACAGGCTGAACTAGAGCAGGGTTCTTTACAACCATCCACCATGCAGTTTGATCCAAAAAACGAACTACTGATGATAAAAATTTTGAGAATGAATTTCAAAAACTTGATTCACGGTTATTACATGTCAAAAAATGTATCGACAGAATTTCTGCTAGTGATCCTGATGATGAAATCGAGAGGTTAAAATTGACAATGTTAGCAACGGATTTGAAACTCGCTTTGGATTGTGCATACCGAGGTGCAATTAACAAAGTGAATAATGTAACTGGAAGTAACTATTCAAATGAGAATAGTAAAACTTTTGTAGATAATCTTATCACCTTCGAGGAACCATCACAAAGTACATCAGTAGACCATACTAATCATGACCTTTAGACGGATAGTCCGAATATAAATCCGAAGAATAATGAACCTGCGGCACAAAACTCTACACCAAATCAAAGAACTTCCAATTTGCATCCTGAAAATAATCAAAATAAGGCTGACATCGACGTTTCGATTCTAACCAATCGTATATCCGAGATGATGAGAGATATGGAAATCAACCTCTTACGATCTCTCAAAAAGATTCAAAATATACGGGTGACAATATTCCTTCTAATCTTCCAGAAAGTCATTACGCCACTAAGGGCTCTACTCAAGTGAATCCGGATATTCCTAATTACTGTCCCCCTTCCGACGATTCAAGAAATTTGTCAGGAGGAAGTTTTGATTTTGGCGGGAATCATCAGAGATTTGTTGATGTGAGTCGCTGGCGACTTCGCTTCAACGGGACTTCAAGTGTCACTGATTTTCTTGAGAAACTGGAAGAGATGCGTGTTTCTCGAGGGTTATCGAAGAAACAGTTATATGACTCGGTTCCAGAACTTTTGGAAGGTGATGTTTCGGTGTGGTTTCGTTTCGCAAGAAATCATATCCGTGATTATGATGAGTTTGTGGTAGCATTGCGTACTAATTTCTTGCCTCGAAATTATGAAGAGAAAATCTGGGATACTCTCAAGAGAAGGAAACAAGGTCCTAATGAAACAGTTATCATATATGTTTCATATATGGAGAACCTCTTTGATAAATTGTCGTCTAAACCTAGTAAGGAGTATCGGGTCAGTGTTATCAAAGGTCAAATGCTACCCTATTTACAGATGGCTCTCGCTGGCAAAGGTGTCTATAGTCTGAGAACTTTGATATCGATAGGGCGGGAGATTGAGGAAGCCAATCAAAGCGCTCAGGAATATAGAACACCCCTGGTAGGTCTTAGATTTTCGGTTGAACCAGGGCTTGAATTTCAGAAACATACTACTTCCCGTGTTTCTGCGATAGGTCCCTCAGCTCATAATTTTAAAAATTCAAATACCTCGCCATTGGATTTTAATTATAGTTTCTTAGCCCCAACCCCATTCTGCCTTCAGCTTCAAACTCAAATTTTCATGCGCCACCGATGGTTTCTCCAGTTCATTCATTTCCACCTTCTAACGATTCTGTTCCAGCTTCGCACATGTATAGTGCTCTCAACCCTCCTGGTTATTCCTACAGGCATGGCACAATTCCAGGAGTCAGAGTTCCTACTACAGCCTCTCCATGGAATAGTAATATACCGAATGTACTGAACCCATTTGATCTCGGTCCTGGAGGTAACCCAAATAATCCGCAAGTCTTTCCAGAGGTTTTTCCAATGAATTTCATGAATCCTGCTACAAATCCCAACCAAGCGAATTCTAGACCTCCACCAGTATCAGGTTCGATTTGTTGGAATTGTGGCCAATCAGGGCACATTCGTAGTAAATGTACACAACCGAAAAAAATTCATTGTTTTAAGTGCGGTAGACCGGACGTCACCATAAAAACGTGTCTGAACTGTTCGGAAAACGGACAAGAGAGCCATTAAAAGGTCGCATGATGTGCTCTCAAAACGAATCAGTAGTCGACTCATTTCAAAATAAAACCTCTGATTCCATCTTGCCTGTGCTCTCATATATTTTATCTCATTGTGACGGAGACAACCGTCCATTTCTAACAATAGAGATTTTCGAAATAAAGTTCAAAGCTCTCTTGGACAGTGGTGCCAATAATACCGTCATGGGTGAAAGCGGGTGGAATATTCTAAAGAAATTGGGAGTTGATTTGAATAAGTCCAGAATCAGTTCATGTGTAGTGGCAAATAACCAAAATTGTACTGTGCTAGGTTCCATCACCGTACCAATTAATCTAGAACATAAGGTAAAAATTTTAGATATATTGGTTGTTCCTGAATTGAATCATTCGATCATCCTTGGAGTTGACTTCTGGCTGGCAATGGAGCTGATTCCTCAATTAAAACGTGGATGTTGGTTTATCGATAGTCCCTCATTAAATATTGATACTATTAGTACTGCCAATAAAGTTGTTTCTAAAGAAGTTTTGACCGCAGAGGAACATGTTAGGTTAGATGAATTAGTAAACAGTTATTTTGAAGAACAAGGGGATAAATTGGGTTGTACTTCACTAATCGAACATAAAATCATAACTGAGTCAGAGCCGATCAAACAAAGAGCGTATAGAGTCTCGCCGATAATGCAAGAACACATTGACAAAGCCGTCAAGGAAATGTTGGAATTGGAGGTGATAGAGCCGTCTAGTTCCGCGTGGTCAAGTCCTGTAATTTAAGTACCGAAAAAGGGGGGGTGAATATCGCTTTTGTGTCGATTACCGGCAATTAAATCGTGTTACCAAAAAGGATGCATATCCTCTCCCATTTATATCGTCTATTTTGGATAAATTACGGGGTGCAAAGTTCTTGAGTTCCATAGACATCAAGTCCGCTTATTGGCAGGTACCGATTGCACCGGAATCTCGAGACTGTACAGCCTTCACCATACCCGGTCGAGGTCTGTATCACTTTAAAAGGATGCCATTTGGCCTTTGCAATGCCCCAGCAACTTTCGAACGTCTGATTGACAGGGTTTCAGGCCCTGAATTAGAACCCAACGTTTTCTATTACCTGGACGATGTGATTATTGTATCTTCTTCGTTCGAAGAACATCTGAAGACTCTGAAAGAGGTATTTGAGAGGTTTAGGAGAGCAGGACTTACTGTTACGCAATCAAAATGTTTCTTTTGCCGCCCCGAATTACGTTACCTGGGTTATGTAGTTGACAGCCAGGGTCTTCATGTGGATCCTGAGAAGGTGTCGTCTATATTAAATATTTCGCCTCCTAAAAATATCACCGAGGTTCGTCGAGTGTTAGGTGTTGCATCCTGGTATAGGAGATTCATACCAGATTTCTCCACATTGGTTGCCCCAATGACTGCCCTTCTCTCGAAGAATAAAAAGTGGTTTTGGACAGAAGAGTGTCAGGGTTCCTTCCAAGGTATTGAAAATGCGCTTGCGTCAGCACCTGTATTAACGTGCCCGGATTTTAGTCGACCATTTCAGGTACAAACCGATGCATCTGCGTACGGGATAGGAGGTGTCCTCTCACAAGATTTTGAGGACGGCGAACATGTTATCTGTTATGTGAGTCGATCTTTTCGATCGAAGGATATGAGTTTTCTGTGATTACGGATCACCATAGCTTGGTGTGGTTGCATAATCTACGTGAACCTAAAGGTCGGATAGCTCGTTGGTTACTTCGCTTGCAACAGTTCAACTTCAAGATTCATCATCGAAAAGGCCGTGATAACGTAGTGGCAGATGCTTTATCACGAGCAGTACCAGTAATACAATCAGTTTCAGTGCATGTTTCGAATAAAAACTTGACATCCTCAGATGGTTGGTATGTTCGTATGATGAAACAAGTAGAAGATAATCCATTGAAATTTCCTCAATGGCGCTCAGCGGATAATAAACTGTTCAAGTATGTTTCCTGTTCCTATCCTGGCCTACGAGATAACACTGACTTCTGGAAAGAGGTGTACCAAAAGAAGGTCGAAAGAAAGTCATAAGTGATCATCATGACAAAACGGTCGCCTTTCATGCCGGTGTTTTTAAGACTTATGAGCGAATAAAAGAGCGATACTACTGGCCAAAGATGCGAGCTGATGTGGCTGTCTACATAAAAAAATGTCAAACTTGTAATCGGCAAAAGCCCGAGTTGAAACGTCATGCTGGTGTCCTTGGTCAACACCCTGAGCCAACTGTTCCTTGGCAGATGATTTCGGTCGATTTGGTAGGACCATTACCCCGTTCAAGAGAGGGCTATCGATTTATTTATGTCGTCACAGATACCTTCAGTAAATTTTCTTTATTCATTCCGCTTAGGTCAGCTACGGCAGTTGCAGTTACACGCATCACAGAGGAACAAATTTTCCTGGTGTTCAGTTGCCCGCAAGTTTTGATTTGTGACAATGGGGTGCAGTTTCGGTCAAACATCTTCAACAAATTATGTCTGGATTATAATGTCCACATCAGATTCACACCTTTGTATCACCCTCAGGCAAATCCAGTTGAGCGAGTCAACCGGGTGCTAAAATGTATGATTTCCTGCTATGTAGAAGAAAATCATAAAACCTGGGCTGAATTGCTACCAAAAGTTGGGTGTGCTATCCGAACTTCTGTTCATGAGGCTACAGGCTTGACTCCATTCTTCATAAATTTTGGTCGAGAACATAAAAGCAGTGGAAGTTATCATGAACACCCCCTTGCAAGTATAGAAACGGATCCTACACCTAAACGAGCAGTGGTTGAATTCAAAAATATCTACCGGGATGTCCGGAAACGGTTAGATCAAGCTCACTCTAAGTCGAAACATCGCTATGATCTGAGGCGAAGACCAGTTAGCTTTTCCATTGGGGATTTGGTCTTTATAAAGAATCATGCCCTTTCCGATGCCGTGAATAATTTCTGAGCGAAATTTGCTCCGAAGTATAATGGACCCTTTTTCATCAAGAAAAGCTTTCTTCAGTTACTTATGAAGTAGTAGATAGTAACAATAAATCTAAGGGCACTTGGCATGTGCAGGATATTAAATCTCATCCCCCTGATGATGATGAGCTTGATTCCAATGTAGGATAGGCGGTATTTTGTTTTTGAGATTTACAGGTAAATCTCTTCCGGGTAGAGGGGGAGTGTTACACTTCGTTTCAGTAGAGTGAAAATACTGCCCTAGAAGCTGATTCCACATACCATCTTCAAGATATTAGCTTAGGTAGATTTTAGCCTAGTACATCAGTATTCAATTACCCTCTTCTGGACTACTGAAAATCAAAAACTTTCAATGTTTTCCTTTGCAAAGTTGTGGTACCTACAATAGTGATCTGTTGTCGTTTTAGATTTGTTGGTTATTATTTACATATTACATTCCAATAATATTGGGAGGAAATGTCAGTTTCACGGCCGATTTGACTATTCACAACGAGCCCAGACTTCCATATCTCCGATCTTCTGATTGGTCTGAGTTGCGACCAGAGTTCTGTGACTTAGCTCAGAATACATAATCTTCTTCTTCTTGGTTTCAGAATAGAATCAGTAATTCACCACGGTTTTCTTCTATTATTATGATTATCATATTTCCTGACAGGAAGAGAAGATTCTGTCACTCGATTTGAAGGAAGAAGACTTCCGAAGATGCAAGATGTTCCAATATGGGTAGTGCGCATGTGCACAATATGAAATTCAAAGTTTTGAATAAAATAAATATACCAACGGCCAGGAAAACACAGGAATCAGTTATTACTCTAATAATCGACCTGAGAATTGTCATACAACAGAAATGTTATTGAGGATCCTTTCTAGTGAGTGAATTCCAGACCCGTTCCCACCCATTCGGTTGACTGTGTTGATGTTTATGATAGGGGGAAATAGATAAAAAAGGGGGTCTTCCGGCGATAAGATTGCCTTATCAGATCTTGAAGACTCCATGTTGAGATTGGCAAAAAAACTACTTGGTGTTGATTTGAAAGCCGGAGATTCGATTTCATAATTTGTATATATTTATCTGAGTAGATTTTTTTTTCCAAATAGTGTTGGGATTTGAAGAAATCGGATTTCAGTTGATGATACCAAATTTTTATACTGGTTTAATACCCCAATTGAGGGATTTTTAGGCTGAGAAACACGTGTGGGCCAATCGCCATCATCATTTAAGAACCCGCACTCCATCAAAGGTATTCATATATTTTCTGCTTGTATTTCTACCATATCTCCAGACTGGGACAAAACCCATAATAGGACTCTCAATATTCTTTTAGGGTTCTTAGTTTCCTATTTAATCCACTGACGTGTGTACGTCGATACTTCTTCATTTGGGGCAAAATATTGGAGAATAGGAGACTGTGTCCTTGGCACTCAGATTGTCCTCCAGTTCTTGGCTGACTGCAGGGATATCGGGTCCGGAAGTACTTCTGCTCCTGTTGACAACTTGTGACTAGGGCATTACACTCGAGCTGTGGAGGCAGTCGTCGCTGCTCCTGTATACCACTGTACACCCACCCATAGTGTTGTCAGAACTTTAGAGCTTGGTGAGTCCGTTCCATGCCCTGTGTCTATTAAAAACTACCACCAACTACCGTCTATATCATTAGATTATACTGTTTATGGTTTTTGTTACCATTTATATCCATTCTAATAGGTATTTTGTAAAGGCATATTGAATTCGGAACCAACGTGCACTGCGGTAACGAGATTCAGATCCTCTATTTGCGAAATTATTGATGAGCAGATAGCTGCAATAAACTGGATATTCATTTGTTTACCTTTATCATATTAAATCATAATAGCCATAGTTTATAGTAAACACCTTCTAGTCCCAAAGTACTCACCCATTGTCCCGCTGAACTACCAGTGTCTGGTTTTCCACAATTTTCCAAAACTGGGCACTCAAAATACTTTTTTTCTGTAATTAACCACTTTGGAGGTTTTGTAAACAAAAGAAAACCTAGGCAGTTGATTAGCCAACTTCAGGGGCCAACCCCTGAACTAAATAAAACGGTTACAGTGGCGCCCAACGTTTATTTCAGTGGCGGCATTTCAGGGAGTATGTGTAAGCACTGCAATAAATAATTATACTTGGAGGTAGTTTATTTGAGTTACTTGATTGAAATATTTCAGGTAAATACATTCCTGGTGGTCCTGGGAGTTTATATATGTATATTAGCACCTACCGTGGGATTTTCTTTTGGTTTTCTAGAATACAGGGACCAGTGACCAGTGTGTGTATTGTGTGTGTGACCAGTGTATTGACCAGTGTATTGACCAGTGTAATCAACAGTTATATTTTGCTATTCTTGTATATCTAACGCTATATATATTTGATTTAATTCGCTTAAGTCACTATACAACATATACCAACTATAATAATACAGGGTGTAGGGTGTTAGGTTGTAAGTTGGTGAGGTTTTTTGGGTGTTTTTTTTTCTCTTTTTTTCTCTCTCGGAGAAGGAAGGGGGTATGTAAACCGTTGTTTACATGTTTCTCTAGTATTTCATGGATAGTTAGCTTCAAGTTTTTTTTGCAATACTTTTGTGATCGATTATTGCTGGAAATTTTTGGTCGATTTTAGTATTTTTTTTTCACTGTTGAAAATAATCAGACGTTGTTGTTGCTGAGTAGTATTGAATACATTGATTGAGCATTCTTGTGATTGATATGGAGATTAATAGGTTACGTAGTGTTGAGCTCACTTATGAACCCTTATTAAGAGTTGCAAGCTTGGATAACGGTACAGGTCAGGAGAAACGCGCTTTATTAAGGATGGCTATACAGGCTGAACTAGAGCAGGGTTCTTTACAACCATCCACCATGCAGTTTGATCCAAAAAACGAACTACTGATGATAAAAATTTTGAGAATGAATTTCAAAAACTTGATTCACGGTTATTACATGTCAAAAAATGTATCGACAGAATTTCTGCTAGTGATCCTGATGATGAAATCGAGAGGTTAAAATTGACAATGTTAGCAACGGATTTGAAACTCGCTTTGGATTGTGCATACCGAGGTGCAATTAACAAAGTGAATAATGTAACTGGAAGTAACTATTCAAATGAGAATAGTAAAACTTTTGTAGATAATCTTATCACCTTCGAGGAACCATCACAAAGTACATCAGTAGACCATACTAATCATGACCTTTAGACGGATAGTCCGAATATAAATCCGAAGAATAATGAACCTGCGGCACAAAACTCTACACCAAATCAAAGAACTTCCAATTTGCATCCTGAAAATAATCAAAATAAGGCTGACATCGACGTTTCGATTCTAACCAATCGTATATCCGAGATGATGAGAGATATGGAAATCAACCTCTTACGATCTCTCAAAAAGATTCAAAATATACGGGTGACAATATTCCTTCTAATCTTCCAGAAAGTCATTACGCCACTAAGGGCTCTACTCAAGTGAATCCGGATATTCCTAATTACTGTCCCCCTTCCGACGATTCAAGAAATTTGTCAGGAGGAAGTTTTGATTTTGGCGGGAATCATCAGAGATTTGTTGATGTGAGTCGCTGGCGACTTCGCTTCAACGGGACTTCAAGTGTCACTGATTTTCTTGAGAAACTGGAAGAGATGCGTGTTTCTCGAGGGTTATCGAAGAAACAGTTATATGACTCGGTTCCAGAACTTTTGGAAGGTGATGTTTCGGTGTGGTTTCGTTTCGCAAGAAATCATATCCGTGATTATGATGAGTTTGTGGTAGCATTGCGTACTAATTTCTTGCCTCGAAATTATGAAGAGAAAATCTGGGATACTCTCAAGAGAAGGAAACAAGGTCCTAATGAAACAGTTATCATATATGTTTCATATATGGAGAACCTCTTTGATAAATTGTCGTCTAAACCTAGTAAGGAGTATCGGGTCAGTGTTATCAAAGGTCAAATGCTACCCTATTTACAGATGGCTCTCGCTGGCAAAGGTGTCTATAGTCTGAGAACTTTGATATCGATAGGGCGGGAGATTGAGGAAGCCAATCAAAGCGCTCAGGAATATAGAACACCCCTGGTAGGTCTTAGATTTTCGGTTGAACCAGGGCTTGAATTTCAGAAACATACTACTTCCCGTGTTTCTGCGATAGGTCCCTCAGCTCATAATTTTAAAAATTCAAATACCTCGCCATTGGATTTTAATTATAGTTTCTTAGCCCCAACCCCATTCTGCCTTCAGCTTCAAACTCAAATTTTCATGCGCCACCGATGGTTTCTCCAGTTCATTCATTTCCACCTTCTAACGATTCTGTTCCAGCTTCGCACATGTATAGTGCTCTCAACCCTCCTGGTTATTCCTACAGGCATGGCACAATTCCAGGAGTCAGAGTTCCTACTACAGCCTCTCCATGGAATAGTAATATACCGAATGTACTGAACCCATTTGATCTCGGTCCTGGAGGTAACCCAAATAATCCGCAAGTCTTTCCAGAGGTTTTTCCAATGAATTTCATGAATCCTGCTACAAATCCCAACCAAGCGAATTCTAGACCTCCACCAGTATCAGGTTCGATTTGTTGGAATTGTGGCCAATCAGGGCACATTCGTAGTAAATGTACACAACCGAAAAAAATTCATTGTTTTAAGTGCGGTAGACCGGACGTCACCATAAAAACGTGTCTGAACTGTTCGGAAAACGGACAAGAGAGCCATTAAAAGGTCGCATGATGTGCTCTCAAAACGAATCAGTAGTCGACTCATTTCAAAATAAAACCTCTGATTCCATCTTGCCTGTGCTCTCATATATTTTATCTCATTGTGACGGAGACAACCGTCCATTTCTAACAATAGAGATTTTCGAAATAAAGTTCAAAGCTCTCTTGGACAGTGGTGCCAATAATACCGTCATGGGTGAAAGCGGGTGGAATATTCTAAAGAAATTGGGAGTTGATTTGAATAAGTCCAGAATCAGTTCATGTGTAGTGGCAAATAACCAAAATTGTACTGTGCTAGGTTCCATCACCGTACCAATTAATCTAGAACATAAGGTAAAAATTTTAGATATATTGGTTGTTCCTGAATTGAATCATTCGATCATCCTTGGAGTTGACTTCTGGCTGGCAATGGAGCTGATTCCTCAATTAAAACGTGGATGTTGGTTTATCGATAGTCCCTCATTAAATATTGATACTATTAGTACTGCCAATAAAGTTGTTTCTAAAGAAGTTTTGACCGCAGAGGAACATGTTAGGTTAGATGAATTAGTAAACAGTTATTTTGAAGAACAAGGGGATAAATTGGGTTGTACTTCACTAATCGAACATAAAATCATAACTGAGTCAGAGCCGATCAAACAAAGAGCGTATAGAGTCTCGCCGATAATGCAAGAACACATTGACAAAGCCGTCAAGGAAATGTTGGAATTGGAGGTGATAGAGCCGTCTAGTTCCGCGTGGTCAAGTCCTGTAATTTAAGTACCGAAAAAGGGGGGGTGAATATCGCTTTTGTGTCGATTACCGGCAATTAAATCGTGTTACCAAAAAGGATGCATATCCTCTCCCATTTATATCGTCTATTTTGGATAAATTACGGGGTGCAAAGTTCTTGAGTTCCATAGACATCAAGTCCGCTTATTGGCAGGTACCGATTGCACCGGAATCTCGAGACTGTACAGCCTTCACCATACCCGGTCGAGGTCTGTATCACTTTAAAAGGATGCCATTTGGCCTTTGCAATGCCCCAGCAACTTTCGAACGTCTGATTGACAGGGTTTCAGGCCCTGAATTAGAACCCAACGTTTTCTATTACCTGGACGATGTGATTATTGTATCTTCTTCGTTCGAAGAACATCTGAAGACTCTGAAAGAGGTATTTGAGAGGTTTAGGAGAGCAGGACTTACTGTTACGCAATCAAAATGTTTCTTTTGCCGCCCCGAATTACGTTACCTGGGTTATGTAGTTGACAGCCAGGGTCTTCATGTGGATCCTGAGAAGGTGTCGTCTATATTAAATATTTCGCCTCCTAAAAATATCACCGAGGTTCGTCGAGTGTTAGGTGTTGCATCCTGGTATAGGAGATTCATACCAGATTTCTCCACATTGGTTGCCCCAATGACTGCCCTTCTCTCGAAGAATAAAAAGTGGTTTTGGACAGAAGAGTGTCAGGGTTCCTTCCAAGGTATTGAAAATGCGCTTGCGTCAGCACCTGTATTAACGTGCCCGGATTTTAGTCGACCATTTCAGGTACAAACCGATGCATCTGCGTACGGGATAGGAGGTGTCCTCTCACAAGATTTTGAGGACGGCGAACATGTTATCTGTTATGTGAGTCGATCTTTTCGATCGAAGGATATGAGTTTTCTGTGATTACGGATCACCATAGCTTGGTGTGGTTGCATAATCTACGTGAACCTAAAGGTCGGATAGCTCGTTGGTTACTTCGCTTGCAACAGTTCAACTTCAAGATTCATCATCGAAAAGGCCGTGATAACGTAGTGGCAGATGCTTTATCACGAGCAGTACCAGTAATACAATCAGTTTCAGTGCATGTTTCGAATAAAAACTTGACATCCTCAGATGGTTGGTATGTTCGTATGATGAAACAAGTAGAAGATAATCCATTGAAATTTCCTCAATGGCGCTCAGCGGATAATAAACTGTTCAAGTATGTTTCCTGTTCCTATCCTGGCCTACGAGATAACACTGACTTCTGGAAAGAGGTGTACCAAAAGAAGGTCGAAAGAAAGTCATAAGTGATCATCATGACAAAACGGTCGCCTTTCATGCCGGTGTTTTTAAGACTTATGAGCGAATAAAAGAGCGATACTACTGGCCAAAGATGCGAGCTGATGTGGCTGTCTACATAAAAAAATGTCAAACTTGTAATCGGCAAAAGCCCGAGTTGAAACGTCATGCTGGTGTCCTTGGTCAACACCCTGAGCCAACTGTTCCTTGGCAGATGATTTCGGTCGATTTGGTAGGACCATTACCCCGTTCAAGAGAGGGCTATCGATTTATTTATGTCGTCACAGATACCTTCAGTAAATTTTCTTTATTCATTCCGCTTAGGTCAGCTACGGCAGTTGCAGTTACACGCATCACAGAGGAACAAATTTTCCTGGTGTTCAGTTGCCCGCAAGTTTTGATTTGTGACAATGGGGTGCAGTTTCGGTCAAACATCTTCAACAAATTATGTCTGGATTATAATGTCCACATCAGATTCACACCTTTGTATCACCCTCAGGCAAATCCAGTTGAGCGAGTCAACCGGGTGCTAAAATGTATGATTTCCTGCTATGTAGAAGAAAATCATAAAACCTGGGCTGAATTGCTACCAAAAGTTGGGTGTGCTATCCGAACTTCTGTTCATGAGGCTACAGGCTTGACTCCATTCTTCATAAATTTTGGTCGAGAACATAAAAGCAGTGGAAGTTATCATGAACACCCCCTTGCAAGTATAGAAACGGATCCTACACCTAAACGAGCAGTGGTTGAATTCAAAAATATCTACCGGGATGTCCGGAAACGGTTAGATCAAGCTCACTCTAAGTCGAAACATCGCTATGATCTGAGGCGAAGACCAGTTAGCTTTTCCATTGGGGATTTGGTCTTTATAAAGAATCATGCCCTTTCCGATGCCGTGAATAATTTCTGAGCGAAATTTGCTCCGAAGTATAATGGACCCTTTTTCATCAAGAAAAGCTTTCTTCAGTTACTTATGAAGTAGTAGATAGTAACAATAAATCTAAGGGCACTTGGCATGTGCAGGATATTAAATCTCATCCCCCTGATGATGATGAGCTTGATTCCAATGTAGGATAGGCGGTATTTTGTTTTTGAGATTTACAGGTAAATCTCTTCCGGGTAGAGGGGGAGTGTTACACTTCGTTTCAGTAGAGTGAAAATACTGCCCTAGAAGCTGATTCCACATACCATCTTCAAGATATTAGCTTAGGTAGATTTTAGCCTAGTACATCAGTATTCAATTACCCTCTTCTGGACTACTGAAAATCAAAAACTTTCAATGTTTTCCTTTGCAAAGTTGTGGTACCTACAATAGTGATCTGTTGTCGTTTTAGATTTGTTGGTTATTATTTACATATTACATTCCAATAATATTGGGAGGAAATGTCAGTTTCACGGCCGATTTGACTATTCACAACGAGCCCAGACTTCCATATCTCCGATCTTCTGATTGGTCTGAGTTGCGACCAGAGTTCTGTGACTTAGCTCAGAATACATAATCTTCTTCTTCTTGGTTTCAGAATAGAATCAGTAATTCACCACGGTTTTCTTCTATTATTATGATTATCATATTTCCTGACAGGAAGAGAAGATTCTGTCACTCGATTTGAAGGAAGAAGACTTCCGAAGATGCAAGATGTTCCAATATGGGTAGTGCGCATGTGCACAATATGAAATTCAAAGTTTTGAATAAAATAAATATACCAACGGCCAGGAAAACACAGGAATCAGTTATTACTCTAATAATCGACCTGAGAATTGTCATACAACAGAAATGTTATTGAGGATCCTTTCTAGTGAGTGAATTCCAGACCCGTTCCCACCCATTCGGTTGACTGTGTTGATGTTTATGATAGGGGGAAATAGATAAAAAAGGGGGTCTTCCGGCGATAAGATTGCCTTATCAGATCTTGAAGACTCCATGTTGAGATTGGCAAAAAAACTACTTGGTGTTGATTTGAAAGCCGGAGATTCGATTTCATAATTTGTATATATTTATCTGAGTAGATTTTTTTTTCCAAATAGTGTTGGGATTTGAAGAAATCGGATTTCAGTTGATGATACCAAATTTTTATACTGGTTTAATACCCCAATTGAGGGATTTTTAGGCTGAGAAACACGTGTGGGCCAATCGCCATCATCATTTAAGAACCCGCACTCCATCAAAGGTATTCATATATTTTCTGCTTGTATTTCTACCATATCTCCAGACTGGGACAAAACCCATAATAGGACTCTCAATATTCTTTTAGGGTTCTTAGTTTCCTATTTAATCCACTGACGTGTGTACGTCGATACTTCTTCATTTGGGGCAAAATATTGGAGAATAGGAGACTGTGTCCTTGGCACTCAGATTGTCCTCCAGTTCTTGACTGACTGCAGGGATATCGTGTCCGGAAGTACTTCTGCTCCTGTTGACAACTTGTGACTAGGGCATTACACTCGAGCTGTGGAGGCAGTCGTCGCTGCTCCTGTATACCACTGTACACCCACCCATAGTGTTGTCAGAACTTTAGAGCTTGGTGAGTCCGTTCCATGCCCTGTGTCTATTAAAAACTACCACCAACTACCGTCTATATCATTAGATTATACTGTTTATGGTTTTTGTTACCATTTATATCCATTCTAATAGGTATTTTGTAAAGGCATATTGAATTCGGAACCAACGTGCACTGCGGTAACGAGATTCAGATCCTCTATTTGCGAAATTATTGATGAGCAGATAGCTGCAATAAACTGGATATTCATTTGTTTACCTTTATCATATTAAATCATAATAGCCATAGTTTATAGTAAACATATACTCCTTTGAACACCTTCTAGTCCCAAAGTACTCACCCATTGTCCCGCTGAACTACCAGTGTCTGGTTTTCCACAATTTTCCAAAACTGGGCACTCAAAATACTTTTTTTTCTGTAATTAACCACTTTGGAGGTTTTGTAAACAACAGAAAACCTAGGCAGTTGATCAGCCAACTTCAGGGGCCAACCCCTGAACTAAATAAAACGGTTACAAGGAATATTCGTAATCGACAATAAAGGGTGTATTTGAATCATCGACTTTATGATTACATTCAACCCTACTCAACTACATCTCCTATATTTGTGTTTGAAACAGAAATATTTTCAATTTGATAACCAAATGTATTCTTCTTCAGATGGGCTTATCATGGGCAATCCTTTGAGTCCGTTACTTGCAGAAATTTTTATGGATAACTTAGTGTTGCTCATTCATGAACATCCATTTATGAAACATTTTTTGTATCGGTATCGGTATGTGGACGACATTTTAGTTTGTTTCACGGGTACCAATAGACAATTGGTCTCTTTCCATGAAAGAGTCAACAAACTTCACAAAAATATAAAATTCACTATTGAAATAGAATCGGAGAACAAATTGCAGTTAATAATGGATATAAAGTTAACATCATAAAAAATATTCTCAAAAAAAAAACTCCATTCAAGAGCTATTAATCAAGTCTTTCCTTTTAACAAAAACACCGATCGAAATTACAAAACATTGACCTATTTTGGACAAGCAACCGAAAAAGTAGCTTCATTTTTGCATAAACAAGACACTAACATTGCTTATAGAACAAATAATACTTTGGGAAAGTTTATCAAAAATCATAAAGACATAGTTCCTAAATATGAAAAATCAGGAGTATATTGACTTGAATTGTGGAACTTGCCCGAAGGTATACATTGGTCAGACTGGGAGAACTTTCAAAAATCGTATCCATGAGCACCACATGAGTTATGTAAATAGGAAAACAAATTCAACATATTCCAACCACCTTTTAGAAGAAAATCACGATTTTGATGAAGAATTCAAAATATTACATGTTGAAAACAAAGGAGTGAAACTTAACTATTTAGAAACACTCGAAATTAATATACTCAAGAATTCAAATCTTTTGCTTAATGACCAATTAGATTCGAATAATTCTCCTTTGTTAAATTTGTTTTCCTTAAAATAGCCTTATTAGATAGGAATTTTACTTTTTGTTATTTACCGCAATAAAAAGAGGATAAACATTCTTTAATCCCTACAGGTACAAATATTGTTATAACTGTGTAATTAGGTATAAATATGGTTGTTATCGTGATAGTTAGTTTAGTGTACTTATACCTGATGAAACTACAGTGTTAGCGAAACATGTTGTGAAAAATATATATAAATATATTTATCGTGAAAATCTTATCGTTTTTCGTTTGTTTACAATATATACTATGAATACTGAGAATCTTTGTGAAATGTTGTATCGAAATTAAGAATAATACTCAAATCTATATCATGACACACTTTTGTCAAAACATTTATACAACGAATTCAGTTCATTTTTGGGCAAATTCTTCTTGTTCATCAACCTGCCTGAATATCTAACATTTCTACATATTTACAGAAACATGAGATTATTCTATTAGGTGGTAGGTAAACAGAAGAAATTGGAAAGCAAAAACAAGATTAAAAAGATTTGCATTTGCAGTTACGAACAACCAAATCAGGAAGTCCAGAATTCTCCAAAGCAATACGTATTTACCATAACGTGCCACGAAGGACCAACATTTATTCTCGGAAATATTTTATGGTATTGTACTAATTAATAATATTAGTACCGCATCCTAATTTACTAAGTTGGTACCCATCTAAGGGTCACCCATGTAAACCACTCCTCATTCCGAAGTCGGCATTGTCTATAGTTGGGAAATCCCCGGATTATTTATTAAACTTTCAGTCGTACAAAAGTGGCGTGACTTGAATTCGTTCAATATAAATTGTAAAATATAATAGAAGTTTCGATTTGTTCAAACATTATTTCATTATTTCGAAAAGAACAAATTTATGTGGTTGACAAAAATGAAACAAGTTATTGCTCAAAAATCAATAACGGAAAAACACTGTGAGATTACTTCGCTATTTACGATTGGAGAAAAAAATATGCTGAGGGAGTCTTAATCCTCATCACATCGAGATAAAAATAAATCTGAATATCAAACTTGTTCGAAAGCATTGATATTCCCATGAAAGATTGTCGCGGATAGAGGTACTTCAGTGGATCAAATATTGGAAAGTACTCTGATGTTCAGTCAAAGTATGCGAATTTGAATTCCACATTCCATTTATGTCAGTAGCATTCTTTAAATTTGCTGTTGTTCGATTTTGATTAACTTCGACTCAACGATATAAAATGTTGACAGAGCATTTATGTTCCGAATCCTAGTCTATTTCAGAAAACAGAAGGTATGCATGTGCCAATGATATTAATGCTTCGGAAAATGGTTATACAAATTTTTCTGAAGCCCAGTCTAGAAAACAAATGGAAAAAAAGACTGCTCTTCTTACGAAGATATGGAATGGTCTTTTGCAACAAAACTTTATGAATCTCTGATTAGTTATGTCAATAACTCACGCATACATTTCAATCAGTACGGAACTATTCCTAGACAAAAAATCCAGATGATGACTACAAAGATAAATTTTGAAATAGTTCCTACTTCAAAGAATGAAAATATAGTTATGTAGGTTCTCAATGCTGATACTCGGTTGGTATAATAGAAATATGTATTGTATAAAAGATTACATTTAGTCTCATAGCTCGGCCAGCGTCTCGACCCTCCACTCAGACTAGACTGACTGCCTGACATTTCAGACCTTTCCTCGCTCGTTCCGCGTAACTATTTCCCACTTCACTATTTCCAGTTGGTACCCAACAAATTTGCGAAGAACCGTATTAGTTTTGAAAAAATTCGCAGCACACGCATCACTTTTTTTCAGAACCTGCACATCTGCAAGAAGAGTTTCGTGTAGATACTTTGATTCCCTTAAGAGGGGTTAAACCTCATTTGGGATCAATTGTAAAACTTTGTAAAACAAGGAATGGCAAAAATCATATTACTACATAGGTGGAAAAAATCGAGATTTTTTTCACTTTCTGCTTGAGGAAGGTTTGATCTAGGCATCTCTAGGAGTACTTTTAAATTTTCTGGAAGAAAAACTAGAAAAAAATTTCGAAATTTCGGCCATATTCACTATTTTTCATCTATAAAAATATATCGTATTTTGAAAAAGTAGTTTATTACAAAAAAAATTATCGCGATCCATCAATAATTACTAGGTCAAAAATGATTTTTGCTGAACCCTTCCAGACTCAATTACGGAGCATTTTTCATGACTGATTCGAGCGCCCTCGCACCAAATAAGCACTTTTAGATAGGTACTACGAATTGTTGAATGAATCGTGATTTCATTCATAAAAAACAATTATAGTACTGAAGCTATTCCAGAATTTTAGCACATGTGATGATATCAATAGAAATCGCTAAAGGGATTCATTGCATTCTCGAATAAGACTAATAAGGTGATAGAAACTGTAAACATTTTTGCGTACGGCGGTGGCAGGCATATGCACATCAAAGGGCCGGCCTATGCATGTATCGGAAATATCGGAATGCAGACAGAAAGCTAGTTAGCGATTGCATTCAGGTGGTTGTTATTTCAAAAATTGAATTTTGGTGTAAGATACTCATGTCCTGTTGAATATCTTTAAATGAACATTTCGTTCTTAATATTCCTATAAAAAATAGTCCAGCAGGGATAAATCGGGGCTCCTTGTAGGACAGCGTACCACCTCTTGGTTTCCAATCCACTGATTGGAAAATGTTTCATTAGCGAGTTTCTATTAAACACTTTGATAAATTCAGACCATATCACGTTTTTCTGAATTGGAAAACTTTGACGAGTGGTTGTGACTTTTCATCTCGAAGATAATAGCCGTTTTTTCAATTTTCAGTAATTGCATTATATATTTGAAAAAAAAGAGAAACTGCCAAATTTTGTCATCGAAACATTCGAAAATCAAAATTTGTAAAGGTTTATACTGTTTAGGCTATCTGAAGGTAACTTTAAATGGAAAAAAAAGTCGAAGTCCGCATTTAAATAAAATAAGTTGATGGTTTCTAGAAGACAAAACGTCGAATTTTAAATTCTAAAACGCTATCTTATAGAGAAGAAAA
The DNA here is from genome assembly GCA_029955515.1 of Chrysomela aeneicollis. Lineage (NCBI taxonomy): Eukaryota > Metazoa > Arthropoda > Insecta > Coleoptera > Chrysomelidae > Chrysomela > Chrysomela aeneicollis. Next base: position 1,512,228 of record JARUHQ010000031.1, on the reverse strand, counting down.
AGTGGCCATGATGAATTTTAGTTTAGTTTAGTTTAGTTTATTCACCCATAATAATATAATAAAATAACTAATAATTCAAATCATTAATATTAACTAGGGGTAAATTGGTCGGGGTTCAACTAAGTTGATCTTCCACCACGCCATGAACAATTATTCTAACAATGTGAAATATGATGATGAAAAATTATAAAGATATAAATACAACATTAAAATTATAAATTATAAGTTAATACATTAAAAGTTATAAAACTATGATAAGTACCTATACATGTTTATATTTATTTTCGAATATATGTATATATAAACGTTCTAAATGTATTTTTTTATCACTTATAACTAGAGTTATTAATATTATATATACATATATTTGAATATTATACATCAAAGGTGAAACTGAACAATAATTGTATATGCAACAACTACGTAACTAACAATAAATTAAATTTCAAAGACGAAGCCAATGCAATGATAACAATTATCCAAATGGTCAGTATAACGATAAGAGGAACATTATTAAGATGTTCTCAACTGATCTTGATAAAGTTTGTTTTTAATTTTTGCTTTAAAGATGTTACAAGAAGCTGCTGATTTTATATCATCTTGCAACTCATTCCACAGACGAGCAGATACACAACTGAAGGAATTGTGATATGTCGTTGTATGGTGAGCTGGTATTCTGAAATTATTTCGAAATCTCGTGTGGTAATCGTGGTTATGAGGCTGAAGACGATCGAATAGATATTTCGGATCCTTGTATTGTATAATATTAAAAACAAAAGTATAATAATGCATCATACGCCGATTGCTCATATTAAGTATATTCTTATCATTCAGATGAGGACTTATATGCTCGGTATATCTAATGTTATAAGAAAATCTCATACACGAGTTTTGAACCTGTTGGATTCTAGCAGCAGTATCGGCCCTCATACTATGATGATATACTATATCCCCATAATCGAAGAGTGAAATAATCAACGTATTACATAAACGCAATTTTGTATTTGGGTCGATACTGTTCTTAAAGGAATACATCCCATTAAGTCTCATGTAAGCGATGCGCCTTTTGTTTGATAAATGACTATCAAAATTAAGTCCACTGTCGAAATTTATTCCTAAATTATTCGCTTCTGTTACAATCGGAATTGGGCTATTGTTGAAAATAACGGAAAAGTTGGCAGATTTCAGAAAATTACGATGATTCTTGAATCCAAATAATATTGCTTTGGACTTTTTAGGATTTATTTTCAGGTTATGATGAAGTGTTATTCATATCGATTAATTTCTTCAAATAAAAACGGTTCCATGAAATTTCGATTTTTTTCGGATTTCTCCGGAGGTATTTGGAATTTTCCAAGTTTCAGAATGGCATTTTGTTAGGCATAAAATTGTACAACTTTGCCATAATTCAACCGACCCTGTATCTTTTACGGTATACGAGTTCCAGATGATGAGGCTCGAATTCCAGCCACCCTGTACAGGGTGTCCTCTTATATTTTGACCACTACCTACGAGCTCAACTATTCAAGGTGGAAAAAAACATTGAATATAAAATTTGTATTGTTTCATCGGTATTATTTTTTGTCACTTCCAAAACAAACAAATGCGAATCGCAAAATTGAATGAATTTTATTTTAATAGAAACACTATAATGAAAAACTTCATTTTTACCCTCAAGCCGTTTTCCACTTATTTCAATTTCAATGTTGAATGAAAATTACCAATACAAGTTAGATTTCCTTGGATACAATATACCATGGAAACAGACGATAAAACTCAAGTGGACTACTGACACTCGAAATTAAATAAAAATCAGATAAAAAAAAACGATATTCCGATAATTTAAATAACTTATCTTGATTCAATATTGAAATCTTAATAAGTGCGAAAACCGGCTTGGGGGAACGTTAGCATATACTACATATATTTGGAAACAGAAGAAGAAAAAGTCTTTCACTATAGTTGAAAATATACCTACGCGGTGATACATTTGAAAAAAAACAATTTTGCGATTCGCTTTTGTTTCGAAAGATAGTACCGATAAAACCCTATACAACTTTTATATTCAATGTTTTTTACCACCTCGTATATTTGAAGCTGGTAGGTAAGGGTCAAAATATAGGAGGAAGAGACAATCAAATTGTTATGTGTAAATTTTGTTTTCGAATATATCATGCGAGTTTTTGTGTTTCCAAGTTCAGTAAGCATACTGAAAAATGTCATCCATCCATACCCATCGAAAAACAATATTTCGAAATATTTTGTTACGTGAAATATTCATTATAATGAAAAGGAATGGACATTCTTAGATAACACAGTACAAAATATACTTATGAAAAGTCGAAGGACTATTTTGACTGAAAATTGTAACGGCCGACGGCAGCAGACCTGGCCGACCTGGCAAGGCCAAATTTACTAGGAATTTTACGCGACAGTGAGTTGGAGTGAGACGCCAACAGCGCCAAGCATTTTTTGTTCGACATTGTTCTCCGCCCCTTTCGCTCGGTATTTTTTCTTCCACCTTTGCACCGCAAATATACTCTATGTTTGCAAAGGTTAACCCCTTCTTAATTTTGATTATTGATTGAGTTTTCTTAAAAACAATCTAATCTGGCGAGTTTTTTTATAAAGACATATTTTGAAAACAACAAAGCAATCAGTGATTCAAATATCCCAACCTAACATAACCTAATAAAGTCAGATAAATTATTAATCAACTTTTGCAAACGTTAAAGTTTCAACAAGATTATTCCTTTGCCTTATGATTACCAACTATTGTATAGGGAGTTCATTTTTTCAGCTAAAGAAAATAAGAAATGAATTGCGAAAACTATATCACAAAAACGACTAAGTAATTTTTCAATTATGTGCAAAAAATGTACAGAGGATATAAAAGAAAAGTTTGCTCGATAAAAATCACGATATAAATCATTATTGTAATCGTAACCAAAAAACCAGCAGCATACCAACATCAATGATATTGTTGAAATATTATATTATATATTTGCTTGCCTATAATAAGTATAAAATTATAGTAGAAAAATGTTCGTATAATTCGCTTTCTCTACTCTCCAGATGGGAGGTCCAAAGGCCCCAAAATAGTTTAGGACAGTCTTGCTCCTAAGAAATTTTTCACACACAAAAATCAAAATTACATAAATTCACGTTAGTCACATACAAAAATGATCGAATGAAATACTTCATACTAAGCATATAGTAGGAATGTTTTTGAACCAAGTTCAATAATTATTGTACAACTCTTATAAAATACATTTATACTTACTTACTTAAATTATGAAAACTGACCTATTAAAAACAAAATTATGTGAATATTTCATATCAACTTCCACAAATACTTGATATTTTATAGATTCTGATACAAAGCTGCAATAGGTTAATTTTTAAAGATGTTGAAGTTTAAATTGATCCGTACTACTTATTCAACCCACAATCGACTTTGGACCTAAGAACCAAGTGGCACCTGAAAAATAAAAAAAATTCATTAAATTTTGATTTTAACGAATGTGTTGTTGATTTTCAAAAAATTTGTGTTTTGGGTGAGTATGGAGGTGTTATGTACATGTATTTTTCACATAAAGACTTGATTTTCGAATGAATGAAGATATTATGTTACAGTTTATCTACAAAACGATATGGAGGAAGGTGTTATGGGATGTGAACATTAGCTGGGCTGGTGGTCGAGTGCGTTGAGTCGCTGGCTTATAGTCTAGAGGGCCCGAGTTCAAATCCTATTGGAAATATTTATTTATTTCTATAGTATCGTTTAGCGGGAGGAGATAGATGACCAACAGAACATTCTTGGTACCTAGATATCAATCCTTCGGACTCTCGACGATAACCAGCCGAGTAGTGCTTCAGATGACACTTTAAAAGCTATGGTTCCCGTCTTCCTAACTCATACAAGTCCTAGACTTAAAAGGGTTGCTTCGCATCTAAGTTGACGGTTAAAAAACTTTTCTTCACTCATAGTAATCATATAATCTGATAATTACGTTGAGTGGAAAAATATGTCATGTGACGAACATAATAATCCTGCTCTCGCGCCTACTTCAAGATTACGTTCGTTACATCGTGGATTTGTATTGATATTTATCGTGTTTTGTTTAACAATAGTGTTACGTTGGCTTTTGGGGGGCAAACTTATTCAGGGTATTGATAATAAATAGATACTTGGTTAGCGTATTCGCCAGTATAACCGTATAATTGATGACAGTTGAGTTGTTTGATGGTAGAATTACAACTGTGCTAGGTACATTTGATTATTCTATCAAGTCGAGTGCATGGTATCCCTCCGCACCCCGCACGCTTGCTGACGGAGTCAAAAGACGTCGTTGTTGGACTACACGACGAAGCATCAAGACAGTGGCGTATCGCGACACTCCCCCATGTTAAAAAAACATCGTCCCGATGTTTTGACTCGCACAACTACGAACGGTCTTGTCAAGCGCCCGAAGCCTTTGGAATCCATGGTCGAGAACATCTTGTAACTGTCAACCTGTGAACAAAACTCACGGCAGAAAAAAATCGTCAAACAATAATAAAACTTCATAAATCTGAAAACCATTTTGTTTTCTCCCAACTTAATCTTAACAACTATTCCGTTTATCCATCATCATTCACACTTTACTTATCCTACTTGAATCTACTACATATACGAAAAGCTCGTGCTTCACCGCCAACAAAACAATTTTTTCTTCTTACTTCTACTTATTCTAATGGCGATTTCTACCTAGGCCTTTGATTTTCTCTTGCTTGTTTCAGATGGTAATACTGCTACCTCGTATTCGGCCCTAAGGTCCGAGGTATCGGCTAGCTATCTCAGTGGAGAAGGGAGGGTTCATTTATTTGGACGCCAGGTAATTTATACCTCAACCAATGCCCACGGGACAACCTCTGATTTACTAATTATCAAATTAAATCAGAGCAGGAAACCAAATGAAAAAAGCGCTAGGCAGATCCAATTCCAATATGATTTTAATGACCGTGAATTAACATTGAAAATGTTTAATATCAAAATCCCACCACTACACAACTTGTGGGGACTCAAATCTCCCTATATATAAAAAAATACAAAGGTACCAATACCGTAAAAAAAAATAAAATATTGGCCAGATTCACGAATCAACCATATGTTAATAGGGGTGATGAACGCGTCGCTTGAGCTCAGGCGCAGTCGCGGTTAATTCAGCATCAACAGGGAGATTGAACTTCGTAAATGAGGCGCAAAGAAAATCAACCCAAGTTACAACATAAGATTAACGCCAGGAGAATCTAAATATAAAATTCCACCGGCAGGTGTACTCAACCTTAGTCAAATTTAGATATGTTACATCATGTATAACCTATAGACATAGAAAATACTACAACTAATCCACTTAGCTGCCAGGTCCCCTAATCCGGGCTAGCGTTCGCCCAGTACAGTTTGAGAGGGATGATGGTCACCCTGTAGGCTCCTTGGACTTCGGTTAGGTACCCAGTATTAGGCTCAGAAGACCACCCTGTATACACTAGGAACTCCAGACAGCCATCTTGTACTGGCCTGGGATTCAGACAGTCACCCTGTACACCATTCAGTGTTCCTCTGCTTACAGGTTATTCCAATTTTTGTTTGAAGGTGGCTGACAATGTCTCGAGTTGTGAAGAAAAGTTTCGGACTTCCATTGTCTAAAGGTATGAAGATTTGAATCCTGAGAAAAGAAAATATGAGTTATGCTGAAAAAACGAAATAAGTGATGAATAAAAATTAACTATTTTATCGAATCAAGAAGATTCGAGTATCAATAAATCAGGTTAGTATTAGTGTTAGTATATATGAAGTCGAAAAATGTAGATTTAAATGGGAGTTTAACTAGTCGATGAGCCTGAAAATAAGAAAAAAATTGAATTAGAAATCAATAGCCTGACAAAGAAAGGTTGAATTAGAAATCAATAGCCTGAAAAAAGAAAAGTTGAATAGCCTGAAAAAAGAAAAGTTGAATTAAAAATTAAAATAAAATGAATGAAAAAAGAATTAAAATTATGAGAAAGATTCAAATCGAGTTTGTCACGACGTTTCGATTGTGTGTATCTACAATCGTCTTCAGGTGAGAACTAACAAAGTCCTGGGATACGGGGGTATTTATAGGTCAGCTATGGCGGGATTTTCCGGTTCAGTGAGCCGTAACCGGTTGATTCGGCTAATCAGCGGTTTCCATGTGTTGCGGATCTCGACGCTTGGTTGACTGAAAGCGTTATTATTCATTATGTATGCTGCTTCCTTGAATTTCCTCCTGAACCAGTGTTCTTCTCTATGGATGATTTCTGCCTCAGACCATTTGATGTTATGTTGGTGGGTCCACACATGTTCTGCGATTCCTGACTTGGTGGTTTCTCCTCGTTGGGTGTTTTTCTTGTGTTCGCCGATTCTGGTTTCCAGTGGTCTCTTGGTTTCTCCGATGTATGATTTGCCACATTCGCATGGTACTCGATAAACACAATTCTTGGAGTCACTGTTTTTGTTCGTTGGTCTGGTTTTGGTGAGTTGGCTGCGGATGGTGTTTCCAGATTTGAAGCAGGTCTTGATCTTGTATTTGGATCCAATCTTCTTGATTCTCTCTGACAATCCTTTGATGTAGGGAAGGCACAATGTTGGTTGTTGCGGTTCTTCTTCTTTTTGGATTATCCTCTGTTTCCTGCTCTTCAACGTCTGTTCCACCAATTTCCTTGAATAGCCGTTCTGGTAGAGGTCTCTCTTGATGTGGTCCAGTTCGGAAGTTAGGCTTTCCTCGTTGTTGCAGAGGCTGAAGGCACGATCAATCAGAGTTATAGTTAAGGGGCATAGTGAAAACTCTGATTGATCGTGCCTTCAGCCTCTGCAACAACGAGGAAAGCCTAACTTCCGAACTGGACCACATCAAGAGAGACCTCTACCAGAACGGCTATTCAAGGAAATTGGTGGAACAGACGTTGAAGAGCAGGAAACAGAGGATAATCCAAAAAGAAGAAGAACCGCAACAACCAACATTGTGCCTTCCCTACATCAAAGGATTGTCAGAGGGAATCAAGAAGATTGGATCCAAATACAAGATCAAGACCTGCTTCAAATCTGGAAACACCATCCGCAGCCAACTCACCAAAACCAGACCAACGAACAAAAACAGTGACTCCAAGAATTGTGTTTATCGAGTACCATGCGAATGTGGCAAATCATACATCGGAGAAACCAAGAGACCACTGGAAACCAGAATCGGCGAACACAAGAAAAACACCCAACGAGGAGAAACCACCAAGTCAGGAATCGCAGAACATGTGTGGACCCACCAACATAACATCAAATGGTCTGAGGCAGAAATCATCCATAGAGAAGAACACTGGTTCAGGAGGAAATTCAAGGAAGCAGCATACATAATGAATAATAACGCTTTCAGTCAACCAAGCGTCGAGATCCGCAACACATGGAAACCGCTGATTAGCCGAATCAACCGGTTACGGCTCACTGAACCGGAAAATCCCGCCATAGCTGACCTATAAATACCCCCGTATCCCAGGACTTTGTTAGTTCTCACCTGAAGACGATTGTAGATACACACAATCGAAACGTCGTGACAAACTCGATTTGAATCTTTCTCATAATTTTAATTCTTTATTCATTCATTTTATTTTAATTTTTAATTCAACTTTTCTTTTTTCAGGCTATTCAACTTTTCTTTTTTCAGGCTATTGATTTCTAATTCAACCTTTCTTTGTCAGGCTATTGATTTCTAATTCAATTTTTTTTTCTTATTTTCAGGCTCATCGACTAGTTAAACTCCCATTTAAATCTACATTTTTCGACTTCATATATACTAACACTAATACTAACCTGATTTATTGATACTCGAATCTTCTTGATTCGATAAAATAGTTAATTTTTATTCATCACTTATTTCGTTTTTTCAGCATAACTCATATTTTCTTTTCTCAGGATTCAAATCTTCATACCTTTAGACAATGGAAGTCCGAAACTTTTCTTCACAGGTTATTCCAAATTATTCCACTAGTGTACACCCGTAACTAAAACCCTATGGAAGACAAATGTCAAATTCCAGCATTGACTTCCATGTAATGTAACTATTTCCCAAACAATCCAAGGATCCATAATTTCTTAGGCTCATGCCACTAATACTTTATTGTTGTGCAGCTGAACCTACCATGTTTGTGAAACAAAGATTTTATCAATCATTACACTCATGTTATACCAGAGCTTGTAGATCGAAGAAACATTCCGCCACCTCTATCACTAAACACTCAGTATTATTAAAAGTACTGCAAATTGGAATATACAGGGATTAACTTATTACCATGCTCTTGTTGTTGAATGGCACTTCCCTATAATAAATCGGCCCTAAACACTTCCTGAGAAGGCTCTATCTATACAGTGATAGGTGGACAGTTGGATTTAGTTTAAATATTCATAATTTATTCAAGTAACTACTTATATTAATCCACAGGTCTTGGTAAGAAAAATAGGAAGAAATTCTATGATTTCAAAGATTAAAGGAACTGCCTGTTAGTATATACAGGATAGGCCATATAATTCTAATGCAATGGTGACAAAATATCTCAAATCTGAATAACACTGATAGAGGGGCTGGGATGAAACTGTCCTAACTTCCAACCACACTGATACACACATAAACCTTAAGGGTCTCATATAGATCAAAATAAGATGATAAGTACATACCCTTGTGTAAGGGGTTTATTCTCAACAACGTATACAGTTGGATCCAATCAACCAGTTACCGGTGGACATCTAACGTCAGTCTTGCCCTTAAACAGTCTCACATGGGGACTTGCCACTAATCAGTGGGTTAAATTAGCCTTTACAGCACCCTATAAAAAGGACACCAATTCAAACCCTGGAATCACTGACCAGGCCTAAATGATAACCTCCAAAGCATTGAGGGTAGTTCTCATAACTTGGTACAATGATTGAGCACACATACCTGATATTCATGGATTATCCAGGAGCTTTGGTCTCATACCCTCGCGCTCATGGGGGCGGCATCTCAACAGTACAAATCCTCACCAAGGAGCTAGATTTGGGTCCAAGCTCAAAATACCAAAACCAACAGCAATAGCATAACCCAAATCACATAATTTGGCTTCAAAAATAGGGTCCCAATCAAGGATGATTAAAATAATCAACAGCAATTTTTGGAGCCTCCTGAAATTACACCGCACCACCAATCGTACCAGAGAGAGAGAGAGCGCCCTTCCCGCCAAAACGAGGACGGCAACCACGAACTCCTCAGAACATCAACATCCGATCAGGGCACACGCCGGAGAGCAATATGTTATTAGACCCGAAACAAGGGATTTGATTATATGATAGAACGAACATGGATCGCGAGATGGCGTTGCAGACGGCCGAGTGGTGTATATATGCACACACAACCAGTGACCCATTTGTTCCATCATGAGTTCTGATCTAAGTATGTTGAACTCAAAAATCTCCTAAGGGGTTGGTTAACCATCCCTTGCTCGCGCCAAACAGTGTACCTATCTCCCGTGCCACAGAACCTAATCACGTACCAACACAGCCAGATTTGACGGCTATATTCCGATAGGTGCCGAGCAGCCCCTGACGGGATTGCACGACCATCGGTCACCAAGACTAACCTTAAAACTTCAAATTACTCGGGCTTTGTTTATGTTCTTAATTAAATCAGCCTACACGATCAACTGGTGTTTTTAGGTCAAGTATGGATAATATTAACAGATACTCAAACAGGAGTTACCCTGTTATAACCCGCAGCAGGTCAGAGTAATAGTAACATAATAAAATCCTCAGGTAAGGTGAGTGTTTGAAATGATTGTTGCGTCAATTCTGATTAAATCGAAAATGAAAGTTACAATACTTTCTCTTTTATCGTCTCATTCGCCTCTATTTTTATTTCTCCTTCCTCTATCGATTCGTTTACAACAATTTTCTATTCTTTCTTATATACCACAGAAACCATATTAACAATGCAATAATCAAATCACCAAAATGACAAATATTGAACTAACCTCATTCAGAATGACGTTAAAATCCGCTGACCTAGCAATCAACCCAAATCCCATTAAATATGGATTTCTAACAATAATAACAATAACCAGGGCCGTAGTTAAAAAATTTACTACGTTGATAATCTTCCCGCCTTTTTCATACACTTTCATTGGTACCCATGACAAGTTCAAATCGTTATCTGCTATATCCAATAAGCTTCAATATTGGTTCCTCTATTTGCCAATGTTCATTTAAACATTCCGAAAAGTTTTCAAAGTTCAGATGAGTATACGTAGACATTGGTTTTATTTTGAAGGAGTCCAATTTTGACCAAACCACTGGTAGAATGTGTTCGAAATTGAAATTAGGGATACCTTTGGCATCACATGGGAGAAGTTTTGAAATAATTTCACTTTCTTCTGAAAATAATGAACAAGAACAAGGAACATCTACTTCGACGGAATCTAATTGATTGGTGTGTGAACTCTCAATTATTTTTGAAAAGTTATCACAACTAATTGCTTTATTTTTTGGTGCATGGGTGATAATGAATTTCTCAGGCCCAATCTGATTTATGAGTTTACTGTTATTCGAAAAACACAATGGTCGACATACTTTCATCAATTCTGAGATTTGTGCGCCATTTGCCAATTTTAAGAAGCAGCTTGGATTTTTTATACTCGTGTCACTTGCCCTTGGTAATAAGCAAGATTTCAAAACATTACCCGCAATTAACTTGAATTCAGTGTTATGCCTAGCTATGAGGATTTCATTTTCGCTGAAAACGCAAGTCTGATTTTTCCACGCAAAAGGGACGAAAAGTAATCTGTACAACTCCCACTTAGAATTAACATTCTTCACTGGCAATTTCAAAGTAACCCTGATAGAGTTTCTCGAAACTGAGCACGTTGCGACACTAAGTCTGAGGTATCTTGTTACTTCTGTTTTATCACAAGTTCTCGGCCATTTTCTGATAAAACATTTTCAATTTTAATCAAATGTCTTTTCAAAACGTTTATATCTACTATTTCTGTTGGAATTTTGTTATCCCTATATTGGCTCATTATTTCATATTTATTAAAAGTTTTCAAAATTTCTAGATTTTGGATAGCTAAATTCATCACATATTGCCATAAGAAATTGGTATTATCTTCTAAATCTTCTGATTGATTATTTACATATTCACGAATTTCTTTTAACATTCTAGAAACCTCATGAGTATATAGATTAGTTTTGGCTACTACCGAAGATACTTGAGAACTGTAATTTTTAATGGATTGAACTACATTGATTAAACTGAGATGATCCTGTTTCACTACCAAATTCAAATTATCTACAGAGTGTCTAATATTTTCTTCATTTATGAACAATGGTTCTAATGATCGTTTAGTCATGACGTCGCAACACCAATTCAGTGCGTCTCCTAAAAATTCTATAGCTCTAGACTTACGCCGACTTCTTGATGAACTTTTGAAGTTGTCTTCGTGCCCCATACTACGGTGAATGTTTCTAAGGTGGCTTGTGAACTGTGTTCCAAGATAATGTAGAAATTTCGAGCGTAGGCAGATGTTTTCTGATTGATTTTTTGCACATCCTTTTCTGTCTGGATACAGCCTATTAGTCCAACCTTCGTCGGAAGGAAATTCCGCAACATACATCAACGGAATTGACGATTGATACATCAAAACGTCCGGTAACTTTGACCAGTATTTCTCGCAGTAATGGTTATCAATACGCATACAATAATTTGAAGCGTAATCATTTTTACTTAAACTTTTCTGCGACAAAGCTTTGAATTGAATGTCACTTCAGTATATAAATTACTAACGATATCGATAGGTAATCTAGGACGATAAACTGAAAGTTGACTTATCAAGCAAAATTGCTATATTAATAATTGTCAATTAAACAAACGAAACAAATTGCATATTCGCGCAAATTGTTTTATTTATTTTTGTTCATATCGTTTACGTAAACGTTTTTCGCTCATGAAATTTCTTCATGCGATCTACATGAACAGTGTCGTAAACTAAATTATTTCTTTTTTTGATCTTGATCTTATAGTTGACGTCATTTAACTTTTTTGCTACCACGTACGGTCCGAACCACCGGTGAAGTAGTTTTTCTGACTTTCCTACCTTCCTAATTGGAGTATACACTAATACCCTATCTCCTGGTTCATATTCGACATGTCGATGGGCTTTATCATACCTACTTTTTTGTTTCTGTTGTTCTTTCTCGATCTTTTCTAGGACATTTTGCCGAGTATCTTTTATACGTTTCAAAAAATCATTTACCTCGGTAACTTGACTAGCCGTAACTCCTAACGATACGTCTACCGAAAGTCGTGGTTCCCTACCATAAGTCAATAAAAAAGGGGATAGTCTAGTAGTTTCTTGGGGTGAACAGTTATTGTTGAAAGTAACTAGGCTGACATAAGTATCCCAGTCGTCTTGTTTTGTGGAAACATACATGGAAATCATAGTGGCAAGTGTACCGTTATAATGTTCCACCAATCCATTTGTTTTTGGATGGTAAGCGGTGGTAAAAGTAGGGTGACTAACCAATTCCCCGCAATAATTCGGTAACCAGCGCAGACTTGAAGCACTGTCCCCTATCAGATATAATTTTTTCCGGACACCCATGACGACAAATAATTTATAACATTTTTTGCTGTACCCTGCGGTACTGCCTTTGCCTCCGCCCATTTAGTGGCGTTATCAACCGCTGTAATTATGCACGTATTTCCCAATTTAGATTTCGGGAAAGGACCTAAAATGTCAATTCCGATTTGTTGAAAAGGTTTTCCTACTTGAATAGGTTGCAAAAGTCCGGGTTGAGCTCGAGGAACTATCTTTTTGTGTTGACAATGAGTGCAGGATTTAACATAATTTTCGATTTCTTTATTCATGTCGTACCAAAAATAACGGTTTTTTAATTTCATGAGTGTTTTGGTGAGACCTAAATGTCCTCCACTTAGCGGATCATCGTGAAAACAAAGCAAAATTTCCTTTTTAATTTTTTCAGGGATGACTAATAACTTTGACGGTCCACTAGGGTTTTTTATATAAAATGTCATTTTCTAGAATATAACTACGTGTTTTCTTCAACAATTTAGAATCAGCTGAGTTCGCATTTCTCATAGCGTTAATAATTTCCAACAATTGACTATCTGTTTTTTGCAACTCTGCGATGTCTTCGACCTCTAATTGTAACACCGGTATATCCATAGCATCGAAGTCATTTTCTGTTGGTGCAAATACAGGGTTTCTCGACAAAGCATCAGCGTCTAAATGCTTTTTACCGCTTTTGTGTATAATTTCGTATGTATGGTCTTGTAGCATGATTGCCCATCGTGCTAATCGTCCTGATAAGTTTTAATTTTTATGTAGATAACATAATGCGTGCTACCCCATAAATAATGTCTGAAATATGAAATTCCATAAATGACCGATAACAGCTCCTTTTCCGTCGTGTTATACTTTATTTCCGGGAAGGACAATCGTCGCGACGCGAAAGCGATAGGATGCGTACCATTGCCGTCTGTTTGTAAGATAACCGCACCCACGCCATAGTTCGAGGCATCCGTATGGATTTCTATAGGGAGATCCGCACTAAAATGATGTAATACCGGATAATTCATTAATTTCATTTTCAATTCATCGAAAGCCTTCAGTTCAACTTCTGTCCAAACGAATTTTCTATCTTTTCTTGTTAAAAGTGTGAGTGGTCTAGCTATATTAGCGAAACATTTTATAAACTTACGATAGTAATTACAAAGGCCTATAAATGATTGTACGTCCTGTAGCAAAACGCCTGAAGCACCCTGTATTCGTCTACATTTGATACAGTTTTCTTTTTACCTGTATTGTTGATACCCGTCGTGGGTTTTATCGTCCACGGACAGATGACGCAGCTGTTACCCGGTTTGAAATAACGACTGTTATTTGGGTAGGAACCACTTTTTTTGGGGGGTTTTATCGCGGATATTTATCTCTGTGAGAAGAATGCCTCGGACCATCTTTTTTCCTCTCTCGCGATTTGATAGCGAAAGATCTGAGCTATAGGCCCCCTTTACGGTGTAGAACCTGTGTTGCGTGCTGGAAATTCCTTTTTAGGGTTTGCGGCATCGGCTGGTCTCATCTTACAGGTAAGCGATTAACCTGATTCAAGTTTCATAATTTTTCTTATAAAAAAATACCTCTCAGCCTTGACTATTTGGTTTGGGCCCCACTCGAGCACGTGGCCGATGATCGGTTTTCTTGCCTATATAGTCACTTTAGTAGATTGTATACTTTATTCGATCACTTTTGGTATACTTTCATTGACTGGATATATGTATGTGTATGTTGTCGCAATATTTTGTCTGCGTCTACTGTATATTTACGCCCATGTTATTGCGCTGATGCATTTTTATCATCTTACAGGGTGACTTATAGGTTCACGTTCTGAAATATCAAAATACGAAGCACCACTCGTTTTTTTTTTTGGAGCCACCACCAATTTCCCACACACACCCCTGAGATTTTTGAAGAGTTCCGACTCAGTCCTTGACGTTTTCCGAGATTTTAAATTTAGTGATTGCCAAAAGTTTATCTTTTTCTGGGGCCAATCCTTCCGTACTCGCGACGTAACCCAAAATTTTGACCTCCTGAAATCCAAAAGAACATTTCGTTGGTTTTAATTTCAAGTTTGCCTGTCTGAATCTCTCTTACACTTTACGTAATTTGTCTAGATGGTCTTCAAAATTTTCTCCTTTGATCAAAACGTCGTCCAAATAAACTATACAAGTATTGTACTTTAATCCTGATAGCATCTGATCCATACATCTCTGGAAGCAGGCAGGACTAGAGGCTAAGCCGAACGGGAGTACCGTGAATTCGTAAAGCCCTTCAGGTATTATGAATGCAGTTTTAGGTCTATCTTTTTCAGCAATATTTATTTGCCAATATCCAGAAAACAAATCGAGCGTCGTAAAGAATTTTGAGCCCTCTAATGCTGACAATAAATCATCAATGACCGGTATGGGATAAGCATCGCTCTTTATGCATTTGTTCAATTTCCTATAGTCTACGCAAAAGCGCCAAGAATCATCCTTTTTCTTAACAAGTACTACGGGTGAAGCCCATGGACTATAAGATTCCCTAATAATTCCTGCTTTCAACATTTCTCTGACTTGTTCACCTATAATCTCGCGTTACCTCGTACTTAACCTATATGGCGGTAAGTGTACTGGATTCGCATGTCCTGTATCTATGGTCTGTTCGCATACGTTTGTCCTTCCTAGCTCGTAATTACTGGTTGCGAATACATCTGCGTATTCATTCAATAACTCAAGCATTTTTTGTTGATCTTTACTAGACAATTTATCATTTAATTTTATACCCATATCCGCAAATTCCGAATAAAAAATTCCTAGATCGTTAAGAACAACAGAACTTTGCTTTTCTTGATCATCCTGTATAGAACAGGGAAAAACATTATTCTCATTTTTTCCTAACACTTCTTCGACATTTTGTTCTATAAAATGTGAGCTATTCCTTATTTCTCTGTTTTCCTTGGCTATACCTAAACAAGTATTTTTATAAATTTCAATATCAATCCCTGTAGAGTTTGTTATACATAAATAACCCTTTTTGTGATTCATTTCCACAAGTTTCAAACCTCTGTTTCTCAGATAACTATAACATGGCTCAAATTCCATGTTTGCATCACATAAAACACATACTTTTGTCGTACTAAGCGACGGTAACTTTACATAGCCAGCGCAACGGATTTTATCGTCTTGAATGGGTGTTACATCAAAACAATTAGTTTTATTTGCGAACGTGAAATGAAACCTTTCTTTGTTTGATTGAATTTTGATAGATTCCGTTATGAAATTTATTTCGGTTTTGTATTTCTTGTTAAAATCGTTTCCGAGTGTTCGTTCTCCGCACTAAGGTTAGGTTTTATAATTCAATTCTTAAATTTTCATTAATCAATTTCCTTAATTATAGGTTAGTTATATCTTATATATAAACAAGTTTTCGAAAATTCCTATTATTGGCGCACCCTATATTTTACACGAGTTCACAAAAAATGTCCAGCTTAGGAAATCCGGGTCTCACCGAGAAGACAAAAAGTCTCGTAAAAGAATCTGTTTTTTGTGAGGTTCGAAGTGGGTCGCGTCGAGGATAGAGAGAGGGACAGCTGAGTTGAGTACGAGAATTCTCCCACGAACCTCAAAACCTCAAATTTGTAAATTAAAAAACTGTGTAAGGTGTACAGGCGCGAGTGATCCTTATCAATGTACTCTGAATACAGTCCATTTTTCCCCTGATTATGTGACCGGGTAATGACGGCTGTGCTGGGCAACAGAGGACCTGGAGTATATCAGAATCTGCAGTATCACCAGGTGAGATTATCCTTTGTCTGGACATCCGGCATTATACCTCGGTCAAACAAGAACATTTTGGTCCTTCAAGATCCGGATAATTTATCAAGTTGTCCTATGGTTATAAACTTGTTTATATATAAGGATTCATTCGTCGTTTTATACAAACGGAGTTTGTTTATAGTTTATTGTGGACATTCTTGTCAATACATCATTTAGTCTCAAATTGTTTCGGTGAATTATTTCTATAATCTATTTAATACATATCGAAAGTTTCCATTTGTTCTCAATTCGATAATATTACGAAAATTCATTAACATAATTTTCTCAGGTAAAATAGTGGGCTTTTATCGACGTTTTTATCTGCTTGGAGCAAAAAAGGATGATTTCTTTAATTTGGGCTTAAGGCTATATACGAATATATTTTATAAATATCGTTTCAAATCAACTTAATTGTAAGTACTCATTATTAGTACTTTTTCTAATCAAAATTTTTTTTGAAAGTGGAATTTCAGTATTTTTTTTTTCTCTTTGGTTGGATACCTTCATTTGCTGTTGGCGATGGCTAATGTTGCTGCAAAAATTAAACAGACGCGTGCATTCAGAGACACGGCGATTGAAAGAATCTCAATTGTTCATGACATAGCTCAGCAAGCAAAAACTGATCCAGATGAGCGTTCTTACTTTCGAACTAGATATCTCGAGTTATCAGAGATTTACGAGTCATTTAATACTCATTATAATGCCCTTATACAAATACTTTCAACTCAAGACAATAATGATTTAGAAAATGAAAAAGTCATCAGACAAGAAGAAGATAGGAAATATTTTACTGCGAAAACGGTACACTATGATCTGTTCGAAAGTAATCCTCCAACGCAAGCAGGAATTGCAAGTGCAGGTGTCAATGTCAGACTTCCTAAGTTGAATGTCCCTACTTTCAGTGGAAATTTGAAAAGTTGGCATACATTCATTGATCTATATAACTCACTAATCCATAACCAAACAAACCTGAGCAGCGTTGAAAAATTTCATTACTTACTGTCATCACTGTCTGGGGAACCCCTCACGATAATCAAAAATATTCCTATCACAAATGATAATTATGAAATCGCCTATAAAAATTTAACGTCAAGGTTTCAGAATAAACGGATTCTCGCTACATTTTATTGGGAAGAAATAGTAAACGCTCCTAAGATAACTCCAGATTCATCCAAGAATTTGAGACACTTGTTAGATACTTTTTCAGATAATTTGAAAGTTCTCGATAATATGGATTTTCCAGTGAATGAGTGGGACTTCATACTAGTGAATCTAATGAGTAAAAAGCTTGATGCTGAAACATTGAAACGTTTCGAACTCCAATTCGGTTCCTCAGATATTCCACAGTATCATGATTTGTTTGAATTTCTTGAAAAACAATGCGTTGCTCTGGATTCATTGGCATTGTCGAAACCAACAAGAAGCAATAATAACTTCCCAAATAAAATTAAATTCAGCCCCCAAAAATTCAATACCTCTAGTTCTGCCGCTCTTCTAGCAAATTCTGATCAAGTGCAAAATAAATGTGCCCTTTGTAAGTCAAATCACTCAATTTATAAATGTCCAACATTTTCCTCGAAAAATCCTCACGAAAGATACAGGGTGGTCAAAGAAAATAAATGGTGTTCCAACTGTTTAGGGACGAGTCATACTGCGAAGAACTGTGGTTCTTCTTCTTTATGCAGAGTGTGCAGTGGTAAGCACCATAGCTTCCTGCATTTTGATAATCCAGCCCCTGTGTTTGAGGATGATAATGCAACCCCCCTCACTTCTCCAAATACTTCTCAACATTCTTCAAATGTAGCGACACGCAATGCTGATCGAACCTCTCTCACTTCGTCGCACTCAACCACAACTCCATCGACGTCCACCGTTCTTCTTTCCACCGCTCGAGTGGATGTTGAAGATATTCGTGGAAATCGGCAGTCAGTCCGATGCCTGTTGGATAGTGCGAGTCAGGTTAATTTCATCACTCAACGGAGCGTTAATAGGTTAGGATTGCCAAGGTCAAGGCGTCCTCTGGATATAACTGGTATTGGACAGGTCTCCTCAACTTCCTCCTCTATTGTTAGTTGTCGTGTCACACCTAAGGATAAATCAGAACCCCAATTTACTATTGATGCAGCAACTCTCTCTACTATCTGTCCAGACATGCCGACGGCAACTCTCTCAACTGAGCAATGGTCATATCTCAGCAATCTTCAGCTGGCTGACCCCCAATTCAATGTTTCCGGCCCTATAGATATGCTTCTTGGGGCAGACATTTTTCCTCGAATTATCAAAAGTAATAAACTGATAGGAAATGGAAGTAATGACCCATTTGCTATCGACACATCGTTAGGTTGGATTATTATGGGAAAGGTTGAGATATATTCACCCCCCTCCAAGGCTCTGGGATCGTTTGTATCCACCTGTAATACACCCCTGGACGTTGCATTGAGAAAATTCTGGGAATTAGAAGAGATTCCAAAGTATTCCTTGAAATCCCCCGAGAACGATATCTGTGAGAAAATCTTCTTGAGTACTCACTCCAGACTTCCATCAGGGAGATTCATGATTTCTTTACCATTTAAAGAACCTTTACCCTTCTTTGGTGATACTCGTAGCACTGCATTGAGGCGATTCCATTCTCTTGAATGTCGACTGCAGAAAGATCCTCTCCTCGCTCATCAGTATTCCGAGTTCATGAAGGATTATTTATTATGTAATCATATGGAAATGGTAGAAAGGCCTGTCTCCTCTGAAAATATTTTCTATATACCACATCTAGGTGTTACAAATCCTAATAGTCACACAACTAAGCTTCGAGTCGTTTTCGATGCTTCATGCAAATCTCCTCAAGGTTACTCACTCAATGATACTTTACTAGTGGGAGAAAAACTACAGAGAGATCTAGTTAGTATCCTCCTCAACTTTCGTCTCCACCAGCAGGGACCCGATTCTCGAGTTTGTGGGAAGCACTTCCCATAGGACAGGTTTCCCATACTTGCGATTCCTATAGGAAGCTACAATTATCCATCTTTTGTATTCTCGAACGAAGTGGAATTATTTTTCATTGGAATTGTAAAATGACAGAGTGTCTTAGATCATTTCTTATAATCTTTTGAATAGACCAATCGAAATGTATGTTTTTATGTTGGCAATGACAATGTTTATTAGTTTTGTTTGGTTATGTTTTTCACTCTCATCTCTCATCACAGGTTATTTTTATTCATCAGTTCTTGAGGTTTTTTATGACTTCATGTTCAAGGTTTGTAAAATATAAAACATCTTTGAGAAATACATCTACCCTACTTTCAAATCTATTCAAATATTGAATTCAAATTTCAGTCATCACACATCATTATTGTACATAAATGAAACCTAAAATTCAACATTGAAAATGGAGAAAAAAGGAGCAGGCATTTCCAGGCAACAAAAAAAGGTTCTAATTGAGATAATGGAAAATTCGGAAGACCTGAGAAGGGGCAAGTTTTCAAACACATTTTCCTACAAATATTCTCAGAACCAATGGAAGGATATTGAAAGACAGCTTAATGCTATTCCAGGGGCCAGAAAAGAATGGAAGCAATGGCGAAGAGTATGTTTGAATTGATCTAAAAACCGATATTTCATGTTCTCAATTTGTTTTTCAGACATGGCAGGATCTCAAAAAGTCTGTAAAAAAGAAAACAAATGAGAATACCAAATTTGTAAGAGGCACTGGTGGAGGCCCACCTTCAAACATAATCTTTACACCAGAGGATGAGAGTTTACTGAAAATTATTGATGCCACAACAATTGAGGGTGACCCAATTATCCAGGAATCAGATGTTTTATTTGTATGTTTGTTTTTATTATGTTGTCACTCTCATCTGATTCTCATGTAGAATATGTTTCAACATTTTTTGTTGCAGTTTGATGATCATGATTATGTGATCCCAAGCAATGATTCAATTGAATTTGAAAATGGAATTCCAATACCATATGAAGATCCTCCTATAAGTGCAGCAAAAGTGGATGAAAATGAAGTAGTCCATCAAGATTCTGAAAATATCCCAAAACTGAAAATGGGTAAGACTGAAAAATGTAATAAAAGGAGAATTGCAGTACGTCGCTTAGAAAGAACTGAAAAAGCCACTCAAGATTTGGCTAAAATTTCTCAGAGTAAGGTTGATTTGAAAAGAAAATATTATGAGGAGAAAATTTCCATTTTGAGAGAAAATCTTTCCATATCAAACAGAATAGCAACTGCTTTGGAGACCTTAGCTGGTATCAAGAATGCTGAGATAGGTATCTAACATTTTTCATGTACAGAAAAAGGAATGTAGTTCTGCTTTTAAATGTAGGTAGGTACCTATACACAGTTGTGAATTATCAATATTTTATGTTGTGTTTCTGACTTACATTGAAGTAATTGTTCACAGTTTATTTTGTTTGAATGTTATGTTCATGTTGAAATATATTATGTTCTGTAATAAAATGTTATTATTTTCCAAATCTACTCACCCCAAAAGCACAAAGCAGAAGTACTAACTCCTAAATAAAAACAAAATTCCTAAATTTCAAGACTTTATTCTTCCAATTCAGATATACTTCAGGGTACTTCAAGTGAAATAATTTTGAATTATATTTCTTCTTACATTTCTTCCTTTAGATAACTCAGCATTAGCATTATTACCATCATTTTCCTGATCTATATATTGTAGAGGCTGGAATATTCCAAAGTCTATATTCAATATTTCATCTGGATCTGGACAGGGAATGTTGTGTTCTATACATATGTTGTGCAAAACTGCACATGCATTGATGATTTTGGAACAAACACTAGGTTTGTAATGTAACACCCTATGTTTCAATAAACATCGAAACCTCATTTTCAACAAGCCATTGCATCTTTCAATGGTACAGCGTGCCTTCTTGAATGCTTTATTGAAGTAATACTCTGGTGTTTCTGGTAAAGGGTCTTCTAAAGGAGTAAGTAACCATGGCCTTAGAGGGTATCCAGAATCACCTTAAATCATCCATCATTTAAAAATACAGAGGTATCTCAGTTGATAGTTTAAAAATATGGTGGTCACAAAAAAAATACTTGCCTATCAAGAAAAAATCAGGATGTGCATCATTTAGATGTCTAAGAGCTTCTTGTACTCTTGATCTATTCCAAATATGACAATCATGACTGCTCCCAGGATATTTTGCATTCACATTTGTGATTTTCATTTTTGCATCACATATCTTGAAACAATAGATATAATATGCAAACATGTAACATAACTACTAATAAATCCCTTACCAGTTGAACATTAATAGAGTGATAGTTTTTTCGATTTACATAAATATGCTCTGGATATACATTGTCATGTCTATGAGGTGGAAATATTGCAACATGGGTGCAATCTATGCAGCCAATGATCCCAGGAAATGCAAATGTTTCATAAAATCTTAAAGCCAAATAAGTTGTTTTTGAAATATGATTACCTAATTCTATATATTCACTTATGTATACTTACTCTTGCCGTATACGTTGTAACTCTTCCAAAGTATGGGGAAATTTAACCCAATTATTAAAAATTTGGGGTTCATTGAGAGCCCTAGTAACTTCTCTGATACATCTGCAAGCTGATGGTTGACTGACAGCCATATACAAATTATTACCAACAACATTCTGATAACTGCCACTGGCATAAAAGTGCAATGCAACTAGAACCTAAAAAGATATATGAAAGAATCATCAAAATGATCTAATAGATATTAGGTACAAATAATAATAATGATTAGAATTGTTCAATTAACTTCCTTTGTTTGTTTGTTTATGGCCGATCTTCTTGAAGGCAGAGGTAGAAATGGATCTAATTGATCAATAAGTTGTCTAGTTAGATCTTTTGATAGTCGATATGTTTTGATGAAGAGTTCTTCTGTTAAACAATCAAAAGGATTCATCCTCTGCATGAACTGCCTTCTTGGCCTATCTACAATTATCTCGGCCTCTTCCAAATTCTGCAAAGCCTGCAGATATGCCAATTCATCATCAGCCATCAGAAACTATTATTCTTGTGTTGGAATATGAATAGATGATTATTCAATTATTGATTTGAATGGTAATAATACACCAAAACAGCTACTTCCCATGAAAAATTTACAGTTCCAATGGTTTGGACCAAGTGAATCAGTTCCATCACAATTCGTAGGAGTTCATTCCCATAAAATCAATCAAGAATACCATATTTCAATTTCCCATGGGAAATACATCATTTTTCCCATTGGAATCGACTCCCACAAACTCGAGAATTGTTCCCCAGTTCGTCTTTACATCTGATATTAAGCAGATGTATAGGCAGATTTTAGTCCAATAATCTCGTCAAGATTTTCAGAGGATTCTGTGGAGGTTTTCTCCAAAGGAACCTGTGCAGGATTACAGATTGAAGACTCTCACATATGGCCTCTCCTCTGCCCCTTTTTTGGCTATCCGTACCTTGTTAAAATTGGCTGAGGACGAAAAAATACATTTTCCCCATGCTGCTAAAGGTATACAAAATGACACTTACCTCGATGATGTAGTTACAGGATCAGACTCTATAGAAAACGCAAAATCTCTGCAAGGTGAGTTAATTTCTTTGTTGGCTAAAGGAGAGTTTACACTAAGAAAATGGTCTGCGAATCATCCCTCTCTTTTGGAAAATTCCACTCTGGCAGACTGTCAGCAGGATATGTTCTCATTCGACTCTCAAGACTCCGTGGTGAAAATATTAGGGTTGAAGTGGTTTCCTTCAAATGATTGTTTCGGATATTCTATTTCCCTAACTCACAACTCTTGTACAAAACGAGGTATGTTGTCGGATATAGCCAGAATATTCGACCCGATTGGTTTTCTCTCCCCAATGACATTCATGGTTAAGCATCTCATCCAGTATCTTTGGTGTTTAGGATTGGACTGGGATGAAAATCCCCCTCCCGAAGTTGTTGAAAAGTGGTCAAAATATACATCCGAACTGGTCAGTATTTCTGAAATTCGAATTCCTCGTATTCTAACCTCATCGAGTTTCGAATCCTGCGAACTGCACGGGTTTGCAGATAGTAGTGAAAAAGGCTATGCAGCGGTTGTATTTATACGCTTCATTCTCCCTCATGATAAGTACCAAGTTCGGTTGGTGTGTGGTAAATCTAAAGTCGCCCCACTTAAAAGAATTTGCCTTCCCAAGTTGGAGCTCTGCGCAGCAGTTCTTCTCTCTCATCATCAGCTATGACGTTCGTTATGAAATCATATTCTGGTAAGTTGACTTTCTCTCAGGTATATGCCTGGAGCGATTCTATGATAACTCTATCTTGGATCCAAGCGCCAGCCTATCGCTGGAACACCTTCATTGCCAATAGAGTGAGTCACATCCACGAAATGATCCCTCCTGAGTGTTGGTCATATGTCCGTTCGCAGGATAATCCAGCGGATTGTGCCTCTCGGGGTTTGCTACCTTCGCAGCTGATTGGTCATATTCTTTGGTTTCAAGGTCCAACTTGGCTCAGCCAATCTTCTGAGCATTGGCCTAAAATTCTCATAACCACATCGATAGAAGCTCTGACTGAAGAAAGAAATATATCTCTCACAACTCAAATCTCTTTAGATTATCTCGATGATTTAGTGCACAGATTTTCTTCTTTGAAGAAAATCACACGAATTGTTGCTTGGTGTCTTCGATTCATCAACAATCTCAAAGTTGAAACTCCTCTTCGTAAAAGGTGCCCTCTAACCGACCTAGAAGAGCAGAATGCATTACTACTCCTTGTGAAACGTACCCAACATGTCTCATTTTCAAACGAAATTACTCGACTTGAAGAAAAACTTCCTCTTCCGAAAACTTTTCGGAAATTAAATCCATTCCTGGGAAGTGATGGAATTCTTCGAGTTGGAGGTCGTCTCCATTTCTCAGGTCTCTCTTATGACCATAAACATCCCGCTATTATGCCCAACTCCAATCGATTAACAGATCTGATAATTGAAAATGTTCATACTCAATCGATGCACCCAGGCTTACGGACTCTGCAATATCTATTAGCCCAAAACTTCTGGATTCTATCTCCTCGTCGTGCTATATCTCGAACACTCTCGAAATGCATTCGCTGCTACAAAATCAGACCTACCCCTCTCGAACCCCCCATGGGCAGTTTGCCACGTTATCGTATAAACCAATTAAAACCCTTTCAATGTGTGGGTGTTGATTATGGTGGACCATTTAATGTCGCCATGTCGAAAGGTCGAGGTATCAAGTCACAGAAGGCATACATTTGCTTATTCGTGTGTTTTACCACAAAGGCTGTGCACCTCGAGCTTGCATCTGACCTCTCAACAGAAGCTTTTTTGGCAGCTCTCAGACGATTCATAAGTCGTAGAGGTCGTTGCACCCGTATATTTAGTGATAATGGAGGAAACTTCGTAGGGGCTCGTCGCATCCTGGATGAACTCATGAAAAATGCCTCGGAACATGAGAAAATAGAGTGGTCCTTCAGTGCACCCAGTTCACCACACTTCAATGGTTTGTGTGAAGCAGGGATAAAATCGGTAAAAACTCACCTATTGAAAGTTCTTGATAGTCAGGTCCTCACCTATGAGGAATTCAATACTATATTAGTACAAATTGAAGCCATATTGAACTCTCGACCCCTCTATGCAATGAGTAATGACCCCAATGACCTCAATGTTCTCACTCCTGGACATTTCCTCACCCTCGAGCCGGTCACCTGTTTACCGGACTTTGACCTCACTACCTTAAACATGAACCGTCTTGATCGTTGGCAATTTATACAAAGAGTACATCAAGATGTATGGAAGCGGTGGCATGCGGAATACCTGCACACTCTGCAACAACGATCAGAGTGGCATCAAGAGTCAAAACCCCTCAAAGTAGGCGATTTAGTGATCATTAAGAATGAATTGACGCCTCCACTTCAATGGCGGTTAGGAAGGATAACAAAACTACATCCTGGTGTAGATGGTATCACTCGAAATGTGACATTGCGTACAGCGCAAGGATCTTTGCAACGACCTTGCGTCAAACTCTGTCCCTTGCCGTCCAACAATCCTTAAACAAAAATACAGAGTATTTTGGCGGGCAGAATGTTCGTTCTCCGCACTTAGGTTAGGTTTTATAATTCAATTCTTAAATTTTCATTAATCAATTTCCTTAATTATAGGTTAGTTATATCTTATATATAAACAAGTTTTCGAAAATTCCTATTATTGGCGCACCCTATATTTTACACGAGTTCACAAAAAATGTCCAGCTTAGGAAATCCTGGTCTCACCGAGAAGACAGAAAGTCTCGTAAAAGAATCTGTTTTTTGTGAGGTTCGAAGTGGGTCGCGTCGAGGATAGAGAGAGGGACAGCTGAGTTGAGTACGAGAATTCTCCCACGAACCTCAAAACCTCAAATTTGTAAATTAAAAAACTGTGTAAGGTGTACAGGCGCGAGTGATCCTTATCAATGTACTCTGAATACAGTCCATTTTTTCCCTGATTATGTGACCGGGTAATGACGGCTGTGCTGGGCAACAGAGGACCTGGAGTATATCAGAATCTGCAGTATCACCAGGTGAGATTATCCTTTGTCTGGACATCCGGCATTATACCTCGGTCAAACAAGAACACCGAGTATTACTTTATTTCCAAACTTATTTACTACTACGAATTCATGCTCCAACTCAACGTTGCCAATCTTAAACTTTAATAGAATTTTGCCAATAATCCAAAGAAAATTTCCGCTTGCCGATTTCAATCTTAACTGACTCACATTTTCAAATTTTGTACCCTCTTTGAAAAAATTCGAATCTATCAGGCTTATTCCCGCCCCTGTATCACATATAAAATTCACATTATGTTTAAAAATACTACCAGAAACTTCAATAGATGCAGGAATATTTGTTTCTAACTGAAAAATTTCGATTTTTTGCAGCTCTCGTTTTTTTATTCTGCATGATCTCTTTTTATGTCCTAATTGATTACAATAAAAGCAACAGAAAACTGAATTTTGTTGAAAATGTTTTGCGTTGGTGCCACTAGAAAGGTCTAGCGGCTGGATGATTCGTTTTTTGAACAATTTCTTGCATAATGGCCAGGTTTATTGCATTTGAAACAAACTACTCGCCCATCTGGCGTACGTTGTTCGTTTTTAACTTTGGAATCATAGTACGTTCTATTCCTGTACCCATCACCGTTATCCTTTTTGAAATAATGCTGAGTGACTGACCTATTTTTTGGAAAGCTTTCCAACTGCTGAATTCTGCGCTCGAGCTCCTCCATCTCTTCTAAGGCTCCTTTGTTGGTCCTATTGCATGGGTGATCTAGCCGGTGATCCTTCACCGTTGACGTCCCTGCTCCAACCATGAATTCGGTGGCTTCTATCTTCTTCGAGTTCCCTCTGAACTTCTCCATGGTGGTGTTGTCCATCAAGTTGACTTTCTCTAGGATCCTTGGTCGTAGTCCTCTTAGGATGAATCTTACTTTTTCTTCCTCCGGCATTGCCGCATTAACGTTGTGGCACAGCTTCGTCATTTCGTGAAAATAAGCCCAAACATATTCCTTGTCACCTTGCGTTCTATTCAGTAAACTGAAATAGTTCTGCTCTTTCTCAGCCGCATTGTCATAGGCTGATTTCAACAGTTCCTCAATGTTTTCAAAGGTAGTGCATTCTTCCTCGATTGTTTCGTAATAATCGAGAGCCGCTCCCTCGAGATAGCAAGGCAGCTGAATCATCTTCAGACCATCGATTTGCTCTTGCTGCTCTCTTGAAATTTTTTATGAATTCGGTTACATTTTCTCCTGATTTACCCGAAAATGTTTTCGGATTCACCGACGTATATACCTCTTGAGGTGGTGCTTCGTCTGCCGGCATGTTCTTAATGATGTTTCCTGAACTTACTGAATCGGTCTCAAAATATTCGTCTTCTGAGGTCGACGTTTCGATAGGGGTTTCTTCTATCTGCTTACTCGGTTGCTGTTCTTTCTTCTTCTTTCCGAACCTCGTGAGCATCGATTTCAATTCACTTCGCCCGAGATTGCACGGCGCGTCCACCACTTGTTACGTTGGCTTTTGGGGGGCAAACTTATTCAGGGTATTGATAATAAATAGATACTTGGTTAGCGTATTCGCCAGTTTAACCGTATAATTGATGACAGTTGAGTTGTTTGATAGTAGAATTACAACTGTGCTAGGTACATTTGATTATTCTATCAAGTCGAGTGCATGGTATCCCTCCGCACCCCGCACGCTTGCTGACGGAGTCAAAAGACGTCGTTGTTGGACTACACGACGAAGCATCGAGACAGTGGCGTATCACGACAATAGTATGAGAGAATGTGTTCCAGAGGTGAACTCATATTTAAGCTTGTGGAAGAAAAAGTTTCTGAACAGATAGAGGAAATGCGTGTGTTGAATGAATCTGAAACTTCTAACCTCAATAAGGCACCTACAGATATTATTTTATTCCTGTTTTCTCAATTAATCTTATATCTTTAAACATGCACAATTGACTATTTAAATACTTTCTTAGCTAAAAGTCTCACAGTTGATAATGTCAGAGGAATCGTTTGACATTCATTAGCGCGATTCAAACACAAATCGATAAAGTATAAATATCTGAACTTTACTTGAATGTATTTTTGACAAGTAGAAATTGATTAAGAAGGTTAAGGTACATCAGAAAGTATTATTCATATTTTGTTTTTTCCTGAAATGCGTTGGAACCAATTTTGAATGGTGCCATTTAAGGAGAAACAGTGGTGAAACAAGTTCAGAGATTTGATTCACCATTGGAAAATTGTATAAGAATTTGTACAGACGGGAGCATTGTAATGAAACAAGGAGCCGACCAAGAAGTTCAGAAAAATTAAGATAGCTCGACATACATGTTTCAATTATAGTTTTAATTTGAGTTTGAGAGATGCTGTAGGGGTAATGAAGGACATTTTATCTTTTTTCAAAGCCTAAACGCAATATGTCAAACAAAAATTTTGCAAGCTTTGAATTTGATTTTTAAATAGAATTAAAAAGAATCTTCCAGTAGAGCTAGATCGCAAGTATGATCTCATCAAACTGTAACTCGCAATAATGTTCTGAGCAAAAAATTCGGATATAAGCTCTACACAGGATGATTTTCTGAATAATCTGCTAGTTTCAGAAGACGACCGCAATAATGCAAGAACCAATTTCAATGCTTAAAGAAATAATGTCATATCTAGAAAATTCGAATATAGATTTATGCACTTGAATGAATTCAAGAAAAATCGACCTCATCAAGATATCCATCCCTCCACAGAATACTTTCGAATCACGATATATATTCATTTAGTTGAATGTATAATTTTCGATATTGAGTGTGTAGCGAAATCTGTTTTCACGACGGTCGTTTGGTATAGTTAGCCCCTAGATGTCTATGCCTGTCCGTGCCTTCGCGAATATGTTCTTATTTGAAATATAAAAACCAGGAATAAATGTGGATTTTGTTGTATCGGATTGAAAAACCTTTTTCGTATCAATCGTGAGCTACCAGTATTCAACAGCTGCATAAATACGTCCTGGTGCTTTTTACAAACTTGTAGCAGTAAAGTGCATCCAAGTTGTTATATACCTGTATTTTTCAAGTGAGTTTGTTAGTTTGGTATCATCCCAGTCCACCAATATCCTTTGCATTTATATATAAACTATCATGATCAATTGTATATGGTGATAACCGGGTGTGAAATTTTTCAGCTTCGTTGAATAAACGACTATCAATAGAAAGGACACAGCATAGAGTTTTTTTTGCGAACTATTGAAAGAACCCCGACTATCACAGCACTCTAACCTGGTGCTGTTTCGTAACAAGTGTCATTTTCAGCAAGGAAACATGGATTTATTTAATCTGAGAATATGTGTTCCTTGTATATTAATTCATTCAAATGAAGATGGCATCCATTCCGCCATAGAAATTTTGTTTGCAAAAGATGGAAGTTTGAGACATTCACATAACGAGATGAAAACACCGCAAAAAATTGAAAATTCCGAGCGGTGGACAAAATGCTCTGAAAAATGTGATGCAATGATATATTCAATAATTCATGAATTCTTAGAAATACGGTATACTCTTCCAACAAGTATAGCATCTGCAGAGAAGAGTTTCTCAGGGGTGAGGCGACTTAAGAGTTGGATGAGGGCCAATATGGGTGGAGAACGATTAAGTGGACTTGCACTAATGCATGTATACAAGAACATTGTCATTGACAAAAATAATATATAAGAACGTTTCGCTGAAAGTGGAATGACAAATAATATATATAAAATATTACATTCTGCGTCCTCCAATAAGGAGTATCATAACTTGAGATAGGATCCCCCTCTATGTTCCATTCAAATATCAGACCAAAATTCCAAATAAAAATAAACAAATTTATAAATCATATCTCTGAAGACTTATGGTAGTGAATTATCCTAATTCTGAATGAAATAACCAAAATAATAACTTCTTGAGTGAATCATTTCATCTTGATATAGGTTACCGATTTTTGGCAGTGAATTATTTCAACTACATAAATATAACAGAATGGTATTATACTTTTCCTCAATATTGATGCAGCTAACTCAAGTTGAGATATTTTACATTATATTTCATCTGCGCAACCTCGATATTCTTGAATAGTTGAATAGGATGAATTTCAGTTTACCATTTTTATAATATTATTCAATCAAAAGAATCATGAACCAGTACTTCTACACATTCATTAATAGTAAAAAAGAATCCTAATTCATCACGAAGAGATAATAAAGCATCACAACTAGACATATGAAACGAATCTTCAGACGTAAATCGTATGTCCCATTGGTCACTTTATCTTTAATTGAATTTGAGCACAAAAATTAAGCACATAAGAAACCTAATTTTCATGAAAAAAGGAATTTCTACAAATAACTGTGAGTTATTTATGAAGAATCGAGAAAAAAAAACTGGATTTGGGTTCCCCTGATAAGTGCTATTTTCGAGATAGTACATTCCCCGTTGAAACCGTCGATATATGACCGCCCTTGGTTCGGCCCCACCTCCCGATAAAAGAGGAAAACATTCAACCAGGCCTCACAAACTTGATGCAGAAGATGAGCAATATATTATTGAGCGTATAAAACAAATTTTCCACTAATCCAGAAACCGAAAACCATAAAAACAGTACCTTCCACCATTTCTTTACCAAAGCAAACTGTATCAGCTCTACATTAAAGAATGTGTGAGAGGAAACGTTCCTATAAAGTTTAAAATAAAGCAAAAAACTTACTGTATTACATATTTAGAAAAGGTCGTAAAATCAGAACCAGAATCGCAACCAGAAGGCAAAAAATTCAATGTCCTTGAGACTTTCGAAGTTGATAACTGTTTCAAGCTTTTGTTCAACTTGCATTATTGTATATAAGTTTAGGACAAATCATTCAACTAAATTTTGACCCACTTCCAGTTGTCCGATCAACTTGAAATTTTCAAGGTGATTATAATTCCGGTGACAATGCTTTATGCATCGATTACAGTGCATGATACTAAAACCGAGAGGATAAGCTCACGCGCATGTTTGTCTTATGTCTCTCTCACACCTCATACGTCATCCTGTGACAAATTTCGGATGGTAACTATGAGGTTAGTGGATATTTCCTTTGTTTTTATTTTCCTTTTAGGTGTTGGACAATATTTTATTGGCATTTTTTTTTTCTAACCACTATCCTAGTTGCCTTAGCAACCCTCAGAAGATTACGGAGTAAGCTTGTACGAGTAAGGATAGCGGGGACCTTACCTTTTATAGTGGGATCCGATACCACTTCTGGGGCCATGGGAAAAATTCCGCCGTCGATGAGGATTGAACCCACGACGGGCAGCCGGCTGAATAAGAGATAGACACCTTAACCGCGCGGCTACCTGGCCATGATATATCGATTTTCTTGATTATAAACTATGGTTTATTGTGCTGTGGTGGGTTGTTCCAGCAACAATAATAAAAAAGCAAGAATTCATCCACCTCAAGTTTTCGCTATTTCAGTTTTCCTTCATCAAAGGAAAGTTGCAATTTGTGGGTGAATAAGTGCTTCCAGAAAAATAAGTTTAATGTCAAAGCAGCGAGAATATGTTCGAAACATTTCTCAGAAGACGATTACCATCAGTTGAAAGAAAAACTTTTGAACTTACCAATGAATAAGTGGAAGTTGAAATATGATGCCATTCATTTCTTGAATCTTCCAATAACATTAAAGGACCAAACAAACATAATACAAAGAAACCGTGATAAAAGAAACAAGAAAAGGTTTCTGATGAAAAATATGAAAGACAGGTAAGTGTACCTAATTCCATTATTATTAATTCTTGTAGGCTTGTAGGGTTCAAGTAGGTTATTGATTATTTTTGTGTAATGCTTTTGGAAATATTAGTGAAGGAGTTGTAGGAAATGTGAAAGCCATCAATATGTAGGAGCAAGTATTTGTTTTATGATGGCCCAAAACTCAATGACACAATATTTCTTGAACAACTTATATGCTGAAAGTTTGTTATCGAGATATTGAATTTTCAGTCAGAATAATCAAGAACTAGGAAATAACAATACAATGGTGATGGATATTGATAATGTTGTAAAGTAGATGATATTATATTCGTATAGTATATTTCAAAAGTATAGGATGTTTTAGATATGAATATGGTGTAACATAAATTGCAATTTCGATGTATATATTTGGCAATAGTAGTTTGATAAACATGTTCCCGTTTGCGAGGTTCGTTGCCTTTTTCATGTATTTGATTTCTGCACATTAATTGATTCTCTTGCATATTTTATATTTAGGACATGTCGATGGACTTACTTATCATCATCTACCTGTTTTACAAAATAAAAGTAGCGGATCATTACAATTCTGAACTTCTGAGCTAACGATCGAACGAGGGTTATCTCCTAATAAAGTACTGCGAGCAATTCGTTGTTTCAATCCAAACTTCCCAACAAAATTTGTGGTGGCAGCGGTATAGGATTGTTGGATATTCTGAATTAGTGCAGATTCCGAGGACATATTCGAAGCTGTCGGTGGTGTAGCAACCAATTAACCCCGATTCCAGTGCAACTGAAGTGTCCCACCTTGACAATCTAGTTAAGAGGTAACGGATCAGCCAGTTATCAGTTATCCCAGACGAACCCGGATTTTGGAAGCAGCATAGTACATCAAGGAGACCAACCACTCGACGAGGACTACAGAAGACAACATTCAAGAAGACATCATCCCAAGAAGTCAACATTCAAGAAGTCATCGTCACAGGAAGTCAACATTCAGGAGGATATCATCGCAGAAGTCATCATTCAGGAAGGCATTATCTCGAGCACGTCAACTTCAAGAGAAGATTGCATATAGAGTAAGCTAGTTTTCTACTCATAGTTATCTGCATGAATAGTGACAACAATATGGTTTTCCAAATTGAATTAGCACTCAAAATGATCCCCGAATTTCGAGAAAATAGGGATGATTTACATAAATTTATATCTTGTTGTGATGTCATATCCGAAACGGCAAGAACAAGGAAGGAAATACCTCAGTCATTGAACGTAATCTCTGGGCAGGCATATAATTTCATCAAGTACAAAACATTGAATTCATGGAACGATTTGAAAACTATTTTACAAGATCAATATTTAGAAAAACGTACTATTGGTCAGCTACAAATGGAACTATTAAACGCTAGGCAAAATTCATTTGAGTGTGAGAGATTTCGCAAATAAAATCGGAAGTCTTTCTTTAGATGTAACGGACGCCTTCATAGCCGGTGAAGGCAATACGGCTGCTCCTACAATTCAAAATTTAAATAACAAATCTGCTTTCAAAGCTTTCGTTGAAGGTTTGAGGGACCCAATAAAATTAATCATAAAGGCATCTCGTTTTGACGAACTCAACGATGCCATAGAAGCGTCTTGCGAGGAGAAACTTAAAATGTCGAATAGTTACTCAAAAAAAAAATCAGAACATTCATTTAAAAAATGTTTTAATTGTGGAAATATCAAATCACACATCCGCTAATTGTTTTTCTAATAATAGTTCTCCATCTTCACATTTCTCTTCAAATTCCAGGCCCAGTAACAATTTTCCGAATAATTCTTACATAAGAACTGAGCGTATTCACCAGGTATCGAATGAATGTCGCTATTGTCCTAATTTAGGGCACACAATTGAACAATGTCGTAAACGTCAATATAATAACCCAAGAAGCCTCAGATCGAATGATCAATTTTCAAGAAGTTCTGCAACAAAATACTCTTCTACAAAGAATCAAACATTTCCGAATCGATACGATAATGCCAGATCAATTAATCAAACTAAACCGTCGCAAAATTCGGGAAACTTCCAAGGACCTACAGCGAGCGTCAGCACTGTCATGGTCCGCGAAATGCAATCTGCCGAAAACTAAGCAGCATCAACTCTCTGAATAATGCCATATCGAACTATTATAAATTCTCCAATGAGTATACAAACTTCAAATCCCGAAAAGACGAGTGTGTTCGAGTCAATCGAGACATTTTTCATGATTTCCAAGATCCCATTTATAATTCCCGAAATTCAGAGAATGCGCCAACACTTACCATATTCACTGATTCTTTCCAAAATGCAGATAAATCTATACCCGCAAACGAATATTCAAATTCAGGTAAAACGATAGAAGGGTCATCAGAATCTATTTCACAGCAGGCAAAAAAATCAAGCCCAAAAATCTCCAATATCTCCTTCATTAAATGTTATCAGTCAATCAGAAACTTCAAGATCTCTATCATTATTTCGCTGAATCGGATCATTGCAACGAAGGAAAAAATGTTTATACGGTAAACATAAATCATAATTCTACGTGTGTTAAGTTACCGCTAAATTTGTCGAACAAGGGTTATGCACATATGTTAGTCGATACTGGTAGCGACGTTACTATTCTTAAACTATTATACACAGAAAAGAAGGCACGACTCAAAGGAACCGCACAATCTGTGCTATCCTATGGAATTTGCTATAGTAAAATCAAACTTTCCGATGATATTTTCATTCCTCTATGTATTCAAATAGTACCGAATAATTTTCCAATTTCTTATGACGGTATCTTAGGACAAGATTTCTTAGCACAATATAAAGTCAACATAAATTATGAAACGTCAACAATCTCGATACCATTTCACGGTAAAATGTATACATTGCAGATGACTAATCCACTAATGGATAATGTTATAGAAATTCCTGCTAGGTCGGAAATAATAAAAACAATACGATTGACTTATATAGAACCTAGAATTTGCTTTCATAAGGAATTAAAACCCGGAGTTTCCATAGGCATAATAGACGGAACCGATTCGAAAGTCAACATTCTGAACGCTACGGAGAAAAATGTCTATTTAAATCAATAGAATCGATTCAGATAAGTAGAGGGAATACATCGGTGGAGACAGTGCAGGTGGCGGCGGCGGCGGTGGCGGAGGCGGCGGTGACGGCGGAGGTGCAGGAGCCGAGGATCTGAGTAGTGAACGATCGGAGGTATATCCTTCGAGCCAAAGACTGCATAGTTCCGAAATTGCCAAGCCCATGTTCTCACGCAGACGTTTAAAATAAAATAAAATTTATTACATTTATCAAATTCCAAAGTTATGGACATGAATAGTGTGACACAACAATGAACGATAAACTACGACATCTAATGCCTAGAAGAAGAAGACAGTCGAAATGGGCCTTCTTTCAAATAAATTTCATCCTAATAAAATCTCTGTTCAGAACTATTCTCACCATAATAATGAAAATTCGATGGTTTTGGTGTCCCGCGGGCTTTATCGTTGACCCTCCCAATGGATAATCTCATGAATTTCATAATTTATTTCAAGCAGATGGAAAACAATTTATTCATTTGAAAGGTTTATGCGCCGGCTCTATGGCAGGCCCAATCGCAGGGTGCCGCATAAAATTCAACCAGATGAAAACAGCCCTATTAATTTCGAAGTTTGACGTTCCGTTTCCATAGAAATATGTACTGATGTATTTTTATGTTAGATTTTATATTTCATTAGTCGTTAATCAGAGGCAGCTGCGTCCGCAGGCTGAACCCTACCCACATCTCGAGCTATAAATAGGCCCGCATTCGTTGAAATGATCACAGTTCAGTCTTGTGTGTTCAGCTGACACGTTGCTTCTTCTTCGCTTCCGAGTACACATTTCGATATTGCCAAGATGTTTACCTGCGAAAAGTGTGGAAAAGTTTTCTCACGGAAAGATATTTTGCAAAGACATCAAAGGGGGCCTTGTAGTACTGTACATCCTGAAACATCAACTCGAATTGGAAGCCCTTTTGGTGCGGGTAAAGTGTTTAGCTGTGCTGAATGCAGTAGCACCTTTTCAATAATGGATAGTTTACGTAGGCATGAAAAGGGTTCTTGTAAGGTAACTGCTGGTGCATCTGCCCAACCTGCCAAGCGTGC
This sequence comes from Chrysomela aeneicollis, assembly GCA_029955515.1. Lineage (NCBI taxonomy): Eukaryota > Metazoa > Arthropoda > Insecta > Coleoptera > Chrysomelidae > Chrysomela > Chrysomela aeneicollis. The sequence goes on along the minus strand of JARUHQ010000031.1, from coordinate 1,476,324 downwards.
TAGGATGGATTCGCCGGGCCCATCGACATCTTCAGTAACGAATTACCCAACTGGTAGTTCTACAGGTTCCCAGAAAGATTGTGCGAATCGATCTGAGAGAGAAGTGAAAAGTCTAGAATGCGAAAAGTGTGATGCCAAATTCACAAGGATGAGTAGCTTGCGAAGACATCAAAAACGTTCGTGCCAGGCGGGTGCTGGACCGTCGGATACCATGGCGGATTGTATTTCCTGTAATAAATCGATCGCAGATCTATGAAGCATAGAAATAATTCCACCATTCATCATTCGGTCAATATCCGAAGGATAAATAGCTCTTTGAAATGCCGAATAGCTAGCTACAGAGTCGAGTGTGGAAGTCAAGAAGCACCCGACTTCAATGCATTCTTCCTAGACTCCAAGCCAGATATCATTTCACTCTTGGAAGGTGCGTTGGCTGAGCATAATTCGGTTAAAGTCAATATGGAGGCAGTTGGCAAGTATTACTTGCAAACGCAGGAAATTCATGACAACAAGTCCTTTGGCACACCGAACCATATTGCCAATGCCAGCAGCGATTTGATTGAAGTAATAGAGGGTTTGATGGATATCTTAATCAACCGCGCAACCGAGTTCGAGGAACGTGATTCTGGTAAGTTGTTTTTTTTTTCATTACTCGATTTGTTAGCATAACATCATGCATGGCATTATTTCAAAGTTCATTCAAACATTTGTCCGAGCACTGTACATTCGATGCTAATTTAATTAAGAATAAATGACTTCAATTCATGTTTTCATTCACGCATTGATTTTTTCCCTTTATTTTTTGTTTCAGGTTGGGCCCTAGAGAAAGTTTTATTCTTGGAAATCAACATCAACAAGTATAGTCCGCTGCGAGGATCTTCATTTATGGAATTCATCAAGAGGAAAAATGCCGTGGTTAATGTTCGTAATGAGGATCAACACTGCTTCGCCTGGGCCATTATGGCTGCACTGTATCCGGTCACAGTTCGAGCCGATGAAGTGTCCTCCTACCCGCATTTTTCCACAGCCTTGAAAGTGGCAGGTATGGATTTCCCAGTCAAATTACGAGACATTTCAAAATTCGAGGACATGAATAATTGTTCAATCAATGTTTATGGGCTAGATACTATTTACGAAGATCGCAAGATGAAGTACGAAATAGTAGGTCCGCTGTATTTTTCCCAGACAAAATACGGTAGACATATTAATTTGCTACTCATCACTGACGACGATTATGGCAATAGTCATTATTGCTGGATAAAGGATCTATCGAGATTAGTTTCTAGCCAAATATCTAAATATGACCATAAAAAATATATCTGCGACGGTTGTTTGACATACTTCAATGAGGAGAGCAAACTAGACAGTCACAGATTACATGATTGCAACCATCTATATACAACAACTCCGTCTACAAAGCCGAAAATTGATAAATTTGGTAAAGAAGTACCTGAAAATATATTAAAATTTGAAAATTTTGAAAGACAGATGAGGGTTCCATTTACTGTTTATGCCGATTTCGAATAAATTTTAAAACCAATCGCAACAAGTGAACCTAATCCCGAGCATTAATTTACAAACAAGACTGTCAAACACGAGCCGTATTCCTTCGCATATCTCATCAAGTGTTCATTCGATGATTCCAAATCGAAATTTGTATTATATCGTGGTGAAGACGCCTCTCAAATGTTTGTCACCAAATTGGTCGATGATTGCAGGGATATTTATGATTCATTTTTGAAACGCGTTGTCCCGATGAAAAAATTATCCGCTCAAGAGGAAGTGGAATTTGATACTGCGACTGAATGTGGTATCTGTGGTAAACATTTCGATAGTAGCGATGTCAAAGTACGAGACCACTGCCACTTAACGGGTGATAAAAGATTTGGGGCAGCGCATTCAGTCTGTAATTTAAATTATAAGATCCCTAATTTCATCCCAATCATATTCCATAATATGAGTAACTATGACTGCCACAATTATTTTCTGAAGACGATGATAGCGAGAGAGTTGACGTTATTCCTCAGACCAGAGAGAAATATATTTCCTTCACCAAACATATTCTTTCTAGTCGACAAATATACGAATAAGCGGGGTGGAGAGAGTTCAGTTTTTCTGAAATTGCGATTCGTCGACAGTTTCAGATTTATGGCCTCCTCTTTGGACAATTTGGGAAAAACGTTAACCCCCGCACAACTCTCCAATACAAAAAAACATTTTTCAGACCCCAAAAAATTTTAATTGGTGACGCAAAAAGGCGTATTCCCCTATAGTTTCGTAAGTTCATTGGAAAAATTGAATTACACTGCCTTACCAACAAAAGAGGAATTTTACAATGACTTGCGAAGTGAACATATTTCCGATGAAGAGTATATGCGTGCAGAACGTGTTTGGAATGTGTTTGAATGTAAAACTCTCGGAGATTATTCCGATATTTATTTAAAATCCGATGTTTTGTTGTTGTGCGACATTTTCGAAAACTTTCGCAATATTTGTTTGAAAGCATATGGTCTAGATCCCGCCCAATATTACACCGCCCCAGGGCTGTCCTGGGATGCAATGTTAAAATATACCAGGGTTGAATTAGAGTTGTTGACAGACATCGACATGATTCTCTTCTTCAAGAACGGTATTCGCGGCGGGATAAGTCAATGCAGTGAAAGGAAGCATGTAGCCAACAACAAATTTCTTCCAAATTTCAACCCTTCAGAACCCTCATCTTTTATTATATACTTGGATGCAACAAATCTGTATGGGCATAGTATGTCGCAACCGTTACCCACATCAGGTTTCTCTTGGTTATCACCACAGGAAATTGAATCGTTAGATTTTATGTCTGTTCCTGATGATGGTGATTTTGGGTTTGTCCTCGAGGTCGATGTCAGCTACCTTGAAGAACTTCATGACGCTCATTCAGATTACCCCTTTTTAGTAGAATCGATCATACCACCAGGCTCCAAATCTAAGATTCCTAAACTCATTCCAAATTTGAATGATAAGAAAAAGTATGTTGTCCACTACAGGAGCCTAAAACAGGCCGTCAACAATGGTTTGTTAGTAACTCGAATCCATAGGGTGTTGAAATTCAATCAGTCACGATGGTTGAAGAAATACATTGATTTGAATACGATCATGCGTAATAATAGTAAAAATAAATTTGAAGGCAATCAGATTAACCCTTTCAGACCCATAGTACGCTATAGTGTACATACTATTAATCAGTTATTATTATTATTATTTTGTTCGCAATTCACGTTTTGGGACCGTGTGGCATTTCTCATGTACATGTGTTTTGAAATACTGAGACGAGCAGCGACATCTAGTAGGTAGGGACTAAACTAATTAATAACTTGTTGAACATGGCCGACGATAAATTGGATTTGCCTGGTGAGTGATCATTCATTGTAGTTTTTTGCTAAAACTTTGAGTAATTTCATTTGAATTTTCGCACAATAAGTTACTTATTGATGAATATGTACTCTCACATAAGTCTACGAAGCATGAAATAGTATATTTGATGTTCAAATCAACGTTTTGAATGAATGTACAGTATCATGTACATTAGGTCCACATAACAACTTTTGTATTATTTGAAATGTACATCACACTGTACATTAGGTCTTGAATGAACTCTATGTTGACAATGAAATTTCACCTATTCAAGGTCTATCAAGGACACCTACACAAAAACGACTGAGAGAAGAGCGTTATAATCTGAATAATGGTACAGATATACAAGATCATTAGAATATATTCAAGATGACACTTCAGATATAGATTTTTGGTCGGATTAAAGCAGCGATGATGACTATGTTCCACAACAAACCAACAGAATTGGACAAGAAGAAATCGCTGAAAACGTATCATCAGAATCCTTCAAGGAGTCTGAATCTGAAGAAGATCAACCAGAACTTGAAGAAACGATAAATGAGTCATCAACTCAAGCAAGTACCAAGAAGAAAAAAACAAAATCAACAATTGTTTGGATGCGAGAGGCAATTATTACTCCAGAGACTACATTTTTACAAGATTCAAATAACTACAGTCCACCATAAAGTTTAGATTCGCCATTGCAGTATTTTTTACGATATATTGAAGATGATGTTTTTCAAGAAATGACTCAGTACACCAATATGTATGCTCTGCAAAAAGGAATACCTTCATTCAAGCTAACTAATCAACATGTAATGAAAACTCTTATAGCACTTCATATTGCCATCGGTTCCCTGAACAAGTTTCCAAAACTCAGATTATATTGGGATACGACTCTTGGTATCAGTCTATTTCTAGAAAATATGTCACGGGACAGATTTTTTCAACTACGAACATGTTTGCATTTCGTTGACCTCCTTCGCCAACCTGATACTTGCAAAGACAAGTTTTTTAGAGTTCGTCCTTTGTTAGATGTTGTTAGGAAACGTTGTTCCCAACTGATTTTAGAGGAAGACCTTTGCATCGACGAGCAAATGGTTCCATTTACCGGTAATCTCAACATCAAGCAACATGTAAAAAGAAAACCATATCCTTGGGGCATAAAAAAATATTGTTTGTGTGGAAAAAGTGGAATCGCCTATGATTTCCTCTTCTACCAAGGAAAAGAAACGGGGTTAGATGAGCAAAATCTAAACCAATATGGACTAGGGGGCAGTGTTGTCTTACATTTTACAAACAGGATTCCTCCAAATAATCATAAACTCTTCTATGACAATTACTTTTCATCCTATAATGTTTTGAAGGCTCTGACAGAAAAAAAATTTGGGCAGCAGGTACCGTGAGACTGAATCATTTTCAAAATCCACCTGTGTTATCTGACAAAGAAATAAAAAAAGAAAAAAGGGGTTTTACAGACGAAGTTAGGAGTGCAGATAACATCTCACTGGTTAAATGGTTAGACAATAAAACTGTTTGCATGGCTTCCAACTTCATTGGAAAAGGAAAGGAAGATATTGCTAAAAGGTGGGACAAGAAATCTAATAAATATTTGAATATACCGAGGCCTGAAGTCATTGCAAAATACAATCAATCAATGGGAGGTGTTGACCTATTAGACCAAATGATTAGCACCTATAGAATTTTCATAAAATCACGAAAATGGACTTTGCGATCAATAATGCACATGATAGATTTTGTTCTAGCTAATTCATGGCTGGAATATAAAAGAGACTGTCAACTAAATAATATTCCCAAAAATAAAGTAATGGATTTTCTTAATTTCCGCTTTGATGTAACAAACGGTCTCATAAAAGCAGGTAGGCCCATTGAGAATATAAAAAAAAAGAGGAAGACCCAGCTCAGCTTGTGATGATACACCAACATCATCAAAAACTGTCAGAAGAGGCGAGAAAAGACCCATTGCTGATGTTCAATTTGATAATGTTGATCATATGCCTCTGTATAGCAATAATAAGGAAGCCACTATATGCAAACTGGCAGGTTGCAAGCAACGAAGTCATATTTTTTGTCAAAAATGTAAAGTCCACCTTTGTCTTGTGAAAAATCGCAATTGTTTTGTGAATTTCCATAAAAAATAAAGTATTATTATAAAGATGTATAACATTTGTTTTGCGACCTTTTGTACATTCTAGTGTACATATGGAAATGTACAACGGCAACTGTTGAGTCCCAATGGACTGTATAATGTACACACCATAATATTTTTATTATTGAAAAAAATATATTTTTTTGTGACAGTACGATTCTTTGATAGGATAGAAAACACTCAGAAACAACAAATATTTTTTTTTATAAAAAAATAAAAATCAGGTCTGAAAGGGTTAAAACGATGACCAACTCAATATATGGAAAAACTATGGAGAATGTGGACAAGAGGCGCGATATCAAACTAGTCACACGATGGGAGAGTAAGGGTAGAAGTATGGGCGCTTCAGCTTTGATATCGCGTCCTAATTTCGAGAACTGCTCCATATTGACCGAGAACTTTCTCGCTATCCAAATGGGTAGAGTGAAAGTTAATTACAATAAACCATTGTATTTAGGTTTCTGCATATTAGACATGTCCAAAACGGTCATGTACGACTTTTACTATCAATTTATCAAGTCTAATTTCGGCGATAAAGCATCTCTCTCTCTTATTTCTATAATTTCATGAAGGAGAATATAGAAAGGTTTGACACGTCTAATTATAAGCTTTGACATGCCAGTTACAAGGTCAATTCTTGGAAATATGAAAGATTAATTCCCTAATGACCCCATAATGAGCTTTTATGGCACAGGAGCGAAAGCTTACTATGTCCAGTCAGTAGGTATTGAACTGAAGAAAGCCAAGGGAGTTGCTCAATCAGTCGTTAAACAGCAATTGACCTTGGACGACTATAGGAATATAGTGGAGCGTGGTGGGTTAATTTTCAGAAAAATGTTATGCTTCCGTAGTTATATGCATGACATGTTTACGGAAATGAAAAACAAGGTATCTCTCTCACACCATGATGACAAGCGATTTATAATTCCCAATACCACTAAAACATTACCATGGGGTCATGGTGATATTGAGTTTTATAAAATTGACCCTGAAGAAGAAATGAGACGGCAGCAGAGATTAGATTTACTGATAAGATTATTGGAAGAAGAAATGCAATAATTATTCATGTCCGCATTGTTTTGAAATATCGCATAATTTGGCTGTGAAATCCATACAAAAAGCTTGTTGATATTGATTTCTAATTTATTTGTATTATAATTAAGAGTATTTTTCCATAAATTATTGTATATATTTTGTAAATATATTTATTTTAATTAATGTTATGTTGCCAAATATCATTGTAATAACTTGTACATATTGTTGAAATTATCTCTTGTGTCGAGCATCAGTGTTGCATATTTTGTACAAATACAATTGATTCGTAATTATCTTGAGGGAAAATAGAAATTGAATGCTTTTCAATCAGTTATAGAGATTGAATAATTGTGTTTATTAATGTATTGTGTATTGTCGAAATTATTTTAGCTAAAAATATGAATTGAATGTTCTCCAATCAGTTATAAAGATTTGAATAATTGTGTTTATTTATGTATTTTATATTGTTGAAATTATCTCTTTTCAATAATGACAGTCTACTCCGACTTTTTGAATATGTCATGATTTCGAAGTTTGAACAATTACATGGTGAAATATATAATATATATAAAGAACAGCTTTTTTTTGTGTTTCATTTATTTACTTTATGTATGAGCATTTATTATGGGGTAGGCATATAGCAAGAACTCTAATGTTAATATTGCTCAGTACGAATTGATCATTCGTCGGGTGATTATGACTGTAACCATCGATAAGTTTGGTCGCAGAAGGAATAAATCGAAACTTTCCCTACGTGGTCCACCAGGCGTAGGTTTCAAAGTGGACAAAGATGGCAATTTCGATTTACAAGGCAAAAGATTGACTAATGTTGGCGAACCAATTTCTGATAAGGATTGTGTGGAATTGGATTACCTCAAGAGGGAAATTGACGATGTAAAGAATGTTACATTATCGGCAGTAAAGTCCGCAGTATCCTCAGTCATCAGAGATGCTAGAATAATCTTTAATAAACAGCAATCTGAGATGAGGTTTTTGATGAGAAAGAAGCAAGCCCTCCTGGATGATGAAATAAAAGCGATAAGAAATGAATTGGACATATTGAGGAAATATTTGGCTAGTGAAATGAATTGATTCTTCCACAAAGTATCACCTCCCCTAGCAGTTGCAACGACTACATCAAGAAATATATACGATATGTTTAATTTCAATGAAGAATTTCGTGTAGTTTTTCAATTCAATAAAACAATCTTTTGAAAATGACCTTATTGTTTTTTTCGTCAAGGTGTAAATGTAGAAAAAAATGGAACGCACATATCAATTGAAGTAATATATTCATTAGTTTTACCTAACAAGTATAGGTAATAACAATCGCAGCCATCGCCGTCATCTAGCAGGGTGGGGTGGATTCGCTTCTTCATCGTCACTTCTAAAATAATAACGGGAATTTGATCTAGATAATTGGGTGGAATATCAGAAACTCACATGGTGATGGGGCTATCCGCCCGCTCATTTCTATTAGGGGGGCTGAAAGAAAAACGAAATTAGTGTAAATGATTATCGAATAGCTGTCTCTACGTACCTCCCTATCCAGAGATCAGACGGTGGAAGAGCCATCATCGCCATGATCTCACCATGCCCCACATGATCATACCTATACATAAAGTTATGGTAAGAGTATAACATAACCCAAAAAGAAAAAGATGAAACTCACATTATGGGTACGCATTCGTTGTCGTCATCTAGGAGGATGGGCGGTTCTTCTTCTTCATCGTCACTTCTAAAATAATAACGGGAATTTGATCTAGATGAATGAATGCAATATCAAAAACTCACATGGTGATGGGACTATTCGCCCGCTCATCTCTATCAAGGGGGCTGAAAGAAGAAACGAAATTAGAACACCGATTTTCAAATACCCGTTTCTACGTATACTCCTTCTTCCTGATTATGAGGTGGTGGCGGTGGTGGTGGTAGGCCCCTTGGTATATTATTATTGTAATCCATATATTCATACCTTAACATAAAATCATTAATATCGCATAATAAAAAAAATTCGAAAAAAGAAAATAAAAGAAAATAGTTACCGGGCGGGAAGTCGTTCACCCATAAAAATATGTCTGGAAAGAGAGAGTGATATTGAATCATTCGTTAAAATTATCTTTTATACGTACAATCCGTCAATTAATCCTTCTGCCACGAGTGCCTGGAATTCTTCGTTAAAATTCCTTATAAAGTCCTCAACGTCCATTTCCTCGTCGGTCCCATAACCTGACGATGCGGGGATTTTCTGAAAACTTTTTATATTTAATGCATTTTTTTGTAATACCCAAATATCTATCAACAGGAAACGATATCCATTTCAACTGCGGGGTTAAATACCTACGCGCAATAATCAAGTGTTCGTACAACACGGGGCCCGATGCACCAACTCCGTTAATCGGTGCGAAACGCCTAGTTTCCAAATCAAATTTCGTTTGATTCTTCATTAAACGTCATATTTCCGTGGTTTCGTGTGAAAATTTGAATAGTTTTTTTAATGAAGTTGAAATTGAAAGAAAAAAGTAAATTAGGATGTGCGCAAACATGTACATTCGGCGATCTCAGAACATTGAACTTTACGGAGTGATACATTCACAAAAGAATAACCACAATATAAAAGGCTGGGAATCATATATCAGGTAGTGTCGGATAGAGTCAAGAAGACCTAGTGTGAAAGCAGTTAGTCGCGATTAAGTAATACCGTTCTGATCATATTTCGCTAAGATGGTTCACGCACCTTTCTCAATTTCATTTTCAATCACGTTTTAGGTAACCTTTCCCCTGATCCGTTAATCGGTGCAAAACGCCTAGTTTCCAAATCAAATTTCGTTTGATTCTTCATTAAACGTCATATTTCTGTGGTTTCGTGTGAAAATTTGAATAGTTTTTTCAATGAAGTTGAAATTGAAAGACAAAAGTAAATTAGGATGTGCGCAAACATGTACATTCGGCGATCTCAGAACATTGAACTTTACGGAGTGAGACATTCACAAAAGAATAACCACAATATAAAAGGCTGAAAATCATATATCAGGTAGTGTCGGATAGAGTCAAGAAGACCTAGTGTGAAAGCAGTTAGTCGCGATTAAGTAATACCGTTCTGATCATATTTCGCTAAGATGGTTCACGCACCTTTCTCAATTTCATTTTCAATCACGTTTTAGGTAACCTTTCCCCCCTGAAAGCTCATGGAGATATCACCCTATAAAACATTCCTATTTTGTTTATTTTATTGTGAAATGATGTAATCTATCAGTATATACTTTTCGCTACTTTGCATTGTTTCATTATAATGCAAGCCATCGAATGAGTTCCCTCTATATAATATTCGGAAATATAAGATGTGAGTAAACCGCAAGTTGTTAATTTTTGATTATGAAAGATTTTCCCGATCTCTCGATATTAATCGGAATTAAGTATTACTTACCACCCGAATTTTAAATCGTACTATAATATCCGAATTGGCGACTTTATTACCGTTATAACCGAAGCGTGGTTTCAAAGAAGAAAAAAAGTGTTGAAGATTGATAATTTTTCAAATATTAGCTAATTATAGGAGATAAACTATCAGGTACCTACTATTGAGAGCGATTCTATTTATGCGTGTATTTACGTAATTTTTCAATACACCCTGCACATCATTTTCAATACACCCAGTATATAATTCTTTCGATACATTCTGTATATCAATTTTTTATATATTCCGTATATAATTTTTGGATAAATCAAACGCTGAAATCATTCTGCACTTCTGGACGGCAAATTGTTTCATGCATCCTAATGTGCCAATGATTTCTCTGGTTCATCCTGTATTTATTTTTTGTTTTCTCCCAACAACTGATGAAGTCCTCACTATTTAAAGCTTTCAAATAAATAAATTGATTTCCATCTGCTTAGAATAAATTATTAAATTCATGAGATTACCCATTGGAAGGGTCAACTATAAAGCCCACACTGGCGTTTTTCATTACCTGGGACATGTGCGACCAAAACCATCGAATTTTTATTATTATGGTGAGAATAGTTTTGAACAGAGATTTTATTAGGATGAAATTTATTTGAAAGGAGACCCATTTCGACTGTCTTCTTCTTCTTCTTCTAGGCATTAGATGTCGTAGTTTATCGTTCATTGTTGTGTCACACTATTCATGTCCATAACTTTGAAATTTGATAAATGTAATAAATTTTATTTCATTTTAAACGTCTGCGTGAGAACATGGGCTCGGTAATTTCGGGACTATGCAGTCTTTGGCTCGAAGGATATACCTCCGGTCGTTCACTACTCAGATCCTCGGCTCCTGCACCTCCGCCGCCACCGCCGCCACCGCCACCGCCACCGCCACCTGCACTGTCTCCACCGGTGTATTCCCTCTACTCAGATAATCTAGTTAATTATCAAATCCTCAACTTTTCAAATTGGGAGAATCAAGAACGATTATCCCTTCTAGAGCAAGCTATAAGAACTGATCATTTGAATTCTGAAGAGCGACAAAGTATATTTGAAATTGTACGTGAATACAATGATACATTTTTCCTCAAGGGAGATAAACTGACTCATACAAATGCAATTCGACACTTCATACCCTTAACCTCGTTATATACTCGTTATATATATATACTTATACTATACTTAATTATAGCTGAACAAAAAAAAAATAAAGATTGAGTACATGAATATGTGGTTATAATGAAAATTATAATATTTTGCTAATTGCATTGATGCATTATCCATCACAAGAGACTCTAAACTAAAAGATTGTAAACTCTATGGAATAGATTCATATAGATTCATCCCGAAAAGAAGAAAAATAACAACAATTATATATAAAAATATAAAGTATTGGCTGTCTAGAAGATGTTTCCTCAATTTTTTCTAAAATTATAAGGCAAAGATTGCTTAATATATCAGACGAGATTGCATTATATGCCTTAACGGCATTATAAGTGAAGCTTTTACAATAAATGGCAGATCGATGTTGAAGTGTAAGAGATGCTCTAATATTAATACAATGTAGGTCCCATCGGTGGCTAAGGCTTTCTTTTATATAAATGGAAATACCACTGTTGAGGGTATTATAAACGAATTGTAATAAATGAAAATTTCTTCTGTTTGACATATTGAGCCAGTTTAGAGATTGAAACTTACTAGAGAAGTGATCAAATTTTCTAATGTTGAGAGGGAATCTGCAACAAGAATTCTGCATATGTTATATGCGTGTTTTATCAACCATATCAAGACTAAAACCATAAATGTAATCTGCATAATTGAAGTGTGAAAGAACTAAACTTTCGCATAAGGTTTTCCTGAGAGATGAATATGCTCGTTGTAAGAGGTTGCTTACATGGTTCGTGAATTTCAACTTCTCATCAAATAAAATGCCGAGATTTTTTGCAGTTTCTCTTATAGGAATTTCGCTATTATTTATCTGTATATGTTTATTATCCTTGATTTCTGATATTTTTGTTTTGTGCCCGAATAGCAAAATAGCTGATTTTGTTGGATTCAGTCTCAGATTAGGACCAATTGATAAGTCATTTAATTCTTGAAGATCGAGATTGATTTGATTCTGTGTTTGAACAACATTATCAGATTCTATCGAGTATATCAATTGAGTATCATCAGCATATGAGTGACAATCACAGTTTTCGAAGGATTTAACAATATCTGAAGTGTACATAATTAATAATAACGGCCCTATTACAGATCCTTGTTGAACGCCTGCCTCCAATGTAATCTGATTAGATATAATTTCTTCAATGAAAACTTTCTGAGTACGATTAGAGAGATAACTCCTCATTAATTCCAGTGCTGCACCAGAAAACCCATAATATTTCAATTTACCCAGAAGCACATTATGATTCAGGGTGTCGAACGCCTTAGAGTAATCCAAAAGTAAAAGAGCTGCAACTTTTTTATCATCCCAGATTTTTGTTATTTTATTCATCACGTCAGCGAGGGCTGATACAGTACCATGAGCTTTCCTGAAACCTGACTGCTTGACTGGCAATATATTGTTATTATTCATTGAAAATTTTGCAAAAATTGCACAACCTTTGAATAAACTGCTCAAAAAGGACGCAAAATTTGAATGGTCCTCACTATGTGATGAATCTTTCGCTGTATTGAAAGAAAAATTGATTAGCCTTCCAATCCTCGTTTACCCTGATTTCCAGAAAACCTTTGTTTTGACAACGGATGCTTCCCAATATGCAATCTCAGGTATTCTGAGTCAAGGTGAGATTGGCTCTGATCTTCCGATTGCGTATGCATCGAGAATACTGAACAAAGCACGGGTTTTATCGTCAGCGTTCTTGTGTAACAGGGCTTTTGCCGTTAGTACAAGGAACGCTGGAATATATGGAGAGAAACCTTCAGGTGGATGCAGTGTACACGGATTTCTCTAAAGCTTTTGACAAGGTCCACCATAATACCTTGCTCATCAAGCTGGAGAATTTGGGTGTGCACGGTAGCCTCCTGAGGTGGATATCATCCTACCTACATAATAGGTGCCAGATTGTAAGACTTTATGATAATGTGTCTGAAATTACACGGGTAACTTCTGATGTCCCGCAGGGATCACACCTGGGACCATTGATGTTCTCAATTTTCATAAATGATATTGGCTCTTGCTTTCAAAACAGCCATTATTTATTATACGCCGATGATTTGAAGGTTTATAATCCAATAGGACAGCAAATACAGCAAGTACTTCTTCAACAAGACATTGATCGCCTATCTGATTTTTGCCATTATAATAAGCTACACCTTAATGCTAACAACAAATGCTCGTCTATAACATTTTCTCGAACAAAAAAAATTTTTATTACACTTACGAAATAGATGGTTCACCTCTGGAAAAAGTTCAGCAAATGATAGATCTAGGTGTCATTCTCGATCAAAAATTGTCGTTCGAAAATCACATCGACTATGTGGTTGAAAAAGCTTTGAGAAATCTGGGTTTTTTAATCAGGAACTGTAAGGATTTTAAAAAAACCCGAAACTTGCATAACCTTATATAATTCCATTGTTCGAAGCCATCTCGAGTACGCAACAATAGTGTGGAATCCTTGAAAAGCACATAAATAGAATAGAACAGGTTCAAAAGAGGTTCATACGCTTCCTAAACTTCAAATTCAGAATTAATCAAAGTTTTCCTCCATATACTACTAGCTTAAAAATATACAAAATTGATGAATTAGAAAGCAGACGAAAAATTGCCTACGTAATTTTTCTTAGTAAATTGTTGAATAATAAAATTGATTCAGAATATTGTTTGAAAAAATTATTGTTCAAGGCAAATGTTTATCCCATGCGCAATAATGATTTGTTCAAGTTATCTCCAGTTACTAGTAATTATTTTTTGAATGCTCCGATATCACGTATGCAACAAATATACAATACCACCTTTTCTAATGTTGACCTATTTCACTTACCCATGTCAAAAATTAGATATTCCTGTAGAGACACGCTAGGTATTAGGTAGGGTAGACTGCATTTTTATTTTTTATCATTAATTATTTTTAGTATCTAGTTAAACACATTTTTTATGTATTGATAAATCTTGTTATTCTGTGCGACTCTATAATTGGAAATTTATGTTCTGTTGAGTGGCCGAAGTTGTAAATGATTAAAAAAATAAATAAAGCTGAGCAGAATTATAGTATGATTGAGAGGGAGCTTTTGGCGATCCTTTGGAGTTGTCAACATTTTCGACCATACTCCTATGGTCGTAAATTTGAAATTTTCACTGACCACAAACCTCTTGTTTATCTATTTTCTATATCGAACCCATCCAGTAGACTTATGTGCTTTCGTTTGAAATTAGAAGAATTTGAATTCAATATCACCCATAAATCGGGTTGTTCCAATACAAATGCAGATGCTCTAAATAGTATCCATCAAGTACAAACTCGATCAAATATAGGAAAGTCCTCAATTCCATCTTATAGCGATTTTTTGAAAGAGATCGAGAAGAAAATAATAAATAATTCAAAAGGCACAGATACTGATGAAAATCTGGATAGTTGTCCAAAGGAATATAGTATTGTTTATATTACAGATCAAACCTTTTCATTACCGAATGATTACCGTGATAGTTTATATGAACTGAAATCTCAACAGAAAGAAATACATGACATTGCATATCTAAAGTTTGATGACAGGTTTATGTTTTATCTCATTGCAAAACTAGACATTATCCATAAAGCTGATTATGAGGATATATTCATTTGTTTATCAAAATTGAAATCTTTTTGCAACACTCATGATATTGACAAACTTGCTATTTCAGCCGAAACTTGCAAAATCGATAATCTAAAGTTTGAGACGATTAGAATAATGTTGAGATACATTTTTAGAGATTCTGATACATTGATTATTATTTTTCATGACAAGATTGAGAAAGAAGAAACTGAACAAATTTTGAAAGAATTCCATACATCTCCTAGTGGCGGACATCAAGGGGTAAACAGAACGTTCAAGCGGATTAGACAGTATTATAAATGGGGCAGGATGCACCATGATATAAAGAAATATATCAGGTCTTGCGAAAGTTGTCAGAAAAATAAAATCGCGCGAAAAACAGAACTGCCTATGACTATAACAACGACGTCGACCTATCCTATGGAGAAATTTTTTCTAGACGTTGTTGGACCCCTCAACCAAACAGACAGATTCAATAAATACCTTCTAAGTTTATGGATGATTTGACCAAATATTTGATTGCCATCCCCATAGAAAATCAGGAAGCTTCAACTATAGCGAGACATTTCGTTGAAAATATCATCTGTCAATATGGAATACCGAAATTCTTAGTAACCGATCAAGGAGCAAATTTTTTAAGCAGAATATTCAAAGAAACTTGTAGACTTCTGAAAATTAATCAGCTTTCTACGACTGCCTATCACCCACAATCTAATGGTAGTTTGGAGCGGTCTCATAGGACTTTAGCGGAATATTTGCGTAATTTTACAGGTAGGGACATGAATACTTGAGACACCCAAATTTCTAATGCGCAGTTCACTTACAACACAACTCCACATACATCTACTGGTTTCACTCCATTTGAACTTTTGTTTGATAGAATAGCAATATTACCTTCTAGCATAAGAAAGGACCCAGAAACAATGTACAATTTCGACGATTATTATAATGAAATGAAATTGCGATTACAAGTGTCTCATGAGGCAGCACGGGAAAAACTTATTAAACATAAAGAAACCTCAAAATCATACTATGAAAGGAATACTCATGAAATGAATTTGAAAATCGGTGACAACGAATCGAATATCATTGGGAAATCGAAAAAACTAATGCCATTGTATAAGAGGCCGTATGAGGTTATTGAAATCAATTCTAATGTCAATGTAACATTATCAGTTCATAGGAAGAAAATCAAGGTCCATATAAATCGTTTGAAAAAATTCGTAGAATAATTAGAGTCATAACATACAGCAATTATTTTCGCAGGTGTAGGGAATATAATGGCAATCTTGGAAATAGCCTCCTTCATATTGTGCAACCTCGCAGCCGAAGCTAACGAGGTTTACTACAATGTTACTCCACTGGAAACGGGTCCAGGAATTTATTATGAAAAGATAGGTATCATGAACTTGTACAATGACGATTGGAAACTGATCACATATCTCGATTTGCAAAATTATCACGACGAATACGACCTCGTTCTCTTCTATGCCGATCAGATTAAACGACTATGTATTTTCAGTAGGAATTGAAGTGTTCCGGTTACTGAATGCGATTCTTTCGAGAAAGTCATTCAAAATATCATCACAAACATCAACTCTCAAGATGATTTAATCTTTGAACTTCTAGGAACTCGCCGAAATACGAAAAGAAGAATAGGATTGATGAATTTTGTCGGTTCAATATCAAAAATTCTATTTGGTACCTTAGACGCAGATGATGCAGTATATTTTAACTCACAGATAGATAATATTAGAAAAAATCAGGAACATTTTTCAACATTGTTAAAATAACAAACGTCTATAATCCAAAATACAGTCCATTTGATAAATAGAACATCATTCGCATATTTAGACAATTTTGGCCACAAAGTTAATAAAGTTGTGGGAACTCTAAATGTTTTAACAGAGAATGTATCAAAATTTTAAACCCAGCAAAAAAAATCTCGACTTAGGCGAATGAACTTGTATCGTTATTGTTCGTCATTGTTCTGACAACGTTCAAGATCAATCAGAATAATCATATTGAGATTATATCATATGCCCAAAGAGGAATTCTACATTCATTGGTGATGAGCGCAATGAAACTCACCAACGAATTAAAAAAGTACAAAGTTTCGTGAATTTACTTTTCCTGTTGTTCCTGTCATTGAAAATATGCACACCCTGTATAATCTTTTGACCACTAATGTATTTTTCATCAATAAGACACTTACATTTTTGCTTTATATCCCTCTCATTGAGAAACGTAGTTATAATATATTTAGGTTATCTAGTTTACCAATGCCTTTAGGAAATGACACTTGTTTTTGTTGTACCTGGAGATAATTTTTTCGTATCAGACGTCATTAAACAATATTTTTCCATGATGAGTGATGTAGAATTATCTAGCTGTAAGATATTTTTAACAGATAGGTATCTATGCAAACAAATTAAACCAATTTATTTAGCTCAAATAAAGCTTCTTCGAAATGAAAATTTGCATTTGAAAAAACAACTGCAATTCATGTGATGATGCTGAAAAAGAAGTTGTTTGTGAAGATGTATTTTCAGATAAAAATTTGGAAGAATTGCACTGGGATAGTCTGGAATATTTGGCAGGTTTCATTGCATTCAAGTTGAGAAATATACCAGAGAAACTAGACTATATTCCAGACTCTAATAATACTTCATTTTATTGGACAAATCATTTATTTGAGGGTGGATGACAGAAGCCTACAGTAGAGTTTTTGATAAAATGCAATGAACTTTACCAAATTTTCAACAACTATAAAACTACCTCAAAAATTTAAACCATATAGCTCGAAATATTGATTTAAGTGATGAAGTCAAAAACCTATTTTTAGGAAGTAAAATATATTTCAGAATTCGAATTTTGAACAAAAAGATAAAAAAAACTTCCAACATGTGAAAACGCAAAATGACAATAATAGTTGAATGAAAATGTTTATGTATATCATTAATGTTTTTGTGTAAACAAGATATGAGAAATATTATGTATGTTTTGTTTTATGTGTTACTATTTATAACTATTATATTAACTATATTAACTATAAAAGTCCCTAAAAAATTTAAACCATATAGCTCGAAATATTGATTTAAATGATGAAGCCAAAAACCTATTTTTAGGAAGTAAAATATATTTCAGAATTCGAATTTTGAACAAAAAGATGAAAGGAACTTCCAACATGGGAAAACGCAAAATAACAATAATAGTAAATGAAAATGTTTATATACAGGGTGTATCTAAATAACACCGAAAAAATTAAAGGGGTGATTCTGTGATGAAAATTAATGTGAGTGTTTGGTATAAAATTTTTTGAAAAAACCCTCCCCGGAAAAGTTACACAAAAATGGTTCTTTTTTATTTTCCCTGTATATCAAGCTAAAGACACGAAACTTGTATTGAAGCTGGAGGCGGTCATTTTCAACATTTATTATAATTGTATTGTCGATATTCTACAGGTTTTTGTTCATTGTTTGTTCACTTTTGTTTTTAGTTGTAGAAGTCTCATAATCATAATTTGGTTGGCTGTTGTTTAATAAAATGATATTTTACATGAGCTTATTTATTTTTTTCTCATAAATGCTTAAGTTTTCGAAAAAAAACTTGTAGAGTTAAAAAAGTTAGTCAATGAATTGGGCTCTTCAGTCATACTTTTTCAAAGAAAAAATTTTCATCTAAAAAAAAGTTGTAAGAAAAAATATCTTAGGGGTTGAAATAATCAACCCCTTTTAAGCATACTTCAGGGTTGAAAAAATTTCAAAAAGTTTACTCTTATTGACAGATAATGTTTACCAAGTTTCGTGTCTTTAGCTTGATATACAGGAAAAATAAAAAAGAAAAACCATTTTTTTTTAATTTTCGAAGAGGTGTAACTTTTCCGGGGAGGATTTTTTCAAAAAAATTTATACCAAACACTCACATCAATTTTCATCACAGAATCACCCCTTTAATTTTTTCGGTGTTATTTAGATACACCCTGTATATTATTATTGTTTTTGTATAAACAAGGTATGAGAAATATAATGTATGTTTTGTTTTATATGTTACTATTTATTTTTCTTTGTATACAAATATAATACTTGCATATATTATGTGCTAATCTTTAGTTTGTTTTCATAATTTCATAAAGATGTATATTATCTCAGTTATTATTAAAAAACTTATTTTTTTTTTCAAAATTTCATCATCCTGTATCTCGAAAGTTAAGACTTTTAGGACATACGTTTATGGGAAGATTTTTTCTTAAACTGTGTCAAAGAATCACCCCCTTAAATATTAGCACGTCTTTAAGGAACACCCTGTATTCATTTTCGTAATCATAATAGCTTTCAGTACTGCGACACTTAACTGTGTTTTATCACTGGTCCAAATTTTGTTCATTTGGGAAAAAACTCTTTCGACTGGTGCGTTACTACCAGGCAGACACATAACGTATGATTAATGATTATGGAAAAGTATTCTAAATGAAGGATGTGCTTGAATAATTAAACCCAGCGGTTTTCAGTAGATACATTCTCCGTATTTCGAGCGGAAAAAATAAATTTTAAACTATCGTTGGCTCTGCTTGCAAAACCGGGACTATGTTGGCTTTGCTGGAAAATCATTATAATCAAAAAATTTCATGTGAAAATGAGTCTGATCTCGATCAGTAGCGGAGCTATAGGCACTATAGCAAAGGAGTCAGAGTTTATTATTTTGTTTCTATTAATCAAAATATCTCGCTTACCTTCGATCAATCTGGTGTGGTCAATACTTTCCAGAAGATCACAATTTCAAGTAGTTTGAAGATTTTCTCAATCTTCAGGTCAAAACATTTTTATGGGCAGAGGCTTCTTTATCTCATTCAACACTTCAATAATTAAGAAAAGTTCATGCTCAAAAATATTGCAAATTAAGTACATTTAATTTTTTTGAATTTTGTAAAATAAAATTCAAAGGAAAGTAAAATTACCATTATAAAAATCTTTGAACTGCTTGAAATGATCTTTAAGAAAGTATTAACGTGAACGGGATATTTTGATTATTAAAAAAATTTTAAACTTTAGTTCCCCTGTAGCTCCGCTACTGATCGAGATAGAAATCATGTTTAGAAATGATACAATGCAATATACAATTCAATTTTGAGCCAACTAACAAAACAAAATCCATAAGACTCGTTACTGTATAATATATTCACTTATTTTGAGGAATGTCATTCGGCACAATTTCTTCAATTGAAAATCAATAGAGACACTCAAGTTGAGGGCTGTAAGTACCTATACACTGAATCTTCTCAAAAAGTGAATTGAAAGTTTTACTGTAGTATTAACCATTTAGGATTGGCAAAAGGTACTTTATCTTGTTGATGTTAATGATATAACATATTCCACTACAAAATCAAAAGTCTGATGAACATATTCCCTAAAAAAAAATTCTCCAAACCCACAAGAACATGGATTATACTAGGTCCACTAAGCATAAGAGGCATATCAACAAAAAAACGAATAATGCACCAAGAAGAAAAACAAATATTTCTCACATCACTGAAAATAATGCAAGAGCAGAAAATTATTTCAAGATTCTACTTGAGACTTCAACTCAATGGGTGCTAAAGATGTATTTATTGGACAAAAAAGATTTTGTGTTTTCAATGGAAGAAAATAAAATAAATTTGTGATATCAAATTGATTGAAATTGGCCCATAATTAATAAATGGATATTTATAAACGGGGCTTAGAACATGTAGCAAATAGACAATAAAGAATCTGAAATGAAAGTGAAAGAAATAAAAGCCTTGATGTAAATGTCATGATATCATATGATATCATATTTATACATTGCATATAGTTTATATAATAGACTCCCAAACGATTTGACAAAGACAGTTTTAAATAAAATTGAAAATTTGGTTATCATATAGCAGAGTCATACTAGAAACGAGTTTTCCGTATATTCAGTAAGGATAACGAGGTGCTGTATCTCAGTAACTAACAGTCGTACAAGTTCAAGAAAAAAGTTCTTCAGAGGAAATCGACCATGAAAAATTGCTGGAAATATTTCTCAAATTGATACGTCCACCGTTAGTGGGCGTAATAGTTACAATCGTATAAAAAATTATTTTTTTCGAAAATTTTCTTATAGAAGTTCAGAAATGAATACTCTGACGTCAATGCCAATCATAATGATCCATCTTATTGAAAAATGAAGTATTATTGTAGGACGTGAAATAAAGGCGGGAGGGAATCCTAAACTTTTTGGAATGTAAATGTCTATAACTTGAGTTTGACTTGACGGAATTTCGTAAAGTATTGGAAATAAGTAATCATGTGTGATGTTTTGGTTCAAAGAAGGGTGAATATTGTGTGTTTTAATAGCAGACATTCGAGATGCCAAATGGTACATTTTTGAGAAAAAATGGGGCCGTATCTATCTGCGAAAAAACTTGAGACCACCGTGTTTTGACTTCAGATTCCTGATCAGGAGAGACACACTTTTTTCATATTCAAAGGAGTGCAATAAACGAAGATTCACCTTTATTTATAGTAGGTATGTTCATCAAAGAAATCATATTAAATGTTCTTAGAATCATAAAAAAAAGTATTCAGAAAGTTTATTAATGATTTGTACCAATCACACCCAATCCCTAGGATTAATGTGATACAAGTATTTATTATGAAATTATCCTAATCTCATTGATTATTGTCTCTGATCAATTTCAAACTATCAATGTGAGTTTGTTAATACTTTTTTGAACAACACAATATATAATACAATATGCAGTGAACACTCTATATAGAATGGCTCAGGCCCATGTACAATCAATATTTCATGGGTATTGTTTTGCCCTCTATCAACTTATGGCTTACTCTTTATATCTAACTTATTGTTTTCATGGTAATTGTTTTATATTGTGGTGAAATATGAAATAAACTCAGTTTCCATTTACTCGTTACCTTAACAGTAATCTGTGGGAATACATACCATGGAAATGCCTTCTCAATCTTCTTCGATCCACTGAATCGCAGAAATCGCAGATCCCAGAGCAAAACATCCCACAGCTCGAAAACCAGGTTCAATTCACTTCAAATATAATGGGTAAACAACTACAACTCAAAATTACAACTCGCAAAAACATGCATTATGAAATAAGAAATGAAAACCGCTGAGTATTAAACAATAAACAATACACAAGCCATGAAGTCTCAACTGAACTCAACTCTCAAGTCACGATTGTCACGAACGAAAGTGACACTGACAATAATGACAAATGGCGGCGTGCCGTGGCGACTGGCGACAGTGGCGACAGACCGACAGTGCTGGCGACAGTGGCGACATGTGAAATGCGCTGCCAGAGCTCACATAGCTGGCTACTTGGATTGACGAACATACCCGATGGTTCAGGGGCGCGCAACCACTAATATTTGGCGCAACTGTCTGTGTCAAATTTTGTAATCCCTCCGAGGAGTGTTGCCATCTTAGTGGATTTTACTCCAAAACTGGTGATTTGAGTTATCGTTTTGTGACAAAAAATTGCATCTAGTGGCTGATGGTTATTTTTGTGAATTTTTCATGACACATGTGGAAATCTGGTGATTTCTAAGATAACTTCCATATTTGATTTCTGCCACAGATTTCACTACTAATTGACCATTGACCATATATCTAATAATAACTATATAGGTATATGGATACCAGGGGACCTATGTTTGAGTTCACTCGACGCAATATCGCATGCGATATTTGAAGTTTATCGAAGGAAACTGCAAAACTGATATGTTCGAATATCACCAGCGATAATTATCGACCATAAAACAACGAGCGGATATTCAGCATGCGATAAAAATTATCGATCGGATCACTGACGGCTAAATGACATAAATATAGATTGAATACTCCCAATAAAGAAATGGCAAATTTTGATGAACTTGCAATGATCGCTATTGCAGAAGTAGTAGACGATGCTGCGGGTGCCGTGGCAGAACAGCGAAGACCCTTCTACCCACGTATAAATGCATTCCAACTTGGAGATGGACAATCCCAGCGAGCACAAACATCCCTGGGAGGTTTTGGGATGTTCTGAAAATGTTGGCATGTGGATGTTTTTCTGGGACGCAATATGCACTTCCTTAAGAGGTCTTCAGAAGATGTTGAAAGTATTGTTTTTGTTCTTGTGTGGCGTTTCTTTGTATGTATACGGTGAGGTACTAGCGAGGTCAAAAAAATGTTTACTTGTGGATGTCAATGAGGTCATATAACATACTTTTCGACGTCACGCCCGGGATGAAGGGTTCAGTGGATTGAGCCCATTTGAGCCATTCTATACAGTTGAACCTATAGCGAATCCCATTGGTAAAACTAGTGCGCACTGAGTGCAAATCGCGCGTCCCATTGGTATAATCAGTTGTAGTTCTTGTGTCCCATTGAAAAACTGGTGCGGCTAGTTTTGCACTCAGTGCAAGAATTCTCGCACCTGCTTTAGGAGGTCGTGCCCCTAATAGCACAAATGTATTCCCAAAATATTCCGGAAATGTCCCCTTGCGACAATAGAAATGTTCCGGGAATGTCGCGTAAAGTCGCATAACATTCCGGGGACATTCCCGGTAAATCCGTTGTGGACAAATTGTACGCTCCAGGAATGTTCCATTGGAACATTCTCGGAACGTCATTGGGGAACATATTTGGGACAAATATATTTTTTGCTTACTCATAGTAGGTACTGACTTTTCCAAGAAGTGAAACACGACGTTACTATTTGCAAATTTATTGATACATAATAATACTAATGATACAGATAATTCAGTGAAATTAGCATGAACTGTGTTGACATGAAACAATTTTCAGCTAGCCCTGGTGTTTCTCAACTTCAATCATATTCAAACCTCTGGATTATATCTCTGAATGTAGATGATATATTCTTCAAAGTTCACTGAAAAACAAACACATTTCAGGCTGAATTTAAGATTCAAAAATTGTAATACTCACTGTTCACAATAACTCTGTGGCTCCTCAAAGGTTGGAGGAAAGTTTATGTTCAACTGGTTACTGGATTCACTCTGCAACTTTGTTGCTAAAGGTACTCCATCTTTCACACATAGTTTTATCATGGATTTTCACAAAGCTGGTTATTTTGCTCAATATTCCCCTCAGATTCAACTGAAAAACACATAAGAACAAAATAATATTTGAAACATAGGACTTGCTTTCTAGGTACAACTCATAGAATTCGAGTCAATATCTGGTTAGCAGGAATTATAAGATAATACTTACAAGTTGAAGTCCACTCAGTCAGGTAAAAGATTAGAATGCATCACAACATGAACTTCCCTAATAGCACAAATGTATTCCCAAAATATTCCGGAAATGTCCCCTTGCGACAATAGAAATGTTCCGGGAATGTCGCGTAAAGTCGCATAACATTCCGGGGACATTCCCGGTAAATCCGTTGTGGACAAATTGTACGCTCCAGGAATGTTCCATTGGAACATTCTCGGAACGTCATTGGGGAACATATTTGGGACAAATATATTTTTTGCTTACTCATAGTAGGTACTGACTTTTCCAAGAAGTGAAACACGACGTTACTATTTGCAAATTTATTGATACATAATAATACTAATGATACAGATAATTCAGTGAAATTAGCATGAACTGTGTTGACATGAAACAATTTTCAGCTAGCCTTGGTGTTTCTCAACTTCAATCATATTCAAACCTCTGGATTATATCTCTGAATGTAGATGATATATTCTTCAAAGTTCACTGAAAAACAAACACATTTCAGGCTGAATTTAAGATTCAAAAATTGTAATACTCACTGTTCACAATAACTCTGTGGCTCCTCAAAGGTTGGAGGAAAGTTTATGTTCAACTGGTTACTGGATTCACTCTGCAACTTTGTTGCTAAAGGTACTCCATCTTTCACACATAGTTTTATCATGGATTTTCACAAAGCTGGTTATTTTGCTCAATATTCCCCTCAGATTCAACTGAAAAACACATAAGAACAAAATAATATTTGAAACATAGGACTTGCTTTCTAGGTACAACTCATAGAATTCGAGTCAATATCTGGTTAGCAGGAATTATAAGATAATACTTACAAGTTGAAGTCCACTCAGTCAGGTAAAAGATTAGAATGCATCACAACATGAACTTGTTCTTCTGCTTCAACAAGTAGGTTAATGGATCTGATCCACAAGAGTACCAGAACAGCTTCAAAATATACAGGAAAATCATTGCTGAAATAATATATCACATGAGTGATTTCTTCAATATATACCCACTTTTATTTCCACCCATACCCGGTTTTGGTTGAGTTAGGATGGAATGAAGTTCAATAAACCATCATAAATAAAAAATCTGAAATAACAATAAAGAATGTAAATAGTAGTGAAGATCATAATCGCTTGTCAGTTTTCACTTTGTCAGTCACTATTCAACTATTGTAGAAGTTGGCCAGTTTCCTATTCTGAACGTAATCCTTCAACTGACGTCACCGCGTTGCCATCTTAGTGTATGCAAATAATGATATAAAATGATGATGATAAAATCGGCAAAGATACTATGTTCGATTCGATATCAGCGGATTTTGTTTACAAAACATCAAAATGTTGAAATTTGAATTTCGTTAAAAAATTTCAAACTTTTTTCATGTAACAAAAATAATCGAATTGAGTCATAAACCTAATACAAAAATCTTCAATCGATTTATTGGGGAATAATCAACTTGACAATCTAGGACAAAAAAAATATGTTTCCGGAATGATTCTGCGTGTATGTTCCGGGAGCATCCTCTGTGGAATGTTCCGTGCACATCCCATAGAAGGCCGGGACATTGCGACTTATATGGGACATTAATCGTACGTTCCGGGAACAATGTGTGCTATTAGGGTTGTTCTTCTGCTTCAACAAGTAGGTTAATGGATCTGATCCACAAGAGTACCAGAACAGCTTCAAAATATACAGGAAAATCATTGCTGAAATAATATATCACATGAGTGATTTCTTCAATATATACCCACTTTTATTTCCACCCATACCCGGTTTTGGTTGAGTTAGGATGGAATGAAGTTCAATAAACCATCATAAATAAAAAATCTGAAATAACAATAAAGAATGTAAATAGTAGTGAAGATCATAAT
The DNA here is from genome assembly GCA_029955515.1 of Chrysomela aeneicollis. Classification (NCBI taxonomy): domain Eukaryota; kingdom Metazoa; phylum Arthropoda; class Insecta; order Coleoptera; family Chrysomelidae; genus Chrysomela; species Chrysomela aeneicollis. The sequence goes on along the minus strand of JARUHQ010000031.1, from coordinate 1,450,421 downwards.
CGCTTGTCAGTTTTCACTTTGTCAGTCACTATTCAACTATTGTAGAAGTTGGCCAGTTTCCTATTCTGAACGTAATCCTTCAACTGACGTCACCGCGTTGCCATCTTAGTGTATGCAAATAATGATATAAAATGATGATGATAAAATCGGCAAAGATACTATGTTCGATTCGATATCAGCGGATTTTGTTTACAAAACATCAAAATGTTGAAATTTGAATTTCGTTAAAAAATTTCAAACTTTTTTCATGTAACAAAAATAATCGAATTGAGTCATAAACCTAATACAAAAATCTTCAATCGATTTATTGGGGAATAATCAACTTGACAATCTAGGACAAAAAAAATATGTTTCCGGAATGATTCTGCGTGTATGTTCCGGGAGCATCCTCTGTGGAATGTTCCGTGCACATCCCATAGAAGGCCGGGACATTGCGACTTATATGGGACATTAATCGTACGTTCCGGGAACAATGTGTGCTATAAGGGGCGCGATTCAGTGCACTGGAAAAATGGCGGGTCCAATGATTTCGAAAAAGTCAATAATATAATTTGATGAGTACAACATTATCTGTGAATGAAAAACATATATAATTAAATGGAGCATAAGCAGATTGACAACCGCCAATAATTTTTAGAGTGGGTAATTGTCAGCTGATAATATATCATGAGTATAAAGTGGTAAAGTACTTACAGGTTGATGTACAAGCTTCTACTGGAATTGTTCGAATGATCCATTTTTATTATATTGAAAACAGAATTGATGAATTGAATGATATTAAAATCGAAATTCGAAAACCTAACCTAACTAATCTGAAATTTTAAACGGTCGCAGATCGTCCCATTGAGATTGCACCAGTTCAAAACGAAGGCAGTGTCAGTGCAAAACTAGTTCAAAATTAGAGCAACACTGGTTTTACCAATGGGATTCGCTACCCAGCGAGCACAAACATCCCTGGGAGGTTTTGGGATGTTCTGAAAATGTTGGCATGTGGATGTTTTTCTGGGACGCAATATGCACTTCCTTAAGAGGTCTTCAGAAGATGTTGAAAGTATTGTTTTTGTTCTTGTGTGGCGTTTCTTTGTATGTATACGGTGAGGTACTAGCGAGGTCAAAAAAATGTTCACTTGTGGATGTCAATGAGGTCATACAACATACTTTTCGACGTCACGCCCGGGATGAAGGGTTCAGTGGATTGAGCCCATTTGAGCCGTCCTATACAGTTGAACTTAGTTAAAAATTCTTCAACAAGTCAACGAAAATTGAGGTTAAAGTAAAAAGTTATTGTTCTCAGTTGTGTTGTAAAAAATCATTCAAAAAGTTCTTGTGAATTCGAACAATAGCGATAACTGTGAAAAGAAACTTTGTTATTTCCATTCCGAACAATAAAGACATTAGGATGAGATGGTTTTCTGCTGTTAATACAGCTATCACAACCACCAAGTATTTTTGTGAAGATCATTTTGATGGACAGGTGAGTGAATAAGTAGAAAAAACGGAGTTACTTCATCTTTTTTTTTCAGTTGGAGGTAGATATAAATAAGATTTCACGAACACATATCAATACAAAACTGACATTTCCATCAAGAAAGATCAAATAGAAGCCTCACAGCATAGACAATGGGGTGAAGAGAACAGTTTGCTTTGATGATTCTGATCCAGGAAATACCGTCAATATGGAATAGCTTATGTGCAGAGTGGAGTGGTATTCTGGTATATTTTTGTACAAATCAGTACAAGAGTCACATGCTGTTAGTGTTAACAGAGGAGAAGATATGAAGTTAGTGAAAATATAACTCCTCATTCAGTATTATAGTGTCCCTGAGGAACACCGTTTCTCGTGGTGAGATAGTTAGATTTACAGTTATTGAAAACCACGGATTGGGATCGACCAGACAGATAATTATTCAGCAATCTCACCACATCATCAGAAAATCCGAGATGTGATAGCAGACACAAGAGTAGATAGTGGTGAATTCTATCTAAGGCCTTTGAGTAGTCTATCAAAACCAAAATAGTTAGTTTTTTGGCATCAACTGCAGCGTGTATGTCATCCACTACTTTTAACATAGCGGTAGTGCAACTGTGATCAGCACGAAAGCCTGATTGGGATGAAGGTAAAATGTTGTGCAGCTCAAGATAATTTCTTATTTGAAGGTTGACGATTTTCTCGAACAATTTAGAAAGAGCGCAAAGGATACTTATTGGGCGAAGATCATTAAGACTGACTGGGTTTGTGATTTTGGCCAAAGGAATTATGTGAGCTTTCTTCCAAATAGAGGGATAAACATTCTCGCTGATACATGTATTGAAAATGTGGGTGATGAAAGGCAATATGAGAGGGCAGCAATACAATAGCATACTGACACTTATTTCATCAGGGCCAGAGGCGTTGGATTTCAGAGAGAGCAAATGTTTGAAAACTTCTTGTTCGTCCGTTGTGTGAAGATGAAAATCTGAGTTGATTTTTTTATTAGTAGAGAAGAAATTCAGTATGTCACAGAAGAACTGATTGATATTGTCGGCATTGCCCAGGTGTTCCGGAATTGAATTTACTGTCTTTCTGCAATGGATGTCCATATCTGCAAGCTCTTTCCAGACGTTTCCGCTATTTCTCACTTTGAATTCAATATATGCTTTCTTTTCTAATTTGATTGTATGATTTGTCAGGTTTCTCAATTGCTTATAGTATTCCCAGGAATGAACGGAACGGGATTTTTTATGTCTAAGAAGAGCTCTGTCTCTAAGGCGCATAAGAAGTTTCAAATTTTCAGTCAACCACGGTGCTCGTTTTTTTGTGATTCTAATCGTTCTCTCGGGTGCATGCCTGTTAAAAGTATTAATTATTATTGAATTGAGTACGTCGACTTTATCGTCAATATTATGAGAATTGTAAATAGATTGTAGGTTGGCCATTGAGAGGTCGTGAGTGAATAGTTCATTATCGAAAAGTTTAAAATCTCTATACGTGTGGTGAAGGTCGATGCGAGCTGAGTTCATACAGTCTATAATACAAGACACCAAGCAATGATCAGAGAAATTACTACAATCAACAATAGTACAGGAGCTTATGGGTAAATTTTCAGAGCAGAAGATTAAATCTAGCAGTTTGCTAGTTGTCGCGGTGTAGCGAGTAGGTTCTTCGATGATTTGTTTTAGACCGAAAGAGTCAACAATATTATTCAGTTGAGAGCATAAATGGTTATTAGGTTCAAGAAAGTTTATGTTCAGATCACCTGCACATACAACATAATCAAATTTAGGTGATATGAGTGACAAGCTGCTTTCAAATTCAGTGAAAAACTCAGTGGGAGAAGAACTAGGAGCTCTGTACATTGTACCGATAGCAAATTTGGCTTTTCCTACCGATACCGAAATCCACAACTGTTCAGAACCTACACAATCAACTTCGATGACTGATGAATTAACACACAGCGTGTTCCTAGTATATATAGCTACGCCACCGCCACGCCCCTCTCTGTCGCGTCGTGAAAGAAAATAGCCTGGTAGTTGAACAGATACGTCAGTGACATTTTGGGTCAACCAAGTCTCTGAGACAGTGATAATGTCGTACACGTTGAATACCTTCTGCTTAAATTCGATAAAACCACTAATAATTGATCTCGCATTCACATGACAAAACGTAATGTGAGCCATATGGAACAATGAAACAGTAAGAGACAATAAAGAATACCAGTAAGAGTGAATCTCTAATAATGTAAATTAGGTCAGAAATACAGAACACATTATGGAAGTTTGGCAGCTCTAGGTGGATTTTCTCTGAGAGGTTTCTTGGGAAGGGATAATTCCGGGGATGCCAATTCTTTCCTCTTGCCGCTCGCGCCGATCTTATTTGTTTGATTCAACCTGAAAGACATACCTCCTCATTCACTTGAGAAATCCAGTTCTATAGGAAGTGCTTACTACAAACGTAAATGTTTGTGGTGATAAGTTCTCCTTTTTTCAACGTGATAATCCATTTATCACACAATCATGAAAGAAAATTCAGGATTTTGTGCCAAAGGAACGATGTCTGTACAGTAGGAGGAACGCTGGAATACTGAACAAATCTTTTTCGATTTCGTCTTTACGACCTTTTGAACTTGCTGCATGTTTCAATAATATTAGTAACTAGCTGATAAGCACGAAACAAGTCCGAAAACTATTCAAAACAATTCAATTTCATTAAAAATAATACGAAAGCCTATGCTATACAATGCTAAATTGCTTTGTTTATCGCCCTCGGGAGGCTTAGAAAATTTGACACCACAGGCCGCCCACTCAGTGATTTTCGCGAATTGTGATTTTCTGGTGTTTTCAAAGAAGCCATTTTGAGAATTTTGAGATTTTATGTTGGCAACACTGTTCCGAGGGTGATCAACAAAGCAATTTAGCATTGTATAGCATAGGCTTTCGTATTATTTTTGATGAAATTGAATTATTTTGAATAGTTTTCGGACTTGTTTCTTGCTTATCAGCTAGTTCCTATTATTATTGAAACATGCAACAAATTCAAAAGGTCGTAAAGACGAAATCGACAAAGATTTCAGTATTTCAGCGTTCCTCCTACCGTACAGACATCGTTCCTTTGGCACAAAATCCTGAATTTCCTTTCAGGATCGTGTGAAAAATGGAAGATCACGTTGAAAATAAGAAAACTTATCACCACAAACATTTACGTTTGTAGTAAGCACATCATATAGAACTGGATTTCTCAAGTGAATGCCAAATTGAAGGTATATGTCTTTCAGGTTGAATAAAACAAATAAGATCTGGTTTAACTCTGGTTTGTGTGTCTTGTTGTTTGTAATGAAAACCTTGATTTCACTTCAGGACCATCAAGGATAATTAAACCAAGAGATAGGCTCTAAAATAATGCAATTCCTTCAATAAACATCTGGAAGTCATCATATGCAAACTTCAAGAGTGAGGGCAATGTGGGCTGAATGAAATCAAATCTTTATTCAAAATGAATAAGCTGTGAATTGAATAAAGTATCAATTGAAATTAATGAATTTGAATGACTGGTAGACCACAAGGTCTCAAACTTTCTAAGTTATTCTTGGAACATACTCATCTCAATTGAATAATTATTTTTATTTTTGGTATGAATTATGATTTTATTGTCAACATGAAAATAATAATAACTTGTGTTGCCTATTTAAGAAAGGTATCTCAGTATAAGCACCCCTATACTTACTTCTCTCAGGGCCGGTTTATCAATGCAGGGTTATCTCGAGGGGTAAGCTGACCCAGGGTTAACTTTATCCTATAGCTAATTTCCCGTTTTATTTTGATAGCGTTTAACCCCACCTCGAAGTGAATAAACATTTTATTCCAGAGTTAGCTGTTAACCTTGGGTTATATTAACCTAACCCTGCATTGATAAACCGGCCCTCAGGGAATAAAGTAATTGACTACAATTCTTTGTTTTTATTTTTGGGATAGGATAAAATTATTACAACTTTACAGATAAATTCACACTTCCACTGCTAATTTTTCCATTGAACTATTTTAATTTCATATAAGAGCTACCCTAGAGCTGAAGTTTGTGATCAGGAGTTTATTTATATGTGTTTGAGTATACAGGGTGTCCCCTCTCAATTGGAAAAAACTTCTGGGGCATATTGAGGAACCATAGACAAGCAGTTTGAGATAAGAGACTGATGTCCGGAAGTGCATGGTTTTCAAAATACAGGGTGTCAAAGTTTTTTTCAAAAAACTTTTTTTTATTAATATTTCAAAGACACGTTAACCGACTTTCTTGAAATTTGCTAGTGATGTAAGCTTTAATAAGACGCTCAGTTAGCACTAATTAAATGTTAATTATGACTTCCAGTGGCGCCCCGGGGGACAGTGTCACGAATAAAAATGACAAAAAATGTACGCTGCTGACTTTTTTAAAAATTTTATATATTTTTTAGAAAGCTCAGTTAAAAATACAACTTTTTTGTCACTTGATATTTTTTCGTATCTCTCTCCGTTTTCGAGAAAATTTTTTTATTAAAAACTTTATTGAAAGGTTCATTATTATTAGAAAGAAAAATAAGGAGGTTTTTTTTACAAATAATTTATTATTAATTAGTGGAGCAAATGCTCAAAGTGTCCACCATGCATTTCGATGCATTTTCTGCACCTGTCGAGCCAGGATTCGCGCACCCGAGCAAACACGCCTGGATTGTTCGCGATAAATTCCGCTGCCACCACAACTCTAGCAACTAGGTCCTCCATGGTCGGCACAGGAGTTGCATAGATCAACCGTTCCATTTCGCCCCAAAGAAAAAAGTCCAGGGGGGCCAAGTCCGGCGACCTTGCTGGCCAAGGGACGGGACCACCTCTACCAATCCACCTGTTGTTGTAGGTTTGGTCGAGGTAACCTCTCACGGTGCGCGCAAAATGCGCTGGACAACCATCGTGTTGGAACCAGGCCTCTCTACGCAACTGGAGGGGTACATCTTCCAGCAGCTCGGGCAGAATATCTCGCAAAAAAACTAGATAGTTATTTCCGTTGAGGTGATCAGGTAGAACGTACGGCCCAATCAAATGGTCGCCAAGAATACCTGCCCAAACATTAACACCAAACTTCTGCTGATATCCTCTGATGTGCGTAGCATGGGGATTTTGTTCGCTCCACTCGTGGTTATTACAAGGATTGAATGTCCCCTCGCGCGAAAATCCTTTTTCATCGCTCGTGAAGATTATACTTAAAAAATCAGCGTTTTCATCCGCTTGACGGAGCAACCACTCGCAGAACTCGAGCCGCCGAGGAGCGTCGTCAGGCAGTAGATGCTGCACCTTTTGCAGTTTTAATGGATAGAGATCGTGGATTTTCAATACTCGATGGACAGTATTTTTGCTGCAATCAAGTTGCGACGCAATCAGACGAGTGCTAGTGTTGGGCTCATTCTGAATGCGTGCCATGACTTCATCCTCAACGGCATCTCTGATCGGAAACTGCCTTGCAAATTCTCGAATAGGCTGCAAAGATAACAAAGCCTCTTAGATTGGCTGTAAAACAGAAACGCGCAAGAAAAAAAACACAGAAAGTTGCCATTTCTGCAATACTTACCACGAATGAGCCGGTCTCCCGTAGATTTTGATGAATTTTGATAAAAATCTTATGGTTTAGCAATTCACAATTTGGGAACCGCTGCCCGTACAACCGTTGTGCTAACAAAGAATTACCCCGCGCTTCCCCATGCAAGAGATGCATATCTGCAAGCTCGGCTAATTCAAACCGATTCATTTTTGCAATTAGTGTAACGTTTGAAGATAATTAAGTACTTAGAAACTGACACTTTTACTAAAGTTTGACATGTTTATGTGTTACCATGACAACATTGTTTTGTTTTAGATTTTCAGATAATGAACCTTTCAATAAAGTTTTTAATAAAAAAATTTTCTCGAAAACGGAGAGAGATACGAAAAAATATCAAGTGACAAAAAAGTTGTATTTTCAACTGAGCTTTCTAAAAAATATATAAAAATTTTAAAAAAAGTCAGCAGCGTACATTTTTTGTCATTTTTATTCGTGACACTGTCCCCCGGGGCGCCACTGGAAGTCATAATCAACATTTAATTCGTGCTAAATGAGCGTCTTATTAAAGCTTACATCACTAGCAAATTTCCAATTGAGAGGGGACACCCTGTATGTTTGACATCTATCCCACAAAGTATGTGACCAGCTTTGAATAATGCTTCTCGCTATTTTAAGGGTTTCTTCTTATCTCCAATATACTCTAGATACTTATTTCAATCTTGGCCATTCTTGAAATAAAGAGAAATCATTGAAACAAATACCTTAGTGGTCCCATTGATTTTGCAGAGGTGGTTTGAAAAGCCTATAAAAACATAATAAATACATAAAACTCACATAAAATACCGGTTTTGAATTCTATAAACGATGAAAATCTATCGATAGCGCCCCTTTTGGATGCTCAGGATTATTTATATCTTTCCTAAAATTTGAATTGAAAATTGACATATCACCATTGAAAACATACCAAATCTTTGTTGATCACCATCATGTCAAATTTTTGACATTTCTCGAGCGCCATCTGATGGTTCGTGATTTTCGCGAATCTTCTAGACCTATGTCTGCCTATGTGAAAGGCGCTGCCAGAGCTGGCTGCTTGCCGGTGCTTGCATATGCCGAACATACCCGATTGGCCAGTGGCGCGCTTTGGGTCACAAATTGCATTTCAGTCAGCCAGCAGCATTCGATTTGACAAATATTACTCATCTAATGCTGTTTAGCATGTTTTCTGACAAAAAATTAAGAGTTTATGCACAGGATGTCTACAATCGATCTGTGAAGGAATAATTTCTTGTTAAATTCAACCGTAGACTCTACACGAAAAAAAAAAAAAAGACCCCGCATCATCCTTATGGAAATTGGCTTTCGGTTAAATATCCTGCATTTTTAATATGTTTTATATTTTGACTTCCCCGCCAAAAGTGTCCATGGGCACAAAAAAATCGCCGACTAGTTTTAGAGATGCAGGGTGATAAGGTTGAAAAATGAAGGTTTCTGCTTAGAATATTTAACAGTAGATATACTAGGAGAACGCCACTATCAGAATAGGGCAAACCATGTGTTATAGAGAGAAACGCATAGGCTAATGCGTCAGAGAGAGAAAGCGGCAACGTTGTGACGTCACAGCGTTGCAAGCATGTCAAACACTTTTCAATTGACAGATGTGTCAATCGCCATATCTGACATGGCAGACAACTCAATCGACAATTCGTTACGTCATAGACAACCACGACCACTACATGATATAATTAACGGTGGAAATCGAGGCGACGAGAGACCGCGCGCGCGCGCTGCGTGACGTAATCGAGCTAGATCCGTTTCAGCGATATCTAAACGGTACGTTCGCTTGGTGCATTGTTGTCGGACGTTTGAAATATTCCGAGTAACCGCCGCGTATACATAGTTGCCGAAAATATGCCATTTCAGATATGGATATATTAGGGGGGCTGCGTGGGGAGACGATAGGTTCTTCTCCACTAGACTTTTTTCTATTTGTAAATTATAGAGAGTCAGGTTGGCCGAGCAGTCTAAGGCGCCAGCTTTAAGCCCTGGTTCCCGAGAAGGAGCGTGGGTTCGAATCCCACACCTGGCAGAGTTTTTTATAAGACTTTATATTCTCATCAATCGTCTCTCAATGTCAAGTCGAAGCATGATGAGGAACACATACAATTTGGAATATCGTTGCTCTGAAACATCAAAACGCTATTTCTGCAGAAAAAAGTGTTTCTCCATATCAGATCTCGATGATGTGGTTGACGGAATGGTATGCAAAGTGTGTAAAAACTTTTGTTATTGCGCATGCGCATGTAATTCTAGACGTAAGAATGACGCAGTTGGGTGTTTTGTAACAGTTGCCAGATGTATTTGGAAGAGTATAAACGACAACTGCAGAATTTCCAGAAGAAAATAAGAGGACTCAACCACATAATTCAACACTACGAAGATAAACAGCAGATGATTAGAACTTTTTCGAAAATTACTTTATTGAAAACGATATCGAAGAAAACATCATGGCAATCTTGAAATCATCATTTATATTGCTATTTTCAATGATGGAAAACATCTTGTACATGAATGTGCCCAACAAAGTTAGTGAAGCAGGAATTTGCTTCAATAATGATACAACATGTCAGTGGACTGCTATGGAGTATTCATCAATGGTGCTGCCGCTGGGGGAAATGAAACAAAATTCAAGATTCGGTTGATTTTCGACGATAGAACCTTTGATGAAATGGGAGATTGGCAGCTTATTCCATCACCTATATCGACATCACCACCACCACCACAAGTGGATTACGAAAAATTCTTCACAAGATTGGATACTTTATTATACATCAATTTAGCATTTGTAGCTATATTAATTTTACTCATTATTGTATATCGTTTCTGGAAGAAATGAAAGTCTATGTGTTTTAGAGCAAGCTTTTTTATTTAGGTAAAATAGTACAAAACCAATTGTATAGAGTATGAATATTTTGAAGACTGCACTGGAACTTTTCTCCTCTTCCATGAAGATGATTCATGCATGCTGGAGTCGTAGGTTGAAATGTGACAGTTTGCCACCACTGTATCTTTTGATGACTTCTTACGTAGATGAGATTTGCCTGATGCAGATTATCTTGTAGAATTTGGTTCATCTCATTAAGATCCACATAGCCACTAGAGTATTTCAAGCCATGAACGTAGCGTTCAACATAGTTTACCATCTTTTTATCTTCTTTGCTCAAATTAGCGTACTCTGTGGATGACTTGAATAGAAAATTACTGATTTTCATGCCAATGCGAATTGACATTTCCTTCGGGATGAATTCTCCACCAACGACGAATCCTTGAATGTCAACCAGTGCGATCTCCATGACGTCTTGGAATGAACTGAATGAACGTCGCCCTCATTCACTCATCAATCGATATTTCGAACAATTTCGCTGAGTGGGAGGTGTTCCATGATTTGGTCATGAATAATGATGCAATAAGCCTTGGTGTTTGCAGGAAAGCCCATGGTTGCTTCAATATCCAACTTGATGTCGACTGTCGAAGCCTTCGTAACAAGACTTCTTCTCGAACAATCAATGACAAACATTGATCGAGTTTTGAATTCGGTAAAGTTCATTAGAGAACACTTCAAGAGACAATTGTGATAGCTCTTGTTGAATTCCGAATAATTGTGGTAGGCGTCAGAGTATTGACCAGTGGAAAAGTCTAGGAGTGCTCGTTCTTGCGGATAGTAGTCACCGTTCAGAGCCAAGCGTATGGATTTGATGTTGGCATGATCGAACAATGTAACATCCTCATGTATATCATCAATCTTTTTGGTTTGGAAAAAGACAACGACATATCTGGGGCTCTCCATTGCCGTACAAGTTTTGACAGACCAAATTTCGGTGGTGGAGTTTTGGGTTAGTGCAGGCAGTTCGTGCAATTCTCATTTGCGATACGCTATCATCATAGGTTCATCTGCTCGCACACGCTTCAACAGATGGAATTTTATATCATCATTCGGAGTGAGGTGTGGCACTTTCAAGGTTATGCTTTCGATTGTGATTTTAACAGTGCTCTTTGTCAAACCACTCGCAGGTACATTATTGCCGCCAGTAATCGCCTTTTCTTCAACTTTCACGCTGTTGGCATCACTGCGCGATCGAACCAAACGAATCGACTGCTTTCCCAGTGTCGCCACCTGATGGTCATTGAATATGGAGAACAAGTGTTTCAGTGGAATGTTCATGGTGAACGTTTTATCTGCATTGAGAATGGAAGCATTTGGTTAGTTCCATCCTGCTATAGCTAGATGGCGCGAATCTTCGGGGGCATAGCACAAATATCCTCTAGCTGTGCTCGTTATTCCCGGATATCTGGCAGCATCCAATTCCTTATTGCACAACTCTAAGGTACAAGAATCAAAGAGATATGCACCAGCATTGTGAGTTAAAATGCCCGTACCACTTCCAGTTAAATCTAATTTAGCCTTGATGACGAGAACACCTTCAAACATGGCGAGCCATACATCTGCTTGATTGATAGTAATGTCTATGACATCATTGTTCTCAAACGACTTGACGTACGGATGATAGGTACGCCACTCCACTTTGGTGATGGATTCATCGAACCTTGGTTTGCGAAAGACGTCGAATACCGGAGCCGTCATGGACATTGTAACCGATTGATTTGAGAAATAGGATATTGGATAATGTCAATTGTTTCCTCGAACGATGGCGGTGCACCACGACTGTCTTGTTCAAGGACGTTCTTGAGACTGATGTGGAAGCAAGATACTCTTGAGATTTATAGGCAGAGTTATCAAACACTAGTCCCATCGCTGAAGTTTCTTCAATTCCAATCTGATTATGATCTCTTCACCTCTAAAATTCATCTGCCTCAAGTCTTGATATAGTATTTGCAGTGTAATATTTGGCAGTTCTCGTCTACTAACTATGGGTAGATAGAAAAGATTTCTTGGAGTTTCGTCTATTGCGTACCCGGGATCGACCGAAATGGCAAATTCGTATATCGTATGTGAAGGTCTGTCGTTGTGAAGAGCTCCAGCAGTGACGTTACTGTCAATGTGAATGGTTCGGACTTTGGCTATGTTAACCGGCAAATCAGAACAGTGAACTTTTTGTGCTTTCAGCACAGAGTCTGAGAATCCTAATACTTCAGCAATACTATCCTTGGTTGTAAAATCAATGTTGAACTTATTGCTCGAGATCTCACACTTTAATGTATTGTTATTGGGTTTCAACGAGAATATATCGTCGACGTTTTTTGCACTCGAAATATTCAATTCTTTTCGAATGAATTTCTCAATGTCGATAATGTATGATCCTTCAGGAATTTCTATAATTTTTGTGGTTTCAGATGCTGCGTCCTGCAGATAAAACTTGGAAGCACCTCTTTCTATATTTGGAATGCTATTGTAGCAGTGGAATCCCAACAATGCTAGACCGTAGTCTGACTCCGGATCGAGCTGTAGTGTCGTGAGAAAGTCTATGGAGAGCGTAGAAGTGCGACTCTTCAACGTCAATATCAAAGACATGACTGATGTACATGCGACATGTTATTTGTTTTTATAGAGGAATTCCAAGCAGAGACGTCCACAATTACTTTGTTTATAATTCTGATATTGATCATTATTATAGAGGATTTTCACATTTTCACCAAAGTATCGGGCCAATTCTTTTGGTGGTTTCAACATTCCATAACTATCGAAATATTCCACAACATTATCATGTTTCTTGTAAGCTACCCAATGTGTACCAGAGTGATTTGAAGTATCCAAATTTATGATTGCACACTCGTCGCGATGACGCCATGGGCCGGTAGGTGGTAGAGTGTCTCGCATAAAAACACCTCGAAAATATGGTATTTTCAGTTGTTTGGCATACTTTATTATTTATGAATCGTACATGGATTTATTGGGTAGCTGAGCTAGAAGTTTTTTTGTTGTTTTATCAAAAATATTCCGAATCCTCGCGATGTCTTGCGTAGATACAAGCCCGAACCGATAGCCTCCATCGCTTTATTATGACGTCGATCTTCTTCCAGTTTCTTTGTGGCATTTTTAGCATCAATAACAGTCTTTGCGACTGCACCAGCTCCACCAGCCAAGGATCCTAGAGCTCCCAAAGCAGCAAAGATAGGAATCAGCGAAAAGATACCACCACTTTTCTTTTCCTAATCGAACGGTATGATTCTTGGTACTCGAATCTTTTTCTTGCCTCCAGCTTTCTTGATGGCAATTCTAGCTGCTCTAAGTGCAGCCAATGCAGATTTTTTCAAACCACTGCCTTTATGATCATCACTACTACTATTGGATTTTAAAAGAACATTTTTTATGAACTTTATAACATTGGCAAATGTTGGCCGCAGCAGACCAATGCCAAGCTTGCGATGTTTTTACTGACCCTCAAAATATTTCATCGGCTGCCTTGAATGATTACATTGATCAATATCCTCCGATGGCACAAGAATATCTAACACAATACTGGACAGGTGATGATAATATCGATAAAGTTTATGGTCCCGCGTACGATCCAAAAACATCGAAATGGTTCCTAAACAAGAGTGAACTGAATTTCCATCAGAGGACTGGAGATATACTTGTTGGGGGATATCGCTTTCGCGACACTCCAGGACTTTATCAATTGCTATTCTACAATGATCCGGCCTATGCTGAAGATGACCGAGCTCAATACAAGAAATTACTCACGCTCTCCAAGGTCCATCAGAATGCTCTCGGAAACATGAAGGGTTCGAGTAAATATAAATACAAGGAAATTATTCGACCAATGTTCAGATCCAAGACCGGTGGTCGCGGTTTGAAGATGATGACCTATAACACAGCCCTATTATCCAACAAAGATTTCGTTCACTACTCACGAATGGGCAACCTTCATTGAATTGCTGCGAGATCTTCAACAAGATTTTTTCTACCAACCTCTGCCTGGCTTCATTGACGAATACGATCCTGTGGTGAGCGCCTGCGGGGACTATGCCACCGTAACCCGAGCTGTTTGGGATGGCATCAAGGTGCTAACAGTGACCAAACATCATGTGCAATTTGATTTGATGGAAGAAGATGTCGTCGATATTTTGAGTGTTGAAGTGCAACTTTTATCACATCGAGTTAATATGATGAATGAATTGGACTTTTGTATATATTATAATAATCTTTTAGATACTGCAGCAGATTGGATTAGAAACAAACTGTATTGAGTGTGGAAGAAATTATATATGGATTTTGTAATGCTGCTAGTAGTATGTCAAGTAATGCACTTTTAGAATATCTTTATTATTGTAAAGATTGAATAATATCTGATTTGAATAAAAGACTTTAAAAATAATATTTTTTTTTCACCTATGTGATAAAACAAACAAATTTTTTCACATCATGTATATTCAGTAGTATAAAGTATAAACAAAAATTCAGTAACATAGTGTAGTAATAAAATAATTGAGTAGCATAGTACAATAATAAAAAATGGTTGTTTTTCATTTTTGTATGATATTTATGAAAGATGAAGGTATCACCAAAAATCGAATAATCTGTCTTTGCACTCTTACTCTTTTGAATCATAATGACCCCATGGTAATGTATCGAAAGAACCTGGTATCAAAAAACGTTTATCATCATATGGGCTTGGAGCAATTTTTGATTGTTCTATGCTAAAAACGTTGTGGGTGTATGAACGAATACAGCGTTGAGATACCGTTTTCTGCTGGAATTCTCTCAAACATTTTAAATAATCATCGAAACCAATATTTTATTCAACGACATTATTTTTTACTCCCTTGGCTTTTTTAGTAACCTTACCCCCTTGAACTTTATAAGTATACATTTTTGAACGTAACCCTATAAAATGAGTCACGATTCTTCCATTAGCCTCATCCTTCATCAAGCCTAGAAATTTTTTATCAGCTTGTGAAATACCATATTCATTATCCGACGCGAATTTGGAAATATCGGTTTTTATCACTTCTGCATACACATCATTACACTTCAGTTCATATGTAAAACTATCAGTATCCATGTATAACAATTTACAATTTTCAATAGTCATTTTTGGAAGCATAAATTCATAGTGGAAGTTGTACATGCATATTTTTGATAAATCTAAAATAGCCATTCCTACATACAGAGGCTTATCAAAGTCACTCGTAGCCAGAGTCCTCAATCGGGTATTTAAATCTATGTAGGACTTTAGCCACGCCGATTGTTTGAATTTCAAAATTTTGTGTATTTTCGTAAGTTTTAGTCCGTTGGCCAAACATTGTTTTAAATTTCTATTGTGTAGGATGTAGTCTTTTTTGTCGTAAAGTGTCGTCATCAGTTTGGGTAATTTTGAGCCGGGCGGTATGCGATGTTCCGTAGCTAATGGAAAGTCTTTATGTTGGTTGTGTAGCTCGCGAGGATATTCCAAGTCTACTTGCAGTATATACCCCTCAGGAGCATCGTCTGCAATAGACATAACATCGAAATTTTAAACGTTTTCCAACCATGAAAACCATCCATAGGGTAAACATTCCGACATTGCCCATCCATACAAATTATTGACATCTAAATACATGAGATATTTTGATGGGTCTTTTGGATCGAAATCTGGCATATACTTGTTGGCCTTCGAGTACCGACTGATACAAACTGAGATTCCGTCCCGTATGGCTTTCTCGATGAACATGATTTTGTCAACGTCATTCAATAATTCGAGATTACATTTGGTGTACTTGAGCATAGCATCCCAGGTATATCCAGGCATGGTATAATACCATGCTGGATCCAGTCCATGGGATGCCAAACATTTTTTTCGAAAATTCTCGAACACGTCAGCCAACAACAATACATCAGTTTTTAAATAAATGTCTGAATATTTCCCTAAATCAGAAATTTTGAATGCTTTCCATACGCTTTGAGCATGAGCATACTGTTCGTCTGAAATGTGTTCGTCATTTAATTTATTGTAAAAAGATTCTCTACATGTTAATTTAGTCTCGTTTAATTTTTCCAAACAGTCGATGTAATCGTATGGAAAAACACCATTCTTGGTGAGAAGACCGAATGTTTCTTCTTCCAAGTGATAAAACTCTTTTTTAATTATATTCAAGTCTTTTCGATCCATAGTAGAAGATAATTTATCCAAAGATGTTCCCATGAACCGAAAAGAGTCAATGAATCGAAATTTAATATCTGTGTCTTCGTCATGTAGAGTGAATGAGATGTATTTCTCCTTGTTGATTGGCAGTATGCTCATGCTGCCCTTTTTGCTCAGTTCTCTAATCATAAAATGGCTGTCATATCCAGTGAGATTATGGAACACGACAGGCACTACGAATAATTTCCGAAAATTCAAATTGCATGCTTGGTGTGCAAATCCACGGAATAACCCTGTGAAGTGATCGTGGTCTCGTACAATGATATCATTGCCTTTGAATACTTTCTCACAAATATGACAAATTTTAACTTCACACTTGTCAGGATTTTCAATCATCGGCACAATTGTTTTTATTTTGGATTGTACAATCTTGGCTATTCTTGACATTTCATTTGCGAACCAGTCCAAACAATCGTCACCTCGATGGCTATCGAAAAATGACAGAGAATCATCAAAGTCACACTTCAAATAATAGCCTGCACTGTAGGCCGCATGTTTTTGATATTTGGCCGTTTTGGATGAAACCATATTATCAATATGTTCCAATTGACATTCAAAGTCAGCATGAATGATAAATGGGGCTGTTTGTATGTGAAATTTTTGAATTCAATATGGTCATATTTTGGATATGAAATTTTACAATGATTTATTTGAGAACAAAGTGCCTCATGATTTTTGAATTTAGGTTCGCACTGAAAATAATTTAAGCATCTATCACAAATGAATGTTTTGCCATTGTGTTTATTCATCTGCTTTCTTAATAATCGAGATAAATCTTGAATCAAGCAATAATGGTATTCAATATCAGAATCATCATCATCATCATCAATCGGGAGAGCATCATAATCATTGATTTTTGGAAAATATTTATTTTGAATAAGTAGTAAATTGACATGTTCCTCAAGTTTATTTTTCGTGAGCTTGGCTGGTGCCACAGTGTAAAATGTTTCTTCCTTGACTATATTCAGCTCTAATATGTAAACGTTCACAGAAATGTTGTTTAATTTTTCGAATTTTGGAATTTGATTCAACGGCATGGGTATATCTAGATCTTCAGTTTCCAGAACTGTTGTATAATATGGGTATGCGGAAGTACGCTCTCTATTTATTTTTGTTGGATACAATGCGCTCACGATTGACCAATAAAAACAAGCCGAGTCTGAATTTTTTATATTCAAACAAGCTTTTTTCTTGAGAATATCTTGTGGCAATTTTATATAGGATGATCCATTTCCCATTTGAAATTTATTGATATTTATTTCCATTGAAATTATTTTTCGCAAAGCCCATCCAGAGTCACGTTCCTGAAATTCACTCAATTTATTGATAATTTTGTCACGAACATTATCGGAAAACCATTGCTGTAGATTCGTCGATACGTCCACAACCTCATTTTTGGTATTGAAGTATTTCAAATCAATAATTTATTCATCATCAGATTTTTTGACAAATTCTCCACAAAAATTGGTATTTATCTTCATGATTGGAAATTCCTTGATCAATTTTTTGATTTTAATTTTGAATAAAATGAAACAATCAGCCAAAAATTGCTCCAATTCCTTATGTATCAGATTTATGATGATACCTGTTTTAATTCTACTCGCGAAAGCAGATGTTACATCTCTCCACTGCACTCTATTTTTCAATTTGGGTTCCCATACCCCACCCTGTAAACCCTTGTATCGATTCTGAATAGAATTTCTGAAATGTTTGAAATGTCCTACGTTCATTTGAAGTTTTCTTAATACCCCAATGGATGAATTATTCCTTTGAATTTCTTTATTACAAAGTCTAATATATGTTCTCAAACGATTAAGCCAGATTTTTTCATCTCTACTGTTGAATTTATCAAATAAAATTTTCCTCAAATTCCGAATAACTACAACCAAATTATCCGATTTTTTAGTGATATCCATTTTTCAAAAAATAACACAAAAAATGTAAGAACAACTCACTGTTCAATTTTCAATTATTTCGAAAGATGCTGCTGGGTGTGGCTTCCCCACGTTGATTGTCCCCTTGGATATAAGGGAATATTTCCCTGGTATGAACTGCCCTATGTGGGGAGCATACACATCTGTCACCCTCGTCGGCAGGAAGACCACGGAATTTCCTAGTTCTATTAGGATCGCCTTTCCAAATTTCGTCTCAACCGCTTTCGCTCCTATGATAGAATGCGGCTCCCCGATCTTCAGATCACCGATCTTGATGACTGGCTTTCTCTCTACTAACGAAGCTGCGTTCAGCTGAGTTAGATCCATCTGAGTGGAGATAAGAAGATAAAAAGCAACAAAAATTTTCTCGTTGTGTGAAAATTGATAAATTGAAAATGCAGATAATTGACACTCTAATAAATTATTTTCAAAATAGAATTGAGAATAGAAATGATCACTTTGAATAAAAATAAGTACTTACTATTATTGTTATTCGGGATGCACACAAACGAGCACAGAAATATATAAAGGTTTGCGATGGTTGTTGCTGCTGCGTCTTCGATGAGAGCTGGAGTACAAGTGTCTGCTGCCGATGTGCGAATCAGTTTTATAATCAGAAACGGCTCACGTGCCTGATAACTGATTTTCCCAGACCTCAGCAGCCTCGTGTGCAGGAAAAAAACATGTTGATAAAAAACATCGAAGCGCATACACTGATAAACGCATTCATTTGGTGAAATGTGGTTTATTCAACAGGAAGCTTACATGCTTATCTGAACTGTTTGAAAAACACGTGCAGGAAGTTATCGAGGTTATCAGAGCGATAACAGGAAATGCTTAACCGCAATCGCACGAAGTTTTAGCGCTTATAAGCAGATATTCCAAACAAATGTAGATGAAAATTAAATCCATAACGATGGATATGATGCAATAAAACAAACTCGATATTCATATACTATTTATTAATAATTCATGGTTCCTCTACATTTCAAAAAATAATTACAACCGTAGCAATCGTGCTGTGAACTGACCGGTCCATCTACCTGGGTTCGAGAATCCGGTCTATTATAATGAATGAAACATGGTAAACGAATCCTCAACTCAAAATTACATTGATATTCGTTTGGTAATTTATGCCAAACATCCAACAATTCCCATGGTCTAGCATGTTGTATCAAATATTTGATTGGAGATTCTTTCAATTCATCTTTGGAAAAGTCTTGCAGTCTCTTCTCACCGTGTAGGAATGCTAGAACGGCCTCCATTATTGTACGATCAGCAGCAGCGATGTTCACAGTTTAAATGATTATATTTGATGATTGTTTTTTTGGTAATCCTCCTCATTTCCACTCTTCACAACAGAGATTGATTTGAATTGTCTTGTGCTGTGCAGGGTTCAATGCGTCGCAATGGGTATCTTGCTTGAGGTAAATTGCGTTTTGTGAAAACTCTATCCCAAACTTTCCTAGCATTTTCTTTATCTTCATATGCTTTGGATAATTATCGTACTAATCTACCGAATTCCTCGAGACTGCAACTGCATTCTTCCGTATCCAGTCCATATTGTTACTGAGATCGAATATGACTCCACCTATATCTCATCTAACATCGCAAACCTTTAAATTCCGGATATTATGTATGTTAATCTTCCTATAGATATTCCAACTTGAATAAGTCGAGTGGAAACACGAAGAACCTATCGTCTTAGAGCCCCCTGTCTCCCCACGCAGTCCCCCTAATATATCCATATCTGAAATGGCATATTTTCGGCAACTATGTATACGCGGCGGTTACTCGGAATATTTCAAACGTCCGGCAACAATGCACCAAACGAACGTACCGTTTAGATATCGCTGAAACGGATCTAGCTCGATTACGTCACGCAGCGCGCGCGCGCGGTCTCTCGTCGCCTCGATTTCCACCGTTAATTATATCATGTAGTGGTCGTGGCGATGATGTTACGTATCGGATTCATAGTCCGATGGTCTCGGGTTCAAATCCCGTCGTCGTCGAAGGCTTTTTTAATTAATTAATTGTTGGTGTTCTATGACGTAACGTGTTTCTCTTGAATTGTCGATTGGGTCGTCTGCCATGTCAGATATGACGATTGACACATCTGTCAATTGAAAAGTGTTCCATGTCATCTGTCATAATGTTCCATGTCAGATCTGACGTCAGAGAGAGAAAGCGGCAACGTTGTGACGTCACATCGTTGCAAGCTATCTCTCTCTGACGCATTAGCCTATGCGTTTCTCTCTCTAACACATGGTTTGCCCTATTCTGATAGTGGCGTTCTCCTAGTATATCTACTTTTAACATTTTCGATAATTGACAGAACGCCTTTCTATTCTGGGAATACCATGCCTCAATGATGGTAGAATGTCACATTGATCTTCTAACGATTATAGTTCTCCGTTTTGTGCTCTACAACAGGGTGAATCAACAAAAATCCAATCCGATTGATTCTAAACCAACCAGTATGAGTTCTCTGATGATAATTGGAGATTCAATTCAGCCTAGATGAACTCCCTCAACCTCGATCGAAGTTTATTGTCATTATTTTTTGTTATACAGGATGATTCGAAAACAGGGGTACTTCAACCACCCGTTTTTTAGTTCGAATAAGGGATAGTGTGTCATAAATATATTAAACATTGGTCAATGTAGAAAATGTCGCATAATCATTTCTTGTATACAGAGTAAGTAAAAAGATACAGTCCAAGTTACTCAGGAAAATGTGTGTTTTTTCAATGAATACCCTGTATTTCGAAAAGTAATCGGTTAATTTCCATTAATTACAATTGGACCACACCTACGTTCGAAACTTTCCACACTTAACGATGGAATATTTGAAGGATCTGACTATTGGGGTGTACCAAATAGATTTATCCCCATCTTATATTCAGGACAAACTCCAGAGGCAAGAAGAAGATACATTGGAATTGGACGTTTTGGAACAAGAAAGCCTCATAAGATTTCGTAAATTTTCTAGGTTCCAAAATGCAACAAAATATATGTTATGGATTGAATACATAACTGGATGACGACGATCCTCCCATTATAGGTTATTATTGTACCTGCAAATCCGTTTCAAGAACATTAGGCACTTGTGCTGATGTTGCAAGTGTTTTGTGGTTCTTAGGATATGCCAGATACCAGCATGATATTCATTCAATCACTTAATTTCCATTAATTTGTAACGGGAAGTTTTTCATCCCGTTACTTTCAGCTACCATTGCCCGTCCCATTGCTACGCCCATGGTACTAAAAATGTTGAGGTATTGTCTCCTGTCGGTCAGGTCAGAAACTACGGTATAATTAGCTCTCTTTCAAACCTGCGGTGCGCGGATAAGCCCTTCTTTTTCTGGAGAATCACGTGTTGACTGAAAGACGAGACGATCGGGATTCTTGACGAGGATTCGCTCTTTCTGGATGCAAATTTTGCAGGAAACACATCGTTCATTTTGAGTGCTTCTTTTTGGCTTTCTGGAGAAACATTTTCTAGAGGTGAGATGTTGAATTCACTAAATACACAATAAAATATCATATTAATTATGTATTACTGAAATTTTCCAATTTGTCTGCTTATTTTCAGGATATAATTACCTTTTCGGGTTGAGAAGTTAAGCTTGGTGAAAGCACGCCATTTTGTTTCATAAAAATGATAAAGTTTTGATTTCAAATTAAGATTATTTCGTTAATCATTGAATAGAATCAATTGATTTTATCTTAATTGTAATCAGCTAATTGATTAAAAGTACGGAGATATCGTATTTTTCATATATCTAGTTTTTTTTCTTGATCATTACGATTGCCGGTATCTGGTGTGATCATTTTTTTTAAAGCGTGCTGAAGGCTGAGAAACTTCCTTTTCTGTTTTTTTTACTTCGTAGATAAATCTAGAAGATACTAGTGAGGAAACGAAAGGTTTGAAATACTCTCTGATGTAAGAGAATAGACTGGTGCAGAATTATCTGACCATTTTCAAGGAACAGGAAGCTAAACATTGGTAACCAGGATCATCGAGGAATTTGAGCTCAGGTGAGTGATGCATTGTTATATTCAGTAAAATAAATCAGATAGTGCATAACCTCACTTGTGCTTTCCTTTCTCACCTCGAGAATTGGTTACACTGTTTTCTTTCTTTCCTGTAGTTATTCAGTAAGATAAGCAAATAAATTGGAAATTATAATTTCATCACTTTCCTTACTTTAGTGAATAAAACATCTCACAACTCATCAAGGTAGCCTCAGGATTCTCGATTGTTTTCTTAAAGAAGAAGCATCCATTTTCGTTTCTTATCTCAAGATTTCTTTCCTTTTTGACAATTAGTATACAATTATGTATTTGATATCAATCTGATTTTCCAGATCAAGATTGGTATATCAAATTTCCAAATTAAGATTGGCCATAAGTCAGCAAATTTTCTTTGTCTTTGAAAACAACATTTCGGATTTTCTTTGTCTTTAAAAATGAACATTGTCATCATATGATTGAATAGACCTACAGTTGATTTTATTTGGTATTGACTTATTTCTTTAATTGAGGAATTGATGAGATTGTGATTACTTGAACCCAAAGGTTCCATTGTCTTCTCTCTTCTGTGGTAACACCATACTGCTGTAAAATTGTCTGCACAGGAACATCTGATACTATCAAGGAGGACTATATCTGGGATGAGAAAGAGCCACTGAAGTAGTCGAATCAACCTTCTTTGCTGAGACCTGATTTTTACAAGATACTCCCTACCTAATATCGAAAGGACCACTGAATCACATGAGAGGCTGCTAGAACCTCTTCTTGAGATCTCATCGTTGGTGTTGGAGAAAGTCCTGAGCAGGACAATAGGTATTAGAAATCATCAGGAGGAATACGACTGAGTAAGTGAGCTCCCAAAATCCTGTTCACGAACCAGCAAGTACAGTCAGACAGAAGAAACCTTGTTAACCCAGGATGAGCACCTCTTCGATTTTGTGAAACAAATTTCATTGATTCTCCTCAATCAAAGATCATAGACTAACTTTGTTGTTCCATTATCTCCATTGATATTGTTCATTCAATTTTTTTTAGATTATATTTACACATTCACCAAGTAGTTAATTTCAGACAAAGCTTATATCCACTTTGTGAATTCCCAAAACTTCAATTTGTTATTTTCATTATTATTTACTGTCACAATCATTCTAAATTCTTGTTAGTATATACATTAATGGAATTAATTTGTTTTATTTTCTATCTGAGAATACACCACCACTGTGAGAATTTCTTACTTTAGAGAAAGACATCAGCTCTCTTGATAATATTTTTTTTGGCATCTTTTAGGTAAAAAGATCCTGGCGCCCACTATTTCTCTCGGAATATAGTATCTTTATCTTCAATAAGAAAAAGGAATTCTCACAGAAAATCCTTACCCACAACCCTCCCGTAACAATCTGAACAGCCCAAAGGTAAGAGCAATAAAAGCTATATAAACCCCTTTTATATATTCAAAACAAAAAAAAATATATAGAAAAAGTAGTTTACACAAATGGTGCCCAAAAACGTGGGGCCCCGATTTTTCTGACTTAAATATTCAGTTCTGAAAAATTCCCTCACCTTCCCTGAAATATCTGGTGGTATTCTCTCATAGAAAATTCTATCTGGTGAAATGCTTGCTGATTTATCTCATCTATCTTTATATATACTCTTTCTTTGATTTATCTCTATCATAATTGATTTTGATTCTTGTTTTCTCATAACTAATAAATGATGGCCACTTTCAAGATAAACCCTGGCTATTTGAAAGTCCATGAACTGGATTATGAACTGTCTATCAGAGGTTTGGCAATAACTGGTGATGTTGAAAAGAAAAGGAAAATTTTCAGAGGTCTCTTGAGTCAAGAAAGCGCAAATCGTAGTTTTTCTGGTTTAGCTGAACAACATAATTTTGAAGGAGAAAAGGCGAACATATTAAGTACCTTGAATGAATTATCTGAAAAGATTAATAACTTCTCTGGAACTACATCTGACATAGAATACAAACGCCTTCTGTCTCGTTTGACTCATGTTTCTGGTAGAATAAGTAGGGTTGTAACGGAAGAAGATGAACAAGAAACGGAAAGAAAGAATTGGCTTTTGAAACTTTTGACTATGGAAGGAAATTTCTCCAATCAACTCCACACCAATTGAACCAGAAGTTCAAAATTTATCTTCACACTTTCCCTTGAGTAAACCTGTTTCCACATACAAATGGAATCTTCATTTTACTGGTACGAATCAGAAGGAGTCTTTAATATCTTTTCTTGAAAAAGTGGAGTCTTTAAGAATAGCTAGAGGTGTCTCTAAGCAGGATTTGTTCATCTCAGCAGGTGACTTATTCACATCGAATGCCTGGACTTGGTATAATAATAATAGGGCTAAATTCAGATCATGGGACGAACTTGTAACCAAACTAATAGAAGATTTCTTGCCTTATCATTATGATGATGATTTACGTGATGAAATTAGAAACAGAACCATGGGGCAAAATGAAAGAGTATCTTTATTCATAAATTCCATGGAAGGCCTTTTCAATAGACTCACAGTCAAACCAGATGAGAAAACAATTGTCAATGCAATTAGGAAAAACTTATTACCTAATTATGTCTCTAAACTTGCACTATATGATATCGATACCTTGTCTGACTTATCCAAATACTGCAAAAGACTTGAAGAGTCACACATGTGGTCTAGTAGGTATAAACCCCCTCCAACTCGTGAGGCTGGTTTATTTGAACCAGATCTTAGTTATTTTGCATTTGAGGCTGGGCCATCTCTCAACTCTAGTAGGAACACCTTCAATAGTTCTAGGAATGTTTCGGCTATTACCTCGTCTTCCTCAGGATCCTCTTGTTGGAATTGTGGAATGAATGGACATGTCTATAATGAGTGCCGTAAACCTAGGGTGATTTTCTGTTATGGTTGTGGAATGAAGGGTGTTATTAAATCTAGATGCACTGCCTGCTCAAAAAACGAAGAACATGGTGCCGTGAGTCTGGACACCGTCACCAGTATTTCCCCAAGTCCAGAACAACAATCCAAAAAGGGCAAAGTCAAGGGAGAAGGAAAGAAATCATCCTCTCAAGGTCCATCTCCTCAGTAAAATCCTCTCAGGCGGTTCCTTCGACTTCCAAGACAGAGTGGAAAAGTTGGTTGAAATTTGTCGAAAATTTACTATCTGTTAGTAGGCAATATCCCTCAAAATCCATTTGTCCCGTATTTCTTAAAAAAAATGGTGATGATCGTCCATACCTTGAGATAAATATTTTTGGAATGAGTGTCTTAGCTTTGGTCGATAGTGGCAGTAATGCATCCATATTGGGAGCGTCTGGTTACTCTATCCTGAAAAATATGAATATTCCCATTTCTTCTGAGAATTTTATATGTGTGACAACAGCTGAGATTTCCTAGGTCATGTTACCATTCCTGTTACCTTGAATGATGTCAGTAAGAATTTTAAATTTCTAGTTATACCTTCAATTACCCAAACCCTTATATTGGGTGTTGACTTTCTCAAGTGTTTCAAGATTGAAGTTAATTTTGACAATTCTTCCTTTAAAACTAACTCACTATCTATATCTGCGGTGAATACAATACAGGATGTATCGGTTCTCACAGAGCAAGAACAGGCAAGTTTGAAAAATATAATTACCTTGTTTCAAGTATAGCAGTTAAAGTTGAGAAAAATAATTTTCTGGCTATACTGTGCGAACGGTTAGCTCATATAGTCAGGGCAAAAGGTCGTGGTTCAATTACTTACTTAATCTTATATAGCCAATCAAAAATATTTGCAAGTGGCAAAAGAAAAAAGGTTATACCAGGGATGATCTTAAATGGACGCCATCTACAGCAAAATTAAAGTTTAACAAACCTATTTTCTTAAGCCAGTCTCTGTAGATAGAATCTGCAAATGCCTAAGGATAGGATAACAAATAAAAATACAATTTAAATTCAATTTTTACTGACACTCAGATATTCTAGGTACTTACGATTTTTAAATCATTGAATTCCTTCCATGCATATAAATAATGAAAATAGTGTTTTATCACTAGGAATAATTATGCATTAGATATCCCTTATATTTGAATATTTCTGATTTTAAATTGAATATTTCTGATTTTAAATTGAATGCATTCAATTTGCACAATAGAAATACTTCTGATTAGATATATAATACGATTTCACATTTAAAGATAATTATATCAAAAATAAATCAATTTCCCAGATTGAATTGGTAAGATACCTTGTCAGTAAAATTTGGTGAAGAACAAATTATGAAACCCTGGTGGAGCAGCATCCCATCTTGAAGATGTAGGTTGTAAGACACCCACTTCATAATAACTTTCCAGTATCCAGCTCCATTAGTGGAAATGGGAGTGACATCCATCTCAGATTTCCGAGACTACGAGCCCTTGGATACAGCAACAACAACCTAATTATGCTTAGTCCAGCCAGTGCATTTGAATAAAATGGAATCTCTTGTCACAGGAACATAAAAACTTATCAATAGGTACAGACTTACTATGAAGACTGTTTCACAAAAATTTGCAGATTAACCTCACATGAGGTTCACATTAGCCTCTTGATAGGTACCAAGATGGAGGCATCAAGTAGCAAGCAATT
The DNA here is from genome assembly GCA_029955515.1 of Chrysomela aeneicollis. Classification (NCBI taxonomy): domain Eukaryota; kingdom Metazoa; phylum Arthropoda; class Insecta; order Coleoptera; family Chrysomelidae; genus Chrysomela; species Chrysomela aeneicollis. The sequence continues at coordinate 1,423,665 of JARUHQ010000031.1, read as the reverse complement.
ATCAAACAAGTCGCAAGCAATTATCGAGAAAGTAGCAAGCAATCATCAAGAAGGTACCAAACAATTATCAAGAAAGTACAATGCAATCATCAAGAAAGTACAAAGCAATCCTGGCAGAACTATAGCACAAAAAAATAAAAAACCACGCTGTAGTACTATACCCCTTATCTTGATAGATATACAGTTCAATACTATGGATTATGGACAGATTCCATAATATAATTTTCTACACAATGAGAATTTAATATCAAATCTAATAATTACCATTTATCTGATGTTTATGATCGAAATTCGTGGATTTTCAGAAATGGCGTTTTTAAGAAATCTCACACATGTTCACTTGTTGAATGCCAGGAACAGAAAGGAACGATTTCAGCACCTTCTTTCAGTTCTTCAGTTCATGCTAAAGTTCACTTGTCAATCAGTCAAATTAGCACTTGTTTCAAGGCACAAATCAAACATTATCAGATTTTAATATTCACATTCATGAAATCACTTCCGTTTGACTGATACTGATATAAATACTCTTGAATACAATGTCAAGGACACAAAGTGAACTTGGCGCTAATCTTCGCAGTGAAATTTGAAAAGAAAGAAGAATTACTGAGATCATACCTTTGCATTCAAAGTGACATTTGATATGAATGTTAACCAACAAATTTTCATCTATAATTCCCAACGTAAACAAACAGAATAATTATGGATTCAAAACCAATAACTTGAAATCAAGCAGGTAAGTTAGTATGAGCACTACAGGGTGTCTTCCACTTCCAGCGACTCGTAGCCTCACGAAATCTGAAACACATAACCACAACAAATGCTACCAGTATTATATGAAACAAAGTTGGTGACAATTAAAGTTGAGATGGAAATTCAAATTGTTCCGCAAAATACCTGGTATTGACAATATTCCATAGAAAAAGTAACATTTACAAAATGTGGATGTTACACAAGAAATTGGGCCCAAAAACAGAATTGGTAAAACGAATCTCCTCTCACACCGGATAGATACTGGCGATGCAAGACCTTGTAAGCAGAGAAAATATCCCTTGTCTCACAATATGCAATCTCACTTGGAAAAACAAGTTGATGAAATGCTTCAAATGGGTGTTATTCAGCCCTCACACAGTAGTTGGTGTAGTCCATTGTGGTTGGTCAAGAAAAGTAGTGGTGATTATAGAGTATGCTTTGATGGTAGGAAAATCAATGAACTGACGATAAACAGAGATGCTTATCCATTACCCTTAATGTCAATTTTGTCAAATGTCACTTTTGTCGCCCCTCCTTGAAGTTTTTAGGCTATCTGGTCGATGAGCACGGACTCAGGACTGATCCAGAAAAGGTATCTGCTGTCGTGAATTTTCCTACTCCAAAGAATACTACTCAAATCAGACGCCTCATTGGACTGGTCAGTTATTATCGAAGGTTTATCAAAAACTTTTCTTCCTTATCAAGTCCTATTACTGCTCTACTTCATGGTCGTAAGAAAGGGCAAGCAATTGTTTGGACACCTGAGGCTGATAAAGCGTTTCAAGGAATCAAGGAAGCCTTGACCACAGCTCCAGTGCTAGCTAGTCCTGATTTCTCAAAACCATTTTCTATCATGTGTGATGCGTCGGACACTGGGGTAGGTGCCGTTATCTTCCAGGAAGAAAATGGAGCAGAACATCCCATTGCATACACCAGCAAGATGTTGAATAAATGTGAAAGGAAATACACCACTACAGAGAAAGAACTCATTGCTGTTATCCATGGGATTGAAAAGTTCAGATATTTTGTCGAGGGTAAACATTTCACGGTCTTTACTGATCATAGTTCTCTTGTCTGGTTGAAAAATGTGAAAGATCCTTTTCCGAGGTTATCTCGTTGGATGGTTAAGCTGTCTCAATACCAATATACCATCAAACACAAGCTTGGAGCTCAAAATTCTGTGGCAGATTCCTTATCTCGTACTTATGAAGTTGCTCTGCTGGATTTATCTACCTTGAAGCCTGATGACTGGTACCTCAGTATGATTGAACAGGTTCAGAATAATCCTGACTCATATTCCTCTTACCGGGTCGAAAACGGTGTCTTGTATAAACACATTTTTCGCCGACTTGGTATTGAAGGAAATGCCTCAGATTGGAAGATTGCTGCTAATCGAATGGAAATTCTGAGAACCTTTCATGACCATAAAACTGCCTCTCACTTTGGTGTATCCAAGACCTTGGCTAGAGTTTCTCTTAGGACCTTATCCAAGATCAAAAAATGGTAACCAGTATCTTTTGGTTGTGGTCGATTGGTTTACGAAATTCGTTTTGGTTCATGCCATGCCGAATGTTACCTCAAAGTCTATCATAAAATTTCTTGAGAATCAAGTTTTCCTCATATTCGGTGTACCTCAGGTCTTCGCTTGCGACAATGCTAAAGTTTTCACCAGCAAGGAATTCAAGGGATTCGTGGAAAGGTACTCTGTTCAGAAAATTTGGTACAATGCAAGGTACCATGCACAAATAAATCATACTGAACGAGTCAACAAGAGCATAGTTAGTGCTATTCGTTGTTATGTTCATGAGAATCATAAGACTTGGGATCAGGAAGTTTATAAGGTTGCTCAGGCCATTAGACTCTCCAAACATGATGTCACCCAATATCCTCCTTCATTTTTAGTGTTTGCTAGGAACGTTCCAGTTTCTGGAGATTATTATGGAAAGATTGAGGAAAATGCCAGGAATGTAGTCTCTATTGGGGAAAAGGTTCACAACCTAAAAGATTCGCAGGAATTGCCCGAATTATTTGAGGATGTTCGAAAGAAATTGTACCGTTCCTATGTTCAAAACTCAAAGAGATATAATTTGAGAAGACATCCTGTGCAGTATCATGTGGGTGACTTTGTTTGGAAAAAGAACTATGTCTTATCCAAGACAGTAAACAATTTTTCTGCCAAACTTGCCCCAAAGTACGTCCCTTGCATTGTCCATAAAGTAATTTTCCCCTCTAGTGTATAACTTAAAGGACAGAAGTGGTGCAGACCTAGGAAATTGGCATGTCAAGGACATCAAACCCGACGTGACAACTAGTTCTGACCAGGAATCAGACCTGGAGGAAGAGGAAGGCTTGGTGACATAATTGTATCCAAGATATTGAATGCCTTTCTTCTCTGATCTAGCTGAGCACTATTTCCTATGTTTTTTCTCTTTATTCTGATCCTCTTATTTATCTAATTATCTTATCTTTCATTTCCTTTCTCTTTGGCTGTGCTGAGTCCGGCCTAAGAATTTCTCAGTAGGAATTGACCTTCCTGGCGGTAAAAGTCCGACCAAATTGGCAAGAGATTTGTGGATAACTATTTCGTCATCGGCTTTTGTCAAACATTGAACTAATGTCAAGCTTTTCTTCAATCCAATCTGCCGTGCAGTCTATCTTTAACTCAATTTTTTTTTCTTCGTGAACAATCACGAATTTACCTTAGCCTGTTTTCTTTTTCAAGTTACGTGAAACACTGTCTTATTAGGGTGAAAGACCCCATTTCTTGAAAATTTATGAATTTACCTTGTAGCTATTTTTCAATTATCTTGTTTGAGTGAAATACCTCATATCTTGGAAAATAGTGAATCTGTCAAATGGCTTAACTTTTCGAGTATCTTGTACTTTGAGTAAGAGAATAATTTTTTGAGCAATTATTGACATTGTATTATCTTTAGATTATTGATGAATAATCAGACAATCATAGGCTTGACAAAATCCGAATACGACGAAATAATATGCTATATTAGTGGTAGATGCGAAGTAGATACATTTAATTTTCATGATTTCGAAGTTGAGTGAAATTTTAGGTGTCTTCAACACAACTTGTTGATATCTTCTTGATTAGATCTCATGAAAATCTAGTATTGTATTTTTCACAACTTTCATATCACAACACTAACATCTAGTTGAATTTCAGTCACCACTACAATATCTCGATCTCTATTATTTTTTTACATCTTATTTATATCTTACCTATTTCTTTTCTCTATCTCACTTATCTCTCCTTCATTTTTTAATTTCAATTCAAGTCATTTTTTTGTGTTAAGGGCTAAAATCGATTGGTAGTAGGCTTTGGAGTGCACTCTTGTAATGTTAAACAGGGAATATGTGACTTGGTGGGATGGTTTAAGTCAGTGCCAAGCATATGGAGTGCACATACATCTGGTTTATCATATACAGGGTGACCTGCTGGAATCGAAACTGGGGTCAGATGGACTTGAGTTGATTTTTTTTTCTTTCCTTCTTCTCTGTATTCTCGATTTGTCTTTGGGCAGGTTGGTAGTGGGCCTTGGAGTGCATTCGGTTTCTGGTACATTAACTGAGAGTGTGTGACTTAATGGAGAATTATCGTTTCGCATTAGGCTTTGGAGTGCACATATTTTCGGGGACTTATTAGAAATTGAGTGACCCACTGGAATTTTGCTCAGGTCTTAGTTGGAATCAGAACATCATTTCTCTTTATTTCCCTTTGTTCTTTCTCCCTTCAATTTATTCTGATTATTCTGATGTGTCTTTGAGTGGTGTGTTGTTCCGAAAGCCTCATGACCTGATTAGATGTCTTTTTTTTTCTTAGTGAAGTCGTTTCGAATATTCTCATTGTCCATATTTTCTTGAGATTTTCTTAAGGGCAAAATCAGTTAGGGTATGGAGTTTTCTGGAGTAAATGCTCCAGTCACTGTAAGTCGTTTATCAGTTTAAATTTCATGTTTTCAATCGGCAGTATGGACTTCAGTATGGACACTTGTGGTTTTGGGAATAGCTTAATCAATTTTTTTTTATATAGGGACCTGATTGAGTGGGTGTGGGCCTGGTTTATTTGGACTTCTTTTGATGGAAAAATTGCAGGAGGGGAGAGTATTGGGGGGTGAGATGTGGACCCGGTAGACTTCACCTACGGGGAACTATCCACAGCGTCTGTGTCTCACTACTGTGCTCTCTTTGGGTTCTGTGGATTTGTCTCATTTGAGGATTGGCTCACAGTACTCAGTTAAGGAACAATCCCGCTTTAGAGTTTTTTTTTGCCCGACTTGGCTTCACCAGTCGCTTCAGCTGGTATACTTTTATACCCCAAGTGAGGTGGCATTTGGTATTTTTTCATTTTAATCATTTCCGTTTTTTTTTATACCACCGGTGAACTTTGTGATACTGCTGGGATATCTGTCTGGGGCATGACGCTGCGGGTGATACCATGGAATCCTGGATGCGAGTGGCTGATGGATTGTTCAACGGCGCAGCATTTACATATTGCAGCGAAAAGAACATCCTGACAAGGTTTTCATGGTGTCATCTGTGCGTTGTGGTTTGGATGGAGAGGCCCAGTCCTCACAAAGGTCACCCTACCACATGTTAATGTACAGCATAGTGGTTTGGTAGATATTTTTTTTCTTTTCTGAATTCAGTTATAGTTCTAATTGGTGGTTTCACTTTTCTCGTCAATCATTCCTCAACTCTTTGATTTCTTTTCTCCTCTGAATGACTTTACCAACAGTTGCTGAGATCCTCACATTTGTTTTTTTTTTCTTTCTGAGATCTATGCATTATAAAAAAAAATTCTTCAACTATGGTTTCGAATTTTTTTCCTCGAGTAAGGGGGTGGTGTAACGGGAAGTTTTTCATCCCGTTACTTTCAGCTACCATTGCCCGTCCCATTGCTACGCCCATGATACTAAAAATGTTGAGGTATTGTCTCCTGTCGGTCAGGTCGGAAACTACGGTATAATTGGCTCTGTTTCAAACCTGCGGTGCGCGGATAAGCCCTTCTTTTTCTGGAGAATCACGTGTTGACTGAAAGACGAGACGATCGGGATTCTTGACGAGGATTCGCTCTTTTTGGATGCAAATTTTGCAGGAAGCACATCGTTCATTTTGAGTGCTTCTTTTTGGCTTTCTGGAGAAACTTTTTCTAGAGGTGAGATGATGAATTCACTAAATACACAATAAAATGTCATATTAATTATGTATTACTGAAATTTTCCAATTTGTCTACTTATTTTCAGGATATAATTACCTTTTCGGGTTGAGAAGTTAAGCTTGGTGAAAGCACGCCATTTTGTTTCATAAAAATGATAAAGTTTTGATTTCAAATTAAGATTATTTCGTTAATCATTGAATAGAATCAATTGATTTTATCTTAATTGTAATCAGCTAATTGATTAAAAGTACGGAGATATCGTATTTTTCATATATCTAGTTTTTTTTCTTGATCATTACGATTGCCGGTATCTGGTGTGATCATTTTTTTTAATGCGTGCTGAAGGCTGAGAAACTTCCTTTTCTGTTTTTTTTTACTTCGTAGATAAATCTAAAAGATACTAGTGAGGAAACGAAAGGTTTGAAATACTTTCTGATGTAAGAGAACAGACTGGTGCAGAATTATCTGACCATTTTCAAGGAACAGGAAGCTAAACATTGTTAACCAGGATCATCGAGGAATTTGAGCTCAGGTGAGTGATGCATTGTTATATTCAGTAAAATAAATCAGATAGTGCATAACCTCACCTGTGCTTTCCTTTCTCACCTCGAGAATTGGTTACACTGTTTTCTTTCTTTCCTGTAGTTATTCAGTAAGATAAGCAAATAAATTGGAAATTATAATTTCATCACTTTCCTTACTTTAGTGAATAAAACATCTCACAACTCATCAAGGTAGCCTCAGGATTCTCGATTGTTTTCTTGAAGAAGGAGCATCAATTTTCGTTTCTTATCTCAAGATGTCTTTCCTTTTTGACAATTAGTATACAATTATGTATTTGATATCAATCTGATTTTCCAGATTAAGATTGGTATATCAAATTTCCTAATTAAGATTGGCCATAAGTCAGCAAATTTTCTTTGTCTTTGAAAACAACATTTCGGATTTTCTTTGTCTTTAAAAATTAACATTGTCATCATATGATTGAATAGACCTACAGTTGATTTTATTTGGTATTGACTTATTTCTTTAATTGAGGAATTGATGAGATTGTGATTACTTGAACCCAAAGGTTCCATTGTCTTCTCTCTTCTGTGGTAACACCATACTGCTGTGAAATTGTCTGCATAGGAACATCTGATACTATCAAGGACTATATCTGGGATGAGACAGAGCCACTGAAGTAGTCGAATCAACCTTCTTTGCTGAGACCTGATTTTCACAAGATACTCCCTACCTAATATCGAAAGGACCACTGAATCACATGAGAGGCTGCTAGAACCTCTTCTTGAGATCTCATCGTTGGTGTTGGAGAAAGTCCTGATCAGGACAATAGGTATTAGAAATCATCAGGAGGAATACGACTGAGTAAGTGAGCTCCCAAAATCCTGTTCACGAACCAGCAAGTACAGTCAGACAGAAGAAACCTTGTTAACCCAGAATGAGCACCTCTTCGATTTTGTGAAACAAATTTCATTGATTCTCCTCAATCAAAGATCATAGACTAACTTTGTTGTTCCATTATCTCCATTGATATTGTTCATTCAATTTTTTTTAGATTATATTTACACATTCACCAAGTAGTGAATTTCAGACAAAGCTTATATCCACTTTGTGTCACAATCATTCTAAATTCTTGTTAGTATATACAGTAATGGAATTAATTTGTTTTATTTTCTATCTGAGAATACACCACTACTGTGAGAATTTCTTACTTTAGAGAAAGACATCAGCTCTCTTGATTATTTTTTTTTGGCATCTTTTTTGGTAAAAAGATCCTGGCGCCCACTATTTCTCTCGGAATATAGTATCTTTATCTTCAATAAGAAAAAGGAATTCTCACAGAAAATCCTTACCCACAACCCTCCCGTAACAATCTGAGCAGCCCAAAGGCAAGAGCAATAAAAGCTATATAAACCCCTTTTATATATTCAAAACAAAAAAAAATATAGAAAAAGTAGTTTACAAACTTTTTGTATTATGTAAGATTTGAGTAATCCAAGATATTGTCACCAATATCAGCATGGGTCTCTGGACTCGTTTGTCGGCTACTTACTTTTGAATGTTCTCATTTTATTGGTATACCCACACTCTATCGGACCTATTTTAGCAATTCTTCTTGTCGAAAAATATTCGGGGTTGAGTAGGGCAAAACCTATTCCATGAAAACTATACCTTACATATTATACATGCCCCAGTAAACCAAAATATGTGTCTGAAACATTTCTTAAACCCATCATTTTCCATTTGAAATGTTTCGTCTTTTGACTCAGACACGTTCCTGAAACATTGCAGAAACCAGAAATGTGTAACGTTTTTATTTTCTCAGTATATATATATAAACGTTACTCGGTTTTAACTTTACTATTAAAACAATAAAATGATTTATTTCTACATTTAATTGAAGCTCAAACTTCATATAATTCATTAAGTGCACCCATAGAAGCAACACCTTGTATGTAGGTCTCCTGTCTCACCCTGTATTCTATCAAAACATTCGATTCCTTGAAATCTGATTATCTGTAACAGTAAGATAGAGTAGTTTAATAACAATTTTACAGCAAAACCTGAATAGGAAGTTTATATAAGTATATATAATAATATTCTTTCTACCTATCTAATGGTTCTCAGCAAAAATTAAAAAAAAAAAGTTTTTTTAAATTTTGGTTTAGTTAGGGTTCATACGTAATCTGCTGTTTTCTTCTTTATTGGATTTGGCAAGGAATGGAAATATACAGTAGTTTTACTGAATTCATTAATTGAAATATTAAATTTTGATTTTTTAATTGAATCAGTTTTCAGAACTGATATTCAATATCACAGATGAAGAAACTATTTTCTTTTTTGAAGCAGAGAGATATTCTCTTATATTGTTTAGTGAGTTCAAGGTGACGATCTTGACTCCGTTTTCTCTTGTAGTTGAAATATGCTCAACTGAGATTTAGTTTCATTTATATTTGATAAACGATAAATAGTTTGACATCAACCCAGATGGTGAAATTTGATTTATTGATTTTGATTTAAAGATTCTTGAGTAAGAATCACATATTTTGTTTGGTTGTATGAGATATACAATATTCATTTGAAATTTGAGACATATGACTTTGAAATTTCATGACCGAAATTATTTTTTTACCAATGAAATATAACACTGTCTTGCATTGTTTTCGTAGTAAATACTGGGTGAGACGGTAGGCAGATATACAGAGTGTGGTTCAGTTCTGTACTAATTTTGGTAAAATTTTTGGCAAAATGGACTTAGATAAATTCAGAGTCAATCATTTAATGGACTATGAACTTGAATATGAACTGGCTATTCGTAGAGTTCTAACTACACGTGTTGTTTCTGATAAACGGAAAATGTTGAAAAGACTTTTGGATAGAGAGCAAGTGAACCCTGATAGTACAGTAGATTTGAATAACTATGATTTTGATTTTCTCAAAGAGCAAAATGAGATCAATAAAACTTTCACTCAGATTGCTGCTAACATTATTGATTTTGCTGATATTGGTGATCCCAATGATAATCTTTTTCAGAGAACAAAGTCTAGGCTCAGTCATATTACTAATAGAATAAATAGGCTAGGAAAGTTTTTGTTGATTGAAGGAAAAGTAGCCCTTAATCAAGTTGATGAGTTGAAAATGTTCAAATCAGAAGCTTTTGCAACCTCCTTGACATTAGAAGCAGATCTTCATGCTAATATCAAAGAACATGAAATAACAGTTATTAATAATGATGCAACAACCCCAGCGGTAAATATTCCACCTCAGGTAGTGAGTTGTTCTAGAAATAATGTTCCTATTTCAACTTGGGGTATCAAATTCAGTGGAGATCCTAGAACTTTTTATGAATTTTTAGAACGTATTACTGAATTAGCTCAGTCACGAAGAGTATCAGAAAGTAACTTATTTGATTCAGCAGTTGAACTATTTGAAGGAGATGCCTTTGTATGGTTTCGAAGTGTCAAATCATCGGTACAAAATTGGAGTTCACTTGTTGCTCTTCTCAAGAGAGACTTTCTACATTCAAATATTGATGAAGAAATCTGGGACCAAGTAAAGAAGCGGAAACAAAAAAAGAACGAACCAGTCGCCATCTATATTGCGCATATTGATGCACTACTCAACAGACTTTCCCATACCCCTGCAGAAGTCACGAAAATCAAATATTTGAGGCAGAACCTCCTGCCTGAGTTCATTGGTCAATTGGCTCTCATAGAGATTAACACTATTTCGGATTTTTCTTCATACTGTAGAAAGTTGGAAGAGGCAAACTATCTCAAAAGTAAGAATACTCCTAGTTATTAGGTTTCTAAACTCTCTGGACAAGATTCAAGTAGAAGAGGTGACTCGAGAAATTATTCAGGAAATAATTTTCAGAATAAAAATGTTAGGAGAACTTTTACTAACAATAATCAGAACAATAGTTTCAGATCTAATCCATCTACCTCTAGACAAGATAATAACAGTTCAATTTCGAATAAACGAGATAACAAGTCTTCTAAAGAAAGTAAAAATGTAGTTTGTTGGAACTGTAATTTAGCAAACCATTTATTTCATGATTGCAAAGCTAAGCGAAAAGTTTTTTGTTTTAAATGTGGGTTGCCAGAAGTCAAATCCGCAACTTGTACAAAGTGTTCAGGAGCAAAAAACGAATGAGGAGAGATTTGTTTTGTGACCAACAAAATCTCAGTTCCCACCAGGTCACTAATATTAATGGTAGAATTTCGAAAAATAGTACAGTGAAAATTTTAGAAGATAGTCGAAATAATTCAAAGTCAGAATATTTGTCTAACACCAGTATTGATCATCTACAACCAGAGAGTGATTCAAATTTAAATATTTTTCCAGTTTTTGTGAATAAACCATTAGACAACCGTCCATATATAAAACTAAAACTGATTGATCAGGATATAACAGTTTTATTTGACAGTGGTGCTAATGCATCTATAGTTGGTTCTAGTGGTTTAAGTATTTTGGATGACCTTAATTTGAAAATAATCAAGTCCTCACATAAACATGTCAGTACCGCAGATGGTACTCATAAGGATGTGAAAGGTACGGTTGATTTACCTATTGTAGTTGAAGATTCATGTCAAGTAATTAATGCTCTTGTTGTTCCTTCATTACCACAAGCGTTTATTTTCGGAGTAGATTTTGCCAAGCAATTTAATATTTGTGTGGATTTTAAGGATAATACCTGGCAAGTACAATCTGGTAAGGCTATCATAGACGTAGTAGATAAATCAAATGGTTCAACAGTTATGCCAACTTTGTGGTCATTAGATGAGCTTTCAATAGACGAACGAACTCAGGCAGAGGCTGTCATCAAATCATTTGATAAAATCAATAGCAAAAACAGATTGGGACGTACGAACAAAATTAACCTCACTATTGACACAGGTGATGCCCCCCCTTTTCGTAAGAGACCTTTTGTCTTATCTCCATACATGCACAATATCTTGAACAAAGAACTCGATGAAATGTTGGATCTTGGAGTTATTGAGCCGTCAAATAGTCCTTATTGTTCCCCAGTTCTTTTAGTGAAAAAGAAAAATGATGAGTATAGATTTTGTTTCGATGGAAGGCCTCTAAATGCAATAACTAAACATGATAGTTATCCACTTCCAAACATAGAAAGGATTTTAGCTTCACTTAGAGATGCCCAGTACGTTTCTTCAATTGATCTACGAAAAGCATTCTGGCAAGTACCTTTAGATCCCAGTTCTAGGGAAAAAACGGCATTTAGCGTTATAGGTAGGGGACAATTTCAATTTGTAACCATGCCGTTCGGACTTTCAAATGCCGTGCAAACGCAACAACGCTTGGTTGACGCAATATTTGGTCCTAAGTATGAACCTAAAATTTTTTCGTATATAGATGACATAATTGTGACAGGGTCAACTTTTGAGGAACATGTCAACCTTCTGAAGATAGTTAGGAATAAACTTTTAGAGGCCAACCTCACTGTTAATCTTGAAAAATGCGAATTTTTTAAAACATCACTAAAATTTCTAGGTTTTATCGTGGGTTCGAATTCCCTTCGTACTGATCCTGACAAAATCGCTAGTATGGTGAATTATCCTCGTCCGAAAACAGCTACCGAAATCAAAAGATTTGTAGGTTTATGTTCCTGGTATCGTCGTTTCATTAAAAACTTTTCAACGGTTCTATCTCCGATAAATGATCTTTTAAAGGGTAAAAGAAAAAGTCAAACTGTCATGTGGAATGAAGCAGCAGAAGCTTCCTTTATTAAAATCAAACAACTTTTAGTTTCATCACCAATTTTGTCTCAACCAGATTTCACTAAAAAGTTTACGATTCAAAGTGACGCTAGCAACACCGGTTTGGGTGGGGTTCTAACTCAAATTATTGACGGTGATGAGTGTCATCGCGTATGCTAGTCGTACATTGTCAAAAACTGAACGTAATTATTCAACAGTTGAGAAAGAATTATTGGCTTTGATTTTTTGTATAGAAAAGTTTAGACCTTATATAGAAGGAGTTAGATTCACTGCTATCGTTGATCACTACTCTTTATTGTGGCTGAATAATTCGCAAAACCCGTCAGGTAAACTTCAGAGGTGGGCTGTTAAACTACGACAACATTCCTTTGATTTATGCCACCGTCTCGGACGAAATAATGTTGTGCCAGATTTCTTATCAAGGATAATTCCCGAAAACGAGCAGATTGAAGAAAATTTAGAAGTCGCATATTTTGACATTGACACTGACAGAATCGACCCATGGTATGACAATCTTCGTACAAAAATTATTCGATGTCCAGACATGTTTCCACAGTGGAAGATAGAGAATGATCTAATTTTTGAACATGCACCTTCCAAATTACCGTTAAATTCAAATTTAACAGAATGGAAGTATCTAGTTCCTAAGCCTCAGAGGTTTGATGTTATGAAATCTTGTCACGATCCACCACTGTGTGCACATTTTGGTTTCTATAAGACACTTAATAGGGTACAAGAACAATTTTATTGGCAAAAGATGCGTCATGACATATTGAAGTTTGTCAGATCATGTGTAGTATGCGGTGCTCAGAAAACACCCAGTACAGGTCGTATGGGACTAATGGGAAATGAGAAACAAGTAAATTGGCCTTTTCAAATAATAGGGTTAGATTTAATTGGTCCACTTCCACATTCTAAAAAACAGAATAGATGGATATTAGTGATATCAGATTGGTTTTCAAAATATAATCTATTATATCCTTTAAAAAACGCTAAACCTCCTCTGGTTGAGAGAATTTTGAAGAATGAAGTATTTTTGAATTACGGAATACCACAATACATTATTTGTGACAATGGTGTTCAATTTATTAGTAAAAATTTTAGAAAATTGTGTGACAAGTACCCAATAAACACCATTATGTAATATTCATGTAGAATTTACATAACCCTGTTCCCTTAAGAGTAAAATTTTATGTAAAATGTAACTCACATTCACATGTGATAACTGTCGATAATGTCCGGAACATGTGCATTTTATTTTTATATAAAGATTACGTAAAACTTCTACTTACAATTATGTAATCTGTTTATGTAATATAGATATTTCCGTTTTACGTAAAGATGACTTCTTTTCTTTATGTTTTATGGATATTCCTGTTTTATGTAATAAATACTTCTCCATTTTATGTTATATTTATGTAAATACTTCACATTTTCTCCAGCCAGAATGTTTTGTGGATTGCAATAGATTAATAGAATAGCAGTTTGTTGGAAATAAAAATTTCTGTGAAATTTAATAACTGGTTACAAAAATTCCATAATTTATCACTAAAATCAAAATAATAAACTGATTCTTAATTTTATTAGGTACAAAAAATCTATTGAAGCGATGAACAACAAAAAAGGGGAATTTGCTATGAGGCCCGTATTTTCATTTTTTTTCTCTCTTGAGCCTCTGCTGAGATAGCCTAAACCATTCAGTGGCATGTTTTTCTACATCATTGAGTCTGGCATCTTTATGTAGACAAAGCATCACATCTGAAACCAAGAAAAAATGCAAATGAATCAACTTCTTGAAATTAATGTCATTGATTAAACTAACAAAATTTGAAACAATTTGAAGAACATAAGGCTAAACTATAGAGGCATAAGTGCAAGCGTTCTTACACCCGATTGCAAGGAAGAAGATAATTTGACGGTAAACAGATGAAATAACAATGTGAAACAGCCAAATCGAACTAATTCATAATCTCAATTTTAGTTGATATTGATATAAAAAATCTTGAGAACACCTCGATACCGGATTCTGAAATGACATGCTTTGAGGCAAAAATGTAATTCCTGAATCCAACCTCTTTGAACAGTTGAAACCATTGAATTATGAAAGGTATTTTTATTATCTATTCATAAATACTATGGCTTCAATATTTACTGCAAAAAAAAACTTTTCTTCGAAGAATATTACTAGAAACCACCCATACTTTTCATAAGTAACTCAAGAAAATATCGTATAACTGACTCACCGGTTAGAATTTTCATGATACTTAGGTTATTCAGCTTGAAATTCCCTCGTTGACCATGCCAAGAGCATTTTGTTGCAAGTTCATTGCTGAAGATTTGTAGAAAACAACGGTTGATGTGATCTCTGAGATCTCTTCCCCCTATTGATTTGATAAAAGAAATCTACAAATAAAACATGTATAATATGATAATCAATTACAAACATGAAAAAATTACAAATGTTTTTTTCATCCCTTCCAGTTCTGTTAGATCAGAATCGAATTTTTTCAAGTTTTCCAATGTCTTCAAGGGCAAATCTTCCTGGACCCTATTTAAGTTGTCATCAACAGCCAGTTCCCCTTCCTTTCGGACCATAGATTTGAGATTTTTGTTAATATCTATTAGATATTTCTGATTTGCAAGGCAAATGGTTTTCAACTGAGCTGAAATATAATATAGGTACATAGTAAAAAGATTGAATGCTATTACATTAACATGGTAATATAAAAATAATAACCCACCTATTTGTGAGGACAGGTCATCTTCATTATTACTACCTGAAAAATTAAATGTTGAGGAATTGAGATTTCAAGTATTCTATAAAAATATAAAATGAAGGTAACAAATTTCAAGGAACTGACTAATAATTATATATATCTGAGAGACAATTGATTCTTCGATCCAATAATCTTGAGAATAATTTTCTTTGCAAATGCCATGTTTGGACTTACCACCAACAGAAGGTGTCGAACAGATATTGTTTATATCTGATTTTGCATTTTCTTCTACAAAAATAACTTCTATATTATCCACAGGTTCCAAAACTGTTTCTGAAATATGAAACTATAGTTAAGGCAAGAGTTCTTTATAAGGGAGTGAATATGGTCGTCTGAATTTTACTTACTTTCACCAAGTGGATGTTTTTTCTTCGATTTTATCTGGACTACATGCAGATCTTCAGAATGCGTATTTTCTTTAGAACTCATTGAGGCAGGAGATGGAGGGGGGTTATAGTTCCATTAGAGGTTTCACAACTACTTTCTGAAGAAGGTGAAATATTCCTATTGACTTTTTTTCTTCTTCCTCTACCCCTTGTTTCCATTTCATTGGATGTAGTGGAAAATTCGGGGTCCTCTGCTTTTCTACGAGCACTCTCCAAAGTTGCTTGAAGTGAATAAAAAATATTTCAATACATGTGAGGTATAGAGCACAGTATTTGTTCAATATTTACTTCATATTTTAGTAAATATCTTCCAGATATTCTTGATACTAATAAAGTAATTGATCATTTTTTGCTGAACAAATGTCCTACTTTTCGAAATATATCATAATGAAAAATGCAAAAAACTCACAACAGTAGGCTTCAATACGAACTTCATGAAGGTTCCAAGTGTCATTGGGAATTTCTCCACGCTTCATTAATAGTTGTGCATTGAGGGATTTTGGCCACCAACATTTTGTTCTATCTTTAGTCAGCCAATTTGTGGGAACCTCTGAATAAATGTTTTCCAAAGAAAGGAAGACAACGGCGTATTTTTTTTTCTCTTTCCATTTTCGACAAATTTCTCCAATTATCTTGCTCTATGACAAAAGAATATATAGAAAGTATAACTTGATAGCGAAAATCTATTGAACTCAGAGCGAATTAGACCCTCAAAATCAGGCTTAGCTAATTTTTAAGCGAATAAATGAAAATAATGAAAGATTTGATATGTTATATTCACAATATCAAAGTATCTTTTTTTACGCAATTAATAGTGACCGAAAAGTCTTACTTCGATCCCAACAATACGGTCGTAAAATATCTTAATCGAATTCTGAATCTCCCTGTATATTATTTTGGTTTCGTGAATGTTTGATCATCTGCTAATTTCGAACAGGTTATTTTTTGAGAATCTATTCTGGATGATTGAGAAAATAAATTGACATTAAAATGTGCATCAATATGTTTTGGATCTTCAGTATAGGGATCTTGGACACCACAGCAATGAAAAAAAATATCAAACGGGCAAAAAAATACAGTAAAATGTGTTCCTGTCGAAACTGCTTTTGGTTTCACAAAATTGTACATCTACATAGATAGGTAATTAAAAACAAACTAATGAAAAGGTTGTAGAAAATGTAATAGTGGAATACTAAAATTGGTTTCTACAAAAACACAGATCTGCAATCAAAGCTTATTTGTTTCTCTAAGATTCCTGTACTGAACAGTGAATAAAAGAGATAAATTAACATTGACATAATGAATTAGGCATTTTGGTAATGGAGCAACGGAATCAAGGCATACTTATTCTCCAAAGGCAACTTCAGAATTTTTTTTGAAATCATGTCGATAGAAAATGCTTCATCGCAGTCACACAAATCTTCATCATTCACAATACTGATTCCAAGCAACATAGAATTGCAAGGTGTTTCAAAAAGTGGATCCTGCTTTCTATAATATTTTGCATAACAATGAAAAGTATCATTAAATTTCTCAATTTTCTCGATTATTACTACTGTGCCATTAGTAAGCCGACAACAAGTTTCATTACGCTTCAATGAGATGGTAAAACATGGCAATTTGACACCAAATATCATATTATTTTTAATAATAACTTTGTCATGTGCTCTTGATTCATTGTCTGTTGAACTGTTTTCCTTCAATCTGTTATGAATCTGTTGCAGGGGTAGTCTTGAAGTTTACATGAGTTGTTTTAGTTTATACATAAAATTTTCATACTTGAATGCACTAAATTGATCTAGACAACCATGAGTCTTGACGTCTTCAGCCAAATGAATCGAGTTATGTACATTATGTGTAACATACTCCACACTAAAGAAGTAACTAAACTTTTCAACAAAATAAATTAAGAGTTGGTTAGCATAATTTATATTCGTAGTAGTTTGACCTTTTTCACATAATAATCGAATTGCTACAACTAAAGATAAAAAATGATGATATGCTTTGTGACTGAGAATGTTCTTCATAATAACTGGTCCAACATATAAAAGGAACAAACGAAATTCAGTAGCTTTCCACCTCTCTACATCACCCACACTTCTAGGTTTTCTCGAAAAATCAGAACTAATATATTTACTGGACTCAAGATACAACTTTCCAACTTGTTCAACTTTCGTCTTGTCTAGTCGAATAGCCTTACTGCCTTTTAACCACAATGTTTAGATACGTTTAGTTACTCCTAGTAAAACAAGATGCATATAATCAAGAGGTATTTGCTTGACAATATCAAATTCTATAGTTTCTAAAATTGTGTTTCCTCGTTGATATTCTGGTTGGCTCCTATTTCGAAATGACTCATTGGTTCTAACAGATGAACTTGTAGATGAAAATACAACCCGCCCTTCAACAAATTCTCCTTCACATGAACATTTTGAACAACTGGAATATCCTGTGTGGTTCTTGACATTGGTAATGTAAGATTTTGCTGGAGCATCACATATAATACAATTTATTTTTATATAGTAAATCTTATGATTTATAGAATTTCCACTGGTATGTAAATTTTGATATTCCTCTATGAAATATTTCAAAAACTCTGATGAATTTGATGGTTTACTATAACCATGAAAAATACCAATAACAAATGGATCTGAATGGATGTTCTCACTCACAATATCTCCAAGTATGGGCCAAAATTGACTACCAGAAGACTTTGAAATTGGCAAACCATCTACATTGATATTCAATAGAATTTCTGTGTTTTCAAGAGTGCCTTGAAGAATGTACCTTTTGATATTTTCAACCATACCAAAATGTATGTATTGACCACCTTCCATGTCAAATTTATTTTCTATGTGTCTGGGAGTATGCATTACGTCCGAGAATCTTGGGGTAACTCATCAGTATGTCCATGTCTTCTTAAAATTGATTAAATATCATTGATGAATCTATGAGACACATTATGATCATGAAAACAATCACGAAGTTCATCAGACAGAGATTTGACAACAACTGAATTAGCAGATCTATATCCAGAAAGGCTTCCATTATCTTCAGAATTGGAAATACTGGAAATTGTATCATCGGACTTATCAGAGGGACTGACATGGAAGGAGGTATCTGCCTCTACATGTTGGATATTATCTCCGTTGCCTAAATCATTATTCTCGCATGAAGAATGTTCTTTCGATTCAGAATCGTGGTCTTCATTGTTGGTATTCTGTTTTTTAAATTTACATGGAGTTTCATATACACAAGATTCCAAGGATAAAACACGACGACGCCTTTGTCTCTCACATAAATTGGAAAAATCACGCGGCATGATTTTGTTCAAACTATCTATTCATTCGACAACAATATAAACTGATAGAATACATATAAGAGTTATACTTGCCTTGAAGGTGATAAAAATCGCCACTTTTCAATTTTTATAGAAAACTCACGATCACGATAATAATGAGTGCCGTCCAATAATCTAATAATATATTAACTAGATCAATATGGTGCCATAATACTGCAAAGTGCAAATGAATCTTTGGCAAAGGAGCTGCAAGCAAATTAACACCAAACTAAGATGGCCGCATGCAGTGACCTTGCCGTTGCCGTGACTGTCGTGGGCACATAATCTATTGTTAGCGTGTGTGGTGGGTTGGTCACTGTCACAGAATATCATATAACGGCGGGAGTTGGGGGATAGGGGATCAAGTGCAGATTAGGGGATACAAGTTAAGGGTATCTGCCCAAATTTGTAGAGATTGCTACTAGAATAAATGAATAATCTGAAATAGGATTTTTACGTTAAGTAAATTTGTGGTAAAAAATACAACTTTATTTTAATTCTGATAAATAAAGGTTTATTTTCCCCACAGTTTTCATTCTTCAACATATAATTGACCCAACTTATTATGTCAACTTAATTTCACGTGAAAAAATATGCGTGAATTTAATAAAGTGAATTTGGAAAAATAATCTTACATATAAGTTACGTAAATGTCTGGTAAAACTTGAACACTTGAGAAACTATCACTCATCTTATACATATAATTGACATAATTGGTCAACATCAATGTAGAATTTTTCTTTTACGTAGGAATTATGTAAATCTAACAACGTAAATTCGGGATAATTTTGTTACGTTCAAGTTACATAAATTTCTGGTAAAAATTGACCATTCGAGAAAAAGGTCAATTTCTTCACATCCATTTGACATAAAATTTACATAACATATTTACATCCATTATGTTCTTTCCTTCTTACGTAAATATTACGTGAAAGTGACAAGATTGTTTACTGGGTATGAGGTCCAAAAGATATGGTACAATGCGGTTTATTCACCTCAATGTAATTTCGTGGAAAGAAATAATCGAACGATTGAAACAGCGATACGTAGCTACATCGAAGAACACCGGGATTGGGATATAGAGGTTCATAAAATTCGACAGGCTATAAATACCGCTAAACACGAAGTTACGGGATATTCCCCATCATTTTTAGTTTTTGGTAGACACATTCCTATTTCAGGAAAGTTTTATAATGGGCAAGAGTCCAGAGAAGATATTGAAATAATTCCTGGAGATCGAAATGCTTATGCAGCGAATCTTCAAGGTTTGAGTAATATTTTTGAAGAAGTTCGAGAAAAACTTCATAAGGCTTACGTCAAGAATTCCAGAACATATAATCTGCGCAAACGAAATGTTGAATTTTTTGTAGGAGATAAAGTTTGGCGGCGCAATAAAGCCAAGTCCAACAAAGGGGAAATGTTCGCTGCTAAACTTGCTCCCAGATTTATTTCATCACGTGTTAAGAAGAAATGTTCACGTCTAGTATATGACTTAGTAGACTTAGAGTCCGGTTCTAAGGTTGGCAAGTGGCACATCAAGGACCTTAAAGCCTATCAAGGACCTGATTCCCCTGAAGTAAATGAGGAAAACTCCTCTGTGTCAGATAATTCTGTTCATGATCAAATATAATCATGTTGATTATATTTTTATTATCATTTAACCCCTTGCTTTTAGCAGAATGGAAAATGCTTTATCAAGAGAAGCATATTCATTCAAATACCGTGTTTTCTTCAATATTTGAAAGAAAAATTATTGTATATACCTCACCCTGTATACAATATGAATTCCCTTCATAACAGGTGAAGTAATTTTCAGTTTTTTTTTGTTGAGTGTTTAGTGGAGGACCATTACCAATTATGACATTTTCTGATTATGACTCTTACCGATTTTGTACCCGACAGGGCGTGTGATACGCGCAGTTATCAAGCCACAGAAACACTATCAAACAAAAATAAAAAAAAAATTTGAAAATTATTTTCTAGTCCCTAACATTAATAATTATTTTGTTTAATTCCATGAATCATTGATTCTATTAAGAAAAAATCAAGACTGACATGTAAGTAAAATAGTCTATCAGGATAGCCTATTTTTTTTTTGAAGGAGGGTAGTGTAACGTTTTTATTTTCTCAGTATATATATATAAACGTTACTCGGTTTTAACTTTACTATTAAAACAATAAAATGATTTATTTCTACATTTAATTGAAGCTCAAACTTCATATAATTCATTAAGTGCACCCATAGAAGCAACACCTTGTATGTAGGTCTCCTGTCTCACCCTGTATTCTATCAAAACATTCGATTCCTTGAAATCTGATTATCTGTAACAATAAGATAGTGTAGTTTAATAACAATTTTACAGCAAAACCTGAATAGGAAGTTTACCTTGTTTACAAATTCACCTGCTAATCGATCAGCTGTTATGATTTTGGAATAGATGAACAAATGTTTGATATCTTGAAGTTTCCTCGAATGTTTCCTTGTGAAAACACAAGTATTCTATACCTAAAAGAAAATAATTAGGGGATGAAAGACAGTGTTTGATTTTATAAACTACATAATACTGATGATACTTTAGTTTCATCAAAATGTTTATCGAATATTTTGAGCTTACCTGTTTTGTAAATATTGTCCGTTCATGGTACATGTCTTATCGGAAATTATTTTCATTTTTGCCAAGTTGTCCAATATTTATCCAATGTTTATCTTGAAGGTAGAAATGTAACAAATTTGATTAGGAAATAATCGTATAACCATGGTTTCTCTTCTTCTTATTTTTCGTTAATTCTGAAGTCACAAACACAGTTCGATAGTTCTGCAGTCAAGTCCTATGTCAGTTTGTCTCTGTGTCATGTCAGGATGGTATACACTTGATAATGTCAGGAAATTAGAAGAAAGTTTTCGACTTCCGATTCTATCTAATTCCAGAACTTCATAAAAAAGTGATGCTATTTCTTTTGATGATTGGTTTTGGTACCTTTTCACAAGATCAGGGTAATGATACAGCGAAGATGTTTATAAGAGTTTTTTTGACAAAAAGTGGTTGGTTTTGCCCCTGCTTTTTTTTTTATGAGAGGAAGGAGATCTGCCTGTATCTGGTACAAGCTCTCTTTGGTCTCTTCTATTTCGACACCCGAACTGAGCGGATGGTTTCACTAGTAGCTACCATTTTGTCCCGAGCCAAGATTTTTTCAAGTGTCTTGAATATGTGCTCGTTTCTATTGATGACCAAGGCAAAGAATCTAATGCATTTAACTAACAACGAGGCCAACTGTGAGATGTCTATTTTTCTGATGAAAAACCCCCTGAGGTACAGAGGTGAGATGATTTTTTTTTACCAAGGTATGTGAATTGAACACTTGTTCAATATATAGGGTTTTTTGGTGCTGTTTTTTCTACCATCGCTGATGTTGCTGTGCTCCTGGATTTTGGATCTGCTGATCTGTTGAGACATCCGCTGAAACACCTGCTGGAATCTACGAACATGGAAGTTGCGTCCCCTGCGTTTGGTCTTGGGTCCATTGATTGGAAGTCGGTGGTTTTCTACACAACCATCATCAACTCGTCGTAGGATTGTTCTCCGAGCACCATTAGATAGGCTGTTAGGCTGTCTACAAGACTGCCATTTATCATTCACTTCAGGACATCACTGGGTCATCGTTGGATAACAGGCCAGTTAAAAATGTTTCAACTGATTTTTAGTTTTTATTGAATTTACTCCTACCATTTTTATGCGATTTCCACAAATTCCATTGTTTAAGTTTTTGATGAACTTCTACATCTCAAATTTTATCAAAACTCAACCCCATAAAAATTCATGAATTTTCCCTGGGTATATCAAACAATTTATGACCTGAATAATATATTGTTTCACATAGACTTGTGAGGAAATCATATGCATATAAAATATTTCATATTTCATTAGAGAAATTCAACCAATATGTATAGGTATATATTATATTCACTTGTATAGTGTACATATTTGAAATTCTGTATAATTTGGTTATAGTTCCATAAGTAATCAAATATTTCAAAAATCATTAAATTTCCTAGGTAAAATGATATTCTCTTTTATTTCACTGGTATGAAAACACTCTTCCACTTTTCAGGATTCTGATTCTATATATTTCCTAAGTGAACATCTATTTGAAAGAATTAGTGGCGTCCAGGATTTTAATTCCAGTTAAATTTCATTTAGTATTGTGAAAGGATTTTGCTATGTTCAATAATTATAACAATCAATACTCATGACCTAATTGCCTCCGATGAAAAGCTGCCGAAACCATTGTGAGATCTATTTTTTTTAGCAACATTACAAATGTCCTAGGTAAGAAACGTTTCATTGGGAATATTGTCACGCTCGGTATATCAGGGTGGAAATCACAATTTGAATCGATCAATTCATCTATTCCAAATTGAGAAACATCCAACAAATAATTATTTAGTTCAAGGCAGTTTATAAATTCAATCAGCTCACGATTTCAAATATAATAGTTTATTATTTATAAAGCAAAGTTTGGTTCTCAATTCGGTCAATATCCAAAACTTGCGTTATCAAAATTATAACCGTTAGACCCGGGCGAGAAAGTTTATACCATTTCCGAAAAGGAAAACATTATTAGGGATCATTAATCTATAATATATATTAATCTATATATATATATATATATATATATATATATATATATATATATATAGAAAAGGGTAGTCTTGTTTGCTGACTAGTTAGGAAATGAGTTTTTTTTATATTTGGGATATGCAGCAGGCCAAATAAGAGTACTCTGATACACTTGTTCCAAGCTTTCAATAACTTTTTATTATCATCTTCAGGGAAGCTACAATGTGGAAAGACAAACATGAGATTTCGACAAAGAAAAAACAAGGAATAACTTACAGTGTTATGAGGTTATGTGGCGTATATGTTGACAATAATCATAATATCTGGACAGAACTGGGAGTAAAACATCATTTGTAACAAAGAAAGAATTAACATAGATGCAAACACATTAAGGATTATACATTTAAAATGGATTTAAAAATTGTTGAAAATATGAAAGCACGTGTTGTCCTTGATGAGGCAAACAACCGCGTTGGAGATTATTATGACCTGAACTGACCAGACATTTGACACAGACAATTGACATCGTCAATTGACACAGACAACTGACACAGCCAACTGCCATATGACACGAACCACACGGAATCACCACCACAGGGAGTGAGCAGATGACACACAACCTACAGGAGACGATCCGTGATGGACTTATGTGGAAAAGTATGCTTGGTCTAGAATAGGCGGGAACGGGAACACTATTTATATTTATTTGAAGCACTTCTTGTATGAAACCTTATTTTGACGAATGAATTGAATTTTAATGGGTTAATCTGTGAAGTTATTATTTATTGAGGTAGTCAATTGATTATCTTTAACATTTAATTTGTCTGCAAAAATTAAGTAAGAGTAAATTTCACTCAGGTGATTTACATCTGTTTTTTTATTAAGAACGTTATCCGCTTGTGCAATGTGAACCATTTCCAAAAATAGCCTTTTGGTTGTGTTTTTTTCAGTGGAAAGTATTTTTACCGAATTGTAATCCATACAGTGTCCCTCCTTAGAGACATGTTCACTCAGTGCACATCTCTCCGGGTGTAATCTACTGTCGCTCTTGTGTGAAGCAATGCGGTCCTTAAGTGGTCTGGATGTTTGTCCAATATATTGTTTTTCACAATTATGACATTTAATACAGTATACTACATCCGAACAGCTTATGCACGGAGCCTTGTCTTTCAATTTGGAAAAAATCCTTTTAATTGGTAAAACATTTTTGTTTGCTATTTTTATATTTTCTGAAAAATATTTGAATATTCTGGATAGTCCAGGGGTGATATCTCTAATAAAAGGTAACGAGGTATAAATAGAACGCGTACCAGTGCCTTCTGCAGCCTGTGCATTGACTGGAGATAAATGTAGTGTGTTATTAATATTATTACTATTATTAATACGGAAATTCATGTCATCAATGGATGAGGTATTATACAGAATCTTATTTAGAAAGGAAGCAGGATATGAATTTTGGAGAAAAAGGTTGTAGATAATGTCTAAATTTTTCTTATGAAAGGAGGAATCAGATATCTGGATGACCCTTGATTTCATTTGTTTTATCAGGTTGGCTTTCATGCTCTGTTTGTGGTACGACCAATAATTTATATATCGGCCAGAGCTCATTGGTTTCCTATACCAATCAATCAGTACGGTGTTGTCTGGTGTTCTGATAAACAATGTGTCTAGAAACGGAACGCTGTTGTGTTCGTTTTCTTTTTCCATGGTAAACTGTATGTGGGGATCGTAGCTATTAAACACGAACAAGGTATCATCTACGGCATCTGATGGTATTGCAATGATAATGTCGTCTACATATTTCTTGAGGAAAGGTGGATTGAACGGGAGAACATGTGTGACAATGTCTAATAAATCATCCATGACATATGCTGCCAGTATGGGGCTAATTTTTGCACCCATTGGGGTACCAAAAGTCTGTTTATAATATTTGTCATTGAAGGTAAAATAAGTATTTTCAAAAAGAAAGGTTATTAAATTTAAAAAGGTGTCCTTTGTCAAGCCGCAATAACCACTAATTATGCTCCACTTATTCTCTATAGCTCTTAAACAAGCCTGTAAATAAACATTGCTGAAAAGAGAGACCACATCTAGGCTGGCAAGAACAAAATTATTTGGAAGTTTAAATTTATTGAACAATGTATTCACTTGAAAAGAGTCTTTAATATAATAATCATTATCAAAGTCATATGCTTTGGTTAATATATCAGTGAGAAAGGATGAGATGGATTCAGTGGGAGCTCCTATTGAGGCCACTATTGGTCGACCAGACAAAGTCGGTTTGTGGATTTTAGGGAGTGAATAAAATTTTGGGGAAACCGATTTATAAGTAGTCAGTTTCTTTTTTTGTAGCTCATCGATTTCGTCGTTCATATGGGCTAATTTTAATAATTTGTTACTTTTTGTTTGGATAGAGGAAGTTGGGTCAGAGCGAAGTTCAATATAAGTGTCGTTACCCACTATGAGATCGTTCGACATAGTCATGTATTGATCTCTGTCCATAACGACAGTTACATTACCCTTGTCTGAATTGGTTACTATTAAATTTGGGTTATTTTTTAAAAATTGCTTCGACTGATTATATAAGCCATGGAAAAAGGAAAAGTTATGTTGTGAGTTGTGAAAACCATTTGTGATGAGATTGGTGAAGTATATTGGCCGATGTAGATTATGTCACCTCATCTATTTCAGACATTCATAATAGAAACATTGCTATTTCCAAATCTACCAATCTCATCACAAATGGTTTTCACAACTCACAACATAACTTTTCCTTTTTCCATGGCTTATATAATCAGTCGAAGCAATTTTTAAAAAATAACCCAAATTTAATAGTAACCAATTCAGACAAGGGTAATGTAACTGTCGTTATGGACAGAGATCAATACATGACTATGTCGAACGATCTCATAGTGGGTAACGACACTTATATTGAACTTCGCTCTGACCCAACTTCCTCTATCCAAACAAAAAGTAACAAATTATTAAAATTAGCTCATATGAACGACGAAATCGATGAGCTACAAAAAAAGAAACTGACTACTTATAAATCGGTTTCCCCAAAATTTTATTCACTCCCTAAAATCCACAAACCGACTTTGTCTGGTCGACCAATAGTGGCCTCAATAGGAGCTCCCACTGAATCCATCTCATCCTTTCTCACTGACATATTAACCAAAGCATATGACTTTGATAATGATTATTATATTAAAGACTCTTTTCAAGTGAATACATTGTTCAATAAATTTAAACTTCCAAATAATTTTGTTCTTGCTAGCCTAGATGTGGTCTCTCTATTCAGCAATGTTTATTTACAGGCTTGTTTAAGAGCTATAGAGAATAAGTGGAGCATTATTAGTGGTTATTGCGGCTTGACAAAGGACACCTTTTTAAATTTAATAACCTTTCTTTTTGAAAATACTTATTTTACCTTCAATGACAAATATTATAAACAGACTTTTGGTACCCCAATGGGTGCAAAAATTAGCCCCATACTGACCGCATATGTCATGGATGATTTATTAGACATTGTCACACATGTTCTCCCGTTCAATCCACCTTTCCTCAAGAAATATGTAGACGACATTATCATTGCAATACCATCAGATGCCGTAGATGATACCTTGTTCGTGTTTAATAGCTACGATCCCCACATACAGTTTACCATGGAAAAAGAAAACGAACACAACAGCGTTCCGTTTCTAGACACATTGTTTATCAGAACACCAGACAACACCGTACTGATTGATTGGTATAGGAAACCAATGAGCTCTGGCCGATATATAAATTATTGGTCGTACCACAAACAGAGCATGAAAGCCAACCTGATAAAACAAATGAAATCAAGGGTCATCCAGATATCTGATTCCTCCTTTCATAAGAAAAATTTAGACATTATTTACAACCTTTTTCTCCAAAATTCATATCCTGCTTCCTTTCTAAATAAGATTCTGTATAATACCTCATCCATTGATGACATGAATTTCCGTATTAATAATAGTAATAATATTAATAACACACTACATTTATCTCCAGTCAATGCACAGGCTGCAGAAGGCACTGGTACGCGTTCTATTTATACCTCGTTACCTTTTATTAGAGATATCACCCCTGGACTATCCAGAATATTCAAATATTTTTCAGAAAATATAAAAATAGCAAACAAAAATGTTTTACCAATTAAAAGGATTTTTTCCAAATTGAAAGACAAGGCTCCGTGCATAAGCTGTTCGGATGTAGTATACTGTATTAAATGTCATAATTGTGAAAAACAATATATTGGACAAACATCCAGACCACTTAAGGACCGCATTGCTTCACACAAGAGCGACAGTAGATTACACCCGGAGAGATGTGCACTGAGTGAACATGTCTCTAAGGAGGGACACTGTATGGATTACAATTCGGTAAAAATACTTTCCACTGAAAAAAACACAACCAAAAGGCTATTTTTGGAAATGGTTCACATTGCACAAGCGGATAACGTTCTTAATAAAAAAACAGATGTAAATCACCTGAGTGAAATTTACTCTTACTTAATTTTTGCAGACAAATTAAATGTTAAAGATAATCAATTGACTACCTCAATAAATAATAACTTCACAGATTAACCCATTAAAATTCAATTCATTCGTCAAAATAAGGTTTCATACAAGAAGTGCTTCAAATAAATATAAATAGTGTTCCCGTTCCCGCCTATTCTAGACCAAGCATACTTTTCCACATAAGTCCATCACGGATCGTCTCCTGTAGGTTGTGTGTCATCTGCTCACTCCCTGTGGTGGTGATTCCGTGTGGTTCGTGTCATATGGCAGTTGGCTGTGTCAGTTGTCTGTGTCAATTGACGATGTCAATTGTCTGTGTCAAATGTCTGGTCAGTTCAGGTCATAATAATCTCCAACGCGGTTGTTTGCCTCATCAAGGACAACACGTGCTTTCATATTTTCAACAATTTTTAAATCCATTTTAAATGTATAATCCTTAATGTGTTTGCATCTATGTTAATTCTTTCTTTGTTACAAATGATGTTTTACTCCCAGTTCTGTCCAGATATTATGATTATTGTCAACATATACGCCACATAACCTCATAACACTGTAAGTTATTCCTTGTTTTTTCTTTGTCGAAATCTCATGTTTGTCTTTCCACATTGTAGCTTCCCTGAAGATGATAATAAAAAGTTATTGAAAGCTTGGAACAAGTGTATCAGAGTACTCTTATTTGGCCTGCTGCATATCCCAAATATAAAAAAACTCATATATATATATATATATATATATATATATATATATGGAAGGGAAGTCGTTGCTGACCAGTCAGAGATAAAACTAGACACTTAGTGGGGATTGCAGCACAGGTAAAGTATACTCTTTCAAGTTTGCTCCAAGCTTTCGAAAAATTTTATTTTCATCATCAGGGAAGTCTACAATAGCAATGAAAAACATTTATAAAGATTATTATTTGGTCAAAAAGATGGAAAAAAAAAATAGTACTTACAACTTGGGTGAGGTTGATACCATTGGTGTTAGGAAAAACCAACGAAACATTGAGAAAACATTGAAAAAACGGTTAAAAAGTATAAAATGTATCAAAATGTACTAAAATACATAATTGTTGTATATTACATATAGAATTGTCTTCAGATAAACGTGAAAGCAAGCCTTGAAAAAAGGTTAGCGTCAGTTATGTTTTTTTTGAACTGAAAAAACTTGGGAACTGCAAAACGCTCTTCTTTTTCTGAACGAGGAATTATGTTGATGTTAGACTATGTCTTTGAGGATGAAGTGAGGATTTGCTAAGTGCCAGAATGTGTAGTGGACATAATCTCCCTTTCAGAAAAGAGAAGAAGAAAGGTAGTCAACATATTGTGAACTCAGAATTGGACAACATGGCGGGAAAGTTTGAAAATTTATGTATTATTTTAAGGTAAGTGCAAAATTATTAATTATGTTATAGTTCTGTGGTGTTATTAATGAAGTTAGGCTTTTTTGGATCAATTGCAAGTAAGTATGAATAGATTTCGCTCAAATGGTTTATATCGGTTTTTTTATTCATGCAATTTTGTTCTTGGTGAATGTAGGACATTTCCAAAAAAGATCTTTTTATATAATTACTTTCAACGTCTAAAATTACTACTGCCTCAAAATTGATTCTATGGTCTAACCTGTTAGCATGATCTGCCAATGCACATCGTTCTGGATGTAATCTGATATCACTTTTGTGAGCTGAAATTCTGTTTAAGACAGACCTCTTAGATTGTCCAATATATTTGAGATTGCAGTCATTGCATGGAATTCTATAAATAGTATTAGTTTTATAAAACTTTGGGGTTTTATCTTTAACCCTGGTGTAAAGAGATCTTAAAGTAATGATAGTTTTATTGGCGATTTTAAAATTTTCTAATTCCTTGAATAATCTAGTCAACCCTGGTGTTAATTCCTTAAAATAAGGTAAAGTGGCAAACAGAGTTCTGGTTGGAGTAGTATCAGCATTTGTCATGTCTATGTTGTTTTCATTATTTAAAGGAGTATCTAATATTCTGGGAGAACTGTAAAGAATTTTATTTATTAATTTGAGAGGGTATGAATTATCTAAGAAAAGTTTTTTTAGGATATCAAGATTTTTCTCATGAAAACGTATGTCTGAAATTTTCAGAACTCGGTCCTTCATTTGCTTGATCAGGTTCACCTTCATGCTATGTTGGTGGTAAGAATTATAGTTTAGGTATCTACCCGAACTACAAGGTTTTCTATACCAATCTATCAGCAATTCATTGTTGTCCGACCTAATCAATTTTGTGTCCAAGAAGGGTACCGATCGGTTGTTGTCTTCTTTTTCAATTGTAAATTGTATAGCTGGATCATAGCTGTTAAAAGTTTGAATAATTTCATCCATTCCGTTTTCAGGGAGAGCAACGATGATATCATCAACATACTTCTTTATGAAGAAAAGATTGAAGGAAAGTACTGGGATTACCATGTCAAGGAGGTCATCCATGACGTAAGCAGCCAGTATTGGGGAGATGCAGGCTCCCATGGGGGTTCCAAAAGTCTGTTTATATATTTTATTATTAAAGCTGAAATATGTATTATTAAATAAAAAATTGATAAGGTCGAGGAAAGTGTCTTTATTTAAATTGCAGAAATTGCTGATACGATTCCAATTGTTATTGATTGCTCTGAGACTGGCTTCAAGGTACACATTACTAAATAAGGATACAACGTCCAGGCTGGCTAGAACATAACCTTGAGGAAGTTGAATTTTATTAAATTTACTGGACAATTCAAAAGAATCTTTAATGAAATAATCATTGTCAGTGTCATATAAATGTTTTTCATTGCTATTGTAGACTTCCCTGATGATGAAAATAAAAATTTTTCGAAAGCTTGGAGCAAACTTGAAAGAGTATACTTTACCTGTGCTGCAATCCCCACTAAGTGTCTAGTTTTATATATATATATATATATATAAAACTTTTGAGGGGACAATGTATTATATTAGAATATTTTTGTGATAATACTCACTGCGGTATATTTTTTTCTTCCTGTTTCATGTGAGCCAAAGACCACACATCAGAGCAAAGCACTAGCAGATCTGCACCTAGAGCATCATCCATGAGGGAGAGGTGTCACAAGTGATGTCGTCTAAAGGAAAGGAGACTGAAAGCTCTGAAGGCTGATGACTGAGACATACGATGGCACCTAAAAAGTAATTTCACGATAAGTGTGGGCGATAAGTGATAAGGACTCAGAAAAAGAAGGTACAGCAGCATGACTTACCAGGATGTTCCAAGATCTGTATACTTGTACAAATAATACAGAATCGACTTCGAAGGCCCCAAAGTAACTCAGCAGAGTCGTGGCAGAATGTCCACGAGAAGCTACCTAGGGAGGAGATGTTTTTTGGGTTAAATGTCACGAGAGCATTATCTCACCGGGAAAAATATACAGTTATGGAAGGAGTTGTACCGAGAAGAAAATTATAATCCCAGGTATACACAATGTCCTTTATCACACACGCATTTTTTACCGAACCGAACAAATGTACTCGAAGAAATTCGATACATGTTAAGCCGGAAGCATCAGAGAATCGGTCATGAACTGGCTCGAAGAAAATGCCGATTCGGCAAATTCATAAATGCCGCGAGGTCGACGATCGATGCCATGGATCGCATGCGGACCATGGAACAAACCATTGACAGGACAATAAATGTCATGTGGAGCCGGTATGTCACAAGTCAGAAAACCTCAACAGAGCACGGACTCCTAAGGATCAGCTGACACAGAGCGGCAGAGACATGCAGCCAACCAGCAGCGACCTGCAGCGACCCGCGCTGCGACCCATCATCACATCGGCAACGCTGCAAAGCCAGCAGCGCTGCGAACGAACCGAAACCATCTTCATGCGAGAGTGCAGTAAAGGAACTACTATGAACAGAAAACAGTGCCGGACTCAGGTTGTGTGTGGAACTTGAAGTGCTCCTGATTGTTGTATATTATTTTAGGATAATGATGATGGACGTTTTTATTTTCATTTATATTTCTTGATCTATTTTATCTCTAGGATAGTTTGATGTTTGTTTAACATATATGATGTTGTATTTATATCTCTTCGGGAAAATTAAAGCTGGGGGCCAGCTTTTTCCGGGGAAGGGGGATGTGTCACGCTCGGTATATCAGGGTGGAAATCACAATTCGAATCGATCAATTCATCTATTCCAAATTGAGAAACATCCAACAATAATTATTTAGTTCAAGGCAGTTTATAAATTCTTTCAGCTCACGAGTTCAAATATAATAGTTTAATATTTATAAAGCAAAGTTTGGTTCTCAATTGGGTCAGGATCCAAAACTTGCGTTATCAAAATTATAACCGTTAGACCAGGGCGAGAAGTGAGTATTTGCTGAATCTGCAAGAATCAGTGATATACACTTCTCAAACGGTGATATTGGGAGATTCATTCTTGGTCAGGCGGTCCACAATGATCAATCGGTGAAGTGCGGGAAACCGATGACCCTTTGCGGTGATTCCACCGACACGAGGGTACCAACCCCAACAAGACGAATATGGTAGACACACTTCCTCGTCCAGGGCGGTACAATTTGCGGCGATAATATTGTAAGTACATTCTTATGACTATTTTTACCTTGTTTGTCCCTCAAATGCTTGTTGGCTCCTTTTGTCATTTACAGTCCAGGGATGTTTGCTTACTTACATTTAATTCACATTTTACTAAATTAATTTATTCACTGTTCACTTTTTATTCACTTTACACTATTTGATTTTGACCCTTTTTATACACTTTCAATAAATTGTTAGTTCGTTCTATTGAAATACATTGTTTTCTTGTCGCAATGCTGAAAGTGATGAATTACTTTATCTCCCATCTCGCTGCCAAGCTAAACCCCAAACGGGCCGCCCTTGCATGTGACAAGGGGTGCCCTAGTAGTAATAACCATACTACGCGACATGGTGGAGGCGCCGTAGTATTTAACCATACTACGCGACAATATTTCAAGAGAAACATTTTTGATACATCACATAACTGCATATGAATAGTTCAAAACACTTATCTGAAACAAGTCATATACGTGACATGTGAAACGTTTCTGAAACATGGTAGATACAGAATATATCCTATGTATGATGCATGGGAAAAAATCTCAAAATTAATTTTATTGATTCGTGAAATGGATGTGATAAGCAAATGTGTTACCTATACAAAAAAAACAAGTGAAACTTCATGATGCTTTATTATTTTGGAGGAGGAGGAGGAGGCATAATGATTTTATCCATTTCCTCAATTATTTCCTCTGTCATTGATACTAAAAATTTGAATGTTCTGTAAATTACATAAGTTTCCCAATTATTATCATAGAATCAAGGTCATTAACATTTCAGTTTGAAAAGAACTGTGAAAAAAGCTCTGAAGTGCAATTTTTCATAACCAAATATTTTACTCACATAATAGTTTTAAAATGTTAACCTATCGGGAACCTTTCTATTGCGTATAGGACGAGCAGACGTAGAGTCAGAGTCAGATTGTGGTTCTGTCTGGTGAGAATTCAAGAGGCCAGATTGGGATTCTGGCTGAGAGTGACAGGGCTCTGAAGAAGCATTCATTCATTCATTCATTCATTGACATACAGATACTAACAGACGAAAAGTCCACTGGAGTATCTAATCAAACTAAAACTATTAAACTAAGTACATGTACTACGGTGTAGTCCTATATTAATAATGCATGGTATAATGTGCATTTACAGATGAACAAATAGGGTATAATAACATGTTTATTGAAGAAAATGTTGTTTCAGAGTGTGTTTGATTTTTTGTTGGGATGAAGAAAATATATCAATTTTATCATTATAAACATTCATGTTTCGAACAATTCTGCATAAAGGAGAATTCTGCGACGAATTAGTTCGACGAAAAGGTATGTGGAATAAATTATTCATTCTAAGTTGCCGACTAGGAATATTTACTTGAATTTGATTTAATAGGCTAGGGTTATCTATAGAACCATTGATAATTTTATGTAGGAATAATATATCCGAGATTTCTCTTCTATGAGACAGTGATATTAGTTTGAAATGTTTTCTGGCATTATCTATTCCACTATGATAGTTGTATCTCTCTTTGTAACATAAATGTTTGATAAATTTGTTCTGAATATTTTCAAGGCGGTTTATATACATTCTATTGTCATCTTCTGATTATTGTCATCTTCTGAAATTACTATTGACTCTAGGTTTGCTTCCCTAATTTTACTTGACCTACTACAATCAATGTCTTCTGAATCACTACCACTCAAGCTACTGCTAAATTCAGCATCAGCCGTTACATTTTTCTGAGCATGTCTCTGGAAATATGTCAACTCATTTTTTTTTTAATTCATTTCCTCAGAATCCTCTTCATTTGTGTCATTTACAACCATTTTGATTTGATTACTATGTCTTTTCCATGTAATAGCACAATCTAGTGGTTGAACTAAATAAACATTTTTTTCCATTCTACCAATTACTTTTGCTTTGCACCAAGAAGCTTTTACATTCCTGTAGTCCCTAGTTAATACTGTTTCTCCTACTAAAAACCCTATTTTTCTCCCACCTTTATAATAATTTTTATTCCTAGATTGAGCTTTATGCAAGTTTGATTTAATTTTTGTTAAATCTACCAATTCCTGAGTCCTATTTTGTAAACTTTGTAGTTTGATTAAGTCTAATCGAATTCACAAAGCTCTACCTAAGAATATTTCTGCAGGAGATTCCCCTGATGAACAATGCACTGTATTCCTATAATTTATAAAAAACTTTGATATTGACAGTTTCACATCAGTATGATCAATTTCTTTAAATCGAAAATGTTTTACAGTTTTTACTGTGTTTTCTGCAGCTCCATTACAATGTGCCGAAAACGGAGGAATTGTCAAATGTTCAATTCCATTTATTTTAGTAAAATGCTTTAATTCTTTTGAAGTCATCTGAGGGCCATTGTCGCTCACAATAGTTACTGGCAAACCGTATCTGGCAAATACTTCTCTGAGTATGGAAATTGTTGCTGTGGATGTAGTAGAATTCATGTGAAATACTTCAATCCATTTTGAAAATGCATCCAATATGATAAAAAAATATTGTTTTTTTTTTGTTTCTAAAAAATCTATCAGAGCAATATTTGCTTTCATCAAAGGATTTTTCATAAAATATTGTTTGAATATACTGAATGGTAAAACTGAGACCGCCGCTCCTGAATCCAATTCAAATTTAAACATTTTACCATCAATTTCAATATCAATATAGAGAGGAACATCATTGTCCGAATGTAAACATAAAACTGGAGAGGTATTGTCATTTTCTGTAGAATAATCTTCACACTCTAAAAATCTCAATGATCTATTTGTTTGTCTACATACCGCTCTCAGATGTCCTCTAAAATTGCATATACTACAAATATAATCTACACTAGCACTAGTACCAGTAGTAGGTACCACCTTGATGCTGTGGAAATGATCCTCCTCTTCTGCAAGTCTGGTTTCGTTGACCCTGGAAATCTGCCTCCCTATCCCGTTGATTGGGTAAACCATGGTTGTTTTTAGGTCTCCTTACTGATGCCACTCTGTGAACTTCAACATCCTGCCAAGTTGGTTCTGACATCATTTGTGTTTCAAACTTCACTTCTTTCAAACCTGCTATTGAAGCTTCTTCAATTTCTGCAGTTTACATAGCCTTTCGAAACGTTACATCAGCTTTCAACCCAAACAGGCCGTTCTTCACTTTGCCTTCACTATACTTAGAAATGAACATATCTGTCAATTTTGAATCCAAATTATTTCCAAATTCACAATGACTGGCTAATTTTTTCAATCGTACACTCCATTCCTGTACTGATTCATCATCGCTCTTGACTACTGAAAAAACTTGGTACGTTTGACCCATACTACACAAGTTTTTGCGTAGTAATCATCCAAGTTCTTCACTATTTCATCGTAGGTACATTCTTCAGGATTTTGTGGAATTAACAGGTCCGATAACAGTAAGTATGCCTTCTCCGCGAGGCTATATAATAGAACTGCCCTTTTAATATCATTGTCGATGATTCCTTTGGCAATAAAATATTGCCCCAACCTTTAGATGAACACCCGCCAATCGCTGGTTTTGGGATCGAAAACTATGTTGAGTCCTGCGCCGAACGCGTCAATCGGAGCCCTCCGAGTACCATTTTGTTCGTTAGGCATGTTTCGTTGTTTTGAGAAACGATACGCTTGTATTTACGTATCACGTTCCACGCTTGTAGTACTTTCACTTTTATCCTCGTCGCCATGTAATATGCTCACTAAATTGAAAGTCCAAAGTAATAATCAATGTACTGTTTCTCAATTATTCCACATTCTTAACATACATATCAACCGAAGTGTATCTTATACCACTATGTCATTTACTATCCAGGCTGCTCGCCAGTTGTTGCATTCGCAGGCGCACGGGCAAGATAGAGATGGGCAGGTCTATCGACTTAATACATTACATGAACTGCTTCCTGTATGTCCCTTAATACATAACAAAAATGATTTAGCAGGGGCATCACAAATTATTCACATTTAAGCTGATATTTATGATATCATTGTTTTCAAGTCCACAAGATTCTTTACCATAAATATTTCTTATGCCCTTTGCAATTCCTAAATGGGAATAATAGCCACTGTCCAGTGCTATGATATTTTCACTTGAATGTCTAGGTGTTTTCAAGAGAGTTCTGGAATCTAGTGGAAAATTACTGAATCCTTCTGCATTGAATATTTTGAGCAATTCATTAATTGAATCAGTAGATAACAATTTTCTGTATTTGAGAATCCAATCTTTGATTTTATTAAAAAAATCGACACTGTTAGACTCATTTATTGTTGATTGTGCAGTACCACCAATTGTAACAGTATCAACAGAAATGTCATTACAAGGATCAGTGGAGTTAAAAGTGGGATATGGAACTGAATAAGCTTCAGAAACATCACTATTATTTTCTTCATCTGAAATGCTGAAATTCATGTCAGAATCATACTTTTCAGTAACTTCTGCATTATCATAAGAATAACTAGCTGAAATGTCATGCTTATCTTTTACAGAAGACTTCTTCAAATCATTTATTATTATTATTTTAATAATTCTCTGCCTATCCATATTCAAATTTTCATTGAAATATCTGTAATGAGAATGCAAATCATGAAAATATGATATGATCAATTTACAAATAGATATAGGTCCAGCATGGAATGAAAGTTATCTAGAATTCTTACCACAAAAAAATGGATTGAACTATTATTGTTGATTTTACAAATTAATCGCACATTCTGATGATTCACGTAGTGTATAAAACAAAAATAAAACATCAAATTGCCAATCTCATATGAAATCAATAGATACCTAGGTAGACATGATGCAAACAAACGAAAAATACAAGATACCTACCCGCATCTCTCTACCCGCCATTTTATTTTACCAATGAATGCTAATGCTAATTCTAATTTACTTTTCAGGGATCGTATATTATGTACATACCTGTTGATATTTCGTATTCATAATAATTATAACACATTGAAGCACTCAATCTCAAATTAAAATCCACGGCCAGTCGAAGCCAAGCACATTCGATTCGATACAAAATTCACAAAATTAACAAAATGGTAATACCAATGGCGTCTTTTGTCGTTGTACTCGTTCTCCTTTGGCGTTTGACCGTGTTTGACCCGTTTGGGGTTTACGCAATGGCGGTTATGCGGATGCCGATGGCCTCATTGGTCATAACTAATCACGTGATTGACAGACCGTGTCACAATTGCGCGCGGTCGTTTGAACACCCTGTGGCCTATTTTACACAATTTGATTTTTAAAAGTATTTAAGATTTAAAAAAAATGGCTCACAAGGCACGGCAGCTTTTCATCAGGCAAGCAATGGTGGTGAATCCTCTGTATTTATTTGTTGAGTGTCATAAGGGCGCCACTCAGTTTAATATAGAACAAACTAAGAAAAGTGCAATATATGACAACTATTTCCTGAAAGAGAAATTTCAAGTGAAACACTGTGTGAACTCAACAGATTTAATTGGGTAAATACTTGATGACTTGTGGTAATGCTCATTTAGTAGTCTATGTGTTCTTTCTGATAAGCAACTCTCAAATATCTTGGCATTAGCATGATGATTCTATATTCAGAGTTCATAAAGAAATATTCATAACATTAAAAAAAATAGTACCTTCTCACCTACATCCCCGATATAGTACTATACTGGGTGAACATGGTAACTAAATAAGTAATCAAATAAAAAGTACC
The DNA here is from genome assembly GCA_029955515.1 of Chrysomela aeneicollis. NCBI lineage: Eukaryota > Metazoa > Arthropoda > Insecta > Coleoptera > Chrysomelidae > Chrysomela > Chrysomela aeneicollis. The sequence continues at coordinate 1,385,555 of JARUHQ010000031.1, read as the reverse complement.
AAGGATTATATCTGAAGTTGAGGTAAATGAGCTCAATATCACTTTTTCAGCTATCAGTAAAAAAAATATATCAATTTTACTAGAACACAATAGAACCTGAAATATTAATTCCACAATAGGACAATATAAAGAAACCGAAATTGTAACGATACCCAAAGAAAATTGGCCTGGGGACTTGAGAATTTCTTACTCCACCCTCCAGCAACAAGGACAGACCTCATCAATCCACTGCATAGCTTTGCAGAAAACAAACCGGTGCTGGTTAGGGCTATGGTGGTCGTCGTTAAGATGTTTCAAGTCGAAGATCATGCAGCCTGGTAGATGACTTTCTAGGGATTCGGTAGGGCTCCGGTGGTCGTCGTTGATCCACTCGAGATTCAAAGAAATCCAGACATCAGTAGCAAGTCGGATGTTCAAAGGACAAGTACCATTATCGAAAGCGGTCGTCGTTGGGGTGGCAAAAAGGAAACTCCTAGCCTCGTGGTGATTTTCACCCGGATCCAAATCCAAAAAATAGGAGGCCCACAGATCTGTAAAAACAGCGTCTGTAGCACCAAGAAATACTAGGAATCCAAACACCAAGACTCTCCACAAAAAAATTAAGAGATGCTTACCCCAATACGGAAAGGCCTCACTTCTGACGCACAAATGAAAATGAGCAAAATCTCTCGACTCCATCATCATGCTGGTTACAAATCAGCCATTAGACGGAAATGACGCTAAAAAGACGAACGGCGTCTTGGAGGGATATTTCCTGCGCCTTTTCTGGAATATTCCTTATCAAAGCTATTCGAAAAAAACCTCTTTTTCTCCTGCGCATCCGGAGATGAAAATTTGACACTTGAAATTCATCACGTGACCCATTTCCTACCAGCTGATTGGTCCATCCTATAACGGTAGCTAAATTAACGACACCACCCGAATAATCGACAGCGGATAATTAGCAACTAACCACCGGGCAATGACATGGAACCCAAGGACTATGTCCGGTTGGTATAAGACAGCGGGCTACGGACGGCCACTACATCTGAACATCTCCAAGACCTTTCGAAGAAAAAAGAAAAAAGAAGAACAAACCTAACCTGGTACTATCGTTAATCTATACTTGTCAAAATTTATGAAATTGTAAAACAATAACAAGCCGATTAATGATGAACAACAATACAGGCTAGAAGCAAGTTCCCTACCAAATTACCAGTTTCAACGACCGAAAACCAACGACCAGACTACTCGTTTTTGAACACAATCCCTACTGTGAAGAAGTTCTATGCAGATACAGGTAAGTTCCTTTTTATTTATCACTATATTCAATACTAATGTTGAGTTTCTTTTCAGGTAGTGTTCCCTGTGTTGATGACTTCATCCCGAGATACTATAACTGATACGTTGTCATGCACATTTCAATCCACATACAGAGCGAGTGTTTCAATTACCTCCATTATCAATGAATATAAAAATGGAACTTGAAAATTCGAGAAAGGTAATTTTCACGTTACAACCCTTCTTCGTAAGGAACTTTTTATCATGATGAGGAATGTGGAAGGTTATAACAAATAAGGGTATATATTATATGGTGCTACATGTACTACATGTAGCACCATATGTAGTACATGTACTACAAGCACAAGCCATCATTTGTCAATCTGGGCACAGCACCTCGACAATATTACAAATTCACAAGGTATTTGCATTTTTCCGCAATAACAAAATAAGTTTTTCAAATGGTTATCCCATTTTGAAACATACCTATATTTTGTGCTATGACGAAAAAATGAAATACCCTGTACATTTGTAATCATTTTCAAAACATGATTATTCTGATGCCGCAAAACTTTATCCAATTTTTTTTTTTTTCATATATATCAGCATTATCGATATATGGAGCAAACACGCAGTTTTGGCTCACTCTGTATATGGAATTACCCTGTATAATCAGATCTTCAGAATAATAACGTTATTAGGAAGCATTACAATCACAAGTCAGGTACATTCAGGAGATGAATTTTTGATGTCACAAAATAAAGACTTGGGACATGAAAGCGTCGTTTCAAATAATACTTCAAAAAGTACTTTCAATGTAATAAGGCAGTTTCATAAGAAGTATCCGGTTCGACTATTATTGGACGTATCTGCTACTTCCTGAGATATTGTAATGTTGTTGGACATATAACGACTCTAAGATAGTCTTTGAGACATCACGGGCACAAGAATCGTACCGTAACATGTATCTTGGTTAGGTTAGGTAAGGTTACTACTAGTACGACTTTTTGCACAGTGGGTTTATGACATACTCTCGAACAAAAAAACGAGTGGTTGATGTACCCCTGGTTCCGAATCACCCTGTATAACAAAAAATAATGACAATCAACTTCGATCGAGGTTGAGGGAGTTCATCTAGGCTGAATTGAATCTCCAATTATCATCAGAGAACTCTTACTGGTTGGTTTACAATCAATCGGATTGGATTTTTGTTAATTCACCCTGTTGTAGAGCACAAAACGGAGAACAATAATCATTAGAAGATCAATGTGACATTCTACCATCATTGAGGCATGGTATTCCCAGAATAGAAAAGCGCTTTGTCAATTATCGAAAATGTTAAATATTCTGAGCAGAAACCTTCATTTTTCAACTATATCACCCTGTATCTCTAAAACTAGTCGGTCGATTTTTTTGTGCCCATGGACACTTTTGGCGGGGAAGTCGAAATATGAAACATACTAAAAATGCAGGATATTTAACCGAAAGACATGAGTCGGAACTCTTCAAAAATCTCAGGGGTTTGTGTGGGAAATTGGTGGTGGCTCCAAAAAAAAGAGTGGTGCTTCGTATTTTAATATTTCAGAACGTGAACCTATAAGTCACCCTGTAAGATGATAAAAATGCATCAGCGCAATAACATGGGCGTAAATATACAGTAGACGCAGAAAAAATATTGCGACAACATACTAAACTACATATTATATCCAGTCAATGGAAGTATAGAAAAGTGATCGAATAAAGTATAACAATCTACTATAGTGACTATAGGCAAGAAAACCGATCATCGGCCACGTGCTCGAGTGGGGCCCAAACCAAATAGTCAAGGCTGAGGGGTATTTTTTTTATAAGAAAAATTATAAAACTTGAATCAGGATAATCGCTTACCTGTAAGATGAGACCAGCCGATGCCGTAAACCCTAAAAAGTAATTTCCAGCACGCAACACAGGTTCTACACCGTAAAGGGGGCCTATAAGCTCAGGTCTTTCGCTATCAAATTGCGAGAGAGGAAAAAAGGTGGTCCGAGGCATTCTTCTCACAGAGATAAAGATCCGCGATAAAACCCCTCAAAAAAGTGGTTCCTACCCAAATAATGACAGTCGTTATTTCAAACCAGGTAACAGCTGCGTCATCTGTCCGTGGACGATAAAACCCATGACAGGTATCAACAATACAGGTAAAAAGAAAACTGTATTGAATGTAGACGATTACAGGGTGCTTCAGGCGTTTTGCTACATCTACACCCCCTTTTTTTCCTTGGACAAAATACCTATCAACGTCATCATCAATTGTCATTAGTTATTGTTATTATGCACATGTATTTATTTATATATGATATGTACTCTCATTTTACTGGACGGTCGGTCGAAATGTACGAAGATGCGAGGCGTGGAACGTGCCTCTCTCCTTTCCTGTGTCGAGATCCTGCAGGACATAGGTTGCGTCACTAACCTTCTTCTTAATCCGATATGGGCCCTCAAAAAGTAGAAGGAACTTTTTAGTTTCTGCGCGTAGGGCAGACGACACGTTGTTCGCCTTTAGTAGAACCAGCGCACCCACTTCAAAGGAGACAGCGGACCTGCCGGAGTTGGACACCGCCCTTCGCGCAGCTTTGCCTCTGAGGGTGGCATCGGCCAGCACCAGTTTCTCCGTGTGCATGAGACCCAGATCACCTCCGTCCTGTGGGCAATGAAACAGATCCGGCAGTACGGTTGCTCCCGTCCGAACTGAAGTTCATCTGTTGTGAATCCAATGGATTCATGTACCACAGAGTTCAAGAACATGTGGCCTACTTTATTATAGTCAAAAAAAAAAAAAATAGAACACATGTGCTGACGGCAGCTGTTCGCCGGAGAACAGATATAGTGAGTTCGGATTTTATTTGGCTCGATTATTGAAAATTCAAAATTCAGAGGGCGCCACTCAATTTAAGAAAGAATGTATATATTTGGAACATTGAGAAACCAAATACCTACCTTCGAACAATACCTGAAATTATAGAATTAAATTTTCTTAGATATCTGGGTTGGACAAATAGAAGAATAATACCATATCACATACAAGTACATATAATAAAACACCAAAATGGACAAGGCAAAAATGTGTTATGGACCAGAGTAATAGATCATATCAGTAATAGTTGAACCAATTGAATAATATATCATATCAGGATACATACATTCATATACCGGCTGTTATACTTCTCAAAATAACCAAAATGAGATATATTGGTAAGAAATAAACCTGTGACTGAATCCGCTGTCACATAGTACTATGTGAGAGCTTCACAAGAGCTCTTTAGGTTATAGTTCATAAAATCATTATAGTGGTATATGTGATATGAATAATTAGTTATAAAAAAAAACTAAAAAGGTGAGAGAACACTGTAGGTGTAAAAAACCTGGTTTTTAAGGGTCCAACCCTCCTCAATGATCCATGTGGGTGTAGCCTCTATCCAAGGTCCACTTGGTGTAGTTGAAGAAAACGAAGACAGAAAGAAGACAGGGAGCAGCACAGGAAAACGAAGAGAAGAACAAGAAGGCTTGACATCCCCAGGTCAGCCAGGGGTCGATGGTGCAGCTCAGCTGGTTGCCAGCCTTTACCAGCTACTACTGGTGGTCCTCATCTGGTTGTCTGTCGACTCTGGCCAAGATTTAAAAGCGACTCGGTGTTGGCCCTCGTGGAAATCTTGACCATCAGAGTCAAGAGTTGCCACAAGAGTCGTCGGTCGAATGCCAGGAGTCTGATGAGGCTAAGCTGTACCCTAACAACCTAACAAATAATAGCCTCATGAGAGGATATGTGCAAGAAAAAACCGAAAAAAATTATTTATTTATTTATTTATTTATTTATTTCATTTCAACAAGGGCAGAGGCATAGCCTATTTTGCCAAAAAAAAAAAGGAATATTCTATATCGCAAAAGTGCACAAAAAAATAATAATAACGGGTACATTAACTGCATACAATTGTTATCTTGTTATGAGGAAATAATGGTTTTCACTTTTCACTTTCGCATAAAGGAATCATAACGGTTCTTGAAACTATTCACACTAGGAGCCAGCACCACATCACTAGGTAGGGAATTCCACTTCGGAAATACCCTGTTTGGAAAAAACTTTTGTCGTGTAGTGGTCTGCAAGTTTTCCTGTTTGAGCTTTAAGTAGGTATATTTTCAACCTGATCGATATCATTGCTGGTTCATAAGTAATGACTTACCTTCTGAGAAGGAAGATAAAGGGCTAGAAGATGAACAGCAAACAGGACATCAGGATAGCAGGACAAAAATGGCGGTGTTTCTACCGCATGGCAGTCTCCCGGTGGTCGGCACAAATCCCCATAAAAAGGCTCCAAAAACCACTAATGATGGGTGCGACTTGAACTCGGACCCAACGGCTCTAACACAAATTCCCCAAGAGGGTTAATTCCCGGTACAACTCACCGAAAAAAAAGGAATCTCGAAAACGAGTTAAGCGCACCTCATCATGGCCACACAGGAAAAGCCTCGAGGTAGCTGCTCGAGGATGGATACCATCTCCTAATTCCGAAATTTGCCAAAAAAACTGTACATCCTGTATGAAATCAGCGCCAGTTTTGAATTCCTAGCCTCCCATTGGTCAGAACCATAAATGTTATCCCGTTTGACAGAACGAAGTCCAACGAAGATAATCCGAGAAGACTACCATTCTTCTTCTTTCTTTCCTGCTACGGACACGAACATTTAAGGCTAACCAACTTGAGACAAAAGGTCGATGGCAGAAGATCGATGACAGAAGATCAATGACAGACCAAGCAATGACATCGACGTATAGAAAATAAATATAACCTATATGGATATCTCCTAGAAAATAAAAAAAAAAACAAGAAATCACTCCAGATCACATTCAGATTGAAGAGACGATCTTCACAAACCCTGAAATAATCAGTACCATAAAATCTATCACACCAGAGAACACAATGGTAAGTCGCTTGTTTACTTTTGAATGGAGGTCTTTATTGACTCTTTTATCTTCAATTCCAGGCCTAGGATCAGACAGGTAGCCAGAAATCATAAGATTCCTGCAGCTTGTTACATCACTTCCAACAGCTCTAAGAATGTCAGTAGCTAGAGTACTACCTAGTGTTGAAAACCTGTGGAATATTCAACTATGTGATCTATTTGATGTTATTTTAAAACATGTGATATAGTTGTTTCAATAATTGTTCTATTCAGGATTCAAATGTCAAGGCTGAATGTTCACTGTGAGTAATATATACAATACCCAATAAATGAAAAATTACTACATAAAAAAACAAAATCAAAAGGTAGCAATTTCAAATGCTACACATACCCCTCTCCGAAGAGTAAAAATTTGTAAACAAATTGTAAACAAATTTTTATGAGGTAGTAGCTACTTAGTGACAATAATGGATTTATTTATAGTATTTTCTCGTACCAAACGTTCCTTGAGGAAGTCAAAAATCAGTATTGTGTCTATATAGGAAAAAGTCAAAATCGGTTTACAGGTCAAAATCGGTAGGTCAAATCCATTTTATCAAAATCACTAGTGAATTTAATGAATTGCCAAATAATGAAAGAAATATTTACACAAGGAAATAATGATATTCAGTTCAGGTCCGAAATTTAATTTTCAATGATTCCGTTGATAAATCTTTACTCAGCTCGTATAATTTTTGTAATATCGAAAACAAATTTTCTTTCTTTGCTATAAGTTTTTCCAACTCCCTTTGTGGAATAGTCATCTTCCAAATTATTGACTATGGAAATACAAACAATGAGAACTCGTAACAAAATCTCAGTTCAATTCAATCAAACCGTCTTCCAAACCCAATTGAACAAAACGCACTTTTCAACCGATCCGACAACCTTGCAACCTCTACCTATCTTGGTTACAACAAAAAATGTACACCGACCGACTGGTGTCCACTTTTTCTTTCGAAAACTTTTTTCCGAACAACAATAGCTAACAATAAATAAATTCAGATTATGATGATTATCCGACTCGAATAGGACCAAATGTTCCTTCGTAGCTCTATTGTAACGTTGATATCAAAATGTACTCACCGATTTTTAATGGTGATAAATTTCCAATCGTCCAATAATTCTTCTTCACTCGAATAAATGGGAAAATTTTGGAGGGAAGGAGTATTGGGATAGAATTTATTGAGTGATTTCACTGTATGTTCAAAACGATAAAGACCAGCTAGCCACAGTGTAGCTGAATTCGCTATTGCTGTTCATAAATTTGAACTCGAAAAAACCGCACGGGACATACAGCGACGTAAGTAGTTAAGCTAGGCGGCCGTGACTATAGGAATAGGGCAAACCATGTGTTAGAGAGAGAAACGCATAGGCTAATGCGTCAGAGAGAGATAGCTTGCAACGCTGTGACGTCACAACGTTGCCGCTTTCTCTCTCTGAACATGGAACACTTTTGAAATTGACATATGATATGGAACACTTCCCAATCGACATCTTGTCAATTGGGAAGTGCTTCAAGTCACCGCTGATTCATCCAACAATTAAAAAAGCCATCGACGACGACGGGATTTGAACCTGAGACCATCGTACTATGAATCCGATACGTAAAATCATCGCCACGATCACTACACAGTATAATTAACGGTGGATATCGAGGCGACGAGAGACCGCGCGCGCGCGCTGCGTTACGTAATCGAGCTAGATCCGTTTCAGCGATATCTAAGCGATGCGTTCGCTTGTTACATTGTTGCCGGACGTTTGAAATATTCCGAGTAACCACCGCGTATACATAGTTGCCGAAAATATGCTATTTCAGATATGGATATATTAGGGGGAGTGCGTGGGGAGACGGGGGGCTCTAAGACGATAGGTTCTTCGTGTTTCCACTTAACTTATTCATTTTCTTTACGTCGTAACCACAAAAGCAGATAAGGTAGCTCTCGGCCAAACACTGCGAGATTTCCAACCGCAAACTGATACATTCAAGTTGGAATATGTATAGGGTGAAACTCATGTACAGGGTGATTTGCTGAGGTTGGGAGGAGGTTCCTATTATTTTTTCTATTTGTAAATTATAGAGAGTCAGGTTGGCCGAGCGGTCTAAGGCGCCAGCTTTAAGCCCTGGTTCCCGAGAAGGAGCGTGGGTTCGAATCCCACACCTGGCAGAGTTTTTTATAAGACTTTATAATCTCATTAATCGTCTGTCAATGTAACCATTTAAGTCAAAGCATGATGAGGAGCATGTACAATTTGGAATATCGTTGCTCTGAAACATCAAAACGATATTGCTGCAGGAAAAAGTGTTTCTCCATATCAGATCTCGATGATGTGGTTGACGGAATGGCGTGCAAAGTGTGTGAAAACTTTTGTTATTGCGCATGCGCATGTAATGTAAGAATGACGCAGTTGGATGTTTTGTAACAGTTGCCAGATGCCTTTGGAAGAGTATAAACGACAACTGCAGAAATTCCAGAAGAAAATAAGAGAACTCAACCACATAATTCAACACTACGAAGATTAACAGCAGATGATTAAAACTTTTTCGAAAATTACTTTATTGGAAACGATATCGGAGAAAACATCACGGCAATCTAGAAATCATCATTTATATTGCTATTTTCAATGATGGAAAACATCTTGTACATGAATGTGCCCAACAAAGTTAGCGAAGCAGGAATTTGCTTCAATAATGATACAACATGTCAGTGGACTGCTATGAAGCGAGTTTTCATCAATGGTGGTCAAATGGAAGTGTTCTCGATAGAAGTGCTGCCGCCGGGGGGAAATGAAACAAAATTCAAAATTCGGTTGATTTTCGACGATAGAACCTTTGGGGAAATGGGAGATTGGCAGCTTATTCCATCACCTATGTTGACACCACCACTACCATCACCACCACAAGTGGATTACAAAAAATTCTTCACAAGATTGGATACTTTATTATACATCAATTTAGCATTTGTAGCTATATTAATTCTACTCATTATTGTACATCGTTTCTGGAAAGAAATAAAAGTCTATGTTTTCTAGAGCGAGTTTTTTATTTAGGTAAAATAGTACAAAACCAATTGTATAGAGTATGAATATTTTGAAGACTGCACTGGAACTTTTCTCCTCCTCCATAAAGATGATCCATGCATGCTGGAGTCGTAGGTTGAAATGTGACAGTTTGCCACCACGAAGCATCAAAGTCCTCCAAATTAACGATATCACAGCATATCTCCAATTCCTCCAACTTTGCTTCAAGAACTGTATCTTTTGATGGCCTCTTACGTAGATGAGATTTGCCTGATGCAGATTATCTTGTAGAATTTGGTTCATCTCATTAAGATCCACATAGCCACTAGAGTATTTCAAGCCATGAACGTAGCGTTCAACATAGTTTACCATCTTTTTATCTTCTTTGCCCAAATTAGTGTACTCTGTGGATGGCTTGAATAGAAAATTACTGATTTTCATGCCAATGCGAATTGACATCTCTTTTGGGATGGATTCTCCAGCAACGACGAAGCCTTGAATGTCAACCAGTGCGATCTCCATGACGTCTTGGAATAAACTGAATGAACGTCGCCTTCATTCACTCATCAATCGATATTTTGAACAATTTCGCTGAGTGGGAGGTGTTCCATGATTTGGTCATGAATAATGATGCAATATGCCTTGGTGTTTGCAGGAAAGCCCATGGTTGCTTCAATATCCAACTTGATGTCGACTGTCGAAGCCTTCGGACCGAGACTTCTTCTCGAACAATCAATGACAAACATAGATCGAGTTTCGAATTTGGTAATGTTCATTAGAGAACGCTTCAAGAGACAATTGTGATAGCTCTTGTTGAATTCCGAATAATTGTGGTAGGCGTCAGAGTATTGACCAGTGGATAAGTCTAGAAGTGCTCGTTCTTGCGGATAGTAGTCACCGTTCAGAGCCAAGCGTATGGATTTGATGTTGGCAGGATCGAACAATGTAACATCCTCATGTATATCATAAATCTTTTTGGTTTGGAAAACGACATATCTGGGGCTCTCCATTGCCGTACAAGTTTTGACGGACCAAATTTCGGTGGTGAAGTTATGGGTTAGTGCAGGCAGTACGTGCAATTATCATTTGCGAAACGCTATCATCATAGGTTCATCTGCTCGCACACGCTTCAACAGCTGGAATTTTATATCATCATTCGGAGTGAGGTGTGGCACTTTCAAGGTTATGCTTTCGATTGTGATTTTAACAGTGCTCTTTGTCAAACCACTCGCAGGTACATTATTGCCGCCAGTAACCGCCTTTTCTTCAACTTTCACGCTGTTGGCATTACTGCGTGATCGAACCAAACGAATCGCCTGCTTTCCCAGTGTCGCCACCTGATGGTCATTGAATATAGAGAACAAGTGTTTCAGTGGAATGTTCATGGTGAACGTTTTATCTGCATTGGGAATGGGAGCATTTGGGTAGTTCCATCCTGCTATAGCTAGATGGCGCGAATCTTCGGGGGCATCGCACAAATATCCTCTAGCTGTGCTCGTTATTCCCGGATATCTGGCAGCATCCAATTCCTTATTGCACAACTCATAGGTACAAGAATCAAAGAGATATGCACCAGCATTGTGAGTTAAAGTGCCCGTACCACCTCCAGTTACATCTAATTTAGCCTTGACATCATTGTTCTCAAACGACTTGACGTACGGATGATAGGTACGCCACTTCACTTTGGTGATGGATTCATCGAACCTTGGTTTGCGAAAGACGTTGAATACTGGAGCCGTCATGGACATTGTAACCGATTGATTTGAGAAATAGGATATTGGATAATGTCAATTGTTTCCTCGAACGATGACGGTGCACCACGTCTGTCTTGCTCAAGGACGTTCTTGAGACTGATGTGGAAGCAGGATACTCTTCAGATTTATAGACAGAGTTATCAAACACTAGTCCCATCTCTGAAGTTCCTTCAATTCCAATCTGATAATGATCTCTTCACCTCTAAAATTCACCTGCCTCAAGTCTTGATCTAGTATTTGCAGTGTAATATTTGGTAGTTCTCGTCTCCTAACTATGGGTAGGTAGATAAGATTTCTTGGAGTTTCGTCTATTGCGTACCCGGGATCGACAGAAATGGCAAATTCGTATATCGTATGTGAAGGTCTGTCGTTGTAAAGAGCTCCAGCAGAGACGTTACTGTCAATGTGAATGGTTCGGACTTTGGCTATGTTAACCGGCAAATCAGAACAGTGAACTTTTTGTGCTTCCAGCACAGAGTCTGAGAATCCCAATACTTTAGCAATACTATCCTTGGGTGTAAAATCAATATTGAACTTATTGCTCGAGATCTCACACTTCTTTTCGAATGAATTTCTCAATGTCGATAATATCGTATGATCCTCCAGGAATTTCTATAATTTTTGTGGTTTTAGATGTTTTGTCCTGCAGATAAAACTTGGAGGTACCTCTTTCTATATTTGGAATGCTATTGTAGCAGTGTAATCCCAACAATGCTAGACCGTAGTCTGACTCCGGATCGAGCTGTAGTGGCGTGAGAAAGTCTATGGAGAGCGTAGAAGTGCGACTCTTCAACGTCAATATCAAAGACATGACTGATGCGTCATGCGTCATGTTATTTGTTTTTATAGAGAAATTCCAAGCAGAGACGTCCACAATTACTTTGTTTATAATTCTGATATTGATCATTATTATAGAGGATTTTCACATTCTCACCAAAGTATCGGGTCAATTCTCTTGGTGGTTTCAACATTCCATAACTATCGAAATATTCCACAACATTATCATGTTTCTTGTGAGCTACCCAATGAGTAGTATAGCTAAGCCGCCACCAGCCCACTTTGACCTCAAGTAACCCCGTGGATGGCATGTCCAACAGCAGTGACCATACAGTGGAGGGGTCTACTGAAGGTCACGAAGACATCTTCGATCTGAAGACATCTTGCAGACCACACCCTCAACTGACACTACCCCCTTAGGCCTTTTACGCTGTACCCTCCTTTGGACCCTTAGCGTTCCGCGATCCGAAGACATGACGTCATATTTCATTCAAAAAAAAGCCAGTACAATCGGGATTCGAACCCGCACCAATACGGTGCAAAGTTTCAAGACCAAACGCTTCGTCCACGCGGCCACTGCGGGACCTATCAATTTATATTTCTAAAAATAAACCGATGCGGTTATTCGTGCTTTGTGGAACGTAGCAACCTCGGCAAGCGGGGAGCAGGAAAACGAACAATGGCTTATTCATTCATTCAACATGAATAGAGATGATCGCATTCAAGGTCAGGTTCGCTGCATTCCAATGATGACTCAACATATCACGTCATGATGCTACAGCGTGATGTATTCGAGCAGATCCATAAAGCAGGAAAAGGAACAATGGCTTATTCATTCATCAAACATCTATATATTGATAGACATAATCGCATTCAAGGTCAGCTTCGCTGCATTCCATTGATGATTCAACATGATACAATATTTCGCGTGACGTTACAAAGATAAGAGACGACAAAGCGACTGACACTGTTGCCAGACGTTTGAAAAAATTAGGCATTGATGCCAGACGTTTGAAAATATCTGGAAATATACCATAATGCACCTACAGCTTACCCAAGTGGAATCCGAACCACCACGTGTGAATATCTCAAATTGATGGATAACGTCTGAAGTATTACAGGGTGTTACTGCCTGAAGTTAGGCGTCTGACATTTGACGTATGACGTCATCGTTTCAAAATGGATGCTGATATCGAAAGGTCACCAACTGTTCAGTAATATCCGTATTATGAAAATAATACACCTACAGTTCACACAAGTGGAATCCGGACCATCACGTGTGATTACCCCGAATTGATGTATATAGGGTGTGCTTGCTGAAGTTAGGCGTCTAACGTTTGGCGTCTGACGTTTAACATTTGGCGTCTGGCATGTGGCGTCTGGCATTTGGCGTTTAACATTTGGCGTCTGACATTTAGCGTCTTACATTTGGCGTCTGGCATCTGGCGTCTGGCTTCTGGCGTCTGACATTTGGCGTCTGATATTTGGCGTCTGACGTTTAACATGCGTCTTACATTTGGCGTCTGGCATCTGGCGTCTGGCTTCTGGCGTCTGACATTTGGCGTCTGATATTTGGCGTCTGACGTTTAACATTTGGCGTCTGACATTTGACGTCACGTCATCATTTCAAAATGGCCGCTGACATTACCAGGTTACCAACTGAATTAATATACTGATATATTAGATAGTCAAATTCTCCAGAGTGATTTAGATACAATACTTGATTGGTCCATAACAAACAATTTACCACTCAATATAGAGAAATGCCATATTATCACTTTTTCGAGATCAAAACAGCTTCTTAACTATGAGTATAACATCAATGGTATGGTTCTTGATAGAGTCAACGAAATAAAAGACCTTGGGGTTACAATTGACCAGCAATTATCATTCAAAAGTCACATAAATAATATCTCGGCAAAGAGTAGTAGAATGTTGGGGTTTCTGATGAGAAACGGCAAACAATTCTCGTGTAACACCCTCAAAATATTGTACTGTTCCTTGGTAAGACCTCACTTGGAATACGCTTCTGTAGTATGGTCTCCCTATTATAGATGTGACACTGTAAAAATTGAAAATGTGGAAACCAGATTTATGAAATATATTTCATTCAAAATGGGTACGTATCTCCAATTTAATCATCATTTTATTTTAAATACTCTAAACCTAACTGATATCACAACACGTCGTTTTCACTCTGATTTGTTATTAGTTTATAAAATCTTATCTGGAGAAATTGACTGTCCATTTCTTCTGAATCAGATTAACCTTTTTGTTACTTCTCATAGAACTAGGAACCCTCCATTATTTTTAATAAAAAATCATAACACAAATTATGGCTACAACTCACCTGTTTCTAGAGGTTTAAGATGGTGTAATAAATATAATATCGACCCTTTTGTTAACTCTTTATGTATGTTTAAGAACTCGATAAGAAATGTATGCTTTGAATCTTAGAATAGTACACTGTAATGTTATAATTATTGTGATTACTTGTTAGTGGTGAATCCGTTAATTAAATGAATAAATAAAATAAATAAATAATATGCCTACAGCTCACACAAGTAGAATCCGAATCAACACGTGTTAATACCGTATGATTGAAGTTAGACGTATGACATCTGATGTATGACGTCATGAATCCAAAATAACTGCTGACATCACATAGACACCAACTGTTTAGTAATTTTCGTGTTATAAACTTAATATACCTACAGCTCACACAAGTAGAATCCGAACCACAGCATTGATATCGACGCGACAGAATTCATGAACTCGTTAATATAAAGATGTCAATGACAAAATTATTTATTTTCTCTACGAAAAAGCGACATAGAGAAAAACTAATGTTTTATTCGTGATCCCCATGACGTGTAGACTTCAAAAACATCAACTTCCGGTTTCAATTCCGATTTCACTTCCGGTTTCCATTTTTTCCACTTGACATATTCATGTGGGTACTCTGAGAGAAGGATTTTTCACGGACATTCCAAATATATCATTTTACCTATGTACGAAGTCTCAAGGTTAAAGAGATATCAATCAAAATTAATCGAAATAATGAAAAAAATCTATGTAAACAGTTCACAATCTCTTTGTGTAATGATTTTCTGGTCGATCCAGCTTTTCGACGATTTATCAAAAAATATTCACTTCCGGTTCATCAAAAATCGATATAGGGAAACACTAATGGTATATTTGTGATCCTCATGACGAGTAGACTTCAAAAACAACAACTTCCGGTTTTACTTCCGGTTTCCTTTTTTTCAGTAAACAGAGCCATGTGGGTACGCTGAAAGAATGATTTTTCACGGAAATTTCAAATATATCAAAAACAATAACTTCCGGTTTCACTTCCGGTTTCCATTTTGTCAGTAAACAGGGTCATGTGGGTACTCATTGAAAAGAATATTTCACGTACATTCCAAATATATTAACTTACCTATATACAAAGTCTCAAGGTTTGCGAGATATCAATCAAAATTTATCAAAATATTGAAAAAACAATAAAAACTGTTCACCATCTCTTTGAGTACTGCTTTTCTAACCGATCTATCTCCTTGATGAATTATCGGAATATATCCTCTTCCAATTCCTAAAAAAATCGAGATATAGGACAAAATTAGATGTTCGTGATCCCCATAACGTTCGGGCATCGAAACAACAACTTCCGATTCCACTTCCGGTTACAATTGTGGGTACTCTGAGAGAAGGATTTCTCACGGAAATCCCGAATATATCAACTTACTTATATACAAAGTCTCAAGGTTTGCGAGATATCGACGAAAATTGGTGAAATAATCAAAATAACACTGTAACACGCAAGAAAGGGTTATGAAGAGTCGATTTGAGTCCACGGTTAACTCATGTTTCCATCTTATTAATCAATTTTCTAGTAGGAGACTATAATTTTTGTACAACTCATATCAGGAAATGCCATTTACACCATTATGAAAACCTTCAAGGTGAAATTATAAAAAGGAAATCGATAATCAATTTTGGAGTAATCGATAACACATGGAATATGATCGGAACTCTCGAGATGAATGTTTCAAAGTTGAAATTTCCAAAAAAAAAGCTCTGATCAAGGTATATTTATAAATTCCAAGGCTATATAACGATTAAGCATCGGAATACAGGGAATATTATCGGAAATCTCGAGGTGAATGTTTCGAAGACTAAGAATTATCGAAATTCCGAAAACGAAGCTCTGATCAAGGTTATAAATTCCAAAGCTGTATAACCATTCAGAACACATTATATTGGAGCCAGATACATCAATCATTATTCACCTTGAAAAATATGTCACGAAACGAATATACTTCTCTATATTTGAGATCGCACTTTCAGCAAAGAGAATATGTGTCAACGTCTGCAGAAATCAATGCTTTCTTTCACAATATTTTCGATAGCTCTAACGATTGAACCAACAAATACAAATGTACTGTATGGTACAGGATGTATCAAGAATTAATGATGATGTTTAACGTTTGATAGGTATAATTTGATAGTTGACGCTCAACGACTGGAACTTGAGAGCCTTGGTCACGTGAGGGTGGATATGGTTATATTATGATCAGTGACGAGAAGAATTTGATATTGATGAATTATTGAAAAAGTGTTCCTATATTTTCGTGAAAATGCGACGTGGGGGAAAACAAATGATACATTTATGATCCCCATGATGAAAGTCGTTCCAACTTTTGGTATTTTCAGTGAACAGGAATTATATGGGTACTCCAGAAGAATGATTTTTTACGGACATTTCGAAAATTCAACTTGTATATATTTTTAGACCTAAGTCTTGCGGGATAAACCAAAATTGATATTAATTGATAAACATTCATAACAATGACAAACCTCACGAATACAACGCACATATGTCGCGCAAATACAAAAAACGCGCAGACATCGCACCCTTATCAAAAAATGATAAATAGCACGACGAAAAGTCACGTATGCGTCTTACATATATCATGCTAACGTCGTGTATCCGTCGAAGATCTATCAGACAACGTCGACTAAAATTTTTGAATACGATGATTCGCATGACAAAGCGTCACGCATTCATTGAACAAATAGAAAACATCAAAATTCATAACGCATACATCACCCATACGTCGCACATGCGTTGAACATACGTCATACCAACGTCACACATTTATCGAAAATCTATCAAACAGCGTTGGAAAACCATAAAAACTATCAATAACGTACTGACATTGCAAATCCAAAATGGTAGCTGTTGAAGTTTAGCATCTGGCATCTGACATTCGGTGTCCGACATTCAACGCTTGGCGTATTAAGATTTCTGTTGTTCACCAACATAAAGTTGTAGATATAAGAATAAACATAGGGCAATCATTAAAGTACATCAAAACCGTCAAAAAAAACATGACGCTTGCGTTGTGCATACGTTGCGCATACGTCATGCATACATCGTGCAAACGTAGCGCCTACATCGAAAATACATAATACAACGTGTTTAAAACCTCGAAATGAGAAAAAGCATGACATGATATCCATCACACATTTATTTTATAACGTTGAAAATTTTGAAAATAAAAACTCCAACGTTAGGTCGTTAGGTTAGGTTAGGTCTCCGACCTAACCTATCTTCTGAGTCTAACGTCTCGAGATCCAACCTAACTAACGTTAGAATCGAACGTCACGGGGCCCTAACATAACCTCTGAGTCTAACATCTCGAGACCCAACCTAACCTAACCTCTGAATCGAACGTCACGAAGCCCCACCTAAACTCTGAGTCTAACGTGTTACGAATAAAGAGGGCACAGCGGTGACCTGGGGGGCTAAGGGGTGATATCATAAAAATAACTTGAATTTCCCGCCAAAAAAAAGTGGTTTGGAATATGACGGATTCTGATTGGTCGAGCTAGTAGTCTATGACGCGTTGCGTTTCCATACTCTGGCGTCATCAGCAGCATCATGAAACACTTTCCGATTGACAGATGATACAGCGCCATGAAATACTTGACAGTTGAGATAAGTTACATGACGTATGCGTGATGTTTTTTATCGTTTTCGATGTTATTTGATGAATGCGTTATATCTAGTCATGCTATTACTCGTTTTTATAGTTTCAATATGTTGTTTGATAGATTTTTAAGAAATACACGATGTCTGCGCGATGTATGTATGACGCATGTTTGACGTTTCGTCATGCTTTTCATTGTTTTTGAAGTTTTTGTGCGTTGATTGATAGATTTTCTATTGCAAAACGACTTCGTATGCATGACGTATCGTCAAACGTTAACTGTCAGATGTCAGACGCCAAACTCCAGCAGCTCTAGTACGCCTCTGTCATACGGCAAATATTATCCATCAATTTGTGGTTCTCACATGTGGTGGTTCGGATTTCATTTGGCGATGATGATGTCATGCTTATCCTCTGTATTTCATTAGATGAATCGACAATATAGAAGAGATCTTTGATAAGTTCGCAGGTGGTCGCTGATGATATCATAAATCACGACCATAATTCAAAGATTGTGATGATGTTGATGTTATCTTCCTGAATCATCATGTTTAATACATCTCATATTCGATATGCAACGTTGCATTCCTCAGGGCATCATGTGAAGAGATAAGCAACGCATTCATGAAATACCTTTGTTTTTCTGCCATTCTACTTGAATCATCATTATTCTCATATTTGATATGTCAAGATTCATCTCGCAATAATGATTTCAACTCTATTATTCTCGAATGTGGAGAGGGACTATAAATAGATACATGAAATTGATCTCAGTCTGACAGTATTTTTACTTAGTCTATCATGTCAACATCAATAGTGCGGAATATCATCAATAATTAGATGAAGTGTTGGAGATGTACGAAAATGCAGCCCGAACCGACAAACATTACCTACTCTACACATTATTCCAGTTGAGAGCCTTCCAGGTAGGAGTGGGTTTGAGTCCAGCAAGAAAATTCAATCCATCTATAATTTTATCACAACCATACAAACCAAATAAACAATCTTTTTGTACAACGGAATGGAAAACTTTCACTGATCTACTGAAACGAGCATTGGACAATTTTTTCTACGAGAAGTTACCAACCTACCAAGATGAATATGAGCCAGTTACGTTTCCATGTGGAGATTTCTGCAAAGTATCACAATTGGTGTTTGATGGTATCAAATGTCTACTCGTCAAAAAACATGATGTCGAGTTCCTCATCGATGTCGAGGATGCTACGCAGATCCTTCAAGTTCATCGAAGTCTAGTGGGCCACCGGGTGGTTTTACTGGAAAACATGAACTTCTGTGCATTTTATAATAATATTTCGAATTGGATTAAATCAATTTTCAATAAAGATGCTGGTTATATTGATTATTTTGAAGCTCTGTATTCATTTTGTGAAATATCAAATGATAGTTTAGTAAGTAATGCACTCAGAGAATATTTGTTCCTTTATAAAATGAATGAATTGAGAGATTTGAATAATGTGTGAGAAATAAATATAAAAATCTATAATTCTTCGTTTTTATTGTTCCTCTAGGAATTATTATGTATAACATTTACCAAATTTGAAAGATAAAAATGGATTATTTTTCTATTTTTTATAAAATGATTATTTTTACCACCAGATCCATTCAATGAATTTGAGAATTTCTTGAGAAATTGAAAAAGGAAAGTGTGACCTAGCAAACGATCCTCTTCCACATTCATGAAGCTTACTCGATCGGAAACCTGAGTCTAACGTCTTACGCACGTCTTAGACGTCGCGTATGAGGTCAGGTTCTACGTCATGTATGACGTTAGGTTTGATATTATTCCATTTACTGCCATTCCTGAATCCATCATTATATTGATATCGAGGTTTTTCAACTAAGTGTATGGGGTTTCCCATTGAGGGTGACATCTGTTAGTGAATAATTGTTAAAGTGGTGGTAAATAATGATTCATTATACATTTTTCATTACATAGATCAACTTGAATTTGGAAGCAATAATGAAATGAATATACTCTTGATGTATTATGTCATATACTGTCCTATTTTCATGTAACCATAATTTAACGAATTCAAAACTAATGTTAATAATTATAATTGGAGTTTTGAACATAGCTATCCGGTCAGATACCACACCCATATGTGTATGTGGAAATTTTGTTCACGTCCTCTTCATACAAATACACGAGATCTTCCGCCATGTGATGATTCATTGAGAATTTTGTGCCACCCTGTATCATAATAATTATGTTTCAACACCGGGTCATTCGTCTATGACTCACTCACTCCTATCGACCCTATCGTCGAATCTTTCAATTACTCACCTCCCTTGCTTCTAGTACGCTTTGTCTTCTGTCGTTGAATTTTTCAATAACATCCCTACAATTTTCGTGTAGTGTTTTTTCAAAGTTTCTGATATTGTTCAATGAATAAGTGATGTTTATTGAATTTATAAATCGTTTTGACCATTTTCATACGTTGTTTGATTGATTTTTCACAAGGACACGACGTCGATGCAATATATGTATGACTCATGTCTGACGTTTCGTCATGCTATTCATTGTTTTTGAAGTTCTTATACGTTGCTTGGTAGATTTCCGACGAAGGCACGACGTCAGCGTAGTGTACGTACGACGCATGCGTGGAGTTTTTATTTTCAAAATTTTCAACGTTATAAAATAAATGTGTGATGGATATCATGTCATGCTTTTTCTCATTTCAAGGTTTTAAACACGTTGTATTATGGATTTTCGATGTAGGCGCTACGTTTGCACGATGTATGCATGACGAATGCGCAACGTATGCACAACGCATGCGTCATGATTTAATTTTTGACGGTTTTGATGTACTTCAATGATTGCCCTATGTTTATTTTTATATCTACAACTTTATGTTGATGAACAACAGAAATCTTAGTATGCCAAGCGTTAAATGTCGGACACCGAATGTCAGATGCCAGATGCTAAACTTTAACAGCTACCATTTTGGATTTGCAATGTCAGTACGTTATTAATAGTTTTTATGGTTTTCAAACGCTGTTTGATAGATTTTCGATGAATGTGTGACGTTTGTATGACGTATGTTCAACGCATGTGCGACGTATGGGTGATGTATGCGTGATGAATTTTGATGTTTTCTACTTGTTTAATGAATGCGTGACGCTTTGTCATGTGAATCATCGTATTCAAAAATTTTAGTCGACGTTGTCTGATAGATCTTCGACGGATACATGACGTTAGCAAGATATATGTAAGACGCATACGTGACTTTTCGTCGTGCTTTCAATCATTTTTTGATAAGGGTGCGATGTCTGCGCGTTTTTTGTATTTGCGCGACATATGTGCGTTGTATTCGTGAGGTTTGTCATCGTTATAAATGTTTATCAATTAATATCAATTTTGGTTTATCCCGCAAGACTTAAGTCTCAAAATATAAACAAGTTGAATTTTCGAAATGTCCGTAAAAAATCATTCTTCTGGAGTACCCATATAATTCCTGTTCACTGAAAAAACCAAAAGTTGGGACTCTTTTCATCGTGGGGATCATAAATGTATCATTTGTTTTCCCCTATGTCGCATTTTCACGAAAATATAGGACTACTTTTTCAATAATTCATCAATATCAAATTCTTCTCGTCACTGATCATAATATAACCATATCCACCCTCACGTGACCAAGGCTCTCAAGTTCCAGTCGTTGAGCGTCAACTATCAAATTATACCTATCAAACGTTAAACATCATCATTAATTCTTGATACATCCTGTACCATACAGTACATTTGTATTTGTTGGTTCAATCGTTAGAGCTATCGAAAATATTGTGAAAGAAAGCATTGATTTCTGCAGACGTTGACACATATTCTCTTTGCTGAAAGTGCGATCTCAAATATAGAGAAGTATATTCGTTTCGTGACATATTTTTCAAGGTGAATAATGATTGATGTATCTGGCTCCAATATAATGTGTTCTGAATGGTTATACAGCTTTGGAATTTATAACCATACCTTGATCAGAGCTCCGTTTTCGGAATTTCGATAATTCTTAGTCCTTGAAATATTCACCTCGAGATTTCCGATAATATTCCCTGTATTCCGATGCTGAAAGTGAAATCCTAAATATAGAAAATTATATTTCGAGACATATTTTTTAAGAAGATCATTTTTTGAAGTACCTGGTTCCAATATAATGTGATCTTAATAGTTATATAGCCTTGGAATTTATAAATATACCTTGATCAGAGCTTTTTTTTTTGGAAATTTCAACTTTGAAACATTCATCTCGAGAGTTCCGATCATATTCCATGTGTTATCGATTACTCCAAAATTGATTATCGATTTCCTTTTTATAATTTCACCTTGAAGGTTTTCATAATGGTATAAATGGCATTTCCTTATATGAGTTGTACAAAAACTATAGTCTCCTACTAGAAAATTGATTAATAAGATGGAAACATGAGTTAACCGTGGACTCAAATCGACTCTTCATAGCCCTTTCTTGCGTGTTACAGTGTTATTTCAACCTTTTTTTCACCTGAGGAGCCTGACTCAGGTAGAAAGGTAGATTTTGATGTGAGCAAACATGGAATTAGTCAACGAGATGGAAGTAGCGAGGAAAGTATGCAATCGTGTGCTGAATTTACCTTTAATGTTATGCACTTCAACGTTCAGGGGCTTAGTGGTAAGAAACTAGAACTTGAAATGATTTTAAATGATTACTCCCCAGATATACTCTGTGTTAGTGAAAGCTGGTTCAATTCAACAGATTGTGAAAGTTTCAGGTTGTCCAATTATAAGCTCATTTCTACCTTTTGCAGATCTGAATTCGTTAGGGGAGGGGTGTGTATTTTTGCCGATACTTCTCTTGATATTGAAGAAATATTAATTAAATTTAGTACTGAAAAAGACTTTGAAATATGTTCTGCATGCCTAAAGACATCTAGTACATCACTTATTATTTTATCAGTTTATAGGGCACCTCAAAGTAATTTGAATAATTTCCTAGAGGCATTTGAAAAAACTATTGAGCATTTGTATAGAGTTTTTGTCAATACTGATATAGTTGTCTGTGGAGATTTCAATATTGACCTGTTGAAGCCTAGTAACCTTCGATCAAACTTCTTGAACCTACTTGAACGGTTCAATCTGAAACCCCAAATAAATAAACCTACTCGTATCGCGGGTGATTCTGCGACCTGTATTGATAATATATTTTCCAATGTAGCTTCATTACACACTGTGATCAAACATACCTCCCTTTCTGACCACACATTCCAGATAGCTACCTTTCATTACTGTTTTCACAATAAGAATGCAAATCTAATGAAGAGATGCTTTAGTAAGAACAATATTGAACATTTCAGATTGTCACTCTCTGCAGTAGATTGGTCTGAGCTTTTTCACATATCTGATGTTAATACAAAGTTTGGGTATTTTTATGACCAATTTTTGTTACTTTTCAACAAAATGTTTCCTATACGAAAAGTGTTAAGCAGTAATAAAAAAAATAAATCGAAGTGGGTGCCTGAGGAGGTGAAAGAATTGAGCAGAATGCTAATTGAGATGTCAATTTTAGTTAAATCAAATCAAAGTGAATTTCACCATCAAAAATTTCTAGAACATAAACAAACTTATCAAATGAAATTGAACCTTGCCAAACGAACCTCAAATGACCATAGAATAGCTGTAGCGCATAACAAAGTACAGGAATGTTGGAACATAATTAAGGAATATCAGAATAAATCTGTAGGTGATGCTATCAGTTTAACTGATAGTGAGGGATCCTGCATTAGCAACAGTCATGAAGTGTGTAAAGTATTCAGTAATCATTTTTCTAGTATTAGTTCTGGTCGCATCAAACCCTCAGCAAGCAACATTAAACATATGAAATCCAAGGCTAACAGCATATACCTTTCTCCGACAACAAACTATGAAATTGAAGAAACCATTAAAAAAGTCAGTCGAAAAAGATCTGCAGGTGTTGATGAGATACCAGGGCATATACTATTGACTGTTGCCGATATTATCTCGGAACCTCTGAGTCACATTATCAACTACAGCTTTCAGGTAGGTGTGTTCCCTGATGTCTTAAAAATATCAAAAATTTTACCAATTTATAAAGGCAAGGGTTCTCGCCAAGATTGTGGTAACTATCGTCCTATTGCCCTTCTGTGCCAGTTCAGCTCAAGTCAGAATGGATTTAGACAAAACAAATCCACCGGCACTGCCATTGATGTGCTTTTAAAGCATGTTACTGATGCTCTTGATAGCAAACACAATACGTTGGCACTATTTTTTGATATGAGTAAAGCTTTTGATCTTGTTGACCATGATCTCTTATTATATAAATTGGAACTTTATGGTGTGAGAGGACCAGCATTGAATTGGATTGTAACTTACCTAAAAGATCGTAGCCAAAGAGTATATCTAAATAATACCTTCTCAGATATTCGAAATATCTCGACAGGCGTACCTCAGGGATCAGTACTTGGACCCCTGCTATTTATTTGTTTTATAAATGACCTTCTGACTTATTGTTCTGCTGCTTCTCTATCGATTGTGTATGCAGATGATACCAATCTTGTTATATCAGCTGAAAGTATTCCCACTATGCTTCGTAATGCGCAGAATGCTACAAATCAACTCTCCGAGAGGTGTGATTTGAATGGACTCATTCTCAATATATCCAAAACTCAAATGATTAATTTTGTTACTAAAAATTCTTCAATAGATAGCAGCTACTTAGTAAAGCTGAACAATACGTCAATTCAACAAGTCTCTGACACAAGATTTCTAGGAATCAATATTGATTTTAAACTCACTTGGTACAATCATATTGAGTACATAAAATGCAAGCTAAGTAAACACATATTTCTACTCCGTCAACTGAAAAACACACTATCTCTTGAAGTCTTGAAAATGGTGTATTTTAGTCTCATACAGTCATTTATTTGCTATGAAATAATTCATTGGGGTTCTACATCCAAAGCACAATAAATATTTACCATTCAAAAAAAAGCAGTAAGGTTAATGATGGCGGTAAGCCTCAGAGAACATTGCAAACCACTTTTTATTAAAATTGGTATAATGACTCTGCCATGTTTGTTTATATACCACTGTGTTATTTATGTGAGGAAAAATATTACAAATATTCCTACTTGTGGAAACTTTCATGACTACCGTACTAGAAATAAACATAAACTACAACAACCATTCTCTCGACTAACAGTGTCGCAGAATCATCCGCGTTCGATTGGTGTCAAACTCTATAATGCTCTTGATGACAATATCAAATCTGCTCCTAGTTTACATTCCTTTAAAGATAGGCTGAAAAACCATCTTGTGCTGAAAGCACACTACTCCGTTGACGAATTTTTACAGAAATGAATTTTTCTCACTGATTGTTAAAAAAACAGTTGCTTTTAACATGTCTTGTTAAGTATAGTGTGTGCTATTAATTGTTATCTGTGTAGACGTTTCTGTTTACAAGTACTGATTTTCTGTTTATAAATACTGCTTTTTGCTTAAGACAGTCTAGTTTAATGTTATTGTTGATTAATGTCTGTCTTCTTTATCATCTGACGTGTTAACTAAGTTAGTATGTTTCAATGTAGGCTCCTGTATTGTAATTGAACACTTCTTTAACTAATAAATTGATTGATTGATTGATTGATTGATTGATTGATTGATTGGATTGATTTTGATTATTTCACCAAATTTCGTGGATATCTCGCAAACCTTGAGACTTTGTATATAAGTAAGTTGATATATTCGAGATTTCCGTGAGAAATCCTTCTCTCAGAGTACCCACATGGCTCTGTTTACTGAAAAAATTGTAACCGGAAGTGAAATCGGAAGTTGTTATTTCGATGCCCGAACGTTATGGGGATCACGAACATCTAATTTTTTCCTATATCTCGATTTTTTACGAATTTGAAGAGGATATATTCCGATAATTCATCAAGGAGATAGATCGGTTAGAAAAGCAGTACTCAAAGAGATGGTGAACAGTGTTTATTGTTTTTTCAATATTTCGATAAATTTTGATTGATAACTCGCAAACCTTGAGACTTTGTATATAGGTAAGTTAATATATTCGGAATGCACGTGAAATATCCTTTTCAATGAGTACCCACATGACCCTGTTTACTGACAAAATGGAAACCGGAAGTGAAACCGGAAGTTATTGTTTTTGGAGTCTACACGTCATGGGGGTTACGAATATACCATTAGTTTTTCTCTATATAGCTTTTTAATGAACCGGAAGTGAATATATCGTGATAATTCGTCGAGAAGCTGGATCGGCTAGAAAAGCAAAACTCGAAGAGATTGTGTTGATTTCATTTCTTCTTTCATTATTTCAATCAATTTTGATTGATATCTCTCGAACCTTGAGACAGAGTACCCACATGCCTCTATTTACTGAAAAAATGAAAACCGGAAGTAAAACCGGAAGTTGTTGTATTTGAAGTCTACTCGTCATGAGGATCACAAATATACCATTAGTGTTTCTCTATATCGATTTTTGATGAACCGGAAGTGAATATTTTTTGATAAATCGTCGAAAAGCTGGATCGACAAAAAATCATTACACGAAGAGATTGTGAACTGTTTACATAGTTTTTTTCATTATTTCGATTAATTTTGATTGATATCTCTTTAACCTTGAGACTTCGGACATAGGTAAAATGATATATTTAGAATGTCCGTGAAAAATCCTTCTCTCAGAGTACCCACATGACTATGTCAAGTGGAAAAATGGAAACCGGAAGTGAAACCGGAATTGAAACCGGAAGTTGATGTTTTTGAAGTCTACACGTCATGGGGATCACGAATAAAACATTAGTTTTTTTCTATGTCGCTT
Organism: Chrysomela aeneicollis; assembly: GCA_029955515.1. Taxonomy (NCBI): domain Eukaryota; kingdom Metazoa; phylum Arthropoda; class Insecta; order Coleoptera; family Chrysomelidae; genus Chrysomela; species Chrysomela aeneicollis. The sequence continues at coordinate 1,358,930 of JARUHQ010000031.1, read as the reverse complement.
TTTAATAAACCGGAAGTAAATATTTTCTGATAATTCGTAGAGAAAATAAATCATTTTGTCATTGACATCTTTGTATTAACGAATTCATGAATTCTGCCGCGTCGATATCAATGCTGTGGTTCGGATTCTACTTGTGTGAGCTGTAGGTATATTAAGTTTATAACACGAAAATTAATAAACAGTTGGTGTCTATGTGATGTCAGCTGTAATTTTGGATTCATGACGTCATACATCAGATGTCATACGTCTAACTTCAATCATACGGTATTAACACGTGTTGATTCGGATTCTACTTGTGTAAGCTGTAGCCATTTTAATTCAGTTGGTAACCTTGTAATGTCAGCGGCCATTTTGAAATGATGACGTGACGTCAAATGTCAGACGCCAAATGTTAAACGTCAGACGCCAAATATCAGACGCCAAATGTCAGACGCCAGAAGCCAGACGCCAGATGCCAGACGCCAAATGTAAGACGCATGTTAAACGTCAGACGCCAAATATCAGACGCCAAATGTCAGACGCCACAGGCCAGACGCCAAATGTCAGACGCCAGAGGCCAGACGCCAGATGCCAGACGCCAAATGTAAGACGCTAAATATCAGACGCCAAATGTTAAACTGTAGGTGTATTATTTTCATAATACGGAAATTACTGAACAGTTGGTGACCTTTCGATATCAGCATCCATTTTGAAACGATGACGTCATACGTCAAATGTCAGACGCCTAACTTCAGGCAGCCACACCCTGTAATACTTCAGACGTTATCCATCAATTTGAGATATTCACACGTGGTGGTTCGGATTCCACTTGGGTAAGCTGTAGGTGCATTATGGTATATTTCCAGATATTTTCAAACGTCTGGCATCAATGCCTAATTTTTTCAAACGTCTGGCATCAATGCCTAATTTTTTCAAACGTCTGGCAACAGTGTCAGTCGCTTTGTCGTCTCTTATCTTTGTAACGTCACGCGAAATATTGTATCATGTTGAATCATCGATGGACTGCAGCGAAGCTGACCTTGAATGCGATTATGTCTATCAATACATAGATGTTTGATGAATGAATAAGCCATTGTTCCTTTTCCTGCTCTATGGATCTGCTCGAATACATCACGCTGTTGCATCATGGCGTGATATGTTGAGTCATCATTGAAATGCAGCGAACCTGACCTTGAATGCGATTATCTCTATTCATACACTGATGTTGAATGAATGAATAAGCCATTGTTTGTTTTCCTGCTCCCCGCTTGCCGAGGTTGCTACGTTCCACAAAGCACGAATAACCGCATCGGTTTATTTTTAGAAATATAAATTGATATGTCCCGCAGTGGCCGCGTGAACGAAGCGTTTGGTGTTGAAACTTTGCACCGTATTGGTGCGGGTTCGAATCCCGATTGTACTGGCTTTTTTAAAAATGAAATATGACGTCATGTCTTCGGATCGCGGAGCGCTAAGAGTACAGCGTAAAAGGTCTAAGGGGGTAGTGTCAGTTGAGGGTGTGGTCTGCAAGATGTCTTCAGATCGAAGATGTATTCAGATTGAAGATGTCTTCAGATTGAAGATGTCTTCAGATTGAAGATGTCTTCCGATTGAAGATGTCTTTGTGACCTTCACTAGACCCCTCTACTGTATGGTCACTGCTGATGGACATGCTATCCACGGGGTTACTTGAGGTCAAAGTAGGCTGGTGGCGGCTTAGCTATACTACTCCAATGTGTACCAGAATGATTTGAAGTATCCAAATTTATGATTGCACACTCGTCGCGATGACGCCATGGGCCGGTAGGTGGTAGAGTGTCTCGCATAAAAACACCTCGAAAATTTGGTATTTTCAGTTGTTTGGCATACTTTATTATTTCTGAATCGTACATAGATTTATTGGGTAGCTTAGCTAGAATATTTTTTGTTGTTTCTTTAAAAATAGTCCGAATCCTCGTGATGTCTTGCGTAGATACAAGCCCGAACCGATAGCCTCCATCGCTTTATTATGACGTCGATCTTCTTCCAGTTTCTTTGTTGCATTTTTAGCATCAATAACAGTCTTTGCGACTGCACCAGCTCCACCAGCCAAGGATCCTAGAGCTCCCAAAGCAGCAAAGATCGGAATCAGCGGAAATATACCACCACTTTTCTTTTCTGAATCGAACGGTGTGATTCTTGGTACTCGAATCTTTTTCTTGCCTCCAGCTCTCTTGATGGCAATTCTAGCTGCTCTAAGTGCAGCCAAGGCAGATTTTTTCAAACCACTGCCTTTATGGTTATCACTACTATTACTATTGGATTTTGAAAGAACATTTTTTATGAACTTTATAACATTGGCAAATGTTGGCCGCAGCAGACCCATGCCAAGCTTGCGTTTAGCTTTCATCCCGGTAGTAACTAGCCAAGCTGCAGCTTTTTCTTTGAATTTTGCGTCTTTCGCTTTGACTCTTTCCCATGCTCTATTCTCGAGTACCCAATCAGCTTTGTGACGCTCCTCCAAGGATTGATTTTGTGGATATGCAATGTCGTGTTGTCGACAGGCGTCGTCCAATGGATTAATGCCTGTGTCTCCTCGAGCAAGTCTCTTTTATAGCGTTGTACCTGGTCCACAAAATCTATAGCCTGGTATGTGTAATTCGATGGAGAGCTTATTGATTACAGAATTCAACACACCCTCACCGTGGTAGAGCAACATGTAGAATGATGAGTATGAAGAGCGCCACCTATATTTATAGCAGCGTACCTCAATGCATACTGTCACATTTTGGAGGTTGTTCAACAGAAACGGACGCTACCAATTGAGAACTTGGATGTGGTAGCTAATTGTGAATCGATAGGTAGTAGTAGTGGTCAACATGGGAAACTGCTTCCGCATTCCATCAGAGTCATCTTCTGTGGACCTAGTGGATGTGGAAAGACCAATGCAATGCTGTCCTTGCTTTTCAGTCCGAATGGCGCGAAATTTAAAAACGTTTACGTGTATTCAAAGTCGCTGTACCAACCAAAGTATCAGCTGTTGCAACAAGTGCTGGATTCAGTGAAAGGAGTCGGGTATTTTCCATTCAAAGAGAATGATGACGTCATCGACCCATCGAAAGCGAAAAACAACTCAATATTCATCTTTGATGATGTATCATGCGACAAGCAGCAAAAACTTCGTGAATATTTTTCAATGTGCAGGCACAAGGACATTGACGTTGCATACCTGTGTCAAACATACTCAAAAATTTCCAAACAGCTCATCCGTGACAATAGTAACCTAGTGGTGTTATTTCGGCAGGATGAAATGAACTTGAAGCATGTTTTCGATGATAACACCCGGTTTAAAATTTATGTATCTGTGATATGATATACTTATTAATGATTTATTCTACAACCACACTGATATGATTCTTGCATTGGTTCCTGATATTTAATAGCCTTGTCCATTTTGGAGTTTTATTATATGTACTTGTATGTGATATGGTTTTATTCTTCTATTTGTCCAACCCAGATATCTAAGAAAATTTAATTCTATAATTTCAGGTATTGTTAAAAGGTACGTATTTGGTTTCTCAATTTTCCAAATATATTATATCTTACTATTAAATTGAGTGGCGCCCTCTATAATTTAAATTTTCAGTCATGATGATTCATTTCAGGATTGATCAACCTGAACATCATAATTGAGATGATTGTAAAACTTGTATAGTTTTGCAAATGTTTTTCTGTTTTTTGTAACTGTAGTTTTGGATGGAATTGGATTTAACAATCTGATTTTGACATTTTAACCGATTTTGACCTAACCAATTGTGACAATTTAACCGATTATGACATTTTAACTGAATTTTGACAATCACCGATTTTTGACTTCCAAAAGGAACGTTTGGTATGCGCAGTTACTATCTCGGTTACTATTCATCCGAAACCTCATTTGTTTTTTTATTTTGATTTAGTTTTATCAAAAATTGTTTACCAATTTTTTCTCTCAGGAGAGGGGTATGTGTAGCATTTAAATTTACCACCAAATGATTTAAATGCTACACATACCCCTCTCCTAAGAGAAAAAATTGGTAAACAATTTTTGATAAGACTAAATCAAAATAAGAAAACAAATGAGGTTTCGGATGAATAGTAACCGAGATAGTAACTGCGCGTACCAAACGTTCCTTTTGGAAGTCAAAAATCAGTGATTGTCAAAATTCAGTTAAAATGTCATAATCGGTTAAATTGTCACAATTGGTTAGGTCAAAATCGGTTAAAATGTCAAAATCAGATTGTTAAATCCAATTCCATCCAAAACTACAGTTACAAAAAACAGAAAAACATTTGCAAAACTATACAAGTTTTACAATCATCTCAATTATGATGTTCAGGTTGATCAATCCTGAAATGAATCATCATGACTGAAAATTTAAATTGAACAAAGTATTAATGAGGTCAAAAAATGTATGTTTGTACTTCAAAAAAATTCAATCTATAATTTATGCTTGACATGAATTATGACTATTGATCCCCAAAATTTCAAAAGCCTATGGCTTTTAAATGGAACTGACAACTTTTTGGTGACTAGAAACATTTTTCTGGTAAGTCTTATGTAACCCTTCCTTGACTGTTTCAAAAAACATAACAAAGCCCCTTGATATTCTGAACATAACAATCCCTGCTGTCAGGTGAAAGTTCAATACCTTGGGTACTAGAAAGATTTCCATAATATTTATCAGAAATTTGTACTGTACAACCAAATCAAAATTGCTGGACTATCAAGTTCTTTCTCTATTTGATGTTAATAGACGATATTACTGATCTTTAACAAACACAGATGGAGCTAAAACATAACAAAATCTATCACAAGTACGTCACTGAAATGTCACGATATATCTAAGAAAATTTTGCGAGCAAAACTATTGTCAAAATTGTTACCAACAGTTCCCTCACCAAAAAAACTTTGACTAAAAATTCAATCATAAATCCGAAAATTTACCAAACGTGACAACGTTGTAAAATTATTTAGCTCCAAAATATGTAAAACATTACAAACAAACACAGACAAACCGCCGAAATGTTCTCAAGTGCGACAAGTTCTAAGATTTCTTTTAGAAAAAAATCTTTCCTGTCAAAACTGTTTTGTAATATACTTGACACCTGTTTCAAAATAATACCTAAAACTGTTCCTGAAATGTCAATCTTCAAATGAACTAGACTTGATGGATAGGCTGTTTATTCAACTAAATGTTCCCAACCAAACAGTCTAAGAAAATCAATTCAGGTTTTACCAAAAATTTATTTGACATAAAATTTCGAATTTTTGGGCCCCACGTTGGGCGCCATTTATAACTCAAAAATGAAATCAAAAGAAAGTAGTTCACATTATGCTGACGGCAGCTGTTCGCCGGAGAACAGATATAGTGAGTTCGGATTTTATTTGGCTCGATGTTTGAAAATTCAAATTATAGAGGGTTCCACTCAATTTAATAGTAAGATATAATATATTTGGAAAATTGAGAAACCAAATACCTACCTTTAAACAATACCTGAAATGATAGAATTAAACTTTCTTAGATATCTGGGTTGGACAAATAGAAGAATAAAACCATATCACATACAAGTACATATAATAAAACACCAAAATGGACAAGGCTATTAAATATCAGGAACCAATGTAAGAATCATATCAGTGAGGTTGTAGAATAAATCATTAAGATAAGTATATCATATCACAGATACATAAATTTTAAACCGGGTGTTATACCTCTTACACTAACCCGAATGAGATGTAAGAAATGTTGGTAGGGTTTTAAACCTGTGATCTAGATCCGCTATCGCATAGTACTATGTGAGAGCTTCACAAAAGCTCTAGAGGTATTTATGAAATATAATGGTATGATATGATATCTACAATTAATTATGAAAAACTCTTCAAAAGTTAAAACACACTGAGGGTGTAAAAAAACCTGATGTTGGGTCCATATGATCCTCCACAATGTTCCAAATTTCGGCCCCTATCCGAGGTCCAGCTGGTGTAGATGAAGACAAAACGAACACAGGAAGAAAACAGGCAGCAGACAGGAAACAGCACAGGAAGATGACGAAGAGACGACTAGAAGAAGGCTCACACTCCCAGGTCAGCCAGGGGTCGATGGTGCAGTTCAGCAGGTCGCCAGCCTCTACCAGCTCTACTGGTCCTCATCCGGTGGTTGTCTGTCGACTCTGGCCAAGATTTAAAAGTGACTCGGTGTTGGCCCTCGTGGGAATCTTGACCAGAGTCAAGGGTTGCCACAAGAGTCGTTCGATGCCAGGAGTCTGATGAGGGCTAAACTGTACCCTAACACCCTAACAAAAAATAGCCTCATGAGAGGACATGTGCAAAAGAAAAAAACCAAAGAAAAATAGGTATATTTTCAACCTGAAGATATCATTGCTGGCTTATAAGTCATAACTTACCTTCTGAGAAGGGAGGTAAAACTAGAAGATATTCAAAACAGCAAACAGAATTAACAGGACAAAATGGCGGCGTTCCTACCGCATGGCAGTCTCCTGGTGGTCGGCACAAATCCCCATAAAAAGGCTCCAAAAACCACCAATGATGGGTGCGACTTGAACTCGGCCCCAACGGCTCTTACACAAATTCCCCAAAAAGGTTAATTCCCGGTTAAACACACCGAAAAAAGAAAATCAAAACGAGTCAAGCGCACCTCATCATGGCCACACAGGAAAAAGCCTACTTCATATTCCAAAATTGAAATTCAAAAAATAGAAACACATTTGCTGAAGGCAGCTGTTCGCCGGAGAACAGATACAGTGATTTCGGATTTTATTTGGCTCGATGATTGAAAATTCAAATTATAGAGGGCGCCACTCAATTTAATAGTAAGATATAATATATTTGGAAAATTGAGAAACCAAATACCTACCTTTTAACAATACCTGAATTTATAGAATTAAATTTTCTTAGATATCTGGGTTGGACAAATAGAAGAATAAAACCATATCACATACAAGTACATTTAATAAAACACCAAAATGGACAAGGCTATTAAATATCAGGAACCAATGCAAGAATCATATCAGTGTGGTTGTAGAATAAATCATTAAGATAAGTATATCATATCACAGATACATAAATTTTAAACCGGGTGTTATACCTCTTAAACTAACCCGAATGAGATGTAAAAAATGTTGGTAGGGTTTTAAACCTGTGATCTAGATCCGCTATCGCATAGTACTATGTGAGAGCTTCACAAAAGCTCTAGAGGCATTTATGAAATATAATGGTATGATATGATATCTACAATTAATTATGAAAAAACTCTTCAAAAGTTAAAACACACTGAGGGTGTAAAAAAACCTGATGTTGGGTCCATATGATCCTCCACAATGTTCCAAATTTCGGCCCCTATCCGAGGTCCAGCTGGTGTAGATGAAGAAAAAACGAAGACAGGAAGAAAACAGGCAGCAGACAGGAAACAGCACAGGAAGATGACGAAGAGACGACTAGAAGAAGGCTCACACTCCCAGGTCAGCCAGGGGTCGATGGTGCAGTTCAGCAGGTCACCAGCCTCTACCAGCTCTACTGGTCCTCATCCGGTGGTTGTCTGTCGACTCTGGCCAAGATTTAAAAGTGACTCGGTGTTGGCCCTCGTGGGAATCTTGACCAGAGTCAAGAGTTGCCACAAGAGTCGTTCGATGCCAGGAGTCTGATGAGGGCTAAGCTGTACCCTAACACCCTAACAAAAAATAGCCTCATGAGAGAACATGTGCAAAAGAAAAAAACCAAAGAAAAATAGGTATATTTTCAACCTGAAGATATCATTGCTGGCTTATGAGTCATAACTTACCTTCTGAGAAGGGAGGTAAAACTAGAAGATATTCAAAACAGCAAACAGGATTAACAGGACAAAATGGCGGCGTTCCTACCGCATGGCAGTCTCCTGGTGGTCGGCACAAATCCCCATAAAAAAGGCTCCAAAACCACAATCGATGGGTGCGACTTGAACTCGGCCCCTACGGTACTCACGTAAATTCCCCAAAAGGGTTAATTTCTGGTTAAACACACCAAAAAAAGGAATCTCAAAAACGAGTCAAGCGCACCTCATCATGGCCACACAGGAAAAAGCCACGAGTTCGCCGCTAGAGGACGGATACCATCTCCTATTCCCAAAAATTGCCAAAAAAACTGCACATCCTATATGAAATCAGCGCCAGTTTTGAAATCCTAGCCTCTCATTGGTCAGAACCACAAATGCTATCCCGTTTGACAGAACGAAGTACAACGAAGATAATCAGAGAAGACTATCATTCCTCTTCTTTCTTTTCTACTACGGGCACGAACACTTACGGCTAACCAACTTGAGACCGAAGATCAATGACAGAAGATCCATGACAGAAGATCAATGACAAACCAAGCAATGACATCGACGTCTAGAAAATAAAATATAACCTATACGATTATATTCTGAAAAGTAAACAAAAAAACCCAGTAAATCACTCAAGATCACATTCAGATTGAAAAATCCTGGAATAACCTTCAATAGCCTAGATTTCATCACACTAGAGAACACAACGGTATGTCGCCCGCTTACATGTGAATGGATGTTTTTATTGACTCTATTATCTTCAATTCCAGGCCTAGGATCAGACAGGTAGCCAGAAATCATAAGATTCCTGCAGCTTGTTACAACACTTCCAACAGCCTTTAGAATGTCAGAAGCAAAAGTAATACCGTGTTGGAAACCTGCGAATTTACTAGCATTCACTCTATGTGATGTTTGTTTTGAAATAGTGGTTTTGATAGATGTTCTATTCAGGAATTTGATTTCAAGACTGAATGTTCTTTGTGAGTACTATGCTAATGCCAAATAAATGAAGGATTTAATATATAAAAAAACCAAATCAAAAGGTAGCAATTTTAAATGCTACACATACCCCTCTCCTAAGAGAAAAAATTGGTAAACAATTTATGATAAAATTAAATCAAAATAAAAAAACAAATGAGGTTTCGGATGAATAGTAACCGAGAGAGTAACTGCGCGTACCAAACGTTCCTTTTGGAAGTCAAAAATCAGTGATTGTCAAAATCCAGTTAAAATGTCATAATCGGTTAAATTGTCAAAATTGGTTAGGTCAAAATCGGTTAAAATGTCAAAATCAGATTGTTAAATCCAATTCCATCCAAAACTACAGTTACAAAAAACAGAAAAACATTTGCAAAACTATACAAGTTTTACAATCATCTCAATTATGATGTTCAGGTTGATCAATCCTGAAATGAATCATCATGACTGAAAATTTAAATTGTACAAAGTATTAATGAGGTCAAAAAATGTATGTTTGTACTTCAAAAAAATTCAATCTATAATTTATGCTTGACATGAATTATTACTATTGATCCTCAAAATTTCAAAAGCCTATGGCTTTTAAATGGAACTGACAACTTTTTGGTGACTAGAAACATTTTCCTGGTAAGTCTTATGTAACCCTTCCTTGACTGTTTCAAAAAACATAACAAAGCCCCTTGATATTCTGAACATAACAATCCCTGCTGTCAGGCAAAAGTTCAATACCTTGGGTACTAGAAAGATTTCCATAATATTTATCAGAAATTTGTACTGTACAACCAAAACGTTTGGTACGCGCAGTTACTATCTCGGTTACTATTCATCCGAAACCTTATTTTGATTTAGTTTTATCAAAAATTGTTTACCAATTTTTTCTCTTAGGAGAGGGGTATCTGTAGCATTCAAATTTACCACCAAATGATTTAAATTTGAAACCAATTTAAAATAGTAAAATACCATCTGAAATTACTATAATATAGCTACAGTTTAGTTAATAAACAATATACTCACAGAAAACATTCATTTTGTTACTAACAAATCTTTGATAATAAAAGGAATTTATTAAAACAACACTATATCACACAAGTTTCTAATGATAGTATATCACAAACACACTAGGTATTACTCTTGCTTCTGACATTCTAAGGACTGTTCGAGGTGATGTAACTAGCTGTAGGAATCTTATGATTTCTGGCTACCTGTCTGAACCTAGGCCTGGAATGGTAGAAAAGAGTCAGTAAAGATATACATTCAAAAGTAAACGAGCGACTTACCACTGTGTTCTCTGGTGTGATAAATTCTATGATACTGACTATTTCAGGGTTTGTGAAGATCGTCTCTTCGATCTGAATGTGATTCTGAGTGATTTATTGGGTTTTTGTTTATATTTCTGAATATAATCGTATAGGTTATAATTATTTTCTAGACGTCGATGTCCTTGCTTGGTCTGTCATTGATCTTCTGTCATCGATCTTCTGTCATCGATCTTCTGTCTCAAGTCGGTTAGCCGTAAATGTTCGTGTCCGTAGCAGAAAAGAAAGAAGAAGAATGGTAGTCTTCTCGGATTATCTTCGTTGGACTTCGTTCTGTCAAACGAGATAACATTTATGGTTATGACCAATGGCAGGCTGAGGATTCAAAACTGGCGCTGATTTCATACAGGATGTGGAGTTTTTTTGGCAAATGTTGGAATGAGGAGATGGTATCCATCCTGGAGCAGCTACCTCGAGGCTTTTTCCTGTGTGGCCATGATGAGGTGCGCTTGACTCGTTTTGATTTTCTTTTTTCGGTGTGTTTAACCGGGAATTAACCCTTTTGGGGAATTTGTGTAAGAGCCGTTGGGGCCGAGTTCAAGTCGTACCCATCGATTGTGGTTTTGGAGCCTTTTTTTTATGGGGATTTGTGCCGACCACCGGGAGACTGCCATGTGGTAGAAACGCCGCCATTTTTGTCCTGTCTTGATGTCCTGTTTGCTGTTCATCTTCTAGTTTTACCTCCCTTCTCAGAAGGGTGTTAGGGTACAGTTTAGCCCTCATCAGACTCCTGGCATCGAACGACTCTTGTGGCAACCCTTGACTCTGGTAAAGATTCCCACGAGGGCCAACACCGAGTCACTTTTAAATCTTGGCCAGAGTCGACAGACAACCACCGGATGAGGACCAGTAGAGCTGGTTGAGGCTGGCGACCTGCTGAACTGCACCATCGACCCCTGGCTGACCTGGGAGTGTGAGCCTTCTTCTAGTCGTCTCTTCGTCATCTTCCTGTGCTGTTTCCTGTCTGCTGCCTGTTTTCTTCCTGTCTTCGTTTTGTCTTCATCTACACCAGCTGGACCTCGGATAGGGGCCGAAATTTGGAACATTGTGGAGGATCATATGGACCCAACATCAGGTTTTTTTACACCCTCAGTGTGTTTTAACTTTTGAAGAGTTTTTCATAATTAATTGTAGATATCATATCATACCATTATATTTCATAAATACCTCTAGAGCTTTTGTGAAGCTCTCAAATAGTACTATGCGATAGCGGATCTAGATCACAGGTTTAAAACCTTACCAACATTTTTTACATCTCATTCGGGTTATTTTAAGAGGTATAACACCCGGTTTAAAATTTATGTATCTGTGATATGATATACTTATTAATGATTTATTCTACAACCACACTGATATGATTCTTGCATTGGTTCCTGATATTTAATAGCCTTGTCCATTTTGGTGTTTTATTATATGTACTTGTATGTGATATGGTTTTATTCTTCTATTTGTCCAACCCAGATATCTAAGAAAATTTAATTCTATAATTTCAGGTATTGTTAAAAGGTAGGTATTTGGTTTCTCAATTTTCCAAATATATTATATCTTACCATTAAATTGAGTGGCGCCCTCTATAATTCGAATTTTCAATCATCGAGCCAAATAAAATCCGAACTCACTATATCTGTTCTCCGGCGAACAGCTGCCGTCAGCATAATGTGAACTACTTTCTTTTGATTTCATTTTTGAGTTATAAAGTAGGCCACAGTTTTCTGAGATGATCAGCAAATCATATACATAAGGAATCAAAAAGCGATATGAACTGCCAAAAATGGAACTGATGCACCTAGTAAATGCTGCAACTGCCGTTTTCACCCCAAAAGGAAGCCTACAGAATTGATAGGTACCAAACATGAAACTGGCTCTTAAAGGAATTTGCCAGTATGAATGTGTCAGGTCCTCTATGGGCTTGGGAAGCTCATAGTCTGGTTCCATCACAGCATTCAAGTGCCTGGCATCCAGACAGACCCTCACACTACCATCACGTTTTACAGTGGTCATGATAGGGGACATATAGGGAGTTGCTGCCCTTTCAATGACTTTCCATTCAACCATTTTTGTAATTGTGTCCTCTACAGCAGTACGATGAGCCAGTGGTATGGGATAGGGTTTCACAAAAACTCATTATTGCTAAGTTTTATGGCGTTTTCATAACTATTAACACAACCAGGCACATCAGAAAAAATTGCATTGTATTTTCCCAGTAACATCTGAAACCCTACTTCACACCACTTGGGTATAGATCGATTTTCACAGGGTACCTCTTGCAAATTTAAAATTTTTTCATTCAGAGGCTCATTTTTTTGAAATATTCAGGGATAACTTTAGGTTGGTTATTAATTTCAAATACTAAATATTTTTCCTCCAAATTTATCATCACCTTGTATAACCGTAGGAAGTCGATACCTAGAATGAGTGGATAGGATAGCTCATTTATCATGAGGAATTCATGGTTGAAACGTTCATTTTCTAATGTTAAAGTGAGATGTGCTTGTAATGACACCCTCCGCATTTTTGTTTTGAAGGCTAGATAGATAGATATGTTATATCGCTGCCTCGCGATTTGCCTTTTGTTAAAAAAGATTTATTTTTTCCTAAGACACTTTATTAAATTCTTCACAATAACTCAATTGAAATATAAGAGCAATACAATATATAAGTTGGGATGTAAATATGAAATGCACCGGGTGGTTAGATATAGATAAATGCACACGGTTCAAGCCGCGCAGGGCTCATTTATAAGGTAGGATCAGCAGTGTCAGCGCTGATCTAAGCTTGCACGAGGATTTAAAGAAATTGCCTCATTGCTGACTTTGCTGTTCCCATACATATCAAAATTACTGAGAAGCTGTTATCTGGTCATCTGATACTCGACTGGGTCCTCTGGTTGGATGTTTGGTCGTCTTCTTGGGATGAATCTTTGTAGGGTTCTTCGTGCAAATGAGTTTCTTGAAGAAGGTTCTTCATTTGAAGTGGTGATTCCTATCTTGACTTGTTTTTCTCGTTTACATTTGCAAAATATATAAAGAACAACCAAAAGAATTATCATTATGATAGATAAGTAAGTGAACCATGAAATGTGTTCATTCACAAATAGTTCGTTAATTAATTGGTCCAATTGATCGAAATATTGACTTAATTTGTGTTGAGCGATATTGAGAACATCAAAGTTAAGATCATTAAGTTTCAAAGGCTTTAAATCTGGTAAATTGCGTTTTTCTGGAAGATGGTCGCAACATTGAAATGGGATTTGTACAGCGTGATATCTATACGTGATATTCCTATTTTCATCAATCATATGTTTGGAATGAACTCTAATACTGCCTACGAAAGCATTACATTCTGGTTGAAGTTTCAATAATAAATTGTTATTGATTATTTTTGTGACTGTCTCTGTGTTTGTGCACTTTATTGCCACTGGGAGAGGTTCTGATATTGTTATTATCCAAGGATTATTGTCAATTTCTTGAACACTGTAGTCTTTAGCATAAATCAATGAGGATTGACATGTGTGGCAATTCATTCAAGTGTCTGAAAAGTTGGGCTCCACAAATTGAATCACTATCTATTGGGTATGGCAACACGTCTGAGCATATAATAGCGAAATTTTTGATTGTTTTACAATTGTTCAAATTCTGAAGTGAAATGTACAATACTGAATCATCGTCTCGCGCAATATATTTTTGAGATGTTAATAAAACATGATGAAGACCTGTTCGAGTATCCAGCATAGGTGTAGGATAAAGGTGGTATAAAGAATATTTTTCTGGTTCAACTACTGGGATTTTTGAAACAAATACAATTTTGTTGTCAGTTCGATAAGCTTGCAATTCAATGATTTCTAAGTATTGAGCTACATTAGATAGGTATGTTGGTAATGGTAAATTATTTTTGTTGAGTAATTGGGAAATCGATTGCAATGAATTTATAAGATCTCTTGACGTTATTATTGAACTGTGAGGTATTTTCAATCGGGCGAATGTGATTGAGTTGATTGTATCTTCTAGTGTATCTTCTAAAAACAAATAGCTTTCCATTAGTGATTCGCACATATCAAGAATTTTTAGTTGTGAATGGTAGAATGAAAGATCATCTTGAATATTATACAGGGATTCTTCAATGTCTCTTATGTCGTTGTTGAACGTATCTTCATCAATTCGTAGTTTTTGAATAGTTTCATTGAAATTTCTGATAACTGATGTTGTGACTGATATTTGGTTCTTCATTAAGTTTTCCAATTGATGCTCATCTTGAGTTATTTTATTAATGCATTCCGTGAAATATTCACCGTCGGATGAATCAAGGTTGCCTGTGATTGCTTTCCAAAACGTGCCTGCGCCGTTTATAAGTCCGCGTTTTGTTCGTCTATCGTAGTTTTCTGTGTCAGCAAATATTTCTTGATATTTCAATTGAAGGAAATCTGATACTTGTCTTAGTAGACTAACGTGTGTTTTTATTTGCGCTTTGAATGCGAGCATTCTAGGGTTTTCCTTTTCGAGTAAATTTACCATGTTCTCGAGTATTTTGTCGTTGTTGTCTAGAGCGTCTTTGATCGATGTCAAGTCTTTGTATACCAGAAGTGTCCATTTTTCGTTAGATATTTTGAGGTTTCCTTCTTCATGAAAATAAATGCCAATTGAGTTTTTGATCGGTTCAAAGTTGTATTGTGATCTGGCTGTTGCGATTATCAGCAGTATTATCCTGTAAAGAAATCAATTCTCATGACAGGGCAATAGTCTATCAAAGTTGACTTTTGTTTTATTTCTCGTTTTCCAGTTAACTATCATTGCGGAATTTGGAAAAATTTCAATTATTTCGAAAGGTCCATTGAATTTATTTTCGAAATTATTTTTTATTTGCGATTCTTTCAGATATACTTTGTCGCCTAATTTATATTCGGGAATGTTCTGGGAAATCTTTTTGCCAAATCTGATTTTCGATTTTTCTTTTTGTCGAATCGTCTCTTCTCGAGCAATCTTATAGAAATAGGAAATTCTATTATTGAGATCTCTAACGTATTTTGAAATGAGGTTCTTTTCATTATACAGGGTTTCTGGTGCTCTACTGGCTGTGTGTCCAAATACAAGTTCGTAAGGTGTAAAACCGTAGGTTTATAGGGTAAGGAAGAATGTTTAGTGGGTGTTCACTAGGATTTTCGGATAAGTGAGCTCGAATCATTTCAGCAAGAGTTGCATGAAAACGTTCTAAAGATCCATCAGATTGTGGGTGATTAACGCTTGAAAAAGTATTTATTTCATAAAGCATGCAAAGGCCTTTCATGAGTTGATTGGTAAATTCGCGTCCGTGATCGCAATGTATTCTCAAAGGAGTTCCATAATGTTGGAAAAATACTAAGAGTGTATTGACGACTGATTCAGCTGATTTGTCTTCAATAGGGTAGGCTTGTGTGAATTTGGTCAATTCGTCTCTAATTGTGAGTGCATAGTATTTTGTGGAAATTTCGAAAATATCTATTTTTATTCTTTCAAAGGGTGATTTGGGTGTTTCGGTTATTACAAATGGTGTACTCAAATTTTTTCTGCAAACTTTACCTATTTTACAAATTTCACAATTTTTCACGTAGTTTTCTACATCTTTAACTAAACCATGCCAATTATGTTTTTCTTTTACGCGTCTTACTGTTTCGTTGATTCCTCTATGTAAGTTATTCTCTCCTGCATGACAGTGATCTAGAATAATAGGAATTTCTTCGGGGTCAGGTGTCTTTGTTATGTTTTGACAAATTTTTATTTTGATATCTTTGTCTGCGAATACGTAGGAAAATATTTCTAGGATTGGTAGTTCTACGTTGTTTTCTACGAAATATGTTTTGGATGGATCAATCAAGTTTTGATTTTTATATATTACATAGAATATTTTATCGATTACTGATTCTGGATCGTAAGGAAGTACTATTATAAAATATCTTCGATCTTTAACTGTTTTGCTACTGAATATATTAATGAGGTTGCTTTCAAAGTCTGTGTCTTCGAAAAGGTCTTCGTTGATAGTGCCGTGAAAATCTTTCAGTTTGTTTCGCCATAAAAATACAATGATGTTTTCATTTGATTTGTCTAATAATTGTGAGTTCTCAAATTCAATTTTGGAATAGTCAATCAATGATTGAGTTTTGTATAATTCAGAAAATCGGTCAAATTCTTCTTGTATTTTTTCTAAAGAGAATTCGGCTGGTTCGCTTTTAATTTCTTCAAGTGGTTCGGGAGTATTCAATTCGATTATTTCGTATTCGTTAGCTGCTAGTATCGAGCATTTTGACTGGAATTTTGCACATTCTTTGAAGTGATTTATTTTGATCCGTGAGTGTGAATCTGCGTTCTTGTTTATTTTACCGAATTTGTATTCGATCTGGTAGTCGTATTCTTCTAATTTCAATCTCCAGCGTGCGAGTCTGCTGCCAGGGTCTTTGATTGAGAAAAGCCAAGTAAGAAGTCTGTGATCAGTAATTAGTTTGAATTTTCTGCCAAAGAGATAAGGACGGAAATGTTTTACTGCCCAGATGATCGCGAGAAGTTCACGCTCAATCGTGCTATATTTAGTTTCAGCACTACAGAGTATACGAGATGCGTAAGCGATAGGAATATCTTCACCTAAGGGTCCTTGCGATAAAATTGCACCGATTGCAAAATTGCTAGCATCTGTAGTTAATAGGAACGGTTCTTCGAAATTTGGATAAATGAGAATGGGACTAGTTATAAGTGCTGTTTTCAATTCGTTGAACGATTGTTTGCATTCAGTATCGAAATTAAATGTGATGTCTTTCTGGATCTAACTTTGTTAGTGGTTTTGAAACTTTAGCGAAATTGTTAATAAAACGTCGGTAATATCCGCCTAATCGAAAAAATGATTTTATTTCTTTTTGATTTTTTGGTTCTGGAAAATTTTGAATACATTCTATTTTTGAAGGATTTGGTTTGACTCCATTTTGAGTAATCACGTGTCCAAGATATGCAACTTCTTATCTCAGGAATTCGCATTTGTCAGGCTGAATTTTGAGGTTGGCTTTACGAAGTCTCTTGAATACTTCGGTTAGTCTAGCAATATGTTCGTGTATAGTGGGTGAATATATTATAATATCATCCATATAGACTAAGCATCGTTCGTTTTGTATGCCTAAAAGAATGTTATCCATCACGCGTTGGAAAGTGGAGGGGGCATTCTTTAAACCGAATGGCATTCTGACAAATTTATAGTGACCATTGTCTACTGAAAATGCAGTTTTCAAAATATCTTTACTATCAATTTCGATTTGGTGAAATCCTGATGATCGATCTACCGTAAGCTCATTGAGTTTGCGATAGTCGATTACCACTCTCCATTTTTGTTTGCCGGAGGCATCCAATTTTTTTGGTACCACCCAAACAGGAGATGACCAAGGTGATATGGACGGTTGTATTATACCTTGAGATAACATTTTAGAAATTTGAGTTTTAACTTCGTTCTTATGTACTTGTGGGTATCTATACGATTTTGTGAATACGGGCCTGGAATCTTTTGTGTCGATGTTGTGTTTTATTTCATTCGTGAACGTTAGGTTGTCGCCTTCGAGATATAATATGTCGGAGTATTGTAAGCATAGGTCAGTAATTATTTCGCTTTCTTCGTCATTTAGATGTTCAGTTCTTAATTGATTTTTAATTTCTTGAATTCTGTCACATGGAATATTGTCTGACTTTGGAAAATTAGTATTGAAATTTGAAATTGTTTCGTTTTTTGGCAGAGGTTCTAATCTAATATCTGAAAAGTCGATAGTTTTTGGAATTGCATTTGCGTTTATTATTGATGTGAGAAATTCTCCTTTTATTGTTAATTTTGACTATGGCATTTGGCAATCTAACTTTGTCTTTTTCTTGAGCAATCAATATAGCGTCAGTGTTTGTGAGATCACAATTTAGTTTGAATATTCTTTCCATACGAGGTTCAATTGAAATTTTGTTGGGAATTATGTTGTTTTCGTATTCATCATTATCAGAGGCTTTGACTAATGGAACGGTCTTAAAGTAGGTTGTTAATTGTCGATTTTCCAAGTCTATAACGCATTTATAGTGTTCTAGAAAATCTGAACCTAATAAACCATCAAAGTCTATATCTAAATCATAGATGTATACTTTATGAGGATCGTTTGATGTGAAATTTATGAGAGTTGATTCGTTTATTATAATTTTTTGATCTGTGATTCCATGAACACTTATGTTTTCTGGAAATCTGTTGGGGTATTTTTCGCAAGTTTTACGTTTAAAAAATGATATTCCAGTGTCTATCAAGAGTGTAGCATTTAAAATTGCTACCTTTTGATTTTGTTTTTTTATCTAGTTAATCTTTTATTTATTTGGCATTAACATAATACTCACAAAGAACATTCAGTCTTGAAATCAAATTCCTGAATATAACATCTATCAAAACCACTATTTCAAGACAAACATCACATAAAGTGAATGCTAGTAAATTCACAGGTTTCCAACACTAGGTGTTACTTTTGCTTCTGACATTCTTAGGGCTGTTGGAAGTGATGTAACAAGCTGCAGGAATCTTATGATTTCTGGCTACCTGTCTGATCCTAGGCCTGGAATTGAAGATAATAGAGTCAATAAAAACATCCATTCACATGTAAGCGGGCGACATACCGTTGTGTTCTCTAGTGTGATGAAATCTAGGCTATTGAAGGTTATTCCAGGATTTTTCAATCTGAATGTGATCTTGAGTGATTTACTGGATTTTTGTTTACTTTCCAGAATATAATCATATAGGTTATATTTTATTTTCTAGACGTCGATGTCATTGCTTGGTTTGTCGTTGATCTTCTGTCATGGATCTTCTGTCATCGATCTTCGGTCTCAAGTTGGTTAGCCGTGAGTGTTCGTGCCCGTAGCAGAAAAGAAAGAAGAGGAATGATAGTCTTCTCTGATTATCTTCGTTGGACTTCGTTCTGTCAAACGGGATAGCATTCATGGTTCTGACTAATGAGAGGCTAGGATTTCAAAACTGGCGCTGATTTCATACAGGATGTGCAGTTTTTTTGGCAATTTTTGGAAATAGGAGATGGTATCCGTCCACTAGCTGCGAACTCGGGGCTTTTTCCTGTGTGGCCATGATGAGGTGCGCTTGACTCGTTTTTGAGATTCTTTTTTCTTTGGTGTGTTTAACCAGAAATTAACCCTTTTGGGGAATTTACGTGAGTGCCGTTGGGGCCGAGTTCACGTCGCACCCATCGATTGTGGTTTTGGAGCCTTTTTTATGGGGATTTGTGCTGACCACCGGGAGACTGCCATGCGGTAGGAACGCCACCATTTTGTCCTGATGTCCTGTTTGCTGTTTTGACTATCTTCTAGTTTTATCTTCCTTTTCAGAAGGTAAGTTATGACTTATAAGCCAGCAATGATATCTTCAGGTTGAAAATATACCAATTTTTCCTTTGGGTTTTTTTTTGTTGCACATGTCCTCTCATGGGGCTATTTTTTGTTAGGGAGTCGCTTTTGAATCTTGGCCAGGGTCGACAGACAACCAGATGAGGACCACCAGTAGTAGCTGGTAGAGGCTGGCGACCAGCTGAGCTGCACCATCGACCCCTAGCTGACCTGGGGAGGTCAAACCTTCTAGTTTTTCGCTTCGTTTTCCTGTGCTGTTTCCTGTCTTCTTCCTGTCTTCGTTGCTGTTTTCAACTACACCAAGTGGACCTTGGATAGAGGCCACGTATATGGACCTTGACACCATGTTTTTTTACACCTTCAGTGTTGTATTATTTCTTTGAGATTTATTCCTATCAGTATTTATCATACCATCATTTTTTTGATAACTAATTATTCATATCACATATCATACCACCATGATAATATTATGAACCATAACCTAAAAAGCTCTAGTGATCTCACATAGTACTATGTGACAGCAGATTTAGTCACAGGTTTATTACCAATATACTTCATTGCGCTTATTTTGAGAGGTATAACATCAGGTATAGAAATGTATGTATCTTGATATGATATATTATTTAATTGATTTAATTATAACTGATATGATCTATTACTCTGGTCCATGACATATTTTTGCCTTGTTCATTTTGGTGTCTATTATACTCTTGTATGTGATATGGTTTTTATTCTTCTATTTGCCCAATCCAGATGTCTAAGAGAAATTAATTCTATCATTTCAGGTATTGTTTGAGGTAGGTATTTGGTTTCTCATTTTTTCAAATATGATATATCTTTTATTTAAATTGAGTGGCGCCCTTTTGATTTTGAATTTTCATTCTTAGAGCCACAAATAAACCGAACTCACTTATCTGTTCTCCGGCGAACAGCTGCCGTCAGCATAATGTGAACTACTTTCTCTTGATTTCATTTTTGAGTTATAAAGTAGGCCACATAAATGGCGCCCAACGTCACTCACGTAAATTCCCCAAAAAGGGTTAATTTCTGGTTGAACACACCAAATGTGAACTACTACACCCTAACAAAAAATAGCCTCATGAGAGGACATGTGCAACCAAAAAAAAACCCAAAGAAAAAATAGGTATATTTTCAACCTGAAGATATCATTGCTGGTTTATAAGTCATAACTCACCTTCTGAGAAGGGACATAAAACTAGAAGATAGTCAAAACAGCAAACAGGACATCAGGACAAAATGGCGGCGTTCCTACCGCAAGGCAGTCTCCCGGTGGTCAGCACAAATCCCCATAAAAAAGGCTCCAAAACCACAATCGATGGGTGCGACGTGAACTCGGCCCCAACGGCACTCACGTAAATTCCCCAAGAGGGTTAATTTCTGGTTGAACACACCAAAAAAAGAATCTCAAAAACGAGTCAAGCGCACCTCATCATGGCCACACAGGAAAAAGTCCCGAGTTCGCAGCTAGAGGACGGAAACCATCTCCTATTCCCAAAAATTGGCAAAAAAACTGCACATTCTGTATGAAATCAGCGCCAGTTTTGAAATCCTATCCTCTCATTGGTCAGAACCATAAATGCTATCCCGTTTGACAGAACGAAGTCCAACGAAGATAATCAGAGAAGACTATCATTCCTCTTCTTTCTTTTCTGCTACGGGCACGAACACTTACGGCTAACCAACTTGAGACCGAAGATCGATGACATAAGATCCATGACAGAAGATCAATGACAAACCAAGCAATGACATCGACGTCTAGAAAATAAAATATATTAACCTATATGATTATATTCTGAAAAGTAAACAAAAATCCAGTAAATCACTCAAGATCACATTCAGATTGAAAAATCCTGGAATAACCTTCAATAGCCTAGATTTCATCACACTAGAGAACGCAACGGTATGTCGCCCGCTTACATGTGAATGGATGTTTTTATTGACTCTATTATCTTCAATTCCAGGCCTAGGATCAGACAGGTAGCCAGAAATCATAAGATTCCTGCAGCTTGTTACATCACTTCCAACAGCCCTAAGAATGTCAGAAGCAAAAGTAACACCTAGTGTTGGAAACCTGTGAATTTACTAGCATTCACTCTATGTGATGTTTGTTTTGAAATAGTGGTTTTGATAGATGTTCTATTCAGGAATTTGATTCCAAGACTGAATGTTCTCTGTGAGTACTATGTAAATGCCATATAAATGTAAGATTTACTATATAAAAAAACCAAATCAAAAGGTAGCAATTTTAAATGCTACAAGAGTTTGAATGTTTTTGTGCTGTCATAAATGTAGTACAGGTTTTTTGTATTCAAGGAAAGTAATGGACTTACATGAAATTCTGTTCTTCGAAGTTCAAGTTGGGGTTGAAATCGTCGATGTTCAGAGATTGAATATGTGTTTGTATTTCGGTCATAGGATCAATTACTTGGGGTTGGTTTGTTGGTGGATTTTGTCCAGGAGGGTTGGTTTGATTCGGGAGTGAAAGAAAATCCTGATAGTTAGAAATTTCATTCAAGTTTTGCATTTGATCGTAATCTTGACCATTAGCAGTATAATAGTCGTCTGTGTATTGATGTTCATATGATTGGTTTTGAATATCTTCTGATCATTATAATCAATATTTTGGTTCTCGTAATTAACGAAATGTGCTCTTTGTTGGTTTGGACGGTTTTGAAAATTTGGATTAGATTGAATTACAGATGGGCGATTTTGTGATTGATTCTGAAATTGGGGTCTATTAAAATTTTGATTATTCATTGGTGGTCTCTTTTGTTGAAAAGTGTTTGGTCTTTGTTGAAAATTGAATGGTCTTTGAAAATTTGGATTAGGATTTTGGGCAAAATTTGGATTATTTGGAGGTGTCCTTTGTTGTTGTCGGAGTCTACATTCGCTAGATATGTGTCCAGTACGACCGCAAGAGTGACAAGTTCTTATTGTTTGTAATTGAGGTCTTTTAATTGTTTGTTGAGGACGTGAATTTGTTGGATTTTCGCGTTTTTGATTTTCAGTATATTTTAATATTTTAAATATTAATAATTCTTACTACCTAGGAGTTTGATCAATGATTATACATTATAGAATTTAACATCATCTCCTCTACATATGTCTGCACAATTACTTTGTCCACTTGAGTGTCAAATTTTGATTTAATATATAGGTCCTGAAACTTATGGTGTTTATTTTATTGACTGCACTATTTTCCAATCCAAGAAAATATTGAATTATTTTACTTTCAGGTTCGTCTTGATTATTTTGTTTCAGGTCAATAACACACAATTGATTAAAAGTATTTGGTTTTCTCAATTATCCAAATTATCTGATAATTTTTATTCAAATTGAGTGGCGCTCACAAATTTGAATCTTCTGGCATCAACTCTCACGAACTCACACAACTGTTCTCCGATGAAGAGCTGCCGTCCGCAATTGTTGCTTGTTTTTTCTTTATGTAGTGTAACCAACTTTAGACAATTTATCTTGAAGTGCTATTTATAAGACAATTATTCTAAATACTGATTAGCAAGGCACCGGCAGCTTTTCATCTGGTGAGCTGTGATCGTGAATTCAATATTAGGTTGAGTTGATAGGGCGCCACTTAGTTTGAATCAGACTTTAAACCAAGAAAAAATATAGATCTACGATTCACTTACTTTCCTGTAAGAAAAATTAATAGAAACACTGTGTGAACTCAATTGTGGTTTAATGGTATCTTGTAAAACCCTGATGATATACATTTATATGGTAAAATCATATGACACTCAAAATTTCAATTATAAACAACCAGAGTATGATCATAGAATTAATATTCACTATCTCTTATGTGAATCCTATGTTCCCGTTATAGATCTATATTGGGGCGCACATTTCATATGGAAAAATATAACATAAGTACTAAGAATAAATGATGATGCAATCTAGTGAAAATTACACTAGTTTTAACTGGAGGTTTTAACCAGAACTGACAGGTATCAACTTCAAAAATAAAAGAAAATCAGATCAGATACTTCTTACTCGAACCCCATGACAGAGTAACCCCAATCCAACTTGTAGCAGCGTATCTTAGCCACGATAAGGTTGCTGCGGAGACTGCATCGACGAAGACTGCTCTGACGCCTGCAGTAACGACTG
The DNA here is from genome assembly GCA_029955515.1 of Chrysomela aeneicollis. Lineage (NCBI taxonomy): Eukaryota > Metazoa > Arthropoda > Insecta > Coleoptera > Chrysomelidae > Chrysomela > Chrysomela aeneicollis. The sequence continues at coordinate 1,335,290 of JARUHQ010000031.1, read as the reverse complement.
CCCTGGTGAATGCTGGTTGTACTGCTCATAAATCTGCGGTAGAAACTGCCGAGCTGACCGTAGCACAGCCTGCACCGTAAGCTGCTGAAGGGCAAGCAAAAGAGACTGCAACAGAACCTGCAGACTGCGGTCGTCAGATGTTCTAGTGGTCTGGAAGTTCGTCGTCAGGGGTAATAGCGGCAGGTCGTCCTCAGATGTTCCATCGGAGAATTCAGCAGAAACAGCTCCCCATTGGTCTCCCCAAATCTTCCACGAGATCGTCCAAAAGGTAGTCCCCGTACCACGAGGAACAACCAAAGTGAAGTCCAGCGGATCCAAAATCAAAATGGTCGTAGCACGTGTGGTAACCCAGGAGGCCCACGAATCTGTGACAAAAAACCCTCCTTATTGCATGCCGTATACCAAAATTACAAGGTAAAGAAGATAGCTCATCTCCCACGAAAACTCAACACTTACCCCTGAGATCAGGAGAGGCCTCACCACCACAAAAATCTATACACGAATAATCTTTGGTCATCTTGTATCGAACCTGTGATCAAACCATGATGGTGCCGACGGAAATGATCCCCGAAGCTGCCAATATCAATTCCGGCGCCTTCTAGAAATTTCTCAACGAAATTCTATAAAGAAAAAACCTACAAATCCTCTGCGCACCACGACAGCCGGAAGCGTCGGTCCCGTGAGTATAATTCTGATCCCTGATTGGTTAGTATCACTGAGAGACTACTCGATCTATCCCGAGGCACGAACCCGATAGCCATAAACTATATGACCTCAGAATGAATCGGAACTTAGCCCGCTTCGAAGTCCTGCCACAGAGAACCTTGCTAAACCTTTGGTCCCGTGTCATCTCACTGCGACCATACCAATGGAACTACCTACACCAATACATCTGTCACTCAAAAGGGAATGAGAAGATATAACCCTAATCATATGTCACTGTCAAACAATATCCAAAACATAAACAATATTGATAAACTTATTGATTCAACTTTCAACAGCAATATTCATTAAATGCATCGATCACCATTCAGGGTAAGTAGCGAAGTTTCCTTTATATTTCCAGAATGCTTCCTACATTAAACTGAATCACCATACCGAACATATTTTGTGTCTAACATTCTATTTATTCTTTTTCAGGCACTGCCAAGAACTTCATGAAACAGAACTCAGTAATATTGCAGTGTCATGTAATTTGAACTGAATAAAAACCATCACATACAGTGTGAGTGCTTATCTTTATTTATCGAGAATAGAAAGGTATCAGCCAAACACCTGGCACCCAATGAACTTTACCTATTAAGATCAAAGAACTGAAAATTTTATGAAAAAAGGAAATTTTCACGTTACAGTAGGTAATACTAAGTAGGGGGAAAATAGGTTACAAGGTGTTCCTTCCGTCGGCTTCTACGAGTGATGACTCCTCGAGGTTGTGTTTCTGCGGGGTTGTGCTTCTGCGTTGCTGATGACTTGGTGATTCGTCGTGTTCTCGAAGTCTTCCGGCCAGGGGCTTCACTAGGTGTTCTTTCCGTCGGTTTCTTCGAGTGATGACTCCTCGGGGATTCTTCTTTGTTTCTTCGTTGCTTCTTCTTTGCTTCTTCGTTGCTTCTTCTTTGCTTCTTCGTTGCTTCTTGTAGATTCTTCGGGGTTGAAGGATTGGAATCCACTGCTACCAATTAGGACGTTCTTGTTCTGATAACGTTTTTCCCGATTCTACCGCCAATTGTTATATCGCTGCCTCGCGATTTGCCTTTTTTAAAAAAAGATTTATTTGTTCCGAAGACACTTTATTTAATTCTTCACAATAACTCAATTGAAATATAAAAGCAATACAATATACAAGTTGGGATGTAAATATGAAATGCACCGGGTGGTTAGATATAGATAAATGCACACGGTTCAAGCCGCGCAGGGCTCATTTATAAGGTAGAATCAGCAGTGTCAGCGCTGATCTGAGTTTACACGAGTATTCAATGAAATTGCCTTATTGCTGACTTTGCTGTTCCCATACATATCAAAATTACTGAGAAGCTGTTATCTGGTCATCTGATACTCTGTGAGATCGGCTTATTTTTCCATATAACAGATATATAGATGGATGGATGGATGGATGGATGGATGGATGGATGGATGGATGGATGGATGGATGGATGGATGGATGGATGGATGGATGGATGGATGGATGGATGGATGGATGGATGGATGGATGGATGGATGGATGGATGGATGGATGGATGGATGGATGGATGGATGGATGGATGGATGGATGGATGGATGGATGGATGGATGGATGGATGGATGGATGGATGGATGGATGGATGGATGGATGGATGGATGGATGGATGGATGGATGGATGGATGGATGGATGGATGGATGGATGGATGGATGGATGGATGGATGGATGGATGGATGGATGGATGGATGGATGGATGGATGGATGGATGGATGGATGGATGGATGGATGGATGGATGGATGGATGGATGGATGGATGGATGGATGGATGGATGGATGGATGGATGGATGGATGGATGGATGGATGGATGGATGGATGGATGGATGGATGGATGGATGGATGGATGGATGGATGGATGGATGGATGGATGGATGGATGGATGGATGGATGGATGGATGGATGGATGGATGGATGGATGGATGGATGGATGGATGGATGGATGGATGGATGGATGGATGGATGGATGGATGGATGGATGGATGGATGGATGGATGGATGGATGGATGGATGGATGGATGGATGGATGGATGGATGGATGGATGGATGGATGGATGGATGGATGGATGGATGGATGGATGGATGGATGGATGGATGGATGGATGGATGGATGGATGGATGGATGGATGGATGGATGGATGGATGGATGGATGGATGGATGGATGGATGGATGGATGGATGGATGGATGGATGGATGGATGGATGGATGGATGGATGGATGGATGGATGGATGGATGGATGGATGGATGGATGGATGGATGGATGGATGGATGGATGGATGGATGGATGGATGGATGGATGGATGGATGGATGGATGGATGGATGGATGGATGGATGGATGGATGGATGGATGGATGGATGGATGGATGGATGGATGGATGGATGGATGGATGGATGGATGGATGGATGGATGGATGGATGGATGGATGGATGGATGGATGGATGGATGGATGGATGGATGGATGGATGGATGGATGGATGGATGGATGGATGGATGGATGGATGGATGGATGGATGGATGGATGGATGGATGGATGGATGGATGGATGGATGGATGGATGGATGGATGGATGGATGGATGGATGGATGGATGGATGGATGGATGGATGGATGGATGGATGGATGGATGGATGGATGGATGGATGGATGGATGGATGGATGGATGGATGGATGGATGGATGGATGGATGGATGGATGGATGGATGGATGGATGGATGGATGGATGGATGGATGGATGGATGGATGGATGGATGGATGGATGGATGGATGGATGGATGGATGGATGGATGGATGGATGGATGGATGGATGGATGGATGGATGGATGGATGGATGGATGGATGGATGGATGGATGGATGGATGGATGGATGGATGGATGGATGGATGGATGGATGGATGGATGGATGGATGGATGGATGGATGGATGGATGGATGGATGGATGGATGGATGGATGGATGGATGGATGGATGGATGGATGGATGGATGGATGGATGGATGGATGGATGGATGGATGGATGGATGGATGGATGGATGGATGGATGGATGGATGGATGGATGGATGGATGGATGGATGGATGGATGGATGGATGGATGGATGGATGGATGGATGGATGGATGGATGGATGGATGGATGGATGGATGGATGGATGGATGGATGGATGGATGGATGGATGGATGGATGGATGGATGGATGGATGGATGGATGGATGGATGGATGGATGGATGGATGGATGGATGGATGGATGGATGGATGGATGGATGGATGGATGGATGGATGGATGGATGGATGGATGGATGGATGGATGGATGGATGGATGGATGGATGGATGGATGGATGGATGGATGGATGGATGGATGGATGGATGGATGGATGGATGGATGGATGGATGGATGGATGGATGGATGGATGGATGGATGGATGGATGGATGGATGGATGGATGGATGGATGGATGGATGGATGGATGGATGGATGGATGGATGGATGGATGGATGGATGGATGGATGGATGGATGGATGGATGGATGGATGGATGGATGGATGGATGGATGGATGGATGGATGGATGGATGGATGGATGGATGGATGGATGGATGGATGGATGGATGGATGGATGGATGGATGGATGGATGGATGGATGGATGGATGGATGGATGGATGGATGGATGGATGGATGGATGGATGGATGGATGGATGGATGGATGGATGGATGGATGGATGGATGGATGGATGGATGGATGGATGGATGGATGGATGGATGGATGGATGGATGGATGGATGGATGGATGGATGGATGGATGGATGGATGGATGGATGGATGGATGGATGGATGGATGGATGGATGGATGGATGGATGGATGGATGGATGGATGGATGGATGGATGGATGGATGGATGGATGGATGGATGGATGGATGGATGGATGGATGGATGAGATTGAATGGAGAATAAGGCACATCATGCCGCCAGATAAACAAAAACTCAAACTATATAATCGCATCAATAAAAGTTCAACTGCGAAGATGAAAATAGAATATAGAATGTGGGATTTGTATGAGTTACCAACTATCCGTGAAACATCTCCAGACATTTGGGCTGTCAAAATTACCAACAGCATCGAGCGACTGCGATACATTATCATAGGATTCCAGAAATCTGCTAATAAGGATGATGTATCTGAAGATTCCACACAATTCATTAATGCTGACATTAATATTATTCGAGTGTATTTGAATTCAGAAGTATATCCATATGAGCGGTGGAATTTAAAATTCGACAGGAAGTTGGATGCTATAGCCTATTATGCTTACGAAAATCTCCAAAAGAGTTACTATGGTAAAGATATGAGTGAGCCGATGACAGGAAGTTGGATGCTATAGCCTATTATGCTTACGAAAATCTCCAAAAGAGTTATTATGGTAAAGACATGAGTGAGCCGATGATGGGTATAAAAGAATTCAGGAAGAACCCATCGATTGCAGCCATCAAGCCGACGCCATGAAATCCTCAACAGTAGATATCAAATTGGAATTTGAGACTCGCAAATCAAAATTTCCAGCCAATACAAGAGTGTATGCGCTCATTCTACATGATGCAGTCATGACATATAGCGCTCTAGATGGCTCCATACAGATGGGTGTGTGAACGAAGAATTATAAAGCTTTGATCAGATGAATCACTACCACCATAGTTTAAGATATATATATATATATTTCATGAATATATATACCCGGTAGATGTACACCGCTGTCCCCTAGTACTAGGAGAGAGCTTCACAAAAGTTCCATGGGTTTAAGTTGTGGAAATTAGTGAAACTCGAATATTAATAGATTACACTGAAGGTGTCACAAAAAAACCTGATCATAGGTCCTCTCCAAAGGTCCAGGTTACCCCTATCCAAGGTCCACTTGGTGATGAAAATGATGACTGTGCAGCAGGTCACTGCAGGGACGCCACAGGAACAAAACAGAAAAAAATGTCTCCACTCTCCTCAAGAAGGGCTCGTTGGTTCAGCTCAGCAGATTCCTCCAGCCTCTACCAGCTACTACTGGTCCTCATCTGGTCCCTGTCGACTCTGGCCAAGATATAGAAGTGACTCGGTGTTGGCCCTCGTGGGAATCTTGACCAGAGTCAAGAGTCGCCACAAGAGTCGTTCGACGCCAGGAGTTTGGACGATGAGGGCTAAGCTGTACCCTACCACCCTAATTGGAAAAACCCTATTTACCAACTAGTCCAAAAAAACGAAAAAAAACTGGAAATGGGTACCTATGTACCACATCAAATTAATCACCGTCAAGTGCTGCTTACCTTCTGTGAAGGGAGATAAAGACACCCAAAAAGATGTACTAGAAAACTTGGGCTGAAAAGGCCGGCTGCATGGCGTCTTCATTACCTCATGGCCATTCCAAATAACTGGACAAATCCCCTAACGGGTTCCACAGAATGTGTGCATCCTGGTGTTCGACCAAACAAATCTCTTCAAAAAAATAAAAAATATACTCTCAAAGGGGTTTCTTTGGTTTAAACCAAAAAAATACTCACTCGTAAAGTTGGACAAGTGCACACCTCAACAGCTATCGGCAAAAAGCCATGAGCACGCTGCCGGAAGGACCTTCATCACCTTCGTACCAACTGAACCGTCTGAAAACCAGGACCTAGCGCGGCAAATACAAATCCCTAAAATCCCATTGGGTAGGAGAAAATATTTCCAACCTGTCAGAAGAAATACCAAACCTCAAAAAGAAGGAAAAGCCTATGTCCCAGATGACAGAGCAGCACCGAACGATAAGAAGAAGAAAAAGAATTCTTCTTTTTCCAACAGTCGTGTCTCCACGAGCAAATCACCGAATATCTGCAACAAATTTGACGGTGACGAAAATGGGTGACATATAGATATCCTCCAATAATACCCTAACAAAATAAACAAAACAGATTTCGAACAGAAACCTTCAAACAAATCTGATCCATCACACCGGAGAGCACACGGTAAGTCTAATGTCACTTTACTGAGTAATGAATACAATGCTTTTCTCCAATTCTAGGCCATATAGATCAGAAAGCCAGATGTCAGAGACTCCTGAAGCTTAATATCATCACTTCCTAATGGCACAAAGAACTTGAGAGGAAACTACCATACAGGACTTATCAGTGAACTATTGTGATATGGTTGATAAAATAAATGTTGATTTGTGATTATGCTTGACTGATTATTCCTCAGATTGAATGTTCTCTGTAAGTATCTATATCTACCAAGTTATGTTAAATATTTACAAAAAAATTGACTGGGCTCTTGACCACTAAAAAAATGTATCAAATCAGTTAGCATTTTTTCAAATGCTACAACCTAGTGAAGCTCCTAGCATGACAACTTCGAGAACACGACGAATCCCAAATGAGCAGAACAACGCTGTAAGTAATACCGAATCATCTCGTATTATTTTATTCCCAAATTTCATTTTTGAACTGTTCGACTATTCACCTTGTAATTTTCCCCATCAAAAATGAATAACAATCAAGTAAATGCACCAGCACCACAACAAAATCCTCAAAATGAACCACCAAATGAAGATGTTGAACCATATCGTTTTTCAGAAATATTTTCAATCGTACCCGAATATGACGGAGATCAAATATTCCTCAGTACTTTTCTGAATGCATGTGACTGTGCATATCGCATGGCCACAGTAGATCAAAAGTTACTCCTAGTGATTCATGTTAAAACAAATTGCGTGGTAGAGCAGCACAACTAATAAGCTCAAGAAACCCGTCAACGTTTCATGAAATCACTGACTATACACTTTGGAGACTCTCGCGACCTCACGTCACTGATACAAGATCTCCAACGGTTGAAACAACTACCGAACGAATCAGCCTTGACATTTTTCAATCGTTTGCAAGTAATAAACGCAAAAATGCACGCTTGTATTCAAAAATCTATTTTAACACCAGAACAAAAAGAAGCCCAAGCTCGACTAATCGAAACAATGGCACTTAATACTTTACTCACAGGACTCGAAACTCGTTTAGGACAAATAATCCGCGCTTCAAATCCTGCAGATTTATTACAAGCACACATTAAAATAAGAAGAAAACTATAACTGTCTTATTTTTTGTAGATGTAGCAGTTTTTTTTTTCGGATAATAAAAGATGGAAAATGTCGAATAATGTTTTATTTATCCTATTATGTACAATGATTGAAATATTGATTCTGAAGACTATGAGTATACTAGACGCCACCTTCTTGTTATTCCCCAACTTCTTCTTCCCCTTCTTCGCCTTCTCCACCTTCTTCTTCTGAAGCTTCCCTCAAACCGTATTTTTCGATGATGATAGTTGGTAGGAATTCAACTAAATCGTGAAGGAAGCATTCCAAACCCTCCTTCATCATTTCTTCAAGAAACTGCTCCAAAGTTATACTCCCGTGTTCTAGGCGGCTGCATAGAAAATGACCGATTTTATATCGATCATCTTCCGTTAAAATCTCTCGGGCTCGTTCTTGATTGAAACATGCGCTCATATCATAGTTGGCTGCATGGAGTGAATCACGTTCCAAATCGATGAGTTCATATTTAAGCCTGTTGATTCGATGTCTCCAGCAGCTGGCCAGAACTGGCTAGAATAGTGCATCCACATATCCTCAGAAGTTGAGTACTGGATTCTACAAATAAATAAACAAAAAGTTCAGGAGATAATTCGACAAATACGTTTCATATTACGTAGCTCAAACCCTCAGCTTAAAAAACTACTCACCATAAATGGTAAATGCGACGAGGATGGCGAGAATGTAAGAACTACTATATACATATAATCTTTGAACTCAAACTAATCATAAAAATAATTTAATTAATTACTGAGGCGAAGTATCCCTTTGGGGTATTTCTTTTATGCCGAACCTCATAAGCGTTCGTGTTTTCGCGCCAGCATATGATGGTTCACTCTGCCCCAGGTATGCTATTGTATAAAGCCCGCGGGTGTTGATCAAATGGAGATCGCTTTCTTCAATCACATCTGAAACTCTTTTGGGCAACCAACTCTCCACAGTTTCTCCACTTTCTTCATCCAATAATATAACGGTGGTAGATCTACCAAATCTAGTTTAAAATATCATCATTTTCTTAATCAGTTAAGGCTTATTCAATACCAGCGATGATATCAGCACTTGCTTGGTGAATTCATACCCTTCAGCGATTTGATTATTGATCGCGATCAAATCAATTTTAGGTGAACCCATCTCTAGATTAAACACGTGAAAGAGAGTACAAAAGAAAATATAGAATATATGAATTTACTTACATAAAAATAACACTTGTTATCGCTTACGCACACACACGTTTTACGATTCAATATTTATAGCACTGAATCGCCAATTCATAGGAATTCCCCCACTCTTACCAACGCGATTTTGAACTCTCGTGGTAGAATGGCGCATGCGCACGCAGCAGCGTTCAAGGTCGCACCCCCTCCCATTTCAGAAGTGTGTAAACACAAGGTCACGCTCACAGAAAAAGAGAGCCTCCCTCAAGGGCGCACTTCTCTCAAGGCCGCATCAACTCCAAAGGGCACCCTCCTCTCAAGGTCAACTCGAGGTCACTCATCCCAAGATCGCATCAAGGTCATTCACCCCAAGGTCACTCCTCCCAAGGTCATTCATCCCAAGGTCACTTCTCTGAAGGTCATTCCTCCCAAGGTCATTGACCCCTCAAGGCCACGTGGGGGTGTGTGACCTTGGGGGAGGTCTAGAACCGGCGAAAAACATCTACTCACACTCTGTATTTTAAAAAATATTCAAATATATAATTATGAACCGATTGCCAGAAATTCTTACACATTTATTACAGATCATTCACGTATCGAAATGCACAAAACGTCGTTCGCCAAGGGGTTAAATACCCCCAAACATCGAATAATCCCTATAATAAATGTCAATACCTAGACGGTCACATAATTATTCAAAAAACATCTTACACAATCGAAAAAACAATCGAAGTTACTTAATTCACATAATGATGGATTCAAAGGAGTTGAACACCCTCAAACATCTCGACACTCCAATTACATGCATGTGTCATGACGTAGACTCGGAGACGAAAATATTTGTTGTCTTACTGTTACTTTCTGTTGAGGAATTAATCATTCCATATGAAATGTTCTAGAAAACATCCTCGAAATTATAAGGAAAAATATTCGAATACTGTCGCGCGTTAATTGATTAGGATTTTCTGAATTGAAATAATGAACTAAATATTTTGCTTTTTGAGTTAAGAATTTATTAGTGTTACACAAGCTTGTATTCTATATACTCATTTATATTGTTATTGAGTTATTCTGATAATCAGAATCAGAAATCTGCAAAGTGGGACATTGTAATAAATTTTGGAAACAGAATATTACTGAATAATATGATATGAACAGTTTTTTATTGAGTTTCAAATTTATTACAATGGCCACAAGCTTATTAAGCAAATTATAATAATTTTCTTATACAAGCTTATATTCCGAATTTCCGAGTGGGTTTGGGTTTTTCTGATGACAAAGATCAGAAATCTGCAAGTGGGACGTTGTAATAAATGTTGGAAAGAGATTATTCCTGAAAAATGTGACATGAACGGTTTTTTATTTAGTTTCAAATTTATTACAGTGGCCCACATGCTTATATTTTGAATTTTCGAGTGGGTTTGGGTTTTTATGATGACAAAGATCAGAAATCTGCAAATGGGACGTTGTAATAAATGTTGGAAAGAGATTATTCCTGCAAAATGTGACATGAACGGCTTTTTATTGAGTTTCAAATTTACTACAGTGGCCCACAAGCTAATATTTTGAATTTTCGAGTGGGTTTGGGTTTTTCTGAAGACAAGGATCAGAAATCTGCAAGTGGGACGTTGTAATAAATGTTGGAAAGAGATTATTCCTGCAAAATGTGACATGAACGGCTTTTGATTGAGTTTCAAATTTATTACAGTGGCCCACATGCTTATATTTTGAATTTTCGAGTGGGTTTGGGTTTTTATGATGACAAAGATCAGAAATCTGCAAGTGGGACGTTGTAATAAATGTTGGAAAGAGATTATTCCTGCAAAATGTGACATGAACGGCTTTTTATTGAGTTTCAAATTTACTACAGTGGCCCACAAGCTTATATTTTGAATTTTCGAGTGGGTTTGGGTTTTTCTGAAGACAAAGATCAGAAATCTGCAATCCTGAAAAATGTGACATGAACGGTTTTTTATTTAGTTTCGAATTTATTACAGTGGCCCACAAGCTTATATTCTGAATTTTCAAGTAGGTTTGAGTTATTCTGATCACAAACATCAGAAATTTGTAAAGTGGAACGAAGTAATAAATTTTGAAAATAGAGTTTTCCTGAAAAATATGGCAAACGGTTTTTTATTTACTTTCGAATTTATTACAGTGGCCCACAATCTTCTATTTTGAATTTTCAAGTAAGTTTGGGTTATTCTGATCACAAACATCAGAAATCTGAAAGTGGACATAGTAATAATTTTTGGAGAGAGATCATTCCTGAAAAATGTGACATGAACGGTTTTTTATTTAGTTTCGAATTTATTACAGTGGCCCACAAGCTTATATTTTGAATTTTCGAGTGGGTTCGGGTTTTTCTGATGAGAAAGATCATAAATCTGCAAATTGGACGTTGTAATAAATGTTGGAAAGAGATTATTCCTGAAAAATGTGTCATGAACGGTTTTTTATTGAGTTTCAAATTTATTACAGTGGCCCACAAGCTTATATTTTGAATTTCCGAGTGGGTTTGGGTTTTTCTGATGACAAAGATCAGAAATCTGCAAGTGGGACATAGTAATAATTTCTTGAAAAGAGATTATTCCTGAAAAATATGACATGAACGGTTTTTTATTGAGTTTCAAATTTATTACAGTGGCCCACAAGTTTATATTTTGAATTTTCGAGTGGGTTTGGGTTTTTCTGATGACAAAGATCAGAAAACTGCAAGTGGAACGTTGTAATAAATGTTGGAAAATGATTATTCCTGAAAAATGTGACATGAACGGTTTTTTATTGAGTTTCAAATTTATTACAGTGGCCCACAAGCTTATATTTTGAATTTTCAAGTGGGGGCTGATTAGTAGTTCGGCTCAAAGATGATGTATCAAAACAAAAAGTATTAGTTCACTTTCTTTATTTTTGCCAATATAAGTAAAGCTGGATTCACTTTCTGCCTTATTGCCACTTTGGTATTATTTGTTCGAAGATCGTCATATCTCATCCACATGCCGTCTCTCCTCCTAGCTATGGCGGTGTAATGACCCATTTGTCTCTCACTCCATTTCGAATTATGATTAGTATAGTCTATAAGGCCTATTAATCGTAATTTATATCCACTATCACCAGGTATCTCGAATTCAGGGCAAAGAGTCTCCAGGGAAACTGTGAAATTTTCTTCTGTCAGAAGAACATCGAAGATAATAATGTCACCTACAAACAAATATTGACCGTTTTATTCAAAATATAAATTATTATGTAAGGTAAGCGAAACTCAAAAATTGCCATTATACTTTGTCATTGTTGCTGCCGACTGCATGTTGAAATGTACCAAGTCAAGATTTGGCATTGATACATGTATATGTATATGCATACGTTATATCGCCTAAAAGTAGGTATATATGTCTTACCCAAATATTGCTCAGTTGAGGTATCTCCTGTACAGTGTTTATTCTGCACTTTTCACTTCTGATTAAGTTACTATATTTGTTTATAATGTCTTCAATCTTATATTTGATCAGATGGGTTATGGGGACATCATATGCAACGTATGATTTTTTTATAACTTCACATCCATTATTGCACCTAGTAATTTCGGTGTAGCTGAAATGATCTGCAGTGCGGTGGAGCCAACGTTATCCTCACAATCCACAAAATACGCTCCTGGAATTATTGGACTTTCCGATTGTTTTGAAATGACTAATGATTTTGAAAGAAACTCAGGAGAGATAAATGTACCGTAAACGAGGATTGCAATAAACCAAAACGTAACGAGCCTTTAAAATTCTTACCTTTTTTCTCTATTCGATGAAACTGCAAAATGTCTCAGGATTGCCAGCACACTGATGGAGAAAGGGCCGGAACCACTCTATGATTTGGAATTTGCTGATAAGGCGCGAACAAGCAATTAAAAAATGCACGATGGGTCCAGTTCGAGAGAAACGATCGTTCTATTTTTCGTGTCGAGGCTCTCTCTCAGCCCATCCCGGAGAGCAAAAAGAACTTTAAAGGCATTCTCGCGCAATTATACCGGGGGTATTCGAGAATTAGTTCGTTTGGGTTGAATGAATTGAATTAACAATGTATTAGTGAATAATGAACATGCACACAACAAAAATGATTGAGATGGGAACAAAACATGCCGCCCACCTAAAATGCATGGCATTTTAAAGATTAGGAGTCGAGAGGCAACGGACACAGCTTTGTCACTGGTCGCCTCAGAATTCCCGTAGCCGTTTTCACAGAGGCCACCCTCACCTTACCATCTGCTCCTGGATAGGTAGCGGTGACACGTCCCATGTGCCATTTTAGAGGAGGAACATTGTCGGCTTTGATGAGGACAAGGGTACCTACATTTAATGGTGTTGACTCACTTGCCCACTTGGTTCTCTGGTGGAGAGTATGGAGATACTCTTTAGACCACCGATCCCAGAAGTCCTGATGCATTCGACTAACAAGTTGCCATCTGGAAAGGCGATTGAGAGGAATCTCTCTCAGATCTTCATCTGGAAGTGAGGTCAAGGGGACAAGAGAGAGGAAATGACCTGGTGTGAGGGCCGTGAGGTCGTTGGGATCGTTGCTGAATGGGGTTAAAGGACGAGAGTTCAAAATAGACTCAATTCGAGTGAAAACGGTGAGTAATTCCTCGAAGGTCAATACTTGGTCTCCAACAACTCTAACGAAATGAGATTTTACAGATTTCACCCCCGACTCCCATAAACCTCCAAAATTAGGAGCTGCAGGGGGATTGAAGTGCCATACTATACCTTCTTGAGAAGTGGAGGAAGCAAACGTCTCATTCAGCTGTCTATGGGCACTAACAAAGTTAGTGCCGCAATCGCTATACAAATGCTCACAACGTCCTCGTCTGGCAACGAAGCGCCTAAGAGCTGCCAAAAAGGCATCAGCGGACAAGTCGGAAACAGGTTCCAAATGAACCGCCTTGGTAGCCATGCAAACAAACAAACATAGATATGCTTTCAAAATTTTGGCACCTTGGGTACGAGACATAGACATCCGAAAAGGTCCGGCAAAATCCACTCCAGCATGTAGGAACGATTTCATCCGAGAAACCCGAGCAATAGGAAGATCACCCATCGGAGGCTGAGTACACCTCGGACGGGTCTTCCAGCACCTAATGCAACGAGACAGAACCCTGCGAATTGATTTTTTCGAATTTATTATCCAGAACTGCTGGGAGATCAAGAACTGAACTGTTTGGACACCAGCATGGAAATATTTCAAGTGCGTAGTTTCAATCAACCGGTCAGTAAAAGGACTGATGCTAGGTATTAAAACTGGGAATTTTCGATCGAAAGAGATCGGAGCATGTCTGAGCCTACCGCCTACTCTGAGGATTCCAGAGTCATCAATAAACGGAGACAATCGAGCTAGAGGTTTGGAGAGAGGTTTACTGTTCGCTAATAGCGATAACTCTTCAGAAAAACAGGAAGTTTGTACGTGCTTGGCGAATTTTAGAATCGATTGATGAATTTCTTGAGAAGTTAGACACCCTGAGCGTTTGTTTGCAGGTTGAGAGGTATTATGAATAAATCGATAGATATATGCAACGATTCGACAACTTACTGAAAGAGAGGATTTTTTCAAGAGAATAGTGTCCAATAGATGAGGTGAGTTTACTGAAGCGTTCAATGTGACCGTACGCTCCTCTTCAAGAGCCTCTGGAGGAGGTTCATCATCGCCAATCCAAGGCTGAGGAGATGAGTGAAGAATATCAGGCCCCGCCCACCATAAGGAACATTGAAGAAACTCACCAGGAAGGAGACCCCTGGAGCCGATGTCAGCAGGATTTTCATTGGATGGGATGTAGGACCACCGATCTTCAGGCACTCGTTCCTGAATATAAGCTACCCGATTGGCCACAAAGGTTTTCCAGTTATGTGGAGATCGTTGAATCCACCACAATGCAGTCTTAGAGTCCGACCAACATGAAACACTGTCAAACGACAACGTACCAGAATAAACCTTCTGTATAAAAGCTACCAAGCGAGCTGCTAGCACTGCAGCACATAGCTCTAATCGAGGAACAGAAATCCGCTTCAAAGGGGCGACTTTGGATTTTCCACAAACAAAGTAAACTTTAGGCGGCCCTGAAGATACGAAAAATACAGCATAGGCTACGGCAGAATAACCCTTCTCACTGGCATCACCAAAGCAATGGAGCTCACAAGATGAAAATTGATCCAAACCAAGTCTGCGAGGAAGTGAAAAAGACGATAGTAAGGGAAGATCAGTGAGATATTTGTTCCACACCCGGATGATCTCCTGAGGTGGTTCTTGGTCCCAACCAAGTTTCAATGTCCAGATCTGCTGAATTAGATGTTTCAACAGAAATGTCACTGGGGACAAGAAACCTAGAGGGTCGAATATACGAGCAAGATTAGACAGAATATTGCGCTTAGTGCAGCCGGTATCCACTATTCGTACGGAAAATTTGAATGCGTCAGCAGAAGGACTCCATTGAAGACCCAATACTTTAAGAGTGGCATCAGACGAATCAAACGAGAGGGGATTCAGACTCTGGTGTGTGGAAGGCAAATCTTCCAATAATATGGGTTCGTTACTGGACCATTTTCTCAATTCAAATCCACCTTTCTTGAGGAGGTCAATCAGCTCATTTTTCAAGGTCAAGGCTTTCTCGAATGATGGTACAGAAACCACAATATCATCCACATACGTAGCTGTGCGTAGGGCCTGAGCAGCCAATGGATAGCAGTGCCCATCTTCCTCGACAAGGCGCAATAAGGTGCGTAACGCTAGGAAGGGTGCAGAAGAGACTCCATAAACTACCGTTTTTAAAGCAAAATCTCGAATGGGATCATGGGGCGAAAACCGCCATAAAATGCGCTGGTAGCATCTATGTTCAGGGGAGATTAATATCTGCCTATACATCATTCGAATGTCAGCAGTCAGTACATGAGAATACAGTCGAAAATTCAATAGAATGAATGATACATCTTGTTGCAACTTTTGTCCTGTCAAGAGACAGTCATTTAAAGATGGCTGAGTTGGTAATTTTGCTGAAGCATTGAAGACGACTCTAAGTTTGGTAGACAAACTATCGGGTTTGAGAACAGGATGGTGAGGTATGTAATAGTGGTTCGAAATAGATGCAACTTCAACAGGCTCCATATGATCGAGTTCCAAATATTCTTGCATAAAGGCTTTATATTGTTCATAGAGAGCTGGTTGACGAAGCAATCGTTTTTCTAAGGAATAAAATCGTTGAAGAGCTAATTGACGCATATCTGAGAAGATTGGAGGACTTTCTCTAAATGGTAATTGTACAATGAAACGACCGGTTTTATCTCGTGAAGTAGTATCAACGTATACCTTTTCACAGAGCAAATCTTCCGGAGATATATGCGTTACCTCTGGAACTGCCTCAATTTCCCAGAATTTTTTGACAGTTTCATCTGGATTGGAAGGATTCGTTATAAGGCACACGAGCGATGTGGTGGGAGTAGAACGGGACATGGTAAATTTTCCCATCAAGACAAAACCAAAAATGGTATTGATGGCATGAGGTTCTCCAGGGCCTCCAGAGATCCGACCTTCAAGAAGAACTTGGGAAAAAATATCCGCGCCCAGCAAAAGATCAATAGGACCAGGGGTAGCAAACTGTGGGTCAGCCAACTTGAGATTTGCAGTGTGGATCCAGTTATCAACAGGCAACTTAGAATATGGAAGATCATCACATATCTTGGGCAACACCAGAGTGTCAACACTTAGAACTGGATTAGTGGTATGTCGAGGACGGAAAGAAATGGTGATTCCTCCTTGAGTAGCCAAAGTATGGGTTGAGCCTACACCATTAATGCTTACATACGTATTTGTTGGCCGAAGGCCTAAGCGCCTCACACTTCTTTGAGTTATAAAAGAGGTCATACTTCCAGAATCTAACAGGCAACGTAAGGTTTGAAACCCCCCACGAATGTCCATAACCTCAATTTGAGCAGTAGAAAGCAAAATACTAGATTGGGAACTAGAAAATCCCGAGTGAACAACTTGGGGTACAGATTCCGAACGGATAACCTGCGCAGCCGACTCATCAGAATCCGAGGGGGTGGAAGTGATCAAAGTTGTGGCAGTCCCAGAAGGCTTCTCAAAATGAAGCAAGGTATGGTGAGGTTGGCGACATCTGCGACATTTAGAGGTACTTGCGCACGAACGAAAACTATGACTTTGGCTCAAACAAGTTTTTATTCTTGGCTAATTTGAAACGATCCAAGGCACTGAGATTAGAAAACATTGGGCACTTATAAATCTGATGATCAACCTCTTCACAAACAATACATTTGGTCTTGGATTCATTGATTTTACGATGCGATAGCAATGAGGTGGTAGAACGTAAATTATTGTAACCTGATTTAGCATGCTCTGGTTTTTTAGTTCTGACATTTTTACGAGAGATGTTCAGATTATCCAAGGCCACACAATGTTTCGATAGAAAATCGAAAACATCCCTGTAAAGAGGAATGTCAGTCGAATTGTGATGCATTTCGAATTGAGTAGCAACGGTTATGTCGAGCCGTTTAAGCAGCATTTGAACAAGAATGAAGTCCCAATCTCCAACGGGAAATTTCAAATTTTTTAAAGGAGAAAATTATCCGAAAAAATATCTGATAAATGACGCAACTCTGCTGGATTGTCAGAGTTTAATTTAGGAGCATTATCTATCGCTGACCAATAAGAACTTGCAACTACTCGTTTGTTTTGGAAGCGATTGACTAAAGTGTCATAAGCGATTTCGTAGTTTGATGACGTCATTGGTAAATTTTGTACTACTTGAAGAGCAGGGCCTTTCAGGAAAGATAGCAAATAATTGAATTTTTCAATTTTGCTCAGCTTCGGATTGTTTCCTATAACCGAGTCAAACATATCGATATACGACTGGAAAGTGAGGATATCGCCACTGAAAGTTGGTAATTCTATATGCGGAAGAGGAATTTTGGAACTAAAGTCACTTTCTATATTGGTGAGGGACGGAACAACCTTTGTGAGTTTGCGGAATAAAGATTTAATCATATAAAATTGCAAATCAAATTTCTTTCTGATCGTATCTTGGGTGCTGAAGGCAGTATCGCGAGCATGGTCATCCCTCTCTTCACTCACTAAACCAATAATGGCATTATGACACTCAAAAAATTCGTGTTTAATGACATCAATTTCATCGAAACACATCTCGAATAAAGAAAAATACAATTCTGCATTGGTTTCAGCCTTCTTGGACACATCTTCCAATTCTTGCATTTTATTTATTTGTGTTTGTCTCAAAGCAATGTACTTTTGTTATTTAGCGGAAGAAGCCATATTTGATATGTGACAAGTGCGATAATTTCAACACTAGGATTTTAAACCAGACCAAACTGTCTTGTTGGAAGGTTGATGATCAACTAGAATTAAGAATCAAAGTGAATGCGGTGAAGCCAGACGAAATACCTATATAATTTCAAGTGTAGATTAATCTCTCGGAAGCAATTCCAAAAAGCGCGATAACAGAAGGCGATAAACGAGAATCGAAATAAAGGAAGATAAAGTGCGTACTGAAAACGCTGAAAGGATCTTTTATGTTTACAACTGACGGTACCTCTAGCTATGAAACAAACAACGACAAGCGCGCTGTGTCCGTGCTCGCTTCTAAATGTGTCAAAACGAGATAGCAAATGAACAGGTGTCGCGTATGAATGTATGTGTACAACAGCAATCCTTATCAGTATCTGATAGGAGAAAAAATTATCAAATTTTGATTCGATCAACTAACTATAATGGATGATTTGATTACGTTCTGATATTATTCAACCCAAATGAGTTAATCCGGCTCGAAGGACCATGTTTTGAAATGACTAATGATTTTGAAAGAAACTCAGGAGAGATAAATGTACCGTAAACGAGGATTGCAATAAACCAAAACGTAACGAGCCTTTAAAATTCTTACCTTTTTTCTCTATTCGATGAAACTGCAAAATGTCTCAGGATTGCCAGCACACTGATGGAGAAAGGGCCGGAACCACTCTATGATTTGGAATTTGCTGATAAGGCGCGAACAAGCAATTAAAAAATGCACGATGGGTCCAGTTCGAGAGAAACGATCGTTCTATTTTTCGTGTCGAGGCTCTCTCTCAGCCCATCCCGGAGAGCAAAAAGAACTTTAAAGGCATTCTCGCGCAATTATACCGGGGGTATTCGAGAATTAGTTCGTTTGGGTTGAATGAATTAAATTAACAATGTATTAGTGAATAATGAACATGCACACAACAAAAATGATTTAGATGGGAACAAAACACCGATACTTTGTATAATTCTCCTAATAATCTGCCCCTTAGGAGATAACTATGCGATCCAAGACCATGATCCTTCACATGTTTCAACATTACAAAAAACAAATTTTCTTCTCTTAGACGGTAAACCTAGAATAAAATGTTTGAATTATTTCATAGGATACTACTCCAGATATGAATAGGTATGCAAGTGACATTGCGGCTAATTGAACCTTTTGATACACTCTGGGATCAGATAAAGAAGCAGTTAAAAGTAGTTGGTCAATAGATAGTGAAATTGTCGCATTGCGTTGTTCATTTTCACATACCAATAAAAATTATAATTATTTTCTCTATGGACTTGTCACTACCTATATATTAGGAAATATCTATGGAAATATTATTTTAACTATTTTATTCAATTCATCGTAGTCATAAATTGCAGCTAGCATTAACTGAAAAATGCTGTCGAAGGCACATGTATTTTTGTAATGAATGTTGGAAAGAGATTATTCCTGAAACATGTGACATATGAACGGTTTTTTATTGAGTTTCGAATTTATTACAATGGTCACAATCTTATATTTTGAATTTTCGAGTGGGTTTGGGTTTTTCTGATGACAAAGATCAGAAATATACAGTGGCCCACAAGCTCATATTTTGAATATCCAGGTGGGTCTGGGTTCTTCTGATGAAAAAGATCCGAAATCTGCAAGTGGGACATAGTAATAATTTTTGGAAAGAGATTATTCCTGAAAAATGTGACATGAACGGTTTTTTATTAAGTTTCGAATTTATTACAGTGGCCCACAATCTTCTATTTTGAATTTTCAAGTAGGTTTGGGTCATTCTGATCTCAAAAATCAGAAATCTTCAAAGTGCGACATGGTAATGAATTTTGGAAACAGATTATTTCTGAAGAATATGACATGAACGGTTTTTTATTGAGTTTCCAATTTATTACAGTAGCCCACAAGCTTCTTTTTCGACTTTTCAAGTAGGTTTGGGTTATTCTGATCACAAACATCAGAAATCTGAAAGTGGAACATAGTAATAATTTCTGGAGAGAGATTATTCCTGAAAAATGTGACATGAACGGTTTTTTATTTAGTTTCGAATTTATTACAGTGGACCACAAGCTTATATTTTGAATTTTCAAGTAGGTTTGAGTTTTTCTGATCACAAACATCAGAAATCTGCAAAGTGGGACGGAGTAAAAAATTTTGGAAACAGATTTTTCCTGAAAAATGTGACAAACGGTTTTTTATTCAGTTTCAAATTCATTTCAGTGGCCCACAAGCTTATATTTTGAATTGGCAAGTGAGTTTGGGTTTTTCGGATGAAAAAGAACAGAAATCTGCAAGTGGGACGTTGTAATGAATGTTGGAAAGAGATTATTCCTGAAACATGTGACATATGAACGGTTTTTTATTGAGTTTCAAATTTATTACAATGGCCACAAGCTTATTAAGCAAATTATAATAATTTTCTCTATTGACTTGTAACTACCTATATATTAGGAAATATCTATGAAAAAATTATAATAACTATTTGATCCAATTCATCGTAGTCATAAATTGCAGCTAGCATTAACTGAAAAATGCTGTCGAAGGCACATGTATTTTTTAGGAAAATATCTTTTTTGTCCAATTTCACTGGACAAAGTGACTTGTCGTTTCCATTTTTCATTATGGGAATTTTTTGTATGTTTTGGAATGTTGATTATATCCTTTATCACACACTTCTTTTTGCCTAGATACAACGATTTGCCTTTATTTTCTTTCCCTTTTCGTTTGTCACCAATTTTTTCATTGATAACTCCCATATTGCCCCAATTATCGAAGTCACGTAGAGCCAAATTATTGGAGAAATTTATTTTTTCCCAGCAGAGAAAACAAACACGCCGTTGACCATATCCTTCGTCATTCGAAGATATGGAGTATTGGTCAAGCGCATGTACTGCCTTCCTGCACATCACACAATGGTGACTTCCAGAAGCGAATCCATCAATCCTACAGGCTGGACAATCACTGTTCTTATGATTGTCAAGGTTTTTTCATGTCCATCTTCATGGATATCTGTTTCAGATACAGATACTATATCTTCAACTCCACTAATAAGCATTTCATCCTCTGCATTTTCCACAATTTTTGTCTGAGCTTGGACTAATTTCAATTTTCCCAATAAACACTCAGTGTGTTTTTGCACGAACATGTCCACCCGCATTGGCAATTGATGTCTTATGAAAATATCATCTTTATTTTTCTGAACACTTGTTCTATAGGAGCACTAGATGGGTTGACTCCATTAAAGCCCAAGTCATTCGCTACTATATTTGTCCAGAGAGGAAGTAATGTGATATCTTTTAACAAATGAGCAGCAAGCGGTACAAAATAATGCGCATTGAGACGATCTCCTTTCTGGTGCGCGATGAGCTCCTTTACAGAAGCTTGTATCTCCTCAAACCACGAGTTACAAGTCTTTTTACACAAATTTGGTATTGTTTCAACCGTTTCCTCCGTGGTTCCCTCTGAGGTTTCATCATATATATAATTTTCTTCTAATGAAGACATTTCTGAAAAGATAAAGAAGGTAAGGTGATGTTTGAGAAGATTGTGTTTCAATTAGCACGAATCATAGTTTGCGAATCATCCTCCCCCACCCCTCGAAGGGCTTGTACCAGTGTATAGAGGTGTTCTCTATAGACTATAGGCGATCTATATAATACGCCAACTAAGAACTGGGAATATTAATTGAACGTGACAGTTAAGGTGGATTTTTGCAAGAAGAAATTTAAACTTTTATTGATTGAAACTCTCAAACTTCCTGCACAAATCACAAATCGCTACTGAAAATATGAACACTAATCAGGTATATTTAAGGTATAACGTAATGAAAATTAAAATTAAATCGTTACAAGCACTTGCATGTGTTATCGGTTTAAGTTGTATGAGATGAAGAATCACATCTTACCTGATGTTATTAACTCCATCAAAACTCGCCTTGCTTCTTCACAAGCTGTCGCTTTACCTCCTCTCAAATGTCCATCTGTTTTGGATTGAGATACTATCAACATATTCTTTAGTATCGTTCTTGCTTCCAGTTACGAAGAACACCGAATTAATTGTCCTATACAAGCCAAATAAAATGTTTTCATAAGTTTTCTCAAGATCTTGAGAAACTGGGAATATTTTTTCGTTGTATGAGCTACATCTAGTCTTAAAAATATCCTGCATGTTCTCACATCTCTTTTATTCAGAGAATCAGCATATTTTTCCACAGTTTCAAATTCTGTAAATGCATTTGTTGTACCGTTGATTAATGCTTTGGACCAATCTGTAACACAAGCATCAGGTACTGGGGCTCCAGATCTTTGCCACATTTTCAACCAGTTGCAAATTGCTTGGGGCTTGGGCATGAGAGATTTCAGCTAACATATGGGTCACAGAAAATTGACCTTCTGGAACACCTATTGCGACGGCGTGTAAGAAAATTATTCTTTCATCCAGTTTTTCAACTACACCTGCTGTGCTGTCAATGCAGATACAGGTTTTGAATTGTTTTGAGCACAATTTTTTGTATGTTTGTAAGGCAGCATTCGTACCATATTGTACGAAGAATGGGTCATAGCCAATGTCCTCTATGCAATTGACAAAAACTTCGTATTTTAAAACTTCCAAAGCTCCCAATGGATCGAGCCTGACATATTATTGCTGCAAATGATCTTTCTTCACATTATATAACACAGATGCCGATCGAATTATCGGAGGTTCAGGATCACCATCTCTTGTCATCAAACGATTGGCCCCTTCCCTACATGTTGCCCATACATTATTTGGCTTATTTCTTTCCGAATAGGTTGACGCAAATACGGTTTTCCACATGTCGTCTCCATATATAAATTGACATTGAACAATATAGTCACAAAACTCCACACATTTTTGAATATTACAGGTTAGCTGACTTCCACATTCACAATGTGCTTCAAAGAAAATTTCATTTAGGTATTTCACTTTTTGAGAAAAAATAATTATTCTTGAAGGAAACAACGCGTGCGACAAAAATGCATCTTATGAAACTATCATATCATATTTTATACTATTATCAGAATGTAAAATTGACACAAACATTTTAACATAGGAGTTTCTTGTTAATGCAAACAAATCTACCAAACGGAAATTGAAGAACTTTTTTATATAATATCTATTTCGCAAATTACTGGTTTCGGTAAAAAACTTTCATCCAATTTTCACAACATAAATGCAACACCCTATTTAATTTCTACAAAACTAATTTACGAGAAGTCCATATTATAAGAATTTGTCTTACCTAAAACTTTAGCAGACGTTTGGGACAATTTGTTCACGTATGAGTGTTTGAAATTAAGCCACATTTGAGATGTGTTGTTTCCCAAATTTTTTTGATGAAATAATCCAGGACGAAACACACACCATAATCTTCTTTGTATATTTCTCTTTTGGTTTTTAGATTGTTTATAGTATTTGAAATGTACCAAATTCTGGAAATCATCTTTCGAAATTATAAATTCGAATTTTGAAGGTTCAGAAGCGAGTTCAGAAGTATCTGAAGAATTGTTAGCTTCAAAGCTGAGATCCTCAATATTAGATTCATCAAACTGATGGTATTCTTTTGTGCTTCCTCCAGAGATACGATATGGGCGTCCCAATAACTTATCTTTCACATTATATCTGTTCGTATGGACCATCACAAAAAAAGAAATCGCTGCCAGGCGTGATATTCTCGAAATCATACGTAGCCGATTCTCAAACGAATTTTGACAGATTGCGCATAGTTCTGACAAGTTTGTATTCTCGAACCGTCTGTCGTAGTTCGTATACGAAAAATCTTATACGTTTGGACGCGTATGGGGTGTTTGTGTACGAAATTGAATATTTTCATACGAATTTCAGCCGCTGACAGTGACATAATATAAGAAAATTGTATTTGGTTCAAGTTTTGATGTAGGTTTTTCAAGTATTTATTATTGTTCTGATTGATATTTGTCCTGTGTAGTTGTGAAATGGCCCATTTTTATCATCTGATATACATTTCTTTATAGAATGTATATTATCTCCTATATAATGTGGTCCTGCGAATCCCAAATAAGTTTGCACAATGAAAGAAAACATTCTGTGATCTGTTGAGGTAGGTACCTATATCAAATGTTTCTCATTGCCTTTTGCCACTTCCAATCCTTTTTTACTCTCCGCATAGTATTCAATGTTTCTGATGATGCTAGGATTCCCATGAACCTATCGCTTCTTTAAGTGATACTTTTCATTTGTGAACTTTCCTAGATGATTTTTCAATACTCCACCAACTCCGCTCTCTGTTCCGGAGATGTGGAACTCATATTCATTGCAGTTGTTGATGTAGTATCATATCAACATATGAAGTTCTCAAAGAAGTAAACTATCCGCCAAAATATTATGACTTAAACTAGTGGAGTTTATTTTTTTCTATTCTCTAGATATGGTTGGGAACACTGGTAGCTGTGCAATGTTGTCATATTTTTCGTGCGCCCGCTTCAAAAAGTTCGTATGGATATTTCGTATGTTCTACTTCGAAGTTCGAAAATGCACTTGTATTGACGTATACGAATATTTTCATACGATGTCATTCGTGTACGCGAGGAAGTCGCATGACTTCGAGAATAGCTCCCCAGGTTATTGTTGACGTTTTTCGATAACACTTTCCAGACATCAGCATCACTATCAACAATTTTATTTTTGTCTTCTTTTTCATCACCATATCGACGAATATTTTCTCGTCTAGAATATTCTTACAACCACGTTTTTTCAACATTATTCACCACGGAAAACAAACAAACAAACGATAGATAATCAGAGCAACCTTTCGCAACCTTTCGCAATATTCGGAATATCCGGATTAGGTGCTAGTAAAAAATCCTAGTAATTTTACGGGTGATTCCCAGGCCCCCATCCTACACACGCTGCACGTGATATCAAGTGATAAAGGGGTAGGGATCAGAAAAAACGTTGCAAATGTTTTGAGAATTCCCGAAAAAACGAGAATCTCAACTCGATTTTTCACCACTACCCACTGATCTATAACTGGTCTATAGCTAGTTAGCTGGTACATCGTTAGGTTGTTCGTTTGTTAGTGATTAAAACATCGATCATTATGAATTAAATCGATATTTTTTCGAGATTCAATAATTTCAATACTTAATTTAGATATTAATTCGGGAAATTATTTCATGACGAAAAAAGAAAACGTTGAAAAATCATCGGTAAAATTTACGGCACTTCAAAGACAAGAAGTAGCAAAAAGGGTCACTCGTCGCGGGCCCTTTGAAATAGCGCTAACAAACACCATGCGCCGCATCTAATTAGAGCGGCTATTTGTTTAATGTATTATGTATTTTCGACCAACTTCCAACCCCATTATTTTGGGTCTAGTTGATAACAAAGCCACACTTGAACTTGGTGATATACCCTGAAAGATGCTGATGAGCACTGAGCAGCCGATGAGGTTGGAGGAACACAAGCTAAATTCACTTATTTTCATTTAGAGTATTCTCAACGAAATATGTATATCGAAACCTCGATCGAAACTTATCTAAGCTACTAGTTTTTTTAGGAGCTCCATGCATAGAAAGAAGAAAGCGAAATCCATTAGTTATAACTTCTTGTGTAGTTGAATTACTCTCTTCGAAAGCTTCAACACATTGAACCAAATCTTGTTTATCAAACATTTTGAAAACAGTTGTTTTACCCCTCCTGAAAAATGCAGATGTCTTATCACAGCCAGTTATTACGTGTAAAAATAGTACATGACATAGTACCCGACATTCTCAAATTTATAATATTTTATATGATATGTGTAATTTACACTGACCGATAGAAAAATATTTTATGTACATACATATTATGACGGTTACAACTATTTTGAATAGTTATATATCGAAACCGGTGGCTCTTAGGAGAAAAAGTATCTGATCAATATTTATTGATAACCATCTGTTCTATAATTTTTGTATGAGCTAATCTTATGTTAAAACTCAACGTTTTGCTGAAAATGGCGAAAAACCTGTTTTTGTGACCTTTGACTCCGAATAAATTTTTTTTCAGGTATAGGATCGATGAGGACTTTTAGATTCTATTTATAATGGTGTTTTAAACAATCCTACCGATTTTCAGCTGGGTGCGAATTTTGGTAACCTCACCCCTATTTTTTGGTCTAACTTGACCGGAGTATGATTGTTTTAATTGTAACCTGACAGACCGGGGCCTGTTCTGTTTTTGTAGAATTTGGCTATGATCGTCTTTTAATTTGGCTGTGATCGTCTATTAATCAAAAATTGATAAATTCAATTATATTTAGGACACCTATACGTTGTGATAAAAAAATGATTCTAGATAGAGTTCAATGCAACTGTAGCGAATAAAACACAAAATACGAGGTTAATAGCAGGTTTATTATACTCAGAATTACAGGTTCATTAAGGTGTTCTCTCGACACCTTCCTGACAATCAAAGTACGCAAAGGACGGACGCCCTTCGATACACAGGGGGAATTTCGCGGACCTCTAGACCTGAAGGGACCATTCCTGTCACCTATATATATCTCTCTCTCTCACTCCTACACTCTTAACTCGTACTGGGAATCGCAGACATTCTGCATATTTCGTGATGCGGCAATACCCGGTGACAGGGGTGCGACAACAGACATTTTTCGGGGTGAAGATGCCCCAGTATTGCTCGGCGTTATGTGTGGGTGTGTGTGTTATTAGCGCAGACTTCTTAGGTATGGTGGTGTAAACTGGCATCGACATTATGCCGCCTCGGCTGTTTTTTTTGTTTATGCTCAACCCTTTTTGAGAGGCACATTTATATATATTTCCTTTTTATATGTGTGATATTTTTTTAACGCACCAACCCCGTCTTTGCTCCGTTGGTATCGGTAGGTATGACCTCGGCCTGCCTTTCATCGATAGGATAATATGCTGGTTACTTAGTGAGCTGCGTAAATGTCAAAATGTCACGTCCCCCCATCCGGGATCCCCACATAAAGTAACATGCCACAAACAGCACTTAGTCTAAATTGCCTCCCAAACAGACTATCTCACTACAGCCGAGACAGTACTAAGATAGCCCACCTGTCACAATACTAGACGAATAATGAGATGGTAAACAAAGGCAGTATAAATACGGGGTACACCGCTCAACGGACTCAATTCCAACTAACACCACGTCCAGACGTATAACACTGTTATCTCTGACGGGGCTTTTAACAAGGTGGCCTTCAGGTTCAATGACACTGTCAATGCTACATCATCCGACTCTTTTTACCGACCTAGGGTATTCTAACTGTTGTGCTCCTAAGAACATCGGCTACTTTTTTGCCAGCTGAAACCAACCCCGTGACCGGAATTATATCCCGTAGTCTCCCTTCCCGTTTACAAACTCAGGTGCATAAACAAATTCTCGAAAACCCATTCTTCAAACACACTCAGAGAGAGAAATACAGGGAACAGTTTTTTTTGTGATATAGCACCCCAAATTTTTTTTACGTGAATCCGCCACTGTATACCAAAAGGGACCAAGCAATCTTATAACAGGTTCATAAAACAGTTTACAAGGGCCTGTATGGACAAAACACTAGACATTTTTAAATTTATGACCCTTCCTATAAAAGTAGGTCAGCAATTTTGGTATTCCATAAGTGGGTCAAATAGATTGAATTATCGGAAAGAACCTGGGGTTAGTCTGAATTACTTTATACATATGAAATAACAATGAAGGACCCAAAACAAATTTCTTACGTAAATGATTTGATTAAAACAGGTTATCGAAAATGGAAAGTGACATGGACGAAAACAAATACAAATATGGAGATAAAACACAAACTACACATACAGAACCAGTTTTATAGGGATATCAACAATCATTTGCAATAAAAAGTAAATGCTATGCAACTTCGGGAGTGAAAGTATTATACTGGACTCGTGCAGTCCACAACTAAATATTGCACTCGTAGTACTGATGTACCTCGCATTTTATGGGTAGCGTCAACTTATAAACAAAACAGAATATGTATGACTTCAAACTAGCTTGAGAGATTACCTTTTGAGACACCCGGTTTTTACAGGTACACATAGTGTTACGAACAGGGTCGGACCCAATCAGTATGCCCGAAAGGTGAGAACAGTGACCTCGTCAAAATTGATGGAAATGTGCAAAAACAACTCACCTGGAATTAAAGGGACACTGTCCGCCTCTCCCACGGGTTCCACGGTACCCTCGAGCACTGGATTTAAAGGGTTTAATTTTCGACGCGACATGTTGGGATTTCACTCTAGAAAAAAAACTATTCCACACGCAGAGAAGGACCGATCCGGCTCTATTATTTACTATATGAAAAACTCGGGGTTACTCTACGTTCAGTAATACTCCAATCGAAGGTCCGCCCTCGAAACCAAGTTTGCGACAGCCCAGCTAAAGCTATATTACTCTTTGTCTCCGAAAATATATCAACCGAAAGGTCCACCGTCGTAACCAAAGTTAGCGATAGCCCAGTGAGAGATATATTACCCTTTGACTCCTGTAATACAACAATCAAAGGTTCCCCCTCGAAACAAAGTTTGCGACAGCCCAGCTATAGGTGTATTATCCCTTCATTCCTGTAATATACCAATCGAAAGGTCCACCGTCGTAACAAGAGTTAGCGATAGCCCAGTGAGAGATATATTCCCAGGAGCGAAATCGTATAGAATGAGAGACACAGGTTATTAATGGTGATCAACAATAAATAGTCGTGCAATAATATGGTGAAAGACCAGACCACCGTGGTAAGCGATGTCCTAGCAGATTACCAGATTACGTTAGTCAATTCCCTGGAAAATAATACAAGCGCGGACTTGGTCCACGAGAGCTATTTCCCAACGATATGACCACAGAACGAATATTGATAATTGAACACGGAAAACGAATTAAAAAAAACACTAATTAAGATCGGTGTTGTGCAAGGAATTGATTTGAATTAGAAACAAGAGAATTCGGATTAAAGAGGATAAGTTAGGTTTAATTTACCACAAGCGAATTTTTGAAATGAAATATTCTGAAGGCCAAAAGTGAATTATTTGAATGAATTACTCTAAGTTCAAAAAGTGAAAAAGATTTCGAATTTTGTGGAACGGTGTGCTTCGGTTCAAGTTTCGAGTGAAAAAGATCCCGTAGACTATGATTATTTTGCTTTTATACAGGTTACGTAAGGGATGGGAAATACTACAGCCCTTTTACAAGAGAAAGATGGTTAAACCAGCGATCACACATTAACACCATCGAAGAACTATCTTTGTTTATGTTATTTGCACTTGAGGTCCACCAGACTATTCAAAGGTGCTTATCTGAAAAAGTGCCCGCCAAACTGGCGCCGTTCGTCTCTATAAAAATCGGAATTTCTGACTGTATATGGATATTGAATTATTGAATTTATGGAAAACAAAAAAATTGAACTGACCCGGGGTCGGTCGGCTTCATAATGAATTTGGCAGTAATCCTCGCATCTGAAGGCAATACCTTGAAATCAATGTAAGTATTCAGAGGACAGCAGCTACGGAATGAATGCATACTTGTGAGGCATATTTCACCTTCATTTCTTGAAAGTTGCTCGGATTAAGATGTTCATTGGTCAACATTGGACAAAGCCTATATTGTTCCATCTTATCATAATTATAGAAAGTGTGTTACAGTTCAAATTCACTCCTGTACTATAAAAGCGCAAATGTATCTATTTGCAATTTATTAACGCCGCAAGTTTAAATATCGGTGAGTACGGGTAGGCCACCCACAATGCACGATCGAGTTTTATTGATTGCCGATATCGTTTTCTCGAACGTCGGTTCCGAAGGAACCGTAGTATTATTATATTTTGTATCATTCTTCTTTATGACGGTGATTTATCATAGGAATTATTTTGGAACTGATGCGAATTATTTTCCTCGTAACGTGTGGGAACCTAAATCAATTTTGTAATATGTAGTGTGTAGTTAGGTTGCATATTCTTATTAATTGTTTGTCATTTATACCCAGGGATACGCCCTGTCGGTTATCCTGATACGGTAGGAATCGCTGAGTCGATGTTCTGCACATGTCATTTTCTCTCGAAGGCGAATTCTTTTCTTTTCCATCTTTTGATGTTGTAGAAAGACTTTGAAATCCTTCAGGCGTTCAAAGGTGTTATAGGTTGGTTAAAACGGTATTATTGTGGTTTCCATGTTGGTGGGATTTGAGGATCCATAACGTGTTCTCTGTTCTACTGTATATTATTTTACCTCATCTATTTTAATCGTCATTGTAATAAGTATAAGTTTGATAACATTTATTATTATTGCTGTTATTATATTATATAATGTTTACTATGGATATGTCACGCAC
Source organism: Chrysomela aeneicollis (assembly GCA_029955515.1). Lineage (NCBI taxonomy): Eukaryota > Metazoa > Arthropoda > Insecta > Coleoptera > Chrysomelidae > Chrysomela > Chrysomela aeneicollis. The sequence goes on along the minus strand of JARUHQ010000031.1, from coordinate 1,304,617 downwards.
AGGTTTAGCCTTTAGTGACTTTTTCTTAGTTTATTTACTATACCTAGGTATCAATATTTCTTAATTTTGTGAAACATATGCTTGCTGGGTGAATAAACTTATTATTATTATTATATGATTATTCTAACAACACCATAAGTTCCGATAATAGGCTGGGTATACTAGGCCCGATTTGAAGCGATATTCGAAAGTTTACCTTGTAAAAGGATCAGCAGAGCACCTGTAGGTGAGGGAAGCCATTTTGGAGAAAATTGACAGCAGTTATTGAATGTTAATTTTATGGCGGGTTATCTCTATTTTGGGGAGGATTTCAATACCAACGATGATCAGAATAACTCAAACCTACCTGAAAACTCAGAATAGAAGCTTGTGGGTCACTGTATAATAAACTCGAACCTAAATAAAAACCGTCACATTTTTCAGGAAAAATCTGTTTCCAAAATTTATAACTTCGTCCCACTTTGCAGATTTCTGATGTTTGTGATCAGAATATCTCAAACCTACTTGAAAATTCAAAATATAACCGTTCATGTCACATTTTTCAGGAATAATCTCTTTCCAAAAATTATTACTATGTCCCACTTGCAGATTTCGGATCTTTTTCATCAGAAGCACCCAGACCCACTAGGATATTCATAATTTAAGCTTGTGGGCCACTGTAATAAATTTGAAAATCAATAAAAAACCGTTCATGTCACATTTTTCAGGAATAATCTGTTTCCAACATTTATTAAAACGTCCCACTTGCAGATTTCTGATCTTCGTCATCAGAAAAACCCAAATCCACTCGAAAATTCAAAATATAAGCTCGTGGGCCACTGTAATAGATTTGAAACTCAATAAAAAACCGTTCATGTCACATTTTTCAGGAATAATCTCTTTCCAAAAATTATTACAATGTCCCACTCGCATATTTCTGATCTTTGTCATCAGAAAAACCCAAACCCACTCGAAAATTCAAAATATAAGCTTGTGGCCATTGTAATAAATTTGAAACTCAATAAAAAACCGTTCATATGTCACATGTTTCAGGAATAATCTCTTTCCAACATTCATTACAACGTCCCACTTGCAGATTTCTGTTCTTTTTCATCCGAAAAACCCAAACTCACTTGCAAATTCAAAATATAAGCTTGTGGGCCACTGAAATGAATTTGAAACTGAATAAAAAACCGTTTGTCACATTTTTCAGGAAAAATCTGTTTCCAAAATTTTTTTCTCCGTCCCACTTTGCAGATTTCTGATGTTTGTGATCAGAAAAACTCAAACCTACTTGAAAATTCAAAATATAAGCTTGTGGTCCACTGTAATAAATTCGAAACTAAATAAAAAACCGTTCATGTCACATTTTCCAGGAATAATCTCTCTCCAGAAATTATTACTATGTTCCACTTTCAGATTTCTGATGTTTGTGATCAGAATAACCCAAACCTACTTGAAAATTCGAAAAAGAAGCTTGTGGGCTACTGTAATAAATTCGAAACTAAATAAAAAACCGTTCATATCACATTTTCCAGGAATAATCTCTCTCCAGAAATTATTACTATGTTCCACTTTCAGATTTCTGATTTTTGAGATCAGAATGACCCAAACCTACTTGAAAATTCAAAATAGAAGATTGTGGGCCACTGTAATAAATTCGAAAGTAAATAAAAAACCGTTTGCCACATTTTTCAGGAAAAATCTGTTTCCAAAATTTATTACTTCGTTCCACTTTACAAATTTCTGATCTTTGTGATCAGAATAACTCAAACCTACTTGAAAATTGAGAATATAAGCTTGTGGGCCACTGTAATAAATTCGAAACTAAATAAAAAACCGTTCATGTCACATTTTTCAGGATTGCAGATTTCTGATCTTTGTCTTCAGAAAAACCCAAACCCACTCGAAAATTCAAAATATAAGCTTGTGGGCCACTGTGATAAATTTGAAACTCAATAAAAAGCCGTTCATGTCACATTTTGCAGGAATAATCTCTTTCCAACATTTATTTCAACGTCCTACTTGCAGATTTCTGATCTTTGTCACTCGAAAAACCCAAACCCACTCGAAAAGTCGAAATATAAGCTTGTGGGCCACTGTAATAAATTTGAAACTCAATAAAAAACCGTTCATATCACATGTTTCGGGAATAATCTCTTTCCAACATTTATTACAACGTCCCACTTGCAGATTTCTGATCTTTGTCATCAGAAAAACCCAAACCCACTCGAAAATTCAAAATATAAGCTTGTGGGCCACTGTCATAAATTTGAAACTCAATAAAAAACCGTTCATCTCATATTTTTCAGGAATAATCTCTTTCCAAAAATTATTTCTATGTCCCACTTGCAGATTTCTGATCTTTGTCATCAGAAAAACCCGAACTCACCAGAAAATTCAAAATATGAGCTTGTGGGCCACTGTAATAAATTTGAAACTCAATAAAAAACCGTTCATGTCACATTTTTCAGGAATAATATCTTTCCAAAAATTATTACTATGTCCCACTAGCAGATTTCTGATTCTGATTATCACAATAACTCAATAACAATATAAATGAGTATATAGAATACAAGTAGATGTTTTCGCCGGTTCTAGACCTTTTCCCAAGGTCACACACCCCCACGTGGCCTTGGGGGGTCAATGACCTTGGGGGGTCAATAACCTTGGGAGGAATGACCTTGAGAGGAGTGACCTTGGTGTGAATGACCTTGGTGTGATTGACCTTGATGCGATCTTGGGAGGAGTGACCTCGAGTTGGCGACCTTGAGAGGAGGGTGCCCTTGGGAGTTGATGTGGCCTTGAGAGGAGTGCGTCCTTAGGGGGCACTCTTTTTCTGTGAGCGTGATCTTGTGTTTTTACACCTCTGAAATGGGAGGAGGTGCGACCTTGAACGCTGCTGCTGCATGTGCATGCGCCATTCTCTCACGAGAGTTTAAGATCGCGTTGGTGAGAGTGGGGGAGTTCCTATAAATTGGCGATTCAGTGCTATAGTTGTCACAAGCAGTAGCAGCAGCATAACTAGCAATCAATAGAAATAAATATTGAATCGTAAAGCGTGTGTGTATCCTTGCGTGATAACAAGTGTTATTTTTATGTAAGTAAATTCCTATATTCTATATAAGCTTTCGTACTCTCTTTCACGTGTTTAATCTAGAGATGGGTTCACCTAAAATTGATTTGATCGCGATCAATTATCAAATCGCTGAAGGGTATGAATTCACCAAGCAAGTGCTGATATCATCGCTGGTCTTGAATAAGCCTTACCTGATCAAGAAAATGACAATATATGAAACTAGATTTGGTAGATCTGCCACCGTTATATTATTAGATGGAGAAAGTGGAGAAACTGTGAAAAGTTGATTGCCCAAAAGAGTTTCAGATGTGATTGAAGAAAGCGATCTCCATTTGATCAACTCCCGCGGGCTTTATACAATAGCATACCTGGGGCAGAGTGAACCATCATATGCTGGCGCAAAAACGCGAACGCTTATGAGGTTCGACATGAAAGAAATACCCCTAAGCGTGACTTCGCCTCAGTAATTAATTGAATCATTCTTATGATTAGTTTAGTATTAGTGAAAAGGAGTTTAAAGATTATATGTTTATAGTAGTTCTTACATTCTCGCCACCCTCGTCGTCGCATTTACCATTTATGGTGAGTAGTTTTTTGAGCTGAGGGTTTGAGCTACGTAATATGAAACGTATTTGTCGAATTATCTCATGAACTTTTTGTTTATTTATTTGTAGAATCCAGTACTCAACTTTCAAGGATATGTGGATGCACTATTCTAGCCAGTTTTGGCCAGATGCTGAAGACATCGAATCAGCAGTCAGCAGGCTTAAATATGAACTCATCGATTTGCAGCGTGATTCACTCCTTGCAGACAACTATGATATGAGCGCATGTTTCAATCAAGAACGAGCCCGACAGATTTTAGCGGATGCTGATCGATATAAAATCGGTCATTTTCTATGCAGCCGCCTGGGAGTATAACCTTGGAGCAGTTTCTTGAAGAAATGATGAAAGAGGGTTTGGAATGCTTCCTTCACGATTTAGTTGAATTCCTACCAACTATCATCATCGAAAGATACTGTTTGAGGGAAGCTTCAGAAGAAGAAGATGAAGAAGGTGAAGAAGGTGAAGAAGGTGAAGAAGGTGAAGAAGGTGAAGAAGGTGAAGAAGGTGAAGAAGGTGAAGAAGGTGAAGAAGGTGAAGAAGGTGAAGAAGGTGAAGAAGGTGAAGAAGGTGAAGAAGGTGAAGAAGGTGAAGAAGGTGAAGAAGGTGAAGAAGGTGAAGAAGGTGAAGAAGGTGAAGAAGGTGAAGAAGGTGAAGAAGGTGAAGAAGGTGAAGAAGGTGAAGAAGGTGAAGAAGGTGAAGAAGGTGAAGAAGGTGAAGAAGGTGAAGAAGGTGAAGAAGGTGAAGAAGGTGAAGAAGGTGAAGAAGGTGAAGAAGGTGAAGAAGGTGAAGAAGGTGAAGAAGGTGAAGAAGGTGAAGAAGGTGAAGAAGGTGAAGAAGGTGAAGAAGGTGAAGAAGGTGAAGAAGGTGAAGAAGGTGAAGAAGGTGAAGAAGGTGAAGAAGGTGAAGAAGGTGAAGAAGGTGAAGAAGGTGAAGAAGGTGAAGAAGGTGAAGAAGGTGAAGAAGGTGAAGAAGGTGAAGAAGGTGAAGAAGGTGAAGAAGGTGAAGAAGGTGAAGAAGGTGAAGAAGGTGAAGAAGGTGAAGAAGGTGAAGAAGGTGAAGAAGGTGAAGAAGGTGAAGAAGGTGAAGAAGGTGAAGAAGGTGAAGAAGGTGAAGAAGGTGAAGAAGGTGAAGAAGGTGAAGAAGGTGAAGAAGGTGAAGAAGGTGAAGAAGGTGAAGAAGGTGAAGAAGGTGAAGAAGGTGAAGAAGGTGAAGAAGGTGAAGAAGGTGAAGAAGGTGAAGAAGGTGAAGAAGGTGAAGAAGGTGAAGAAGGTGAAGAAGGTGAAGAAGGTGAAGAAGGTGAAGAAGGTGAAGAAGGTGAAGAAGGTGAAGAAGGTGAAGAAGGTGAAGAAGGTGAAGAAGGTGAAGAAGGTGAAGAAGGTGAAGAAGGTGAAGAAGGTGAAGAAGGTGAAGAAGGTGAAGAAGGTGAAGAAGGTGAAGAAGGTGAAGAAGGTGAAGAAGGTGAAGAAGGTGAAGAAGGTGAAGAAGGTGAAGAAGGTGAAGAAGGTGAAGAAGGTGAAGAAGGTGAAGAAGGTGAAGAAGGTGAAGAAGGTGAAGAAGGTGAAGAAGGTGAAGAAGGTGAAGAAGGTGAAGAAGGTGAAGAAGGTGAAGAAGGTGAAGAAGGTGAAGAAGGTGAAGAAGGTGAAGAAGGTGAAGAAGGTGAAGAAGGTGAAGAAGGTGAAGAAGGTGAAGAAGGTGAAGAAGGTGAAGGAGAAGTTGGAGAAGAACAAGAAGGTGGCGGGGTACAAGGAAGTGTCTAGTATACTCTTATAGTCTTTAGACTCGCTATTTCAATTATTGTACATAATAGGAAAAATAAAACATTATTCGACATTTTCCATCTTTTATTATCCGAAAAAAAAACTGGTACAAATATATATCTTAAACTATGGTGGTAGTGATTCATCTGATCATAGCTTCATAATTCTTCGTTCACACACCCATCTGTATGGAGCCATCTAGAGCGCTATATGTCATGACTGCATCATGTAAAATGAGCGCATACACTCTTGTATTGGCTGGAAATTTTGATTTGCGAGTCTCAAATTCCAATTTGATATCTACTGTTGAGGATTTCATGGCGTCGGCTTGATGGCTGCAATCGATGATAAATAATGGGTTCTTCTTGAATTCTTCTATACCCATCATCGTCTCACTCATATATTTACCATAGTAACTTTTTTGCAAATTTTCGTAAGCATAATAGGCTATAGCATCCAACTTCCTGTCGAATTCTGAATTCCACCGCTCATATGGATATACTTCTGAATTCAAATACACTCGAATATCATTAATGTCAGCATTGATGAATTGGGTGGCATCTTTAGATACATCATCCGTATAAGCAGATTTCTGGAATCCTATGATAATGTATCGCGGTCGCTCGAGGCTGTTGGTAGTTTTGACAGCCCAAATGTCTGAAGATGTTTCATGGATAGTTGGTAGTTCATACAAATCCCACATACTATATGCTATTTTTATCTTCGCAGTTGAACTTTAATTGATGCGATTCAATAGTTTGAGTTTTTATTTATCTGACGGCATGATATGCCTTATTCTCCATTCAATCATATCAATTTCTATTTTCGCATCAACTACTCCCATATAGGAGTTTTTGCAATGATTAGTATCAACTCTTGTTTTGTATTCAAGACGCCCTCATTATAGTCCTCAGCGAATCCCATCAATTATTTGAGTGGTAATTTTCCGTTGAATACGTGATTGACTTTGTCTAGGATCGGTTGATTATCATCATTAATTCCCCAACCGAGAGTCTTTAAAAATTTTTTATTCGATTCCCCATAGGAGATCATACATTTCATAGCTGTAGTGATGCCTGGTTTTCGAATCATACACACTTGTTCGCCACCCATCTCATAGCGAATTTCATCGAAGAGGAATGCTAAAGCATTATTGGATAAATAGCAATCTGCTGTCAAATCATCTGGAGTGAATTTTCCTTCGATGTAGATGTAGCTCTCTGCAATATCTAATATCAAATCATGAAAGTTGACAGCTATTCTTATTTCGTCAGAGTTCTAGAATGATGGTGAACCATATGGTTTGTATGTGTGTTCATGCAGGCTGATTAGGGAATGATCGAAGATTGGTTCATCAAACACTTCCAATTGGAGGCTAGTAGAAGTTGTGGAAACCATCTCTATTTTTTCTGTAGCACTTTCAGTCCGATAGATTTCAAGAAATCAATATCGCTCTCAGATAGGTTATGATGCCGCCTTGTCTGATTGAGACGTCGATCGCGAATGAATCCGCGACCGCGTTTACACTTCTTTTTATATTATTTCTGCGATAATTATGGGGTGTGGGGGTGGACATGCGCTTTGATTGGTTACCGAAGCAGAACCCCATCTTTTCTCTGCTATTTTTTTCGAGATCAATCAAGTTGTTTCAGTTCAAGCTTCACTATAATCTTCTCTCCTCGGAAATCGACCAAACAATTTTCATCATCCAAAATTCTCAGTGTAATGTTATCGATAGACTGACGTCCGGTCGGGCTGATTGGTAGATATATAATGTTTTTCGGTTCCTTCGACAGCTTATATCCAGGATCCACATCGATGTCGAATTCATACAACGTGTGAACCTCTTCCCCATTCAGGTACCCCCCACTCGTGATATTGCAATCGATGCGTATAAGGCGAACTTTAATAATTTTCACCGGCTTCGTGGATTTATGTAGAAAGTTGGATGGGTAAAATTTTTTCTCCAAACCCAACACTTCGGCTATGGAATTCTTAACTGACAACATGATTCCATATGAAGATTTCATTTCACACATTAGAGTGTTATTATTAGCGCGAAGATAAAATTCAATATTATTTTTACTGTCAGAGGAGGGGTTCGAATATGCTATAGCTTCTTGTGAAACTTTATTGATTTCTTCAATTTCATAGGCGCCCGGTGGTATATAAATCATTTTCAAGTTCCCAGAGATGCGGCCTTCTTCTTCATCCCAATTACCCTAAGCGTTATTTGTCTCATCTATATTGGCTATGGAATTGTAAAAATAAAAGCCATGTAATCCCAAACCGTAAGTTCTTCTCGTATCTAGTTCAATTGGTGGGTAAGAATCAGCGCTCAAAACACTATGACCACCCGATATGGTGAATGTTTGCGACATAATGTTGGTGGTGTGTAAAGAAAACGGCGAAAATGGGTAACAAACCTCAATGAACATTCAACAGCTGCAACTCGATCGCTATGCGAGACATTGAAGAATGTTTTTATTTTCGCATTGATAACTATTTATATATAAAATTTTTTTATTACATATTGCCACATCTACATTTTCATTCGACAAAAGCAGCAAAACACTTTTCGAGGTATTGGTCCATCGTTGACATCACCACCGCCTGGTTGATTATCGCATTTCTGATCGCCACCATGATGATGATCCTCACAAAATTGATATTTCGACACCTCTGGATCGTCTTTCAATCGTTGCGGTAGCTTATCCCATACTAGAGCTATTTCTTGGGAGGCCAATCCGATCAGTACTTCTTTTGGTAGGTCGGCGAGTTCTTTCTCAGTCATTTTCAAGAGAGAGCGTGATTTAGAGTGAGCTAACAACGCATGGGCCATTTCTTTGATGCTTTCTCGATCCATGATGAGCTACTTTTCGTTTGTGTTCTTCTTCGAGAGAAATTTCAAGCACAAATGCCTGCACCAGACTGTGTTGTATTCTTGTTGGCGCTCATAGTTATATACTATTTTGGTAGCTCTAAGCGCCTGCGGTCCTCTTTTCAGATATTTCACCAACTCTTTTGGTGGGGGTAAATCACCATAGCTATCATAATACTCGACTACTTTACCGCTCTTTTTATATGCAACCCAATGTGTTGTTACGGTTTTCATTACAATATTCAGTGTTGTACCCAGGCATATAGAAATGAAAGACCACCCTGTAGAAAGATCATTGGAGACGAACAATAACCATGAAATAGATTGGACTTCTTCTTTCTTTGCTTCAAAGCAGCTACTTGTTGATGATAACATAACCTTAACACCATCAATAATTTGGCGGGATACTCTCAGAAAAATGACAGGAGAAGGCACTTTTTCCTAACCTAGGCGGGAGAGAAAACGTGCTATCGCATTTTGCGGATTGTCTGGATAAATCGAGAAAAATATTAGGAACCATTATAGTAGTTCAAAGGAGGTCCACTTGTCTACTACGCGTCATCGGATGATATTCCTAATAGGATTTCGATCATTTTATTTTCCTCATCAACTTACCATAGTTGCTACTATAGGCCACCTGAAAACAAGGTATGGTTTCCATCATCAACTGGTTATCTACTTTGTAAAGCTTTAATTAATACGCTTCGAGATCTTCTACATGATATATTGATATCTATCATTATAATTATTTGCAGGGCCTTCTTTCCTTAACTATATTTTCCTGCTTTCTTTTGGCTTTGCTTAAACTGCTGTGCATGCTCTTGTGGACTAATTGCTGCTTCTTCCGTAACTTTGCTATCCTATATTGCCCGAGAAGAAAGATCTGTGTTTGCACTGAGCTGTTTGGAAGAAAGAGCTGACCCTCTGAGAACCTGCTGATGGAACACCAAAATAATTCAAAGTGAGCTGTATCTTTTCCGATAAACTCTTTTGATTCTGGACCCCAGTAGTGGACATAACTTTATGGCCTTAAGCCCCAGTATGCATCCGACGTTCTAGTCCATATCTTGTATTGCACATTCAAGTACTTCGGTGTAAACCTTAGGTATCGATACCCAGGGGAAGGTGGTAAGTGTAACCCTTGAACTTGCTTGGTAGCACCTATTTGTTGTACTTAATCATACTGCTTAATAAGTATACTTCTATTTCCAACTAACATCGCCCTCATTTGGAACAACTTCTCACCGGACAATAAACAATTGATTACTTTCAACTCACCCCTGAGCAGAGTTTTAATTATCCATATTATCCTTTGTTTTGATGCTATACCTAGCCGCTCGGGAATTAACCTTGTAATAACTGGCGCCCACACGATACGGGTTGTGAGAGGTTGTTTCATTTCAGGTGATTTTGTTGGCCAAGAAATACAGAATCTGTTGTTTTCGGTATTTTGCAGCTGCATTCAATTTGAATTTTGGAAGATCATAACCAAACTTTGCGTTGAAAAGTCATTCCTATTCTGGCAGTGAAAATTTCTTCTTCTTTTGTTTGTGGTCATTTGTAATCAGGTACAGAACTTAGCCAGTGCAGACGATAACCAGTAAAGTACTCAGCCAGTACTGACAATAACCAGTAAAACGCATTGCCAGTTCAGTTCTTCAATAAGAATAATTTATCGTTGAAGGGGTAGGTAAATATCGTTAAGGGAAAATTTGATTCTGTTTTGTAGAAACATATCGGGTTTGTATTTTCATTCTTTTGTTTTTTTCAACTATCGAGTAATCCGGGATCTTAGTAGGATCTTCAGGGATTGACTGGACATTGGTATTGGGTTTTTTTTGTCCCTTTTTTTTGTTGTAACTTGAGGAAGGGATCAACTTGTGTTGATACTAGTTACTTTTAGAAATTTTGTTAGGGCATAGCAAATCATGGAGGTAAACAGACTTCTTGGTGATGAAATCTCTTATGAGCTTCTGATCAGAGGATTACCGATCGGGGGCACCGTCGCGGAAAAACGTGTAGCCCTAAGGGGTGCGTTGCGCTGCGAGCGCGCGGGAGTATCAAGCCTTCCCACTCACGTACCCACTGATCTAATAAATGAATTGGAAATTTGTAAAGGCAAGTTGGTCGATTTGAGTGGAGACATATCGAATTTGGACAGAAATAATCAGGTCAATGAATTCAAACGAATTTCGTCGAGACTGTACCATCTCCAGGGTAGATTACAACGTATACCGCAAGGAGATACTGAGATAGAGCCATTGAGGCAACCTTTGGTGTTCTTATGTTTGGAGTTGATAGATAGAATCCACGAGGCTGTGACTGATAATGGCAATGAACAACCACACCAGAGTTTATTAATGGACAGCATGAATGTTCCGGAAGGATCTCTGCTTGATGATCCTAACCCACTAATTCCAGAACTGGTGACTAGCGGTGCTAGACCCTCTAATCTAACTTCCTCTTCTCATCGAGCAGATCGACCCCACTCTAGCTCGAGTATAGGTTCAACATGTCCTCAGACAGCAAGGGAGGCACCCCGGGAGAATACGGAACCGAGGCGATCCCACCTACTTGAAGTACCCGACTTTATGCAATGGGGGGAAACAAATCGGTTGGCAGCTAAGGCGGAGGGAGCTGAATCGAGGGGTACATCCGTTCGGTTCCAGAATGCTCCACCTACTTCCATCTTATTTCGAAAGTAAGGGAGATTCAACGAGGCGTATCTCGGTGGATCCACAAATCGGGGATATGACATCTCAGATTCAAAGCTTATATCTCTCACCAGTACGGGGTAGAGAGGATTTTCCGCGCCACTCGAATATCGTGGATGTTAGCCGCTGGGGTGTGAAGTTTGATGGCGAATCCAGTGTGACCAATTTCCTAGAGAGAGTGGAGGAATTGCGGATTTCGCGAGGAGTCACTAAGGAGCAACTGCTCAGGTCAGCACCCGAATTGCTTACCAGAGATGCTCTTATGTGGTTTCGGACACAGCACTTCTCTTCATGGGACGATCTGACACAGGCACTTCGGTGTGCCTTTCGACCCGCGGACTACGAAAATCTTCTTTGGGAAGAAATCCGAAGACGTACCCAAGGCCCGAGGGAAAAAATTATCTGCTTCGTATCAGCCATGGAGAATCTGTTCAACCGGTTATCCGAGGTTAAACCTTCGGAAGTAACCAGGGTAAGACTCATCCGAAGGAATCTTTTGCCGACAATCCAGTCCCAACTGGCTCTATACGACATCAGCACTATCGCGTAATTGACCCGAATGTGGAGAGCGATTGAGGAAGCAGAAATGGTAGCCCAGAGGTACGTTCCACCGGTAACCAATTACCGCCAGCTGTTGGAACCTGATCTAGCATATAGACGAACATCCAACAACTCTCCTCAGGTCGCTGCCATCCACACTAGTAGGCAGACAAATAGGGAAAACCCCGATCGCAACCCGCCAGCCTGGTCAAGGGATCAGAGCAGTCAGGAGGATCCAATTGATCTGGCAGTCACTTCCCCCAACATGCCTACATCTCAACCGCTGGAGTGCTGGAATTGTCAGGGTATGGGTCATAGATTTCGTAGATGTGATAAACCTCTCAAAGTATTCTGCTTCCGGTGTGGTAGGCCGAATGTAATGGCTTCAAACTGTCCCACTGCTCTTCAAAAAACGATCAGCGGAGGCGACAGTAGGCCAACTGAACGCCTCCGCAAGCTCTTCATCCTTGGAACCAGCTCGATCATGGTCGGAAAGTAAAGTGCTACTGGATTTCATTCTGGCTCATGCAAAGAATGATTCCAGGCCGTATCTCCAGGTGTCCACCTTTGGAGTTGAGTTGTTAGGGTTACTGGACTCGGGTTCCACTCGAACAATTCTAGGTGGACCAGGATGGAAGCAACTAAAAGGTTTCTGTCGCTTGGAGTATTCCCCCTCCGTTGCGTGCACAGTGGCGAACGGTGATTCTTGTACCGTAGTTGGTTATGTTTCTCTACCGTTACAGCTGTGTGAACGGACAAAAATTATTGATGTGTTAGTAGTTTCTTCGCTTCCTCACTCGTTAATTTTGGGAATTGACTTCTGGATGAAGATGGGAATTATCCCCGATTTATATTCTGACGAGTGGGCCTTTCGAAGCGAGGACGATTTATTCAAGAACGCGAAAGTGTTGGCTATAAATTCACGCGACACTTTAACAGCGGATCAGCAGAAACGTCTGGATCAACTCATCAAGTCGACTTTTGAAAAAATGGGAAATAAATTAGGTTGTACAACATTAGTCGAACATGTCATCACTACCGATCCATCACCGATTCGGCAGCGGCATTGGCCTTTGTCGCCCGCTTTGCAGAAGCAAGTACACGAAGAACTCGATAAGATGATTGCCGATGGAGTCGTTGAACCATCTAGTTCGGCTTGGGCTTCGCCGATTCTTTTAGTGAAAAAGCCTGACGGGCGGTATAGGTTCTGCGTGGACTTTCGCAACCTCAACAAAGTTTCCAAACGAGACGCCTACCCACTCCCTTTTGTCTCCGCTACGTTGGACAAGCTCCGAGACGCCCATTTTCTTACGACTCTTGATATTAAATCAGCCTATTGGCAGTTACCCTTATCTGAATCCTCCAAGCCGCTGACAGCCTTTGTAGTACCTAATAGAGGACTTTTTCAATTTCGACGAATGCCTATGGGCCTCCACAATGCCCCTGCGACTTGGCAGAGGTTCATCGATATCGTGGTGGGTATAGATCTAGAGAGGTTTGTCTTCGTGTATCTTGATGATGTGATTATATGTACTCCTACGTTCGAAAAGCATCTCGAGATACTTCAAGAAGTCCTCCGTCGTCTGATGGCAGCTGGTCTCACTCTCAACAAGGAAAAATGTAACTTCTGTAAGTCAGAGCTCCGCTATTTAGGATACCTTGTGAATTCTTCTGGGCTGATGGTCGATCCCGGAAAAGTCACGGCAATTCTTCAGATTCCTGTCCCAAGAAATGCAACGGAAGTGAGGCTGCTCATCGGCTTGGCATCTTGGTACAGAAGGTTTATACCCAATTTTTCGACTGTGGTTGCGCCATTGTGTGACCTGACGAAAAAGAACAGGGCCTTCGTTTGGGATAATGCCTGTCAGGCTGCATTCAATGCAGTGAAGGAGTATCTGGTGTCAGCTCCTATTCTTAGTTGTCCGAACTATGACCTTCCGTTTGTCGTTCAGACGGATGCGTCAGACTTTGGTTTGGGCGCAGTGTTGACCCAAATGCACCAGGAAGGTGAAAAGGTGGTGTGCTACTTGAGTCGTTCCTTGACGGCGAACGAGCAAAAGTTCAGTACGACCGAAAAAGAATGTTTAGCCGTTCTGTTTGCCATAGAAAAATTACGGCCGTATAGAGAAGGGACTAAATTCACTGTGGTGACCGACCATTATAGTCTCAAATGGTTGAACAACATAAAAGACCCTGTTGGAAGGATTTCACGATGGGCCATAAGATTACAGCAGTATGACTTCGAGATTGTTCACCGACGCGGTAGTGAACATTTAGTACCCGACGCCCTGTCCAGATCAGTGCCCACTTTGGTCATAGCTGTAGATACAGAGGTAGCGGCTGAGGATCCTTGGTATCAAAGACTTATCCAAGCAGTTAAAGATGATCCAGTTCGATATCCGGCATGGCGTGTCCACAGAAACCTGTTGTTCAAACGGGTAGATCGACAATATCCTGGACTGACGGATGAAGTTGATCCTTGGTTACAAGTGGTTCCCAAAGAAAACCGCCGAGAGCTTATTCGTCAGCATCATGACCCTCCTACGATGGGACATGGGGGTGTTTTCAAGACGTTTACTCGGCTCAGCCGCCAATACTACTGGCCGAAAATGAAGCAGGACGTAGCCCGCTACATAAGGAATTGTACGGTGTGTATCAGCACGAAACCCGAACAGAAGCCTCCGGCTGGACACATGTTGAGTTCTGCACCGCAGACTGTCAGGCCCTTCGAGGTAATTAGTATCGATTTGGTAGGTCCATTACCCCGATCCGCTTATGGCTACTCTCATATATTTTCGGTATCCGACATTTTTAGCAAATTCGTATTATTTTTCCCAATACGAACACCAACGGCGAAAATGGTGACACAAATACTAGAAGAACAGGTTTTTCTGGTGTATGGCACTCCCCGAAAGGTCATAGTCGATAACGGGGTTCAATTTCGTAGCCACCTTTTTAGAAATCTCCTGACCGAGTATAATGTCAAATCTGGTTTCATCGCAAACTACCACGCGCATGCAAACCCGGTCGAGCGCACTCATCGAGTTCTGAAAACGATGCTCACAGCCTATGTATCAGACAACCATCGCGCATGGGATCGATATCTGCCAAAGGTGGCATGTGCAATGCGATCGGCTAAACACGAAGCGACGCAGCTTACCCCGAACTTCGTGGTGTTTGGTCGTGAGATCAATTTGTCGGGTCAGACGCATCATCCCTTAGCCGAAACAGTTGGAACAGGAGTATTTAACGCTGAGGCCAGGTCGATAGCGTTACAAAGAGTCTTCGAAGACGTGTCAAAACGGCTGATGCAGGCTCATGAACGGAGCAAACAGCGCTACAATTTGCGAAGGAGAGACGACAAGTTCAAACTGCACCAAAAAGTCTGGCGCAGAAATTATATCTTGTCAGATGCCGCTCGAGGTATCACATCAAAGTTGACACCAAAATTTAAGGGACCGTTTCGGATTTCAAAGATTTTATCCCCGTGGTCATATGAGTTGCAAGATGAATCTGGGAAAGCAGGTGGCGTTTGGCATGCTAAAGATATAAAAGCTCACCCCCCAGACGACGATTTGCTTCCCGATGATTTTAACGACGACGAATAATCATAGTGACCCGGTCTAGATTGGATGCTGAAAGAGTCGTTGAAGTTTTTCTTGTGAGACAAGAAAAACTTTGTTTGGGTAAGAGGGGTGTTGTTACGGTTTTCAGTACAATATTCAGTGTTGTACCCAGGCATATAGAAATGAAAGACCACCCTGTAGAAAGATCATTGGAGACGAACAATAACCATGAAATAGATTGGACTTCTTCTTTCTTTGCTTCAAAGCAGCTACTTGTTGATGATAACATAACCTTAACACCATCAATAATTTGGCAGGATACTCTCAGAAAAATGACAGGAGAAGGCACTTTTTCCTAACCTAGGCGGGAGAGAAAACGTGCTATCGCATTTTGCGGATTGTCTGGATAAATCGAGAAAAATATTAGGAACCATTATAGTAGTTCAAAGGAGGTCCACTTGGCTACTACGCGTCATCGGATGATATTCCTAATAGGATTTCGATCATTTTATTTTCCTCATCAACTTACCATAGTTGCTACTATAGGCCACCTGAAAACAAGGTATGGTTTCCATCATCAACTGGTTATCTACTTTGTAAAGCTTTAATTAATACGCTTCGAAATCTTCTACATAATATATTGATATCTATCATTATAATTATTTGCAGGGCCTTCTTTACTTAACTATATTTTCCTGCTTTCTTCTGGCTTTGCTTAAACTGCTGTGCATACTCTTGTGGACTAATTGCTGCTTCTTCCGTAACTTTGCTATCATATATTGCCCGAGAAGAAAGATCTGTGTTTGCACTGAGCTGTTTGGAAGAAAGAGCTGACCCGATAAACTCTTTTGATTCTGGACCCCAGTAGTGGACATAACTTTATGGCCTTAAGACCCAGTATGCATCCGACGTTCTAGTCCATATCTTGTATTGCACATTCAAGTACTTCGGTGTAAACCTTAGGTATCGATACTCAGGGGAAGGTGGTAAGTGTAACCCTTGAACTTGCTTGGTAGCACCTATTTGTTGTTCTTAATCATACTGCCTAATAAGTATACTTCTATTTCCACCTATATCTTGTAACTAACATCGCCCTCATTTGGAACAACTTCTCACCGGACAATAAACAATTGATTACTTTCAACTCACCCCTGAGCAGAGTTTTAATTATCCATATTATCCTTTGTTTTGATGCTATACCTAGCCGCTCGGGAATTAACCTTGTAATAGTGTGTGTAAAGTGTTCATCTGGACGGAGATGGATAATTGAAACTCGGGACAGTTCAATTCACCCTGACGTATATTACTTGCTTATCATATAATAGTTCGAACACATCTGACCACTTTATATATCTGTGTCAATATATTTACACCTGTACACTGACAATAATGCTGAGTAGATGAAATATATTATAAGGTGATTAACCTCGACATAAATGCAGTACACCTCCCTTTCTTAGAGAATTATCCTCATTTTGCGCATAAATGAGGGGCATTCTGATAAAAATTCCGGGGCTTGTGCCAATAAGAATATTACCTATCATTATTCAACCCATAGAAACATATATCTAATAATAATAATAATAATAATAATAATAATAATAATAATAATAATAATAATAATAATAATAATAATAATAATAATAATAATAATAATAATAATAATAATAATAATAATAATAATAATAATAATAATAATAATAATAATAATAATAATAATAATAATAATAATAATAATAATAATAATAATAATAATAATAATAATAATAATAATAATAATAATAATAATAATAATAATAATAATAATAATAATAATAATAATAATAATAATAATAATAATAATAATAATAATAATAATAATAATAATAATAATAATAATAATAATAATAATAATAATAATAATAATAATAATAATAATAATAATAATAATAATAATAATAATAATAATAATAATAATAATAATAATAATAATAATAATAATAATAATAATAATAATAATAATAATAATAATAATAATAATAATAATAATAATAATAATAATAATAATAATAATAATAATAATAATAATAATAATAATATCTGGTGGTGCGAGAGTCCAAACAGATCCGGTAATCTTCAGAAGAGGAGTATTTCAGGGAGATTCCCTAAGCCCTCTTCTGTTCTGCATCTCATTACTGCCATTATCTGTTGCGATCAGAAAAACCAAAGGATACAACTGTGGCCCACCGACAAATCGGAGGCATAAGGTCACCCACTTGTTTTATGTGGATGACCTCAAACTATATGCCTCTGGAGAGAGAGATCTACACCAAACCCTCAAGGTGGTGCAGGAGTACACGCAGGCTATTGGCATGGAGTTGGGGATGGATAAATGCGCATTGGTTCATCTCAAGAGAGGACGATGCGAGGACTACGGAAAAGATGCGCAGCTCGTGGACGGAAGCATCCTACGTCATCTGGATGCTGGAGAGAAGTATACCTACCTGGGTGTTGAGGAAAGCCACATCCAGGAGGCACAACTGGTGAAAAACGCTCTCCGCGGCAAGTATCGGCACCGGCTCCGACAAATCTGGTCATCAGAGTTGTCGGGGAAGAACAAGGTAGCCGCTACTAATATGCTTGCTGTTCCGATCCTACTCTACTCTTTTGGAGTAGTGAAGTGGACTCTCGAGGAGCTGCGCAAACTAGACGTTAGTACTCGCAAAATGATGCACCTTAACAGGAGTTTGCATCCTAAATCGTCCGTTCCGCGGTTATATCTCCCACGAGATCGGGGAGGCCGCGGACTCTTGAGTTTGGAGTGTCTGCATAACAGAATGGTACTGGATGGAGCATGTAAAATCACCAGGAGTTCGGATCCCCTCCTGCAGATGGTCAGAGATCATGAAAAGGCAGGAGTTGGAGCATTCTTGTTTAGGGCAGCACAACGAGCAGCCAATGAGCTCAGTCTGATCTTCGACCCCGAGCAGAGAGGTCTTGACTCTATTACAGGGCTAGAACCTGCTCGGAGAAAAGCCCGCATAAAAGCTGCAGAAGTTGTGAAACTATTGCAGCTTCATATGGATAAGCCAATGCACTCCGTCTTCTTCAAGACCATTGATGACAGGGGCTTATCCAGAGAACTGACTTTCTCGTTTCTCAAGTCAGGCGGGCTGAAATCGGAGACGGAGGGGTTCATATTGGCGTGCCAGGATGGTGTCTTCAACACCCTCGTCTATCGAAGTCGCGTCATGGGTATAGAGGTCCCTGACACAAGTTGCAGGGCCTGCCATAGGGCGCCTGAGACAGTTATGCACCTATTATCAGCTTGCCAGGTGTATGCTGTCTCGGCCTATATCCATCGACATAATGCGGCTCTGCGAGTGCTGTATTATCACCTACGGCACTCGTATGGCATAGACGAGACACCAGTGTTGCCCTACGCTCCGGGGGATATTGAGTCCGTTGTGGGGAATGAGAAGTGTCAGATTTACTGGAACTATTCATTCCCCACGCTCAGGCAAATCAGAGCTAATAAGCCTGATATAGTCCTCCTCGATCATCTGACAAAGACGATGTTCGTCATCGAGTTCTCGGCTCCAGCCGAAACGAACATTGTCTTGAAAGAGGAGGAGAAAAGGACGAAATATCAAGATTTGCTTTTCGAACTCCGCAGGCTCTATCCAGATCATTCTGTAAGGCTCGTTATCCTCATTATTGGATCCTTAGGTGGTGCAAGACATACGCTGCTCTCTGAGTTGAAGTCGATACCAGCATGCCGTGACAAGGCGAATATAATTGCTGGGGCAATGCAGAAGGCCGTCATCCTTGGATCTCTCCGTCTGCTCAGAGCACATGGATCATGGACCCAATGATCACTCACCTCACAGGTGTTGAGGAGTGGTCATTGTTTGCGACCCGGCTCGACTCTGCGAGGTATCGGAGGCCGCAGGGTAGTGACCGGAAATATTTTGAAAATTAAATAATAATAATAATAATAATAATAATAATAATAATAATAATAATAATAATAATAATAATAATAATAATAATAATAATAATAATAATAATAATAATAATAATAATAATAATAATAATAATAATAATAATAATAATAATAATAATAATAATAATAATAATAATAATAATAATAATAATAATAAGGCAGGAGGGTGAAGTCATCTTCACCCCTGGTGAGTAGCGACACCACCTTCCCGAGCTGAGGGTGCAAAATCGGACCGGCAGCGGGAGCGCACCTGGGAGGGGTACTTTGATCCCCTCTTATGTCGGCCGTGGGCTCTGAAGGCTAACCACCTGAAGAGCCCTAAAACTCTGGTTCCCAGCGACAGAGGACAGGGCCCCCACAACCGATCTCATTCGGATGGGGATCATCGGCAAGGTGGTGGGGCCCAACCGGACAGACAGCCTGATAACGATCGCGACGAACATGGACGCCTAGTGTGGACCGATGATCTGAGGGACGACCTTCTGCAGTGCTACGAGAGCAGCGAACCTGCGCGTAGGGGATACATGAGGCGGATGCATGCTCTGTGGCTTCAACTCCACCCAGAGCATGCAGCCTTTACGGCCCAGAATCTGCGAGATTATGTATCTCACCTACGCGTAAGGAAGTTTGTTAGAGTCCCTTCCCGGCAGAACGACGAGGCGGAGGAACATCCAATTCCACCCGTTCTGCTGAACAACGAGGAAAGGGACCAAGTACCAGAGGTGAGCCAAATCAGGAATCGCAGGAGCCTACTCAACATCAAGGCCCTGCGACCCCAAGATCTGACTAGAATGGATGAATCACTCCGTGATGCACTCCCAGAAGATGCTGATATCTGGCGCATCAATTGCGCCGTGTATGATGCCGTTCAGTCCTCTCAGGCAGGGAGACCAGTAGCATCGGTCTCCCTGGTTGAGAGGGCAGAACGACGCGTACAGAAGATGGATGCAAAGATCCAGTCGGCGAGACAACACACTTCCCGTATCCAGTGTGTGATGGACTATGTGGAGGCTAACAGGCCATTCACGTCAAAAGTGCGACGAATAGCCACTACATTACGTCGCACCCATCACACACTCAACCTGGCAGTGCTAACCGTCATCAAACAGCACTGCCTGGAGAGGATACGGATGTTAGTGGCTGCCAAGCAGTCACTAGAGAGGCGAGCGAGAGGGTTGGCGGAGAATAAACTTTTTCGCGAAAAACCCTCTCGTTTATTCCAACCGCCTCCTAGTGTAGTTGAGAATCCGCCGACTGTTGATCAGGTGGAAACCTTCTGGAAGGGTATTTATGAGGTGATGCATCCATTCAACAGAGATACTCCAGCCCTGACGCAGTTCGGTGCCTTCTGTGGAAGGTTCCGTGAGCCTGAGCCCGAATTGCTGCGTCAATCGATAACCACCGAGGAGGTTCGAAGAGCCCTAACGGGTTCTAAGAACTTTGCTGCTCCAGGTCCTGATGGGATCAATAACTTTTGGTGGAAAAAGTTACCCACTACCCACCACCATTTAGCCAGAATATTCAATCATTGGCTAAATGGAGAGCAGCAAATTCCGGAGTGGTTTGTCGAGGGGCGAACCGTGCTTCTCCCCAAGAAAGGAGATTTGTCCAACCCGAAAAATTACAGACCGATAACCTGTTTGAACGCATGCTACAAGCTGTTTACCCGCATCTTGTACATGCGCATACTCCTAGTAGTGGACCCGGTTTACCAACGGATATATGAGCAACGAGGGTCAAAGAGAGGTGTCGCTGGCTGCAAGGAGAACCTTCTGATAGACAGATCTATCACGCAAGACTCCGTGCAGTACAAGCGGAATCTCTCTATGGCCTGGATCGATTATCGAAAGGCATTTGATACAACGTCCCACGAGTTACTCGTGTACCTGCTCAAGTGCCTTTCGGTACCCGATCCGATAGTGAGATGCGTAGAACAACTGATGCCGCTCTGGAAGACTCGCTTTACTATAACATCGGGTAATGCGAAAGTCCAGACAGAGCCGGTTATCA
Source organism: Chrysomela aeneicollis (assembly GCA_029955515.1). Lineage (NCBI taxonomy): Eukaryota > Metazoa > Arthropoda > Insecta > Coleoptera > Chrysomelidae > Chrysomela > Chrysomela aeneicollis. The sequence continues at coordinate 1,283,500 of JARUHQ010000031.1, read as the reverse complement.
TCAAGAGGGGGGTTTTCCAGGGAGACTCCCTCAGCCCTCTCTTATTTTGTATCTCACTGTTGCCTTTATCCGTTGAGCTCAGGAAAACCAAGGGCTACTACTGCGGACCACCCAGTCAACGGAGGCATAAGGTCACTCACTTATTCTATGTGGATGACCTTAAACTCTATGCTTCCGGTGAGAGGGACTTAGACCAATCCCTCAGGGTGGTACAGGAGTATACACGGGCGATCGGGATGGAATTCGGGATGGACAAATGTGCACTGGTTCATCTTAAGAGAGGACGATGCGAGGACTATGACAAGGACGCGCAGCTAGTGGACGGAAGTATCCTACACCACCTGGATGCCGGAGAGACGTACACCTACCTGGGTGTGGAGGAAAGCCACATCCAGGAAACACGAATGGTGAAAGACGCTCTCCGCAGCAAGTATCGGCAGCGACTTCGACAGATCTGGTCTTCAGAACTGTCAGGAAAGAATAAAGTCGCTGCTACTAACATGCTTGCTGTTCCGATCCTACTATACTCCTTTGGAGTATTTAAGTGGACACTAGCTGAGCTGCGCCAACTTGACGTAAGTACTCGCAAGATGATGCACCTTAATAGGAGCCTTCATCCAACTTCGTCCGTTCCACGGCTATATCTCCCAAGAGATCAGGGAGGCCGTGGACTCTTAAGTTTGGAGTATCTCCATAACAGAATGGTTCTGGATAACGCCTGCAAAGTCATCAGGAGTTCGGATCCCCTCCTGCAGATGGTCAAGAGCCATGAGAATGCAGGAGTAGGAGCATTCCTCTTCAAGGCAGCACATCGAGCAGCCGATGAACTCTCTCTGATTTTCGATTCCGAGCGTGGATCCCGCGACTCAGTGACTGAGCTCGACCACGCTCGGAGAAAAGCCCGCATAAAAGCTGCAGAAGTTGATAAAACTCTGCAACTCCACATGGATAAACCTCTTCATTCTGTCTTCTTCAACAATATTGAAGACAGGGGTTTATCCAAAGAGCTGACCTTCGCATTCCTAAGGTCAGGCGGGCTCAAATCGGAAACAGAGGGGTTCATCATGGCATGCCAGGATGGAGTTTTCAATACCTTACATTACCGGAGCCGAGTCATGGGTATAGAGGTCCCTGATGTAAGATGCAGGGCCTGCCGTAGGGCGCCGGAAACGCTGATGCACCTGCTTTCAGCATGCACGGTGTATGCAGTTTCGGCCTATATCCATAGACATAATGCGGCATTACGAGTGCTCTATTACCATCTGAGGCACTCGTACGGTATTGATGAAGCTCCAGTGCTGCCTTATGCTCCAGGGGATATTGAGTCCGTAGTGGAGAATGAGAGGTGTCGAATTTATTGGAACTTCTCATTCGCCACCGTCAGGCAGATACAAGCCAATAAGCCTGACGTAGTCCTCCTCGACCACCAAACCAAAGCGATGTTCGTGATTGAATTTTCGGCTCCAGCCGAATCGAACATCGTTTTGAAGGAGGAGGAGAAACGGACAAAATATAGAGATCTTCTCTTCGAACTCCGCAGACTTTATCCAGACCATTCTGTCAAACTAGTCATATTGATTATAGGCTCTCTCGGTGGTACGAGAAAAACGCTGCTCTCAGAATTGCAAAAAATGCCAGTTTGCCGTCAGAAAGCACACGTTTTGGCTAGGGCAATGCAGAAGGCCGTCATACTTGGATCATTGCGTCTACTAAGGGCACACGATATCCGGTCACAGTGATCACTTACCCCACGGCGTGGAGAGTGGTCACTGGTTTTCCTCCAGCTCGACTCTGCGTGGTTTCGGAGGCCGCAGAGTCGTGACTGGAATAGATTGATTTCAATCATTCAAATAATAATAATAATAATAATAATAATAATAATAATAATAATAATAATAATAATAATAATAATAATAATAATAATAATAATAATAATAATAATAATAATAATAATAATAATAATAATAATAATAATAATAATAATAATAATAATAAATGCTTTTATTGCAGGTACAGCAGTAGCTTATATCCTAACAAAAGGCAGGATTCAATGCCTGCACATGATTGCTCATGGCAGGAATTGCTCTTCCATCCAACCACATATGGTTATAAAATATCAAAATTGTTTATACCTATGAAAACACAAATCGTATATTATCGACGTATCATATCATATTTCTATAATACTATATACCTGAATAATTTGCTATAACACTATTATACAAACAATTGGCCAATTGCAATATTTCTACTTCACTATCACATTAGTTGAAATTAAGAGATATATTTTTGAACACGATTTTTGTGCACTTTCACGTCCTTGCCTTTGTTATTTGATATTGTACAATGCGGACCGTCATCGGATACGACTACAAAAGGACCATCAAACCATGGGTCAAATTTCTTACGATCTTCATTGGTTATCATCACGAGTTCACCTGGTTTCAAGATAACTAATGATGATGCTTTTTTATCATACTCATATTTCCGAGATCGTTTGACTTTTTCCATTAATTCCTTAACGCGTTTGTGAGCTAATTGTAATCTGAATCGAATTTCTTGGTCATATGCATCTATATTATAAAATGGATCGACACGGGTCCCTGTCAATGAGTCCGATAATGTGACCTTCTTTGCAAATACCAATTCAAACGGCGTATAATTATGGTATGTACTGGGTGTTGTGTTGTAACAAAAAGTATAAAACCTTATCCATTGATCCCAGTCACTATGATCATCATTTATGTACATGCGAATATAATCATTTAGGACTCTATGATTACGTTCACACCCTCCGATACTTTGACTATGATATGCAGTAGTAATTTTATGGTCAATACTCAACAGCTTCAAAATATCTCCCAGAACTTGATTTTTATATTCAGTACCCATATCAGTTTTGATTTCACGCATAAGACCATATGTCAGAATGAAATGATTAAATATAGCTTTAGCTACGGTCTTAGCTTCCTTGTTTGAAATGGGTATAATAACTACATATTTCGTTAATTCACACTGAATAGTAACTGCATATACATTACCATTATTCGATTTAGAAAATGGGCCAATTGTATCGATGCAAACTATATCAAATGCCCTATGAGGCGTTGGCGTTATCACCATAGGTTCTAAGTGTTTGACTTTATTTTTATTGATTTGACATTATTTTTTTACATTCTTTAACATATTCTGCGATATGGCGTGACATATTTTTCCACGTATACGTTGATTTTGGTTTCTTTAACAGTCTTTTTTGACCGCAATGACCTCCTGTAGGTGAATCATCATGAAATCTTTTGATTAAATTAACTTTTTCATCATTCTTTGTTATTATTCTGGTTACCCTACATAGAACAATGACTATATTTTTCAGAATATTCTGGCCTTTTTCTTTAAATTCTTTTGTAGTGCACTTTTTGAATAATTCATCATTATAATAAAGTTTAATTTTTTTAAAACCGCAATCATCCGCCATTGATTCCAGGAGAGGCAATAGTTGCTCTAAAGCAATATCACCATTGACAATAGGGATTGACAGTTTGTGAGCGCTCTTTTTCTTATTTTTTTTTATTTCAATTTCAATTAAAGATGAATAGACTTTTATTTTGAGAGTAGGAAGTTCTGAAAATTCAATATTATTTAGTGGTTCATATACTTTTGGTTCCTTTATGTCTCTTTCGAGTAACTGATCAATTACAATATTATTTTGTTCTTCTTTCTTTGTTTCAGATCTAGTAATGACAAGTATTCGTGACAAGTTCTCTTGGATTTTCTTCAATTCTTCAATATTTATTCTTGATAAAGCATCTGCTCCTGAATTATCTTTTCCTTTTATAAATTCTATCTCAAAATCAGCTTTTTCTAAATATAATCGCATTCGTGTCAACTTAGAAGTTGGATCTTTCATCGAGAATAAATAAACAAGAGGCCTGTGATCGGATTTAACTTTGAACTTTTGGCCATATAGGTACGGTCTGAAATGTTTTATGGCCCAATGAATAGCAGTGAGTTCTTTTTCGATTGTTGATTTATTGGATTCGCCTTTTGTGAACGACCTTGACGCATATGAAATGGGTAATTCTTGGCCGTTGAAGTTTTGACTCAATACGGCGCCACATCCTGTATTGGCGGCATCTGTATTGACAATAAACGTTTTTGTGAAATCGGGATAATGTAAAATTTTCGTGCTTAGTAAAGCAGTTTTTAATTTTTCGAAAGATGATTGACACTCGGACGACCAAACAAATTCAGCGTTTTTCCTTGTAAGTTGATTCAAAGGATGAGTAATATCTACGAAATGCGGAATAAATCGACGATAGTAATTGCAAAATGCTACGAAACTTTTTACTGCATTATGAGGAATTGGATACTCAAGAATAACCTGATACTTTGAGTCATCCGGGAGAATACCTTTATCTGTAATTTTGTGTCCTGAATAAGTCACTTCCCTCTTGAAGAACTGACATTTTTCGGGATTCAATATCAGATTAAATTTCCTACAAATTTCGAATACATTTTTGAGATTACTCAGATGATGTTTTTCTGAACATCCAAGAACAATCAGATCATCTATGTACAAAAATGCTTTTTCTGGTGTTACCCCTGCAAAAGCTATTGACATCATTCTCATGAAGCTATTTGGGCTCACTGAAAGTCCAAATGGCAACCTGGTGAACCTAAAGGAACCTGAGTTCACACTAAAAGATGTGAGATCCCTTGATTCTTCATCTAGTGGAATTTGATGAAAACCCGAAATAAGATCGAGCACAGAAAACCATATTGTTCTACCGAGTTGATCTAAAATATCGTCAATTCTTGGCAAAGGAAATTTATCTGCAATCAGTTTTTTATTGAGTTGCCGAAAATCGATCACTAAACGCCAATTCTTTTGACCATTTGACCCTTTCTTGGGTACAAGTAACACAGGGCTATTATAGTTTGATACCGAGGGTTCAATGACCTCGTCTTTCAACATTTTATTCACCTGTTTATTTATGTCTTCCTTTTGAACCACGGGCGTACGGTAATTTTTCACATATACTGGGCTATTATCACGCAATTGCAATTTTTGTTTATAGAAATTATTAACTGTAAGTTTGTCTGATTTCAAAGCGAAAACGTCAGCAAATTCACTGAATATTTTGATCAGGTCGCATTTTACCAATTCAGGTACCTGATGCGTGTTTAATTGTTTCATTAAATTAGCTGGCCTATCAGTTTCTTCAACTTCGATGTTGAAAATTTCGAAATTGAAAAAAAGTTAGTACATTTTTTACATCTCCCCCAAACGCGTCGGTTGGGGGTCCGGTTGGTTTTGCGGAACCGCTTCCCGTTCATAAGTCCTAATATGTTGTGTCTGAGAATTATTTCCTCGATAATTTCTCGTATTATTGAATGGTCTTGTCGGGGCATTATTTGAATACTGACACCCTTCATTTCCGCGCCTGCTTCCTCGACTATTTCTTTGCCAGTGATTGAAACGGTTTCCAAAGTTATTATAACCTCTTCTACCTCGATAACCATTTCTGCCGTTTTGGCCTACATGAAATATATTTGAAGTACTAGGAGAAGAAGTGGAATCAATATTTACGAATTTAGAAATCGCTTCTTGAATATTACTATAATTACAAGCTTCCATCACCCATCGCGCTTTTTCGGAAGCTGCATTTCGACTCATTTTCTTAATAGCTAAATCAGTTGCATAATTTTCAGCTACATTGTGGAACATCCTCACTAATGAATGCTTTTTTCAAATCTGTCGTCAACGACTCAATTTCGTTGGCATACGTGTTTGAATCTTTAGAATTCTGTTTAAGGCTTGATAGTTTAGCAGAAAGAAATTCAGAACTATCTCCTTTTATGCCGATTTTCAAAACATTAATGATGTCAAAGATTTTATTTTCATTGGAAATCAAATCTCTTGCTTTTCCCGTTAAGCGTGTTTTCACATAAGCTACAGCATTATCCTCCTGATCATCCATATTATTTTCGAGGAGCTTAAGTGCATCTAAAAATGATTGAAGTTTATCAGGAGAGCCGTTGAATTCGTGTGACGTAACAAAAATTACTTCAATGAAGAGAAGGGAAAATTCGTGGATTCGAGTTCGAGTCTTGACGTTGTCAATATTATGATTGTTATATTCGATATGTTTTTTTTTTAGATATTATGAAATAAGCTGAGTGGGCGCCAGTCGAAAAAATTTGCCGACGAGGAAGGGGGATCAAATAAGATAAATGGCAGTACAATACATAGAATAATGTGTATAACGAAGAAAATACTATTGAGTAGATATAACAACGAACCGGATTGTTATAAAGAAATGTAAAAAAATTATCATGCAAATCTTGGCGGTACGAAAATGGCTATATAAGTGTACCGCGCAAACATAAATAAAATCGATACAATAGTGTCACATGCACTAGGGTGCAAGAACAAGTACCCCGTATCTGAATATATATAAATGACAAAAAAGTAATTTTCTACCACACCTAGTATCAAATATTGTTCAATCCACAGCTGTAGATTGCCTCACACTTCAATAACAAGAATACAATAATGATATCTGAGACAAAGTCTTAGTTACTTCCGACGATATACGAGACAAAAATAATGTATTATGGTATCTTCAATGGCACAAAAATCTTCGTTAACAGCATTTCCCAGGAGCGATAATATGGATGGTACTCACTCGCATTTCCGGAAAAGTATTTATTTGTTTATCTATCACTTAATGGCCTTCACAGACCTACAAACTATTTTTCAAGTCCTGGAAATTGCATGACTTTCCTGGTCACAAAAACTCGCAGGTACGGAGTGGCGGTTTGGATCGGCTTACAAACGACAGCGGGTGGGACGTAATAATACTTGCGTAATGTTCAGAGCCGTAAAAGATAATTGTTGTTCAGTTACAGCCTCATTTTTCAGTCACGTTAGGTTGTAGGTATCGGTACCGTGACGTTCAACACGTGCCTAACCTCAGTGAATTTTCTTTTTGCCTAAAATGAAATTATATGTTTGCACCTCGTTCGAAGAAAAATAACGATGATTGAGGGCAGTCTGTTAATTTAAATTTAGAAAATAGTTTACCTTAGATTTTATTAGGCTTTCCAGAAAATCAAAATAGCACTCTGTTAATGTGTTGACTCTCACGGTAATCATTCTAGAATCTCGACCCCACTCCGTAGCTTCGAACTATTTCATATTTAGTTGCCTATTCATCAGGCGTAGTTTATTTCAGTCTCAATGATAAATATACCGGCTGTCCCAATTCGAGTGCCTTCAAAAATGGACTGTTACACACCCCCTCTACCTAGATAAAAATATTTCATGAAGTGAAATATATATATATATATATATATATATATATATATATATATATATATATATATATATATATATATATATATATATATATATATATATATATATATATAAGATGGGAGGGAAGTCTTTGCTGACCAGTGAGGAACAAAACTACTAGTATTGGGGCTTGCAGCAATGTCAGTGATTTACTCTTTTATATTAATCCAAGCTTTCGGAAATGTTTATTTCCATCATCAGGGAGACTACAAAAGTTATTAAAATGGTAAAATGTAACAGATTAAAATTCATGAAAAAGGTTACTTACAACAAATACGAGATTGACGACAAACAGGTTGTTATAAAATATGACAAACAGTAAATAACATTGTGAAGAACAATTGTACATGGATAAATTACATCTTAAAATTTGATTTAGGTTTGAAAAAACTCAATGTAAAACATCGAAATTGCAACAAGTAATTATTTCATCATTACGATGTGCACAAATGGAGGGAAAACGACCAACAGTGAGGTTAAATGTTCTCTTCTTCCTCTCACTCTCGCCATTCAAGCCACGTCAGTACCATAATTCAAAAGGTTGTTGGACTTTATGGTCCAGATGTTATATTCTGATTTAGCAAGAATAAATGACCTTTTTGACCTTTTCTTTATCAAGAAGTATGTTGATGACCTCATAGTGGCCCTCCCTGAAAGAGGTATCGTTGAGTTAGTAGAGACATTTAACAGCTACGACCCCTATATCCAGTTCACAATAGAAAAGGAAAATGAACATAGGCAAGTTCCATTCTTAGATACAATACTCCAAAGAACAGAGGAAAACACCATATTAGTGGATTGGTACAGAAAACCCTGTAGTTCAGGTAGATATCTTAACTACAACTCTTACCATAAACACAGGATGAAAATTAATCTTATCAAGCAAATGAGGAACAGAGTCTTACAACTTTCGGATATCTCTTTCCAACAAAAGAACTTAAAAATATTACAATCTTTATTTGTAAATAATTCATATCCCATTAAATTAGTCAATAAAATTTTGTTTCATACTCCCATGACAGATGATGTTGAACATAGGAGAGTTAACACTCAACAAATAATTATGAATAATTCCATACCTGAGGTTGTTCCAATTCAAACTCTATATACATCTCTTCCTTACATTAAGGAAATTACACCTAATCTTGAAAGAATATTTAATAGATTTTCAAACACTAAAATAGCAAATAAAACAGTTCTATCAATAAAATCCATTTATTCTAAGGTTAAAGATGTAGTGCCCCTGATGTCTCGCTCGGGAGTGGTCTACAGTATCCCCTGTGCAAACTGTAATAAAAAATACATTGGACAATCCAAAAGATCGATTGAAAACCGAATTACCTTGCATAGGAGTGATTGTAGACTTCACCCAGAGAGATGTGCTCTGGCAGACCATGTTAACCGTCTTGACCATAGAATGGATTTCCAGTCTGTGAGAATTTTAGCTACAGAACCGAATTTTGCTAAGAGATCTTTTCTGGAGATGTCCTTTATCTATCAGGAAGAAAATAACATGAATAAAAAAACAGACATTAAACATTTAAGTGAGATTTATTCTTACCTTCTCATGATGGATGCTGAATGTAGGAATAATCGTCAACCCCCAATTCATTTAGATGGCAATGATCTTGGTTTCCAAATTTAGCTGAGGTTAAACAGTGGACTCCGCTTCCGTTTCTCATTCTCATTTATTCTTGCTAAATCAGAATATAACATCTGGACCATAAAGTCCAACAACCTTTTGAATTATGGTACTGACGTGGCTTGAATGGCGAGAGTTAGAGGAAGAAGAGAACATTTAACCTCACTGTTGGTCGTTTTCCCTCCATTTGTGCACATCGTAATGATGAAATAATTACTTGTTGCAATTTCGATGTTTTACATTGAGTTTTTTCAAACCTAAATCAAATTTTAAGATGTAATTTATCCATGTACAATTGTTCTTCACAATGTTATTTACTGTTTGTCATATTTTATAACAACCTGTTTGTCGTCAATCTCGTATTTGTTGTAAGTAACCTTTTTCATGAATTTTAATCTGTTACATTTTACCATTTTAATAACTTTTGTAGTCTCCCTGATGATGGAAATAAACATTTCCGAAAGCTTGGATTAATATAAAAGAGTAAATCACTGACATTGCTGCAAGCCCCAATACTAGTAGTTTTATATATATATATAAATATAACTAACCTATTCCTAGAACTAATGGGATAACCTATTGACTAACAACTATCGGGGTAACGTACGTTATGGGAAGATAGACGTCTATTTTCTGTATATCTCGGGACATAATAATAAAAAGTAAAGTTATGTTTTAGCTACTATGATTTAGCAGAGAAAAAGCTCTTTCACTAGATTGAGTTCATAGGGTATATACACACCACATTCACACATGATTCATTCGCCATTCGTTGCCACATTCACACTCACATTCATTTCAGTAATCGACTTCTGAACCTGTGTAAGGCTTTAAGTCCTTCACGTGAAATTTACCAATGTTCTTTCCATCTGGTCCCACCAAATCATACACTAATTTTGACATCACTTTCTTCACCGTACAAAGTATAAACTTAGGCGCCAATTTAGAGGCAAAATGCTCAGCTTTATTCGATAAAACAAAATTTATTTTTCACACCCTATCGCCTACGTGATAGATGTCAGTTGGCCTTTTACGCAAGTTGTATTGCTTAGAGTTTTTCCTATAGGCTTCCGCCAACTTTCGGCGAATTTCCAAATATATCTGAGGAAGTTTGTCTATTTCTGAACCATACTCGGAGCGATTCAAATCACTCAAACTAACATTCTCATTCATTCATAGCCAGTCGCTTCATGAACAGCGGTCCCAAGTGCAAAGGCTTTTTTCTGCAGTTCCTCATCCCAAGTTCTTTGATCTGATTCATCAATATATGATCTTATTGCTGTTTCTAAAACACGGTTTACACGCTCCACTGCATTTGTCTGAGCATGAAAATTAGCATTATAGTGGACTTTGACACCATACCTCTGAGATAAATGTTTAAATGCATTTGAAGTGAATTGAACCCCATTATCACACGCTATTATTTGGGGAGCCCCAAATACTAAAAACACTTCTATGAATTTAACAATTGGTGCGGCTTTCGCTTGTCTCATGGGGTGTATTAGACAGTATTTAGTGAAATAGTCAGAGACCACTAGAATGTAAGAATTTCCGTTTTTCGTCCTCGGAAGGGGACCCAAAATATCAACTGGAACGTATCGCCAAGGGCAAACAACTCTCTTAGGATTACCCATATATCCAGGCCGGGCCGTTGAATTAACTTTTTGAGCAGCACAAATTCTACACCTCCTGACAAACTTCCTAACGTCTTGAAGCATACGAGGCCAATAATAGAGATCGCGTATTCTATGTATTGTCTTATACACTCCTAAATGGGCAGCAGTGGGGACTTCATGGTAAGATTGGAAAACCGATAACCTTCGACCCTTAGGTATGACCAATTTCCATTCGCTAAAGTTTGTACGCAGGCCAAACTCAAAAGGGACATGTTTATAGAGTGAACCTTCCACTACTTTCCAGTCTGAGTACTTTTCAGGACTTTTTGGGACGTTAACGATCATTCGAGAGTACCAGGAGTCGGCTTCAATTTCCGGCCGTTGGACTTCTATGACACATACCTCCTGTGGTGCTCGTGAAAGTGCATCTGGGACAGCATTCAAAGAACCCTTTCTATGAATTATTTCCATGTCGTACTGACTCAGGCGCATGGCCCATCTCGCCATTCTGCCAGTTGGATTCTTGAGGTTGCTGAGCCACAAGAGAGAACTATGATCAGTCAAAACAGAAAAAGATACCCCATCTATATAGGGTCGGAATTTTTCGACACTAAACAGGACACCACAACACTCCTTTTCTGTGACTGTGGATATTTTTTCGGCCTCCGTCAATGACCTAGATGCGAAAGCTATGACCACTTCTTGCTCCCCATCCTTCTGTGTTAGTACTGCTCCAAGACCAACATTCGAAGCATCACATTGAATACAAAATGGCTTATCGAAGTCTGGTGATGCTAAGATGGGTGCTGAAACCAGAGCCTGCTTCAAATCATGAAAAGCCTTGTCTGCTTCCTCGGTCCACTCGATTCCCTGAGATTTTTTCTTTCCCTTCAGAATTGCATTTATAGGAGCAGTAATGGTAGAATGATCTTTTACAAACCTCCTATACCAGCTGCACATGCCGATGAACCTTTTAACCTCAGTAGCTGTTCTGGGTTTGGGATACTCCAACATAGCCTTAACTTTTCCTGGATCCGTTCGCAAACCTTCACAATCCACCACGAAACCAAGGTATTTCAAGCTTGACATACAAAACGAACATTCATCAATGTTGATTGTTAAATTCGAATTTCTTAACCTAGATTAAACAAGTTTGGTAGAAGACTTGCAAGAGAACGCACGTATTATAAATTTGTCCGCAAGTGATTGTGAAAACACAGTGACTCTAATATAGTTATTATGTCCAGTTATTGCTGTAACATGTGAATTGAACACAAGTAAGTGACCTGCACGGAAATATCTGTCACTACATTCTATTAGCGAACGAAAATAATCCCAAGTTTATGCAATATATACGGAACTATCGTTGTTTACACTCAGATTTTGTCTACTTCGAACGAGCATGGCATCTCCCACTACAATCTCCTGCTATCTGTGCTCAGGTGTACTGACCGATATCGATGTTCAAGTTATTTGTTCAGTATGCAAACGCCAATCCCACCGTAGATGCGCTCGATCTTCGTCAAAATGCCCCGACGATGTATCGATGCAGTCGTCCGTATGGACTTGTGATGACTGTAAACAGCCTTCTCATGCACCCCTTCAACTCAGCTGTGATCAATTTCAAGCCATGATGGATCAATTTTCAAATTTAAATAAATCAATAGAAACATGCAACAACAAAATTGAAGATCTGAGCACCACACTAGCTGCACAATCCTTAACCTTGACCAGTTGCCTAAATGATATATCTTCTCTTCGTTCCGAAAACCAAGAGCTTTGTGGTAAAATTCAAGATATGGAAAACAAAATCACCAACTCTGGGTACCTGTCACCAGAAGAATTTGTTGCCGAAAGTACTGACAGAATTAAACGCGAGAAGAACGTTTTAATTATGGGAATTCCTGAAGAATCTACACCTGATGATCTCAGCTATGCCAAAAGTCTGCTTGACCACATCGCACCAGACTCCGTCAAACATATTGAGTTCGGTACTCGTCTGGGAAAATCGGCGGATGGTAATAAACCCCGTCCCCTCCGTTTAACATTCAGCACTTCTAAGACCGCTATTGAAGTCTTAAGGAACAAATCGAAAATCTCTCGTCAGGCATACCCTTAAATTACTATCAAGTCCGATATAACACCAAATCAACTCCAGTACCTCAAGAATTTACATGAATAACTGAAACGTAGGCAGCAAACCGAAAACAACCTTAGGATCAAATATTTACATGGAATACCCGAAATTGTTTCAATAACACCAGAATCTATGATGGCTTCCAAAAGAGGTCGCGATGAAGATTTCTCCCCTAGGAGCATAACTGGAACCTAAATCTAGATCAACAAACAGTCAATAGCAACCAATAAAAATAACATTTTGGAATTGTCATGGATATTCTAATCTCCAGGAATTTGCTAGTGACTATGACAATTTCCATGTACTATGCCTTTCTGAAACTTGGCTGACTAATCGAATAGTACAACCACCTCCTTATCAGATCTCTTCATTTAATTTAATGTAGTGAGTTCAAATGCTGTGAAAGAAAAATCTTCCGGAAGAGCTAGTGGTGGTCTTGCCATTTTTTGTGCTAAACAGCTTTCTTTATCTATTATTGATCAAACGCCTTGGTGGATTTTCTGTTCGATTAGCCAACCCAACTATCAGTTTATTGTATGTAATGTTTACTTCAAACCTAGTTTGGATATTATCAACCTATTAGAATTATTTCAATATTCGCTAAGTGAAGTAATCGAACTACATGATATTCCAATTATTATCGGGGGTGATTTCAATTCAAGAGTTTCTGACATCACCTCGACACCAGTTGAATTATTCGAAAATTCTAATCTGTATCATGAAAGACGTAGCTGCGACGACATTCTAAATACTAGAGGCCGTAATATCTTGGAATTTATGAACTGTAATGGATTTTCTTTACTTAATGGCAGGAGCATTTTCGACAGGCTTGCTCAATACACCTTTATTGGAAGCCAAGGCAAAAGTGTGGTTGATTTGGTTTGGATGAACAATACATATCTATCTGTTATACAAAATTTCAATACTTCCGATCACTTTCCGATTTCCTGCTCGCTTACTTCTCCAAACCTCATCTCAGCCAGAATCTCAATGTAACGCACTCAAATATTTTCAGAATGAATGAAAACAAAATTTTACCGTACAAAATACAAATGCAACATTCCACTCGGGTCTCTTCGCTTTCGGACATAGATGAATCGAATAATAATCTACTTGAGGCAATCTACGAAACTGCCGATGCTTTGGGTTTGAAAAAAACAGTAACGAATTCTCCCATATTGAAAACCAATAAACCATGGTTTGATTATGATTGCCTGACACTGAAAAAACAAGCCAAAACCTGCCTCAAGATGTGCAGAAACTGCTCATTCTCCCCTGAATCTAAAACAGCCTACATGAAATCTAAGATTGAATACAAAAGGACAATCTCACGCAAAAAAAAGGAACACGAACAAAATACAATTTCGAAACTCACTCAAACTAGTAACTCCAAAACTATCTGGAAAACCATAAAAGATTTTCGCACAAGCTCAATAAGCATTAACCTCCCAGCAGAAGTTTGGGAAGAATTTTATGAGAATACTTATCCCGTCAAACTGATCGATAACACGTATTTCCTAGATGCAAGAAATCCCAACTTTGACTTTCCTGTAACATCAATCGAAATTTATGATGTTCTGAATCATTGTAAAACCAATAAATCCCCAGGTATTGACGAAATACCCTACGAGTTCCTGAAAAACTTGCCCAATAATTGGATCCTATACATGTGCTCCCTCTTCAATTCCATTCTTGAAACTCAAAAAACTCCTAGAATTTGGAGCGATGTCGTTACGACAATGCTCGAAATCGTTTGACGTAACAAGTGGAGTCCTACAAGGTGAAGTTTTGAGTCCTCTCTTGTTTGCCCTATTCCTCGCTGACATTGAGCAATTTTTCAAGGACAGAGGAGCAGAGGGTATAAACATTGATAATACACATGATCTTCTTATGCTACTTTTTGCGGATGATCTGGTCTTGTTGGCTCACTCTGAAATAGACGTTGGGAAAAAACTCAAAATCCTCCAAGATTACACAGCCCAAAATCACCTCACCATTAACACAACTAAAACATAAATAATGTGTTTCTCAAGGGGACCGTATAAAACAAAAGAAAGTGAACGATTTTTATTCAACGACTCTGTCATTGAAATAACTATATCGTACACATACCTTGGAGTAATATTTACTTCCTCAACACTTTCGCGAGATGGCTTGTGCAACCGCTGATAAAGCCAAGCAAGCTATTGGTGCAACCTTATCCATACTCGCCAAAGCCAAAGTCAATTATTGGTCAACAAGAATCCATCTCTTTCAATCGTTAGTCATTAGTACGATGTCCAACTGTATTTCAGTCTGGGGCTTACGCTATTCTGAAATTTTGGAAAAAGTTCAAACCACCTTCCTGAAGAGACTTCTTCTTCTATCAACTAACACCCCTGATTATGTTCTCCGTATTGAAACTGGCAGAGTAAGAATTTTGTATAACATATTCAAATGGACCCTGAACTGGTATATCAAGATCATGGCAATGGATGACAATCGACTCCCCAAACTTTGTCTCAATAGACAAAAACAACTTTGTAATGGTGATGGTAGATTCAACTGGTATCTCCAGCTCAAGGATCTATTTGAGTTTGCTGATGCACGGAATATCTGGGAAAATCATAGCTTAAACTCTTTGAAAATAAATACAAAACTCGTCCTTTCCAAACTTCGACTAAAACTTTTCAAGACAGACTCGTCTCTCACTCAACGATCCAGGTTCCTCTGCCACTATACCTTCTTCAAGATAAACGAATTCCCAAATAACTACCTCTTACTCAACATCCCTATCCAAATAACCCGTACCATAGCGCAATTACGACTGTGCAATAATATAACGATGAAATTCACTTACAGTGGTTCAACTTTCTCAATCAACCCGAACGAAAACTGCACAGTATGTAACCAAAATCAACAGGAAACTATTAACCATATCCTATTTGACTGTCCAATCTACTGCTCGATGAAACCTCGTAGTTGCGATTGTTTATCCAACCCAAACTCATTGATCCACTCTCTCGAAAACTTGTAGATAGATTCCGCTAAAACGATTGCCAACTATATTTGGAATGTCCACAAACTACGTTCATTCATCTTAAATGGATGATACTATTTAATTTTTCAGGCTACTTCACGAATGTAATTTTCACTGGACTAAGACGAGCATATTTTATACTGTTTAAGCTTAAGCTACATAGAATGTTCTTTTTTTTATTTATCTATAATATTTCATTCATTTATACATAGGTACTTTAATACCAAACCCTTGCTGTGAAACTTTTTTTTTTATGAAGCAATAAAAAAAAGTTCCAAATTCTCCAAATGTTTATCTATGCTGGGTGTCGCAATGATGACATCGTCGAGGTAGACAAAAACGAACGGGTCTAGGTCCGGTCCCAGAACAGAATCCATTAACCTTTGGAGCGTTTGAGCTGCATTGCAGAGTCCGTAAGGCATTACTACGAATTCAAATAACCCACGGCCTGGAACAACAAACGCCGTCTTCTCACATGACTCCGGGTCCAAAGGGATCTGCCAGAAAGCCGATTTGAGATCAATGCTGCTGAGAAACTTTGCACCAGATAATTTACTCAGAATATGGTCTACAATGGGAAGAGGGTAGGCGCATTTTTTTTTTACCGAGTTTAGCTTTCTGCCGTCGAAACAGAATCGCGGATCTCCATTAGCTTTTTCAACGATTAACACAGGACTGGCCCAAGGGCTCGAGGAAGGCCTCACCACTCCTAACTCTAACATTCTGTCAAGTTCCTTGTTCAACTCCTTCAATTTATAGGGTGACATTACATGATGTCTCTGCTTGATAGGCTCGACATTGCCAGTATCAATTTTATGAACACAATTCTTAGTTCTACCGGGTTTAAAGGAAGATAGAGTACGAAACTTATCAATGACTTTATCAATCATTTCAGACTCCTCCACGGTTAAGTCAGACTTACTACAAATTTCATTGATTGCGCATAGAGATGGGTCACAATCCACCAAAGATGTTGTTTCTAAGTCCTTGTTTCCCACACAATAGGAGTTTGTACCAAACTTTACAGTTATATCAAAGGCCGTGCAAACATCTGCTCCCAATATGAGATTGTGTGACAACGAGGGTACCACCAATATATTCATTACTCTGACCAAATTGTCCAACTGAATAGGAATTTCGACAAAACCTTCGGTACGCTGAACAGTACCATCCGCTGTCCGAATATTCGTATCCGAGCATTCTTTCAATTCCAGTTGGAAAAGATTCAATAGATACATTCCATCACAACCAATAACTGAGTGACTTGCACCTGTATCAAGAAGAGCGATAATCGACCTGCCAAAAATCTGTATAGTAACATACGGACGGTTATCATTCTCCTTCTCTACAAACATTCCATTATGTTCCTTGGCTTTTTTGCCAACGCTATTCAACTCATTCAACCTGTATAAACTATAAAAGTTGCTAACATACGACAACCATTTCTTCCACCCGCCATCAGATGATTTCAGGACCTTTGGGGTACAAAGTTTCGCGGAGTCACGACGGTCCACAAGTCGCACTCCACTAATCAGTTTTTTTTACATCGAGGACAGTTGGGTCTGATCACATCTTTCAATCCACAGCCATGGCACATCAATTTCCGCTTTTGAGGCTGTGATGATCCTGCAACGATTTTTTTGTAATCACGTTTCAGGTGACCCAACTCATTACAACCCCAACACTGTACAGCTGAAACTTGGTATGACTGGCGTTCAGAATTTGACCTAGGAACAAAAGTTGACTTTTCCCTTCTGTCGAAGTGACCTTGACAACCCCCACAACTTTGACAACATCCCGAAGTGGAAGGTGAGGATGAGTTATCATTGGTAGGTGTATATCCTAAACCAGGTTCCAAGCTAGCAATACTTCGTCTGGGAGGCGGTCTAAAATTCCTCTGCATCCTCTCTGATTCCTCTATGGCCCTACAAATTCCGCCTAACCTACTAATACTTTGTATGTCTTGAAGTGACAGGTGAGAGTGATACCTGGGCAATACTCGAGACATAAGTATCCTCAATTTTCGGTCATTCGACGGTTTCTCAGACAGACAGTCGAATAGGTTCTCCATTATAGAAATATAGATGATAACCGGTTCTTCTTCAAGTTGGGTGCGCCGTTCAATCTGCCTCCATAGTTCTTCATCATAAACATCTGGTAAAAAATCTTTTTTGTGGACTACGACTGAACTATCCCATGAATCGAAACGATTTCGTCGCAGCTGCGACCTGTACCATTCTAACGCGACATCCTCAAATAGATCAGAGGCTGCTTCATATAAACCATTTTTGGAACATTTTCTCGAGACCCTAAGTACCTCGACTCTACTCAAGAATGAATTGAGAGATGCACTATTCGATTTTCCATCAAATTTTACTGGCCATTTATAAACAGCAAGAGATTTTTCGTCATCTGATGCTGGTGTCTGAAAACTGCGATTAGGTCTTAAGTCGGCACCGCGCTTCATACGTTCGATTATATCATTCAAGTCTTCCTCTAAGGCAGAAACAATCACAGTATTATCACTCCTATAATTGGACACTGTTTCGCTGATATCCCCTGGTATTCTTGACATCCTACCTAAAACGTGATTTATCCAACTACGAATACGATTTGATAATTCTTCATTCACCCCATCGAAATCATTCACCAACTCCGTGATAGACTTTATACTTTCATCAATATCAGTAGATAAGCTAAGCCGCCACCAACTCACTTTGACCCGTAAAGCGACCTCCGTCAGCGACATGTAACGCAGCGACACTAGCGCCACCACAACAACGCCATCTGGTGGCGAGAATCGGAACTAAAGACATCTTCAATCTGAAGACATCTTCAATCTGAAGACATCTTCGATTTGAAGACATCTTGCAGACCACACCCCACTCACACTACCCCCTTACGCCTTTTACGCTGCCTTGGACCCTTAGTGCTCCTCGATCTGAACACATGACGTCATATTCCAATTAAAAAAAAGCCAGTACAATCGAGATTCGAACTCGCACCAATACGGTGTATAGTTTCAAGACCAAACGCTTCGTCCACGCGGCCACTGCGGGACATATCAATTTATATTTCTAAAAATAAACCGATGCGGTTATTTGTGCTTTGTGGAACGTAGCAACCTCGGCAAGCGGGGAGCAGGGAAACGAACAATGGCTTATCAATTCATTAAACATCAGTGTTTGAATAGAGATAATCGCATTCAAGGTCAGGTTCGCTGCATTCCAATGATGACTCAACATATCACGCCATGATGCAACAGCGTGATGTATTCGAGCGGATCCATGAAGCAGGGAAAGGCACAATAGCTTATTCATTCATTAAACATCAGTGTATTAATAGACATAATTGCATTCAAGGTCAGGTTCGCTGCATTCCATTGAGGATTCAACATGATACAATATTTCGCGTGACGTTACAAAGATGAGAGACGACAAAGTGACTGACACTGTTGCCAGACGTTTGAAAAAATGAGGCATTGATGCCAGACGTTTGAAAATATCTGTAAATATACCATAATGCACCTACAGCTTACCCAAGTGGAATCCGAACCACTCCGAACCACCACGTGTGAATACCTTAAATTGATGTATACAGGGTGTGCTTGCTGAAGTTAGGCGTCTGACATCTAATGTTTGGTAGCCAACTGTCAACTGTCAAATATCAAATGTCAAATGTCAAATGTCAAATGTCAAATGTCAAATGTCAAATGTCAAATGTCAAATGTCAAATGTCAAATGTCAAATGTCAAATGTCAAATGTCAAATGTCAAATGTCAAATGTCAAATGTCAAATGTCAAATGTCAAATGTCAAATGTCAAATGTCAAATGTCAAATGTCAAATGTCAAATGTCACATGTCAAATGTCAAATGTCAAATGTCAAATGTCAAATGTCAAATGTCAAATGTCAAATGTCAAATGTCAAATGTCAAATGTCAAATGTCAAATGTCAAATGTCAAATGTCAAATGTCAAATATCCGCTATCTCTTTGTCACACCCTAACAATGACGCTAAGGTCGGTCCAATTAGAAGTTATAAAAAGCGTTGTAATAATAATCCAAATTGCACAAGATGATGCAATCTCTACATTTCGTCGATATATCAACAATGAATGGGGCCTTCCATAACTTTGCAGGTGGTCACGGCCATAATTATTCATAGATAGCGATGATGATGTCATGCTTATCTCAACATTTCGGTCAATACATTGATGAACAATGGCGTATTTCATAAGTTTGCACGTGGCCGGCGATGATATCATGAATCATGACTTCAATTGTTCAAAGATTGCGATTTTGTTGTATCCTTGAATAACAGCTCGATATGCAATTATGCACTTTTCGATCACCACGTCTGAATACTCCAAATTGATGAATAAATTTTGACGTATGACAAGGTGTGGCTGCCTGAAGTTGGGTATTTGACATCTGACGTATGACGTCATCATTTCAAAATGATTGCTGATATCACAAGGTCACTAAGTATCAAGTAATTTTTATATTTAATATACTTACAGCTCACACAAGTAGAATCCGAACCACCACATTGATATCGACATGGCAGAATCCATAATCAAAATTGTCGCTTATATCACAAAGTCACCAACTGTTTAGTAATTTTCGTGTTATGAAGTTAATATACCTACAGCTCACACAAGAAGAATCCGAACCACAGCATTGATATCGACGCAACAGAATTCATGAACTCGTTAATATAAAGATGTCAATGACAAAATGATTGATTCTCTCTACGAATTATCAAAAAATATTCACTTCCGGTTTATTAAAAAGCGACATAGAGAAAAACTAATGTTTTATTCGTGATCCCCATGACGTGTAAACTTCAAAAACATCAACTTCCGGTTTCACTTCCGGTTTCCATTTTTCCACCTTACATAGTCATGTGGGAACTCTGAGAGAAGGATTTTTCACGGACATTCCAAATATATCATTTTACCTATGTACAAAGTCTCAAGGTTAAAGAGATCAATCAAAATAAATCGAAATAATGGAAAAAATATATGTAAACAATTCACAATCTCTTCGTGTAATGATTTTCTGGTCGATCCAGCTTTTCGATGAATTATAAAAAAATATTCACTTCCGGTTCATCATAAATCGATATAGAGAAAAACTAATGTTTTATTCGTGATCCTCATGACGTGTAGACTTCAAAAACATCAACTTCCGGTTTCACTTCCGGTTCCCATTTTTCCACTCAACATAGTCATGTGGGTACTCTGGGAGAAGGATTTTTCACGGACATTCTTAATATATCATTTTACCTATGTACAAAGTCTCAAGGTTGAAGAGATATCGATCAAAATTTATCGAAATATAGAAAAAATCTATGCAAACAATTCACAATCTCTTCGTGTAATGATTTTCTGGTCGATCCATCTTCTCGACGAATTATCACGAAATATTCAGTTTCCGTTCATTAAAAAGCGATATAGAGAAAAACTTATAGTATATTCGTGAACCCCATGACGTGTAGACTCCAAAAACAACAACTTCCGGTTTCACTTCCGGTTTCCATTTTGTCAGTACACAGGGTCATGTGGGTACTCATTGAAAAGGATATTTCACGTACATTCCGAATATATTAACTTACCTATATACAAAGTCCCAAGGTTTGCGAGATATCAATCAACATATATCTGAATTTAAAAAAAAAACAATAAAAACCGTTCACCATCTCTTTGAGTACTGCTTTTCTAACCGATCTATCTCCTTGATGAATTATCGGAATATATCCTTTTCCAATTCGTGAAAAATCGAGATATAGGAAAAAAAAGAGATGTTCGTGATCCCCATAACGTTCGGACATCGAAACAACAACTTCCAGTTTCACTTCCGGTTACAATTTTTTCAGTAAACAGAGCCATGTGGGTACTCTGAGAGAAGGATTTCTTACGGACATCCCGAATATATCAACTTACCTATATACAAAATCTCAAGGTTTGCGAGATATCGACGAAAATGCTATGAAGAGTCGATTCGAGTCCACGGTTAACTCATGTTTCCATCTTATTAATCAATATTCTAGTAGGAGACTTTAATTTTTGTACAACTCATATCAGGAAATGCCATTTACACCATTATGAAAACCTAGTAGGTGAAATGATAAATAGAAAATCGATAATCAATTTTGGAGTGATCGATAACATATGGAATATGATCGGAACTCTCGAGGTAAATGTTTCAAAGTCATAGGGTTAATAAAGTTTCAAAAAAAGCTCTGATCAAGGTATGTTTATAAATTCCAAGGCTATATAACTATTAAGATCACATTATATTGGAACCAGGTACTTCAATCATTGATCTTCTAAAAAAATATGTCTCGAAACAGATATAATTTTATATATTTAGGATTGCACTTCCAGCATCGGCAACACATGGAATATTATCGGAAATCTCGAGGTGAATGTTTCAAGGACTAAGAATTATCGAAATTTCAAAAACGGAGCTCTGATCAAGGTATGGTTATAAATTCCAAAGCTGTATAACTATTCAGATCACATTATATTGAAGCCAGATACTTCAATCATTATTCACCTCGAAAAATATGTCACGAAACAAATATACTTTTCTATATTTGGGATCGCACTTTCAGCAAAGAGAATATGTGTCAACGTCTACAGAAATCAATGCTTTCATTCAAAATATTTTCGATAGGTCTAACGATGGAACCAACAAGCTGATAAAATACAGGGATGTAAAAACTATCTAGTCTGGAAGAAATATACTGGGTGTGTAAGAAATTACACTTAATATTTTCAATAGGTGTACCGTTCGGAAAATACAAATGTACTGACTGGTACAGGATGTATCAAGAATTAATGATGACGTTTAACGTTTGATAGGTATAATTTGATAGTTGACACTCAACGACTGGAACTTGAGAGCCTTGGTCACGTGAGGGTGGATATGGTTGTATAATGATCAGTGACGAAAACAATTTTAAATTGATGAATTATTGAAAAAGTGTTCCTATATTTTCGTGAAAACGCGACATAGGAGAATACAAATGATACATTTATAATCCCCATGATGAAAAGAGCTCAAACTTTTTGTTTTTCTAGTGAACAGGGATTATATGGGTACTCCAGAAGAATGATTTTTCACGGACATGTCGAAAATTCAACTTGTATATATTTTGAGACTTAAGACCAACATTGATATTAATTGATAAACATTCATAACAATGACAAACCTTACGAATACAACGCACATATGTCGCGCAAATACAAAAAACGCGCAGACATGGCACCCTTATCAAAAAACTATCAAAAATGATAAATAGCACGACGAAAAGTCAAGCATGTGTCTTACATATATCATGCTAGCGTCGTGTATCCGTCAAAGATCTATCAGACAACGTCGTCTTAAATTTTTGAATACGATGATTCGCATGACAAAGCGTCACGCATTCATTGTCTGTGCCTTTTATAGGACTAACTTTCTCATTGTCCGTCAGTTCCCTCACAGCCCCTTACGACTGTAAGGAATGGAATTCGGAATGGCAAGACTAAGAATCTTGGATGGAGATACCATGACATTGTGGTCCAAGGGGTTCAATCACTAATGAACCTGACACGCATTCATTAAACAAGTAGAAAACATCAACATTCATCACGCATACATCACCCATACGTCGCACATGCGTCGAACATACGTCATGCAAACGTCACACATTCATCGAGAATCTATCAAACAGCAACATAAAAACGATTAATAACGTACTGACATTGCGAATCCAAAATGGTAGCTATTAAAGTTTAGCATCTGGCATCTGACATTCGGTGTCCGACATTTGACGCTTGGCGTACTGAGATTTCTGTTGTTCACCAACATAGAGTTGTAGATATAAAAATAAACATAGGGCAATCATTGAAGAACATTGAAAACGTTAAAAAAACATGACGCATGCGTTGTGCATACGTTGCGCATACGTCATACATACGTCGTGCAAACGTAGCGCCTATATCGAAAATTCATAATACAACGTGTTTAAAACCTTGAAATGAGAAAAAGCATGACATGATATCCATCACGCATTCATTTTATGACGTCGAAAATTTTGAAAATAAAAACTCCACGCATGCGTCGTACGTACACCACGCTGACGTCGTGCCTTCGTCGGAAATCTACCAAGCAACGTATAAGAACTTCAATAACAATAAATAGCATGACGAAACGTCAGACATGAGTTATACATATATTGCATCGACGTCGAGTCCTTGTGAGAAATCAATCGTTAGCCTCAGAAGATAGGTTAGGTCTCCGACCTAACCTAACCTAACCACCTAACGTCTCGGGATCCAACCTAACCTAACGTTAGAAGCGAACTTCACGGGGTCCTAACATAACCTTTGAGTCTAACGTCTCGATACCCAACCTAACCTAACCTCTGAATCTAACGTCACGAAGCCCCACCTAAACTCAGAGTCTAACGTGTTGCGCATAAAGGGGGCACAGCGGTGACCTGGGGGGGCTAAGGGGTGATATCATAAAAATAACTTCAATTACCCGCCAAAAAAAAGTGGTTTGGAATATGACGGCTTCTGATTGGTCGAGCTAGTAGTCTATGACGCGTTGCGTTTCCATACTCTGGCGTCATCAGCAGCATCATGGAACACTTTCCGATTGACATATGACACAACGCCATGGAATACTTGACAGTTGACATAAGTTGCATGACGTATTCGTGATGTTTTTTATCGTTTTCAATGTTATTTGATGAATGCATTATATCTAGTCATGCTATTACTCGTTTTTATAGTTTCAATATATTGTTTGATAGATTTTTAAGAAGTACACGATGTCTGCGCGATGTATGTATGACGCATGCTTGACGTTTGGTCATGCTTTCCATTGTTTTTGAAGTTTTTGTGCGTTGATTGATAGTTTTTCTATAGAAAAAAGACTTCGTATGCATGATGTATCGCCAAACTCCAGCAGCCCTAGTACGCCTCTGTCATACGTCAAATATTATCCATCAATTTGGGGTTTTCACATGTGGTGGTTCGGATTTCATTTGGCAATAATAATGTCATGCTTATTCTCTGTATTTCATCAGATGAATCGACAATATAGAAGAGATCTTTGATAAGTTCGCAGGTGGTCGATGATGATATCATAAATCACGACCATAATTCAAAGATTGTGATGATGTTGATGTTATCTCCCTGAATCATCATGTTTATTACATCTCATATTCGATATGCAACTTTGCATTCCTCAGGGCATCATGTGGGGAGATAAGCAACGCATTCATGTAATACCTCTGTTTTTCTGCTATTCTACTTGAATCAGCATTATTCTCATATTTGATATGTCAAGATTCATCTCGCAATAATGATTTCAACTCTATTGTTCTCGAATGTGGAGGGAGACTATAAATAGATACATGAAATTGATCTCAGTCTGAAAATATTTTAACTTAGTCTATCATGTCAACATCAAGTCGAGATAGTGGTTATGTGAGTGTGTCAGAAGACGATATTGATTCATATTTCACCGAATCATCTTTCAATAATGCGAAATATCATCAATAATTAGATGAAGTGTTGGAGATGTACAAAAATGCAGCCCGAGCCGAAAAACATTACCTACTCTACACATTATTCCAGTTGAGAGCCTTCCAGGTAGGAGTGGGTTTGAGTCCAGCAAGAAAATTCAATCCATCTATAATTTTATCACAACCATACAAACCAAATAAACAATCTTTTTGTACAACGGAATGGAAAACTTTCACTGATTTACTGAAACGAGCATTGGACAATTTTTTCTACGAGAAGTTACCAACCCACCAAGATGAATATGAGCCAGTAACGTTTCCATGTGGAGATTTCTGCAAAATATCACAATTGGTGTTTGATGGGATCAAATGTCTCTCCGTCAAAAAACATGATGTCGAGTTCCTTATCGGTGTCGAGGATGCTACGCAGATCCTTCAAGTTCATCGAAGTTTAGTGGGCCATCGGGTGGTTTTACTGGAAAAAATGAACTTCGGTACATTTTATAATAATATTTTGAATTTGATTAAATCGATTTTCAATAAAGATGCTGGTTATATTGATTATTTTGAAGCTCTGTATTCATTTTGTGAAATATCAAATGATAGTTTAGTAAGTAATGCACTCAGGGAATATTTGTTCCTTCATGAAATGAATGTATTGAGAGATTTGAATAATGTGTGAGAAATATATATAAAAATATATAATTTTTCGTTCTTATTTTTCCTCTAGGAATTATGATGTATAACATTTACCAAATTTGAAAGATGAAAGTGGATTATTTTTCTATTTTTTATAAAATGATTATTGTTTCCACCAGATCCATTCAATGAATTTGCGAATTTCTTGAGAACTTGAAAAAGAAAAGTGTGACCTGCCAAACGATCCTCTTCCACATTCATGAAGCTTACTTGATCGAAAACCTGAGTCTAACGTCTTACGCACGTCTCAGACGTCGCGTATGATGTCAGGTTCTACGTCATGTATGACGTTAGGTTTGATATTATTCCATTTACTAGCATTCCTGAATCCATCATTATATTGATATCGAGGTTTTTCAACTAAGTGTATGGGTTTTTCATCGAAGTTGACATCTGTTGGTGAATAATTGTAAAAGTGGTGGTAAATAATGATTCATTATACATATTTCATTACATAGATCAACTTGAATTTGAAAGCAATAATGAAATCAATATACTCTTGATGTATTTTGTCATATACTGTCCTATTTTCATGTAACCATAATTTAACGAATTCAAAACTAATGTTAATAATTATAATTGAAGTTTTGAACATAGCTATTCGGTCACGTAGATCTTCCGCCATCCGGAAGTGAATATTCCATGTGATGATTCATTGAGGATTTTGTGTCACCCTGTATCATAATAATTTCAACACCTGGTCATTCGTCTATGACTCACTCACTCCTATCGACCCTATCGTCGAATCTTTCAATTACTCACTTATCTTGCTTCTAGTACTCTTTGTCGTCTGTCGTTGAATTTTTCAATGACATCCCTACAATTTTCGTGTAGTGTTTTTCAAAGTTTTTGATATTGTTCAATGAACAAGTGATGGTTATTAAATTTATAAATCGTTTTGAACATTTTCATACGTTGTTTGATTGATTTTTCACAAGGACACGACGTCGATGCAATATATGTATAACTCATGTCTGACGTTTCGTCATGCTATTTATTGTTATTGAAGTTCTTATACGTTGCTTGGTAGATTTCCGACGAAGGCACGACGTCAGCGTGGTGTACGTACGACGCATGCGTGGAGTTTTTATTTTCAAAATTTTCAACGTCATAAAATGAATGCGTTATGGATATCATGTCATGCTTTTTCTCATTTCAAGGTTTAAAACACGTTGTATTATGGATTTTCGATATAGGCGCTACGTTTGCACGACGTATGTATGACGTATGCGCAACGTATGCACAACGCATGCGTCATGTTTTTTTTAACATTTTCAATGTTCTTCAATGATTGCCCTATGATTATTTTTATATCTACAACTCTATGTTGGTGAACAACAGAAATCTTAGTACGCCAAGCGTCAAATGTCGGACACCGAATGTCAGATGCCAGATGCTAAACTTTAATAGCTACCATTTTGGATTTGCAATGTCAGTACGTTATTAATCGTTCTTATGTTTGCATGACGTATGTTCGACGCATGTGCGACGTATGGGTGATGTATGCGTGATGAATTTTGATGTTTTCTACTTGTTTAATGAATGCGTGACGCTTTGTCATGCGAATCATCGTATTCAAAAATTTTAGACAACGTTGTCTGATAGATCTTTGACGGATACACGACGTTAGCATGATATATGTAAGACACATGCTTGACTTTTCGTCGTGCTATTTATCATTTTTGATAGTTTTTTGATAAGGGTGCCATATGTGCGTTGTATTCGTAAGGTTTGTCATTGTTATGAATGTTTATCGATTAATATCAATGTTGGTCTTAAGTCTCAAAATATATACAAGTTGAATTTTCGAAATGTCCGTGAAAAATCATTCTTCTGGAGTACCCATATAATCCCTGTTCACTAGAAAAACAAAAAGTTTGAGCTCTTTTCATCATGGGGATCATAAATGTATCATTTGTTTTCTCCTATGTCGCGTTTTCACGAAAATATAGGAACACTTCTTCAATAATTCATCAATTTAAAATTGTTATCGTCACTGATCATAATACAACCATATCCACCCTCACGTGACCAAGGCTCTCAAGTTCCAGTCGTTGAGCGTCAACTATCAAATTATACCTATCAAACGTTAAACGTCATCATTAATTCTTGATACATCCTGTACCAGTCAGTACATTTGTATTTTTCGAACGGTACACCTATTGAAAATATTGAGTGTAATTTTTTACACACCCAGTATATTTCTTCCAGACTAGATAGTTTTTACATCCCTGTATTTTATCAGCTTGTTGGTTCCATCGTTGGACCTATCGAAAATATTTTGAATGAAAGCATTGATTTCTGTAGACGTTGACACATATTCTCTTTGCTGAAAGTGCGATCCCAAATATAGAAAAGTATATTTGTTTCGTGACATATTTTTCGAGGTGAATAATGATTGAAGTATCTGGCTTCAATATAATGTGATCTGAATAGTTATACAGCTTTGGAATTTATAACCATACCTTGATCAGAGCTCCGTTTTTGAAATTTCGATAATTCTTAGTCCTTGAAACATTCACCTCGAGATTTCCGATAATATTCCATGTATTGCCGATGCTGGAAGTGCAATCCTAAATATAGAAAATTATATCTGTTTCGAGATATATTTTTTGAGAAGATCAATGATTGAAGTACCTGGTTCCAATATAATGTGATCTTAATAGTTATATAGCCTTGGAATTTATAAACATACCTTGATCAGAGCTTTTTTTGAAACTTTATTAACCCTATGACTTTGAAACATTCACCTCGAGAGTTCCGATCATATTCCATATGTTATCGATTACTCCAAAATTGATTATCGATTTTCTATTTATCATTTCACCTACTAGGTTTTCATAATGGTCTAAATGGCATTTCCTGATATGAGTTGTACAAAAATTATAGTCTCCTACTAGAATATTGATTAATAAGATGGAAACATGAGTTAACCGTGGACTCGAATCGACTCTTCATAGCACTTTCTTGTGTGTAACAGTGTTTTGATTATTTCACAAATTTTTGTCGATATCTCGCAAACCTTGAGATTTTGTATATAGGTAAGTTGATATATTCGGGATGTCCGTAAGAAATCCTTCTCTCAGAGTACCCACATGGCTCTGTTTACTGAAAAAATTGTAACCGGAAGTGAAACTGGAAGTTGTTGTTTCGATGTCCGAACGTTATGGAGATCACGAACATCTCATTTTTTTCCTATATCTCGATTTTTCACGAATTGGAAAAGGATATATTCCGATAATTCATCAAGGAGATAGATCGGTTAGAAAAGCAGTACTCAAAGAGATGGTGAACAGTTTTTATTGTTTTTTTTTTAAATTCAGATATATGTTGATTGATATCTCGCAAACCTTGGGACTTTGTATATAGGTAAGTTAATATATTCGGAATGTACGTGAAATATCCTTTTCAATGAGTACCCACATGACCCTGTGTACTGACAAAATGGAAACCGGAAGTGAAACCGGAAGTTGTTGTTTTTGGAGTCTACACGTCATGGGGGTCACGAATATACTATAAGTTTTTCTCTATATCGCTTTTTAATGAACGGAAACTGAATATTTCGTGATAATTCGTCGAGAAGATGGATCGACCAGAAAATCATTACACGAAGAGATTGTGAATTGTTTGCATAGATTTTTTCATTATTTCGATAAATTTTGATCGATATCTCTTCAACCTTGAGACTTTGTACATAGGTAAAATGATATATTAAGAATGTCCGTGAAAAATCCTTCTCTCAGAGTACCCACATGACTATGTTGAGTGGAAAAATGGGAACCGGAAGTGAAACCGGAAGTTGATGTTTTTGAAGTCTACACGTCATGGGGATCACGAATAAAACATTTAGTTTTTCTCTATATCGATTTATGATGAACCGGAAGTGAATATTTTTTTATAATTCGTCGAAAAGCTGGATCGACCAGAAAATCATTACACGAAGAGATTGTGAATTGTTTACATATTTTTTTTCCATTATTTCGATTTATTTTGATTGATCTCTTTAACCTTGAGACTTTGTACATAGGTAAAATGATATATTTGGAATGTCCGTGAAAAATCCTTCTCTCAGAGTACCCACATGACTATGTTAGGTGGAAAAATGGAAACCGGAAGTGAAACCGGAAGTTGATGTTTTTGAAGTTTACACGTCATGGGGATCACTAATAAAACATTAGTTTTTCTCAATGTCGCTTTTTAATAAACCGGAAGTAAATATTTTTTGATAATTCGTAGAGAAAATCAATCATTTTGTCATTGACATCTTTATATTAACGAGTTCATGAATTCTGTTGCGTCGATATCAATGCTGTGGTTCGGATTCTACTTGTGTGAGCTGTAGGTATATTAACTTCATAACACGAAAATTACTAAACAGTTGGTGACCTTGTGATATTAGCGACAATTTTGATTATGGATTCTGCCATGTCGATATCAATGTGGTGGTTCGGATTCTACTTGTGTGAGCTGTAAGTATATTAAATATAAAAATTACTAAATACTTAGTGACCTTGTGATATCAGCAATCATTTTGAAATGATGACGTCATACGTCAGATGTCAAATACCCAACTTCAGGCAGCCACACCTTGTCATACGTCAAAATTTATTCATCAATTTGGAGTATTCAGACGTGGTGATCGAAAAGTGCATAATTGCATATCGAGCTGTTATTCAAGGATACAACAAAATCGCAATCTGTAAACAATTGAAGTCATGATTCATGATATCATCGCCGGCCACGTGCAAACTTATGAAATACGCCATTGTTCATCAATGTATTGACCGAAAGTTTTGAGTCTCTCAGGCTAAAGACATGAATAATGTTGTGTATCAAACTGATTTAATTAAAATGTTGAGATAAGCATGACATCATCATCGCTATCTATGAATAATTATGGCCGTGACCACCTGCAAAGTTATGGAAGGCCCCATTCATTGTTGATATATCGACGAAATGTAGAGATTGCATCATCTTGTGCAATTTGGATTATTATTACAACGCTTTTTATAACTTCTGATTGGACCGTCCGTAGCGTCATTGTTAGGGCGTGACAAAGAGATAGCGGCTATTTGACATTTGACATTTGACATTTGACATTTGACATTTGACATTTGACATTTGACATTTGACATTTGACATTTGACATTTGACATTTGACATTTGACATTTGACATTTGACATTTGACATTTGACATTTGACATTTGACATTTGACATTTGACATTTGACATTTGACATTTGACATTTGACATTTGACATTTGACATTTGACATTTGACATTTGACATTTGACATTTGACATTTGACATTTGACATTTGACATTTGACATTTGACATTTGACATTTGACATTTGACATTTGACATTTGACATTTGACATTTGACATTTGACATTTGACATTTGACATTTGACATTTGACATTTGACATTTGACATTTGACATTTGACATTTGACATTTGACATTTGACATTTGACATTTGACATTTGACATTTGACATTTGACATTTGACATTTGACATTTGACATTTGACATTTGACATTTGACATTTGACATTTGACATTTGACATTTGACATTTGACATTTGACATTTGGCATTTGGCATTTGGCATTTGGCATTTGACATTTGACAGTTGGCTACCAAACATTAGATGTCAGACGCCTAACTTCAGCAAGCACACCCTGTATACATCAATTTAAGGTATTCACACGTGGTGGTTCGGAGTGGTTCGGATTCCACTTGGGTAAGCTGTAGGTGCATTATGGTATATTTCCAGATATTTTCAAAATTCGTGAATAAACCTTTTTATTATTATTATTATTATTATTATTATTATTATTAGTAGTTAAAAAACAGGGCTAGTACCATAGGTATAGGAAAAACCATGTGTTAGAGAGAGAACATGGGGATATCCATGTGTTAGAGAGAGAAGGTATCAAATATGATGCGTTAGAGAGAGAGAGTACTAGAGGGAGATGGCACGTGATTTGATGTGTCAGACACAGATAATGTCGGAACTCGAATATGATGGAAAATGACGTAATCAACGTCAGCGCTTGCTGAATTTGATTAATTAAAAAAAGTATAATCAGACTGAGAATAGAACCGTGGACCTGTCGTTTTTGGATCGCGCATCTTGTGCACTACGCCACCGTTCCCACAAGTATTTGCATTGATGTTATTGATAGGAGTGCGTACATTGTGATCAACAAATGAGCACTTATGTCTCAGTTTCGATACAAAATCCATGTCTATGGTTGTAGAAGTATATGAACAAGAATCGACTCAATAATATACATATTTTCTACATGCTTTCAGAAATGATAAACAATAAAAGTTAACAGACGTAGATTCTGCTCTGCCATCGAATGAATAATGATTCAGCTGTCTCGCGGCCCGCTGCGAAATAATACCATTGAGTTTATGTAGGTCTTTAAGTTTCTACTTATTAGAAATAGCTTTTTAAAAAAGCTCGTTATATTTCTTGATACAATTTATTAGGAAAAAACAGTAATAATGAATAATTAAATGCGACCTTCTTCGTTCAGGGCTATGTCGAATCTGCCGGTCCGTTGGCTCGGTTCGCAAGGCGTCTTGTTCTTTCCATGGAATCGTCAGATTTCGCTGATGCTGGAATCAGCAGGTTCTCACGGGAATCGGGGAAGTGATTCACATAACTCCTCCATCCCTTAGAAGGAACTCAAGGGTGGAACAACTTGAGTTTCGTCGATGGCTGTCCTCTGGACTTCTTGAGATTTTCGTTTCTTGCTGAACCATGATAAGATTGTGGTTCTCTTGGTGATGCTTAGGTAGGCTATGACGCACATGACGAGCGTCACGACGATCCAGTTGGACCATAGAGAATATTTCTTCTGTAGGTTCATCTTCTCGAGGGGGTCATCTTGTATTTCTTGTATTTGAAGTTCGTGTAGTTTGTCGAGGGATACTTTCTCGAGTCGCAATTTTTCTACATGGAGAGTTGGCATTTCGAAAGCTTTTATTTCTTCTAATAAGACTGGGTGTCCTGTAATAACACCTTTTTCGTTCTTGTAACTATAGGCTGGTGTCTTAATAGAGCATGCTGGTGGAACTACGAAGAGATAAGTGCCATGGACTATGGCCACATTATTATCTCGGCAATCAAGTTGAAGCTTCTGGTTATCTGGGAAGATGCCAATGTAGTGGGATTCGTTGATTTCTTCAATCAGCTGTTGACTGACGTGGACTGGAACTTGGTGACAGCTGGTCAAGTTGTTTTCGGCAGACAAGAGCGATGTAACACAGTCGAGGTTTTCACGCAGGTGTAGAAGACGATTCTTCTTGCAGAGGTAGTTTGGTCTAAGCTCGGTACATTTTCCGTTGTGGTATTGATATTCTTCGTTGCTCAATGTTAGGTAGGTTGAGGGAGGTATTATTATTGAATGATTTTTATTAGGTATTGGAAATAAGTGATAGTGATCAAAGGTATTGGAATGAACTAGAGGGAAATCAAGTGAAAATATCATTTTGTCGTCAACTACGAAAACGCTTGTTTCTACTACGCTATAATACTTGAGATATTCATCAACATGAAAGAGCATCTGTGATTCAGTGTGTGATTTATATAATTCTGTTATAATTTCTTTTAAGTCTTCGGGGGAAGCGATACTATGATGCAATGTATTGAGGTAGGCAAAGCTTACAGCATTTTCGGTTTCTGAGAGAAAATTCAGAAGTGAATCAAGATTAATTTTAATTTGGTCCAATATATCTTGAATTGTCAAAAAGTGAGAAAACCAGAGTGACTGATCATTCAATGCTATCCTGAGTTGTTCGATTTTATTTTCAATCAAATTTTGATTTTTTGATAGTGTTGTCATTGTTTCGTTGATATTATTCATCAATTTGGCTGTCAACGAGACATGTTTGTTGATCTTTTTTATTATTTTGTTTTGATTGTTCTCGAGCTCGTAAATACTGTTGTGGATTTCTTGAGCGTCTTCTTGATCAAGGTTTCCGGTGAAAAATTTAATGAGTGATCCTGCTGGATTTATTAGTCCTCTTTTTGATCTTGGTTTGGGGAATAGGGAATTCAATTTTCGATTAACTATGGTAACTTCGTATTCGAGACGTTTGTGGATGTTACGTAGTGTTTCAATGCGAATAATATTAGTTTTGTTGATAAGTATACCTAATTGGTTGTATTGATCAGTTATCGATCGGGTTTGTTCACGTACATAGTCTATTTTGATGTAATGAAGGAAGGTATGGAATCCAATTTTTACTCTGGCATTTCCGAGTTTGAAAGGGAGGATACCAGGATTGGTCTCTAGGTTGTGTATCTGAACTTCCTGAGCTATCGTCATGTGAAGTGTCGTCAACCTGCAACAGGGGGTTGTCTGTCATTTTCCTGGGAGGTTTGAAAACTTGTTTGTGATAGGTATTTTGTGGTGTTGTAACCGTCAGATCATTAGTTTTGACTATATGTTCGGGTCGGTATAAGGGATTTGTTTTTTGTTGTCTATCAGTCAATTTCCTATAGCCTATTTGGCCAGGTGCAATGTCTGGTGGGTCGTTGCGTTTTTCGTTTAATTTGGAAATTACGTTAGCTTTCTGTTCAGATGTTGTTTGATGAAGTTTTTTGTACAAATCAGACATAATTTCTTTATGTTCATTAATTGTGTGATTAATTATCTGAGATTGGCTATCAATATTCATCGGGTCTTTTAATTCTAAGTGTCCAAAAAGGAGATCAATTGGTTTTTGTTTGGTTGCCGAATGAATAGAATTATTATATCCTAAAACAGCATAAGTTATCTTTTCGAAAGGATTCAGCTTTGGTTTACTTAAAGCAAGAGTACGCATATGTTCGAGAATTGTAGAATGAAATCTTTCTACTATTGCGTTGCTGTTCGGGTTTAAGGGTAAAGTGAAATGCCAATTTATTTTATGAACTTTTGCGAATTCTTTCATAATATTTTGGGTGAATTCTGTTCCATTATCAGACACTATGTTTTCTGGGGTTTTGTATGACGTAATAAATTGTAAGAGAGATTGATAGACATGTATTGCAGAAAGACTGGGCAAGATATAGGCTTGTCCGAATCGGGAGAAACTGTCGCAGATTGTAAGAGCTATGGCATTATTGAATTTGAATGTGTCTACGTGAATGGTTTCAAAAGGTTTTTTGGGAGTCGGTGTAAGTTGAAGTTTGATGAGTGGAGGATGACGTTCGTACTTGGCTTGTTGACAAATAGAACAATTGTTTATAAATTTTCTGACATCGTCATTTAATTTCGGCCAATAGTATTTGATTTTCAATTCGTTAATCGTTTCGTGGGTTCCTCTATGATTAGTAACGCCTTCATGAGTGGATTTCATCAAACTTTGTTGCCTATTTTCGTTAGTAACGTCAAATAAAAGTTTGTTTGATTTTAAAATTTTGAAAGAAGAGTTTTTGAATATTTGAGGAAGGAAAACACATATTTTTTTGTATAAGTTCTGGTCTTCATCATTCTGAAAGTATAAGACGT
This sequence comes from Chrysomela aeneicollis, assembly GCA_029955515.1. NCBI lineage: Eukaryota > Metazoa > Arthropoda > Insecta > Coleoptera > Chrysomelidae > Chrysomela > Chrysomela aeneicollis. The sequence goes on along the minus strand of JARUHQ010000031.1, from coordinate 1,247,988 downwards.
AATGTCGTTTTGCGCCACCGAATTCTTTCAAGAACTCAATAATTTGGGCTTGGAATGTTTCGTTTGTCACATATAGATACCATCTTGTTCTGTTAACTGGATTTATAAATATCTTTTTTGTTTCCATTCGCGGATTTTGATCGACTTTAATTATGATAATTTGGCAAAGAAAATAATTCAGCGGCTTATCAGTTATATTTATTGTCAAAATCGGATTTTCTGCACTGGTGTGTACAGTTTCGTTGTCGTTATTTTCGTCGGGGTCTATCTGTCCTATGATTGATTGGTTATCGGGTTCTCTACTTGTGGATGGTCTTGGATTATCGTCTAGGATGGGATTCGTGTTATATTCCTCCATGTATTGTAGAATGGGAAGAATTTCTGGGTCATTATTGTCGTTAGTTTGTGTATCATTAGGGTATATTTCTATTCGGGAGAGAGCGTCGACATTAGTATTTAATTTTCCTTTTTTATACACTATTTGGTAATCAAATTCTTCGAGTTTCAATCTCCAACGAACCAAACGAGAATTTGGCTCCTTGAGAGACATAAGCCATTGGAGAGGTTTATGATCTGTTAGAATTTTGAATTTTTTTCCGAACAAGTATGGCCTGAAGTATTTTGTAGCCCAAACAATGGCCAAAAGCTCTTTCTCGATAGTCGCGTAGTTCTGCTCTGATTCGTTCAATGTACGCGATGCGTATGCAATAGGTTTGTCTTGTCCGATTGGTCCTTGTGAGAGAATAGCTCCCACGGCCACATTACTTGCGTCGGTAGTCAGTATGAATTCTTTTGTGAGATCTGGATATTGGAGGATAGGGTCGTTGGTCAAAAGAGATTTGCAATCTTCGAATGTTTTGATATAGAGAGGATCATTGATATTTATTTTAGCACTTTTTTTTAAACATAAAGTGAACGGTTTTGTGATCTTCGCAAAATTTGGGATAAATTTTCTATAATAGCCTAAAAGTCCGAGAAATCCTTTGATTTCTCTTGTAGTTTTCGGAATAGGATAATTGATGATTGATTTTATTTTTTCGGGGTTTGGTTTTATTCCGTCAGGAGTGATGATGTGACCGAGAAAAGCCACTTCGGTTTTAAGAAATTCTGATTTATCCAACTGTACTTTTAAATTACTTCCTCTTAATTTCTCGAAAACTAGTTTAAGGTTCGTTATATGCTCTTGCAAAGAGGTGGAAAATACAATTATGTCATCCATATAGACAAAGCAAACTTTATTTTGCAAATCTTTCAAGACGTTATCCATCACTCTTTGGAACGTAGAGGGTGAGTTCTCGAGCCCAAAGGGCATGCGCAGATATTCGTAGTGACCATGTTCAACATTGAATGCAGTTTTCTGAATGTCATCGGGATGCATTTCGATTTGATGGAAACCGCTAGCTAAATCCAATGTTGAAAAATACTGGCATCTACCTAATTTGTCAAGGATATCGGATATGTTCGGAATAGGGTATTTGTCGTCAATCGTCTTTTCATTTAATTTCCTGTAGTCTACAACTATACGCCATTTTTTCTTTCCTGATGCGTCTGCTTTCTTAGGGACTATCCAGATCGGTGAGGACCAAGGGGATTCACTAGGTCTGATAATTTCTTGTCTGAGCATTTCATTTATCTGTCTTTCAACTTCTGGTTTATGAATGAAAGGATAACGGTATGATTTAGAATATATGGGGGTTTCATCTAGAGTCTTGATTCTGTGTTTGACTTGATTACTAAAAGTTAATTTGGAATTTTCGCGGTGAAAAATATCTGAAAAAGATCGGCATAATTTTTCGATGTGATATTTTTCTTCAGGGTTCATGTGGTTGGTTCGTATGGGTTGCGTGATATTAGGAAATTGTATATTCTCTTGGTTTGTGTTTTGTATTGTTACGTGAAAAAGTTCGAATTCATTGTTGTCAAAACATTTTACTGGTACCGGTTTATAGAGAGAAATTTCTAGTACGTCACTGGCATTATTCTGAATATCAACAGTTGCATATCCTTGATGAGCTATAGTGAGACATTCACGAATAATACATTTTTTCGACATGCGAGTTTCGGGAATAGTTATGGTACCTTCGGGTATTGAAACTGGAATTTTAACTGATTCGATTGAAAAAGGTTCGATTCGTGCAAAAAATAATAGTTTCCCTTTTGTTTCGTAATGAGTTATAGGAATTTTTGCTTTAGGTGTTTTTATAATCGACTTTTGAATGTCTATTTGAACGTTGAGATCTTTTAGCGTTTCATAACCGATTAGACCATCGAAAAAGTGATGAAATTTAAATAGGTAGAATTTTATGTTCTTATCATCAGAATTAAATTCGTTGAATGCCGGAATTTCTGCACATTGATCTCTACAAGTTGTCTGAAATATTGATGAAATTGTAAACGGTTCTTTCTTTATAAATTCGTGGTAATAATCTTCTGCAATTTCGGGATTCAGGAATGATTTGGTAGCACCTGTGTCAATCAATAACTTCAAGGGTGGATTTGAAATTTGGATATATGGCAGATCTTTTCGGTCGTATATTGAGTGAATTTCTATGTGTTGGTTTCTGAGGAGTCGACTTCCTGAAAATTTTCGGTGGATTCTTCGATTGGGTCTATTTGGTTTTGACAAGTATTTGGACAAGTATCATCCTGATAGTTTTGATGTTGGTAATCATAATCTTGGTATTGATAGTCATAGTTTCGATATTGGTCATTATAATATTGTTCATCATAATAATTTTGTTCTACATTGAATAGTTCTTCAGGAATTGTGTTTCTTTGAGGTTGTTGAAACGTATTTTGTCTATAGTCAGTTCTTTGTCGGGATTGATTTCCATAAGAAATGCCGCTCATTGGTGTAGGTCTAGGTTTAATTTGATTCAATTGGGGGTTAGGTTTCCAAACATTGGTTGGGTTTCTAAAGGGTCCTTGATTTCCAAAAACTTGGCTGTTCGTAAAATATCTTTGCGGAGGTGCAGGTCGCGATTGCATTTGCATTGGTCCGCGTGGAAAGTTAGAATTTTGGAAAGCAGGCCTAGGAAAATTTTGTGGTGGAATTTGCGAATTGTTCTGAGGATGGTTGAATTGTTGATATTGAAAATGATTCTGGTAGCCGAAACTATTTCTGGGTACTTGCTTTGATTTGAATTGATCGTTATTATTTGATGGTTTTTGTAAATGACGAATGTTACTCTCAGAAATTATGTATTGTCTAGCTTCTGCCAGATCGACCGGTTTCATTGCTCGGATTGTAGAACCAAGGGGTTCTTTTAATCCTGCAAGGAATATTTTCAAAGCGTGCGTATTATAGAATGTCTTTTTCACAGTTTTGTTGTTTACATCGTTTTCGTGCGTATCGAGATAGTTATGAAGTGCACTCAAATTTGACATTATACGAGTATAAAATTGTAAAGGAGATTCGTTGTTATTTTGTCTTAATTGGTCCAAATCAAAAAGTAATCCGTTTTCATCTCTTTGGTCACCGAAATGGGCCACCAGAGCATTTTTTACTGATTGCCAATCTTTTGATATACAAATACTGTAAACTTCGCGTGCCTTTCCTATCAATTTTGCGTAAATACCGTAGATCAGAGTTGTGTTCTGAACTCCACCTAAATTCGCAGGATTTGGGTCCCAATAAGTATTAATCAAAGTATTCGCGGTATCTAAAAATGAGGATAATTCTAATGGATTTCCGTCAAATTTTGGAACAATTTCTAAAAGTTTCGTTTCGAAATTGGGTACTGCCATGTTGTTAATTGAATTTGATATTTCTCTTCTTGAATCACGAGATGAGTTTTCTGTTATTTTCAATACTGAAAGGAGTTCACTTATTTCAGAGTCTAGATTCAAGTTAGAAATTGAATTTATTTTGATTTCTAAATCTAACTCGCTTTCACTATTTTCACTTGAAGAAGGCGAGGAGAATGACATAGAATTTTGAAGGATCGCAGGAGTGATATGATTTGAGCAACTTACATCAAAACGAAGATGTTCATTCTTGCTTCGATGCTACTGTCTTCTATCAGCTGGGTCCTCGATGGAGCACTGGGTTCTTCTGAACAAACAGTTGAAACTGACGGGGTATTTTCGATAAATGTCCCTTTCAGAATCCTACCGACTGCGCCACTTTAAGTTTCTACTTATTAGAAATAGCTTTTTAAAAAAGCTCGTTATATTTCTTGATACAATTTATTAGGAAAAAACAGTAATAATGAATAATTAAATGCGACCTTCTTCGTTCAGGGCTATGTCGAATCTGCCGGTCCGTTGGCTCGGTTCGCAAGGCGTCTTGTTCTTTCCATGGAATCGTCAGATTTCGCTGATGCTGGAATCAGCAGGTTCTCACGGGAATCGGGGAAGTGATTCACATAACTAGGTATATATATACGGGGGGCGCATGAATATTTTTAGCGTTAGCAATCATGGTTTCTGAGGCTGTGAAAACATATCATTGATAGAAATCTGTGTAGAGTGTTCGTAAAAAACAGGTGCATACGAGTTACATATACAGGTAACATAAAAAACAACTAATTGATGACATATTAGGTATCTTGTCTGATGGAGTAGAAATGATTGGCCATAGCGATATTATGAATGTGATTTCCAGCGACAGGGCAGAGGTGATCTACGTGGTAGCTAACAAAAAAAAATGACTATGTAGCTGATATAAGTTCATCATGATATTGTTCATTCAGAAGAAAAATGATTGAATGCAAGAAATTCAATGGTACTTTCAGATACGGGTGGGTCAGAGGTTATCCTCGTGGAAGCAAATATGATGTGTGGATGAAATATGTATAATATAATATTGTTTATTCAAAGAATAATAAGTATAATCGGTCTTTCTCAATATGGAGGTGACTTTCAGAGACGGGTGGGTCAGAGGTGATCCTCGTGGAAGCAAATATGATATGTACATGAGATGATTATGATATGATATTGTTTCTTGAAAAAATAATTGAACGCAGAAATTACAATTGGACTTTTAATAACCGATGTCATTGCTGACATGGAATATCAAGTGACATTGACACAAGTTTGACCTGATGATTCAGGAATGCTTAAATCTACGTTTCTATGGAAGATGCATTATAAACAATGATTCTTTATCACGTGGTGATGGTAAGAAAACCATATTTAAAGGCGAGTAAAGCAACTAGAACATCATTCTGCAACCTGCATTCGAATCTGTGTTGTTGTGGTTGGTGTTCTGAAAACTGAAAAGTGAGTACTTTTTTTTAATAATCATCTCCCCATTCCCGAATTCACATATCATGCTTTGCAAGTGTAACAATATCATTTTGAATTTACTGGTGAAGATAAATGTACAGTTTGACCTTATTATTAATTTGTTTCTTTAATTATCATGAATCATGAAAATTGCTGTTATGTGGTATTTCGTTCTTCGTTTTAGATGAATCTGTCAGAACTAAATAAAGTTTCTTTGATAGAGGAGAAAAAACCAATAGCCAAGTTGGTTGATCTACCGATAGGACAACCGCATATCATCAAGGGGGCCAAACAAGTCAACACGAAGTTTGGGAAGACTATTCTGATAGAATTAGAGGAATTCGTTGTGTTCCTACCCTGTCGAGTTCTGCAGACATACGCTATGTTGATCAGTTCTCGAACGAGAAAGTCTCACTAGTGTTCCGGGGAACGCGAGAAGTTGGAAAGCAAAATCCGGCAGCATCATTTGAAATAATCGAAAACTGAAGAAAATATAGTTGGTGAGAATATTATTTTTTTAATCGTACTTACATCCCATATAATGAAAACTGATAATATTGTGAAACAATCTGAAAATCTCATATTAGCTATAAGAAAACAAAAGAAAATCATTTTCGATAGTTTCACAGCTAGAGATATTGGAATTTGGTTGAATCGCTTGCAATCACAAATAAGGTCATGCAGCAAATTGCTTCATAAATGTAATAATTTGAATTTGTCGATTGGTATGATAAGAAAACTTCAGACTAACATTGGACATTTAAAACACTTCAAGAGTTTAATGCTGAATAATCATATTGGATCGGGATTACATTTTGATCTGAGACATAGAGTGAAATGGGTAAATGTGGTCTCATGTTTCTCTGGTAGAGTCAAAACAGGTTCGATAGTGAATTTGAAACATAAGGATTTGGGCTCATTTTTATCAGATGCATTTATTGTTTTCGAAAGCAAAATCAACGAAGTTTTGAAAAAATTTCCAATGATTAAGGTTAATTTACATTTTTGTGGAGAATTCATCAAGAAATGTGGAGATAGCGAAATCACAGATTTAAAATATTTCAATACTAGAAATACTATTATAGACGTAGCGACAGACATTAAACATTGGTTTACTGATAATGTACGTGATAAAATTATAACTAAATTATCGGAATTCCAAGAACGAGGTTCTGGGTGGGCATTAAATAAAGTTATTTCTTTAGAGGTGAATATCAATAAATTTGAGATGGGAAACGGCTCATCTTTCATTAAGCTTCCAGAACAAATCAAAAAGAAACATGCTTGTATAAATATCAAGAATACTGACCAAGCTTGTTTTTATTGGTCGATCGTAAGTTCTATGTATCCCGCTAAGACGAATACAGAGCTCACTTCTTCATATCCATACTACAGTACAGTTCTAGATACAGTGGATTTGGAAGAACCAATGCCGCTACACAAAATTTCCAAGTTTGAAAAATCAAATAATATTTCTGTCAATGTTTTCGCTCTGGAATTAGAAGAAACTTCAAATGAATCTACTTTTTACAAGGTAGTTCCAGCTAGATTAACAAAAAACAAATTGGATCGACATGTCAATTTGCTTTTGATTCAAAATATTTACTTCCCCAAATTAAACGATTACGAAGCTCCTCCAGTGGATGATGATGATTCAGAAATTAAATTTCATTATTGTTGGATAAAAAATATGTCTGGATTATTCAGTGGACAATTGAATAGAATGAAGAATAAAAAATTCTTGTGTGATAGGTGCATAAACTATTTCTCATGTGAATCTAAATTGAAGGAACATGAGAAATTGTGCTCAGAACTCAATGATTATAAATTTTCTTTTCCAAAATATGATCGAGTAGAATTCAGAAATTTCGTTTATAAACAAACAACTCCGTTCGTAATATTTGCTGATTTTGAATGTATGCTGAAGAATTTCGATGATACCAACTCAAAACCTATAAAAACTAAGAAATATCAACAGCATATAGCTTATAGCGCTGGATACTATGTCAAATGCAGTTTCGATGATAACTTGTCTTCTTTCAAAAGCTTTCGTGGTGAAAATTGTATGGATTGGTTTTCAAACGAGATGTCGAATGTTGCTAAATCAATTCAATCAAGAATCAAAAATATAAAGCCATTAACCGAATTTCCTGAAAAGGTTGGTGTTAGACATTGTCATATATGTGAGAAACCATTCAAGGACAAGGAAACAATCGTCAAAGACCATTGCCATTTCACGGGAACTTTTAGGGGGTGGGCGCACCAAGCATGCAATTTGAATTTCAAAAAATTATTCGTTGTGCCAGTCATTTTCCACAACCTCAGTGGTTATGATTCTCATTTTATGATTTCTAGTTTATGTAAAAAAGGTCGTTTGAGCATACTTCCCGTGAACAAGGAAAAATATATATCCTTCACTCTGTTTGACGAACATACTGATATAAAATTCAGATTTATAGACTCATTTCGGTTCATGGGTACATCTTTAGATCAATTAGCTTCTCTCATGTCACCAAATGATTTCGTAATATCAAAGAGGGAATTCAATTCTGTAGATGATGAGAAATTCAAATTATTAACCATGAAAGGTGTATTCTGTTATGATTATATAGATAGTTTGGAAAAATTGAATGAGAATTCACTGCCTCCCATAGATTGCTTCTATAATAAACTGAATGATGGAAATATCAGTGAAGATAAGTATACCCATGCACAGAACGTTTGGCATGCATTTCAAATTGAAAATTTAGGATTATACTCGGATTTGTATTTGAAAACAGATATCTTGATTCTGGCTGATGTATTCGAACAATTTAGAAAAAAATGTTCTGCAACTCATGGCCTAGACCCAGCATGGTATTTCACAATGCCGGGATATGCCTGGGATTGCATGCTCAAGTACACCAAATGTAAATTAGAATTATTGCATGATGTAGATATGATAATGTTTATAGAAAAAGCAATCCGTGGTGGAATTTCCGTTTGTAGTAGCAGATTTTCTGAAGCTAACAATAAACACATGATTGAGTATGATCATAGCAAACCTTCCAAGTATCTGATGTATCTTGATGTTAATAATTTATATGGGTGGACAATGTGTGAACCTCTACCCTACAGAGACTTCGAATGGGTTGATGACATCACTAATTTCGATATAATGTCAATTCACGATGATTCTCCCGAAGGTTATATATTACAAGTGGATTTGGAGTACCCTCATAATTTACATGATTTGCATAAAGATTTTCCATTCGCTGCCGAACACCGCATACCTCCGGGGTCAAAATTACCAAAATTAATGACAACTCTGTACGATAAGAAAGAATATACGACACATTATCGGAATTTAAAACAAATGTTAGCTAATGGAATGATATTAACTAGAATTCATAAAATTCTCAAATTCAAACAATCAGCGTGGTTGAAATCCTAAACACGAAATTACGAAAAGCCGCCGAAAATGATTTCGAGAAAAATCTGTACAAGCTGGCAAATAACTCGGTGTTCGGCAAAACCATGGAAAACATCAGAAAACATCGGGTAGTGAAGTTGGTCAATTCTTGGAATGGACGATATGGAGCTAAAAATTTGATATCTAGTTTTAGATTTCATAGTCGTACAATTTTCGATCATGATTTGATGGCTATTGAACTGAAAAAAACTGAACTGATATTCAACAAACCTTTATATGTGGGAATGGTAGTCCTAGATCTTTCCAAATTATGCATGTACAATTTTCATTATGATCATATGATGACCAAATTAGGTCCCGAAAAATGTAAACTCATGTACATGGATACTGACAGTTTCATATATGAACTGAATTGTGATGATGCTTATGAAGAAGTGATAAAAGCTGATCTTGCAAAATTTGATACTTCAGATTATCCTGAGAATAACCGCTATAATATTCCTCGAGTAAATAAAAAAGTTCTGGGCATAATGAAAGACGAGGCAAAAGGTACAGTCATCACCCATTTTGTTGGATTGAGATCCAAAATGTACACTTATAAATTGGAAGTGACAGATGAAGATAGGAGAAATAAGAAAACATGTTTGAAGCTAAAGAAATTAAATAGGGATAGGATAGACTTTGAATTGAATGATATGGGTGTAATCAAAAAATCCAAAGGTATCAAACACAATGTGGTGAAGAACAAAATCACTTTTGAAGATTATGTGAATTGCTTGAAGGATTTTAAAAGCCAAACTGCAAAACAACGCTGTATACGTTCGTATGCTCACGATGTTTTCAGTATCGAACAAACAAAAATTAGCTTGAGTCCTCATGATGACAAACGGTATTTATTGCCTGGGATCATCGATACTCTTCCTTGGGGTCATTATAGTTTGAATGAAAATAATATTTCTGTTTTTCAGCCTAGCACATCCCTATAGTTAAAGGAATGAATAGTTTGAAGGAATTTTGTATCAAAGCAATTTGTGAAAAAATGCGGAGAGTCACAACTCTTATATTGTTCTCTCCTCTACCATGGACTTTAACAGAAGAGGTCATCAAAAGTTATAGCAAATATAAGTGGCTTCAAATTTTACAGGAATCATTAGAATATGATGATTTCAACCTCCTAGATTTCGAGTATGAATATGATATTTCACCAGAAATTAGGAGAGCTCTAATAGGTATTGATTGCTTGGAACCATTCACTCATAATGATTCTTATTGTGTTTGGGAAAGTTATTTCAAGATACACAATTATAACCTCATTTTATGTAAGCATTGCTTTTCATACTTTCGAGAACTTTTATCTGAAAAAAATAAAAATGTGATTGCGAGTCATGATCACTATCACCAATTTTTGTGGGCTCATCAGTTATCGCAAATTTATAGAAAAAAATCCTCTTGGTGTCATAATGGATTTCATACAGTCCTGTTCGATCTTAAAGAAAGATACGACTGTGATCATGACTTACACAGTAGTAATAAGAAAATGAGATTTTCAGATTAAAAAAAAAATCATATTCTCCATGTCTATCTTGTAATACATCTTCATGTATATGTAACATTGTGATAATAACAGAATAATATTTTCAAATTGAGAAATTGTACGATTGAAGAAATCATATTCTCCATGTATATCTTGAAATACATATTTATGTTTATATATATTTTTAATGAATATGTTCAAATATATTTCAATAAAGAAAACAATGTATTTATTTTTTTCATTATGATCATTCGAAAATATGATGCATGAATCTTTTGTATTCGAAACGTGTATGAAAATACGTCAAATGTTTGAGACGTGTGTCGAACGTTACTTCCAAAAATAATTGAAACGAAAGGATATTCATCCATTTCCTTTATTTAAGATTAAAATATTTCAGAACATTGCTTTTATGGAAAAACAAATATTCTCTCAATGCATTACCTAATAAGCTACAATTGGACATCTCACAAAATGCATGAAGTACATCTAAACGACTATTTTCATCATCATGGAAACTAGATCTAATTAAATCTACAATATTATGAAAATAAGCACTAAAGTTCATGTCCTCCAGCATGGCCACCCGATGAATCACTACACCTCGATGAACTTCGAGGATTTGATTGGCATCCTTATCATCGATGTAGAAGTCGACACCAAATTTGCTCACCATTAGAAATTTCACTTCGCCGTACACCATCTGTGTAACTTTACAGTAATCACCACATGGAAACATGACAGCTTCACACTCTTGGCTGGTTGGTACATTGAAGAATTTTTCCAATTGTTGTTGCAGCAAATCAGTGAATACAGACCACTCCATCAATCCAAAAGATATTCTGTTTGATGCACATGTTAGAATAATGGCTGGACTAAATGATCTGGCTGGGCTTAAACCAACCCCGATATTGAAACAACCTGACGAGAATGATGTGTGGAGTAGGTAATACATCTCTTCTTTGGTTGCATTCTCGAACATTTCCAACAGCTCGTCCAGTTCTCCATCAGATTCTTCTGTACTGAATGATGCTGTTGGTGGTGGCGGTGGTGTCATCTCGACGTCACTTACATCTAACATACTAGCGTAACCACTATCTTGACTTGACATAGCTGAATACAAACTTGACTGAGACTGAAATCAAATTCATGCAGATATTTATATCCCCCTCCTACTCTCGCAGACTTATCCGAACTTGAACTGTGATTCTGTTCTTGATGATGCAGATGAAAAGGCCCCCATGACTGCAGAATTTTGTGCGTGTTTTCCATAAGATTCTATACCAAATCGACGTCTTCTATCCAACTATTATGTTTTTTGTCGAGTCCTAACCACTTGACGTACATTTTCTTTCCCTTTCTTCTCAATACTTTTTCTATGAGGTAAATGTCAGGATTTTTGATTTTCTGCAATTCCTCCTCATAGAAAGCACCGCTGATTGGCTGACCATGCATGTCTTCGAGTAAGTATGTTACAGGATTGGTTATTTTAACTTTAATGATTTTGAATAACTCTGTCGTCCAATTTGGCGTGTACCCTTTTTCGAAAATATGTTTAGACTTGGATATCCGCACGATATCACCAACTTTGAGCTTACGTGGACCAGCAATTTTCAAATGACTATATCTCTGACGTAAAATCTCTTTCTCGTTAGACTTGTTCACTTCAGAAGGTTTCAATCTAGTCCTACTGTGCTTGGTGTCATTATATTGTTTGGTAATTTTTGGCAATACATCAATCCATCTGTATTTTCCATTCAGACTGAAATACTTGTAGAGTTTATTTTTAAGTGTTCTTATCACCCGTTCAGCAATGGCAGCCTTTTTCACAGTGAATGTATTATAGTGGTTTATATTATATTTTTTCATCAAGGTCTGGAATTTAATATTGAAAAATTCTGTTCCTTGATCTGATTGCAGATTTTTTGGTATACGATTAGCTTGGTGCAGTATATCCGCAAAAGATTTAGTGATCTCTTCACCCGTCTTAGTTTTGAGTGGGCGTGTCCATAGGTATTTAGAAAAGCAGTCGATGACTACTAAAATCATTTTGAAACCTTTATTTTGGTGTGCATATGGTCTCATTTCAGCCAAGTCAATTTGCCATAAATCATCTAAGCCCTTGATGATGGTTCGTCGTCTAGGGTAAGTTTTGCGGGCTGATGCATGAAGCTCATCAACGAGTTGAATCTTGTCTGTTGAAGCCATACTATCAATTTTTACTATTGAGTCTATTTATTGATCCTTCGATATTTTTCAAGGCATTGATCATTTGATTTTGTAGTACATCGATGCGGTTTGTGGTACTGTTTGCGTGACTACTGATTCTTTCATCAAGTTTCGTATTGAGCTTATCAATTTCAACTTTACTCACTTTTCCATCGAGTACCCCTCGCACTTTTTTGGTATAATTATCAATGGCCAACTTGAAATCAAATTTGATTTGTGAAATCACATCTACATACTTTTTTGTTGACATATGTTCACTGGCCGTCGGAGGGTTCCTCGAAATGAATTCTTCAAATTTATCTATTTTGTTGTCAATCAAATTCAATGCATCAGTTGAATTCTTTATCATAATATCATGTGATACAAATTGTTTTTTCAAATGAGTCAATTCAATTCTGTTATTGCTACCTTCATGTGGAGCATATCTGTGTCCGAACTTGTTCAGACTCATTGTTCAAATGACTCATCATTATCAGTGTTATTAATATATATAGCCAGCTTCCCGTAGTTCATTGATTATGGAAACTATTTCATTATCGAGGGAGGTGTTTCCAGCTGCCTTGGAAGCTATCAACAGCTTCAGACGATCAACGAGTTCATTTGGATCATCCCAATAAATATACTCCACCGGTTTCTCATTGTACGTTAATTTCAAACCATTACCAGTCGTTGAACGCCTTTTCGCAACTCTATTATGAGTGGTTTTATGATTTCTGTGTATTTCCATCTCGTAGAACCTTTAAGTCTTCCATCTTTATTGATATAGCGATCACTCAATTTCAATAGCTCCTTGTAAGCTTGCACATCTTCTTCCGTAGAATCATCATAGAAGATGAGCTTATACAGTCCTGGAGTTCCTCGTATCTGTTTACCACCAATCTTAATGAAGCCAGTCCTTTTATCAAAGTCAATTTCTTGTGTTCCTAGATGCCATTTCGATGTTTGAGGATCATATGTTGGTCCATACATTGTATCTATTTTTTCACTATATGACCAATGATCTTTGATATATGGATGTGACATGACTGGATATTGATCTAGATATTCATCCATAACATTATCAGAAATATTTTGTTCAGGTATATTTTCGTGAAATACTTCATCATCATCATCTCGTCCACTCGTGTTCGCACTTATTCTGCCTACTTCTTTCATTGGGAGAAATTGTGTTTGTTCATGTCTTCCTCTTTTCTTCTACCTCTTCTTCTTCCTTAAGTTCAGGTGATTCTTCTTTCTTTATGCTTTTCAATGAATTAGTGATCTTCGAGGATTTGACAATCTCATGTAGTGGCTCCGAAATGGGTTTGAACATTCTGATGAGCGATTCATCTTTTTCCGATCTACCCAGTTTCAATGCCAAGTACTTTTTCCTAATGGAACGGGTGAGCTCTGCAATTTTGCGTTTGCGTGCAGCTATTTGATCGTCTATGTTCAAATCAGTGGGGGACGCAGCACGTTTAATCAGTTTGCTGCGCTTTTTGTGTGTGCCAACACGACTTGATGACATCATGATGGGAAATGATGTGATGATGATAGATACTTATATTTTTATATATTTATCAAACCCTTGACGATATCTACCATCATTCATATCGAAATCTTTGACGATCACAAAAGTACCATATGCAACATTCCAACATTTCGAACACAGACGTTTAAAGTCTTCGAAACTCAAGTCTGGAGATACGTGTTCATCAAATACGTGCTTCAAATTGATTTCATCTTGTTTGAATAATACAATCAGGTTACAGTTGTCTCGTATGAGCTGTTTAGGTATTTTTGAGTAGGTCTGACAAAGGTAGGCAGCATCATTATCTTTGTGTCTACACATTGAGAAATATTCCCGGATTTTCTGTTGGGAATCACACGCTACATCATCGAATAGGAATATAGAGTTGGGTTTTGCATCTGATGGACTTATAATCTCATCATTATCCTTGAATGGGAAGTAGCCAACCTCTTTCACTCCATTCAATACCTCTTGGAGTAGTTGATATTTCGGTTGATACAATGACTTGGAGTACACGTAAACATTTTCAAATTTCGCACCATTTGGATTGAAAATTAGTGACAACATGACGTTCGTCTTACCACAACCACTCGGCCTACATACTATTGCCCGAAATGAATTGGGTAATAATTTACCATGTTTACCAAGGGGCGTTGATGATGTGTGAAAATCTAAATTTTCAATAGGTAACGACTGTTCTTGTTGAATGACCTTCATCTTGTGACATGATTGACGTTTATGTTAGCCTATAAATATAGGTGTAACAGTTCCACTTTATCAGTTTCGATGTCTTCGTACAAGGGAGAAGGTGTTTTGAATTCCCTGATAAACAAATTACCTTTTGAGCTCCATTTACCTGGAGGCTATCAGTATTGTGGGCGTAAGTCGGATTACTATAGACGATGTGAACGATAACCAACATTTCATTTATTTTACAGCTGGAACTAAACTACAAAAACGATTGGCTCGTGGAGATCCTGGCATTAATCCTCTAGACGCTGCATGCAAACAACACGACATTGCATACTCGCAGCACAAGTCTCTGGAAGATCGTCACAAAGCCGATTCAGTATTGGAAGACGCTGCTTGGCAACGAGTGAAATCAGCAGACGCCAAGTTTGGTGAGCGTGCTGCAGCCTTATTAGTTACTTCCGGAATGAAAGCGAAACGTCAGCTTGGTATGGGATGCTCATTCCAAAGACACATTGTGGGTAAAATTGGAAAATCTTTGAAGAAGAATCCCCCGACCAATCTGAAGAAGACTGCTTCGATTGCTCTGAAAGCTGCTAGACTTGTCATCAAGCAAGCTGTCGGAAAAAAGAAAATTAGAATACCACGCATCATACCTTTCGATGCGAAATCTGGAGGTATTCTACCACTATTACCAATTTTTGCAGCCCTTGGTGCTCTCGGTAGCATTGCAGGGGGAAGTGGTGCGATAGCGAAGACAATTATCGATGCAAAGAATGCGAAAAAGAAATTAGAAGAAGATCATCGACACAATAAAGCCATGGAAGCTATTGGTAAAGGACTGTACTTGCGTAAAAACGCCAAAGGAGGCTTTGGTTTATATTTAAAAAAACAAAAAAACTCCCAATGAAGCTACCCAATAGACCGTTGTACGATACCGAGTTGTTAGAGTATGTGAAATGCTTGAAGATACCATA
The DNA here is from genome assembly GCA_029955515.1 of Chrysomela aeneicollis. Lineage (NCBI taxonomy): Eukaryota > Metazoa > Arthropoda > Insecta > Coleoptera > Chrysomelidae > Chrysomela > Chrysomela aeneicollis. Next base: position 1,232,407 of record JARUHQ010000031.1, on the reverse strand, counting down.
TTTTCGAGGTGTTTTCATGCGAGACAATTTGCCAAGCAGTGGTCCTCGTCAACGTGAAACTGCAATTCTAAATTTAGATGTGTCGAAGAATCAAGGCACTCATTGGGTAGCTTATAGAAAGATAAATGATGTCGTTGAATATTTTGATTCATTTGGGTGTCTGAAACCACCGAAAGAACTTGTCCGATATCTAGGTAAAATCAAACTATACTACAATAACGACCAGTTTCAAAACTATAATCAGTTCAACTGTGGACATCTCTGCTTGAAGTTTTTGTACAATAATGGAAGCCGTTTTAGCATTCCTACATAGTGAGAAGAGGTTGCAAGACTTTTCCGAAGATGAATTGAAAGAATTTCCAATCAAATATTTGATACAACATGCTAGACCATGGGAGCTGTTGAATGTTTGGCATAAATTACCAAACGATTATCAGTGTAATTTCGATTTGAGAATTCGTCTACCATGTTCATTATAATAGGCCAGATGCTCAAACACATGTGGATGGCCCTGTCAGTTCACAGTACGATTGTCACTGTTGTAATTATTTTTTGAAATGTAGAGGGGTCGTAATCTATTAATAAATAATATGAGGTTACATCGATGATGGTTTTATTATAAATATTCCTGTACCACTGGTAATGCCATCAGTCATGTCTCAGCTGCTCACGCTGACTAGTACTACCAACGAGTTCTCTTTCACCCCTTCCACACCGATCATACTACATCTTAGGAAAAGTTATCACATAGCTGTACTAGGCTTTCACACATACCATTCCATACCAAACATCGACGGTGAAAAATTTTACTACTACGAAAATAATAATCGTTCAATATTGAAGGAAATCAAGCTGCCAACAGGTTGTTATGAGATTGAGAACATTGAAAGTTATATTCAAGAGCATTTGAATAATACAGATTTCTCATTGAAACCAAACAATAACACCTTAGAGTGTGAAATCTATAGTCGATTGCACGCCATCAGTTTCGAAAACGATAATAGTTTTGGAGAATTATTAGGATTTTCGAAAAGGATCTTGGAGCCTGGTATAGTGCACTCTTCAGATCGACCAGTGAATATTCTCAAAGTATCCAGCTTACATTTCGATTGCAACATTACCGAAGGAGCCTTCTACGGGAACAGACCGGCCCATACTATATTGAGCTTTCCCATTACAGTCGATCCTGGATACGCAATCAACGAACGTCCCAATACCCCCATCTATTTACCTGTGAGAAGTAACTTGACAGAGATCACCAACATCAGTGTTAGAGTATTGGATCAAGATCTCGGACCTGTGAATTTTCGAGGAGAGAAAAGTACTTTGCACTTGGACTTGAAAGAACGTTGAATGGGTTTGGTAATTTAGCATAAAAGGGTGCCACCCACCTCAAACCTATCAGTATCATCGAGTTCTTCTAAGCGACGTGACCAGCTCTCCCCAAAAAATATAATTTTTCTCCGATCTGTTGGATTAAAAGTTAGAGATGGTAAAACGCAAGTACGTTCATTCTGAGCAATCACCGACAACATCTGCAGCATCGTTCAATCAAATAAGGATGAACCCAATTTTCGATATTTACCGTCGACCTCAATATGATGAAACTATCCGGAAGGAAGAGTATCGATCCTACATCCCGTACGTGAAATCATTCGATAACAATGATATGGTGGAGATTAATGTGAATCAAGCAGATGCATTTTTCGCAATGCATGAATCTTTGTTGGAAATCAAAGGAAAATTAGATATTGACGGAGCTGGTAACGTGTCATTGGCTCCCAATTGTGGAGCGTTTCTTTTCGATTCGTGCACTTATGTGCAAAGTGCCAGAGAGATAGAAGTGATTAGAGATCCTGGAATTATTAGTACTGTACGAGGATTCCTCTGCTGTAAACCTGAGGACTCTAAACATTTGGCGACGGCTGGATGGACGTAGCCCGAAAAACCGTTCCTGAATGCTGTGGATAAGTCGTTCAGTTTGTTGATACCTCTCAAGCACATTTTCAACGTATTCAATGACTACACTTCAATTGTCTACGGAAGACAAACAATTCGTCTAGTTCGAGCACGTGACGATAAAGATAGCGTAATTGTCAAGGAACTTACCAATGCTGGTGTAACGACTGCTACGAAAGTCAAAGTTTTGATAGATAGTATGATACTGAAGGTCAAGCATATATTTCCCAACGATGAAATCAAACTACAATTGATGCAACCTATCAAGAACGATATACCAATAATGATTCCATTCAGAAAATGGAGTCTCAGCGAATTACCTGCGCTCACAAAAAGTGCAAAGAATGAAATTTGGGCAGTTAAAACCAGCGCCGCAGTGGAACGCCCACGTTACGTCATCGTTTGTTTCCAAAAGAATATACGCAATAAACTCGACAGTGATGTCACCACCTTTGATAACATTAACATATCTAGCATCAGACTATCATTGAATGGAGAATATTGGCCAAACGAAAGGATGCAGTTGGATTTCGATAGAAACGATTATGTCACTGCTTACTACAACTATACCAGTTTCTACTCGAGCTATACACATTCCACACAAGTTCATCCAATTTTGGACTACTCAGCATTCAAAGATCATACATTATTCGTGATTGATTGCTCGTTGCTCGAAGCAGGAAGATAGCATGAAATCATCGACAGTGGATATTAAGCTGGAGATTGAGTCTACTAAAGGATTTCCTGCTGATACTAAGGCCTATTGCATCATCGTGCACGATTGTCTGCTAGAGTACTTCCCTCTGACGGAGGTTGTGAAAAGTATAATATAAGTGGCCGAGTACCGTTCGTGCTCGCCATTTCACCGTTGACCATCATGAGAATCGCATTCGTTGACATTCAAGGTTTCACGCTCGATGGCGTCTTCCATCCAAAAGAATTGACTATTCAGATTGGTCGTCAAAGATCCAACTTTTTGTTCAAGCCTCCTACACCTTATACTGATGTGAGCGGAAAAGATAAAAAAACTACACAATACTTGGAAAAATATGTTCATGGAATATCATATCATTCTGGAGATATTGACTATAGTGAAATGAATGCCATTTTGGAGAAATATCTACTACATTCAGTTGAGTGCATTTATGTTAGAGGAAATCAGAAGGCTGACTTTTTGAAAACAAAGTGTGCTGAGCTTGCAGTGTATCCAACCATTTACGATGTGACGCTGTATGATGACTCATCGTTGACTACGGAAAACTTCCAGCCCACCATTACGTATTGTCCTAACCACGCCAATGGAAAATTCATGTGCACCCAACGAAATGTTGATCAATTACACCAATGGTTTACATATGTTGTATTACCCAAGTAGAAAAATATTGTGAATTTTTGTTTTTTCAATAAATATATTATTATTCTAATTATTGAGTTTTATTAAAACACCACGTATATCTGTTTTATTGTTTATTTTCTCATGTACTACAAGATGATCTATACTTTTTCATAGTTTTAATGAAAAAATTAATTATTGAAATGATTATAGTTGCTAATATTAAATATAGTATTGAAAACATTTTATAAATTTCATTCTGTATGTTTGCATCTGTTGTCTTCTTGAAAGGTGTAGCTTGCCATTCTCTTTCCTCTTGAGTTCCATCTTCGAATAAGAATTTCATTTTGTAGAATGAGTTATTTTCTTCTGGTATCTCCTTGTAAAACACCGGTAGTTGTCCGTCATTCAAAACCTTATGTTTCATTATTGCCCATGATGATTGACTGCAGTTTTTTCTCGTATCATCGAAGCATATCTTTGGAATTCTGATATCAGTGGGTACGTTTTTATAGAATACATTATTCAAAACGGCTGTCAGAATGATTAGTGATAGTCGTGACATCTTCAGAGTTGTTATCTATATTTGATACAGGTACTTCTGGTGATGGTCTTCTGCTCTGGCAACTGAAAACTTTATCCCACAAACTCAGATTCTCCAAATGCTTCAATACTCTGTTTTTTTCTTCGTAGAAAGTTATATCTCTACTCAGCTGACGGACACGTTCACCGAATTCTTCTAGTTTCCTTCTGTACTCGTCTGGAGTCATTGTAATACTGATGATTAAATCACCATAGTTCATGTTTTTATAGCTTTGTTAATACGTCATTTGTGAATAATTTTTTCAATGCCCCTGTATATGTACTTGTATACACTTGCATTTTTCGAACACTCTACACAGATATCTATCAATGATATTTCTTCACAGCCTCAGAAACTATGATTGCTAACGCTGAAAATGTTCATGCGCCCCCGTATATATACCTATCTATCTATCTTATTTCACAGCGGTCAGCGAGCGCGATACAGTTACGCATCCCGGCCTTGACCCTACCTTCAGAGATATATATCGTCTAAAAGCTGAATAAGGAATCTCCTCATTGTTCATATAATTTTCTGCTTAGTTTTTATTCTATGTTTATAATCTCATTCTAGTAGTTTCCTATGAAAGCAAAATGATCCCATGTTATAATAATTATAAGCTTCCACTGAATAGAATACGTTTACCAACAAAACTAGACCGTGGACCGTTATTCATTCGATGGCAGAGCAGAATCTACGTCGGTTAACTTTTATTGTTTATCATTTCTGAAAGCATGTAGAAAATATGTATATTATTGAGTCGATTCTTGTTCATATACTTCTACAACCATAGACATGGATTTTGTATCGAAACTGAGACATAAGTGCTCATTTGTTGATCACAATGTACGCACTCCTATCAATAACATCAATGCAAATACTTGTGGGAACGGTGGCGTAGTGCACAAGATGCGCGATCCAAAAACGACAGGTCCACGGTTCTATTCCCAGTCTGATTATACTTTTTTCAATTAATCAAATTCAGCAAGCGCTGACGTTGATTACGTCATTTTCCATCATATTCGAGTTCCGACATTATCTGTGTCTGACACATCAAATCACGTGCCATCTCCCTCTAGTACTCTCTCTCTCTAACGCATCATATTTGATACCTTCTCTCTCTAACACATGGATATCCCCATGTTCTCTCTCTAACACATGGTTTTTTCTATACCTATGGTACTAGCCCTGTTGTTTAACTACTTTCAAACGTCTGGCATCAATGCCTCATTTTTTCAAACGTCTGGCAACAGTGTCAGTCGCTTTGTCGTCTCTCATCTTTGTAACGTCACGCGAAATATTGTATCATGTTGAATCATCAATGGAATGCAGCGAACCTGACCTTGAATGCAATTATGTCTATTAATACACTGATGTTTAATGAATGAATAAGCCATTGTTCCTTTCCCTGCTTTATGGATCCGCTCGAATACATCACGCTGTTGCATCATGGCGTGATATGTTGAGTCATCATTGGAATGCAGCGAACCTGACCTTGAATGCGATTATCTCTATTCAAACACTGATGTTTAATGAATTGATAAGCCATTGTTCGTTTCCCTGCTCCCCGCTTGCCGAGGTTGCTACGTTCCACAAAGCACAAATAACCGCATCGGTTTATTTTTAGAAATATAAATTGATATGTCCCGCAGTGGCCGCGTGGACGAAGCGTTTGGAAACTATACACCGTATTGGTGCGAGTTCGAATCTCGATTGTACTGGCTTTTTTTTAATTGGAATATGACGTCATGTGTTCAGATCGAGGAGCACTAAGGGTCCAAGGCAGCGTAAAAGGCGTAAGGGGGTAGTGTGAGTGGGGTGTGGTCTGCAAGATGTCTTCAAATCGAAGATGTCTTCAGATTGAAGATGTCTTCAGATTGAAGATGTCTTTAGTTCCGATTCTCGCCACCAGATGGCGTTGTTGTGGTGGCGCTGGTGTCGCTGCGTTACATTGTCGCTGACGGAGGTCGCTTTACGGGTCAAAGTGAGCTGGTGGCGGCTTAGCTTATCTACTACCAACTGCGTGATAGACTTTATACTTTCATCAATATCCCTCTTTTCAGAATCATGCACATAGTCACTAACAACATACTGAACTCCAGCACGATCTTGATCCTTTTTAAGTTCCCTACGAAGAAATTTCCTTTTCAGATCTATATCCACCCTAGCAGTGTTCACTCCACGAATAGATAATTCATAATTCAACTCCTGTACTCTCAGATGACGAGGGTCTATGTTATAATTAACCTCCATATTTTTTTTTTATATTTTTTTATATAACAAGGAGAAATTATCCACACTATATATAAAGTATAGATTTCTGATGGTTCCGTATCAAATATATATATATATAGGGGAATGATTTGTTAAAATGTTCTGACCAATTTTATTAAGTGCGAAATAGTGGGACAACCTGTATATGCATCAGCACTGAGATGTCGGAATCTACTCTCAATAAAAAATAACAGTGCAAAAAGTACCACAAAGTTTGAATACCTATCAATGACCAGCCTAAAACATTCAATTTCACTTTTTGTCTCAATATAACTGAAATCGTTAAAATCGTTTTAATCATGAACGCGCTGCTACGGGAATAAAAAACATTTATCTTATTTGAAAGGAACTTGGGAGGGTAGTTTTTTGGGAAAATAGCTTACTATTGTGCTCCGTTAACAATATTTTCACGAATATTTCAAAAATTAAACTCGAGCCCCATAAGTTGAGGCGCCAAAAATTTGTGTGACGTAACAAAAATTACTTCAATGAAGAGAAGGGAAAATTCGTGGATTCGAGTTCGAGTCTTGACGTTGTCAATATTATGATTGTTATATTCGATATGTTTTTTTTTAGATATTATAAAATAAGCTGAGTGGGCGCCAGTCGACAAAATTTGCCGACGAGGAAGGGGGATCAAATAAGATAAATGGTAGTAAAATTTATAGAATAATGTGTATAATGAAGAAAATACTATTGGGTAGATATAACAACGAACCGGATTGTTATAAAGAAATGTAAAAAAATTATCATGCAAATCTTGGCGGTACGAAAATGGCTATATAAGTGTGCCGCGCAAACATAAATAAACTCGATACAATAGTGTCACATGCACTAGGGTGCAAGAACAAGTACCCCGTATCTGAATATATATAAATGACAAAAAAGTAATTTTCTACCAGACCTAGTAGCAAACATTGTTCAATCCACAGCTGTAGATTGCCTCACACTTCAATAACAAGAATACAATAATGATATCTGAGACAAAGTCTTAGTTACTTCCGACGATATAGGAGACACAAATAATGTATTATGGTATCTTCAATGGCACGAAAATCTTCGTTAACAGCATTTCCCAGGAGCGATAATATGGATGGTACTCACTCGCATTTCCGGAAAAGTATTTAATTGTTTATCTATCACTTACTGGCCTTCACAGACCTACAAACTATTTTTCAAGTCCTGGAAATTGCATGACTTTCCTGGTCACAAAAACTCGCAGGTACGGAGTGGCGGTATGGATCGGCTTACAAACGACAGCGGGTGGGACGTAATAATACTTGCGTAATGTTCAGGGCCGTAACAGATTATTGTTGTTCAGATACTGCCTCATTTTTCAGTCACGTTAGGTTGTAGGTATCGGTACCGTGACGTTCAACACGTGCCTAACCTCAGTGAATTTTCTTTTTGCCTAAAATGAAATTATTTGTTTGCACCTCGTTCGAAAAAAAAATAACGATGATTGAGGGCAGTCTGTTAATTTAAATTCAGAAAATAGTTTACATTAGATTTTATTAGGCTCTCCAGAAAATCAAAATAGCACTCTGTTGATGTGTTGTGTCTCACGGTAATCATTCTAGAATCTCGACCCCACTCCGTAGCTTCGAACGATTTCTCGCGCATCGAACATATTTAGTTGCATATTCATCAGGCGTAGTTTATTTCAGTCTCAATGATAAATATACCGGCTGTCCCAATTCGAGTGCCGTCGAAAATGGACTGTTACATTCGTTTGGCACCAACTTGTGGGCCAAGTTGAAAAACTCAACCGCGGATAAAGGCATTATTTCTTCTTCTTCTTCGCTATCGTTTTCTTCCAAAATTGACGGATCTATAGATTCGACAGATGATAAAGGAACTATATACTTTACTCCTAGCAATTGGAATGATATAACTACTCGATTCCCTAAAGAAAAAATAATTTCTAACCCACTGTTTTTGTTGATCATTTAATGAATTAATGGAAAATACCACAGTCTGCGTGTATTTATTAAAATGAGTCACTAAATTATCACGAATTTCTTCTCTAATCTGTTCATTTTTTGGAATATCATTTTTGATAGCGCGTTTCGACTCGAAAGTTCAGTTTTTATCGCTTCCAAAGACGGCATTTATGGAAAAAGAATTACTGATTATTGACGACCGATGCACAAAAATTATGTTCAATTGAAAATAGCAATACATGAAAAATAACATTGAGCATCAGAAACTTATTCACATTGAAATATTATAAAAAAAATACTATTGATATATATTGGAATGCCTAATTTTCACTGTTAAATACGAAAATAAACGTTGGCAGATACAGGTCGCTCACCCATGACGTCTTCTTCTGGCCTCGGTCTTCCGAAGATTCTGGATCGTGGTATCTGGACCACGCAGGACATCTCTCTCTTCTTTATAGGAAACAGCCTTTCTTCTACAAATTTCCTCTGGAATTGTCTTCTACTATTGAGTATGTTTTCGTCTCAATGTGTATCACCTAGTCCTTGGTTTTCACTGAACTTTTGTGATATTTAGTCTATGAAGTCACTATGTAGTCTATCTACGTTACTTCGCACTAAACTGATGTATCAATATTGATTCTGCTCTGGCTTCTCATAACCTCGTGAGTAGTGCACCTAGGCCGATATCATGACAAGATGGCCGCCATGGGACAATGACGTCATCCAAGATGGCCGCCATGGGGCAGCTGTCAATTGTCATGTCATCTGGCATGTCAAATGTCATCTGTCAAATGTCAACTGTCATGTCATCTGTCAACTGTCATATGTCAACTGTCATATGTCAACTGTCATATGTCTACTGTCAAGTGTTCCATGCCGCTGTATCAACTGTCAAGTGTCCCATAGACTACCCGACCAATCAGAAGCCGTCATAGCCCCACCCACTTTTTTGGCGCGAAATTCAAGTTGTTTTTGAGGTTATGTATTCTGCTTGCAACATGGGATAGGATATCGGCCCCTCTGGCCCCCTCTGGCCCCCTCTGGCCCCCTCAGGTGCCCCCTTGGCCCCCTTAGGCCTCCGCTGTACCCCCTTGGCCCTCAGGCCTCCGCTGTACCCCCTTAACCCCTTTAGGCCTCCGCTGTACCCCCTTAACCCCCACACGCCTTCGCTGTACCCCCTTGGCCCCCCTCAGGTCTTCGCTGTACCCCCTTAGCCCCCTTAGGTTTTTGCTATACCCCCTTGACCCCCCTCAAGACTGCGCCTCCTTAGCGCTCCGCATCCGGAAACATGACGTCATATTTTATTTAAAAAAAGCCTTCTATCGGCGGGATTTGAACTCCAGACCACCGGATTACGAGTCCGATGCGTTCCCACAGAGCTACGACCACTATATAATTTAATTGCAGTCAATGTCGATGCATCGTTATCGCACAGCGTGACGTAGTCGAGCAGATCCGTCCCAAAGATAAGAGAACGTAGCAACCTCGGCAAGCGGGGAGCAGGGAAACGAACAATGGCTTATTCATTCATTTAATATCAGTGTATTGATAGACATAATCGCATTCAAGGTCAGGTTCGCTGCATTCCATTGATGATTCAACATGATACAATATTTCGCGTGACGTTACAAAGATAAGAGACGACAAAGCGACTGACACTGTTGCCAGACGTTTGAAAAAATAAGGCATTGATGCCAGACGTTTGAAAATATCTGGAAATATACTATAATGCACCTACACCTTACACAAGTAGAATCCGAACCACCACGTGTGAATACCTTAAATTGATGGATAACGTTTGACGTATGACATGGTGTGGCTGCCTGAAGTTAGGCGTCTGACATTTGACGTATGACGTTAACATTTCAAAATGGCCCCCAACATCTCAAGGTTACCAAATGTTTAGTAATTTTCGTGTTATAAAGTGAATATACCTACATCTTACACAGGTAGAATCCGAACCACAGCATTTATATCGACGTGGCAGAATCCATGAACTCGTTAATATAAAGATGTCAATAACAAAATGATTAATTTTTTCTCCGAATTATCAAAAAATATTCACTTCCGGTTTATTAAAAATAGACATAGAGATGAACTAATGTTTTATTCGTGATCTAAATGACGTGTAGATTCCAAAAACAACAATTTCCGTTTTCACTTCCGGTTTCCATTTTTCCACTTAACATAGTAATGTGGATACTCTGAGAGGAGGATTTTTCACTGACATTCCAAATATATCATCTCACCTATGTACAAAGTCTCAAGGTTCAAGAGATGATTATCAAAATAGATCGAAATAATGAAATAAGCAATGGAATCAATACACAATCTTTCTGAGTGTTGCTTTCCTGGTCGATCCAGCTTCTCGACAAATTATCACAAAATATCCACTTCCGGTTCATTAAAAAGCAATATAGAGAAAAACTAATGGAATATTCGGGACCCCCATGACGTGTAGATTCCAATAACATCAACTTCCGGTTTCACTTCCGGTTTCCATTTCTCTACTCAACATAGTCATGTGGGTACTCTGAGAGAAGGATTTTTCACGGACATTCTGAATATATCATTTTACCTATGTACAAAGTCTCAAGGTTAAAGAGATATCAATTAAAATTTATCGAAATAATGAAAAAAATCTATGTAAACAATTCACAATCTCTTCGTGTAATGATTTTCTGGTCGATCCAGCTTTTCGACGGATTATCAAAAAATATTTACTTCCGGTTTGTTAAAAAGCGACATAGGGAAAAACTAATGTTTTATTCGTGATCCCTATCACGTGTAGACTTCAAAAACATCAACTTCCTGTTTCACTTCCGGTTTCCATTTTGTCAGTAAACAGGGTCATGTGGGTACTCATCGAATAGGATATTCCACGTACATTTCGAATATAATAACATACCTATATGCAAAGTCCCAAGGTTTGCAAGATATCAATCAAAATTGATTGAAATAATGAAAGAAGCAATTAAATCAACACAATCTCTTCGAGTTTTTTTTTAGCCGATCCAGCTTCTCGACGAATTATCACGATATATTCACTTCCGGTTCATTAAAAAGCGATATAGAGAAAAACTAATGGAATATTCGAGACCCCCATGACGTGTAGACTCCAAAAACAACAACTTCCGGTTTCCATTTTGTCAGTAAACAGGGTCATGTGGGTACTCATTGAAAAGGATATTTCACGTACATTCCGAATATATTAACTTACCTATATACAAAGTCCCAAGGTTTGCGAGATATAAATCAAAATTTATCGAAAAATTGAAAAAACAATAAAAACTTTTCACCATCTCTTTGAGTACTGCTTTTCTAACCGATCTATCTCATTGATGAAATATCGAAATATATCCTCTTCCAATTCGTAAAAAATAGAGATATAGGGAAAAAATGAGATGTTAGTGATCTCCATAACGTTCGGACATCAAAACAACAACTTCCGGTTTCACTTTCGGTTACAATTTTTTCAGTAAACAGAGCCATGTGGGTACTCTGAGAGAAGGATTTCTCACGGACATCCCGAATATATCAACTTACCTATATAAAAGAACTCAAGGTTTGCGAGATATCGACGAAAATTGGTGAAATAATCGAAACAACACTGTTACACGCAAGAAAGTGCTATGAAGAGTCGATTTGAGTCCACGGTTAACTCATGTTTCTATCTTATTAATCAATATTCTAGTAGGGGACTATAATTTTTGTACAACTCATATCAGGGAATGCCATTTACACCATTATGAAAACCTAGTAGGTGAAATGATAAATAGGAAATCGATAATCAATTTTGGAGTAATCGATAACAAATGGAATATGATCGTAACTCTCGAGGTGAATGTTTCAAGGTCATAGAGTTAATAAAATTTTCAAAAGAAAAAAGCTCTGATCAAGGTATGTTTATGAATTCCAAGGCTATATAACTATTAAGATCATATTATATTGGAACCAGGTACTTCAATTATTGATCTTCTCAAAATATATGTCTCGAAACAGAAATAATTTTGTTTATTCAGGATTGCACTTTCAGCATCGGCAACACATGGAATATTATCGGAAATATCGAGGTGAATATTTCAAGGACTAAGAATTTTCGAAATTACAGAAACGGAGCTCTGATCAAGGTATGGTTATATATTCCAAGACTGTATAACTATTCAGATCAAATTATATTGAAGCCAGATACTTCAATCATTAATCACCTCAAAAAATATGTCTCGATAAAAATATACTTTTCTATAATTAGGATTGCACTTTCAGCAGAGAGAATATGTGTTAACGTCTGCAGAAATCAATGTTTTCATACACAATATTTTCGATATTTCCAACAATGGAACCAACAGGCTGATAAAATACAGGGATGTAAAAACTATCTAGTCTAGAAGAAATATAATGGGTGTATAAGAAATGACACTAAGTGTATTCAATAGGTGTACCTTTCGAAAAAATACAAATATACTGACTGGTACAGATACGTTTGAAAGGTAGAATTTGATAGTTGATGCTCAACGACTGGAACTTGAGAGCCTTGGTCACGTGAGGATGGATATGGTTATATTATGATCAGTAACAAAATGAATTCTATATTGATGAATTATTGAAAAAGTATTCTAATATAGGAGAGAACAAATAATACATTTATGATCCCCATGATGAAAAGAGCACAAACTTTCGGTTTTACTTCCGGTGTCATCATTATTCTAGTGAACAATGTTATATGGGTAATTCAGAAGAATGATTTTTAACGGAAATTTCAAAAAGTCAACTTGCATATATTCTGAGTCTTAAGGCTTGCGGGATATAAACAAATTGATATTAATTGATAAACATTCGATAACAATGACAAACGTAACGAATACAGCACACATATGTCTCGCAAATACAAAACACGCGCAGACGTCGCATTCTTATCAGAAAAGTGTCGAAAACGCTGAATGGCACGACGAAAAGTCACGCATGCGTCTTACATACATCATACTGACGTCATGTATCCGTCGAAAATCTATCAAACAACGCCATCTAAAAACTTTGAATACGATGATTTCCATAACAAAACGTCACGCATTCATCAAATGCGTCGAATATTCGTCGTACAAACGTCACACCTCGTCAAAAATCTATCAAACAGCGGGTGGAAACCCCATGAAAACGTACTGACATCGCAAATAAAAAATGGTAGCTGTTGAAGATTTGCATCTGGCATCTGACATTTGGTGTCCCAACATTTGACGTACTAAGATTCCCGTAGTTCACCAACATAAAGTTGTAGATATAAATATAATTAAAATTCAACCTTTCGTTCAGTCAAAAGTTAAAAAAAATTTAAGCGATAATGAGAATTTCAAAACATAGGACAATCATTAAAGAACGTCTGAAACGTTGAAAAAAAAACATGCCGCATACGTCGTGCATACGTCGAAAATCATAATATAACACATAATATAATACAACAGCATTCATTGAATAACATTGAATATTTCAAAAAAAACTTCACGCATTCGTCGTACATACATTGTACATACACCGCGCAGACGTCGTGCCTTCGTCGAAAATCTATCAAAGAACGTGTAAAAACCTTGAAATGATGAGAAGCATGACAAGACAGCATTCATTGAATAACATTGAATATTTCGAAAAAAAAACTTCACGCATTCGTCGTACATACATTGTACATACACCGCGCAGACGTCGTGCCTTCGTCGAAAATCTATCAAAGAACGTTTAAGAACTTTAAAACCAATTGATAGCATGACGAAACGTCAGGCTTGAGTCATACATACATTGCATCGACGTCGTGTCCTTGTCAAAAATCAATCAAACAACGTGTGAAAACGTTCAAAACGATTTATGAATCTAATAAACGTCACTCATTCATTGAAAAAACATCACGTATGCGTCGTACATTCGTCGAAAATGCGACGTACATACATCGTACAAACATCGCATAAGCCTTCTGAAGTACGACTTCCAGATGCAATTATTAAAATTGACAAAAAATTATACATCATTCATACAATTTCATACCTCAATCAAACTTAGATATCAAACATAAATAAATTCAAAAATCAATCAATGAAAAATTCAGTATGTTCGGATTATTTAAACGAGAAATTTCATATGACAGATTTATCATTACAATCGAACCACTAAGATCAAGCTCACGTGGAGATATCCCAATTCGACTGATAAAATTCAACGTGTGATATATCAATGAGAGTAACGTACTAGGTGTGACATTTCAACGACTGGGGCATACTGTGGGAGTGATATACCCCCGAACGACATTTGATGGGTGACATATCAACGTTAAAATGAGCTTCATGTAGTACTTCAACGGACTTTTTTATGAAAATTATAAATATCGACTACACGAAAATTGTAGGGATGTCATTGAAAAATTCAACGACAGACGACAAAGCGTACTAGAAGCAAGAGAGGCGAGTAATTGAAAGATTCGACGATAGGGTCGATAGGAGTGAGTGAGTCATAGACGAATGACCCGGTGTTGAAACCAGATTATTATGATACAGGGGGGTACAAAATTCTCAATGAATCATCACATGAAATATTCACTTCCGGATGGCGGAAGATCTACGTGTATTTGTATGAAGAGGACGTAAACAAAATTTCCACATACACATATGGGTGTGGTATCTGACCGAATAGCTATGTTTAAAACTTCAACTATAATTATTAACATCAGTTTTGAATTCCTTAAATTCGTTGATTTCCAAAATAGGACAGTATTTGACATAATACATCAAGACTATATTCATCTCATTATTGCTTCCAAATTCAAGCTGATCTATGTAATGAAATATGTATAATGCATCATTTTTTACCACCACTTTTACAATAATTCACCAACAGATGTCACCCTCAATGAAAAACCCATACACTTAGTTGAAAAGCCTCGATATCAATATAATGATGGATTCAGGAATGGTAGTAAATGGAATAATATCGAACCTAACGTCATACATGACGTAGAACCTGACATCATACGCGACGTCTGAGACGTGCGTTAGACGTTAGACTCAGGTTTTCGATCGAGTAAGCTTCATGAATGTGGAAGAGGATCGTTTGCTAGGTCACACTTTTCTTTTCAAGTTTTCAAGAAATTCGCAAATTCATTGAATGGATCAGGTGGTAACAATAATGATTTTATAAAAAATAGAAAAAAAATCCACTTTCATCTTTCAAATTTGGTAAATGTTATACATAATAATTCCTAGAGGAACAATAAAAACGAAGAATTATAGATTTTTATATTTATTTCTCACACATTATTCAAATCTCTCAATACATTCATTTTATGAAGGAACAAATATTCCCTGAGTGCATTACTTACTGAACTATCATTTGATATTTCACAAAATGAATACAGAGCTTCAAAATAATCATAATAACCAGCATCTTTATTGAAAATCGATTTAATCAAATTCAAAATATTATTATAAAATGTACAGAAGTTCATGTTTTCCAGCAAAACCACCCGATGACCCACTAGACTTCGATGGACTTGAAGGAGCTGCGTAGCATCCTCGACATCGATAAGGAACTCGACATCATGTTTTTTGACGAGTAGACATTTGATACCATCAAACACCAATTGTGATACTTTACAGAAATCTCCACATGGAAACGTAACTGGCTCATATTCATCTTGATGGGTTGGTAACTTCTCGTAGAAAAAATTGTCCGATGCTTGTTTCAGTAAATCAGTGAAAGTTTTCCATTCCGTTGTACAAAAAGATTGTTTATTTGGTTTGTATGGTTGTGATAAAATTATAGATGGTTTGAATTTTCTTGCTGGACTCAAACCCACTCCTACCTGGAAGGCTCTCAACTGGAATAATGTGTAGAGTACGTTAGATTCAGAGGTTGGGTTAGGTTAGGTCTCGAGACGTTAGACCCAGAGGTAAGGTTGAGTCGTAGACCTAACCTTACCTCACTAACTAACGTCTCGAGACCTAACCTAACCCAACCTCTGAATCTAACGTTTCGGGGGCCTCACCTAACCTCAGAGGTAAGGTTAGGTCGAGACCTAACCTAACCTCACCGAACGTCTCAGGACCGACCTAACCTAACCTGACCTAACGTTTCATGACCTAATCTAACCTAACCTCTGAAGTTGAGACCTAACCTAATCTGAAAAACCGTCTCAGGACCTAACCTAACCTAACATCTCACGTACGTTTCAGACTTCACGTACGCCGCCAGTGATCGAATGTCAGACGCCGATCAATAACTATCAAATGTTGGATGTTATACGTCAAACGTTAACTGTCAGATGTCAAACGCCAAACTCCAGCAGCCCTAGTACGCCTCTGTCATACGTCAAATATTATCCATCAATTCGGGGTTTTCACATGTGGTGGTTCGGATTTCACTTGGCGATGATGATGTCATGCTTATCCTCTGTATTTCATTAGATGAATCGACAATAAAAGAGATCTTTGATAAGTTCGCAGGTGGTCGTTGATGATATCATAAATCACGACCATAATTCAAAGATTGCGATGATGTTGATGTTATCTCCCTGAATCAGCATTTTTATTACATCTCATATCAGATATGCAACTTTGCATTCCTTAGGGCATCATGTGGGGAAATAAGCAACGCATTCATGAAATACCTTTGTTTTTCTGCTATTCTACTTGAATCAGCATTATTCTCATATTTGATATGTCAAGATTCATCTCGCAATATTGATTTCAACTCTATTGTTCTCGAATGTGGAGGGGAAGTATAGATGCATGAAATTGATCTCAGTCTGACAGTATCTTTACTTAGTCTGTCAACATCAAGTCAAGATAGTGGTTATGTGAGTGTGTCAGAAGACGAGTTTGATTCAAATTTCACCGAATCATCTTTCAATAGTGCGGAATATCATCAAGAATTAGATGAAGTGTTGGAGATGTACGAAAATGCAGCCCGAGCCGAGAAACATTACTTACTCTACACATTATTCCAGTTGAGAGCCTTCCAGGTAGGAGTGGGTTTGAGTCCAGCAAGAAAATTCAAACCATCTATAATTTTATCACAACCATACAAACCAAATAAACAATCTTTTTGTACAACGGAATGGAAAACTTTCACTGATTTACTGAAACAAGCATCGGACAATTTTTTCTACGAGAAGTTACCAACCCACCAAGATGAATATGAGCCAGTTACGTTTCCATGTGGAGATTTCTGTAAAGTATCACAATTGGTGTTTGATGGTATCAAATGTCTACTCGTCAAAAAACATGATGTCGAGTTCCTTATCGATGTCGAGGATGCTACGCAGCTCCTTCAAGTCCATCGAAGTCTAGTGGGTCATCGGGTGGTTTTGCTGGAAAACATGACCTTCTGTACATTTTATAATAATATTTTGAATTTGATTAAATCGATTTTCAATAAAGATGCTGGTTATTATAATTATTTTGAAGCTCTGTATTCATTTTGTGAAATATCAAATGATAGTTAAGTAAGTAATGCACTCAGGGAATATTTGTTCCTTCATAAAATGAATGTATTGAGAGATTTGAATAATGTGTGAGAAATAAATATAAAAATCTATAATTCTTCGTTTTTATTGTTCCTCTAGGAATTATTTTGTATAACATTTACCAAATTTGAAAGATGAAAGTGGATTTTTTTTCTATTTTTTATAAAATCATTATTGTTACCACCTGATCCATTCAATGAATTTGCGAATTTCTTGAAAACTTGAAAAGAAAAGTGTGACCTAGCAAACGATCCTCTTCCACATTCATGAAGCTTACTCGATCGAAAACCTGAGTCTAACGTCTTACGCACGTCTCAGACGTCGCGTATGATGTCAGGTTCTACGTCATGTATGACGTTAGGTTCGATATTATTCCATTTACTACCATTCCTGAATCCATCATTATATTGATATCGAGGCTTTTCAACTAAGTGTATGGGTTTTTCATTGAGGGTGACATCTGTTGGTAAAAGTGGTGGTAAAAAATGATGCAATATACATATTTCATTACATAGATCAGCTTGAATTTGGAAGCAATAATGAGATGAATATAGTCTTGATGTATTATGTCAAATACTGTCCTATTTTGGAATTTAACGAATTTAACGAATTCAAAACTGATGTTAATAATTATAGTTGAAGTTTCAAACATAGCTATTCGGTCAGATACCACACCCATATGTGTATGTGGAAATTTTGTTTACGTCCTCTTCATACAAATACACGTAGATCTTCCGCCATCCGGAAGTGAATATTTCATGTGATGATTCATTGAGAATTTTGTACCCCCCTGTATCATAATAATCTGGTTTCAACACCGGGTCATTCGTCTATGACTCACTCACTCCTATCGACCCTATCGTCGAATCTTTCAATTACTCGCCTCTTTTGCTTCTAGTACGCTTTGTCGTCTGTCGTTGAATTTTTCAATGACATCCCTACAATTTTCGTGTAGTCGATATTTATGTTATATCAAGATTCTCGCTGAAGTCATCATCTCACAGATCTCAGGTTACTGCTGAATCCAAGGTCAAGCAGTAACCAAAGCTGCACGAGGCTGCTTCCTGAGGATGCTACACGTGTCTGCTGATTCAGCAGACCGAGCCTACTTATTCTTGCGGCAACCCAGCCGAGACACACTTCATTGTCAATTATTAATCAAGTAACATTAATCAACCATTCTATATTGTAAACTTTTCAGTTAATTAATAAAATTGTTTTTAAAAAGTCGTTCGTGCTTCGAGTGATATAACAAATTGGCGCAGTCGGTAGGATTCCTTCACATCCACGGAACAAGGACAGCCTAACCGAGGGTGTTGGATCCTAATCCTTCAAAGGAAGAAAACCTGCAACTCCATCTCTACTCGAGAAATCAACTGTATCGACTTCAAGAAGCAACCAACTCGGAAGGACGGTCTCTTCAACAGCCGAAGAACACGCGCACGCTAACTTCGCTGGAGCAACGCTTGTGAAGCCGGATTTCATCATCCGAATGAAGATAATTTACTGGTGAGAACAAAATAGAATCATCTCGTTATTTTCAACAATTTTTCACAATTTCAATTTTTCATTTATAAAAGTTCTATTGTCAATTCCATACTCTCAAACCAATCATGACTGAAACTCCTCCACATACTCCACCAACTCCTCCCAACAATGATAATCAAGATGTCGAACCGTATAAATTAAGCGAAATTTTCTCTCTTATACCAGAATACGATGGCGATCAAATTTTCTTGTCAACATTTATGCATGCGTGTAATACTGCTTACCGCATGGCCGTACGTGACCAAAAGGTACTCACAACCCTCCATATAAAAAATAAATTAAGAGGCAAAGCCGCAGAACTAATAAGTTCTCGAAATCCTCAAACGTGGGACGAAATAAAACTTTTATTGAAACAATATTTTGGTGATAGTCGTGATTTAGCTTCCCTAATACAAGATCTTCAACGTATCCATCAGATGCCTGGAGAGTCACCACTAGTTTTTATTAATAGACTTCAAACACATAACGCGAAAATGCATGCCGCTATTCAGAAACAAGTGCTCACTCCTATGGAAAAACAATCGCAATCAAAATTAATAGAGTCTATGACTATGAACACCTTGCTCACTGGACTAGATCCAGAAATAGGACGCATTGTTAGATCAGGAAACCCGACTGATTTATATACGGCAACGCAAAGAGTAAAACGCGAACTTCAGTTAAATTATTTCCAGATTCAAAAGTTTCCTAGTTCAAGAAATAATCCAAATACGAATCAAAACCAAACTCGTAAAAATATGCCGCCACAAAAAGTTTGCAATTATTGTAAACGCCAAGGCCATACAATTAACGAATGCAGGCAACGTCAACAACAAAACACTGCTCAAAATTTCGGTCCTAGACCTCATTTCCAACCCAATTCACAACAAAATTTCCGACCAAATTTCCAATCTAATTTCCAATCAAATTCTCAACAAAATTTCAGACCTAATTTGCCTCAAAGACCACCGCAATGTCAAAATCATAATAATTCGCAATCAAGACCATCAATATTTAGGCCAAATCCAAATTTCAATCAACAAAGGCTTTCAGCTATTCAACCAAATCCAAATTACCAGAGACCTAACCCACAAAGAACCAATTGTGTGAATTACGACCACACAAACTACGAATATGATAATCATACAGCTAATTATCAAGAACCAGAAAGTTTTGAAGCAGATGGTTATACTGTTAACCATCAAGACTACCAAAACTATAGTTTCGACAATAATTATGAAAACCAATACCAAAATCAATTCGATGGAATGAATGATTACTATCCTGACCAAAATGATGGCCAAAACCAATACGATCAGGATTTTCAGTTGAACGCTACACCGAATGTCCCTCCTATCGAACAGAATTCAGATCCTATGATGAATCAAGTCACAACGCAAATTCAAACAATGAATTTGGAAGATTTCAACCCAAACCTGAACTTCCCAGAACACAAATTTTTGTAAATCCTTCATTTACAGTTAACTCGAAAAACCTTTATTACATCAAAGACGCAACGAATTAATTCAAAATTTTAATAGATACAGGTGCCGGACTCTCAATTTTCAAGCCCAAAACTTGCGAAAACTATTCTCGAAGATTTTCAGAAAATGTTGTGATTCAGGGTATAACTGATCAAAAAATATTGATTAACGAATCCGTATTGATTCCATTCACCGATGATGACCCCCATAAAGTATACGTACACAACATAGACATTGACTTTGACGGACTTTTAGGTTCCGATTTTCTTGAACACTACAAATGTATTGTTGATTTGAAAAATAAACAACTCATAACTAATTTCAAGACAGTACCACTTTTCAAAGTGAACGACTTGGAACCCGAAAACAGAATTTCACATCAGAATCACGAATTTGCAAACAAAATTTCACTTGAACCGCGAACCGAACAAATTGTTAAACTTGAATGCAATTTATGTAATACTGACGCTATACTAGTAGCTCAGGAAAAGCAAAAAGTTAGACTTCCAAATGCTCTGGTCGAAATCAATGAAAATGGCGAATTTTTTACTTCAGTATTGAACGCCAATCCGATGTCAATATCGATAGATTTCAATGATCTTCAGTTAGAACCGATTCAAAATTTCAGCCTCAACAATTTTAACGTTTCTGAGAAAAATATACCGTCAGACAGAACAAATGACATATTAAACCAATTACGTTTAGAACATTTGAACGAAGAAGAAGTGGAACTAGTTACCAACCTCTGTTTAGACTTCTCGGACATATTTTACCTAGAAGGTGACAATTTGACATTTACAAACGAAGTTAAGCACTCCATCGATACCAAAGATTCAAAACCCGTGTTCACCCGATCCTACAGATATCCACAAATCCACAAGAATGAAGTGAAGAACCAGATGTCTAAAATGCTCGAACAAGGCATCATACGTCCTTCGATTTCACCATGGTCATCCCCAGTTTGGGTAGTACCCAAAAAACTCGACGCTTCTGGTAAACAGAAGTGGCGTGTTGTTGTGGATTACAGAAAGTTAAACGAGCTTACTGTAGATGACAAGTACCCTCTTCCTATGATTTCGGATTTACTTGACCAACTTGGCAAATGCCAATACTTCACGACCCTTGATCTAGCTTCCGGGTTCCATCAGATCGAAATCGATCCGAAGGATATTTCAAAAACTGCTTTCACAGTGGAGAACGGTCACTATGAATTCGTTCGCATGCCTTTTGGATTAAAGAATGCCCCCTCCACTTTCCAGAGAGTGATGGACAACATTCTCCTCGGTATTCAGAACGAAAGATGTCTCGTGTACATGGACGACATCATAGTTTACTCCCCCACTATACACGACCATATTTCTCGACTCACTGAAGTGTTTAAACGTCTTCGAAATGCTAACCTAAAAATACAGCCAGATAAATGCGAATTCCTAAGAAAGGAAGTAGCATATCTTGGTCACTTGATCACCAGTGACGGAGTCAAACAGAATCCCTCAAAAGTTGACTGTATAATAAATTTCCCAGAACCGAAGAACCAAAAAGAAATCAAGTCATTTCTTGGTCTTGCCGGATACTACCGTAGATTCATTTCTAACTTTGCCAAAATTTCAAAATCTCTCACTAAATTGTTACAGAAAGATATTCCTTTTAATTTCGATTCAGATTGCAAAAATTCATTCGATAATCTAAAACAAACGCTCATTTCAACTCCGATACTCATCTACCCAAATTTTGATGACACTTTCCTGCTTACCACGGACGCTAGTGCATTCGCTATCGGCGCTGTACTATCACAAGGTCCCATTGGGAAAGACCTACCCATTGAATACGCCTCTCGCACCCTTTGCTCTGCAGAATCTAAGTACTCGACGATCGAGCGCGAGCTGCTTGCAATTGTGTGGGCTGTCAAACATTTTCGGCCCTACCTATTTGGTCGAAAGTTCAAATTAATAACCGATCATCGTCCTCTAACATGGTTATTCTCGATCAAAGATCCTGGCAGTCGTTTAGCTAGATGGCGCCTCAAACTCGAGGAATACGACTATGAAGTCATATACAAACCAGGAAAAATCAAAAAAAAACGCTGACGCTCTATCTCGCATAAAAATTAACCACATCCAAGAATGTGTCTCTTTTCATTCAAAAACTTTATGTCTGCCTTCAAACGAAGAACACTCCGACATCGAAATAATCGAAGATCCTATCGAGAAACCCCTTCCTGAAATACCCGAAATTCCAAAACTAAATGAAGAATCTTTGAACGAAACCGAAATAACAATCGAGAAAATACAAGACGAATTTAACACATTTACAGATCTTTATAGGACAAAATCCCTGTGAAGTCGAAGAATCGGGATAGGTAGATTATAGGCACTTCATATAGTAGGTGGTTATTTATTCACCATAAGCAAATACATTTAGGTATGAACGATGTTTCTACATCGAGCGAAGTTTTTATAATTGATTCCCCATAGATGATATAGCTGACTAAACATTATCATATTATAATCAATATACTAGGTGTATAGCTGATGTATAGCACACCTCCCTATCCGAGAGAATGACCTCCATTCTGCAGTAATGGAGGGCATTCAATTTAAATACTCAAAATATAAAGTAAAATATAAAATACACTACATACATAAGATATATAAACTGAAATGTCTCCTATACCCATTGGCACTATTCAAGTATGAAATATAATGAATATAACAGAAATTACTAATTTAATGGTTAAAATATTTCTGAAATCGATTTCGGGATAATAATAAAATATTTCTATATCCTAGTCTAATAATATGGAATATCAGTAGATGATATACATTAGAACATAAATAAATTTTAATCAAAATCACTGCTTATGAACTAAAGTGTCGCACACGATTCTTGTGTACTGTCATTGATCTGCCTTTGTTATTTTTTATAACACAATTAGGACCATCAATAGATATGACTGAGTATGGTCCATCATACCACGGATCTAGTTTATGACGATTTTCATTGGTAATCAAGACATGATCACCAGGTTTCAAATAAATAGGTGTTGAGTTTTCGTCATAACGATCTTTACGCTGACTTTTAGCCTTAACTAGGTATTCCCTTGCCCTTTTATGAGCTATTTGAAGTCTATACCGGACTTCTTGATCATATGAATCTACATTATAAAGAGGATCGACAATGGAATCTGTCAACATTTCCGGTAATATAGCCTTCTTCGCAAAGACAAGTTCGAAGGGCGTGTAATCATGATATGAACTGGGGGTCGTGTTATAGCAAAATGTATAATATTTCAACCAATCTTCCCAATCACTGTGTGTTTTGTTGATATACATACGCAAATACTCATTCAAAACTCTATGATTTCGCTCACAACCACCTATAGTTTGGCTGTGGTAAGCTGTTGCTATTTTGTGGTTTATATTCAAAAGATTTGCAATATTTTCGAAAACCTGATTTTTATATTCCGTTCCCATATCAGTCCTAACTTCTTTCATAGAACCATAAATAAGAATGAAATTTTCGAAAATTGCTTTGGCTACGGTTTTTGCTTCTTTATTCGGTATTGGCGCTATGATTAAATATTTTGTCAACTCACACTGAAGAGTTATGGCATAAACATTATCGTTTGAAGTTTTGGGAAAAGGTCCTATGGTATCAATACACACAATATCGAAAGCGCTTTGCGGTGTGGGCGTTATTACCATAGGCTCAATTTTTCTCACTTTAATTTTGTTTAATTGGCATTTTCTGCATTGTTTTACATAGTTTGCAACATCTCGTGCCATGTTTTTCCATTTATATGAAGACTTCAACTTTTTCAATAGTCGTTTTTGTCCACAATGTCCACCTGTGATAGGATCATCGTGATATATTTCGATTATTTTCAATTTCTCGTCTTTATTCGTTATTATTGTGGGTACCCTGCACAATAATATTGTCAAATTTTTTAAAAGTTCTTGGCCTCTCTGCTTTAATTCATATATAGTGCACTTTGTGAATATATTATCATTCACATATAATTTTAACTTTTTGAAACCGGTGTCATCAGCTAACGTTTCTAGCTGAGGTAATATTTGCGCTAGAGCAATATCACCATTAATGACCGGGATCAGTTTCTGGGCGCTCAGTTTTCCATTTTGCTTTATCATTATTCTAAGGAATAATGGTGTTATTTCAAATTTCAGAGTTGCTAACTTCATGTTTCGAAAGTTATTCAACTCTTCGTATACACGAGGTTCAATAACTTCTGGCTTTGTCAAAGGTTTATTTGAAATTGTATGGTTTTTCAGCTTTGAGCGTGTAATTGCTAGAATTTGGGAAGCACTTTGATGAATTTTCTGTAATTCACTCGTATCAATACGAGATAGGGCGTCGGCTCCTACATTTTCCTTTCCCTTAATATACTCAATTTCGAAATCAAATTCCTCTAGATCTAATCTCATTCTAGTTAATTTAGAAGATGGATCCTTCATTGAAAATAAATAAACGAGTGGCCTGTGATCACATTTGACTAAGAATTTTTGACCATATATGTATGGTTTGAAGTAATTTATCGCCCAATGAATTGCTGCTAATTCTTTCTCAATGGTGGCTTTATTAGCTTCTCCTTTAGAAAATGTTCGTGAAGCGTAACAGATTGGTAAATCTTGTCCATCAAAATTTTGGCTCAATATTGCACCACATGCTACATTTGCAGCATCCGTTGTGATAGTGAATTGCTTTGTAAAATCTGGATATTGCAAAATTTGTGGGCTTAACAACGATTCTTTCAGTTTTTCAAAAGCGTTTTGACATTCCTGAGACCAAACAAAATCTGTCCCTTTTCTTGTTAATTTATTCAATGGATAAGTAAGTATTGCAAAATGAGGAATAAATCGTCGATAATAGTTACAAAATGCCACAAATCGTTTGACTGCATCTCCATTTTCAGGAACTGGGTAATTACTTATAGCACTGTACTTTGAATCGTCAGGTAAAATTCCTCTATCAGTAATTTTATGACCTAAAAATGTCTTCTCTTTTAAAGAATTGACATTTTTCTGGATTTAGTTTCAGATTGTGTTTTCTACACGTTTCAAATACATCTCTAATATTCGATAAATGGTGACTTTTAGAGCATCCGATTACGATCAAATCGTCCATATATAGGAATGCTTTTTCGGGTGTTATACCAGAAAACGCAATGGACATCATTCTTTGGAAGCTATTTGGGCATACCGAAAGTCCAAAAGGTAATCTTGTGAATCTGAATGATCCAGCGTCTACACTAAATGAGGTAAAATCACGAGATGCTTCATCCAAAGGAATCTGATGGAACCCTGAGATCAAATCTATAACCGAAAACCATTTGGCTCTGCCAAGTTGGTCTAAAATATCATCTATTCGAGGAAGTGGAAATTTATCGCCAATAAGTTTTTTATTAAGATGCCGAAAATCTATAACTAAACGCCATTTTTTTTCACCATCTGTAGATTTTTTAGGTACTAATAAAACTGGACTATTAAATTCCGATACTGAAGGCTCTATTATTCCATTTTGTAACATTTTATCAACTTGCTGATTTATTTCCTCCTTTTGCATTTTTGGTGTTCTGTAGTTTTTCACGTAAACAGGTCTATTATCTATTAAATTTAGTTTTTGTTTATAAAAATTATTCGTTGTTAGCAAATCTGTTTTTAGAGCAAAAATATCTGAGAAGTCGTCACATAATTGCAATACATCTTTCTCCACAAATTCTGGAAAATCATTTTTCAGCTGCTTCATCAGATTTGAATGTCTATCACTAATGTCTGGTTCTATGTTATAAATATTGAAGTCGGCAAGGTCGACAGTTTGCAAATGAACATTTTTCAAGGTAACACTTTCGAATGTTGTGTTTATTATCCTGACTAAGGGATTCTTTCTGGAAACAATTGTTCGAGCAACAAATACTCCGTTTACTAATTGTTGATTCATAACAAGAGCGTCTTTATCTATATCCAGTTTCACTTTTCTGATGACTTCGCATCGCGGCGGTAAATTGAAAACATAGTCGTCTGAACTATTTTTTATTGGAATTGGTATTTGATTTTTACATCCTAATTTTAAACTCATTGTCCAATTTCCATAGTCTAATTTACATTTATATTTGGCAATGAAATCACGGCCTAAAATTCCATCTGCCGGTATTGGAAAATGTTCCTCGACTACTTGAAACTCGTGGATTATCTCGAATTTGCCGATGAAAATTTTTGTTCTCGTTGAACCAATTGAAGTTGCATGTCCCTCTGTAATTCCTTTGATATTACATGTGTTAAAAATATTTATTAATTGATTACTATGTATTTTAGTTCTTTTGAAAATTGATATATCAGCTCCCGTATCTACCAGAAATGTATTTTGAGAAGATGTCATTTCAGTAGGAAGAAACACAAAATTCGAAAGTGAGAGATCTAACGTGAAAAGATTTACATTTCCCCCAATCGCACCCGTTGGGGGTCCGATTGGTTTTCCGATACCTCAGACTGATGTCTTTCATTCTGTTCATAAGTTCTCACAAACCTTGATCCAGATGATTGACCTCTACCCTCAAAACGATTACTAACATTTTGATATTGACGTCCATTATTTCTACTTCTCATTTGTGAATTTCCGCGCCAATGTTGAGAGCGACCGGTATTATTATAATAATTTTGACGGCCACCTCTACTGCGATAATTATTCCTATTATTGAAACGGTTACTGAAACCTCTATTGTTTCTACCGAAAAACAGAACATTTGAAGTATTCGACTCCGTGTTTATATTTACAAACTTTTCGATAGCATCTTGGATAGAAGAAAAGTTTCCAGCTTCCATGACTAATCGTGTTCTCTCTGAAGATGCATTTTTAGTCAAAGATCTCACCGCCACATCAGTGGAATATGTTTGTGCTACGTTATTCGGTACTCCTTCTGCAATGAATGCTCTTTTGAGGCTAGTTGCCAATGATTCGATTTCGGAAGTATACTTAATCGAGTCTGAGGAATGCTGTTTCAAATTCAATAATTTGGAACTTATAACCCTAGAAGTTTCTCCTTTTATACCATGTTTCAATGCACCGATTATATCTGGAAGACTCATTTCGTCTGTTATGAGATCACGAGCTTTGCCGGTTAATCGAGTTTTTACGAATGCCACTGCTTGTTCCGCATGATCATTAGAATTTGCTTGTAGAAGAGCTAATGAATCTAAAAATGACTGTAATTTGTCAGGCGAACCATCGAAGTTATTTGAAACTAATTTACTGGCCAGATTAAAAAATTCTACAACTGTTAACGCCATTTTTTCCTCCTCTTCTTCGTCGTCAGATTCTTCTAATAAAAGCGGATTTATAGTTTCTAGTGAAGACGTGGGTATCTTGTACCTCACACCTAAACACTGAAATGATCTAACAACTTTATCCCTGATTTGTACGAAAAGTAGTCTGCTAGCTTGTTTTTGCTGTTCGTTCAAGGAATTCCAAGATAAGGCCAATGTCCTAGTAAAGTCGTTGAATGATTCTACCAAATTACTTCCAATTTCCGAACGTATTAGATCACTTTTTGGTACTTTTTTCTTTATAGCACGTTTTGCTTCGTTGAATATATCTAATTTTAATCTAGAAAGATCCAAATGGATTTCTTCCCAACTACGAGGCATGTATATGAATAATATGATATATCAGTGAAAATGCACAATAATCGAGACGATAAATTGACATCATTTTGACACAATAAAATTGAAAGTTATTCACCTCAAATTACAACTTTCGCAATCATACAATAATTAAATAAATAGATGAAGAGTGCAGATTTTACATTATTGAATTTTTATGAGGCTATTAATGAGCAATAATATAAGTTGCAACATAACTAGAGTTCATTGAGTTTTAGTGGACTCTGCACTTCATGTTGAATTTTTCGCGACGTGGAATCAGAGTTGGAATGTAGGGCAGTTTGTATATATTGGTGAACTTGAGGTCACTCACCGATATCTTCGATGTCCTTTTTTTTTACTTTACCAGAATCAATTTCTTCTATTGCTGCTGATAGTGGTCCACATCTTCTTCTGTACACTTTTCCAATCACTCAAGTCAGTAGTTCACAAATCGCCTTGTCTATTGGATGTTATGAGTATCCTATTACTAGTCTTTGTTCGGAGAAATTGTACTTTCCAGTTTTAAGGTTGTGTCGCCAGGCTATGAACACTGAAGTCTCTCCTTATCTGTTTCTTCATCAGCCTTCTATAACTTTTGAAGATCTTGAGGGCAAATTGCAGGATCACGATCACAACGAGGATGTACAGCATCACTTTCACGTCAAAGCTTATGTTGTATTGTTTTTCTTGCACAATGAAATTCGAGTTTACCACTCCATTTTCTGTAACATCTTGGGCAGTTGACTTCGTATTTCCCATCCTGTATACGATCAGCAAAATGTCAGTTCAATCAAACACTTTTGGCACTGTGTTCAACTGGCAGGATCGCCATGTGAAGTCGAAGAATCGGGATAGGTAGATTATAGGCACTTCATATAGTAGGTGGTTATTTATTCACCATAAGCAAATACATTTAGGTATGAACGATGTTTCTACATCGAGCGAAGTTTTTATAATTGATTCCCCATAGATGATATAGCTGACTAAACATTATCATATTATAATCAATATACTAGGTGTATAGCTGATGTATAGCACATCCCTAATCGACTATTCTAAAGTGAAATACTCTCAATGTAATATACTTGACAAATCTAACAGACACATTATTATTCCTATGCAACAGAAAAATCTGACACAATTTCACTATAATGTAATTGACGACCTATTTGAAGAACATTACGATTTCCAAAATCTCAAAATCAATATTCTTTCTAGTAAAACAGTGAAAAACCGTAAATACTACCTGATACCCTTGACATACGACCCTGAATCGGTGATTGAACAACTCTTTTTGACTTTGTATAAAAACCAAAATGAGTTAAGCCCCTTGAACTGGTATTGTATTGAAGACAACCCCGAATTGCCGCTACTGGAAATGCTTTGTTTTATATTTGCCGAAGAAGAGAATATAAGATTTAAAGTTTGCCAAAACGTAGTGACTACCCCAGATCAAGAACAAATACCGATTATTTTGGATCAATACCATAAAGGAAAGACTAACCTACATCGTGGTATCAATGAGACTTTAAGACGAATACGACAAAAATATAATTGGGACGGTATTACTAAAGACGTTGAGAATTTAATAAAAAATTGTCAGATATGTCATAAAACCAAAGTCTGTAGAAAAAACCTGAGTAACCCACTAGTCATAACAGAAACACCACATACCGCTTTCGAAAGAATAAATATAGACATTGTTGAAGTTCCAAATAGAAATTACGCATTGACTATTCGAGATGAACTTACGAAATTTACACAAGCATACGCATTACCTGATAAATGTGCAAAATCTGTCGTGAATACTTTGCTTTTGTATTTCCAACACTTTGGAACCCCTCTCCGAATTCACTGCGACTACGGACGAGAGTTTGACAATACCCTGTTAAAAGATTTATGTTCGTTGTACGACATCAAAATTTCCTTTTCTAGCGTAAACCACCCGCAATCCAATGGTTCAATCGAACGATTCCATGCCACACTCTTAGAAATGATTCGTGTCAATATGGCAGAAAATCCTAATGAACATCCATTCAACATTCTGCCTTATGCAATTATATGCTACAATAATTCGACGAATAAAACTCACGGTTTTACCCCGCATGAGTTAGTTTTCGGACATACGGCAAGTAGACCCCCCGAAACTCTTTACAATCAACAAGCTCTAATTTCAAAATACGTAAGAGACCTGAACAACAGAATCTCTTATTACTACAAAGTAGCTAGAGAAAAGACAAACCTGAAGAAAGAAAAAGCGAAAGAACGTTTTGACAAAAATGTATCAAGTCAGACAGAATACGAAGTTGGACAAAAAGTATACATAAAAGAATCACAAATCAAGGACAAACTACAAAACAAATTTAATGGTCCGTTTGAAATCAAACAAGTTTTTCAAAATTCCGCAATACTACTAAATCCAAGTACTAATCAAAGAACCAAAGTCAATTTCGATAGAATGATACCATATTCTGAAGATTGATTTATTTTCAGGTTCACCCTGCTGTTCGGATCAGCAGTTTGTCAATTCAAAATAACACCAATCAATAATACTCTTGGCGTATACTACCACGAAGATGACGACATCGTATTAACAAATGACCACTGGACCTTACTCGTTCATAGAAACATATCAATGCTTCGAACAGTTTACGAACGAAATGCTAGAATACTAGACATTATTTTGGAAACAGTACAAACAAAACCTGTACCTGAGACAGCCACTATTTTCAGTATTTTTCGATCTGAAGTAAGAACGCACATCGACTTACTCACACAAATTTCAAAATCAATAAAATTAAAACTCGATGAAATATCCATAGACACGAAAAGATACAAACGTGGACTTATTGACGGAATAGGTAGCATTTTCAAATCTATCACCGGTAATCTCGACGCTTCTGATGGCGAATATTATTCAAATTGTATCAATAAATTACATAATGATCAAAACCAATTGGAAAACCTTCTTAAAGACCAAATATCAGTGACCATGTCTGTAATCAAAAATTTCAATACGACTATTCGAAAACTTCAAATAGACGAACAAACATTTAACGAGGATATTCGAAAAATATATGCCACTATTAACGAAATGAACAATGCCTTAGAATTAATTGATGCCAAACTCAAATTCTATGATATTTGTGAAAAACTCATGGAAAGTTTTGTGTACCTTGAGGCAAGTATAGACGATATTATAAATGCAATAACTTTTGCTCGCCTGAATATTATACATCCCTCATTAATAACACCAGATCATTTAGTGGACGCTCTATTAGAAATTTCACAAAATTTGCATAACAGTCATTTACCTCTTCCTGCAAAATAGCTAAAGTTGCCCAATATCTGGATATCATCGAACTACAAGCATTCGAAACAAATAATGACATTGTTTTTATATTGAAAATTCCACTCATTGATTCCCAAAAATACCACCTTTACCGATTACACCCAATTCCTATACTTGACAACAGAACTGGATTACACCATGTCCTCTCAATTTCACAAAAATATATCGCGAAAAATGATGATTCTTTGATGTTTGTACCAATTAACGATTTGAAGAACTGTAAAAATATATCTCCTGGGACTAAGATGTGTTCCAATGCATTTGCATACCCAATAAACAATAATGCTCTATGCGAAGTTCGTATCCTGAGAACACATAAAATGCCAGACAACTGTCAAAGTGTCCTCATACTGAGTCAAGGATATAAAGTACAGGAACTAACCGAAAACCAATGGTTGGTGATCGTTTCCGAACCACTGCAAATTTCAATAAATTGCCCAAAGAAGAGAACAGAAACTGCAACCCTGTTTAAGAATTCTGTAATCAACCTTCAAAATGAATGCAACGCTTTCATTGGAGATACGAAAGTCCAGTCTAGTTCGACGAAGACACTTAATGTTTTATACGGAACATACCCAATCGAAATTCCGTATGAGTGTTGCAATGATCTGCCAAAACGAATAGATCTACCAAAGTTGAAGCCAATCGAATTAAGCGATTTAAATGTCGATGATTTGGACATTGCCAAACAGAAGTTAGACTCGTATTCCAAGACGTTGGACGACCTAATTCATCAACCGTTTGTGAATAAAAATATATCTTGGTTCACATATTTCACCATAGCCCTCATCGTGGTCCTGATTCTTCTATACCTATCCAATAAGTTTAGAAGAGTAAGAAGCCGAGTTATTGGTGGTCCATCCGAACCACCGACGCCTCCACCCAGAGGAAGCCACACCATGAGAAGCATTCGAGCGATGTTTCCAAGAAGACGACCCGACGTAACAACCCCTACACAGCCAGAATAAGAACTTGAAGTCTCCATCATCAACCCCGACGCCTAGGGACCCATTTCCAAAAGCTGTTGACATAGCAACATCTTTTTCAAAAGGATGGGAGCTGTTATATCAAGATTCTCGCTGAAGTCATCATCTCACAGATCTCAGGTTACTGCTGAATCCAAGGTCAAGCAGTAACCAAAGCTGCACGAGGCTGCTTCCTGAGGATGCTACACGTGTCTGCTGATTCAGCAGACCGAGCCTACTTATTCTTGCGGCAACCCAGCCGAGACACACTTCATTGTCAATTATTAATCAAGTAACATTAATCAACCATTCTATATTGTAAACTTTTCAGTTAATTAATAAAATTGTTTTTAAAAAGTCGTTCGTGCTTCGAGTGATATAACATTTATTATTTTCATAAAAAAGTCCGTTGAAGTACTACATGAAGCTCATTTTAACGTTGATATGTCACCCATCAAATGTCGTTCGGGGGTATATCACTCCCACAGTATGCCCCAGTCGTTGAAATGTCACACCTAGTACGTTACTCTCATTGATATATCACACGTTGAATTTTATCAGTCGAATTGGGATATCTCCACGTGAGCTTGATCTTAGTGGTTCGATTGTAATGATAAATCTGTTATATGAAATTTCTCGTTTAAATAATCCGAACATACTGAATTTTTCATTGATTGATTTTTGAATTTATTTATGTTTGATTTCTAAGTTTGATTGAGGTATGAAATTGTATGAATGATGTATAATTTTTTGTCAATTTTAATAATTGCATCTGGAAGTCGTACTTCAGAAGGCTTATGCGATGTTTGTACGATGTATGTACGTCGCATTTTCGACGAATGTACGACGCATACGTGATGTTTTTTCAATGAATGAGTGACGTTTATTAGATTCATAAATCGTTTTGAACGTTTTCACACGTTGTTTGATTGATTTTTGACAAGGACACGACGTCGATGCAATGTATGTATGACTTAAGCCTGACGTTTCGTCATGCTATCAATTCGTTTTAAAGTTCTTAAACGTTCTTTGATAGATTTTCGACGAAGGCACGACGTCTGCGCGGTGTATGTACAATGTATGTACGACGAATGCGTGAAGTTTTTTTTTCGAAATATTCAATGTTATTCAATGAATGCTGTCTTGTCATGCTTCTCATCATTTCAAGGTTTTTACACGTTCTTTGATAGATTTTCGACGAAGGCACGACGTCTGCGCGGTGTATGTACAATGTATGTACGACGAATGCGTGAAGTTTTTTTTTTGAAATATTCAATGTTATTCAATGAATGCTGTTGTATTATATTATGTGTTATATTATGATTTTCGACGTATGCACGACGTATGCGGCATGTTTTTTTTTTCAACGTTTCAGACGTTCTTTAATGATTGTCCTATGTTTTGAAATTCTCATTATCGCTTAAATTTTTTTTAACTTTTGACTGAACGAAAGGTTGAATTTTAATTATATTTATATCTACAACTTT
This sequence comes from Chrysomela aeneicollis, assembly GCA_029955515.1. Lineage (NCBI taxonomy): Eukaryota > Metazoa > Arthropoda > Insecta > Coleoptera > Chrysomelidae > Chrysomela > Chrysomela aeneicollis. The sequence continues at coordinate 1,198,340 of JARUHQ010000031.1, read as the reverse complement.
ATGTTGGTGAACTACGGGAATCTTAGTACGTCAAATGTTGGGACACCAAATGTCAGATGCCAGATGCAAATCTTCAACAGCTACCATTTTTTATTTGCGATGTCAGTACGTTTTCATGGGGTTTCCACACGCTGTTTGATAGATTTTTGACGATGTGTGACGTTTGTACGACGAATATTCGATGCATTTGTGATGTATGCGTGACGTATAAGTGATTAATTTTGTTGTTTTCTACTTGTTTCCGATGAATGCGTGACGTTTTGTTATGGAAATCATCGTATTCGAAGTTTTTAGATGGCGTTGTTTGATAGATTTTCGACGGATACATGACGTCAGTATGATGTATGTAAGACGCATGCGTGACTTTTCGTCGTGCCATTCATCGTTTTCGACACTTTTCTGATAAGAATGCGACGTCTGCGCGTGTTTTGTATTTGCGAGACATATGTGTGCTGTATTCGTTACGTTCGTCATTGTTATCGAATGTTTATCAATTAATATCAATTTGTTTATATCCCGCAAGCCTTAAGACTCAGAATATATGCAAGTTGACTTTTTGAAATGTCCGTTAAAAATCATTCTTCTGAATTACCCATATAACATTGTTCACTAGAATAATGATGACACCGGAAGTAAAACCGAAAGTTTGTGCTCTTTTCATCATGGGGATCATAAATGTATTATTTGTTCTCTCCTATATTAGAATACTTTTTCAATAATTCATCAATATAGAATTCATTTTGTTACTGATCATAATATAACCATATCCATCCTCACGTGACCAAGGCTCTCAAGTTCCAGTCGTTGAGCATCAACTATCAAATTCTACCTTTCAAACGTATCTGTACCAGTCAGTATATTTGTATTTTTTCGAAAGGTACACCTATTGAATACACTTAGTGTCATTTCTTATACACCCATTATATTTCTTCTAGACTAGATAGTTTTTACATCCCTGTATTTTATCAGTCTGTTGGTTTCATTGTTGGAAATATCGAAAATATTGTGTATGAAAACATTGATTTCTGCAGACGTTAACACATATTCTCTCTGCTGAAAGTGCAATCCTAATTATAGAAAAGGATATTTGTATCGAGACATATTTTTGAGGTGATTAATGATTGAAGTATCTGGCTTCAATATAATTTGATCTGAATAGTTATACAGTCTTGGAATATATAACCATACCTTGATCAGAGCTCCGTTTCTGTAATTTCGAAAATTCTTAGTCCTTGAAATATTCACCTCGATATTTCCGATAATATTCCATGTGTTGCCGATGCTGAAAGTGCAATCCTGAATAAACAAAATTATTTCTGTTTCGAGACATATATTTTGAGAAGATCAATAATTGAAGTACCTGGTTCCAATATAATATGATCTTAATAGTTATATAGCCTTGGAATTCATAAACATACCTTGATCAGAGCTTTTTTCTTTTGAAAATTTTATTAACTCTATGACCTTGAAACATTCACCTCGAGAGTTACGATCACATTCCATTTGTTATCGATTACTCCAAAATTGATTATCGATTTCCTATTTATCATTTCACCTACTAGGTTTTCATAATGGTGTAAATGGCATTCCCTGATATAAGTTGTACAAAAATTATAGTCCCCTACTAGAATATTGATTAATAAGATAGAAACATGAGTTAACCGTGGACTCAAATCGACTCTTCATAGCACTTTCTTGCGTGTAACAGTGTTGTTTCGATTATTTCACCAATTTTCGTCGATATCTCGCAAACCTTGAGTTCTTTTATATAGGTAAGTTGATATATTCGGGATGTCCGTGAGAAATCCTTCTCTCAGAGTACCCACATGGCTCTGTTTACTGAAAAAATTGTGACCGAAAGTGAAACCGGAAGTTGTTGTTTTGATGTCCGAACGTTATGGAGATCACTAACATCTCATTTTTTTCCCTATATCTCTATTTTTTACGAATTGGAAGAGGATATATTTCGATATTTCATCAATGAGATAGATCGGTTAGAAAAGCAGTACTCAAAGAGATGGTGAAAAGTTTTTATTGTTTTTTTAATTTTTCGATAAATTTTGATTGATATCTCGCAAACCTAGGGACTTTGTATATAGGTAAGTTAATATATTCGGAATGTACGTGAAATATCCTTTTCAATGAGTACCCACATGACCCTGTTTACTGACAAAATGGAAACCGGAAGTTGTTGTTTTTGGAGTCTACACGTCATGGGGGTCTCGAATATACCATTAGTTTTTCTCTATATCGCTTTTTAATGAACCGGAAGTGAATATATCGTGATAATTCGTCGAGAAGCTGGATCGGCTAGAAAAAAAAACTCGAAGAGATTGTGTTGATTTAATTGCTTCTTTCATTATTTCAATCAATTTTGATTGATATCTTGCAAACCTTGGGACTTTGCATATAGGTATGTTATTATATTCGAAATGTACGTGAAATATCCTTTTCGATGAGTACCCACATGACCCTGTTTACTGACAAAATGGAAACCGGAAGTGAAACAGGAAGTTGATGTTTTTGAAGTCTACACGTGATAGGGATCACGAATAAAACATTAGTTTTTCCCAATGTCGCTTTTTAACAAACCGGAAGTAAATATTTTTTGACAATCCGTCGAAAAGCTGGATCGACCAGAAAATCATTACACGAAGAGATTGTGAATTGTTTACATAGATTTTTTTCATTATTTCGATAAATTTTAATTGATATCTCTTTAACCTTGAGACTTTGTACATAGGTAAAATGATATATTCAGAATGTCCGTGAAAAATCCTTCTCTCAGAGTACCCACATGACTATGTTGAGTAGAGAAATGGAAACCGGAAGTGAAACCGGAAGTTGATGTTATTGGAATCTACACGTCATGGGGGTCCCAAATATTCCATTAGTTTTTCTCTATATTGCTTTTTAATGAACCGGAAGTGGATATTTTGTGATAATTTGTCGAGAAGCTGGATCGGCCAGGAAAGCAACACTCAGAAAGATTGTGTATTGATTCCATTGCTTATTTCATTATTTCGATCTATTTTGATAATCATCTCTTGAACCTTGAGACTTTGTACATAGGTGAGATGATATATTTGGAATGTCAGTGAAAAATCCTCCTCTCAGAGTATCCACATTACTATGTTAAGTGGAAAAATGGAAACCGGAAGTGAAAACGGAAATTGTTGTTTTTGGAATCTACACGTCATTTAGATCACGAATAAAACATTAGTTCATCTCTATGTCTATTTTTAATAAACCGGAAGTGAATATTTTTTGATAATTCGGAGAAAAAATTAATCATTTTGTTATTGACATCTTTATATTAACGAGTTCATGGATTCTGCCACGTCGATATAAATGCTGTGGTTCGGATTCTACCTGTGTAAGATGTAGGTATATTCACTTTATAACACGAAAATTACTAAACATTTGGTAACCTTGAGATGTTGGGGGCCATTTTGAAATGTTAACGTCATACGTCAAATGTCAGACGCCTAACTTCAGGCAGCCACACCCTGTCATACGTCAAAATTTATCCATCAATTTAAGGTATTCACACGTGGTGGTTCGGATTCTACTTGTGTAAGGTGTAGGTGCATTATAGTATATTTCCAGATATTTTCAAACGTCTGGCATCAATGCCTTATGTTTTCAAACGTCTGGCAACAGTGTCAGTCGCTTTGTCGTCTCTTATCTTTGTAACGTCACGCGAAATATTGTATCATGTTGAATCATCAATGGAATGCAGCGAACCTGACCTTGAATGCGATTATGTCTATCAATACACTGATATTAAATGAATGAATAAGCCATTGTTCGTTTCCCTGCTCCCCGCTTGCCGAGGTTGCTACGTTCTCTTATCTTTGGGACGGATCTGCTCGACTACGTCACGCTGTGCGATAACGATGCATCGACATTGACTGCAATTAAATTATATAGTGGTCGTAGCTCTGTGGGAACGCATCGGACTCGTAATCCGGTGGTCTGGAGTTCAAATCCCGCCGATAGAAGGCTTTTTTCAAATAAAATATGACGTCATGTTTCCGGATGCGGAGCGCTAAGGGGGCGCAGTCTTGAGGGGGGTCAAGGGGGTATAGCAAAAACCTAAGGGGGCTAAGGGGGTACAGCGAAGACCTGAGGGGGGCCAAGGGGGTACAGCGAAGGCGTGTGGGGGTAAAGGGGGTACAGCGGAGGCCTAAAGGGGTTAAGGGGGTACAGCGGAGGCCTGAGGGCCAAGGGGGCACAGCGGAGGCCTAAGGGGGCCAAGGGGGCACCTGAGGGGGCCAGAGGGGCCGATATCCTATCCCATGTTGCAAGCAGAATACATAACCTCAAAAATAACTTGAATTTCGCGCCAAAAAAGTGGGTGGGGCTATGACGGCTTCTGATTGATCGGGTAGTCTATGGGACACTTGACAGTTGATACAGTGGCATGGAACACTTGACAGTAGACATATGACAGTTGACATATGACAGTTGACATATGACAGTTGACATATGACAGTTGACAGATGACATGACAGTTGACATTTGACAGATGACATTTGACATGCCAGATGACATGACAATTGACAGCTGCCCCATGGCGGCCATCTTGGATGACGTCATTGCCCCATGGCGGCCATCTTGTCATGATATCGGCCTAGGTGCACTACTCTCGTGAGTAACCATTTACTTCATCTTCTGCTGGCACTTTTTGATAGCAATGTATAATAGAAATACTATGCCTATCAACACTAAAATGATCAGCAGCCACTCAGATCTTGTGACTCCTTCTATGTGTGACAGTCTGGAATCGGCATTTCCACTAGCTGTTTGCGCTATTATCACAACACTTGCACTGCCTGCAGCCAATCTACCCAATGCTGATAATCCCGCCAAAATTGGGATTAGTTGGAGATAGCCGCCAACCTTGGGGATTGGTATTATGCGGGGTGTTTGAATATTTCTCCTTCCCCCTGCCATTCTCACGAATTTTTTAGCTGCACCGACGGCCTTTAGAGTTGTTTCACCCAAGTTTCTGGTGAGCGTTCCCCTGTTCCCCATTTGGCGTAGCGCATGTCGAACTTTGTGAACTATCTCCGATCCAAAAGCTATCTTTCTCATGCGTTTGGACGTGGTCCGCTTCTTCTTCCTTTTCAGCACACTACCGCCGCACCCCATACCAAAGCGCCTTTTTGCCTTCATTATATTTGTTGTTTTCCCCTCACGACAAATACGCCAACTTTTTTCTTTGTTGAAGTGTATCGCTTGGCGTTCATAATATAAATGAGCTTTGCGACACTCGCAGATCATTATAAAGTACTTGACAGTCGCATGATGCAGATTGTTCGACAAAATGAGACATTCAGTGTGGAAAATTTTGATGAAAAAGTTGGGTTAGGAAATAGTGCAATTCCACAGCGTAGGCATGGGGATCTATTTCCCAATACAATTCGAAGTTTGATTATTGGCTCATCAAATTGTGGCAAGACGAATGTTATGATATCACTGCTCACCAATCAGAATGGCTTACGATTCGCCAACATATACCTCTATTCAAAATCATTGTATCAACCATGTATGAGTATTTACGTAAAGTATTGGAACCGATAAAGGGGATCGGTTATCACACTTACAGTAATAATGCAGACATAGTTGAACCTGCCGTTGCAAAACCTGAGAGTATATTTATATTCGATGATGTCATATGTGAGAAACAGGATGTGCTTAGATCTTATTTTTCGATGGGGCGTCATAGAAATGTCGATTGTTTCTATCTTGCGCAAACATATTCGAGAGTGCCTAAACAAGTAATTCGCCATAATGCGAATTTCATAATCATGTTCAAACAGGACGAAATGAATCTTCATCACATATTTTCCGATCATGTATCCCCAGATGTGACATTCAATCAATTTCGGGATATGTGCGCACATAGTTGGACGGATAAATATGGTTTTCTCGTTATCGATAAGGATAGTGAGATTTGCGAGGGACGCTATAGAAAAGGGTTTGATTGCTTCATATATCCATGATACCCTGATGTGGTTGAATCATTCAATCGCTGGATGGCAAAATGAGCGCATCTAGCAGTGAAAAAATGGATGAAATATGTCTCAAGCAGAAACTTGTCGAAGCAACTGATGCGGTGAGAAAAAAATTCAAAAGTTTGAAGAGCGCCCACCTCAGCGATCAGTTAATGCTTGAGAAGGTATACAAACCGCTAACGAAACCATTGAAAGCTATCTCAGAGGCTGCTGCGGTAGCGATAACCCTCTCCCAAATATCGGGTCTGAAAGTACCGCCTAACCTTAAAATACCGCAGCCATTCTACGCCGATACGTATTAAAACGTTGGGGGATGCTACAGACATGTTTGATAAACATTTAGAATCTGGAAATTCCAGCAAAAATTCGCAATTGATGCAGAGCGAACTCGATTATGTGACAATGATGGAAACACCACCAACATCATCAACTTCACACATTTCTAGCGATAATACTACCGCTATTGATACAACAACTCTACAAGATCGAGTGCAGCAGCATTTGGATAACTTGAAAACTGGAAAATCTAATTATGATATAGTATATGGTGTTCGTATCAGTAGATGTTTTTTGCCAATTCTAGACCTCCTCCCAAGGTCACACACCCCCCACGTGGCCTTGGGAGGTCAATGACCTTGGGGGGGTCAATGACCTTGGGAGGAGTGACCTTGGGAGGAGTGACCTTGGGGTGAATGACCTTGGGAGGAGTGACCTTGAGAGGAGTGACCTTGGGGTGAATGACCCCGATGTGATCTTGGGAGGAGTGACCTCGAGTTGACGACCTTGAGAGGAGGGTGCCCTTGGGAGTTGGTGTGGCCTTGAGAGGAGCGCGTCCTTGAGGAGGGCTCTCTTTTTCTGTGAGCATGTCCTTGTGTTTTCACACCTCTGAAATGGGAGGGGGTGCGACCTTGAACGCTGCTTCTGCGTGCGCATGCGCCATTCCCCCACTAGAGTTCAAGATCGCGTTGGTGAGAGTGGGGGAGGCGGTACTCCTATAAATTCAAGGATGCGCAGAGTGGAGCACAGTTTCTTGAGAATCACATATTAATCAGCATTTTTTGTTTGTTCGTGAGTGATAAAAGCGTTTTTATACATCATCATCATGTTGACCTGCAGTGCTTGTTTCCAAACCTTTACGCGTAGTGATAATTTACGCCGCCATCAAAGAATTTCATGTGTTGGTGATTTGAGTGATTTGGGCGAGCCTAGTGCAAAAAGGGCTCGATTGGATATTTCGAATCCGCCAGCGCCATCGACATCTAGAAGTATGCAAAGATGTGTGCCCTGCGCTAAAGATGTTCCATCAGATAGGATGGGTGCTCATAAGAGAACCTTGGAGCATCGCTCTAATGCGTGCATGCACTACAGAGATGGTGTATATGCGATCGAGAGCGCGTTCAAATGCCGCATTATTAGCTACAGGTTAGAGTGTAGAACGAACATTTTAGATTACAATGCGTTCTTCAATGAGAATAGAGCTACAATTATATCTCTATTGGAAAATATGCTTCTGATTCATCACTCGATTAAAGTGAACATGGAAGTTTTTGGTAGATATGTCATTGAAACCCGAGATGTGAGAGATGTGAAATCTTTCATGGCTCCGAATCGCATAATTGCTTCATCGCCAGATTTGGAAGATATCGTTGACGCATTTCGGGATTGTCTTTCGAATCTAGCTATCGAATTCGAGGAACGTGATTCTGGTGAGTTGTTTGAAAAAATCAGATGTCGACTAAGTTTGCTTATTTCTTTTTTTACTTTGATATTACAGGTTGGGCTTTAGAAGAGATTTTGTTTCTAGAAATAAATATTAATAAATACAGCTCATTAGGAGGTGGGTCTTACATAAAGCTACCCACCTTTATTGCGAACAAGAAAGCGGTGGTTAACATTATTAATCAGGATGAGCATTGTTTCGCCTGGGCAGTTACATCAGCTTTGTATCCTGCGAGGATAAGGAATACCGAAACATCTTCCTACCCACACTTTTCTACAGTATTGAATCTGGTTGGTATAGAGTTTCCTATGAAAGTAAGTGATATTCCAAAGTTCGAAAATCAAAATGATTGCTCCATCAATGTTTATGGGTTAGAGAGCGTATTCGATAATCAAAAAATGAAATATAGGGTTATTGGGCCGCTTCATTATGCTAAGAATAGATTGGGTAGGCATGTAAACTTACTCTATATCTCGGACGATTCCGGTACGGGGCATTATTGCTGGATAAAAAATTTATCGCGATTAGTGTCAAGCCAATTAAATGCCAGAGGGCATAGGAATTTCTTTTGCGATGGGTGTCTGATATGCTTCTCAGATGAGTCGAAGTTGCTACGTCATAAATTGAATGATTGCAATCATACATACACTACGGTTCCATCTCCAGAAATCAAGGTTGATAAATTCGGAAATAGCGCTCCCGGGAATATTTTAAAATTCGAAAGTTTTGAGAAACAGATGAAAGTACCATTCGTTATTTATGCGGATTTCGAATCTGTTCTGAAACCCATCCAAACTTGTGAACCAGATCCTACGGGGTCGTATACTAATAAAACATTCGCTCACGAGCCGCATTCATTTGCATATCTCATCAAATGCTCCTACGATGATTCCCTCACTAAATTTGTTTCATTCCGAGGAAAAGGTGTAGCAAAAAAGTTTGTCTCCAGTTTAGTCGATAATGTTAAGGCTATATATAATATGCATTTGAAACGTGTTGTTCCTATGGCTAAATTGAGTGCTGCAGAAAAGCTTGATTTCGCTACTGCTACAATTTGCAACATTTGTGATAAGCCACTTGATTCCACAGATGTTAAAGTTAGAGACCATTGTCACCTGACTGGTAAAAAGAGAGATGGCGCCGCACATTCTAAATGTAATTTAAATTTCAAGCTACCTAACTTCATCCCCATCTTTTTCCATAATATGAGCGGGTATGATAGCCACCTCTTCATCAAACAATTGTTCGAGCATGAAGAGAGGGTGGATTGTATCGCTCAAACTAAGGAAAAGTATGTTTCATTCACGAAACATGTTTTTGTTGAATAGTACTTGGGAAAAGATGGGAAAAATCATAAAATGTTCATAAAGTTGCGCTTTTTAGATAGTTATAAATTTCTTTCTGATCCGCTGCATTCTCTAGCTGAAAATCTGACTACGGAACAGTGTGTTGAGACAGCGAGAGCATTTCAAGATCGCGAACAATTTAAGCTAATGACGCGAAAAGGTGTGTTTCCGTATAGTTTTATTACATCTATCGATAAATTGGAGCATAAAGGTTTACCTTCTCAAAATGACTTTTTCGATAATTTATCGAATGAACACATTTCGAATGAGGATTATCGTAGAGCTGAGCGTATTTGGAAGATATTCAAATGTAAAACGCTTGGGGATTATTCAGACGTATATCTGAAATCGGATGTTTTGTTATTATGCGATGTTTTTGAAAATTTTCGGAAGGTTAGTTTGAAGACATACAAGTTGGACCCATGTCAATATTATACAGCCCCTGGTCTATCGTGGGATGCTATGTTGCGCTACACAAAAGTGGAATTGGAACTCTTAACTGACATCGACATGGTGAATTTCTTTAAGAAGGGAATAAGAGGCGGTGTCAGCCAGTGTAGTATGAGAAGCCATGTAGCTAATAATAAATTCCTCCCAAATTTCAACCCTGATGATCCATCGTCGGTTATAATGTATTTGGATGCGACCAACTTGTATGGTCATAGTATGTCGCAACCGCTACCTACATCTGGTTTCACATGGTTAACTGATGTTGAAATCTCAAATTTGGATATCTCGAATGTTGCAGATGATGATCCGTTCGGGTATGTTCTCGAAGTAGATATTCACTACCCTGAAAATTTACATGATGCACACTCGGATTCACCTTTTCTTGTGGAATCCATCAGCCCGCCAGGTTCAAAATCCGCTCATAAGAAACTGATTCCGAATTTATCGAATAAGTTAAATTATATAATCCATTCTCGAAATTTGAAACAGGCGATTAGAAATGGTTTAATCTTGGCGCGAATACATAGAGTTCTTAAATTCAATCAATCTCGCTGGTTGAAGAAATATGTAGACCTCAATACTGAGATGCGCAATAAAAGTACGAACAAAGCCGATAATGGATTATTTAAAAAGATGGTCAACTGTGTGTATGGTAAAACTATGGAAAATGTCGATAGAAGGACCGATATCAAACTTGTGACCCATTGGGAGAGTATCAGGAAGCGGAAGGGTGCTAATGCATTGACGGCCCTTCCCAATTATAAGACTTGCACGATATTTCATGAAAATTTCGTTGCAATTCACATAGGTAGGGTTAGCGTGCATTATGATAAACCGCTCTATGTGGGCTTCAGCATATTAGATGTGTCGAAAATTGTAATCTATGATTTCTTATATGATTGTATCAAGAAAAATTTTCCTGGAACATCATCATCATTATTGTATACTGATACTGATTCCCTCATCTTGAAAATTGATAGCGAAAATTTCTATGATTTTATGAAAGAAAACATAGAATATTTCGACACATCTAATTATCCTGTAAATAATAACTTCAACATGCCTCGCACAGAATCGATCGTCGGCAAAATGAAAGATGAATTCCCAAACAACCCCTTAATTAGTTTTTATGGTACTGGCGCCAAAGCTTATTGCGTCAAATCAACGACTAGCGAGGTGACTTGGAGCTCTTCTCGCTAACACGTGGGACAGCATGTGCGGCGACGATACCGTGGGTGCGGCTGGCACCCGGGGTAAGAAGAGGCCGGCGATGTCGCAAGGGGCATCTTCCAAGGGGGCTAAGATGAGCTGTCGCAGGGTGAGTGAATCATCTTCATCGTCGGAGAGTGAGGAGGATATGGCGCTTTCAGACAAAGCGTCAATGTTGGTTGAAAGCCTGCCCGAAGATGACAATGCTGATGATTTCGCGCCACGAACCAAGAAAATGAAGGTTTGTGGCGCGAAATCATCGGGGTCTGTTGGGGGGAAAAGCATGTCCTCGTCAAAAAGGAAGGTTGCTAACCCCCTTCAACATATCTTTCTCGATGATAGCGAGGATGATTTTGCACCACCACCGCAACCAAAGAAAAAGATCTTTGGTAGCCGTGTTGGTGGAAAGAGGGCGTTATCATCGAGGGCATCGACGTCTTCGAAAGCGTCGCCCAAGGCACCTTCGAAGAAGAGGAAGATTAGCCCGAAGGCGGTTGCGGGGCCTTCTAAGGCCGGCCCTAGCAAGAAGGGCAAATCTTCCTCTTCTTCAATGATACTCCGCAAGTTCCTGAACAATAGTGGCAAGGCAAACCCCTACCGCGGAGGTGATATTGCTGAGTGGTACGCGGAACGGCGTACCGCTTAACAAGAGCGAAAGCCGGCAATCAACGTCCTCAGAGTGGACGTGATCAAGCCGGCTAGTGCTCGAACCAATGCGGACGGTGATGCGATCGCCGCCATTGATGAGGGAACCAGTGGAGTAGGCGCCGTGGGTGATGCATCGGAAGTGGCTAATGCCAATAAAATTGAACAGTCTGGAAGCATCAGCATCGTCACCATCTCCGACGATGAAGGTGCTACTGCTGCTGAGGGCGCGGATGTTGGCGAAAACAATGGTGGTGATGCCATCGTTCATGAGGCTGCAGTTGCCGCCACTCCGCCGCCTGATGACGAAGTCATCACCATCGTTGTTTTCGCCGATGCCGCGCCACCTCATGGAGATGCCACCCCGCGACCTCCCCAACAACCATCGCCGGCGCTGGAGGCAGAGGTTGCGGCGACGCCCCCATCATCCCCACCACCACCATCGCCAGCAGCTGAGGCGGAGGTTGCGACACCATCCCCGGCGGGTATTGCGTCACCCTCGCTGCTAGCGGAGGATGTGCCGCCGTCGCAGCCGTCGCCGCCATCTTCACCGGCAGCTGGAGGTGCGGCTTCGCCTTCACAGGCGGAGAGTGAGGATGCCGCGCCGCCGACGCCTTCCCCGTCAAACAGCATTCCGCCGGGACCAGTACTGCCTTCCACCCAATTGCGAAAATATGACGCCGAGTTGAGGCAGTGGTTGGCAGTGATGAGCAACCGCAAAACGAGAACCCTTCACGACAACGCGCAGGTTGAAGCTCAGCTGGTTGAGATTGAAGCTCAGCTGGCTGAGATTTTAGCTCAGAAAGCTGAGCTTCAGCGAATTTCTGCAATGCAGAAAGAGAGCATAGCCGAAATCGATGTGGAGGTTTCTCGTTATGGGGGACATGCCGACGCGAATGCTGTTTTACTGGGGAAGGAAACCTAGTTGTATATAGTTTTTTGTAAATTTCAGTTAAGGCCCTAATTGTGAATAGTTTTTGTAAATATTAATTAAGATGTATATATAGGTGTAAGTATGTAAATAAATTATTGTAAATATTAGTAAAAGATGTGTATATAAAGATGATTGTGTATATAGTTGAAAATAAAGTTTTTTATAAATATAAATAAAGGTGTATATAGTTGTGAATATATATTTATGTTTGTGTTCATCATATTATTTGCAAATTTTCATAATAAAATATATTAAATTCTGATGCGACTTTTTCTTATTGGGTGAAAATTGGGTAGGAAAGAAATAGGCGATAGGAAATGTCAACAGACTCATTTATTAAAAAAAAATTAAATACTTCAAACAATTGCAGATTTATCAAGCCAAGAATTATGCTCTTCAGAAAATCCTAGCCACTTGACAAATATCTTATTCCCCTTCGTTTTCAACACTTTCTCAACTAGATATGCATTTGGCTCAGCTGTTTTCAACAATTCCAATTCATAAAAGCATCCCTTGATAGGGCGACCTTTGACATCTTTGATGTTGTATGTCGTCGGATTGGTAATATTCACTTTAGATATGGTGAATAATTCTGTGGAGAAATTGGCTGAGTATCCTTTCTCGAAAACTCCTTTGAATTTGCTTATTCTGACAACATCTTCAACATTATATTTTGCTGGTGGCGCTATTTTCAGGTGGCTATATACTTTAAGTATTGTTGAAGGTGTTACGTCAGCAGGTTTCATACCAATTGTTCTATGTTTTCTATTATTATACTCGTTAGCAAAATTTGCGAGAATGTCGAGCCACTTATAGTCACCTCTGGCGGAGAATTCTCTATAGATCCAAGTCTTCAATGTTCTAATTACTCGCTCCACAATAGCTGCTTTCATTATACTATAAGTTGAATAGTGATTGATCTTATATCTCTGCATCAAATTTTCGAACCGTGAATTGTAGAATTCTTTGCCTATATCACTTTGAATATTTTTTGGAGAATATTCAGCTCGCTTCAGCACTTTTTCCATAGCTTTTGTCACTTCCACACCAGTTTTATTTTTTATCGGTTCAACCCATAAATATTTTGAATAGCAATCGATAACGAATAGTATATATCGATAGCCCATATTCTCATCTGCATATATTTGCATTTCAGCCAAATCAATTTGCCACAGGTCAGCAAATCCTTTGATTATCGTTCTCCTCCTTTTGAAGTTACGCCTCGCGGGTTTGTGTAATTCATTAGCAATCGCCCTTTTGGTTGGGCTTATTTTCATCTTCCACTTCGTAGATTTCCCGCTGCGATTACTTTGGCTTTCATTCATATACTAATAACTAATCTTCCAAACTCGCATATACATATGGCGCTCGCACTTTGAAAAATCAACGTATGATACCTTCTTCACGCAATTCCTCTATTATCGACATTATTTCATTATCATGCCCTGTATGACCAACCATTTTAGAACTCCACAATAATCGAAGACGTTCCACCAATTCTGCAGCATCATTCCAATAAACAAATCCTTTCCGTTTTCTATTCAGAACTTTTTTGCGCGGTATTGCCCCCACTACTCCTTTACCGCCTTTGATATCAAATCGTTGAGGATTACTACTCATCTAATGTGGGCTATCTATGAAAGGTTTGATGATTTGTCGATATTTTTTTTTCGAGTTAGAGGATTCAGCATTTAAACCTCCTCTAATATCATAATTTTTATATGCGGATCCTGTAGTCTTCAGAATGGAGGTATATATCTGCTTATCTCGATCGCTAATAGATCCAGGTGCTTGATTCATAAAAATCAAATCATATAGTTCAGAAGAAGCTGGAAATACCTTACTCCTTCTATTATCACGCCATAATTCGATTTGATCATTCAAAAAAAGGATTTCCATATTACCCATCCTTAATTTACCCGTTTTGGGATCGATACGAACACCATATACTGTATCATAATTAGATTTTCCAGTTTTCAAGTTATCCAAATGCTGCTGCACTTGATCTTGTAGAGTTGTTGTATCAATAGCGGTAGTATTATCGCTAGAAATGTGTGAAATTGATGATGTTGGTGGTGTTTCCATCATTGTCACATAATCGAGTTCGCTCTGCATCAATTGCGAATTTTTGCTGGAATTTCCAGATTCCAAATGTTTATCAAACATTTCTGTAGCATCTCCCACCGTTTTCCTACGCATCGGCGTAGAATGGTGCGTAGGCTGCGATATTTTAAGGATAGGTGGTACTTTCAGACCCGATATTTGGGAGGGGGCTATCGCTACCGCAGCAGCTTCTGAGATAGCTTTCAATGGTTTCGTTAGCGGTTTATATACCTTCTCAAGCATTGTCTGATCGCTGAGGTGGGCGCTCTTCAAACTTTTGAATTTTTTTCTCACCGCATCAGTTGCTTCGACAAGTTTCTGCTTGAGACATATTTCATCCATTTTTTCACTGCTAGATGCGCTCATTTTGCCATCCAGCGATCGAATGATTCAACCACATCAGGGTATCACGGATATATGAAGCAATCAAACCCTTTTCTATAGCGTCCCTCGCAAATCTCACTATCCTTATCGATAACGAGAAAACCATATTTATCCGTCCAACTATGTGCGCACATATCCCGAAATTGATTGAATGTCACATGTGATGAAGATTCATTTCGTCCTGTTTGAACATGATTATGAAATTCGCATTATCGCGAATTAGTTGTTTAGGCACTCTCGAATAGGTTTGCGCAAGATAGAAACAATCGACATTCCTATGACGCCCCATCGAAAAATAAGATCTAATCACATCCTGTTTCTCACATATAACATCATCGAATATAAATATACTCTCAGGTTTTGCATCGGCAGGTTCAACTATGTCTGCATTGTTACTGTAAGTGTGATAACCCAACCCCTTTATCGGTTCCTATACTTTACGTAAATACTCATACTTGGGTTGATACGATGATTTTGAATAGAGGTATATGTTGGCGAATCGTAAGCCATTCTGATTGGTGAGCAGTGATATCATAACATTCGTCTTGCCACAATTCGATGGACCAATAATCAAAATTCGAATTGTATTGAGAAATAGATCCCCATGCCTACGCTGTGGAATTGCACTATTTCCTAACCCAACTTTTTCAGCAAAATTTTCCACACTGAATGTCTCATTTTGTCGAACAATCTGCATCATGCGACTGCCAAGTACTTTATAATGATCTGTGAGTGTCGCAAAGCTCATTCATATTATGAACGCCAAGCGATACACTTAAACAAAGAAAAAAAGTTGGCGTATTTGTCGTAAGGGGAAAACAACAAATATAATGAAGGGAAAAAGGCGCTTTGGTATGGGGTGCGGCGGTAGTGTGCTGAAATGGAAGAAGAAGCGGACCACGCCCAAACGCATGAGAAAGATAGCTTTTGGATCGGGAATAGTGCACAAAGTTCGACATGCGCTACGCCAAATGGGGAATAGGGGAACGCTCACCAGAAAATTGGGTGAAACAACTCTAAAGGCCGTCGGTGCAGCTAAAAAATTCGTGAGAATGGCAGGAGGAAGGAGAAATATTCAAACACCCCGCATAATACCAATCCCCAAAGTTGGCGGCATTCTCCTACTAATCCCAATTTTTGCTGGATTATCAGCATTGGGTAGTTTGGCTGCAGGCAGTGCAAGCGTTGTTCGTGCTATCAATTCCGCCAAAGAAAGTAAGGAGAAACTCGCTGAGGCGAACCGCCACAACACACATATGGAGGCTATTGCTCTAGGTGAAATGGGCAAGGGGGTCTATCTGAAACCATACCGCAAAGGGTTGGGTATCTATTTGAAGTCTCAAACTCCAAAAAACTAGATGGCCTACCTCGAAGGGCTTTAACAGATGTGGACCTATCACGACATATAAAAAAGATAGGAATACCAAACTTTCGAGGTATATATATGAGGGATAATTTACCCTCATCCGGCCCATATCGTACAGAATCCGCCATATTGAATTTAGAAAGCAACACATTGGGTTGCATATAAAAAAAGCGGTAAAGTAGTCGAGTATTATGATAGCTATGGCGATTTACCCCCACCAAAAGAGTTGGTGAAATATCTGAATAGAGGGCCGCAGGCGCTTAGAGCTACCAAAATAGTATATAACTATGAGCGCCAACAAGAATACAACACAGTCTGGTGCGGGCATTTGTGCTTGAAATTTCTCTCGAAGAAGAACACAAACGAAAAGTAGCTCATTATGGATCGAGAAAGCATCAAAGAAATGGCCCATGCGTTGTTAGCTTACTCTAAATCACGCTCTCTCTTAAAAATGACTGAGAAAGAACTCGCCGACCTACCAAAGGAAGTACTGATTGGATTGGCCTCCCAAGAAATAGCTCTAGTATGGGATAAGCTACCGCAACGATTGAAAGACGATCCAGAGGTGTCGAAATACCAATTTTGTGAGGATCATCATCACGGTGGCGATCAGAAATGCGATAATCAACCAGACGGTGTTGATGTCAACGATGGACCAATACCACGAAAAGTGTTTTGCTGCTTTTGTCGAATGAAAATGTAGATGTGGCAATATGTAATAAAAATTTTTTATATATAAATGATTATCAATGCGAAAATAAAAACATTCGTCAATGTCTCGCATAGCGATCAAGTTGCAGCTGTTCAATGTTCATTGAGGTTTGTTACCCATTTTCGCCGTTTTCTTTACACACCACCAACATTATGTCGCAAACATTCACCATATCGGGTGACCATAGTGTTTTGAGCGCTGATTTTTACCCACCAATTGAACTAGATGCGAGAAGAACTTACGGTTTGGATTACATGGCTTTTATTCTTACAATTCCATAGCCAATATAGATGAGACTAATAACGCTTTGGGTTATTGGGATGAGAAAGAAGGTCGTTGAAAATGATTCATATACCACCAGGTGCCTATGAAATAGAAGAAATCAATAGAGTTATACAAGAAGCTATAACATCTTCGAACCCCTCCTCTGATAGTAAAAAAAGTAAAAATGATATTGAATTTTATCTTCGCGCTAATAATAACACTCTAATGTGTGAAATGAAATCTTCATATGGAATTATGTTGTCAGTTGAGAATTCCATAGCCGAAGTGTTGGGTTTCGAGAAAAAATTCTACCCATCCAACTTTCTACATAAATCCACCAAGCCGGTGAAAATTATTAAATTTCGCCTAGTACGCATCGATTGCAATATCACGAGCGGGGCGTACCTGAATGGGGAAGAGGTTCACACGTTGTATGAATTCGACATCAATGAGGATCCTGGATATAAGCTGTCGAAGGAACCGAAAAACATTATATATCTACCAATCAGCCCGACCGGACGTCAGTCTATCGATAACATTACACTGAGAATTTTGGATGATGAAAATTGTTTGGTCGATTTCCGAGGAGAGAAGATTATTGTGAAGCTTGAACTGAAACAACTAGATTGATCTCGAAAAATAGCAGAGAAAAGATGGGGTTCTGCTTCGGTAACCAATCAAAGCGAATATCCACCCCCACACCCCATAATGATCGCAGAAATAATAAAAAGAAGTGTAAACGCGGTCGCGGATTCATTCGCAATCGACGTCTCAATCAGACAAGGCGGCATCATAACCTATCTGAGAGCGATATTGATTTCTTGAAATCTATCGGACTGAAAGTGCTACAGAAAAAATAGAGATGGTTTCCACAACTTCTACTAGCCTCCAATTGGAAGTGTTTGATGAACCAATCTTCGATCATTCCCTAATCAGTCTGCATAAACACACATAAAAACCATATGGTTCACCATCATTCAAGAACTCTGACGAAATAAGAATAGCTGTCAACTTTCAAGATTTGATGTTAGATATTGCAGAGAGCTACATCTACATCGAAGGAAAATTCATACCAGATGATTTGACAGCAGATTGCTATTTATCCAATAATGCTTTAGCATTCCTCTTCGACGAAATTCGCTATGAGATGGGTGGCGAACAAGTGTGTATGATTCGAAAACCAGGCATCACTACAGCTATGAAATGTATGATCTCCTATGGGGAATCGAATAAAAAATTTCTAGAGACCCTCGGTTGGGGAATTGATGATGATAATCAACCGATCCTAGACAAAATCAATCACGTATTCAGCGGAAAATTACCACTCAAATACTTGATGGGATTCGCTGAGGACTATAATAAGGGTGTCTTGAATATAAAACAAGAGTTGATACTAATCATTGCTCGCTCATTCAAAAACTCCTACATGGGAGTAGTTAATGCGAAAATAGAAATTGATAAGATTGAATGGAGAATAAGGCATATCATGCCGTCAGATAAACAAAAACTCAAACTATTGAATCGCATCAATGAAAGTTCCACTGCGAAGATAAAAATAGCATATAGGATGTGGGATTTGTATGAGTTACCAACTATCCGTGAAACATCTTCAGACATTTGGGCTGTCAAAACTACCAACAGCCTCGAGCGACCGCGATACATTATCATAGGATTCCAGAAATCTACTAATACGGATGATGTATCTCAAGATGCCACCCAATTCATTAATGCTGACATTAATAATATTCGAGTGTATTTGAATTCAGAAGTATACCCATACGAGCGGTGGAATTTAGAATTCGACAGGAAGTTGGATGCTATAGCCTATTATGCTTACGAAAATTTCCAAAAGAGTAACTATGGTAAAGATATGAGTGAGCCGATGATGGGTATAGAAGAATTCAGGAAGAACCCATTATTTATCATCGATTGCAGCCATCAAGCCGACGCCATGAAATCCTCAACAGTAGATATCAAATTGGAATTTGAGACTCGCAAATCAAAATTTCCAGCCAATACAAGAGTGTATGCGCTCATTCTACATGACGCAGTCATGACATATAGCGCTCTAGATGGCTCCATACAGATGGGTGTATGAACGAAGAATTATGAAGCTATGATCAGATGAATCACTACCACCATAGTTTAAGATATATATATATTTGTAGCAGTTTTTTTTCGGATAATAAAAGATGTAAAATGTTGAATAATGTTTTATTTTTCCTATTATGTACAATGATTGAAATAGTGAGTCTAAAGACTATAAGTGCATACTAGACACCTCCTTGTACCCCGCCACCTTCTTGTTCTTCCCCAACTTCTTCTTCCCCTTCTTCGCCTTCTTCGCCTTCTTCGCCTTCTTCGCCTTCTCCACCTTCTTCTTCTTCTGAAGCTTCCCTCAAACCGTATTTTTCGATGATGATAGTTGGTAGGAATTCAACTAAATCATGAAGGAAGCATTCCAAACCCTCCTTCACCATTTATTCAAGAAACTTCTCCAAAGTTATACTCCCGTGTTCTAGGCGACTGCATAGAAAATGACCGATTTTATATCGATCAGCATCCGCTAAAATCTCTCGAGCTCGTTCTTGATTGAAACATGCGCTCATATCATAGTTGGCTGCATGGAGTGAATCACGCTCCAAATCGATGAGTTCACATTTAAGTCTGCTGACTGCTGATTCGATGTCTTCAGCAGCTGACCAAAACTGGCTAGAATAGTGCATCCACATATCCTTAGAAGTTGAGTACTGGAGTCTACAAATAAATAAACAAAAAAAAAAGAGTTTAGGAGATAATTCAACAAATACGTTTCATATTACATAGTTCATACCCTCAGCTTAAAAAAACTACTCACCATAAATGGTAAATGCGACGACGAGGGTGGCGAGAATGTAAGAACTACTATATACATATAATCTTTAAACTCCCTTTCACTAATACTAAACTAATCATAAAAATAATTCAATTAATTACTGAGGCGAAGTCTCGCTAAGGGGTATTTCTTTTATGCCGAACCTAATAAGCGTTCGCGTTTTCGCACCAGCATATGATGGTTCACTCTGCCCCAGGTATGCTATTGTATAAAGCCCGCGGGAGTTGATCAAATGGAGATCGCTTTCTTCAATCACATCTGAAACTCTTTTGGGCAACCAACATTTCACAGTTTCCCCACTTTCTTCATCTAATAATATAACGGTGGCAGATCTACCAAATCTAGTTTCAAATATTGTCATTTTCTTGATCAGATAAGGCTTATTCAAGATCAGCGATGATATCAACACTTGCTTGGTGAATTCATACCCTTCAGCGATTTGAGTAGATGTTTTATGTCGATTCTAGACCTCCTCCCAAGGTCACACACCCCCCACGTGGCCTTGGGGGGTCAATGACCTGGGGGGTCAATGACCTTGGGAGGAGTGACCTTGGGAGGAGTGACCTTGGGGTGAGTGACCTTGAGAGGAGTGACCTTGAGAGGAGTGACCTTGGGGTGAATGACCCCGATGTGATCTTGGGAGGAGTGACCTCGAGTTGGCGACCTTGAGAGGAGGGTGCCCTTGGGAGTTGGTGTGGCCTTGAGAGGAGCGCGTCCTTGAGGAGGGCTCTCTTTTTCTGTGAGCATGTCCTTGTGTTTTCACACCTCTGAAATGGGAGGGGGTGCGACCTTGAATGCTGCTTCTGCGTGCGCATGCGCCATTTCCCCACTAGAGTTCAAGATCGCGTTGGTGAGAGAGGGGGAGTTCCTATAAATTGGCGATTCAGTGCTATAGTTGCCACAAGCAGTAGCAGCAGTGTAACTAGCAATCAATAGAAATAAATATTGACTCGTAAAGCGTGTGCGTATCCTTGCGTGATAACAAGTGTTATTTTTATGTAAGTAAATTCCTATATTCTATATATTCTTTTGTACTCTCTTTCACGTGTTTAATCTAGAGATGGGTTCACCTAAAATTGATTTGATCGCGATCAATAATCAAATCGCTGAAGGGTATGAATTCACCAAGCAAGTGTTGATATCATCGCTGATCTTGAATAAGCCTTATCTGATCAAGAAAATGACAATATTTGAAACTAGATTTGGTAGATCTGCCACCGTTATATTATTAGATGAAGAAAGTGGGGAAACTGTGAAATGTTGGTTGCCCAAAAGAGTTTCAGATGTGATTGAAGAAAGCGATCTCCATTTGATCAACTCCCGCGGGCTTTATACAATAGCATACCTGGGGCAGAGTGAACCATCATATGCTGGTGCGAAAACGCGAACGCTTATTAGGTTCGGCATAAAAGAAATACCCCTTAGCGAGACTTCGCCTCAGTAATTAATTGAATTATTTTTATGATTAGTTTAGTATTAGTGAAAGGGAGTTTAAAGATTATATGTATATAGTAGTTCTTACATTCTCGCCACCCTCGTCGTCGCATTTACCATTTTTGGTGAGTAGTTTTTTTAAGCTGAGGGTATGAGCTATGTAATATGAAACGTATTTGTTGAATTATCTCCTAAACTCTTTTTTTTTGTTTATTTATTTGTAGACTCCAGTACTCAACTTCTAAGGATATGTGGATGCACTATTCTAGCCAGTTTTGGCCAGCTGCTGAAGACATCGAATCAGCAGTCAGCAGACTTAAATGTGAACTCATCGATTTGGAGCGTGATTCACTCCATGCAGCCAACTATGATATGAGCGCATGTTTCAATCAAGAACGAGCTCGAGAGATTTTAGCGGATGCTGATCGATATAAAATCGGTCATTTTCTATGCAGTCGCCTAGAACACGGGAGTATAACTTTGGAGAAGTTTCTTGAAGAAATGGTGAAGGAGGGTTTGGACTGCTTCCTTCATGATTTAGTTGAATTCCTACCAACTATCATCATCGAGAAATACGGTTTGAGGGAAGCTTCAGAAGAAGAAGAAGAAGGTGGAGAAGGCGAAGAAGGCGAAGAAGGGGAAGAAGAAGTTGGGAAAGAACAAGAAGGTGGCGGGGTACAAGGGGGTGTCTAGTATGCTCTTATAGTCTTAAGACTCACTATTTCAATCATTGTACATAATAGGAAAAATAAAACTTTATTCAACATTTTACATCTTTTATTATCCGAAAAAAAACTGCTACAAATATATATATCTTAAACTATGGTGGTAGTGATTCATCTGATCATAGCTTCATAATGAGCGCATACACTCTTGTATTGGCTGGAAATTTTGATTTGCGAGTCTCAAATTCCAATTTGATATCTACTGTTGAGGATTTCATGGCGTCGGCTTGATGGCTGCAATCGATGATAAATAATGGGTTCTTCCTGAATTCTTCTATACCCATCATCGGCTCACTCATATCTTTACCATAGTAACTCTTTTGGAAATTTTCGTAAGCATAATAGGCTATAGCATCCAACTTCCTGTCGAATTCTAAATTCCACCGCTCGTATGGGTATACTTCTGAATTCAAATACACTCGAATATTATTAATGTCAGCATTAATGAATTGGGTGGCATCTTGAGATACATCATCCGTATTAGTAGATTTCTGGAATCCTATGATAATGTATCGCGGTCGCTCGAGGCTGTTGGTAGTTTTGACAGCCCAAATGTCTGAAGATGTTTCACGGATAGTTGGTAACTCATACAAATCCCACATCCTATATGCTATTTTTATCTTCGCAGTGGAACTTTTATTGATGCGATTCAATAGTTTGAGTTTTTTTTTATCTGACGGCATGATATGCCTTATTCTCCATTCAATCTTATCAATTTCTATTTTCGCATTAACTACTCCCATGTAGGAGTTTTTGAATGAGCGAGCAATGATTAGTATCAACTCTTGTTTTATATTCAAGACACCCTTATTATAGTCCTCAGCGAATCCCATCAAGTATTTGAGTGGTAATTTTCCGCTGAATACGTGATTGTTTTTGTCTAGGATCGGTTGATTATCATCATCAATTCCCCAACCGAGGGTCTCTAGAAATTTTTTATTCGATTCCCCATAGGAGATCATACATTTCATAGCTGTAGTGATGCCTGGTTTTCGAATCATACACACTTGTTCGCCACCCATCTCATAGCGAATTTCGTCGAAGAGGAATGCTAGAGCATTATTGGATAAATAGCAATCTGCTGTCAAATCATCTGGCATGAATTTTCCTTCGATGTAGATGTAGCTCTCTGTAATATCTAATATCAAATCTTGAAAGTTGACAGCTATTCTTATTTCGTCAGAGTTCTTGAATGATGGTGAACCATATGGTTTGTATGTGTGTTCATGCAGGCTGATTAGGGAATGATCGAAGATTGGTTCATCAAACACTTCCAATTGGAGGCTAGTAGAAGTTGTGGAAACCATCTCTATTTTTTCTGTAGCACTTTCAGTCCGATAGATTTCAAGAAATCAATATCGCTCTCAGATAGGTTATGATGCCGCCTTGTCTGATTGAGACGTCGATTGCGAATGAATCCGCGACCGCGTTTACACTTCTTTTTATTATTTCTGCGGTCATTATGGGGTGTGGGGGTGGATATTCGCTTTGATTGGTTACCGAAGCAGAACCCCATCTATTCTCTGCTATTTTTCGAGATCAATCTAGTTGTTTCAGTTCAAGCTTCACAATAATCTTCTCTCCTCGGAAATCGACCAAACAATTTTCATCATCCAAAATTCTCAGTGTAATGTTATCGATAGACTGACGTCCGGTCGGGCTGATTGGTAGATATATAATGTTTTTCGGTTCCTTCGACAGCCTATATCCAGGATCCACATTGATGTCGAATTCATACAACGTGTGAACCTCTTCCCCATTCAGGTACGCCCCGCTCGTGATATTGCAATCGATGCGTATTAGGCGAACTTTAATAATTTTCACCGGCTTGGTGGATTTATGTAGAAAGTTGGATGGGTAGAATTTTTTCTCGAAACCCAACACTTCGGCTATGGAATTCTCAACTGACAACATAATTCCATATGAAGATTTCATTTCACACATTAGAGTGTTATTATTAGCTCGAAGATAAAATTCAATATTATTTTTACTCTTTTTACTATCAGAGGAGGGGTTCGAAGATGCTATAGCTTCTTGTATAACTCTATTGATTTCTTCTATTTCATAGGCGCCTGGTGGTATATGAATCATTTTCAAGTTCTCAGAGATGCGACCTTCTTTCTCATCCCAATAACCCAAAGCGTTATTAGTCTCATCTATATTGGCTATGGAATTGTAAGAATAAAAGCCGTGTAATCCCAAACCGTAAGTTCTTCTCGCATCTAGTTCAATTGGTGGGTAAAAATCAGCGCTCAAAACACTATGACTACCCGATATGGTGAATGTTTGCGACATAATGTTGGTGGTGTGTAAAGAAAACGGCGAAAATGGGTAACAAACCTCAATGAACATTCAACAGCTGCAACTTGATCGCTATGCGAGACATTGAAGAATGTTTTTATTTTCGCATTGATAATCATTTATATATAAAAAATTTTTATTACATATTGCCACATCTACATTTTCATTCGACAAAAGCAGCAAAACACTTTTCGTGGTATTGGTCCATCGTTGACATCAACACCGTCTGGTTGATTATCGCATTTCTCGTGATGATGATCCTCACAAAATTGGTATTTCGACACCTCTGGATCGTCTTTCAATCGTTGCGGTAGCTTATCCCATACTAGAGCTATTTCTTGGGAGGCCAATCCAATCAGTACTTCCTTTGGTAGGTCGGCGAGTTCTTTCTCAGTCATTTTTAAGAGAGAGCGTGATTTAGAGTAAGCTAACAACGCATGGGCCATTTCTTTGATGCTTTCTCGATCCATGATGAGCTACTTTTCGTTTGTGTTCTTCTTCGAGAGAAATTTCAAGCACAAATGCCCGCACCAAACTGTGTTGTATTCTTGTTGGCGCTCATAGTTATATACTATTTTGGTAGCTCTAAGCGCCTGCGGCCCTCTATTCAGATATTTCACCAACTCTTTTGGTGGGGGTAAATCGCCATAGCTATCATAATACTCGACTACTTTACCGCTTTTTTTATATGCAACCCAATGTGTGCCATCACCTTGTTCGCTATCTAAATTCAATATGGCGGATTCTGTACGATATGGGCCGGATGAGGGTAAATTATCCCTCATATATATACCTCGAAAGTTTGGTATTCCTATCTTTTTTATATGTCGTGATAGGTCCACATCTGTTAAAGCCCTTCAAGGTAGGCCATCTAGTTTTTTGGAGTTTGGGACTTCAAATAGATACCCAACCCTTTGCGGTATGGTTTCAGATAGACCCCCTTGCCCATTTTACCTAGAGCAATAGCCTCCATATGTGTGTTGTGGCGGTTCGCCTCAGCGAGTTTCTCCTTACTTTCTTTGGCGGAATTGATAGCACGAACAACGCTTGCACTACCTGCAGCCAAACTACCCAATGCTGATAATCCAGCAAAAATTGGGATTAGTGGGAGAATGCCGCCAACTTTGGGGATTGGTATTATGCGGGGTGTTCGAATATTTCTCCTTCCTCCTGCCATTCTCACGAATTTTTCAGCTGCACCGACGGCCTTTAGAGTTGTTTCACCCAAGTTTCTGGTGAGCGTTCCCCTGTTCCCCATTTGGCGTAGCGCATGTCGAACTTTGTGCACTATTCCCGATCCAAAAGCTATCTTTCTCATGCGTTTGGGCGTGGTCCGCTTCTTCTTCCTTTTCAGCACACTACCGCCGCACCCCATACCAAAGCGCCTTTTTCCCTTGATTATATTTGTTGTTTTCCCCTTACGACAAATACGCCAACTTTTTTTCTTTGTTGAAGTGTATCGCTTGGCGTTCATAATATAAATGAGCTTTGCGACACTCGCAGATCATTATAAAGTACTTGACAGTCGCATGATGCAGATTGTTCGACAAAATGAGACATTCAGTGTGGAAAATTTTGATGAAAAAGTTGAGTTAGGAAATAGTGCAATTCCACAGCGTAGGCATGGGGATCTATTTCCCAATACAATTCGAAGTTTGATTATTGGCCCATCGAATTGTGGCAAGACGAATGTTATGATATCACTGCTCACCAATCAGAATGGCTTACGATTCGCCAACATATACCTCTATTCAAAATCATTGTATCAACCCAAGTATGAGTATTTACGTAAAGTATTGGAACCGATAAAGGGGTTGGGTTATCACACTTACAGTAACAATGCAGACATAGTTGAACCTGCCGATGCAAAACCTGAGAGTATATTTATATTCGATGATGTTATATGTGAGAAACAGGATGTGATTAGATCTTATTTTTCGATGGGGCGTCATAGGAATGTCGATTGTTTCTATCTTGCGCAAACCTATTCGAGAGTGCCTAAACAACTAATTCGCGATAATGCGAATTTCATAATCATGTTCAAACAGGATGAAATGAATCTTCATCTCATATTTTCCGATCATGTATCCCCAGATGTGACATTCAATCAATTTCGGGATATGTGCGCACATAGTTGGACGGATAAATATGATTTTCTCGTTATCGATAAGGATAGTGAGATTTGCGAGGGACGCTATAGAAAAGGGTTTGATTGCTTCATATATCCGTGATACCCTGATGTGGTTGAATCATTCGATCGCTGGATGGCAAAATGAGCGCATCTAGCAGTGAAAAAATGGATGAAATATGTCTCAAGCAGAAACTTGTCGAAGCAACTGATGCGGTGAGAAAAAAATTCAAAAGTTTGAAGAGCGCCCACCTCAGCGATCAGATAATGCTTGAGAAGGTATACAAACCGCTAACGAAACCATTGAAAGCTATCTCAGAAGCTGCTGCGGTAGCGATAGCCCCCTCCCAAATATCGGGTCTGAAAGTACCACCTATCCTTAAAATACCGCAGCCTACGCACCATTCTACGCCGATGCGTAGGAAAACGGTGGGAGATGCTACAGAAATGTTTGATAAACATTTGGAATCTGTAAATTCCAGCAAAAATTCGCAATTGATGCAGAGCGAACTCGATTATGTGACAATGATGGAAACACCACCAACATCATCAACTTCACACATTTCTAGCGATAATACTACCGCTATTGATACAACAACTCTACAAGATCGAGTGCAGCAGCATTTGGATAACTTGAAAACTGGAAAATCTAATTATGATACAGTATATGGTGTTCGTATCGATCCCAAAACGGGTAAATTAAGGATGGGTAATATGGAAATCCGTTTTTTCAATGATCAAATCGAAATATGGCGTGATAATAGAAGGAGTAAGGTATTTCCAGCTTCTTCTGAACTATATGATTTGATTTTTATGAATCAAGCACCTGGATCTATTAGCGATCGAGATAAGCATATATATACCTCCATTCTGAAGACTACAGGATCCGCATATAAAAATCATGATATTAGAGGAGGTTTGAATGCTGAATCCTCTAACTTGAGAAAGAAATATCGACAAATCATCAAACCTCTCATAGATAGCCCACATTATATGAGGAGTAATCCTCAACGATTTGATATCAAAGGCGGTAAAGGAGTAGTGGGGGCAATACCGCGCAAAAAAGTTCTGAATCGAAAACGGAAAGAATTTGTTTATTGGAATGATGCTGCAGAATTGGTTGAACGTCTTCGATTATTGTGGAGTTCTAAAATGGTTGGTCATACAGGGCATGATAATGAAATAATGTCGATAATAGAGGAATTGCGTGAAGAAGGTATCATACGTTGATTTTTCAAAGTGCGAGCGCCATATGTATATGCGAGTTTGGAAGATTAGTTATTAGTATATGAATGAAAGCCGAAGTAATCGCAGCGGGAAATCTACGAAGTGGAAGATGAAAATAAGCCCAACCAAAAGGGCGATTGCTAATGAAAAACACAAACCCGCGAGGCGTAACTTCAAAAGGAGGAGAACGATAATCAAAGGATTTGCTGACCTGTGGCAAATTGATTTGGCTGAAATGCAAATATATGCAGATGAGAATATGGGCTATCGATATATACTATTCGTTATCTATTGCTATTCAAAATATTTATGGGTTGAACCGATAAAAAATAAAACTGGTGTGGAAGTGACAAAAGCTATGGAAAAAGTGCTGAAGCGAGCTGAATATTCTCCAAAAAATATTCAAAGTGATTTAGGCAAAGAATTCTACAATTCACGCTTCGAAAATTTGATGCAGAGATATAAGATCAATCACTATTCAACTTATAGTATAATGAAAGCAGCTATTGTGGAGCGAGTAATTAGAACATTGATGACTTGGATCTATAGAGAATTCTCCGCCAGAGGTGACTATAAGTGGCTCGACATCCTCGCAAATTTTGCTAACGAGTATAATAATAGAAAACATAGAACAATTGGTATAAAACCTGCTGACGTAACACCTTCAACAATACTTAAAGTATATAGCCACCTGAAAATAGCGCCACCAGCAAAATATAATGTTGGAGATGTTGTCAGAATAAGCAAATTCAAAGGAGTTTTCGAGAAAGGATACTCAGCCAATTTTTCCACAGAATTATTCACCATATCTAAAGTGAATATTACCAATCCGACGACATACAACATCAAAGATGTCAAAGGTCGCCCTATCAAGGGATGCTTTAATGAATTGGAATTGTTGAAAACAGCTGAGCCAAATGCATATCTAGTTGAAAAAGTGTTGAAAACGAAGGGGAATAAGATATTTGTCAAGTGGCTAGGATTTTCTGAAGAGCACAATTCTTGGCTTGATAAATCTGCAATTGTTTGAAGTATTTAATTTTTTTTCAATAAATGAGTCTGTTGACATTTCCTATCGTCTATTTCTTTCCTACCCAATTTTCACCCAATAAGAAAAAGTCGCATCAGAATTTAATATATTTTATTATGAAAATTTGCAAATAATATGATGAACACAAACATAAATATATATTCACAACTATATACACCTTTATTTATATTCATAAAAAAATTTTATTTTCAAATATATACACAAACATCTTTATTCATATTTATATACACACATTCACAACTATAATCACATATTTACAATAATTTACAATAATTTATTTACATACTTACAACTATATATACATCTTAATTTATATTTACAAAAACTATTTACAATTAGGGCCTTAACTAAAATTTACAAAAAACTATATACAACTAGGTTTCCTTCCCCAGTAAAACAGCACTCGCGTCGGCATGTCCCTCATAACGAGAAACCTCCGCATCAATTTCGGCTATGCTCTCTTTCTGCATGACAGAAATTCGCTGAAGTTCAGCTGCCTGAGCTAAAATTTCAGCCAGCTGAGCTTCAACCTGCGCGTTGTCATGAAGGGTTCTCGTTTTGCGGTCGCTCATCACTGCCAACCACCGCCTCAATTCGTCATTGTATCTCCTTAGTTGGGTAGCAGGCAGTAATGGTCCCGGCGGAATGCTGTTTGACGGGGCAGGCGTTGACGGGGAAGGCGTCGGCGGCGCGGCATCCTCACTCTCCGCCTGTGAAGGCGAAGCCGCACCTCCAGCTGCCGGTGAAGATGGCGGCGACGGCTGCGACGGCGGCACATCCTCCGCTAGCGGCGAGGGTGACGCAATACCCGCCGGGGATGGTGTCGCAACCTCCGCCTCAGCTGCTGGCGATGGCGATGGTGGTGGTGGGGATGATGGGGGCGTCGCCGCAACCTCTGCCTCCAGCGCCGGCGATGGTTGTTGGGGAGGTCGCGGGGTGGCATCTTCATGAGGTGGCGCGGCGTCGGCGAAAACAGCGATGGTGATGACTTCGTCATCAGGCGGCGGAGTGGCGGCAACTGCAGCCTCATGAACGATGGCATCACCACCATTGTTTTCGCCAACATCCGCGCCCTCAGCAGCAGTAGCACCTTCATCGTCGGAGATGGTGACGATGCTGATGCTTCCAGACTGTTCAATTTTATTGGCATTAGCCACTTCCGATGCATCACCCACGGCGCCTACTCCACTGGTTTCCTCATCAATAGCGGCGATCGCATCACCGTCCGCATTGGTTCGAGCACTAGCTGGCTTGATCACGTCCACTCTGAGGACGTTGATTGCCGGCTTTCGCTCTTGTTGAGCGGTACGCCGTTCCGCGTACCACTCAGCAATATCACCTCCGCGGTAGGGGTTTGCCTTGCCACTATTGTTCAGGAACTTGCGGAGTATCATTGAAGAAGAGGAAGATTTGCCCTTCTTGCTAGGGCCGGCCTTAGAAGGCCCCGCAACCGCCTTCGGGCTAATCTTCCTCTTTTTCGAAGGTGCCTTGGGCGACGCTTTCGAAGACGTCGATGCCCTCGATGATAACGCCCTCTTTCCACCAACACGGCTACCAAAGATCTTTTTCTTTGGTTGCGGTGGTGGTGCAAAATCATCCTCGCTATCATCGAGAAAGATATGTTGAAGGGGGTTAGCAACCTTCCTTTTTGACGAGGACATGCTTTTCCCCCCAACAGACCCCGATGATTTCGCGCCACAAACCTTCATTTTCTTGGTTTGTGGCGCGAAATCATCAGCATTGTCATCTTCGGGCAGGCTTTCAACCAACATTGACGCTTTGTCTGATCCTCCTCACTCTCCGACGATGAAGATGATTCACCCACCCTGCGACAGCTCATCTTAGCCCCCTTGAAAGATGCCCCTTGCGACATCGCCGGCCTCTTCTTACCCCGGGTGCCAGCCGCACCCACGGTATCGTCGCCGCGCATGCTGTCCCACGTGTTAGCGAGAAGAGCTCCAAGATCTTCATCTTCGGGAACATCAAATGCGTCCATGGCGATGTTCTCGAAAAATGATGAATTGATGCCTGAAAAATTTCGAGAAAAATATTAGGATAGTGTTACAAGAAAAAGAGTTGAAAATAACATACTTAATTGCTGGAGCTCCTCAGAATTGTCGGGAGCGGCAAAGGATTGAGCGGCGGCGGAGTTGTTGAAGGCCATCTCGTATTTCTATAACAATGAAAACATGTTAAGTCGTGTATTGCATTGTATAGAGAAATTATGAAATTATCGCAAAGAAAAATATTATAAGTTATAGGTTATTATAGCACTTAGCAAAACTCGACTATATCACAATGAGAATGAAGTATGTTATAGAACTCGAAAATTTATATTTCACTATATGCACTCACAAGGAAATACTTACAATTGGTTCAGAAGTAATACTCCAAAAAAAAATTAGCCGGTGTTGTGGTAGCTCGAGGGGAGGGCAAGCAACGGTGTCTTCTAGACCGGGTCCAAAAAAAAACACTTGGAGATTCTACAACTTGGAAAAAGATTCAATATTAGTATAATGAAAAAAACAAGGGTAAGAGTTTTCCACTTCGGAAAAATAATTCGACATTGAAGCAATGAGGAAAAACATTCAGAGTTGGAGAAATAGAAATAATCTGATATTATCACAAGGAGAAAAATGTTCAAAAGTCCCAGCTTCTATCACTTTGAAAATGATTCGATATCAATGCAATGAGAAAACATTCAGAGTCAAAGAAATAGAAATAATCTAATGTTATCACAATGAGAAAAATGTACAAGTCCTACATTCACCACTTAGAATATAATTCGATATCACAAGTACAAAAATATGAAGATGTATACAAATTCACTATACACACTTCAAAGGTAATACTCACAGTTGGTCTAGGAGCGTCTAGTCTGAGTAGCCCAACAGGAAGGCAGCGAACAGAATGGGTTGAAGATGAAAACACTCGAAGATTCTATCACTTGGAAAAAGATTCAATATTAGTATAATGCAAAAAAAACAAGAGTAAGAGTTTTCCACTTTGGAAAAATAATTCGACATTGGAGCAGTGAGGAAAAACATTCAGAGTCGGACAAATAGAAATAATCTAATATTATCACAACGAAAAAAATGTTAAAGTCCCAGCTTCTATCACTTTGAAAATGATTCGATATCAATGCAATGAGAAAACATTCAGAGTCGAAGAAATAGAAATAATCTAATGTTATCACAATGAGAAAAATATACAAGTCCTACATTCACCACTCAGAATATAACACAAAATCAGAAGTACAAAAATATAGAGATACCTATATACAAATTCACTATACACAGCCAAAAGGTAATACTCACAATTGATCTAGCGGCGTCTAGTAGGCAGGTCTAGTCGAAGAGGAAGGCGGGCAGCAGAATGAGTTGAAGATGGAAACGGTTTGCAGATTCTATCACTTGGAAAAAGATTCAATATTAATATAATGAGAAAAATTAAAAGAGTTGGAGTGTTCCACTTTGAAAAATAATTCGAAATTGGAGCAATGTGGAACAAACATTCAGAGTCGGGCAAATAGAAATAATCTAATATTATCACAACGAGAAAAAATGTTCAAGTCCCAACTTCTTTCACTTTGAAAATGATTCGATATTAATGCAATGAGAAAAATATTCAGAGTCAAAGAAACAGAAATAATCTGATGTTATCACAACGAGAGAAATCTACAAGTCCCAGATTCACCACTTAGAATATAATACAAAATCACAAGTACAAAAATATGGAGATATATACAAATTCACTATACACAGTCAAAAGGTAATACTCACAATTGATCTAGCAGCGTCTAGTAGGCAGGTCTAGTCGAAGAGGAAGGCAGGCAGCAGAATGATAAATTCGAGTGCGCGCTTCGCTTTTGTGCTCTTTCCTCCCTCCTAGCTGAGAGTGGGAGTGACTGATGACGGGTGACAGATGATGATGGCGCTACTGATGGCGGATGACAGCTGACACGGAACACCTCAACGACCAACTACGGGCACGGAACACTTCGCGATAGTTTGGTATGGCAAATAATAGTGATTGTGATAGATGGCGCCCCTGTTTCAAGGTCATTAGCCTTAATAGCAGGTGGCGCTACTGATGGCAAGTGGCGCTACTGATGGCGAGTGACGCTACTGATATCGGGTGATAGCTGGCAGATGACAATTGACAGGGCGACTGTCACGGCGGCCATCTTAGTCGGAAAGAGTATTGAAAAGCGGAGGTCATAGCGGTTTCAACTCCTGAGTCGACCACTAGTTTGAGAAGAACTCCTCAATTATTCTTCAGTCAATATGTATCCGAGTGCCTGGGATAACAAGCCAATTATTGCAGTGAGGCCGCTTATCGCGAATGGGGCGATATGCTGCCACAATTGCGGGGACGCCTTCGTGCAGAAGACCTTAATCCCAGCACGGGAATGTGCCAGCGTTGCTCGTTGGCGAATACGACAAGAATGGGGCCCCCATCTCCTGTACCAGCGCAGTCACCAAGTTCCGGAGCCCGATGCGATAGGTGCTGTAAAAAGCTGAGGAATTCCAACTTTGGAATCTGCCGCCCAACATGCCGGGAATGCAGCATGGGTAGAAGGCTGCACTTTCATAGATGTAGAAGCTGCCGGCAATATCGGAATGATTGCTGGCAAGGGATTTGCAGAGGTTGCAATTTCAGCAAGAAATTCTTTTGCGAGGTGGTGGGCCACTTTTATAGGGGGCCCTCCGAACATTTGGACAAGTGTTGGTGCCTACCCCTCGAAGAGAGACTTCGAAGAAGGGCTAGGGATTTGGAGGTGCCGGCTCCAACATTTAGATACTATAGGGGTGATATTGAAGGAGACTATTGAATTAGTGTATATATATTTGATTATTTATTTTTCTATTTATAAGTTTTTATTTTGTATATATTTATGTATTTCTAGTTCATAAGATTTTATTTTGTATATATTTGAAATTTGAAAGTGTATATAGTTATGTAAGAGTGTACAATGAATAAATGAAAAAAATAAAAATTAATTATCTATTTTATTTTGATAAATTTGACAATAGTTCCAAATTATATCGCCCAGCATTAAATACAAGTAATATTTTCACAAGTTGAAAAAATTTATAAGGTTCAAATAATATTAACTGAGAAAACTGAGGTGCTCCCCGGGGGGGGGGGGGTGCTGATCGAATTCCACCTTGACACAAATTTTTGATACCTCGGCAAGGATTTTGGATTTCATGGGGGGGGGTGCTGATCGAATTCCACCTTGACACAAATTTTTGATACCTCGGCAAGGATTTTGGATTTCATGGGGGGGGGGGTGCTGATCGAATCCCACCTTGACACGGATCTTAGGGGTGGTGCTCCAAGGGGGGCGGAGTTTTGAGGGGCGGAGTTTTGGGGGGGCGGAGTTTTGGGGGGCGGAGCTTCCTCGGGGGGGGGGGGGGGAGGTGGGCGTAGCCAATTTGAGACCCTCCCACTTGTTGAGGCCCAGCCCTTTGGCTTCTCCCATTGGTCGTTACGCTCGGACCTCATTACGCTTGCCCGCTTCTTGTTAACGCCCATCACTTTGGTTTCTAATATTCTCCCTACTTCTCAGACATCATTTAAACTCCGTCTAACATGGTTCGCGCGTTGGAGTATCAATGCCCAGTTACATCAAGGCGTTATTGCTGCCGCAGAAAATGTTTCTATCTATTCGAATACAACGATGTCGTAGATGGGCTTGCATGCAGGAAATGTATGCATTATTTTTATTGCGTGTGCGACTGTGATTCACATAAATATGGGATTTTCACTTCTTTTGTGAGAACAGTTAGGCATCTACGAGATAAATTGAAACGGTAGACACTCGAGGACCACTTCTTACTTATTAATGGTGTATTCAAATCATGACAAACAATTTGTATTATGACAAAATTTATTGAAATATATAATATAAAAAACGATATATATTTGTTCACTTCACTTTCGGCTTCAACCTTTTAGCCGTGTAAGGCGGCACTCTCGACTTCTTCTTCCTACGTAGCTCCCTTCTTGTGATAACGGGAGATAAAATGATAGTTTCATCGGAGTCTGATCCAGGGTCGAGTTCGTTGTTATTCCCCATCTCGGCCCGCCGCTCGTCTAAAAACTCCTGCAGGATCTCATCGGCCCGCCGCTCGTCCAAGTGTCTCTGCACCATTTCGTCGATCTCCACCGGGTTGGTGCGTTGTCTCTCCCGTATGGCGGCCACCATTTGTCTCATGGACATATTTTGATATTGTCCAGACATAATTGAATGCTCACTTGTAGATGGTTCTATAACAATTCAATGACTACTGCTCGACTCAGGAGTTGAAATTGCTATGGTTAAAATTGCTACCTCCTCCGCTTTTCAATGCTCTTTCCGCCTAAGATGGCCGCCGCGACAGCTGCCCTGCCAATTGTCACCTGTCACGTCAGTTATCGCCAATCATGCCAACTGTCAATTAGGAAGTGTTCTGTACCCGTAGTTGGTTGTATTTGGAATGTGTGAATTTTGACAGAAGTGAAGCGCCATCTACCATACCAACTATAATTTACCAACTGCCATCTCCCATACCGGATGTCACCGATTATACCAACTGTCGCGTCAGACATTCTCTACTTCACCCATAAGGAAATTGGCGTGGAAGGTGTCAGGTAAAATAATCTCGAATGACAATATATATATTTATTTATTTACATCATAAGTACAATATGTTTGAATATAAATGTTTCATCACCATTTCAGATGTTGAGAGACCCAACTCCATACTTCGTGCGATTGCCTCAAGCTACAATTAACCCTTGCAGATAGCGTATGATTCATACATAGAGCAGCTTCTTTTTCGAATACTGGTACAGGGTTTTGAAGACACATATCATACACATATTTTTCAATATTCACAATGTATGGCTTATAGGCCAATTGTTCTACATACTGTTGTAAAATCTCAAACTTTTGATGCCCCTTCACATAAACTATACTAGCGCTCGCAATAGGCTCAAGCACCTCACCCATCAGTTGATCATAGTCGATGAGCCCACTCGAGTATCTTATACCGTGGATGTTTCGTTCCACATAGGTTACTTGCTTTTTTTCACTCCGAGTTAAACTGTTATAGGGCTTAGGCGGTTTCAATATGTAATGATTAGTTTTCTCCCCATCTGTGATAGATATTTCTTTGGGGTGGAATACACTATTATCACCAAGCACGAAACCTTGCATGTCAACAGCGAGTAGTTTCATGGTGGCCGCCTTTCGTACAACTGACTCTAACACACCTTTGCGGTGAAGAATATCAAGAATGGCTGAGGGATGGGGGGATTATAGCCTACTGCGCAATCATATTACAATAAATGTTTCGAGTATAGAAAAATATTATTACTTCAAAAATGGTAAATATAAACTTCACTACATATATTGCAACAAATAGGAGCAACACCTACCGCAATTGTTTCATGAAGTTTTCGATTACATAACTTCAAAAATGGTAAATATAAACTTTGCTGCGTACATTGCAACAAATAGGAGCAACACCTGTCACAATTGTTTCGTGAAGTGTTCGATTACATAATGTACATAAGAATGACCGAGGGACATTCATAAATTTATTTCGCTCAAGTGCTTTCTCGCTGCATTCGACGTCATCGTATCCTTCATCCGTGAAATTGTCTATGCCTTGCTGCCCAACAGCGTTTTTGGAAGGCTGCAACAAGAAAATATACATTTATAATATGGAAATGATTCCCAAAATCGAGAATATTATCGAATAAAAAATATACTCACAGCTTTCCCCTTTTCTTTATCATGCTCCTGAATTGAAAGTTTCGCAAGCGTCTCGCTGACCTCGGTAGTAATCTCAACTGCTGTTGCCAATATCGCAGCTAGTCACCAACTCGGAGGAATGGAAATATCTTATACCCCTTATAGGGCATGTAGCAAACAATCCTCCCCTCCCCCTACCCCCTCTCCCGGTATAGAGCTCACTGCTGAGGTTCTAATTGCTCCATCAACATTTCAATTAGCGAGTCTAATCTTTTGGACCGTTCATTATCCTCCCCCTGATCATTCTGCGACAAGTCGCTTATTGCCTGATGTAACCAAATTGAATTTTGCTCTGGACTAAATCGATAAAAATCGATATCATTTTGACCCCAAGGAAGAGTTCTGACAGTATTGGGAATAATAAACCGCTTATCGTCGTGATATGAAAGAGCAACTTTGTTTCTCATCTCCGTGAAGATGTCATGCTTATAGCTACGAAAAGTATTCATCTTGCGAAATATCAAACCACCTTTCTCAACGATGTCTTTATAACTATCTAGAGATAGTTCGTTTCTTATAACAGCCCTGGAAACGCCTTTCGCTTTTTTCACCTCGCTAGTCGTTGATTTGACGCAATAAGCTTTGGCGCCAGTACCATAAAAACTAATTAAGGGGTTGTTTGGGAATTCATCTTTCATTTTGCAGACGATCGATTCTGTGCGAGGCATGTTGAAGTTATTATTTACAGGATAATTAGATGTGTCGAAATATTCTATGTTTTCTTTCATAAAATCATAGAAATTTTCGCTATCAATTTTCAAGATGAGGGAATCAGTATCAGTATACAATAATGATGATGATGTTCCAGGAAAATTTTTCTTGATACAATCATATAAGAAATCATAGATTACAATTTTCGACACATCTAATATGCTGAAGCCCACATAGAGCGGTTTATCATAATGCACGCTAACCCTACCCATGTGAATTGCAACGAAATTTTCATGAAATATCGTGCAAGTTTTATAATTGGGAAGGGCCGTTAATGCATTAGCACCCTTCCGCTTCCTGATACTCTCCCAATGGGTCACAAGTTTGATATCGGTCCTTCTATCGACATTTTCCATAGTTTTACCATACACACAGTTGACCATCTTTTTAAATAAACCATTATCGGCTTTGTTCGTGCTTTTATTGCGCATCTCAGTATTGAGGTCTACATATTTCTTCAACCAGCGAGATTGATTGAATTTGAGAACTCTATGTATTCGCGTCAAGATTAAACCATTTCTAATCGCCTATTTCAAATTTCGATAATGGATTATATAATTTAACTTATTCGATAAATTCGGAATCAGTTTCTTATGAGCGGATTTTGAACCTGGCGGGCTGATGGATTCCACAAGAAAAGGTAAATCCGAGTGTGCATCATGTAAATTTTCAGGGTAGTGAATATCTACTTCGAGAACATACCCGAACGGATCATCATCTGCAATATCCAAATTTGAGATTTCAACATCAGTTAACCATGTGAAACCAGATGTAGGTAGTGGTTGCGACATACTATGACCATACAAGTTGGTCGCATCCAAATACATTATAAATGACGATGGATCATCAGGGTTGAAATTTGGGAGGAATTTATTATTAGCTACATGGCTTCTCATACTACATTGGCTGACACCGCCTCTTATTCCCTTCTTAAAGAAATTCACCATGTCGATGTCAGTTAAGAGTTCCAATTCCACTTTTGTGTAGCGCAACATAGCATCCCACGATAGACCAGGGGCTGTATAATATTGACATGGGTCCAACTTGTATGTCTTCAAACTAACCTTCCGAAAATTTTCAAAAACATCGCATAATAACAAAACATCCGATTTCAGATATACGTCTGAATAATCCCCAAGCGTTTTACATTTGAATATCTTCCAAATACGCTCAGCTCTACGATAATCCTCATTCGAAATGTGTTCATTCGATAAATTATCGAAAAAGTCATTTTGAGAAGGTGAACCTTTATGCTCCAATTTATCGATAGATGTAATAAAACTATACGGAAACACACCTTTTCGCGTCATTAGCTTAAATTGTTCGCGATCTTGAAATGCTCTCGCTGTCTCAACACACTGTTCCGTAGTCAGATTTTCAGCTAGAGAATGCAGCGGATCAGAAAGAAATTTATAACTATCTAAAAAGCGCAACTTTATGAACATTTTATGATTTTTCCCATCTTTTCCCAAGTACTCATCGACAAAAACATGTTTCGTGAATGAAACATACTTTTCCTTAGTTTGAGCGATACAATCCACCCTCTCTTCATGCTCGAACAATTGTTTGATGAAGAGGTGGCTATCATACCCGCTCATATTATGGAAAAAGATGGGGATGAAGTTAGGTAGCTTGAAATTTGAATTACATTTAGAATGTGCGGCGCCATCTCTCTTTTTACCAGTCAGGTGACAATGGTCTCTAACTTTAACATCTGTGCAATCAAGTGGCTTATCACAAATGTTGCAAATTGTAGCGGTAGCGAAATCAAGCTTTTCTGCAGCACTCAATTTAGCCATAGGAACAACACGTTTCAAATGCATATTATATATAGCCTTAACATTATCGACTAAACTGGAGACAAACTTTTTTGCTACACCTTTTCCTCGGAATGAAACAAATTTAGTGAGGGAATCATCGTAGGAGCATTTGATGAGATATGCAAATGAATGCGGCTCGTGAGCGAATGTTTTATTAGTATACGACCCCGTAGGATCTGGTTCACAAGTTTGGATGGGTTTCCGAACAGATTCAAAATCCGCATAAATAACGAATGGTACTTTCATCTGTTTCTCAAAACTTTCGAATTTTAAAATATTCCCGGGAGCGCTATTTCCGAATTTATCAACCTTGATTTCTGGAGATGGAACCGTAGTGTATGTATGATTGCAATCATTCAATTTATGACGTAGCAACTTCGACTCATCGGAGAAACATATCAGACACCCATCGCAAAAGAAATTCCTATGCCCTCTGGCATTTAATTGGCTTGACACTAATCGCGATAAATTTTTTATCCAGCAATAATGCCCCTTACCGGAATCGTCCGAGATATAGAGTGAGTTTACATGCCTACCCAATCTATTCTTAGCATAATGAAGCGGCCCAATAACCCTATATTTCATTTTTTGATCATTGAATACGCTCTCTAACCCATAAACATTGATGGAGCAATCATTTTGATTATCGAACTTTGGAATATCACTTACTTTCATAGGAAACTCTATACCAACCAGATTCAATACTGTAGTAAAGTGTGGGTAGGAAGATGTTTCGGTATTCCTTATCCTCGCAGGATATAAAGCTGATGTAACTGCCCAGGCGAAACAATGCTCATCCTGATTAATAATGTTAACAACCGCTTTCTTGTTCGCAATAAAGGTGGGTAGCTTTATGTAAGACCCACCCCCTAATGGGCTGTATTTATTAATATTTATTTCTAGAAACAAAATCTCTTCTAAAGCCCAACCTGTAATATCAAAGTAAAAAAAAAGAAATAAGCAAACTTAGTCGACATCTGATTTTTTCAAACAACTCACCAGAATCACGTTCCTCGAATTCGATAGCTAGATTCGAAAGACAATCCCGAAATGCGTCAACGATATCTTCCAAATCTGGCGATGAAGCAATTATACGATTCGGGGCCATGAAAGATTTCACATCTCTCACATCTCGGGTTTCAATGACATATCTACCAAAAACTTCCATGTTCACTTTAATCGAGTGATGGATCAGTAGCATATTTTCCAATAGAGATATAATTGTAGCTCTATTCTCATTGAAGAACGCATTGTAATCTAAAATGTTCGTTCTACACTCTAACCTGTAGCTAATAATGCGGCATTTGAACGCGCTCTCGATCGCATATACATCATCTCTGTAGTGCATGCACGCATTAGAGCGATGCTCCAAGGTTCTCTTATGAGCACCCATCCTATCTGATGGAACATCTTTAGCGCAGGGCACACATCTTTGCATACTTCTAGATGTCGATGGCGCTGGCGGATTCGAAATATCCAATCGAGCCCTTTTTGCACTAGGCTCGCCCAAATCACTCAAATCACCAACACACGAAATTCTTTGATGGCGGCGTAAATTATCACTACGCGTAAAGGTTTGGAAACAAGCACTGCAGGTCAACATGATGATGATGTATAAAAACGCTTTTATCACTCACGAACAAACAAAAAATGCTGATTAATATGCGATTCTCAAGAAACTGTGCTCCACTCTGCGCATCCTTGAATTTATAGGAGTACCGCCTCCCCCACTCTCACCAATGCGATCTTGAACTCTATTGGGGGAATGGCGCATGCGCACGCAGAAGCAGCGTTCAAGGTCGCACCCCCTCCCATTTCAGAGGTGTGAAAACACAAGGACATGCTCACAGAAAAAGAGAGCCCTCCTCAAGGACGCGCTCCTCTCAAGGCCACACCAACTCCCAAGGGCACCCTCCTCTCAAGGTCGTCAACTCGAGGTCATTCCTCCCAAGATCACATCGGGGTCATTCACCCCAAGGTCACTCCTCTCAAGGTCACTCCTCTCAAAGTCACTCACCCCAAGGTCACTCCTCCCAAGGTCATTGACCCCCCCAAGGTCATTGACCCCCCAAGGCCACGTGGGGGGTGTGTGACCTTGGGAGGAGGTCTAGAATCGGCATAAAACATCTACTCGTATCGATCCCAAAACGGGTAAATTAAGGATGGGTAATATGGAAATCCGTTTTTTGAACGATCAAATCGAGTTAATCGAAGGTGTGAGGTATTTCCAGCTTCTTCTGAACTATATGATATGATTTTTGTGAATCAAGCACTGGAATCTATTAGCGATCGAGAAAAGCATATATATATACCGCCATTCTGAAGACTACAGGGTCCGCATATAAAAATTATGATATTAGAGGAGGTTTGAATGCTGAATCCTCTAACTCGAAAAAGAAATTCCGACAAATCATCAAACCTCTCATAGATAGTCCACATTATATGAGGAGTCATCCTCAACGATTTGATATCAAAGGCGGTAAAGGAGTGGTGGGGGCAATATCGCGCAAAAAAGTGCTGAGTAGAAAACGGAAAGAATTTGTTTATTGGAATGATGCTGCAGAATAATTAGGAGGTGCGTCATGTTGGAATACCCCCACCCCTCCACTTTTCCATTTAAAGTGGGACGGTATGGAACGCCCCACTCCTCGTCGGTTCGAGTGCGACGGTATGAACCATCCCCACTCCTCTCCGCCGACCAAACCACGCGGAAAACTACGCTGCGTCACTCTGGCGGGAAATTCAAATCATGTGGTATTTGGGTTCGGGCCCCTCGGACTTCGGTTCACTCTTCGTCTCCCCCCGGGCCTCTACGGGCACCATCGGACTCTCATGCTATGTCATCCTTTGACACGTAGCGCTCTGCGAATACATGACGTCATATATTATTTGAAAAAGTCAGTACAATCGAGATTCGAACCCGCACCGATATAAACGCTTTCGTCCACGCAGCAACAGCAGGATATTTATATTTCTAATAATATTACGATGCTATGTGGAACGCAGTTTGACGGAATACTGTCTACCCCACTAAGCCTTTAGCGTCTCACTGGCCGACCAATAAGATGCCCCAATTTACATGACTCATTGAAGCGAATATATGGTTGTGACGGACTGTGGTACATTGATGTCACGTGATATAAGACGAACGTAGGTCATTAGATATTTCCATGTGTCCTTTCCCTCAGGAAACGAACATAGACTATTATATCAAACGATTTCACGAAACAGATATTGTTATTATTTTAGGATTTTACTTTCAGCGTAGAGAAAATATATCGACGTCTGCTAGTTTCGTTGAAGGTGGACTCACTTTCTGATGAGAAGCGATCTATAATTACGTCAGAAAGAATACGACGCGTCAGGGATAAGACCAAATAAGCAATCGAATTAATTACGTTTTGTTTTCGAGTACAAAAACAATGTGTGACAATCAGAGTGAGAGAGATAGCGATAACCGCTCGTATTCAATACCTTCAGGCAATTATCGTTACATTGTTGTCTTATGTTGCAAAGTATCCGATATTATAGCGTGATGCCTATGTTGCCATTTATAAAT
The DNA here is from genome assembly GCA_029955515.1 of Chrysomela aeneicollis. Classification (NCBI taxonomy): domain Eukaryota; kingdom Metazoa; phylum Arthropoda; class Insecta; order Coleoptera; family Chrysomelidae; genus Chrysomela; species Chrysomela aeneicollis. Next base: position 1,155,546 of record JARUHQ010000031.1, on the reverse strand, counting down.
GCATCACCTTCGTTCCAGAGATACGCTTCAATATGATTGTTATAAAAATATGTAATGTACAGATTATAGGTAGTATACTTCAAAAAAAAACGTCGAATCATGTATCCGTTACGCATCTTTGACGCATTACAGAGCAGTCGAATATTTCTTACCACATTTCCTCTATTGAATACAGGTGGAAGCTTTAGGCTCCAAACATTCTTTCTTCATTCCATTCGTCAGCAGATGATAGTAGTCACAAGAAACCAGCAGTGAACCCCCTCCTTCTTTCTATAATGCCACAGGTGAAATTTTTTCTGAGGTTGGTATAAAATTTTGAATATAGTCTGAGTTATAGAACAGACCCTTCATTCTGTCACAATCAGGTGTCGAGAGCGAATGCTGTTTTGAATTATGGAAAAAATCAAGTTCTTTTATGGTGCGACAGCAGTGAACAGAATCAAACAATTACATGTCAATGACGAGTTCAAGATATCAATCAAACAATGGTATCATGATCATAATATATCATGCTATATACTATATATCGACGAGAAGCCAACATCTTTTGCTTTGATATCAAGAATGGACTTTGATCCATTGAAGCAACATAGCAATCCAAAAACACTCAATTTAATCTATACGTTGAAGGAACATCGAAGAAAAGGATATGCTGTAAAATTAGTCTTACATATCAAAAAAATTATTCAATTTTCTACTTTTTCATCTAATACCGCATCAGAAACATTGTTTATGAAATGTAAATTTATTAATCATTGGAAAATGAATGGATGTGTAATGTTTAGATTTCCATAATAAATATATGAAAGTTTTCACGTTTATAATTTACCTTCATCATCCGTATATTCCTGTAATGAAGTTTTTTCGCCAGTAACTTCATTACTACAGGTTCCGGATAGTCCAGATAATATTAATTCAAGTATTACGTATCCCTGTCACTTCTGTATTCGTTACAACCAGAAACCCTGTTCAATATGTAACGACCAGTCTAGTATCACCCTGTATAATTCTTGACTGCGAAAAAGTTGATTTTCAGTTATATCACGTTACTTTCCATAAGTCCTAGGAGGATATTTATAATGTTAAGAAGAACCTATTATTCCTGTTATACAATAAGTTTGTTAAAACTAACAGTATTGGCAATGAACCGAAATAATATTTTCCGGAAAATCATGGATTTTGGGCATTTTCTTTTTGGAAATATTCCTAAGTATCCTAGTCAAAAGGAATGTTATTCTGAGTCTTTTTCATATATTATTTCTAACACTCTGCAAAGTCTTTTTATTGAGGGTGTTTTGCTTACTTTCTTGCTCATTTTTAGAGGTCAAGCAATGACAAAATGCCTCGTTTTTTCCTCTGATTTTTTTGAAAATTCAGATATAAATACACCCAGACAGAAGGATTAGGAAGTTAGTTTGAGTTCTTCGCGAATAACGTTCAGCCGTGAGAGTGCAAATTGCCGATTTTCGAGAGTGCCCCGTTTTGAACCTGTGAACCCTAGTGAACCAGACACCCTGTACAGTGCGAGTGCTTCTGCCCTGGATTAGCCGTGCCGTGGTGTTTTGTCCAGCTCACCCCCAGTACAACTGTAAGCGAGATTTCGGAGTTATATTGATTCTATATTCCTGTTAAAATTTTGTTGAACATAGAGAAACGTGGAAGCTCAAATTTAACTAAGATTACTATTTCGTTGGGCTAGTTGTCACTTACATTTCCGTTTACTCGTGTAGTACGACAATTGCATTTTCATAAGTGAAAGGAAAGCGTCAGTTTCCGGATTCATAACTTGCGATTTGATCGTCGAATATTGGACCTGTACCTGACTACGATCAACTCGCAAGCCCGTTACCGTAAAAATCAGTAATAGCTAGTACTTGCTCTATATCTCGTAGTTTGGTTTTGCATTTCCCTGTCTTTTCACTTGCCTTTCTTTTCAATTTCAAACTTACGAATTGATCGTCGAATATTGGACTTGTACCTGACTACGATCAACTCGCAAGCCCGTTACCGTAAAAATCAGTTATAGCTAGTACTTTCTCTATATCTCGTAGTTTGGTTTTGCATTTTCCTGTCTTTTCACTCGCCTTTCTTTTAAATTTTGAACTTACGAATTGATCGTAGAATATTGGACCTGTCCCTGACTACGATCAACTCGCAAGCCAGTTTTAGTAAAATCCAACAACATCCAGTACACTCGGTATATTTCTTTTCCTTCATTTCCTGTGGCTTCCATTCCGGAACTTGTGAATTGATCGTCGAACATTGGACGTGCCCCTGACTACGATCAACTCGCAAGCCAGTTACACCACATTATTTTGTTGTTTATACTGGATGTCCTATTCACATCTACGGTTTTATGAATCATATTGTGTTGCCAGTAAGAAAGGAAACCGTCGAAACAGTATAGGAAAGTAATATTGTAGACGACAGCATTTACGTTAGTAGTTGATTTAAAGTTTCCACTTTTCACCCGTAAAACCTACACCAGAAAACCCTGCCTGAGAATCAATATAACGCCCCATACCAGAATATCATCTAAATTGCACTTTACCTGACACCTGTATTGAATTGCACTCTCCCTGAAAGTTTTGAATTGCATTTGCTGACTTGTCACGACTCAGATCTAACAAACCGCCCTGTATAATAGAATCGAAGTAACACGGTCACATTTTTATTGCATTCGCTGTTAGTGGTGGATTTTCTATGTTCAGATTCATTTTAGTCCGGTGTTTATTGTAAGTAATAATAATATAACCTGTAAACCTGATTATTTCAACTTGAACTAACGACCTGAACAAGCCTGTCATTGAGAGTTCGGGTAGTTCCGCGAAAATAGAAACTTTGTGATCGTATCCGATTCTGCGACAATTGGACGTGAACTTCCTGTTGTATTTTAATCAGCTGTGGTAAATTGTGATTTTCTTTGTTGCTTTGTTTGAGACTGATGTTTTGTTTAATTTCCGGAAAATCGTACCTGTACCTGATTTGACGATGTGTGGAAAGTGTTTTTCATGAAATAAATAGTCTGAAACCGGTTCCGATTTTTATTGTGTGTATTTTGTGCCTGATTGTATGATTTGATTTTGCCTGTACTTAGATCTTTTATCTAGTTATTTTGAATAAAACCTGTGGAAATAAAAATTAAATAACATCAATTCTGTTTAACGTAGCTTGTATTCCAGTCTAGTCTAAGGAGGTGTAACTAAAGACTACATTTTCTTAGAAGTTTATTGTTATCCTGGTCTAACTAGCTGACCTCTGGTTTACACAAGGGGGTGCATTGTATGGATTTACTCTGTGTCCCTTCTTCACTGTAGCTACCCTAGGGCCTTCCAAAGAACTCCTAGTTCTGGAAGAAAGTGGAGCATACCACTTCAAAAAAAACTGGCGCTCGAGGCAACCGCTCTAAATTAAATAGAGAACTAAGCCCTGAGGCCCTTTGTGGGGTTCTTTACCGAAAAAAGAGCCTTACAAATAGGCGCCCGAGCAGGGACATGAGTTAGGAAAACCTGAAAGAAAATCCGAGGAAAACCTGTGAAAAAATCGAATTTGAAATTTTGAAACCAGACCTGTTTCAAAAAAAATCCTGATAATTCTGTAGTTGCTGCTTGAAAACACGATCAATAATATTCTTTTCACTACTAGGTAAAATCAAATCACTTCGAAAATATATTCCACTCTTGATTTTCACTGAACTTTCCACCGAGCTTTTCACGGTCACCAATCTTCAGTCAAGCAAAGTAAAAAAGGAAACCTCTCACCTGAACCTGAATACAATTTTTATTATTTCACTATCTAGTATAAACATTGTCAGCTGTTGCAGTCTCATTTCCCAGGAATTTTCATTTCCTGGAAAACCTAAATTATAAACCCTGATAGAAAACCGGAGTTAGGAAATTTAAGTTAAATCCTGGGCTTACAAACACTGATTGAGATAAATTTACCTGATAAATTCCTGATTTTCCAAAATATTTCATTTTTTGAAATTTTTTTCATACCTGGATATAATTAGAAAACCTGATAGAGAAGGTATCCGAACTTTGAACTGACAGAGTGCGATAACCTGATTATTAACTTAGTGAAAATTGATTTTGATAATTTCCACCACTAAGTTTGAATCCTGGAATTTTCTCTATTTGTTTGAGAATACCTGACTGCTATTACTAAAACCTGAGGGATATTCACCCCAGTACAACTTACAACTCTGAAATACCAGTTGGACTCTGATTCTCAAAATCTTAAACAATACAGTTGGTCTTGAAAGTGAATTCAGATAATAAACTTTCTATAATAACTTGTGGATTGCTCTCTGAGTGCTACTCTGGGTGGTAATTTTTTGGATATCCTGACCTGAATCAAATTACCAGACACCCAGAAAACCTGTTGTTGATTTTCCTGAATCTGCTTGCATCGTGTACCAGTTGAGTTTTTCTTTGAGTTTTTGATTTATACCCGATTGGATAGCCATGTCTCAAGATAAACTACCCTGTGACAACCCTGACCAGCTATTCGTTCCCCCGGAACACTCTAAACAGAGTAGCAGAGCATCTTCTCCTGATCCAGAACCTAGAGTAGGGTGGGTTTATCGCCTGAAGAAACCTGATTTAGAAGAAGAACTTAACAGATATGGCCTGTCATCTGAGGGAACAGTGAGTGAACTCCGGAAACGTTTGGTGTGGTTCCTGAGGAAAGAACTTCCCAAGCTGATTGGATACAAATATCAGCAGGCGGGATCCACAGCCACCACTAACCCCAATGTACCCCCTGGATGTTTTGGAACACAACCCGGAGTGAATAACCCGACAAACCAAACAAACCCCCCGGACCCCCCGCAGAATACTATTCCACCTGGCAATCCGGAAACGACCTTTGCCAGTCACGGAATGGCACCACCGCGGTGGTTACAACCACGACCGCCGTTGCCAGTCCCTGTACCCACAAAACTGAAAACGCATCACTGGAATCTTCACTTTGATGGAACCAGAGAACCAGTGGCGTTCCAGGAAAGACTCGAAGAAATAGGGCAAGCTGAAAAAGCCCGACCAGAACAACTACTCGATGTGTTGCCGGAATTATTGCAAGGACGAGTACTGTTATGGTACCGTTGCAATAAAAGATTTTGAAATTCGTGGTCGTCCTTCAAAAGAGTTTTCAAAAAATCATATTTTCCCATCGGATATCAGGATGACTTGGAAATGGCCATAAGTCGAAGACTTCAAAGAGATAACGAGCCTGCCATGGATTATGTGGTAGATTTACAAACTCTCATCCGACGTCATGGAAACCTTGATCCGGCCCAAGAACTAACCTGGTTATATCGGAACCTTCTTCCGGACTACCGCCAATACATCAAAAAGAATGATTTCTTCGATGTCCCTTCCTTGATTTTCTCAATCTTGGAATTCCAGCAGTTACGTGGCGAGATCCGCCGAATGTACTACCGGAACCCGCCTTCTGCTCCCCCGGTTCGAATGTCTTACCCCGAACCGCCACTAATCGCTCGACCGCTACCAGCTAGCTAACCCCTGACCAGTAGACCGCAGCCGAGGGCTATCCTGCCCCCGAACTCAAATACTCCGGCGATACCACCAGCATCCGGAGAACCCGTATACAACCGTGGAAGTACTTGCTGGAGATGTGGACAGTCTGGGCATCAACGAGCAGATTGTCGTAATGCCTTTAGGTTATTTTGCTCAAGGTGTGGCCGTGATGGAATCTTTTCGAAGGATTGTACCTGAGCCCAGCCATAAAACTCCACCGGAGCCCGCTCGAACCGAGGACAGGCCGGCTCCAGCAGTTAACTATCCCGGAAAATCTACCGAAATCCCGACCCGATGATAACCGGCCTTTTATTCCAGTAGCTATTGGGGATACGATCTTCTCCGCTTTAGTGGATACCGGAGCTACTAGGTCGTTTGCGAATATCAGAGTAGCTAACTGCTGCAAATGACATAGGTATAAAGAATACCCGAACACAGTAGTCCAGTCCCGACAAGCTGATGGTTCGCTCATCCAGGTAACCGGAGTTTTTAAACCTGTGATGACAATCGGCACCGAGGAGATCCCCTGTGAGTTACTTATAATTCCCAGCCTGGCCGCAGATATCGTGATAGGAATGGATGTACTTCGCACACAAGGCTTTGGGATTGATCTACAAACCGCCACTGTGTATTGGAATCAGAAGAACGTGTCAGTTCTTGGTTCCCAGAGAAAGACAGAACTAGTTCCGGATCCGACACCTAACCTGCAGCCAGAAACTGAGAATCCGGGTCTTCCCGGAAACCGACCTGTTCCGGAGAATAGGAAAACCGAAAAGGAAAACATTCCGGTGCTTTCCGGAACCAGACAATTTCCAGACAGGAAGTCCGAAAACCGAAGAAAAACTCGAAAACGGAATAGAGCCAGGAAACATAAAAACTGCAGAACATCCGGAACCAGAACAACGGAAAATCAACTGGAACCAGAAATTACCTGCAGCATGATAGTAGTTGAGGATCCACCGTGCCGAAATCTTTCACCGGAACAACACAGTAGATTGCAACGATTCCTGGACCATGAATTACCGGCATTTGAGAGGATTAGAGGACCTACACCTTCAGTGGAACATCGCATTCGTTTGAAGACGACAGAACCGATCAAACAAAGGTACCGCCCGCAAAATCCGAAAATGCAAGAGGTAATCAATGAAGAAGTCGATAAGATGTTGGCAGATGGCATCATCGAACCTTCCAGTAGTCCATGGAGTTCTCCTGTTGTAATTGTGAAAAAGAAAGATGGAAAGCACCGATTTTGCATCGATTTCCAGAAAGTCAACGACGTAGCCGAAAAAGATGCATATCCGCTGCCGTTCATCAATGCTATCCTGGACAAGTTGTGAGAAGCAAAATTCATCTCTAGCCTAGACCTGAGGCAGGGATATTGGCAAATACCGCTATCAGCCGATAGCAAACCGATAATCGCCTTCACCGTACCTGGAAGGGGGTTATTCCAGTTTAAGGTAATGCCGTTTGGGCTTCACTCCGCACCTGCCACGTTCCAGGGATTGATGGACACCCTGATAGGACCCGAAATGGAACCGTTTGCCTTTGCATACTTGGATGACATGATTGTAATAAGCAAAACCTTCGACGAGCATTTGATCAACCTGCAGCGAGTTTTCGACCAGCTACGTCAGGCTAACCTGTAACTCAACCCGGAGAAATGCAAGTTTTGCCTGAGCTCGCTGAAGTACCTGGGACATGTAGTGACCGTCGACGGAATAAAAACCGATCCGGACAAAATAGAGTCTATAGTACAGTGGCCTGCCCCAAACACCCTGAAGAAACTTCGCCAATTCTTGGGAATGTCATCCTGGTATAGGAGATTCATACCGAATTTCTCCGGGATAGTGGCACCACTGACGAAGCTTCTGAAAAAAGGTAACCGTTGGAAGTGGACAGAGACTGAAGATACCGCCTTCGAGTTTCTGAAAACTCGGCTTACTGAAGCTCCTGCTTTGACCTGTCCAGATTTCACCAAGCCGTTCATACTACAAACTGATGCCTCCGATTGTGGACTGGGAGCTGCGCTCACACAGGACATAGAGGGTCAGGAAAAGGTAGTGGCGTACGCGAGTAGGATGTTAACCGGACCAGAACGTAACTACTCCGTGACCGAGAAGGAATGCTTGGCGATAGTCTGGAGCATAGAAAAGCTCAGACCCTACCTGGAAGGCTATCACTTCACCGTCCTCACCGATCATTTGTCTCTGAAATGGTTACAGTCCATAAAGAGTCCTGCCGGCCGTATAGCCCGATGGGCTTTGTTCTTGCAACAGTTTGACTTCGAAGTCAAATACCGTCGTGGAGTTCTGAACAAAGTTGCCGATGCCTTATCCCGTCAACCGTTACTGGATATCAGTACCGAAGAGGCGGGACAGAAATGTTCCTGGTATCAAGGAAGAAAGGCCGAAATCGAGAAAAATCCTGAGACGCATCCCGATTACTGCCTCAAGGACGGCCAGTTATTCCGCCATTTCTGGGATGCCAATAATCTGTGTGAACTGGAAATGGGCGATCCCTGGAAGCTATGTGTCCCAAAATCACTCCGTGCACGAGTACTCCAGGAAAACCATGATGACGTCACGGCACATGGGGATTGCAGAGACCACCGCCCGTATCACACAGAAATACTATTGGCCTGGAATGTTTCGAGAAATTGCCCGATATGTACGGAGTTGTAAAACCTGCCAGGAATATAAGAGTTCTCAACAACAACCTCCTGGAAAAATGCATTCGTCCCGGAATACCAAACCGTGGGATACTGTCTCCACCGAATTGGTCGGCCCGTTACCCGGTTCCAGTAAGGGAAACTGTTACCTAGCCGTATTCCAGGACCGTTTCACGAAGTGGGTACAATTGAAAGCCCTTCGCATAGCTACGTCCAGAGCCGTTTCCCAAGATTTTTATGAGGATATCGTCTTGAGATTTGGACGCCCGGAAACCGTCATCAGTGACAATGGCACCCAGTATACCGGAAAAGTGTTCGAAGAACTGTTGAGGGACCTGGGAATAAAACACCGCCTAACGCCTCCCTATACTCCGCAAGCCAATCCTGTCGAGAGAACCAATAAAACGGTAAAAACTATGATCACCCAGTACTGCGATAATGATCACCGTAAATGGGACCAGTACCTTCCAGAACTCCAGTTCGCCCTGAATACCGCCCGTCATGACTCAACTGGGTTTAGTCCCTCTTTCCTCGTTTTCGGACGAGAACCGGAACCACCGAAGGCTCTACACCGAATCACCCGAACAGAGTCGACAACGACACCAGACGAGACCGAAAACACCGCTTCATGAACCTGGATCAAGCATTTGGAGAAACTCCAGGAAGTACATGAATTAGTCAGGATGAACCTGGCCCGTGCTTTCAACTCATAGAGTCACTACTATAACCTGCGGCGACGAGACTGGAGATGTCACCTGGGTGATCAGGTAATGAAGAGAGAACATAATCTCTCTTCTGGAATCCGTGGCTATGCAGCAAAATTGGCCCCAAAATATTCCGGTCCTTTCATTGTCACTCGAGTCATTTCCCCAGTAGTTCACGACCTAAAGGGTAGCACAGGAAAACGTTATAGCAGGATTCATATAAAGGACCTGAAACCATTTCACCCGATAACCTGTGAAATAAATTCCGATAGATGTCCAAACGATCCACGACCCATAGCCCCGCCAGTCCCGCTCGGAAAATTGTAATTCTCCAAGATGTGATGATACAGCCAGCCCGAGAAGACCCCGTCCTGCACCTCCCCGCAGAGACGTCAGCGATAAACGCTCTGGACCTGTCTTCGTCCGCCAGCAACCGGGTCTGGCCACCCCGACTCTGGACGAGCTGCTGGATGAATACGAGCAGTCTCTGTATTTCGTCCCTCAGGCACCCCAGTACTCGCCCATCTCTCCCGTGACAGAGACGTCTCTCGGTATGCCAATCCGGAGCCCCAGTCCATCCACTAGGTTCCCGGAACTATACCGGCAGGGAGAGTCACCGAAAATGATACCACACCTGTTGCCGAACCTGTTGCCGAACCTGATGCCGAACCTGTTGCCCACCCTGAAACGGATAACCTCGGCGGAGTAATGCCGCTTCTCCCTGCTCCTCGTAGTCCTCTGACGAGCAACTCAATGCTGGAGGATGGAATTGCACAGTGGGTAGTGGCCGAATACCCACTGTATAACAACTGCAACGAGTGGACGACGTTGATGCGTTATATGGTAGGACAACTCAGGCCGATCCACATCCCCCTCGACGTCCCTTATCGCCGACGTCTGAGAACTCCCGAGGGCAAATATACCTGGATTCGCATACCGGCCGGAGTAGGCCGGCACTGATCGAAGAGGCACGAGAGACCAAGGTGAGGTTTACCAGGATTTCATTGTGGTTCTACGTTTTAGATGGAGGACATCCTAGACCTAGAAGGCAACTCTCTGGATGGATGGGAACTCCCGTGTTCTCCAGACACCGAGACCCTGCTCCCGGACACCAAGACCCTGCCCCCGGACATCAAGACCCTGCCGCTAGTCACCGAGACCCTGCCCCCGGACACCGGGACCTTGCAGCCAGACACCGAGACTCTGCATTCACATCAGGACCCCGAGGAACTGCCAGACCCCGCCGTAGACACCTCGTCTACCCCGACGGACACCACCCCAAGTAGTGCCCTGCTAGACCAGCCGGCGAATAGGCCGTGCTCTCCAACCACTAGTCAGGGCAGGCAAGACGCTGCTAACACGGCAACTCTACCGCCGCTGTCCCTGGACACCGTCGTCCACCGAAGCCTGACGACCGACATCTACCTGCCGGTAGAGCGGCAGCTATGCTGGCGATGTGGATATCCCGGCCACACACGACCAGATTGCCAAGCCCCTAGTCGGCTATTCTGCTCCCGATGCGGCCTCGTAGGAGTGCGGTCCTGCGAATGCCTCTGCCCACCTAGGCGGCCCCAGTTCCCGGCACATTTACCTAGGCTGACTCCCGAGCGCCAGCCTGCCCAGCGACGAACCCTGCCACCGGGTTTGCGGGTCAATCAAATTAACCAGAGGGTCCAGACCAGTACCGTCTTCGTGGCCGACAGAGCCACTTAGTGCGACCTGTGTCCCTGTTGGAAGCCCGGAATCGGCTTTCGCCGTTAACACCAGGAGACCAGGGTGGTCAACGTTTTTTTCTCTTTTGTTATTTTTATCAACTAGTATATTTCCATTTTTGGTAAAATAAAGGATTTTTTTTAATTTCAAAAATTACAGCTGAAGCAATAATTTTTTTTGCGAGAAAGGGGGGTGTGTAATGAAGTTTTTTTTTGCCAGTAACTTCATTACCACAGGTTCCGGATAGTCCAGATAATATTAATTCAAGTATTACGTATCCCTGTGACTCCCGTATTCGTTACAACCAGAAACCCTGTTCAATATGTAACGACCAGTCTAGTATCACCCTGTGTAATTCTTGACTGCGAAAAAGTTGATTTTCAGTTATATCACGTTACTTTCCATAAGTCTTAGGAGGATATTTATACTGTTAAGAATAACCTATTATTCCTGTTATACAATGAGTTTGTTAAACTAACAGTATTGACAATGAACCGAAATAATATTTTCCGGAAAATCATGGATTTTGGGCATTTTCTTTTTGGAAATATTCCTAAGTATCCTAGTCAAAAAAAATGTTATTCCGAGTCTTTTTTATATATTATTTCTAACACTCTGCAAAGTCTTTTTTATTGAGGGTGTTTTGCTTACTTTCTTGCTCATTTTTAGAGGTCAAGCAATGACAAAATGCCTCGTTTTTTCCTCTGATTTTTTTGAAAATTCGGATATAAATACCCCCAGACAGAAGGATTAGGAAGTTAGTTTGAGTTCTTCGCGAATAACGTTCAGCCGTGAGAGTGCAAATTGCCGATTTTCGAGAGTGCCCCGTTTTGAACCTGTGAACCCTAGTGAACCAGACACCCTGTACAGTGCGAGTGCTTCTGCCCTGGATTAGCCGTGCCGTGGTGTTTTGTCCAGCTCACCCCCAGTACAACTGTAAGCGAGATTTCGGAGTTATATTGATTCTATATTCCTGTTAAAATTTTGTTGAACATAGAGAAACGTGGAAGCTCAAATTTAACTAAGATTACTGTTTCGTTGGGCTAGTTGTCACTAACATTTCCGTTTACTCGTGTAGTACGACAATTGCATTTTCATAAGTGAAAGGAAAGCGCCAGTTTCCGGATTCATAACTTGCGATTTGATCGTCGAATATTGGACCTGTACCTGACTACGATCAACTCGCAAGCCCGTTACCGTAAAAATCAGTAATAGCTAGTACTTGCTCTATATCTCGTAGTTTGGTTTTGCATTTCCCTGTCTTTTCACTTGCCTTTCTTTTCAATTTCAAACTTACGAATTGATCGTCGAATATTGGACTTGTACCTGACTACGATCAACTCGCAAGCCCGTTACCGTAAAAATCAGTTATAGCTAGTACTTTCTCTATATCTCGTAGTTTGGTTTTGCATTTTCCTGTCTTTTCACTCGCCTTTCTTTTAAATTTTGAACTTACGAATTGATCGTAGAATATTGGACCTGTCCCTGACTACGATCAACTCGCAAGCCAGTTTTAGTAAAATCCAACAACATCCAGTACACTCGGTATATTTCTTTTCCTTTATTTCCTGTGGCTTCCATTCCGGAACTTGTGAATTGATCGTCGAACATTGGACGTGCCCCTGACTACGATCAACTCGCAAGCCAGTTACACCACATTATTTTGTTGTTTATACTGGATGCCCTATTCACATCTACGGTTTTATGAATCATATTGTGTTGCCAGTAAGAAAGGAAACCGTCGAAACAGTATAGGAAAGTAATATTGTAGACGACAGCATTTACGTTAGTAGTTGATTTAAAGTTTCCACTTTTCACCCGTAAAACCTAGACCAGAAAACCCTGCCTGAGAATCAATATAACGCCCCATACCAGAATATCATCTAAATTGCACTTTACCTGACACCTGTATTGAATTGCACTCTTCCTGAAAGTTTTGAATTGCATTTGCTGACTTGTCACGACTCAGATCTAACAAACCGCCCTGTATAATAGAATCGAAGTAACACGGTCACATTTTTATTGCATTCGCTGTTAGTGGTGGATTTTCTATGTTCAGATTCATTTTAGTCCAGTGTTTATTGTAATAATAATATAACCTGTAAACCTGATTATTTCAACTTGAACTAACGACCTGAACAAGCCTGTCATTGAGAGTTCGGGTAGTTCCGCGAAAATAGAAACTTTGTGATCGTATCCGATTCTGCGACAATTGGACGTGAACTTCCTGTTGTATTTTAATCAGCTGTGGTAAATTGTGATTTTATTTGTTGCTTTGTTTGAGACTGATGTTTTGTTTAATTTCCGGAAAATCGTACCTGTACCTGATTTGACGATGTGTGGAAAGTGTTTTTCATGAAATAAATAGTCTGAAACCGGTTCCGATTTTCATTGTGTGTATTTTGTGCCTGATTGTATGATTTGATTTTGCCTGTACTTAGATCTTTTATCTAGTTATTTTGAATAAAACCTGTGGAAATAATAATTAAATAACATCAATTCTGTTTAACGTAGCTTGTATTCCAGTCTAGTCTAAGGAGGTGTAACTAAAGACTACATTTTCTTAGAAGTTTATTGTTATCCTGGTCTAACTAGCTGACCTCTGGTTTACACAAGGGGGTGCATTGTATGGATTTACTCTGCGTCCTTTCTTCACTGTAGCTACCCTAGGGCCTTCCAAAGAACTCCTAGTTCTGGAAGAAAGTGGAGCATACCACTTCAAAAAAAACTGGCGCTCGAGGCAACCGCTCTAAATTAAATAGAGAACTAAGCCCTGAGGCCCTTTGTAGAGCTCTTTACCGAAAAAAGAGCCTTACATTCCAATGGAAGATTCATTTGTGGAAGGTATGTCTCGAATGCAAAATCCAAAAAAATAAAAACCAAACTGATAAAATCTTACCACCTCCATCTGATAGAGCCTTTAACTTATATAATATAATTAATTTTCAAAACAGGAACGATACCAATAGAATGGAAAGAATCAAGAGTCACCCCTATTTTCAAATCAGGAGACAAATCAGAAATGGGCAACTATCGGCCGATTTCGGTAATAGATAACTTTGCGAAAATTCTAGAGCATGCTTTGAAAACGCGCTTAGTAACTTTTTTTGATAAAAACAAAGTAATAACAGATATGCAATTCGGGTTCATAAAGAAAAGTAATACCGAATCCGCCATATTAGATTTTGTTTCTCAAACAACGGAGGCCTTGGATAATTCGGAAAAATGCCTAGCAGTTTTTTTGGATCTAGCCAAGGCCTTCGACACAGTGTCTCATGAAAAGCTGATTAACAAATTATATTTGTATGGTATCCGAGGACCAGCAATTAAAATTCTCAGAAATTACCTCTCATACAGGAGTCAACGTGTGAAAATTGGCAACAGCACTAGCTTTTCTCGCGAAATTTGTGTAGGGGTACCCCAGGGCACAGTTTTGGGTCCGATACTATTTTTAGTATATATCAACAGCATAGCTGATATTATAAACCTCAATAGTCATCTCATTTCATATGCTGATGACACAACAATTATTTTCAGAGCTAACACATGGCAGCAGGTATACAATGAAGCGGAAAAATGTTTAGAAAACATACAGATATGGCTAAACGATAATTTCCTCAACCTGAATGTCTCGAAAACAAAATTTATATCATTTTCCCTTCAAAATAATCAACAGCCCATGGTGCAAACCATTTGTATACATCAGCGGAATTGTCCTAAAATACTTTGCGACTGCCCAAATATTGGAAAAGTGAAGAAAATAAAGTATCTTGGAGTTTTTTTGGATCAGCGAATGAGATGGGATGAACATGTTTCTCATATGGGCAAAAGACTTAGGCAAGTGACTCATAAAATATACAACCTTCGAGATATTTTAACCAAAAAAAATCTGATGATCATCTATAATTCCTTGGTCGAAACAGTAATTAGATATTGTATCACAGTATGGGGGGGAGTATTCGATAATGTCCTGAACAATATCCAAGTGATTCAAAATTCAATAATTAAAATAATTTTCAGAAAACCTAGGCGATACGATACCAAACAACTGTATATTGAAACAAATTTTTTTGACGTCAGGAGTTTATATGCGTTACAGTGTCTCATTTGGATTTATTCTAATAAAGCAACTGTGGATACGATTAAAACCAAGAATACCAGATACGCACACAATTTGTCTGTACCCTTCTATAAAAAAAGCCACACGCAAAGAACAATATTTTATTTCGGACCAAAATTATACAATATGCTCCCAGACGACATAAAGCAAAATTCCAACTTCAGAATATACAAAAAAAATATCAGAAAATTCATCAGCACTGAAAATAAACTCATCATAACCCTACTGAAAAATGTACCAATGTGATTTTAGTTTGTAATCCAATAAGTTTCTAACCTTTTGTCTCATTCTACCAACTTTCTCTGTTACATAACATAACATTACATTACATTTCATAATCTTCACATATCCAATCGATGTTCTATCATTATAATCTGCTATGCATGAATCATAAAAGTGTCACCAGGAGGCGAAGAAGGGAAGCAAAAAACAAGCCAAATGCGCTTAGGTTGCCCACCATCTATCTCCGACTGGTCCAAATGATCTGTATTAATAAATTGTATAACCTTTTGGAAATAATAAAAAAAAAACTGTATTAAGCAGTGATTTTCTCAATTCCTCTGTCACTGATAGTTATTCACTATATAAGTTAATGAATTAATAATATTGTGAGGTTATCCCTGAAGTTGACCACTCTGTAGACACTTATCATGGATACGCTGTTATTTTTTCAACAATACTTCCCAAAAATCATCATTATAATTTTTAGATTATTATTATCATTGACACTAAAGTGAAAATTGATGGAATTATATTCATATTTCAGATAATTGTTTTCTCATGGTAAGTAATTATATCGTTATCCATATCTACGCCTGTGAAAAATAGTCTATAACTCCCGAGTTATTGTATATTCTGCAAATTATTATATGAGAACAATGGCATTACAGTTTTCGGATAAGACGCAATTATTACTGTGATCTGAATTCGAGCGTCTCCGATCTTGAAATCATTTCATTGCATTCGTGAGATGTGTTAGTATACCTATATAGAAAATTCCATTTATTTAGAGGATGCAATCAGAGTGACGTGACCAGGGTTCGATTTTCAAAAGACGGTAAGTGCCTTTTTTTCTCTGCATTTCAGATCGCGACGTTTTCGATAAATAATACACAGTGAAATATGCTGGCTTATTTATCATCGGTTCGAATTTTTGTGTTCTGTTTCTGCCATTCCTCCAAAATACTTTAAGTTCCCTCGCGTTTCGCGAAGAGGCCTTCGGGCTATCGTATTCGAAAAAGGCAGTCTTGGATAGAAAAACTATATAATTAGTCACAGGGTATATCATAAAACTAACAATTTAATCAAAAACTTGAAATATTCCAATTTTATTTAAAAAAATTTAATCTTTGACGAATCCAAATTCAATCTCGAGGATAAAGTACAGGTATTTATCAATCCCCTGAAGTTAATAGTCGGTTGGTAATACAAGGTGTACCGTACACTCACAGTTCAGTTTTTGTTAGTAGAAATGTATTTTAACGTAAAATTCTGGATACACTCATCGTTTTGGTCTTGTGTTTTCAAATTAAAATTGTAACAAACTCAGGATATAGAAGACAATATACGAGGTATTTCGTGAAACGTTAAACTTTGGATACTTTTTAATTTCAAATTCATTCCTGAGGAAAATCATGGACATTTATCACTGAATTCAGCCTCAGGTAGTAATACAGAGTGTTTTTTATATCAGGCTTCTTGAAAAAGACAGTTTTGCTAGGAAAAGTATATTTCAATGACCCAAAAATTGAAACTCAGGTTATGGGAAAAATATACAGGGTCTTCAAATGGTATTTGGGAAAATACATATGAACTTAGGATATGGAGACAATATACAGGGTCTCCAAATAGGCTTTATAAAAAAATATATATACAGTGACATATAATTATAAAAAAAGTCGACATTCAGAAAAAATAATCAAACTTTTTGCAGGTATACCTGAAAGAATCAAATTACTTTTCATTGTGAGATAAAGATTACAGCATGAAAAATTATGAACGAAACAGATATACGAGCTGGAACATAACATGGTACCAACAAATATCAAAGTAACAATAGTCGAGGAACACCATTCGAGATGGTAACAAAAAATACATTTACATGACTGTCGAAAATATAGGTTAGGAATAGAAACATAATTGTATTGGGACAGGAAGATACTTGGGTGTGTTTATTAGCCAGTTAAAATCAAATACTGTTGCCCAGCGTACGCCACGACGAGGCCAAACACTTGTACGCCAGAAAGGAAATTAACAACTATTCAAATCAACACTATGAATATTATGAGTGTTTGGCATCTTTTTTATGACAACATAAATACTGACGGTTCATGTTAGAATGGCTTTTTTAAGGTTTTGGCATCTTTTTTCTCATGATAATATAAGCACTGAATCAATATGGCTCTGTCTGTATTAGTTTGGCATCTTTTTTTACCATGACAGTATGGCTCTTTTTCATTAGATAATAATGAGTTTGATGAAATGAATCGTTGCTAATTATAGGGATAGGGTAAGGGGTGGAGGGTTGGCTCATAATAATAAGGGGTGGTGTGTTGCTTTTTGAAAGTGGAAAGCTCCCAAAAGGCCTACCTTAACCACTATTCTGAAGATTTTAGTTGAATAACTCGTAAGAACAAACGACTGCTCTCATTAGGTTTTCGGATAATGCCTTTTTTTATAATATTGGGTCTTTTTCAAGTATTCAACCAAAATCTCCATATTTTAGTCGTGAAAACGACTGATTTTGTGCTCATTTTTTTTTTGTTTTTTGAAACCATACGGAATGGAGGCGTTGTCATCCTGAAATTGCCGTTTCAGGCAAACGGGCTCGTACTTTTTCACGAGGTCGATGGTTATGACCTCGTGTTCTTTTGTGCGCCTAATCTGTCGGCTCAAAATTTCAATAGGTGGCCCAAGGTTCAAAATAATATTTTTTATGGTATCAAAATTAATGAGCTGTGAGGCCGCATAGTTTAGTGATATACCTTTCACTTTGCATACAATTTCAAATTCTTGAGCCCTGGATGACCAGATTTTGTATGCATAGTTCTTGGGGCACCCAGAGGCAAATTCTGTAATATAAGAACCAGGGCCGTAACATTCTTGTCTTGTCGGATATATCACCAATAAATTGTCCTGTAGGAATGTCATATTCTCCGAATCTAGATACATAGATGACAGAGTCTGTATCGTAATACAGGACTCTGTCATTGAGCTGCTCCAAAGAGCTGTAAAGTTTTAGGCGAGCCAATGCTGTGACATACGCTGCAATGACTACATTTACCGTGGAAAGAGTGTCGAAACTTTCATTTCGGAATGACCAGTTGACAATGAGAGTGTCATCGTTGATGGGTAAAACAGAGTTTATAATGCGAGAAGGATCGGTCATCATTTTAAAGAATTCAGAGGGTTGATTAACGATAGAGGTCTTGGGTTGGTTTTCACGCTGACCAAACTTGCCCCAAAGAGCGATCTCAAGCCTGGGTTATCAAGAATTTTCGAAAATTCCGAAAGAACATCCTCCCGCTGTAAAAATTCCTCAATGTACCGTTGCTTCTCCTCATCAGTGCGACAATACTCAATACAGTTTGATGACTCCTGCTTGACTTTGATGAATTTGTTCATCATATCAGTGAATAAACCGGCCACGTTCTCACCAAATTGAATAGTATCATAGGACCAAATTTATTTGGTCTCGACAATACGATATCCCAACTCAACGGCTTTTATAACCTCCTCAATTACCCAGGTACCTGTTAATGCCCGTTCTTCATCAGAATGTTGACAACTATCAGAGCTAAAGTTTTCGCCACATGTTCGACAAAGAACAAAAATTAGTTTATCGTTCATTTTTTGGGGCAAAACAGGATGAAAGAGATCTTGAGGAGGAAGTATCGTACACTTTATGAGTCCAGATATGGATGAGAGAGAAACAGCACATTCTTCCTCGCCAACAAGTACTTTTGGGTGACCAACAGGAAATTTACCATATTTACACACTCACGGGTACAAAGAACAAACATCAACGTATTTAATTTGTTCACCCTACTGGGTCTTGTAATATTTGACAATATTTCCCGTGCGGCCCCCATAGAAAGCATCTCTTGGATCAAGTGCAAGGTTTTTCAACAGAGGATGGTTTTCGGTGAATTTTTGAATTTTCTCAGAAAGTTCTTGGCGAAAATCACACTCCCACTTTTCAATGACCTCATAGCCCAAGGATTTGAGCTTATTGATCTTAGCAACGGTAGCGTCATAGCGAAATTCCATAGTTTCATTAGGACAATTTTGGATAGGAGTATCTCTCTGATGCTCAAAATATCTTAGACAACCGTGATAAAAACACCCCTGAAACTCGAAAACCTGCCTCGTTTCAGAACACCAGCCATCGACTTTGGAATTGCCAATGAGTGCCTCAGAAGAACGACATGCTTGTTGAATTTTAATATTTCGCTGCTTCTCCTCCCAGAGCAACCATTGGGTGGCTATGACAGACTGATTATCGCGATGTCTATAACCACCCTTTGAAATGATACCAATGGTATTTGGTTTGAGGAAGTTTCTGCGATATACTTTGTTGCATGTTGAGGCTATAGTCGAGGCTTCCGTGAATGGACACACATTCGTTTCGGTCAACATGAGCTGACGAAATTTCAAACAGGCTTTGGTCAGGATATCAACATCCGAAATACAATAATCTATGATTTCTCGTGAAAAATCGGAAACATAATTTTCAGCGACTCTTTCAGAGTGCCATTTCATGAGGGAAGAACGAGCCTCTGAAGCTAGCATGTCTGGGGAATAGAACTCAATAGAAGGAATTGACCCAATATAATTTTGATTTTCTACCTTATTGAAGAGATGGGGAAAGTATCCTTTCTTCAGCTCAGTGAAGCCAAAGGATTTGAGAAGTTTTGCCAAAGCCATGGGAAAATAATTGAGAGAATCAAGAAATGTCACATTTCCAACGGTCATCGATATAAGCTTGGTACCACGCATAATGAGATCGGGTGTTAGGTTAGTCTGAGTTAAAAAATAATTCAAAATAAATTGGTGGTCAAACCCTCCACCGTTGTGAGCAAGTACAACAATTGTAACCAAATATGGTACAACCTATCTTTATTTTAGCCTATCAGCTGCTCTAGATTCGGTGGGTCGTGGATAACGAAAAATTGTTGAATTTTGAGTGAAAATATGAACTCAAGAGAATCAGGAAAAATACAAATGTCATCAAAAATTGAGCGCCATGTATTTTATCAAGGTTAAAATACAAAAACCTGGGATCTATGCAAACTTTTGAACAGTAAAACTACTAATTATAGTTTACAAAGTATAATAACAAAAATTTTGATACAAATTATATAAATACAAATGGAATTTTAGCAAAAGGAAAAGAAATGTCTTAAAACAATCTCTATATACAAAGGAAAATAAGTGCAATTTATAAACAATGAATTTGGTCAAGAACCTGGCTCGAATTTTGAGTATCTCTGGATCCCAAATAGAGACTTCACTTACTCTGGTCTGGAATGAAGGTACCTGGATTTTCTCTGACTGGGCAACTCTAGCAGACTATGTTCAGTATGAGAGTCCAACTACTCAGTTCATCAGACTGCATCCATACCTGGAGTCTCTATTGGAATTGGAGTTGCTCAGGAGTAGATCAGGAACTCACAAAATCTCCTTGCTCAAGTCAGATGAACAGGATACTTCCTCTCAAATCAGGACTTCAGGATATCTTGTTCAAATCCAGATTTCAAGCAAGACTTGCTCAATGCCCTAAAAGCACATCAGACAGCAGTATATGTCCCTTTATTAGAGTGTTCTCTCTATATCCTATATTGAGCCAAAATGTGATTAACCTCTATTCAGAATTTTGCACTTTATTCAAAAAAAAAATATTCAGATAATAATATTGATCTCTATATATTATATTATCCAGTAGATATCCTAATAGTTATATAATAAAAAAATTCAGATTTCAAACATCAGATATCAAAAATCTCTATATACAAAAATCAGTGATGCAATTTTCTACAAAATCTCATACTCAAATAAGCAAAGATATCAAAAATAAAGGAACATTAGGACATTTCCATCATCTTTCGATGAACATCCTTCTTAGAGATAATTGAATCCAGAAACAACAGTAATGAATGGATGTAACTTCTTTTGCTTTAATATCAAGTTTTCCAGAGTTGAAGACAACAAGAGAGTTTAAAGATCCTTAGTATATCAGAATCAGACTTTTCAGCCAACAAAATAGACCGATCAGTTCTAAAGCAAGTAGACAAATTTTACAAAAGATTTGACAAAGTGTCCATAATATAAAAATTTGTCACTTACCTCAGAACATAATCAATCCTGGAATTCAGCTGAAAAATCCTGCTTCTGGGAGTAAGAATCCTGTTTCCGGGACCAAGAATTCATCTTTCTAGTTGAATCTCATGACTCTTTCAATTCTCCTATATCCTCAAAATCAGGTAGATACCTCCAGGAATAGAATAATACAGATCCTTGGAAGATTTCGATCAAACTGAAAGCATATAAAAATCCGACAGAAACTATCTCATCATCAAACTTTCATGTTTAATTAATTTCGGTTCTTATTTAACCTGAAAATATTTTCATAAACCCAAAAATAAAAGTTATCTGACACAATATTCATTAACGTGTATCCTCTTCAATGTAGGATCACATCAAATTATTAAGATACAAAAATTTCAAATTTGCCTCATGGCCTTAAATATCCATCAAAAAAAAATATACTTCAAACTCTCGTTTTCTTCTCTGGAAACTTCTAGGAAACAAATATCATTGAATTTGATTCAATTTATCAAGAAATTATCATCTCATCAAAAACAGTTTTACACAAAATTCATCCATTACCTTGCTCTGAAGAAAAAAAAAACCGTAACCAAACTCAACGTCTTATCTCTAAGAAGTCTGTTCGTCGAAAGAGAGCGAGTACTCGTCTTTTTATCCCTTCTTCATAAAAATTTTATCTATCGACCGATCTAACAGATAGCGTGTAAACAGTTGTTGCCATATTTATTTAAATTCCTTTAATTATGCATTACTTTGTAATTGGCATTCTTATATTCAAGTTGGATGAAGTAAATTTGAATTTATTCAATATAAAATACCTCTTAGATAACCCATCGTCATACTGAAACACTTCATTTGTGCAAAGAAGGCAGGGAATGATCGATTTAGTTGAAAGAAAAGAAATAGCAATAACCGAAATAGTGGTCAAGCGACAACAATGTGCAAAGCGAAATACTATTTAATATACTTACCTGTCAACGATCAACTAATCAACCAATCAAAAAGCACTAATTGAATTTGTGAAACCACAATATACGAGGGAGATGAGAGATATTGTCACGTCTCAAATCTGGCGCTTCCTCCATATGTCACGACCTGGGGTTGCTATCCCTTTGTCGGACTTTAGTTAAGGGGGTTATGCTTGGCAGCAAGAGGTTAACTGACTACTACTTGTGAAAGAAGACATGAAAATAGTGGATTAAACAGTTTATTGAATATAAAACAAAGTGAATTTAAAATAAAGTGAACAACTTGATAAAAGAACGTGAAAAGTGATTACAGTGAATAAAAACTAGTGATTAAACAACAAGTGACTTTATGTCCAGGAAAACAAGTGGACAATTATCTGGTGAGTTATAAATTGATTATAATTACATTCCTGGATTATGCATTTATAATTGTGGCCAATCGGCCCAAAAGAAACATGGGGGTAAGCAAGACGACAAACAAATGTACCTTCTTTTCACGACAAATTCTGATCATTTGGTACTTACATTGATATTATTGTGAACAAGGCTCCCCAGGATGAGGAGATGTGTCGGCTAGAAGTGACCATGGCTGGGGTGGCTTCCCTAGTTCTTTCACTCGCGAATAGTTACCGGCTAAAGGGCTGAAGGCCTGAATGAATTCAGTGACGAGATGATAATGACTCGAACGCAGAGATCGTAATAATAATGAATAATCCTAGTGCGATTGATATTTATGGGTAATTCGTGCAAGATTGCAGAATCGGCAACTTCATTGTTCATATAACTCGCACGACGTTGAACTCTATGTTATAGATATTCCGATTCTGCCGATTTTGAGTTTTCAATAAATAGTATGTTTTCAACTTAAACTCGGTTTCCTGTCCATGTAGCCGACATGAACTGTGTAACCTGAGCTAGGGTTGAATTACACATGAATGGTTATTTCCTAGAGGTGAATGATTTTTACGATTATCAGAAATATGAATTGACTTGACTTTTAGAATATATGAATACGCACGTGGACTTTATAACCGGATGGTTTTACTATACTGGGCATTTCCATTTGTGACACATCTCCCCTCCTCAGAAAAAGCTGGCCCCCAGCTTAAAAATATATATGTTGTGTACATAGATATGATGAAAGAGAAGAAAAAAGTAAAAATATAACATTGAACACGACATTAATGTAAAATTACTCAAAGAAAAATACGACTTGCGATTGTTCATGATGCAAGTGTGACATATAATAATTTCACAAATTAAAAAAAAACGAGCACTAATGAGTTCCACACAAATTATAAGTCCGACCCTGCTCCTGCGTTTTTATGATGTTCAGCTGATGCATCTCGGTTTGGTGACGTCAAAGACCCATGCCTTCCACGGTACAGGTGGATCGGTCTTGGGTTCGTCCCGCTGCGCCGTCATCGGTTTTCGTGAACGTGAGTAATCTTGGTCGGTTGGAATCTGTACTCTGTTATGCTTATGACTTTTGACATATTCGGTTGTTGCAGAAGATATTCTGTGATTTCTGTGTTCTATTGAAATTTGCCTCTACTGGATCTGTGATTCAAATCTCTGCCTCATCTCAATTTCAAAATATGTTGAGTATGCATTTTTGCAACTGCATCTGCATTCTGCTTACTCTTGATGAATATGAGTTATTTCTCGTGATACGAGTATCTTAATGTACATTCTTTTTCCTTCTGGGTGTGGTTTTTCAGATTTTCGGATTTTTGGTGATTGTGTGTGATTTTCCATTCGGACACAAATAGGATTATAGCTGAGAACTGACACCTTTTTCTTCAACCTATGTTTGGTGAGCGCATGTATTTTCTTATGATTTTATTTCAAACCGTTAGCATTGGTTCCTTAGGTTGTCTTCTTGGTTATCTTGGTTGTTCCTCACAACTCTGTAGTACTGCAACAGGTGTCTGGTGTGAGCTTCAGTAATTTTCCTGGCCTTCTGCGATTTTGCGTCTGTTCCTGGTACATAGTCGTATACCTCAGATTTGAACAGCAGGGTATATATAGGTAAGCATATATTTTCCTCATTACAAATATGCTCTTATCATCGTACGAAACTGTGTCTTGATGCACATCTCTGCTCCTAGGCACCCTCATATGTCTCAGTCAGAAGCTTTTCAGAGTTCTCAGACTCCTCCCTATGATGTCTCATCAGCTGGTGATGCCCTCTGGCAGGTGGTAGCAGAGCCTCTCGTCTATGTGTGGTCTCAGGCTCACATGAAATGATAGAACAAAAAATATACAGCAGTAAGTATTCTTTATAAGTATTTTATACAAGTATAATATATGTTCATCGAAAAAACAAATGAAATTAACCCCTCTTGAGGTTTTTAAAAAAAAAGTATATATATATATGAAATATGCCTCATTTATTATAATTATCAACCCATCAAGCATAAATTGACAGTTCGAAGAACTTTGTTGCCCGTAAAAATCGAATCACCAATACTTTCTATTTCATGAATTTGGGTATCTTTTACTAAAGCTTTCACTTATATTTTAGAAATATGCATATAGGAAAAAAAAATACTCCTACTCTCCATTTCCATCAACTTGAAGTGAATTCGTTTATATCATAAAATTCGACTGGTTTTCAGTGGAATGTCATTATTTGTAATTTTTTCCAGATGACAATGAGTTGACCAAAAAAATTATTTTTCATTGTAGGTATACATTGAGGTTGCCAGATATATCTAATTAGAAAAAAACTAATAATGAGAAAAAACAATTTACAATAAAATACCTCGTTTCAGTTAATTACCCTGAACATTCAACAAAACATAGTACCTTGTTTTCATTCATTCCTCTCAAAAATCATTGATTCATTTCATCTTTGAATCATACCTTCCTTTAACTCTTCTTCAACTCAATATTCATTTCTTACATAACATCTTTTGTGTTATGCCTTGGCCGAGGGGTAATCGTTCACCAGTGAATTCTGGCATCTTCCACGCTCTCCTAGCCGAAAACTTACTACGTGTAAGCATAAATTCCTTATTTCATTTCAAATTATAACTTCAATAATCTATCTTCAACTCTATATTTATTTCTTACATAACCCTCATCGTTATGCCTTGGCCGAGGGGTAAGCGTTCACCAGTGAATTCTGGCATCTTCCACGCTCTCCTAGCCGAAAACTTACTACTTGTAAGCAATATTACATCATTTCATCTCACATTATAACTTCATTAATCTTATCTCAACAATATACTCAATTCTCATATAACACATATTTCTCATACACAAGCATACACATCATTTTTCTATCATTCAACTTCAATAATCACTCGTAAGGTACCATTTTCGTTTTATAAAAAAATGTAAAATACAAAAAAAAAATCTTCACACTGTTGGTACTCAAAAAGGTGAATCCAAAATAAATTATTTCTTCCTTCATTTTATGCATACCTCTTGAAAAATATTATGACAAAAAGTTCGTTAAAATCAATTGAAAGAATTACGAAAAATATAAAATTACTATATATTCACTTCAACTAGGAAATATCTCAAAATATATATATTTTTTATATGATTAGTTTCATGAAGCTAACAAAAATTTATAATTCATAATTCAATAGGGAGAGTAGGGTTTTGGAATAACCCATTTATATCAAGATTCTTCATCTGAATCTTCACATTTATGTAAAGTACAACTCAAACTTCTTGTAGTTGCGAAAGACTGGATACCTACATCAGTAAAACTATGTTAATATAGATGGAAATTTAGTTTGAAAATAACATGAAATATGTTGATAATCTCAAAAATGTTTCATAATTTATTCAAGAAAAACGTCCATGATGAATTTTCGACCAATTTTGCAGTGAAAAAATACCAATTTCAATATTTATTTGAAAAAAAAAATACGTTACTTCGTCTATAAATTCCAGTGAAATCGTCAAAAAAAAAAATCTAGTATTTTGAAAAATATTTGCGATTCATAATGAATAATCATTTGACAACTCGACTAATCCTACTTGCATTATAAATAATTGTCACTGTTTTTATGAAATTGTTGATTAACAAAGATGAACTTTTTTTATCCTTACTTGAAAAAAAATTGATCATCAATCTATATGTAGATAAGAAAATCTTACTAATAGTGGCATTATCACTCACCTATTTGAATAAAATGAAAGATTTACATTGTCATAAACTGAAATTAAATAGTCTAAAAATATCCATCATCCATTAAAACTTCATTTTCGGTGAAAAGAGAGTTTTTTTTTTCTTTACTATTATTTTCCCACTTGGTGAATTATATTGATATATTCTAGATCAATTCATACTTTACGAAAATTTAACAAAGTTGAGACCTGAGTTTGATGATTACCTATTTTATTCTGCAAAAAGATTAACTAAAAAAAATAGCAGAGTAGTTGGGTCTGTTTTCATTCACCTCATGGTTTATACTATTATTTCATATTTAAACTTCTGAAATAAAATAAAATTCATTGTTATTTCAACCTACACGACCCCATAATATAGAATGACGAGAAATGCATTTTCAGCATTTCCTCGAGATGTAGTTCAGTAACCGATTTATCTAGACAAAACAACAACGAATTAGCCTTCAACGAGAGAAATTGTTTATTTATAAATAACACTTCCATTTCTATTTCTCTCTATCTAAAAAAAAATATTTCGGATCAAATGTTTTTTTTTAAACCCATCAACGAATGGATACCAAGTTCTGAAATATATTTCGAATTACAATTTTGACTCGGGGCTATATTTCGAGAAAATATATATTTTTTCAATAGTTTGAATAATAGCAACAGGATTAATTTATTTTTCTCAAGAAAAGAAATATTCATTGAGATAATTTTCTCTAACATGTCTCAATATATAAATATTCAAGGCTACTAAATAAATGAATTGAGTCTCGTATTAAACAGTAATATAGGAAGTAATTCTGAAGTTGATTGTAGAAAAAATGAAAAGTGACATTACTGAAGATTAAAAGTTAAGCTAATTTTTTCTCGTAATTTTCAATCTGTTTCATAAATTTTTCATAAGATTCGCGATATTAAAGTTGGAAAGATTATTAAACTCTATCATACCTTGTTATTTGATAATTTCATGTTTAAAATCAACAAATCCACCATATGTCACGTCTCAAATCTGGCGCTTCCTCCATATGTCACGACCTGGGGTTGCTATCCCTTTGTCGGACTTTAGTTAAGGGGGTTATGCTTGGCAGCAAGAGGTTAACTGACTACTACTTGTGAAAGAAGACATGAAAATAGTGGATTAAACAGTTTATTGAATATAAAACAAAGTGAATTTAAAATAAAGTGAACAACTTGATAAAAGAACGTGAAAAGTGATTACAGTGAATAAAAACTAGTGATTAAACAACAAGTGACTTTATGTCCAGGAAAACAAGTGGACAATTATCTGGTGAGTTATAAATTGATTATAATTACATTCCTGGATTATGCATTTATAATTGTGGCCAATCGGCCCAAAAGAAACATGGGGGTAAGCAAGACGACAAACAAATGTACCTTCTTTTCACGACAAATTCTGATCATTTGGTACTTACATTGATATTATTGTGAACAAGGCTCCCCAGGATGAGGAGATGTGTCGGCTAGAAGTGACCATGGCTGGGGTGGCTTCCCTAGTTCTTTCACTCGCGAATAGTTACCGGCTAAAGGGCTGAAGGCCTGAATGAATTCAGTGACGAGATGATAATGACTCGAACGCAGAGATCGTAATAATAACCAATAATCCTAGTGCGATTGATATTTATGGGTAATTCGTGCAAGATTGCAGAATCGGCAACTTCATTGTTCATATAACTCGCACGACGTTGAACTCTATGTTATAGATATTCCGATTCTGCCGATTTTGAGTTTTCAATAAATAGTATGTTTTCAACTTAAACTCGGTTTCCTGTCCATGTAGCCGACATGAACTGTGTAACCTGAGCTAGGGTTGAATTACACATGAATGGTTATTTCCTAGAGGTGAATGATTTTTACGATTATCAGAAATATGAATTGACTTGCCTTTTAGAATATATGAATACGCACGTGGACTTTATAACCGGATGGTTTTACTATACTGGGCATTTCCATTTGTGACAATATCATTAAAAAGGAACGAAATTTAAAAACGTGAGAAATTTCCTTACACAATATTCTTGAATTTTTTCCTCATCACCAGCACATGACGAACAAACGGTGAAATGGGGTCATTGCATTTGAGTATTTGAAGTCGAACACCGCATTTTTTACAAATTTGATGTTCGGTTTTCATGCAAACATCACAGCATTGGCGAAAAACACATAAATTTGCAGAAACTTTGCAGAATATCTCGCCGCAGGTGTGAGAACGCTTAGTTGGAACAATTTTGAAACATTCCTCACATCTTCTAATTTTTTCACAAATCTTATCTCGAATATGATTATCAAAACTCACCTGACCACGGAAAGACCTTTTGCAGGACTTGCAGGGAATTTTCACTTCATCATTAGGACAGGACGGTGAAGCCTGGCACGAAAAACAAGTACCACCACATCGATGGTTTTCCTTATGATCGTAGGGAACATGACATTCCCCGCAGTATTAAACGCAACAGAAAGCAGCAGTTAGGGATGGGATGACATTGAAATGACCCTCATTTAACAATAGGTTCAAAGAGGGGCCAACACCATCACCCTTGAATATAACATCACGGCCCTTGTTCCCATATTGGTAGACCGTTATTTTATAAGAAGATATATGTCGTTGAAATTGCTGTAGCTCGGATATGCTACAACCAGTCGAAGGTACAAAAACCCTGGCATCGGCCAGCAATTGCAGAGCCCTTTCGGTTTGCAATTTCCTGACGTTCTGCCGTACATTGACATATTTGGGGTCTTTATCGGCATATGCCCGAGCCACGACAAGTGCTCGAGGGAGGCAGAGATTGTCTGTGTTTTCAATACAGATAATCCCCTTCCTCTTGCTGCATTCTTCATCGAAAGAATTGTAACAATGCCCTCTAGTGCTACCTTTTCCGGCCGGCAATCTTACAGCTGTAACACCGAGACAGAAGGTCTCGGTGTTCAAGCCGCAAGAGTTTGACTGGTATATCGCCGAAATTAAACCCCACAGCTCGTCCATCGAAACATCCGCAGCGTTTTTGAATGCAACCCACCCCGGGCCACTAGTAAAATCTTTGGAACAGAAGGTGAAGCCCACCTTATCGGTCGGATCCAAACCCTCTGTCCCCTTCAACACAATTTGAGTTACTGCATCTCTTACCCATCCCACAGGTTCTTGAGCCTCTGGTATAGGCTTGATGTTGAACTCCAAAGTACGAGCCTGTACGCCGAAACGACGATTCTTCCTGACGACGTCCTTGACAATCAGAAACTTCTCCATTTCCACTAAAAATTTTCAAAAATCAAAAATTCTCAAAAATCGAACAATTTTCAAAATATCAAAAATTTTCAAAATATGAACTGAGCACACACAACAGTAAGCGTAACTGTCTGAATGAACTATGAGATTAAGGTTTCCAAACAGAGACTATATAGGCAAAAATGAAAGATGTAGTGTAGTTCCGTCGTCAGCTGAGTGAAATAACGTTGATAATAAAAATTGTTTCTACATCTATTGCGACGTATTGCGACACAATTGCATCTCTCATTTGAAAGTCAGACTCTGAGATGACAATGGCTCTTTGTTCAATGCAATATATCAATGCAGAACGATAAAAATCAAAATATGTGTCTGTTTCCATATATACTTCAAGGCTAAATGATTATAAATAGATGAATAGTACGGTGTCTTATGATCATCATCAAAGTCGGGGCCTTTTCGATCGGAGTCAATCTGTTCCTGATTTATGAAATCTGTTATCGAACTTGCGGCTCGCGATGGACTTTGGACTATTAATTGACTATAAATATCGGTGCACCTGCGATTCCAGTCATTATCTCTTACCGTGTTTTCGATGAGTAGTGTTCTTGATTAATGCTATCAATTTTTTGATTTCGAATTAATTACGTTGCTTACATCTCACCCACACATTCTTTCATTTTTGCCTATATAGTCTCTGTTTCGAAACCTCAATATCATAGTTCATTCAGACAGTTACGCTTACTGTTGTGTGTGCTCAGTTCGTATTTTGAAAATTGTTAGATTTTTGAGAATTTTTGATTTTTGAAAATTTTTAGTGGAAATGGAGAAGTTTCTGATTGTCAAGGACGTCGTCAGGAAGAATCGTCGTTTCGGCGTACAGGCTCGTACTTTGGAGTTCAACATCAAGCCTATACCAGAGGCTCAAGAACCTGTGGGATGGGTAAGAGATGCAGTAACTCAAATTGTGTTGATGGGGACAGAGAGTTTGGAGCCAACCGATAAGGTGGGCTTCACCTTCTGTTCCAAAGATTTCACTTGGGGCCCGGTGTGGGTTGCATTCAAAAACGCTGCGGATGTTTCGATGGACGAGCTGTGGGGTTTAATTTCGGCGATATACCAGTCAAACTCTTGCGGCTTGAACACCGAGACCTTCTGTCGGAAAAGGTGAGCACTAGAGGGCATTGTTACAATTCTTTCGATGAAGAATGCAGCAAGAGGAACGGGATTATCTGTGTTAAAAACACAGACAAACTCTGCCTTCCTCGAGCACTTGTCGTGGCT
The DNA here is from genome assembly GCA_029955515.1 of Chrysomela aeneicollis. NCBI lineage: Eukaryota > Metazoa > Arthropoda > Insecta > Coleoptera > Chrysomelidae > Chrysomela > Chrysomela aeneicollis. Next base: position 1,124,844 of record JARUHQ010000031.1, on the reverse strand, counting down.
CGGGCATATGCCGATAAAGACCCCAAATATGTCAATGTACGGCAGAACGTCAGGAAATTGCAAACCGAAAGGGCTCTGCAATTGCTGGCCGATGCCGGGGTTTTTGTACCTTCGGCTGGTTGTAGCCTCCAACCGCTTAGTCGATATTGAATAGTGTGATCATTCTAAATTGTATTAAGTTAGTAAAAATTCGTTTTTGTGTACTGTGCTAATTGCTATGTGAAAGGCCTACATTCTGTTATATGTGAGTAAAAACACAGATTTACACCAATATTTAGTGTTTTTATTTGATAAGATCAGTCACTCCAAATAACAACAAGTACGCTTGACTGTTCCACCAACGGTACTCAACGATAATAATAAAATTGAGTAATGACTGAACCACGGACTGAACTAACAAATGAAGATCTGTTAGGAAAACTTTTGAGTGCCATATCTACGGAAGGGCAAAAAATAAAAGTAGAAATAAATGAAAATATTAAAAAAGAAAATAATAAATTAGTGCAGCTACTGACTGAACAAAATCAGCGAATCAATGTCCTAGAAGCAAAATACAACGAACTCGAGAAGAAATATCTCACATTGGACAGGACCTCCAGGAAAAATAATATAATTATCTTCGGCCTGAATCCAAAAGGACCAGATACCAATAACCTTATATCATATGTGATTGCGAAACTGAATTCGCTATTAGGAATCAATATTCATGAGAATGATCTGAATAACGTATATGCTTTAGGTAGTGGCGGAAAAGCACCAATAAAAGTTGAATTCATATCTTACATCAAGAAAAGTTTGTTATTCAAGAATGTTCATAAATTGAAAGGCTCCAATATTTCCTTGGTGAATGATATGTGCGAAGAAGATCGAGCGGATCATAAAATTCTACAAGTTCATTTGAAAGAAGCCAGATCTCGCAATCTAACAGCAAATATCAGAGGTCTGAAGCTTCTTGTTAACGGAGAAGCATATACTGCTGAGCAACTGAAAGAAGAAACTGTGGCGCCTAATTATCCAAATCAGATTTCACGAAGACGAGAATCACTAAGCGCCCCCACATCTCCTTTTCCATCGATAAAAAATCCGAAGAATTTCCGTGAAAACGTAGCAGACTTGGACCTAGGCGAACTACCCGACGAAAATCTTATCGCTAACGTCAGTCACCCATCAAAAAAAAAACCAAACACTGAGAAGTTAGTCCCTACTAGCTCCTCGAACACCAACTTTGAAGAAAGAAGAACTCGCCAGAACAGTATAACTTCGGTCAAGAAATAACCTTAATTCTCTACTTGTTTTTTTGTTTCTTTATTGTATTTCAGCTCAATATTTGATAGATCCCTTATATATTTTAGTCACAAATCAAATTCAAAATGCTCAGCTTTTGTCACATCAATGTTAGATCACTTACATCCAACTTTGCAGGTTTCAGAGACTTATTTCTTGATAAATACGATATCATCACTATATCGGAGACATGGCTTAAACCTGGTCTATCGAACGATATTATATCATTACCAGGATACCATATCTGTCGTTGTGATAGGCCCATCAAAAGAGGTGGTGGTTTAGTGATATATATGAGAAGCAATCTGAAATTCCAGCTCATCAAAGATATGGAAGCAGTAGAATATGAACAACTATGGTCAACCATTGAACTGTGTGATAAAAAATTTGCTATCGGCACTGTATATAGACCTCCTCACTTGTCTGAATCGATTTTCTTATCACAATTCGAGAATACAATCAGCAGTTTAGCTCCCAAGTATGACTACGTGATTTGTGGAGGTGATCTCAATATGGATATGTTAGAATTTGACAAAAAAACATAATGAACCTCAACAATATTTTCGAATCCTACGAACTGAAACAACTTGTGTGTCAACCAACAAGAATTTCTGAAAATAGCGCAAAGCTCCTAGATGTCATAATTTGTTCGGATAACTTGAACATATCTCGCGTGAGCGTATGCGATTGCTCATCAATATCTGATCACTGCACGGTTTCATGCAGTCTTGCAAAAATAAAAACCAAAATTGAACCTTTCTTCCACATTTTTCGCGATTTTCGTAACTTTGACCCTGAATCCTTTGCAACAGATCTACGCAATATTGATTTTTCATCAATATGGGAATTTGAAGATATTTATATGAAAATAGAAACATTTAACCAACTCTTGTTAGAATTGTTTGATAGACACGCTCCGATTAAAACTGTGAGAATCACTAAGAAGAAAGCCCCTTGGTTAACTGACACCCTGAAAACAATGATGAAGCTAAGAGATAACGCTCTCCGTAAATTCAAAACCACTAATGAACCAAGACATTGGAGATATTTCCAAGATCTTAGAAATGAAGTTAATCGAGCAATCAAGAGGGAGAAGAGGGCTTATCTTCAGTTCAAAATCAGTAATGGTCATAATATGTGGAATGAACTGAAAAACTTGAATATTACTAATAAAACACTAGGCGACATCCCTCCTCACTTGTCTGACGCTGATGAAATCAATAATTCCTTTATATCTGCTTCTTCGCTCGACAACGAAGCAGATGAAGCTCTCCTTGATAATTATTTCAAAAATCGCCTCAATGACAACATAAAGTTTGATTTTGAACTAACAAATGATACAGAAGTATATAAAACTCTGCTATCCATTAAAACTAATGCAGTTGGTGTAGATAAAATTAGTATAAAGATGTTACTTCATTGCTGTCCCTTCATCATCCCCATTATTACGTACATCTACAACCACTGCCTGCGTTATAATGTATTTCCATCCATTTGGAAACAAGCTGATATAATACCACTTCCCAAGAAAATGAGTCCTGAAAATTACAATGATCTCAGGCCAATAAGCATCTTATGTACCTTCTCAAAGGTCATGGAAAAAATAATGAATCTACAAATGCGTAAATATATGACATTACACAATATCTTTCCTGAACACCAATCAGGCTTTCGTCAGGGATACAGTTGCACCACGGCTCTCACCAAAATTACAGATGATATATATTCCTCAATCGATCAGGATAAATTATGTGTACTCGTCCTCATTGACTATTCCAAGGCCTTCGATAGATTGAATCATCGAATATTATCAGGTTTGCTCCACTATGCTGGATTGTCCATCGAATCCAGAAATTTAATAGAAAACTATTTATCTGGGAGATCGCAATCTGTGATCATTCGTGGCAACAAATCTAGGTCTTTGAATTGCATCTGTGGGGTCCCACAAGGCTCCATTCTCGGTCCTCTCCTCTTCACTCTATACACATCACAACTGAATAAATACATAAAATATTACTCTTCGCACTTCTATGCAGACGATACACAACTATATTATGAGTTCAGAGAAGAGGACCTCGTAAATGCATGTAATGAAATGAATAATGATTTGAAATCTCTTACAATCGTCTCCGAAAAACTATGTTTGAAAATCAATCCAACCAAGACAAAGGCACTATTATTTGGGAAAAGGCGATCACGGCTACGCACCCAGCATCTAATTGACTTACGTATAAATGACGTACCCATTATTTTCAGTGAATGTGAAAAAAATTTAGGACTCATGCTAGATGTAAATTTGAAATTCAAACAACATACCTCTTATGTAATTCAAAGAGCTTTCTGCAATCTGAAGTTGATATACGCCAATCGTAAAATATTATCTCAAAAGTGCAAGATAACTCTATGCGATTCATTGGTACTATCGCGTTTCAACTACGCTGACTCTGTTTATGGCCCTGCTCTATCCGAAACTGAAAGTAGATGCCTTCAGTTGATCCAAAACGCATGTATTCGCCTCATCTGTGGTCTTCGTAAACGCAATCATATCACCGAGCCTATGAAACAAATAGGATGGCTAAATCTGAAAGAGAGGCGCCTCCTTCATAGATGTGTTCTTTATCATACTATCATTAGATCAAAAAAGCCTTCTTATCTGTACAATAAAGTCAGGTTCAGGAGTCAAGTTCATAGTGTGAATGTGAGAGGTAAACACCACATAACGATTCCAAAGCATAAAACTTCAGTCATCATATTCTTACGATATTGCAAACATATATAACGCAGTGCCCGAAGAATTGAAGTCCATAGCTAGTACAAATGTCTTCAAAAGAAAACTGAAGCTTGCAATTTTTTCTGTCCTTAAAGTTTGATTTACTTCACAGATGGCTCCTTTCCATACTCCATATCATTTACATATCTGTATAGAATGTAGGTTAATCACTTTTACGTTACAAATGTACCATTGCTAATTATATAATTATTACTTTACTAGTTACTTATTCCTATAATGTTTTTTGTCGTTGCTCTTAGTTCTATTTCATCGCATATTTCCAGGTTAAGTGGAAGAGCGCGGCTTCTAAAATTGAGTATATGTGTACCCAATTGAAGAAGTGCGAACTTTCCCTTTGCAATGCAGCCATTTTATTTTTATTTTTTTTTATTCTCTGTCTTCCTCATTATTTACGTATATGTGTACACATGCATGCATACTGTACTTATATGTTACCTTAAGGTTGCAGCAATAAAAGCGATATTATTATTATTATTATTATTATTATTATTATTATTATTATTATTATTATTATTATTATTATTATTATTATTATTATTATTATTATTATTATTATTATTATTATTATTATTATTATTATTATTATTATTATTATTATTATTATTATTATTATTATTATTATTATTATTATTATTATTATTATTATTATTATTATTATTATTATTATTATTATTATTATTATTATTATTATTATTATTATTATTATTATTATTATTATTATTATTATTATTATTATTATTATTATTATTATTATTATTATTATTATTATTATTATTATTATTATTATTATTATTATTATTATTATTATTATTATTATTATTATTATTATTATTATTATTATTATTATTATTATTATTATTATTATTATTATTATTATTATTATTATTATTATTATTATTATTATTATTATTATTATTATTATTATTATTATTATTATTATTATTATTATTATTATTATTATTATTATTATTATTATTATTATTATTATTATTATTATTATTATTATTATTATTATTATTATTATTATTATTATTATTATTATTATTATTATTATTATTATTATTATTATTATTATTATTATTATTATTATTATTATTATTATTATTATTATTATTATTATTATTATTATTATTATTATTATTATTATTATTATTATTATTATTATTATTATTATTATTATTATTATTATTATTATTATTATTATTATTATTATTATTATTATTATTATTATTATTATTATTATTATTATTATTATTATTATTATTATTATTATTATTATTATTATTATTATTATTATTATTATTATTATTATTATTATTATTATTATTATTATTATTATTATTATTATTATTATTATTATTATTATTATTATTATTATTATTATTATTATTATTATTATTATTATTATTATTATTATTATTATTATTATTATTATTATTATTATTATTATTATTATTATTATTATTATTATTATTATTATTATTATTATTATTATTATTATTATTATTATTATTATTATTATTATTATTATTATTATTATTATTATTATTATTATTATTTAATTTTCAAAATATTTCCGGTCACTACCCTGCGGCCTCCGATACCTCGCAGAGTCGAGCCGGGTCGCAAACAATGACCACTCCTCAACACCTGTGAGGTGAGTGATCATTGGGTCCATGATCCATGTGCTCTGAGCAGACGGAGAGATCCAAGGATGACGGCCTTCTGCATTGCCCCAGCAATTATATTCGCCTTGTCACGGCATGCTGGTATCGACTTCAACTCAGAGAGCAGCGTATGTCTTGCACCACCTAAGGATCCAATAATGAGGATAACGAGCCTTACAGAATGATCTGGATAGAGCCTGCGGAGTTCGAAAAGCAAATCTTGATATTTCGTCCTTTTCTCCTCCTCTTTCAAGACAATGTTCGTTTCGGCTGGAGCCGAGAACTCGATGACGAACATCGTCTTTGTCAGATGATCGAGGAGGACTATATCAGGCTTATTAGCTCTGATTTGCCTGAGCGTGGGGAATGAATAGTTCCAGTAAATCTGACACTTCTCATTCCCCACAACGGACTCAATATCCCCCGGAGCGTAGGGCAACACTGGTGTCTCGTCTATGCCATACGAGTGCCGTAGGTGATAATACAGCACTCGCAGAGCCGCATTATGTCGATGGATATAGGCCGAGACAGCATACACCTGGCAAGCTGATAATAGGTGCATAACTGTCTCAGGCGCCCTATGGCAGGCCCTGCAACTTGTGTCAGGGACCTCTATACCCATGACGCGACTTCGATAGACGAGGGTGTTGAAGACACCATCCTGGCACGCCAATATGAACCCCTCCGTCTCCGATTTCAGCCCGCCTGACTTGAGAAACGAGAAAGTCAGTTCTCTGGATAAGCCCCTGTCATCAATGGTCTTGAAGAAGACGGAGTGCATTGGCTTATCCATATGAAGCTGCAATAGTTTCACAACTTCTGCAGCTTTTATGCGGGCTTTTCTCCGAGCAGGTTCTAGCCCTGTAATAGAGTCAAGACCTCTCTGCTCGGGGTCGAAGATCAGACTGAGCTCATTGGCTGCTCGTTGTGCTGCCCTAAACAAGAATGCTCCAACTCCTGCCTTTTCATGATCTCTGACCATCTGCAGGAGGGGATCCGAACTCCTGGTGATTTTACATGCTCCATCCAGTACCATTCTGTTATGCAGACACTCCAAACTCAAGAGTCCGCGGCCTCCCCGATCTCGTGGGAGATATAACCGCGGAACGGACGATTTAGGATGCAAACTCCTGTTAAGGTGCATCATTTTGCGAGTACTAACGTCTAGTTTGCGCAGCTCCTCGAGAGTCCACTTCACTACTCCAAAAGAGTAGAGTAGGATCGGAACAGCAAGCATATTAGTAGCGGCTACCTTGTTCTTCCCCGACAACTCTGATGACCAGATTTGTCGGAGCCGGTGCCGATACTTGCCGCGGAGAGCGTTTTTCACCAGTTGTGCCTCCTGGATGTGGCTTTCCTCAACACCCAGGTAGGTATACTTCTCTCCAGCATCCAGATGACGTAGGATGCTTCCGTCCACGAGCTGCGCATCTTTTCCGTAGTCCTCGCATCGTCCTCTCTTGAGATGAACCAATGCGCATTTATCCATCCCCAACTCCATGCCAATAGCCTGCGTGTACTCCTGCACCACCTTGAGGGTTTGGTGTAGATCTCTCTCTCCAGAGGCATATAGTTTGAGGTCATCCACATAAAACAAGTGGGTGACCTTATGCCTCCGATTTGTCGGTGGGCCACAGTTGTATCCTTTGGTTTTTCTGATCGCAACAGATAATGGCAGTAATGAGATGCAGAACAGAAGAGGGCTTAGGGAATCTCCCTGAAATACTCCTCTTCTGAAGATTACCGGATCTGTTTGGACTCTCGCACCACCAGATGTTATGATGAAGCGGGTCCCCCAGAGCGGCATCAGTTGTTCAATACATCTCACTAATGAATCGGGTACCGCAAGGCACTGAAGCAACTGAATGATCAACTCATGCGAAGTTGTGTCGAATGCCTTGCGATAATCGATCCAGGCCACAGAGAGGTTCCGCTTGTATTGCACGGAGTCCTGCATCACAGATCTGTCTATGAGCAGGCTTTCCTTGCACCCAGCAACTCCTCTCTTTGAACCTCTCTGCTCATATATCTGTTGATAAACCGGATCAACTGTTAGGAGTACTCGCATGTACAAGATGCGTGTAAACAACTTGTAGCACGCGTTGAGGCAGGTTATTGGCCTGTAGTTTTTGGGATTTGATAAATCTCCTGATTTTGGGAGAAGCACGGTTCGCCCCTCGACAAACCACTCGGGAATCTGCTGCTCTCCATCTAACCACGCATTGAAAATTATGGCCAGATGGTGGTGGGTACTTGGGAGTTTTTTCCACCAGTAGTTATTAATACCGTCTGGGCCTGGAGCAGCAAAATTCTTAGAGCCCTCTAGTGCTCTACGAATTTCCTCTGTGGTTATCGGTTGGCGCAGTAGTTCGGGCTCAGGCTCTCGAAACCTTTCACAAAATGTTCTGAACTGCGCCAGGGCTGGAGTGTCTTGGATGAGTGGTTTCCTCACTTCGTAAATACCCTTCCAGAAGTTCTCCACCTGATCAACAGTCGGCGGATTTTCGACAGCACGTGGAGGAGGTTGGAATAAGCGAGACGGTTTCTCGCGGAATTGTTTATTTTCCGCCAACCCTCTCACTCTCCTCAGTAGTGATTTTTTGGCAGTCACTAACATCCGTATCCGATCGAGGCAGTGCTGTTTGATGGTGGTTAGTACTGCCTCATTAAGTGTGTGATGGGTGCAACGTAAATTGGTGGCGATACGTCGCACCTTTTGAGTAAAAGGCCTATTGGACCTTATGTACTCCATCACACACTGGATACGGGACGCGTGTTGTCTCGCCGACTGGATCTTCGCTTCCATCTTACGCACTCGCCGCTCAGCCCTCTCAGTCGGAGAGCTTGATTGATTAGGTCTCTCCGGCTGAGAAGACCGAACAGCATCGTACACTGCACGATTAATGCGCAAGATGTCGGCTCCTTCTTCGAGTAACTCACGAAGCGAGGAATCCACTCTTACCAGATCTTGTGGCCTCAGGGGCTTAATATGATGTAGGCCCCTGCGCATCCCATCGTTATCCTCTGGTGGTACTTCCCGTCTCTCCAGGAGAATATTAGGTTGAGGTTCCTCAACCTCCTGATTCTCCTGTAGTGAGGGGGTTCTGACATATCCCCTTGCACGAAGGTGGGACACATAGTCTCGCAGATTTTGGGCACTGAATGCCCCATGCTCCGGGTGTTCTACCAACCACAGAGCATGCATCCGCCCCATGTATCCCCTTCGCGAAGGGTCGCTGCTCTCATAGCAATGCATCAGGTCATCCCTCAGATCGTCCGTCCACTCAAAGCGTCCTTGTCCGTTGCCATGGTCGTCGTTGGGCTCTCTGTCCTGTTGGGCCCCACCACCTCGCCTTTGACCCCTATCCGAATGGGGTCGGTTGTGGGGGCCCTGACCTCTGTTTGTAGGAACCAGAGTAGGGGGCTTGAGAGGGGGTTAGCCTATACAGCCCACGGCCGACATCGAAGGGGAACAAGAATCTCCCTTCCAGGGTACGCTTTTGCTGTCAGTCCGGTTTTGAACCCTGAGCTCGGATAGGTGGTGGCGCTACTCACCAAAGGCAACCGATGTTATAGTGCCTCTCCTGCCTGCCATAATTATTATTATTATTATTATTATTATTATTATTATTATTATTATTATTATTATTATTATTATTATTATTATTATTTTTTTTTTTTTTTTTTTTTTCTTTTTCCTCCGCGGCATCAACTACGTGGTTATTAGCCGCAGGTAAGTACGTATTCTGATCATATTTTCATGTGATAATTAATTTTTTTCAGGTATCGCAAAGTATTATCAATATGGGATGGATTGTTTAGGCATGCATGAAGATCATTTGGGATTTGTTCTGATTGACGATCTCTCTCATAAAATGGACATTCTAGAAGTAGGTGTTCTACTGTCAATGGGGCTCTACAGTGATCACATGAAGGTTGTTGTTGACCAAGAAGTAGATACGACGATGTCATGTGAGTGTGCCCTATCCTTAATCTTGTTATAACTATTTGATCTCTTCTTTTTAGGTGTCTGGTATGTGGTTCCGATATGGTTGTGTGTTTGATCCTCCTTAGATGTGTATTTTGGTCAGACCATTTTTCTTGCCAGAGGGTGAGTATCTTGTGTTTCATTTGTATTTTGATATCATCTTGTCGTATTGGTATGTTGTCTGCATGATCTAAGTTTGCAGCTTCCCTTGCAGCGTCATCAGCTCTCTCGTTGCCGATTATGCCTATATGACTTGGTATCCAAATAAAAATCACAGTTTTATTGTTACATGATAACCAATGAAGTGTAGATAAAATATTTTTGACAAGTGGGTCTGTACTGAAAGGGTCTGAAATTGATTGGAGTGAACTGAGTGAGTCAGAGCATATAACTGTTTTATCTAAGTTATTTGTATCTACATACTTCAGAGATTGCCAAATGGCGTACATCTCAGCAGTGTAGATACTGGAGGAAGGATTCAGTGTCCAATAATGAGTTTCTTCATTAATACAAAAAGCACTGCCTGCACCTTGATTGGTTTTTGACCCATCTGTATAAATTGTAACCACATTTGAATATTTATCCATGATGGAACGTATTTCTCCATAGATAAGTTGCCTAGGGGTCTCATCTTTCTTATATTTCAGACAGTCGAAGTGTATAATAGGAGGCTTCATTTCCCATGGAGCAACTTCATATATTCCTAAATTGTATAATTCTGAAGGTTCCTCTTCCAATTCAGATATCAGTTCTTTAATTCTCACTGTCGCGGGTCTTGTTATGGTCGACCGGTTTCTATATATTTCATGATTTTCTTCTGAAACTATAATATGATGATTTGGGTGGTCCGGAATGGCCCAAAGCTTTGTAGCGTAGTTAGCAATCAGTTGCTTTCTTCTGTAATCCAGAGGTGGGACACCTGCTTCACAACATAATGACAAGTAAGGGCTTGTTCTAAAAGCGCCAAGAGCAAGTCTCAGTCCAGAGGCTTGTATTGGTTCTAACATTTTCAGATGGGATATTCTTGCTGATGAGTATACTGTTGCTCCATAATCCATTTTGGATAATATCATTGATTTGTAAAGATTAATGAGTACTCTATTTTCACATCCCCAGTTCAAATTTGCTACTGACTTTATTATGTTTAGTCGTTTTTTGCAGTCAACAACTAAGTTTTCTATATGTGCTTTCCAGTAAAGCTTTTTATCCAGGATTAATCCTAGGAACTTAGTCGTTTCCTTTACTTCTATATTTCTGTCATATAAATAAAGATTTGGCTCATTGTGAGGTGTTCTTAGTCGACAAAAATGGATGCAATGTGTTTTATTTGAAGATATTCTGAAACCATGTTGATCTGCGTATTGAACGATTCTATTGATGGATTCCTGTAGTGTGTTTTCTATATCATCCATATCGCGTGCAGAGTAGTAAATCGCAAGATCATCTACATAAAGGCTTCTCCCAACTTCTGGTTGTATGACTTCCACTAATCCATTAATTGCTATAGCAAATAGAGTTACACTTAATGTCGAACCTTGGGGGATACCGTTTTCTAGGTCGTGTTTTTCGGATAGGTGGTGATTACAGCGAACTCTGAATCTTCTGTCAATCAGGAAATTGCTGATAAACAGAGGCAGTTCTCCTTTGAGACCCCATTCATTTAGTGTTTTCAGTATACCAAATCTCCAAGTTGTATCGAATGCCTTTTCAATGTCAAAAAGTACTGCTACTGTATGATTCCTCATTGCAAAACTATTCTGTATGGTGTTTTCGATTTGAACCAGTTGGTCAATTGTTGATCTATTTTTTCTGAAACCCATTTGAAAATCAGATAGTAGTTTTTCATTCTCTAGGGTCCACATCAATCTCAAACTAACCATCTTCTCTAAAATTTTGCCGATGCAGCATGTTAGAGAAATTGGACGGTAGTTGACTGGGTTTTCAAGATTTTTTCCAGGTTTGGGAACCGCTATTATCACTGCCTCTTTCCATTGGTTTGGGTAAGTACCTTCTTTCCATATTTTATTGAATAATTTCAATAGGAATGTTTTTTTATCTTCAGGTAACTCTTTTATCAGGTCATATGGTATTCGATCTTTTCCCGGAGCAGACTTCCTTACTGAAGAAAGAGTGTGTTTGAGTTCAGCCATTGTGAAAGGAGTATTATATGGAAATTCTCGGTTAGTTCTGAAATCAATGGAATTATTCTCTTCTAAATTTTTTATTCGTTGAAATGTTTCTCCATAGCTATTTGTAGAACTTGTGGTTTCAAACTGAATGGCTAAATGTTCTGCGATATCATGCCCTCCTGTGATTTCTTGACCATCCACGATAAGTATTGGCGATACTTCACTGAAACATTTTCCCTTGATATTTCTTATCTTCTCCCATACCTCCTTCATTGGTGTTTCAGTTGTAATCGATGAAACATAAGTTTCCCAAGATTTTTTTCGACTTGATAAACAAATTCGTCTTGCCTTTGCCCTCATTTTCTTGAAGTTGATAAGGTTCTCTTGTGTGTGAGACCTTTTAAAAATATTGAAGGCCTTCTTTTTTTCCCTTATGGCAGCAGCAACTTCATCATTCCACCAAGGAACTCTCTTCTTTGGCAACGTCCCTTTAGATTTGGGTATCGCAATATCAGCTGTGTGTTGTATGGCTTCAGTCAATTTAGTCACTTGCTCATCTATTGTATTTGCTGATATATCGACATTATTCAAAATATCTCGATATAGTTCCCAATTCGCCTTATCGGTGATCCATTTTTCTGTTCTTTTACTATCCACCTGTTGTATTGCACATTCAATAGATATTGGTATGTGGTCTGTGTTTTGTTCTTCCAGACATTGCCACTTGAAGACGAGTGCAATATCAGGTGAACAGATGGATAAATCAATTGCTGAAAGTCTGTTTGATATGGAGTTTATAAAAGTTCCTTCACCAGTGTTTAGTATGACTAGATCAAGTTCATCGATAATTCCTTCAATAATTCTGCCCCTGGGGTCGGTTTTCTCAGATCCCCAAATAGGGTTGTGAGCATTGAAATCCCCCAAAATCAACATAGGAGGTGGCAGTTGTTCTATGCAGTTTTTCAGTTCTTCTCGGGTCCAGTTGAAGTCGGGTAAATATAAATTGCATATAGTCATTTTATATGGATGTTTGATTTTTACAGCTACTGCTTGTAGATTAGTAAGCAGTAACAGTTCTTCTACTTGGATATTGTCTTTAACAAAGGTGATCACACCTCCTCTGGCTCTCAGATTGGGAATAACATCTTTTCTGAATGACTTATATCCTCTGAGATGAAAGTTGTCATTGGGTTTCAAGTGAGATTCTTGTAAACAGATACAAAATGGCATTTCTTTGAGAATAAGGGTCTTGAGTTCAGTGTAATGATATTTGCAACCATTACAATTCCATTGTATCATGTTCTCGTACTTAGCCATTGTTAAGTTATATCGGTAAATTTATTACTTTCTTCTAAGGGTACCGATTTGGTTTTTCGCGGTACACCTTTTTTCCATCCGGGTTTTTTTTTTGCTTTTCTACCATCAGATTCAGATTCATTATCATCTGATTCTGTGGTTTCGGGGTTCATTTGGGTTATTGTAGTTCTCTTCCTTTTTTCTGATAAGACAGATGATTCAGAGAGAGTAGCGTCCAATTTTTGGGGGTCTTGACTTGTATTTCGTCTTGGAGCAGTTGTTGTTGGTAGAAGGAATTCATTCGGTTGATTGATTTTTTTTGTTTGATTATTTTTGTTGTTCACTATTTCATTGACTATTTTTTCTATTTCAGGAATCAGACGACTGACAAAGCTGTTGATGTCTATGGGAGATGTGTTTCTCACTGCATTGGCGTATGAGTTGTCAGGTTGTCGGTAAGTACTGGTGACAATTTTCCGTGCTTCCGGGTATGAAATTTTTTCTATTGTCTTCTTTCTTTGAATTTCCATCTCTCTCTTGAATATTGGACAACTTCTTGAGATAGATATATGATCCCCATCGCAATTTACACATTTCAATGGTTCACTGCATGCCGTGCCTTCATGTGGTTCTTTTCCGCAGATACAACTTTGCGGTTTTTCACATCGTGTAGATGTATGACCAAATCTTTGACAATTATAACATCTAAGTGGTGCTGGAATGTAGGGACGGATTTCTAGGCTGTGAAAAGCAGCTTTGATTTTGTTAGGGAGGTTCGGGGTATTGAAGGTTAAGATATGGTTAGGTGTATCAATTAAGTTACCGTTCACTTTTTTCTTTATTCTTTTAACTTCTGTAACACCATGAACTTTCATTTCTTCACATATTTCCTGTTCTGAACAATTGAGGAGATCTTTACAGTAAATAATACCTTTACTGAAATTAAGTCTTGCATGGGGTATTACTTCTACTGGAACATTATTGAATATTTCAACTTTCTGTAAACGTTTTGAAGCGTTTGATATCGTTTCGACTAAGATTCCTTCTCTCACCTTTTTCAGATTTCTCGTTTCTCCAATCAGACCATACATATTTCTGGATATCAGAAAAGGACTTACATTATTAAAGTTACTTTCATCAAGTTTTTTCACTAGCAAGAACCGGGGCTGTTTCTCCTCCGTCACGTTGCCAGTGAGATTTTTCGGGGAATCCCTTGGATTTCCACTGGTTTTAATGCCCATTTGTGGAGTGGACTGCTCCTTGTTTTTTTTGGTATCGGACTGCATTCAGATCCCACGAGTAGCTAGGGAAATAAATAGTTCGCCACGACAGAGCCCCGCTTATCGTGGTAAGGCTATTTAAAACTGAGTTTCGCCTGGTTCTCAGAGTCTACCGTTGGCGACCCACTACGCAGGGCCATTCAACCATCAGCACGGTAAGTCACACCTTGGTTTGCGTTTTTTTTCAGGAGTTGAAAATAGAAGAGAAAAGACTCCCGTACCCTCGGATAACCTAATAGTCACCGGGAGTCAGAAAAACAAGAGTTGGTCAAGAGAGACCGATAGGAAAGATTAAAGCAGGGATATCACCCAAGACAAGTTGAAGCAAAGTGGATATCCAGCTGGGGTACCTCGGGGTTGCCATTCCCGTACTCACAAGTTGTGAGCCCCTGAGGGGTATTATTATTATTATTATTATTATTATTATTATTATTATTATTATTATTATTATTATTATTATTATTATTATTATTATTATTATTATTATTATTATTATTATTATTATTATTATTATTATTATTATTATTATTATTATTATTATTATTATTATTATTATTATTATTATTATTATTATTATTATTATTATTATTATTATTATTATTATTATTATTATTATTATTATTATTATTATTATTATTATTATTATTATTATTATTATTATTATTATTATTATTATTATTATTATTATTATTATTATTATTATTATTATTATTATTATTATTATTATTATTATTATTATTATTATTATTATTATTATTATTATTATTATTATTATTATTATTATTATTATTATTATTTGAAAATTTGAATTTAATCAATTCCAGTCACGACTCTGCGGTCTCCGACACCACACAGAGTCGAGCTGGAGAAAAACCAGTGACCACTCCCCACGCCGTGAGGTAAGTGATCACTGGGACCGAGAATCGTGTGCCCTGAGTAAACGCAGTGATCCCAGGATGACGGCCTTCTGCATGGCTCCAGCTAAAACGCTTGCCTTTTGTCGGCAAGCTGGAATTTTCTGGAGTTCTGAGAGCAGCGTATGTCGTGTACCACCAAGAGAGCCTATAATCAGGATGACTAGTTCGACAGAATGGTCTGGATAAAGTCTGCGGAGTTCGTAGAGAAGATCTCTATATTTCGTCCGTTTTTCCTCCTCCTTCAAAACGATGTTCGGTTCGGCTGGTGCCGAGAATTCGATCACGAACATCGTTTTGGTTTGATGGTCGAGGAGGACTACATCAGGCTTATTAGCTTGTATCTGCCTGAGGGTGGGGAATGAGAAGTTCCAATAAATTCGGCACCTCTCATTCTCCACAACGGACTCAATATCCCCCGGAGCATAAGGCAGCACTGGAGTTTCATCAATACCGTACGTGTGTCTAAGATGGTAATAGAGCACACGTAATGCCGCATTATGTCTATGGATATAGGCCGAAACTGCATACACCGTGCATGCTGAAAGCAGGTGCATCAGCGTTTCCGGCGCCCTACGGCAGGCCCTGCATCTTACATCAGGGACCTCTATACCCATGACTCGGCTTCGGTAATGTAGGGTATTGAAAACTCCATCCTGGCATGCCATGATGAACCCCTCTGTTTCCGATTTGAGCCCGCCTGACCTTAGGAATGCGAAGGTCAGCTCTTTGGATAAACCCCTGTCTTCAATGTTGTTGAAGAAAACAGAATGTAGAGGTTTATCCATGTGAAGCTGCAGAGTTTTTTTAACTTCTGCAGCTTTGATGCGGGCTTTCCTCCGAGCGTGGTCGAGCTCAGTGACTGAGTCACGGGCTTCACGCTCGGAATCGAAAATCAGAGAGAGCTCATCGGCTGCTCGATGTGCTGCCTTGAATAGGAATGCTCCTACTCCTGCATTCTCATGGCTTTTGACCATTTGCAGGAGGGGGTCCGAACTCCTGATGACCTTGCAGGCATTATCCAGAACCATTCTGTTATGGAGATACTCCAAACTTAAGAGTCCACGGCCTCCCTGATCTCTTGGGAGATATAACCGTGGAACGGACGAAGTTGGATGAAGGCTCCTATTAAGGTGCATCATCTTGCGAGTACTAACGTCAAGTTGGCGCAGCTCAGCTAGTGTCCACTTGAATACTCCAAAGGAGTATAGTAGTATCGGAACAGCAAGCATGTTAGTAGCAGCGACTTTATTCTTTCCAGACAGTTCTGAAGACCAGATCTGTCGAAGTCGCTGCCGATACTTGCTGCGGAGAGCGTCTTTCACCATTTGTGTTTCCTGGATGTGGCTTTCCTCCACACCCAGGTAGGTGTACGTCTCTCCGGCATCCAAGTGGTGTAGGATGCTTCCGTCCACTAGCTGCGCGTCCTTGTCGTAGTCCTCGCATCGTCCTCTCTTAAGATGAACCAGTGCACATTTGTCCATCCCGAATTCCATCCCAATAGCCTGTGTATACTCCTGTACCACCCTGAGGGATTGGTCTAAGTCCCTCTCACCGGAAGCATAGAGTTTAAGGTCATCCACATAGAATAAGTGGGTGACCTTATGCCTCCGTTGACTGGGTGGTCCGCAGTAGTAGCCCTTGGTTCTTCTGAGCTCAACGGATAACGGCAACAATGAGATGCAAAATAAGAGAGGGCTGAGGGAGTCTCCCTGGAAAACCCCTCTCTTGATGATGACCGGCTCTGTCTGGACTTTCGCATTCCCCGATGTTATGGTGAAGCGAGTCCGCCAGAGCGGCATCAGTTGTTCAATGCATCTCACTTATTATTATTATTATTATTATTATTATTATTATTATTATTATTATTATTATTATTATTATTATTATTATTATTATTATTATTATTATTATTATTATTATTATTATTATTATTATTATTATTATTATTATTATTATTATTATTATTATTATTATTATTATTATTATTATTATTATTATTATTATTATTATTATTATTATTATTATTATTATTATTATTATTATTATTATTATTATTATTATTATTATTATTATTATTATTATTATTATTATTATTATTATTATTATTATTATTATTATTATTATTATTATTATTATTTGAAAATTTGAATTTAATCAATTCCAGTCACGACTCTGCGGTCTCCGACACCACACAGAGTCGAGCTGGAGAAAAACCAGTGACCACTCCCCACGCCGTGAGGTAAGTGATCACTGGGACCGAGAATCGTGTGCCCTGAGTAAACGCAATGATCCCAGGATGACGGCCTTCTGCATGGCTCCAGCTAAAACGCTTGCCTTTTGTCGGCAAGCTGGAATTTTCTGGAGTTCTGAGAGCAGCGTATGTCGTGTACCACCAAGAGAGCCTATAATCAGGATGACTAGTTCGACAGAATGGTCTGGATAAAGTCTGCGGAGTTCGTAGAGAAGATCTCTATATTTCGTCCGTTTTTCCTCCTCCTTCAAAACGATGTTCGGTTCGGCTGGTGCCGAGAATTCGATCACGAACATCGTTTTGGTTTGATGGTCGAGGAGGACTACATCAGGCTTATTAGCTTGTATCTGCCTGAGGGTGGGGAATGAGAAGTTCCAATAAATTCGGCACCTCTCATTCTCCACAACGGACTCAATATCCCCCGGAGCATAAGGCAGCACTGGAGTTTCATCAATACCGTACGTGTGTCTAAGATGGTAATAGAGCACACGTAATGCCGCATTATGTCTATGGATATAGGCCGAAACTGCATACACCGTGCATGCTGAAAGCAGGTGCATCAGCGTTTCCGGCGCCCTACGGCAGGCCCTGCATCTTACATCAGGGACCTCTATACCCATGACTCGGCTTCGGTAATGTAGGGTATTGAAAACTCCATCCTGGCATGCCATGATGAACCCCTCTGTTTCCGATTTGAGCCCGCCTGACCTTAGGAATGCGAAGGTCAGCTCTTTGGATAAACCCCTGTCTTCAATGTTGTTGAAGAAAACAGAATGTAGAGGTTTATCCATGTGAAGCTGCAGAGTTTTTTTAACTTCTGCAGCTTTGATGCGGGCTTTCCTCCGAGCGTGGTCGAGCTCAGTGACTGAGTCACGGGCTTCACGCTCGGAATCGAAAATCAGAGAGAGCTCATCGGCTGCTCGATGTGCTGCCTTGAATAGGAATGCTCCTACTCCTGCATTCTCATGGCTTTTGACCATTTGCAGGAGGGGGTCCGAACTCCTGATGACCTTGCAGGCATTATCCAGAACCATTCTGTTATGGAGATACTCCAAACTTAAGAGTCCACGGCCTCCCTGATCTCTTGGGAGATATAACCGTGGAACGGACGAAGTTGGATGAAGGCTCCTATTAAGGTGCATCATCTTGCGAGTACTAACGTCAAGTTGGCGCAGCTCAGCTAGTGTCCACTTGAATACTCCAAAGGAGTATAGTAGTATCGGAACAGCAAGCATGTTAGTAGCAGCGACTTTATTCTTTCCAGACAGTTCTGAAGACCAGATCTGTCGAAGTCGCTGCCGATACTTGCTGCGGAGAGCGTCTTTCACCATTTGTGTTTCCTGGATGTGGCTTTCCTCCACACCCAGGTAGGTGTACGTCTCTCCGGCATCCAAGTGGTGTAGGATGCTTCCGTCCACTAGCTGCGCGTCCTTGTCGTAGTCCTCGCATCGTCCTCTCTTAAGATGAACCAGTGCACATTTGTCCATCCCGAATTCCATCCCAATAGCCTGTGTATACTCCTGTACCACCCTGAGGGATTGGTCTAAGTCCCTCTCACCGGAAGCATAGAGTTTAAGGTCATCCACATAGAATAAGTGGGTGACCTTATGCCTCCGTTGACTGGGTGGTCCGCAGTAGTAGCCCTTGGTTCTTCTGAGCTCAACGGATAACGGCAACAATGAGATGCAAAATAAGAGAGGGCTGAGGGAGTCTCCCTGGAAAACCCCTCTCTTGATGATGACCGGCTCTGTCTGAACTTTCGCATTCCCCGATGTTATGGTGAAGCGAGTCCGCCAGAGCGGCATCAGTTGTTCAATGCATCTCACTATCGGATCGGGTACCGAAAGGCACTTGAGCAAGTACACGAGTAATTCGTGCGACGTTGTATCAAATGCCTTTCGATAATCGATCCAGGCCATAGAGAGGTTTCGCTTGTACTGCACGGAGTCCTGCGTTATAGATCTATCTATCAGCAGGTTCTCCTTGCAGCCAGCGACACCCCTCTTCGACCCTCGTTGCTCATATATCCGCTGATAAACCGGGTCTACCACTAGGAGCATACGCATGTACAAGATGCGTGTAAACAGCTTGTAGCATGCGTTTAAACAGGTTATTGGTCTGTAATTCTTCGGGTTGGACAAATCTCCTTTCTTGGGGAGAAGCACGGTTCGCCCCTCGATAAACCACTCCGGAATTTGCTGCTCTCCATTTAGCCAGAGATTGAATATTCTGGCTAAATGGTGGTGGGTAGTGGATAACTTTTTCCACCAAAAGTTATTGATCCCATCAGGACCTGGAGCAGCAAAGTTCTTAGAACCCGTTAGGGCTCTCCGAACCTCCTCGGTGGTAATCGATTGACGCAGCAATTCGGGCTCAGGCTCTCGGAACCTTTCACAAAAGGCTCCGAACTGCGTCAGGGCTGGAGTATCTCTGTTGAATGGATGCCTCACCTCATAGATACCCTTCCAGAAGGTTTCCACCTGATCAACAGTCGGCGGATTCTCAACTACACTAGGAGGCGGTTGGAATAAGCGAGAGGGCTTTTCGCGAAAAAGTTTATTTTCCGCCAACCCTCTCGCTCGCCTCTTCAGTGACTGCTTGGCAGCCACTAACATCCGTATCCTCTCCAGGCAGTGCTGTTTGATGACAGTTAGCACTGCCAGGTTTAGTGTGTGATGAGTGCGCCGTAATGTGGTGGCTATTCGTCGCACTTTTGACGTGAATGGCCTGTTGGCCTCCACATAGTCCATCACACACTGGATACGGGAAGTGTGTTGTCTCGCCGACTGGATCTTTGCTTCCATCTTTTGTACGCGTCGTTCTGCCCTCTCGTTCGGGGAGGCCGATTCTACTGGTCTCCCCGGCTGAGAGGACCGAACGGCATTATTATTATTATTATTATTATTATTATTATTATTATTATTATTATTATTATTATTATTATTATTATTATTATTATTATTATTATTATTATTATTATTATTATTATTATTATTATTATTATTATTATTATTATTATTATTATTATTATTATTATTATTATTATTATTATTATTATTATTATTATTATTATTATTATTATTATTATTATTATTATTATTATTATTATTATTATTATTATTATTATTATTATTATTATTATTATTATTATTATTATTATTATTATTATTATTATTATTATTATTATTATTATATATTATATATATATATATTATATTCTCAACGATGTCTTTATAACTATCTAGAGATAGTTCGTTTCTTATTACTGTCCTGGAAACGCCTTTCGCTTTTTTCACCTCGCTAGTCGTTGATTTGACACAATAAGCTTTGGCGCCAGTACCATAGAAACTAATTAAGGGATTGTTTGGTAATTCATCTTTCATTTTGCCGACGATCGATTCTGTGCGAGGCATGTTGAAGTTATTATTTACAGGATAATTAGATGTGTCGAAATATTCTATGTTTTCTTTCATAAAATCATAGAAATTTTTGCTATCAATTTTGAAAATGAGGGAATCAGTATCAGTATACAATAATGATGATGACGTTCCCGAAAAATTTTTCTTGGTTTCGGAATCAGTTTCTTATGAGCGGATTTCGAACCTGGCGAGCTGATGGATTCCACAAGAAAAGGTAAATCCGAGTGCGCATCATGTAAATTTTCAGGGTAGTGAATATCTACTTCGAGAACATACCCGCACGGATCATCATCTGCAACATTCGAGATATCCAAATTCGAGATTTCAACATCAGTTAACCATGTGAAACCAGATGTAGGTAGTGGTTGCGACATACTATGCCCAGACAAGTTGGTCGCATCCAAATACATAATAAACGATGATGGATCATCAGGGTTGAAATTTGGGTGGAATTTATTATTAGCTACATGGCTTCTCATACTATACTGGCTGACACCGCCTCTTATTCCCTTCTTAAAGAAATTCACCATGTCGATGTCAGTTAAGAATTCCAATTCCACTTTTGTGTAGCGCAACATAGCATCCCATGACAGACCAGGGGCTGTATAATATTGACACGGGTCCAACTTGTATGTCTTCAAACTAACCATCGCATAATAATAATATCTGATTTCAGATATACGTCTGAATAATCCCCAAGCGTTTTACATTTGAATATCTTCCAAATACGCTCAGGTCTACGATAATCCTCATTCGAAATGTGTTCATTCGATGAATTATCGAAAAAGTCATTTTGTGAAGGTAAACCTTTATGCTCCAATTTATCGATAGATGTTATAAAAATATACGGAAACACGCCTTTTCGAGTGATTAGCTCAAATTGTTCGCGATCTTGAAATGCTCTCGCTGTCTCAACACACTGTTTCGTCGTCAGATTTTCAGCTAGAGAATGCAGCGGGTCAGAAAGAAATTCATAGCTATCTAAAAAGCGCAACTTCATGAACATTTTATGATTTTTCCCATCTTTTCCCAAGTACTCATCAACAAAAACATGTTTCGTGAATGAAACATACTTTTTCTTAGTTTGAGCGATACAATCCACCCTCTCTTCATGCTCGAACAATTGTTTGATGAAGAGGTGGCTATCATACCCGCTCATATTATGGAAAAAGATGGGGATGAAGTTAGGTAGCTTGAAATTCAAATTACATTTAGAATGTGCGGCGCCTTCTCTCTTTTTACCAGTCAGGTGACAATGGTCTCTAACTTTAACATCTGTGGAATCGAGTGGCTTATCACAAATGTTGCAAATTGTAGCGGTAGCGAAATCAAGCTTTTTTGCAGCACTCAATTTAGCCATAGGAACAACGCGTTTCAAATGCATGACTCTGGAAAATCGGTTTCAAGATACCGCTTATGAGATATATACTCGTCAAGTTTCCCAACAAAACCTCAATACTTTTTCTTCCATTGTATCCAATATTGACTGGTCTATTTTCTCGGTGAGTACAAATATAAACATCTTATCAGATTTTTTGTCTAGTACACTTCAATATCACTCAGAGTCGAATTTCCCCCACATAAAAATTAAACGAAAAGAAGGTAAATCACCACTTAATTTTTTTAATCCAACCTTGAATGAAATGAGGGAGACTCTATCGATTTATAAAATTATTAGCGACGTAACTCGAACAGATGAAGATAAAAATAATTTCAGAAGCTTCAAAAAGCAATATTACAAATCACTCAATAATGCCAAGAGAAATACATACAACAATTGCATTATCAATTCTAACAATCGATCTAGAGATATGTGGAACTTAATAAATAAAGAACGAGGTAAAAAAACGACAAACAGCAATGCAACTTCGGTATCTGTCGACATGCTAGCAAATTATTTTTCTACAGTGGCCGATATTATTATAGATCAACTACCTGACACTGATATATCAGCTACTGATTTTCTAAAATCGCTGCCAAGTAAAAAAGATTCATTTTTTTTATTTCCCACCACTCCACAAGAAGTAGCAGAAGTAATAAGCGACATGAAACAGTCAAATTGCTATGACGTCTATAGTCTGAACAGTAAAATGATTAAGCAAATAAAACATGTCATTGCAGACCCCATTTCTAAACTATGCAACTTATGTTTCCTACAGGGTTATTTCCCTGACAACTTGAAAGACACAAAAGTGATACCAATTTATAAAAAGGGTGATATGGAATTGCCAGAAAACTATCGACCGATCTCAATTATACCTATCGCCGGAAAAATTATTGAAATGATCGTAAAAAAAAGATTATCGAATTACTTTGAGAACAATCATCTATTACACAATCAACAGTTTGGATTCAGAGAAGGGCACTCTACGATACAAGCAGTAACAAAATTGATAGAGGACGTGGTTGCTGGCTTTGAGGAGGGAAAGCACACCTCTACGACATTGTGTGACCTCAGTAAGGCATTCGATTGCGTTTCTCACCAGATTCTATTAGAGAAGCTTGATTACTATGGAATCAGAGGCGTTACTCTGGATTTTTTCAAATCATATCTGAAGAACAGGAAACAGTCTATTTATTTCAATACACAAACCTCTAAATCCCAACCAATAAATCACGGAGTTCCTCAGGGCTCAGTATTGGGACCCCTGTTATTCCTAATTTATGTGAATGATTTGTTTATACATATGAATTTCATAAATTGTGTTATGTTTGCAGATGATGCAACTTTCTACCACTCGGATTCAAGCACAACATTATTACAAGATACCGACAAAGTAATCATACCTAAAATCAATGAATGGCTGATTCCAAATCACCTCAAGCAAAATGTGTCAAAAAATCAAAATATAATATTTACCACGAATCCACATAATATGGGAAAAAATGAATCTGCAAGACTGTTAGGAATAGATCTTGATCCGAAACTTAATTGGAAGATTCATATTGACTCACTATGTAAAAAGTTGAGTAGTCAAATATTTCTGTTGAGGAAACTGAAAAAATGTGTAAGCATAGACATTTTGAGAATATCGTATTTCTCCCTCTTTCACTCGCACCTATCATATGGTACGACACTGTGGGGCCACTCACACCACTCTAATAGAGCTTTTGTTCATCAGAAACGGGCAGTCAGGGTTATTGCTGGAGTTGGTCCCAGGGTGTCCTGCAGGCCTTACTTCAAGAAATATGAAATTATGACGTTGCCATCAATCTATATTTTTCAATGTCTCATTTACATTCGAGAAAATCTACTGAAATTTGTTCCTCACAGTCATTCTTATAACACCAGAAATTGCAATACATTACAGAATCCTAGATTTAGACTAACAAGGTCATCCAAGAACACCATAGATGTGAATCTATTCAATAAACTACCAGAACAATGCAGGCAGCTACCACTCACGCAATTCAAGAAAAAGATTAAACTAATATTGACAAACAATAGCTTCTACTGTGTTGATGAATATCTATCGATGCCCTCATCGAATATGCTGTTACAGTGACGGCTTGAATCTTCAATTTGTACTATTATATACACTATTTTTTCTTTTTCGTATTTTCTACACTAGTTGTTTACTGTGTTTTTTTTAACTTCCTTTAATTCGTAAATTTTAACCTGTATGATTGTGGAGTGTCATATTAATATGTATTTTTCATATAATCTTACTTTTAAGTTTTACTACTCGTTAATCGACCTGTCATAAATATGCTTATTGTATGTAAAGTGACCAATAAATTATCTATCTATCTATCTATATATAGCCTCAACATTATCGACTAAACTGGGGATAAACTTTTTGCTAAACCTTTTCCTCGGAATGAAACAAATTTAGTGAGGGAATCATCGTAGGAGCATTTGATGAGATATGCAAATAAATGCGGCTCATGAGCGAATGTTCAATTCGTATACGACCCCGTAGGATCTGGTTCACAAGTTTGGATGGGTTTCAGAACAGATTCAGAATCCGCATAAATAACAAAAGGTACTTTCATCTGTTTCTCAGAACTTTCGAATTATAAAATATTCCCGGGAGCGCTATTTCCGAATTTATCAACCTTGATTTCTGGAGATGGAACCGTAGTGTATGTATGATTGCAATCATTCAATTAATGGCGTAGCAACTTCGACTCATCGGAGAAACATATCAGACACCCATCGCAAAAGAAATTCCTATGCTCTCTGGCATTTAATTGGCTTGACACTAATCGCGATAAATTTTTTATCCAGCAATAATGCCCCTTACCGGAATCATCTGAGATATATAGTAAGTTGACATGTCTACCCAAGCTATTCTTTGCATAATGAAGCGGCCCAACAACTTGATAATTCATTTTCTGGTCCTCGAATACACTCTCTAACCCATAAACATTGATGGAGCAATCATTTTGATTTTCGAACTTTGGAAAATAACTTACTTTCATAGGAAACTCTATACCTACTTTCATAGGAACCTCTATACCAACCAGATTCAATACTGTAGAAAAGTGTGGGTAGGAAGATGTTTCGATAACCCTTACCCTCGCAGGATACAAAGCTGATGTAACTGCCCAGGCGAAACAGCCCTCATCCTGATTTATAATGTTTACCACCGCTTTCTTGTTCGCAATTTAGGTGGGCAGCTTTATGTGAGATCCGCCTCCTAATGGACTATATTTATTAATATTTATTTCTAGGAACAAAATCTCTACTGAAGCCCAACCTGTAATATCAAAGTAAAAAAAAGAAATAAGCAAACTTAGTCGACATCTGATTTATTTTTGAACAACTCACCAGAATCACGTTCCTCGAATTCGATAACTAGATTCGAAAGACAATCCCGAAATGCGTCAACGATATCTTTCGAATCTGGCGATGAAGCAATTATACGATTCGGAGCCATGAAAGATTTCACATCTCTCACATCTCGGGTTACAATGACATATCTGCCAAAAACTTCCATGTTCACTTTAATCGAGTGATGAATCAGAAGCATATTATCCAATGAAGATATAATTGTAGCTCTATTCTCATTGAAGAACGCATTGTAATCCAAAATGTAAGTTCTACACTCTAACCTGTAGCTGATAATGCGGCATTTGAACGCGCTCTCTGTAGTGCATGGACGCATTAGAGCGATGCTCCAAGGTTCTCTTATGAGCACCCATCCTATCTGATGGAACATCTTTAGCGCAGGGCACACATCTTTTCATACTTCTAGATGTCGATGGCGCTGGCAGATTCGTAATATCTAATCGAGCCCTTTTAGCACTAGGTTCACCCAAATCACCAACACATGAAATTCTTTGATGGCGGCGTAAATTATCACTACGCGTAAAGGTTTGGAAACAAGCACTGCAGGTCAACATGATGATGATGTATAAAAACGCTTTTATCACTCACGAACAAACAAAAAATGCTGATTAATATATGATTCCCAAGATACTGTGCTTCACTCTGCGCGTCCTTGAAATTATAGAAGTACCGCCTCCCCCACTCTCACCAACGCCATTTTGAACTCTCGTGGGAGAATGGCGCATGCGCATGCAGCAGCAGCGTTCAAGGTCGCACCCCCTCCCATTTCAGAAGTGTGAAAACACAAGGTCACGCTCACAGAAAAAGAGAACCCCCCTTAAGGACGCACTCCTCTCAACGCCACATCAACTCCCAAAGGCACCCTCCTCTCAAGGTCGCCAACTCGAGGTCACTCCTCCCAAGACCGCATCAAGGTCATTCACCCCAAGGTCACTCCTCCCAAGGTCACTCCTCTCAAGGTCACTCCTCCCGCGGTCATTAGGTGTGGGGGTTTGGGACCTTGGGAGGTCTAGAACCGGCGAAAACATCTACTAATACAAGCTTGTGAAACACTTATAAATTCATAACTCAAAAAGCAAAATATCACGTTCATTATTTCAATTCAGAAAAACCTAATCAATTAACGCGCGACAGTATTCGAATATTTTTCCTTATAATTTCGGGGATGTTTTCTTGAACATTTCATTTGGAATGATTAATCCCTCAACAGTAAGTTTCTGCACAAATTAAGTGTTTCAGTATTATGATGGGATATTTGAGAGGAATATTACACTGAATAAATTAAAATTTCTAACATCAAAATTGATTATAAAAATGCCAATCATAGAATTACTCTCAATTGAACGAATTTAAATAAAAAAATGGTGTAACCAAATATGGTACAACTTATCTTTATTTTAGCCTATCAGCTGCTCTAGATTCGGTGGGTCGTGGATAAGGAAAAATTGTTGAATTTTAAATGAAAATATTAACTCAAGAGAATCAGGAAAAATACAAATGTCATCAAAAATTGAGCGCCATGTATTTTATTAAGGTTAAAATACAAAAACCTGGGATCTATGCAAACTTTCAAACAGTAAAACTACTAATCATAGTTTACAAAGTATAATAACAAAAATTTTGATACAAATTATATGGATACAAATGGAATTTTAGCAAAAGTGCAATTTATAAACAATGAATTTGGTCAAGAACCTGGCTCGAATTTTGAGTATCTCTGGATCCCAAATAGAGACTTCACTTACTCTGGTCTGGAATAAAGGTACCTGGATTTCCTCTAACTGGGCAACTCTAGCAGACTATGTTCAGTATGAGAGTCCAACTACTCAGTTCATCAGACTGCATCCATACCTGGAGTCTCTATCGGAATTGGAGTTGCTCAGGAGTAGATCAGGAACTCACAAAATCTCCTTGCTCAAGTCAGATAAACAGGATACTTCCTCTCAAATCAGGACTTCAGGATCTCTTGTTCAAATCCAGATTTCAAGCAAGACTTGCTCAATGCCCTAAAAGCACATCAGACAGCAGTATATGTCCCTTATTAGAGTGTTCTCTCTATATCCTATATTGAGCCAAAATGTGATTAACCTCTATTCAGAATTTTGCACTTTATTCAAAAAAAAATATTCAGATAATAATATTGATCTCTATATATTATATTATCCAGTAGATATCCTAATAGTTATATAATAAAAAAAAAAGATTCAGATTTCAAACATCAGATATCAAAAATCTATATATACAAAAATCAGTGATGCAATTTTCTACAAAATCTCATACTCAAATAAGCAAAGATATCAAAAATAAAGGAACATTAGGACATTCCCATCATCTTTCGATGAACATCCTTCTTAGATATAATTTAATCCATAAACAACAGTAATGAATGGATGTAACTTCTTTTGCTTTAATATCAAGTTTTCCAGAGTTGAAGACAACAAGAGAGTTAGAGATCCTTAGTATATCAGAATCAGACTTTTCAGCCAACAAAATAGACCGATCAGTTCTAAAGCAAGTAGACAATTTTTACAACAGATTTGACAAAGTGTTCATAATATAAAAAATTGTCACTTACCTCAGAACATAATCAATCCTGGAATTCAGCTGAAAAATCCTGCTTCTGGGACTAAGAATCCTGTTTCCGGGACCAAAAATTCATCTTTTCAGTTGAATCTCATGACTCTTTCAATTTTCCTATATCCTCAAAATCAGGTAGATACCTCCAGGAATAGAATAATACAGATCCTTGGAAGATTTCGATCAAACTGAAAGCATATAAAAATCCGACAGAAACTATCTCATCATCAAACTTTCATGTTTAATTAATTTCGGTTCTTATTTAACCTGAAAATATTTTCATAAACCCAAAAATAAAAGTTATCTGACACAATATTAATTAACGTGTATCCTCTTCAATGTAGGATCACATCAAATTATTTAGATACAAAAATTTCAAATTTGCCTCGTGGCCTCAAATATCCATCAAAAAAAAATATATCAAACTCTCGTTTTCTTCTCTGGAAACTTCTAGGAAACAAATATCATTGAATTTGATTCAATTTATCAAGCAATTATCATCTCATCAAAAACAGTTTTACAGAAAATTCATCCATTACCTTGCTCTGAAGAAAAAAAAAACCGTAACCAAACTCAACGTCTTATCTCTAAGAAGTCTGTTCGTCGAAAGAGAGCGAGTACTCGTCTTTTTATCCCTTCTTCATAAAAATTTTATCTATCGACCGATCTAACAGATAGCGTGTAAACAGTTGTTGCCATATTTATTTAAATTCCTTTAATTATGCATTACTTTGTAATTGGCATTCTTATATTCAAGTTGGATGAAGTAAATTTGAATTTATTCAATATAAAATACCTCTTAGATATCTCATCGTGATATTTAAATACTTCATTTGTGCGAAGAAAGCAGGAAATGGTCGAATTAGTTGAAAGAAAAGAAAAGAAAAGAAAATCGCAATAACCGAAATAGTGGTCAAGCGACAACAATGTGCAAAGCGAAATACCCATTTGATATACTTACCTGTCAACGATCAACTAATCAACCAATCAAAAAGCACTAATTGAATTTGTGAAACCACAATATACGAGGAAGATGAAAGATATCATTAAAAAGGAACGAAATTTAAAAACGTGAGAAATTTCGTTACACACTACCCCAAGTCGCTCAAAAATTTTGAAACCTCAAAATTTTTTATGAAGCCTAAAAAATTTTTTGATCTTAAGAAGGGACAAAAATGTGCACTGAGCATAGGAAGGTTGGTGATATCTACTATCTGAAATTATGAAACAAGAATCTTGAAGGGATCTGAAAATTTATAATTACAACATGAAAGCTCAGTCAGGAGGTTTGTTTCGCTGCAAGATGTTATTGCTGCGCCGTTAAACCTCCGTCAACCACTCGCCTCCAAGCCTCCATGATATCACCCACAACGCCATGCCCCGGACAAATATACCAGCAGTATCACAAACTTCACCGGTGGAACTAAAAAAAAACGAGAATGATAATCTAAGAAAAATACCAAATGCCACCTCACTTGGGGTATAAAAGTACACCAACTAAAACGACAGGTGAAGCCTAGTCGAAACAAATACTCTAAAGCGGGATGTTCCTTAATTGAGTACTGTGAGCCAATCCTCAAGTGGACAGACCTGCAGAACTCGAAACAAGCACAGTAGTGAGCAACAAACACTGTGAATAGACGCCCGTAGGCAGAAGCTATCGGGTTTACCACTCACCCCCCAATACTTGCCCCTTCTACAAATCTCACCATTGAAAGTAGGCCAAATGAGCGAGGCCCACACCCACTCAATCAGGTCCCTATTCAAAAAGACAAAAAAAACAAAAATCCCAGGTGCTAAAATCCCAAATGTCCTTAAAGCAGAACAAAAAATCTGAAACATAAACTGCTGAACAACACATTTTATTCCGGAAAATTCATGACCCTAACAGATACTGCCTACAAGAAAATTTCAGACTACCAAAATACTTAAAAGGAATGAATATTCTCTCAGAAACAGGTATATATCTATCCAAAATACTTTAAAAGGAATGAATATTCTCCCAGAAACAGGTATATATTCATTCACTAAGTGAAATATAAGACAATATCTAGCTAGTCCATGAAATAAAAAAAATACATGTGAAGTTCAAAGACATACCAGAAAATCGAGAAAGAGATCAAAGAGAAAGAAAGAACGAAAGCAACAAACAAGAGATAAAAACGAAATAAAACAATTTGAGACCTATACAAATCTTCGGATAAAGTTCCAGTGGGTCACTCTATTCCATAAGGATTCAAAAGAAAGTATGCACTCCAAAGCTTAATGCCAGAAAATATTTCTACACTAAGTCACACCTCTCTATACACCAATTGAAATAGAATGCACTCCAAAGCCCGCTACCAACCAATCCAAAGACAAGTCAAATTCAAATAATAACGAAAGAAAGTGAAAACAAGAGAATTGTTTGACGATAACTACAAGAGTTTCCAAAAGGACCACATAAAAGTATTTTTCTGAAGATAGAAAAGTACAAAGTTCCAGCAGGTCACCCTGTATGTGATAAACCATAGATATATGCACTCCAAAGCTTGGTACTGATCGAAACAATCCCACCAAGTCACATACCCGTGTTTAACACCACAAAAGTGCACTTCAAAGCCTACTACTAACTGAACAATCATCAATCCTCAGAAAATACCACATATGTTTCATAGAGAATTCGTTTATCGGAATTCAATATCGTCAATACAAGAGACAAAAGACAAAATAGAAAGAAAGGGTACCATTTTGGTCGGACTCTTACCGCCAGGAAGGACAATTCCTACTGAGCAATAATTCTCAGGCCGGACTCAGCACAGCCATTTCAAATAAATAAATCCAACAACCGTTCAAGGGAAAAATTAGATATTTCAAGTGATTATATGAGATATTTTGTAGATACCAGAATAATCAAAGTTCGCCTTAACCAAGTCTCCAAAACTACTGTTCAAAAATGCATAGATACGAAATCAAAATACAAAGAAAATTCAACAATTTAACGAATTCCAACGTTGAGGAGCCAAAATTGTGTAACCAAATATGGTACAACTTATCTTTATTTTAGCCTATCAGCTGCTCTAGATTCGGTGGGTCGTGGATAAGGAAAAATTGTTGAATTTTAAATGAAAATATTAACTCAAGAGAATCAGGAAAAATACAAATGTCATCAAAAATTGAGCGCCATGTATTTTATTAAGGTTAAAATACAAAAACCTGGGATCTATGCAAACTTTCAAACAGTAAAACTACTAATCATAGTTTACAAAGTATAATAACAAAAATTTTGATACAAATTATATGGATACAAATGGAATTTTAGCAAAAGAGAAATGTCTCGATATAATCTCTATATATAAAGGAAAATCAGTGCAATTTATAAACAATGAATTTGGTCAAGAACCTGGCTCGAATTTTGAGTATCTCTGGATCCCAAATAGAGACTTCACTTACTCTGGTCTGGAATAAAGGTACCTGGATTTCCTCTAACTGGGCAACTCTAGCAGACTATGTTCAGTATGAGAGTCCAACTACTCAGTTCATCAGACTGAATCCATACCTGGAGTCTCTATCGGAATTGGAGTTGCTCAGGAGTAGATCAGGAACTCACAAAATCTCCTTGCTCAAGTCAGATAAACAGGATACTTCCTCTCAAATCAGGACTTCAGGATATCTTGTTCAAATCCAGATTTCAAGCAAGACTTGCTCAATGCCCTAAAAGCACATCAGACAGCAGTATATGTCCCTTATTAGAGTGTTCTCTCTATATCCTATATTGAGCCAAAATGTGATTAACCTCTATTCAGAATTTTGCACTTTATTCAAAAAAAAAATATTCAGATAATAATATTGATCTCTATATATTATATTATCCAGTAGATATCCTAATAGTTATATAATAAAAAAAAAAGATTCAGATTTCAAACATCAGATATCAAAAATCTATATATACAAAAATCAGTGATGCAATTTTCTACAAAATCTCATACTCAAATAAGCAAAGATATCAAAAATAAAGGAACATTAGGACATTCTTCTTAGAGATAATTTAATCCAGAAACAACAGTAATGAATGGATGTAACTTCTTTTGCTTTAATATCAAGTTTTCCAGAGTTGAAGACAACAAGAGAGTTAGAGATCCTTAGTATATCAGAATCAGACTTTTCAGCCAACAAAATAGACCGATCAGTTCTAAAGCAAGTAGACAATTTTTACAACAGATTTGACAAAGTGTCCATAATATAAAAAATTGTCACTTACCTCAGAACATAATCAATCCTGGAATTCAGCTGAAAAATCCTGCTTCTGGGACTAAGAATCCTGTTTCCGGGACCAAAAATTCATCTTTTCAGTTGAATCTCATGACTCTTTCAATTTTCCTATATCCTCAAAATCAGGTAGATACCTCCAGGAATAGAATAATACAGATCCTTGGAAGATTTCGATCAAACTGAAAGCATATAAAAATCCGACAGAAACTATCTCATCATCAAACTTTCATGTTTAATTAATT
Organism: Chrysomela aeneicollis; assembly: GCA_029955515.1. NCBI lineage: Eukaryota > Metazoa > Arthropoda > Insecta > Coleoptera > Chrysomelidae > Chrysomela > Chrysomela aeneicollis. Next base: position 1,091,957 of record JARUHQ010000031.1, on the reverse strand, counting down.
TCGGTTCTTATTTAACCTGAAAATATTTTCATAAACCCAAAAATGAAAGTTATCTGACACAATATTAATTAACGTGTATCCTCTTCAATGTAGGATCACATCAAATTATTTAGATACAAAAATTTCAAATTTGCCTCGTGGCTTCAAATATCCATCAAAAAAAAATATATCAAACTCTCGTTTTCTTCTCTGGAAACTTCTAGGAAACAAATATCATTGAATTTGATTCAATTTATCAAGCAATTATCATCTCATCAAAAACAGTTTTACAGAAAATTCATCCATTACCTTGCTCTGAAGAAAAAAAAACCGTAACCAAACTCAACGTCTTATCTCTAAGAAGTCTGTTCGTCGAAAGAGAGCGAGTACTCGTCTTTTTATCCCTTCTTCATAAAAATTTTATCTATCGACCGATCTAACAGATAGCGTGTAAACAGTTGTTGCCATATTTATTTAAATTCCTTTAATTATGCATTACTTTGTAATTGGCATTCTTATATTCAAGTTGGATGAAGTAAATTTGAATTTATTCAATATAAAATACCTCTTAGATATCTCATCGTGATATTTAAATACTTCATTTGTGCGAAGAAAGCAGGAAATGGTCGAATTAGTTGAAAGAAAAGAAAAGAAAAGAAAAGAAAATCGCAATAACCGAAATAGTGGTCAAGCGACAACAATGTGCAAAGCGAAATACCCATTTGATATACTTACCTGTCAACGATCAACTAATCAATCAATCAAAAAGCACTAATTGAATTTGTGAAACCACAATATACGAGGGAGATGAAAGATATCATTAAAAAGGAACGAAATTTAAAAACGTGAGAAATTTCGTTACAACAGTAAGACAACAAATATTTTTACTGGTTCATGGAAATTTCCTCGGAAATGCCCGTCTCCGTGTCTACGTCATGACACATGCATGTAATTTGAGTTTCGAGATGTTTGAGGGTGTTCAATTCATTTGGACCCATCATAATGTGAATTAAGAAACTTCGATTTTTTTTTGATTGTGTAAGATGTTTTTCGAATAATTATGTGACCCTCTAGGTATTGACATATATTATAGGTATTATTCGATGTTTGGGGATATTTAACTCCTCGGCGAACGACGTGAATGATCTGTAATAAATGTGTGAGAAATTATAGCAATCGGTTCATCATTATATATTTGCATATTTTTGAAAATACAGAGTGTGTGGTGCAGCTTGAATCAAAAGATAGCCCACGCCCTTTTTCTGGAAAACGGGAACTGTATTTTTGTTTGGGACGCAAATTTGTGATAAATGTTGTTACGGGTTGATTTCGGAATATCTCAAGTGGCCTATATTTGAACTGATCTTCTTTGAAAGTGTACCTTCAATCTCCTCATCCTGGACAATTTTTCCATGGAAACCATGATAGGGTAGTCATTTCATATGTTTATTTATAGTAGTTCTAGCTTTCGAAACGGATTGAAATTGGGAGTCTGTTCGAATCGTTTATTTGGGTATTATAAATATAATTGTTTTGATAATAAATCATAATAGGAATTGGGTTATAATTTCTCCCATCAGCATATTCTTCTTGAAGTTTCATTATCCATTTTGGGCTATCCGACCAAGTGCCTCTTGCTCGTCGTACCATAGCCGTTAACTGGTATTCACGTTCACTTTCCAAGGTTGTCCGGAGAACAAATACCTCTGGCTCATCGTATCTCAAAGTCGACATCAGTACAGTACCATTGCGGTGCACGTTATGTACAAATCCCGTACAACCTGTTCCGTGCGAACTGGATGCGAACAGCATGACAATATTTCAGGAAAAAGGGGTACAGCAATATGTTCTTTTTTATGTGAATGAAGTAATGGAAGCACGCTTTAGCGGATTTCTCCAGTAATTTTGATAAAAGTGAGGAAATAAACTGTATTTGGTGTTCACTGAACTAATACAGCAATAAAGATTCATTTCTCAAAATCTACCAAAACTGCATTTTCTTGATAAACATACTCCTATGGAGCTACTTTGAGCCAACCAAGGTATGTTCATATTATTTTCTTTTAGATCGTTAAGTTCATCCAAGTCAGTCAATCCCCAGACTTTTGTTCAGACATCAGACTGAAGAAATATCATATGTTTTCTAACCTTAGTCCTACTCTATGTTTTCTAACCTCAGTCCTACCCTCAGTTATTGTTTTAGGCCTTCTTTTCTCTTTCGGATATTAGTTGTCTTGCTCAACTCTTTGAAACTGATTGATGACCACTCTCTACCCGAGGAAAGACCTGCCGCGGGGATTTGAACTGAGCTGATTCTGATTAGAAATATAGCTGAATCAGACCGTAGTATTGAAGTTCTCACTTCAGTTGGATGTACAACGGAGGGTAGGCCATCACCTCCCCAAACAGATAAGTCAACCCCAATTAGCTTGTCGCTTTCCGAAAGTTGCTGAATGAGCATTCAAGTAGTTCTTGAATACATTTTACCCTTGAATATACATGCTTCATTGAATAGTGAATGATCTATGATAGTTTGGCTTTCTAGTATATAACACTAGGTATATAGAATGGCATATATTGGCATTGCTTCATAATTATTGCTACAAACATTTGCATCACCGTATTTGGTAAAACAAATAGTGAAACATAATCATTATTGAGATATAGATGATATATGTACCATTTGTATTGTATAACTGATTTATGTTCAGTATCTCAGATCACCTGTGAAAACTTTTGATTACCTACCTTTTGTTTTGTGTTGCTATCAGAATATTGTATACTCCATTTACTTTATAGTCCTGGAAGAAATATAAACCACTCTCAGCAAATATATAATTATTTTTAACCCACCCCGTCTTCAGTGGGCTTCGGGATTTAACAAAAAGACGGGTCAAGCGATTTATATGCTAATAAAATTCTTAACAATGTGTACAAAATTATGGATTAGTTTTTTGGAGTGTGCCGTAAATACTGGTGTAGCTTCAAGGACATATCATAGACTGTATCTGCAATAAACCACGAAACACATGCGAACCTTATAACAGCCACAGTAAGAAATCACCACCATCCAAGAATATCATGATTATTTATTATACAAACATTGCCAAAAATGTATTTCGAAAACTGATGAAATATATATTATATGAGATCCAAATTGAATAGTGAAACCGCAAATCCGTATAAAACCATATACGATGCTTATCAGTATTTGATAGAATTTATATATTTCTTTTGAATTGAATAGTGAGACCGCAAATCCGTATAAAACCATATACGATACTTATTAGTATTTGATAGAATTTATATATTTCTTTGGTTTCTGGTAGCATTTTTTAACCTGAATCTATATTTGAATGTCTTTTTATACAAACATAACTCATATGAGTTTGAGAATATATGAGATTTCATAAGGAAAAACATACAGTTTTTCACATATATTTCTGATGGCGAATCTCAGAATAGCTATATATAGAAATCTTCATCAAAAACAGGTAGGTATGTGAGAATCACAATTGAAAACCATAGATCATCACAAATCTGTTATGAAATCTCATACATTCTCATTTATTTTGAGCAGCGTTAACTTATTGAAACATGTACCACTCGTCCCAGAAATCGCTGATCGTGTGAAAACGATTAGTGAAAACCATAAATCTTGAATAATCTACTATTGAACATCATACATTAATTTATTCTCATAAATACATATTCTCAAACTGCATTGCCTTATGAAAACATATAACATTCAACCCAGAAATTGCTGTTTAAAAACCATCATAGATTCACGTCAAGAACTACTATTAGAAATCGAAGGAATATGTCTATTAAATACTAATGAGTATCGTATATGATTTATGGATATAACTCACTATCCATTTTGACCTCATAGAAACATGTAGGATTAATTCCAGGAATCGCCGATAGATACGTATATGAGTGCATATTGCTATCCTGAGATTTCCCACCAGAAACAGATAGGTTTCATGTGTGATGATTTCATTCGAAAACCATGGATCCTAACAAATTACTCCTATAATCTCATAGATACCCATTCATTCTCAAACTGCATGACCTTATGAAACATTCATCCTATTGCTGATGTATACGTATGAAAATTATGCGTAGAAACACATTCAAATATCATTGATTCCCGTTAATAAATGCTATTAGAAATCGAAGGAATCTGTTTTTTTTGTATATTGAATATTAATGGGTATCGTATATAGTTTCATATGGATATGCGGTTTCACTATTTAATCTGGACCTCATAAGAACATATAGGATCCTTTCCAAAAATCGCTGATAGAAACGTATATAAATGCATATCGCTATCCTGAGATTTCCCACTAGAAACAGATAGGTTTCATGTGTGATTATAACATTCGAAAACCATAGATCCTAACAAATGACTCCTATAATCTTATAAATACCCTTTCATTCCCAAACTGCATGACTTATAAAAACATATAATGTTCATCCCATAAATTGCTGATGAATACGCATTAAAGTTATGTGTGAAACACATTCGAGTATCATATCTTCCCGTTAGGAAATGCCATTAGAAATCTAAGGAATATGTACCTGTAATGTGTATTGAATACTTTATACATTATGTATGGTTTTATATGGATATAACTCACTATTCAATTTGAACCTCATAGAAACATGTAGGAATAATTCCAGAAACCGCTGATAGATACGTAAATGAGTGCATATTGCTATCCTGGGATTTCCAACCAGAAACCATGAATCCTAACAAATGACTGCTACAATCTCATAGATTCTCATTCATTCTCAAACTGTATGATCTTATAAAAACATACAAAGTGAAAACACATTCAAATATCATAAATTCCCGTTAGGAAATGCCATTATAAATCGAAGGAATATGTATCTGTAATGTCTATTGAATACTGATGAGTATCGTATATGATTTTAAATGGAATTACGGTTTCACTATCCAACTTGGATCTCATAGGTTCTCTTATATATTTTATTATCAGTACTTATGAGGTATTTTTGGCAGCGTACCGACGCAAGTAATGTGGCCGTGGGAGCTATTCTCTCACAAGGACCAATCGGACAAGACAAACCTATTTCATATGCATCGCGTACATTGAACGAATCGGAGCAAAACTACGTGACTATTGAGAAAGAGCTTTTGGCCATTGTTTGGGCTACAAAATACTTCAGGCCATACTTGTTCTGAAAAAAAATCAAAATTCTAACAGATCATAAACCTCTCCAATGGCTTAGGTCTCTCAAGGAGCCAAATTCTCGTTTGGTTCGTTGGAGATTGAAACTCGAAGAATTAAATTAAAATTAAATATTTATGTCGACGCTCTTTCCCGAATAGAAATATACCCTAATGATACACAGACTAACGACAATAATGACCCAGACATTTGTGACGAGCAATCCACTCCAAGTGAGGAATTACCATGAGTCGTACTATACCTTGTTCTTTTTTTATCAACCAAACCTTCAAAAGCCTGTTTTCTCCGGAGGTTTCATCTCAGGGGGTTCAGTTCGGTTATTTAGGTGCCCTATTTACCTTCCATGTGGTACTCGCTTGGTGTTAGGTACTTACATTCTTCCATATAGGATCAGTACTCACCTAAGGAAATAATAGTGTATGAGCAGAGACACAAAAAAACAATCGTAAGTCGAATGGGTCTCCTCGTAAAATAAAACAAATAATTCCTATCGACACTCCCAAAAAAAATTACAAATCGTTGTCACTTATATATCTGCAGGCTTATATTTAATACTTAATACTTTATTAAAGGTGAGTACTTGATTCAATGAGCAATGAGTAACTAGAACTTTACAATCTAACAAGTTCTAACCGAAAAGTTCATGGGTTCATTAAGTACCTTAACATTTACAATCTAACAATTTCTCATCGAAAAGTTCATAGGTTCATTAAGTACCTTAACATTTACAATCTAACAATTTCTCATCGAAAATTTTATAAGCTCAATGAATAACCCATGGTTTACCAACTAACAATTTCTCACCAAAAAGTTCATGGGTTCACTGAGTACCCCGTTATTCACAATCTAACAATTTCACATCAAAAGTATCTACACCTCCCGAGTCATGATGGTAATACCTTCTGGTGAAAAAATCAGAAATGAAAAAAAAACTTATCTGTACGTCTCCTAGGGTATCTCCCTAGGGGTAAATCCACAATCCACTCACAAAGGCGAGATGAATCGAGAGCAGGTAGTCTCCAAAATCTGTCGTTTTCCAGGCAACGTCAAAAGAAAATGGAGGGGAGGATCACGACATCATTACGCCGTCGGCCGTTCCAGATTTCTCAAAATGGCTTCCAAATTAATCCGGAAATTCGCTTAAACAGCAAACCAATTCCGTGGAAAACCACTTGTCCAACTTCGATATCTCAACGATTTCGAAAAGGAAAAGACGAGATAAAAAACATAAAAGGTGAAATCATAAGTATACCCGTACCTTAGATCTCAAATTTCCGGCGATTTTGGTACTTACCTCCGAACAATGGAGGTTTCTCTAACGCTTAGCGATTCAGTCAAAGCTGTATCCCAAATACCCTTTACAACCAAATACTCCTTCGAAATACCATACTTGGTTTATCCCAGACAAATTCAGCACCTATAGCTGTATTCTCCAACCAAATTAATACCATATGACCATATTACCAAGATGGCTTGCGCTTCTCCGTAATCCACACACGGTAGCAGCTGAAGGTCGAAGGGAAAAATAATAATGGCAACAGGAAGTCGTAAAAAGCTACCTTAGCGAATCAATCTTCCGATCTTCAACGAAAAGCTTTCACTGAAACGGCTGAAACTATCAACACCACGACATCGGCCTATCATCATTGAAAAAGGTGGAACTAAACCTATGTTATGAAAATAAACGATTTGTCTGGTCATAACGAATCGCATTATATATTGTATGATAAAAGGCAGTAGTACAAATGCTGACTATCTCCACAACTGTTTCAGGTATTAGTACTTTAGAAAGAAATCAATTCGATTGATACAAAATATCAAACACCTACGCCACTGGGATTTTCCAAATATCCAATCAGAACATTACTGAAGACAACTTTGACAACCTTGACGTTTGATCTGATTGCTGACATGATAGCAATATCAGTATATTGTTAAAATTCCATCAAATCAATTGAATCCACCTAGAACAACAGGTAAGTTCATTTTTAACGGTCTTCTATACCTTTCAGTAAAATAGTGGGTATATTGATGATCAATTTGTTATTTACTTTTTTCAGGTTCCTAATACTTCGCTTGTCGAGAACACGTCGAGATTCCATGTGATACAGGGTGAGCCAAGATTAACTGGAGTGATACCGAACGTTGATGATGAAGATGATAACATTTTAATACAATTGATGTGTGCTGTTTGTTCAATTACAAATAAATTCAAATCGTCTAAATTGAATATTCTCTCAAATTCAAACTGAATTCAAAACCGTAACATATTCTTCCCATTCTACAATACATGGAGGATTATAACACGAATCCCATCCTAGACGATAATCCGAGACCATCCACAAGTAGAGAACTCGATAACCAATGAATCATAGGACATATAGATCCCGACGAAAATAACGACAACGAAACTGTACACACCAGTGCAGAAAACCTGATTTTGACAATAAATATAACTGATAAACCGATGAATTATTTTCTTTGCTGAATTATTATACTTAAAGTCGATCAAAATCCGCGAATGGAAACAAAGAAGATATTTATAAATCCAGTTAACAGAACAAGATGGTATCTATATGTGACAAACGAAACATCCCAAACCCAAGTTATTGAGTTCTTCAAAGAATTCGGTGGAGCAAAACGACAATACGTTTTATACTTTCAGAATGATGAAAACCAGAACTTATACAAAAAATATGTGTTTTCCCTATTCAAATATTCATGAACTCTTCTTTCAAAATTTTAAAATCAAACAAACTTTTATTTGACGTTACTAACGAAAATAGGCAACAAAGTTTGATGAAATCCACTCATGAAGGCGTTACTAATCATAAAGGAACCCACGGAACGATCAACGAATTGAAAATCAAATACTATTGGCCGAAATTAAATGATGATGTCAGAAAATTCATAAACAATTGTTCTATTTGTCAACAAGCCAAGTACGAACGTCATCCTCCACTCATCAGACTTCAACTTACACCGACTCCCAAAAAACCTTTTGAAACCATTCACGTTGACACATTCAAATTCAATAATGCCATAGCTCTCACAATCTGCGGAAGTTTTTCCCGATTCGGACAAGCCTATATCTTTCTGCAATACATGTCTATCAATCTCTCTTACAATTATTACGTCAGAATTCACCCAAAATATTATGAAAGAATGCGCAAAAGTTTATAAAATAAATTGGCATTTCACTTTACCCTTAAAACCGAAAAGCAACGCAATAGTAGAAAAATGTCATTTTACATTTCTCGAACATATGCGTACTCTTGCTTTAAGTAAACCAAAGTTGAATTCTCTCGAAAAAATAACTTATGCTGTTTTAGGATATAATAATTCTATTCATCCGGCAACCAAACAAAAACCAATTGATCTCATTTTCGGACCCAATGAATATTGATAGCCAATCTCAGATAATCAATCACACAATTAATGAACATAAAGAAATTATGTCTGATTTGCACAATAAACTTCATCAAACAACATCTGAACAGAAAATTAACGTAATTTCCAAATCAAACGAAAAACGCAACGACCCACCAGACCTTGCACCTAGCCAAATAGGCTATGGGAAATTGACTGATAGACAACAAGAAACAAATTCCTTATACCGAGTTTCAACTTGATTGCCAAGATAATAATGTGGTCATAGTTCATGGCACTTATCTCTTCGTAGTTCCACCAGCTTTCGAAATGCCAACTCTCCATGTAAAAAAATTGCGACTCGAGGAAGTATTCCTCGACAAACTACTCGAACTTCAAATACAAGAAATATAAGATGACCCCCTCGAGAAGATGAACCTACAGAAGAAATATTCTCTATGGTCCAACTGGATCGTCGCGACGCTTGTGATATGCCTACCTAAGCATCACAATCTTATAATGATCCAGCAAGAAACGAAGACCTCAAGAAGTCCAGAGGACAGTAATCGATGAAACTCAAGTTGTTCCACCCTTGAGTTTCTTCTAAGGGATGGAGGAGTTATGTGCTTCACCTTCCCGATTTCCGTGAGAACCTGCTGATTCCAGCATCAGCAAAATCTGACGATTCCATGGAAAGAACAAGACGCCTTGCGAACCGAGCCAACGGACCGGCAGATTTGACATAGCCCTGAACGAAGAAGGTCGCATTTGATTATTCATATTTTACTGTTTTTTTTTCTAATAAATTTTATCACGAAATATAACGAGCTTTTTCAAAAAGCTATTTCTGATAAGTAGAATTTTAAAGCACTTTCACTATACCGGGTGTCTGGTTCAATTTGCAAAAACGGGGCACACAGGGAAATCGGCGAAAATCACTCACGGCTATAACGATGTACGCGAAGAACTCAAACTAACCTATAATCCTCTGTCTGGGAGTAATTTATATGAAATCTGAATTTTGAAAAAACGCAAGGTAAAAACGGAAAAGGTTATCATTGCTTGACCTCTAAAAATGAGCAATAAATGAAGTAAAAAAAAAAGAAGCAGAGTTTTCCAGACGAAGAACTGCCGTTCGCAGTGCTTTATGTATTAAAATATATGGTCGTTATAAATCAGTCTGTAATGGTTGTTAGTATTCGTGTTTTGCCAGTGTAACTCGGGAAGAGCGAGGGTTCCTGTAGATTTCTTCTGACTAACTAACTGCTCACCATATTGTGGTTACCTTTACGGTTTAGAATATAGTAATGATAAAATAAACGGCCTGTATTTTGTTCTAATTGCAGCTGCCAAATTTTTTCACAAACTTGTGATTTGTTTCTCTGACTAAAGTTGACTAATCAGTTTTCTCAATCGATTTGTCATTTTTCAGATGAACGCAAAATGGAGTCTCAAGAAAGATGACGATCAAAATTAATTCCTGCTATTTTCCATACCGTTGAAGTTGGTATGGAATCATCAACAATTACGTTACTTGACACCCCAAGTGAAGAACCCAAATCTTCTTGAAGGGAAAAAGCACAGACACAGATAATGTACGTTCGAAGGTGATGAGTTTACAAGAAAATCGGCTGTTCAATGACAACCACAATTCATTTATATTTTCTGCCTGTAACTTCGTAAGAAGAACCTATTTCTACTTGAGGTAGTCATTTATATTTTGAGCCTACATTCGAAAATTTTTACTCAAGTCATGGAAGAATTATTCAAGTAGGAAATGAAACTCAGTTCACAATTATCATAAAAATATATTTGAAATAAGAGGTTTCCAAAAAGAGTGGTATTATTTTGTTGGGCTATATCGCTTGCATTTTTCTAATGTTTCCTTTTGCCCAAAGAAATCGCCAGAATATCAGAACGTCATCAATGGTTTTCTTGTCATCCTCTCGTATATATCTACCCATCCACGGTATGTCTCGGTCATGGGATCTTTATGGATTGTAATAGTTTCGTTGATTTCAAGGAACTGGAAATTATCTGGTCGCACTTTTGGCCAAATGACGTTGTTGAGAAGACGAGTTTTGTTTGGTGTAGGATTCCTGAAAGAAATATGACATCGCTGAAAATCTTGATATGCGGCAAACCCATGAATAATATTTGTTATGTCTTGGGGATAACTGGGTGAAATTACAAGAATAGCAGATAAAATCTCAAAGTCGTTTATACACATGAATTGTTTCCAATCAACTGCCAACATCCGATTCCCTCAAGCTACAGCTAGTGATCCAAAAACTATGAAAACATAGGTAGCAAAACATATAAAACCCATTGGTATTTTATTCTGAAATAAATGGTATGTCTATAAAAAAACTTCTGGCTATTTCCAAGGAATTAATGTTGTTTTTGTGGGCTATTTTTATTCACTTGTGGCCTACTTTATTATATTCGAAAATGAAATTAAAAAATAGAACACAAAGTGCTGACGGCAGCTGTTCGCCGGATCCAGGGCCTGGAATAGTATATAAAATTCAAGTACCTAGGGCGCCACTCAATTTATTATAAAAGAGATTTAACTAGGATAATTGAGAAAACCAAGTAGTTAAGAGTATCAAGTTGATATTGATCTGAAAATAAAAAAATACCAAATACTCACTTCACTAGATTGTCATAGTACCCAGATAAATGAATAAAAATACCAAATAGTTTTAAAGACCCATTTAATATGCCGAACAATAGACAGGGTGATTGTGTAGATTGATGCAGAGGACAGGATTATATATGAGGATTATTAAGATATACCTACTTAATCAGAAATATGTAAAAATGATGGGAAGTGATTATCAGTGAATGTGAAACTGAAACTATTACCGCATAGTACTATGGGGAAAAGTGTACAGGGTGTCTCACTGTGATATTAAATTATTTCTGAAAAGTGAAAAATACATCCTAACAAAAACCTGTCCTGATATCGAAGTCCTCTTCATAAGTCCTATCACAACTATCCAAGGTATATTGTTGGCCTGATGAGAAGATAGGCAGCATAGGTCCTCGCCGACGAATCCACCCTGAAGATGGGCTGTTGGTAAGGCCGCTACCAGTTCCAGGTGAGCCCCCTGCTGAGCTGCTCAACCACCAAGGTGTCCTAGGGTTGTCTGCTCCAGCCAGGATTCGGTTGTGGTTAATGAGGCCCTTTCCAGGAGACCTGGCAAGGGAAGAGTGTCCAAGGTGTCCTTGATGGGATCAGGACAGAAGTACCACAGGTGAGGCTGGTAGTGACCCTACCAATAGCCTAACACCTCAAAAGTTGGACTCCTCCAAACACCCTAGTAGAAATATAGGTTCTAACATCTCTTGCAGACACAAAAAAAACAAAATTCGCAGTCAACAATACAAAGTGATCTGCATTGCCAAGAATTGCCACTCACCTTCCATGAAGGGTTACCACTTTCCGCAAAAACAAAATGGGGCCATGCTGCAGGGCTTCTCAGAAAATTTGGCAGTCTCCAGGTGGCAGAACAAAACGACCAAAAGGTCCAGCAACGTAGGCACGGTCGACGAAGTGAATTTTAATCTTACAGATCCCCCATCAGGGTGCTGACATCAAGTCAAAGAAAAATTACTTGCCGACACATGTGAACTCCATCATGGCCACCCGAAAAAAGCCTCGAGCAAGATGCCGGAAAATACGTAGTTACATTTTTCAAAAAAACCACTTCCTGCAATTCCAATTTGACAACTTCAGCTGACCCTCAAGAAAATTCTGCTATCCTATTGGTCAGTTAACGAGCAGGTTTAAGTCAGTGGCGCACACAGTAGGACAGAACAGCATAGAACAAAAGACAGGTACAGATCACTCTGAATGTATCCGACGAAAGTTGACACTTCGCGCTGCAAGAAATGTTAACCTATATTTAACCTTCAAAAATAAAAGGAATTCATCCTGAAAATCCTCAAGAAATGCTAGGAAACACCACGGGTAAGTCACATAACTTTCCTATTTGAAAATCACATTCGATGATCACGATACTTTCTGATTCACAACAGGACTTGATCGTATACTTACAGTATTCTCTGTTTCAGACCTGTTTACATTGGATCAGCACAACTCGAGGCTCGACTCATTATCCTACAGGTGTACTGATTACCAGAAGAGAGATTTCTCTGTTTCAGACCTGTTTAGGGTGGATCAGCACAAGCCTGAGGTTAAAATCATCATATCCCACAGGTGTACTGATTATCAGAAGATACTATAGTTCAGAAAATCATGATGGTATTTATGAATCAAAAAGCTTTATGGTCATTAAACGTTTCAGTGAGGATCGTTCCATTATTAATTGATCAGATGTCTTGTAAGTATGTTCCCTATCTTGAGTTTATTCATAAACAAAAAAACAAAATATTCATTGTAGCAATTTTAAATGCTACATCTACCCCTCCCCTAAGGGAAAAAATTGGTTACAATTTTTTTGATAAAATAAATCAAAACTATATATAAGTGATGTATTTGGATAAATGGTGACTGCGCGTACCAAACGTTCCTTTACTGGAAGTCAAAAAAATTGTGAAAATCTTAATTCAGGTGAAATGTCACAATCGGTTAAAGTGTCAAAATCGGTTAAATTGTCAAAATCGGTTAAATTGTCAAAATCGGTTAAATTGCCAAAATCGGTTAGAGACTAATCCAATTTCATCCAAGGATACTAAAAGAACAAAAAAATCTAAAGGATTTTTACAATTATGATGTTCAGGTTGATCAGTCCTGATTGAACCATCATCAGTAAATTCAATGAAATGATATATACAAACAAAGTTTGAATATCTACACGGCCCATATGCATATGAATAACTTCCGGAAGAATTTTAAATTAACAATTTCGTTCCCCACGAATTGTGACTATAAAAAATCTACAAGCATATAGCTTCTAAATTGCACCAGCAAATTTTGTTGAACGTTCAACTTCATTTACAAAAAAGGTCTAATTTTTATTCAAAACCCTATATATGTATTCTATACACGAACCAAAAAATGGTTTGAATAAAAATATATTGTCCATAGAGGACCTGAAATTTACCCAAAAATAATTTTTATTCCCAGCCCTATATGTGTACCTTATACACGAACCAAAAAATGGCTGGAATAAAAATATATTACCCAACAGAGACATCTGAATTGGATCCGTAGTATTGTTTCAAGTCTTTGATATGCCAATCTCCCGCTGGAGAACCATCAGCATTATCTAAGACATAGACTAAGCGAGACTTTCGCTTCCTCACTGTACATAACACAAATTTTGGAGCTAGTTTTGCGCTAAATTTGGCTGAAGCATCTGATAAAATTTTGTTTCTTCTCCAGACTTTATCGCCCTCATTGAAAACATGATCTCTTTTACGAAGATTGTAACTAGATACATTTCGTTGATAGGCCTTATGTAATCTTTCTTTCACAGTTTGAAAAACATCACGAAGTCCCTTGATATCCTGAACATAACTATCTCTGCTGTCAAGTAAAAGTTCAATATCTTGGGTACTAGAAAGGTTACCATACTGTTCACCAGAGATCGGTACATTACGGCCAAAAATCAAGAACGCTGGACTAAATTGGGTCACCTCATGGGTAGCTGTATTAATGGCTTGCTGAATTTTGAACAATTCCCTATCCCAATCCATATGTTCCTCAACGTAACTTCTTATTGCTTGCCCTATTGTCTTGTTAGTCCTTTCCACAAAATTGCATTGCGCTGAATATCGCGGAGTATACCAAATTTTCTGGACTTTGTATGTATCTGATGATTTTTTGAAGATCTTACCAGCAAATTGCTGTACATTATCGCAAATTATGAATTGTGGAACACCAAAAACCAGAAAAACTTGATTCTCCATGAATCTAACCACATTAGGAGCTTTGGCATCGCGCATAGGACATAACAATGTATACTTAGTGAAAAAGTCTGAAACAACTAGCAAATAGGTGAAGCCTTTGGAAGATCTGGGCAACGATCCCATGATATCTACAGCAATGGTCTGAAAAGGAAACTTGACATTTCTCTCAGCACCCATATGTCCCATACGAGCAGTTTTTGATAATTTTTGTGATTGACAAATCTTACAGGACCTAACATATCTCATGATATCATTCCTCATTTTGGGCCAATAGTAGTGCTGCTGTACTCTCGAAAAGGTTTTGAAAAAACCGAAATGACTACATGTAGGTGGATCATGTGAATCTTTGATTACAGATAACCGCTGCGATTTCGGGACAACTACTTTCCATTCGAGTATGTTCGTTTTAATGGGTATCTTTGAAGGGACATATTTATAGAGTAAATCATGTTCTACTCTGAACTGAGAATATGCATCAGGATCTCTTAAAACTTTATTCCGTAATGAGGAGTACCAAGTATCTGACTGTTCAGACTTTACTTCTATTAAATTAACTTCAGGGATATCCTTTTCCGAAGAAGGAATTCTAGATAAAAAATCAGGAACCCGGTTATTAACACCTTTTTTATATGTCAACTCAAAGGTGTGTTGACGCAACTTGACAGCCCATCTGGCTAATCGACCAGAAGGGTCCTTCAAATTATTCAACCAAAGAAGACTATGGTGATCAGTAGTCACCTTGAATACTGTGCCCTCTATGTACGGACGAAATTTATCAATTAAAAAAATTAGACTTAGCAATTCTCGTTCTGTGACGCTATAATTTCTCTCTGATCGTGATAAGGTTCGTAAGGCATAAGCTAGCACCCTCTCGGTACCTTGAACCTCCTGAGTCAACACTCCACCCACGCCCACATCACTCGCATCGCACTGGATGGTAAAAGGCAATGAAAAGTCAGGTGGACATAAGATGGGTGCTGACACAAGCACGTTCTTGATAGCAAGAAAGGCAGCTTCTGCCTCAGAAGTCCATTCAATGGATTGCTTCTTACCCTTTCCCTTCAGTAAAGCAATGATAGGAGCAATTAATGTGAAAAAATTATCTATAAACCTTGTATACCACGAACATAAACCCATGAAACGTTTAATCTCTGTACTTGTAGTTGGCCGAGCATAGTTAACCATAGCCGAAACTTTCGCAGGGTCAGTCCTGATACCTTGTCTGTCAATTACAAAACCGAGATAACGAAGAGACGTCTTAAAAAACTCGCATTTCTTCAAGTTAATCGTTAAATTAGCTTCTCGTAAAATATGTTTTACTTCTGATAAAAGCCTTACATGCTCATCAAATGAAGAATAGACAATAATGATGTCATCCAAATAGGTGAATAGATTCGGTTCAAACTTGGGGCCGAACAACGCATCACATAGTCTTTGTTGCGTCTGCGCGCTATTACATAAGCCGAATGGCATCACATTAAAATGATAGAAACCTCTACCAGGTACGCTAAATGCAGTCTTCTCTTTGGAAGATTCTGTTAATGGAACTTGCCAAAATGCTTTCCGTAAATCTATACTGGATATATATTTTACATCTTTTAATGGAGTTAAGATTCGATCTATACGCGGTAATGGTTAACTATCGTGTTTCGTGAGTTTATTTAGCTTACGCCCATCGAAACAAAATCTATATTCTCCAGATGATTTTTTAACTAGCAGAACCGGACTATTCCAAGGACTATGTGATGGTTCAACAACACCCAATCTGATCATGTCATCTAATTCATCATTAAGAATCTTTAACATAAAAGGATACATCAAGTACTGTCTCTGCTTGAAAGGTTTCGCATCTCCCGTATCTATTTCAAGTGTAATCTTGTTTGTCCGACCTAAACGAGCATTACTACTAATGTCACCAAATGAGTTGATGAGATCTTTCTTTCGCTTTCTGTGATCCTCGGTGAGTTCAGAATCAACACACAATTCAGAATCATTCATAAAATCTGAGGAGCTGGCAACAATGTCGACAGTTTCATCCAAAACTCGACATTTAACGTCCCAACTAAAGTCGTGAAAATCTATAGTAACACCAAATTTTCTACAAAAATCGCTACCAAGAATAAAAGATTGTGACAAGGAAGGTACTACTAGTGCAGGAATAATCCTGATTTTCCCATTTATATTTATAGGCAAATCTACTATCCCTTCAACCTCTTGATTAGCACCATCAGCAGTGAAAATCTGTTTCAAGTGAGGCTTTCGGATAATTAAATTAAGATTTTTTATAACTTCTATACCTCCTTGACCTATCACTGAAAGATTGGCACCACTATCCAAAAGTGCTGTGATATCAGTATCAAAAAGTTGGACACATATATATGGTATATTATCATTGCCATTTTCTATTAATAGAGGAGCTACAAATCCTTGAAATTCATCCTCTATTTTAATGTCAGAAATATTCCCACTAGAATTGGCTCGAAAATCTGGAGAAACTTGTGAGCCTTTATAAACTCCCTCACTAGTTTCCCTGACACTTATCACAATCCTTTACCGTAACATTTGGTGTACCGCATTGAAAACAAAAGGTTTTCTTAATACCAGATTTACAGTCTCGAAAAGTGTGATTGGCTAAGTTACACTTCCAACATACAATTTGTTTCTTATTTGGATTATCGGAACCAGCAGATCGAGAAGAAGAATTAGGGGCGCTATTAGAGGTAGAAGAAACTTTAGATTTATTTTTTCGAAACTTGTTTCCAGAAAATCTACTGTTTTGATGAGAATTTGGCTTGGAATGATTGTCAGAAACATTATTAGAAATAGATGCTACTTCAGGGTCATCTAGTGAAGAAATGAATCTACTATTTTGGGAATTAAAATTTGAAGAAGTCGAGGCATCCTGTGAATCAGCATCCTCTAATTTCTTACACAGGTTTCCCAACTGGGGAACAGAGTCTATATCACATAGAGCTAACCTACGCTTATAATCAGCCTTTAATCTCAATTTAATATATTTAATCTTGGTAACTTCCGCAGCTCCATGACTAAGACGGTTGAAAAGTGCATCCATACACGCTATATAAATGACCACTGGTTCTGAATTGGCTTGTTTCCTATTCTTAATCTCTTGCCAAACTTCATCATCAGAATCAGAGACTAAAAAATCTTTCTTGAGTTTTGAAACTAAGGATTCCCAATCATTAACTTGAGACTTGACATAACGAAACCAAAAAGTAGCTTTTCCGGTGAAAAGGTCACTAGCAGAATCAAAAAGTTCATGTTTTTGAATATGTCTTGCCTGAGCAAGTTCCTCTATTTTTTCAATGAAATTCAGAAGGTTTTTAGGCTCGCCATCAAACTGTACTCCTAACTTGTAAACGAGAATTGATTTAGGTACACTTTGTGAAAAAGAAGTATTCTGGACATTTTCGCTAGATGGACTGACAGTAGTAGAGTTCAGCAAATTTACATTTACTGGAACAGGTTGTTCCGACTCAGTTACTCTTTCAAATAATTCTGCCTCAAGTTGCAGAGCAGTTGCATAAGATTCATTCTTAAAAATTGACTTCTCTTCAAAATCTTCATCTTCATATTCAAATTCTCTGAATCCTATTTGTAACATGGCATATCCTAGATACTGCCCTCTTAAATGTTGAATCTGAAGATGGACCATCAAAATCATTAATCAAGAATTTAATTGAAGTTAGAGTATTTTCAATCTCAATTTTATCTGATGCAAAATTAAATGAATGGTCAACTAAAGTCAGAACATCCTTCCCCTGTTGTACTTCCTTAGCTAAAAGACGACCTAAAATCTTCCTTTTATCATCCATGTTTCTTTCTGAAATAACACCTTTAATTCTCAACTCATAGTTGATTTCCGCAATCAACAAATGTTTTTTGATAGAATCCATGTTGATCATTAGCCTTCCCAATTCAACAGAGAAAGCAAATGAAATATATATCTCAAGATATCACAAGAATGAGGAAATGTAAAGTTTATCGAATCACTAATTATGCCAAAAAATGATACTATCAGCTTCAAAATTTAGCTCCAAAAATTGTGAATCATTATAGGAAAAAATTAGAATCACTTGCAGTGCTCCCAAACACAACAAAAAAATTAACAGGACAAAAACTTTCCTAATCTTGAAAAAGTGTTTATCAGCACCTATAAAACCCACCTCTCAATAGAACTTGAAAGTATTTTTTTATTCATCCATATGTCCCCACAACAATCTAGGAAATATTGATATTTTGATACTTGAATTTTCAGAGCCCCACACGTTGGACGCCATTTATGTGGCCTACTTTATTATATTCAAAAATGAAATTAAAAAATAGAACACAAAGTGCTGACGGCAGCTGTTCGCCGGAGAACAGATGAAGTGGATCCGGGGCCTGAAATAGTATATAAAATTCAAGTACCTAGGGCGCCACTCAATTTATTATAAAAGAGATTTAACTAGGATAATTGAGAAAACCAAGTGGTAAAGAGTATCTAGTTGATATTTATCTGAAAATAAAAAAATACCAAATACTCATTTCACTAGATTGTCATAGTACACAGATAAATGAATAAAAATACCAAATAGTTTTAAAGACCTATTTAATATGCCGAACAAAAGACAGGGTGATTGTGTAGATTGATGCAAGTCCTCTTCATAAGTCCAATCACCCCTTCCCAGGAGTCCTGGCAAGGGAAGAGTGTCCAAGGTGTCCTTTATGGGATCAGGACAGAAGTACCACAGGTGAGGCTGGTAGTGACCCTACCAATAGCCTAACACCTCAAAAGTTGGACTCCTCCAAACACCCTAGTAGAAATATAGGTTCTAACATCTCTTGCAGACACCAAAAAACAAAATTCGCAGGCAACAATACAAAGTGATCTGCATTGCCAAGAATTGCCACTCACCTTCCATAAAGGGTTACCACTTTCCGCAAAAACAAAATGGGGCCATGCTGCAGGGCTTCTCAGGAAATTTGGCAGTCTCCAGGTGGCAGAACAAAACGACCAAAAGGTCCAGCAACGTAGGCACGGTCGACGAAGTGAATTTTAATCTTACAGATCCCCCATCAGGGTGCTGACATCAAGTCAAAGAAAAATTACTTGCCGACACATGTGAACTCCATCATGGCCACCCGAAAAAAGCCTCGAGCAAGATGCCGGAAAATACGTAGTTACATTTTTCAAAAAAACCACTTCCTGCAATTCCAATTTGACAACTTCAGCTGACCCTCAAGAAAATTCTGCTATCCTATTGGTCAGTTAACGAGCAGGTTTAAGTAAGTGGCGCACACAGCAGGACAGAACAGTATAGAACAAAAGACAGGTACAGATCACTCTGAATGTAGCCGACGAAAGTTGACACTTCGCGCTGCAAGAAATATTAACCTATATTTAACCTTCAAAAATATCCCAGAAAAATAAAAGGAATTCATCCTGAAAATCCTCAAGAAATGCTAGGGAACACCACGGGTAAGTCACATAACTTTCCTATTTGAAAATCACATTCGATGATCACGATACTTTCTGATTCACAACAGGACTTGATTATATACTAACAGTATTCTCTGTTTCAGACCTGTTTACATTGGATCAGCACAACCCGAGGCTCGACTCATTATCCTACAGGTGTACTGATTACCAGAAGAAAGATTTCCCTGTTTCAGAACCTGTTTACGGTGGATCAGCACAAGGCTGAGGTTAAAATCATCATATCCCACAGGTGTACTGATTATCAGAAGATACTATAGTTCAGAAAATCATGATGGTATTTATGAATCAAAAAGCTTTATGGTCATTAAACGTTTCAGTGAGGATCGTTCTATTATTAATTGATCAGATGTCTTGTAAGTATGTTCCCTATCTTGAGTTTATTCATAAACAAAAAAACAAAATATTCTGTGTAGCAATTTTAAATGCTACACACTGAACAATTTTCGCATTTATTACATGTGAATTATATATCCTTATTGATTCCCGGCCAATAAAAATTTGCTCCTGCAATTGATTTCATTTTCACTATCTCGAGATGAGACAAATGTAATTGCTCAAGCAATAATCGTCTTCTCATACTTTCAGGTGTGACAATTCTGTTATTCCACAACAAAATTTCATTTTGAATTCAGTTTATTACGAATCATATATTATTGTTTGAATTTAACATTTTTCTTCGCGTACTTAGGCCACTTATTTTTCATAAATTTCATATGAGAATATTTGGAAGTCATGCTATGGTGCATATACCAGAAAATCTGAGACATAAGAGGGACAAGAAGTCTCATAAATTGATTCAAGTTGGATATAATACATAAACGAAAGGCTATAGATTGTATGACCCAAAAAAAGTGAGGTGAAAATCAGTAGAGATATTATAGCAATGGAAGAAAATGATGTAAACTGTGGACCTGAATATAGAGTAGATATATCAATTGAAAATGAATTTTCAGAAATACAAGATTCAGTGGGGACTTGCATTGAATCTCACCCCCAATCACAGTTAGATCATGGAATTGAAGTAGAAAAATATGAGGAAATTATTGCCGGTCCCTGGGTACGTTCAATAAATTTGAAATTTCGTTAAGAGTAAAGAAGCTACAGTACCAAAATTTCATAAACCAAGAGCTGTGCCATTTGCGTTGAAACCAAAAATCAAAACTGAAATTCAAAGATTGAAAAACAAGGTTCTAGTTCTCACGGAATTTCCAGAATGGGCCAAACCAATTTTCCCTGTTTCAAAACTGAATGTTGGTGGAAGGATATGTGGCGATTTGAAAATAACCTCGAACCCACTTTTCCATAGCCTTGTACCTCTTTTCTAAGTTACGGGTGGTCACAAGTTCTCTAATATAGATTTGTCGGAGCATATCAACAGGTACCCCTGACTGAGGAAACGTGAAAACTTGTAACCATCAGCACTCATAAAGGGCTATTCTCTTTCACATGCCTGACTTACGGATCACGAGGGCTCCTGCCAATTTTTAAAAATATCATGGAGCAACTTTCCAATCTTCCTGGTGTACTATGCTTCCTGGATGACATCTTGGTCACCGGTAGAGACGATAATGAACATTTGAAACAGCTATATTTTGTTTTCCAGAAATAACAAGAATGCTGCTTGAAAGTTAAGAAGGATAAGTGTTTTTTATTTCAGGATTCAGTAAATTACTCGGGTTACAAAATTGATGGAATACCTTGTATGAAAGCGTTTCGGTAATAAAAGGAAGAAAACGTCTAGAGAATATAACTCAAATTATTTTAAGGCATGTTCAATTTGTATGGTAAATTAATACCAAATGCATCTGATCTGTTGAAACCGTTGTATAATTTATTGAATAAACAGTTGATTTGGAATCGGAGGCCAGAATATAAGCAAAGTTTCGAATTAGCGAAGAAAGTTTTGGTATCTTCAACTGTATACTTGCACATTTTGATCCCACAAATAAGATCAAACTAACAGCAGATGCTAAATTTGAATCATGTGCGAATATAAGAGAACCATTGTAGTAGAGTGCCAAACGCCTCGAAAAACGATTGGAAACAAAGTTGGTGGGAAATCGGAGGTAAAAACTATGAGATATGTCACCTACCATCTCCTGAACAAGAATCCACTTGTCGTCAAAAAATCGTCCTGTGCGTTTGGGGGGAAACTTGAAAATTTTTATTAAAATACATTGGATTATCTCAGAAACGGCTAAGTATATCAAAAAAATTCTTTCCAAGCGAATGGTTATTTGAAATCAAAATTCGACTCGATTGCAATGAATTCTTCGTATTGGATTGGACAATCTATAAATAATGTATTAGTAGAAAGGGATTTAATACCAAACATGATATCGAATCAAAAAATTTGATAGAATTTATAGAATACGGAGTTTCTACGGGAAAGTGTTACTACTTCCTCTTGTTTGTATAAAAGAATCATAGATCTTGGTGATCATAGATCTTGGTGGAAAAAATGATATGACAGACAAATCTGTTAGATACTCATTCTCTGTGAAAGTACCTACACTTTATATATCTGTATGCATGGATAAGATCGGTTTTTGCCACATTATGAATAATTATAATGAAAGATTTATCAAATTGTATAAATGATCTAATGACTAGATATTTAATTGCGATAATAATTCCTGATCTTGGCAATTGAGGTTTTTCTCTTATTTTAGCCACTATTCTTTTTGGAATACTAGTAGAAGTATTACCGAGAGTATAACCCTCTCCCATTGAAAAATTCGATTTCATAATACCTGGTATAAACAATCTTCACACTAATATACTCTTTGTAGCATCGGTTACGATACTGAACTTCCATTGAAATCAAAAGTAATTCGAAGAAATTCTCTTCAATACGGTGTGATTTCTATTTTTTTCAATTTTGTTGGTTTACCTTCACCTCAGGAATTCGGAAGATACTATTTTTCTAGAATGCAACAACCTGATTAGATGCTCCAAGAGATGGATATGGGTTAAAAGAAGTTGTTGCACGTTACTTAACGAGAGAAATAATAGAGAGAATCCATTTGTTGGCTCGGGAAAAAATAAAAATATTAACCAGGATGCAACAAGAAAGATTCAGAACTGTGAGGACAATTCCAGAAGGGACATGAAAATACGCCAGGTGACTTCCTCTTTTTTAAAGAAGAAAACGGACAAGAAAATGGTTTCATAACTGAAGGATGTGATCGTAACAAAAGAGTTTCACTGCTACTATTGAATATCCAATCAGTCCGAAATGAAGGTAATGAACTCCATATTTTTCTTGAAGAACAACATTTCCCTAATTTTGTCTTTCTAACCGAGCATTGGCTAAGATCCGATGAACCTTTTAAATGTTCAAACTATGTGATTGCTTCGAAATTTTGTATGACACAATCAATACACGGAGGTACCATGATCTTAGTTGGAAAAAGCACATACAAAGAAATAACACTAAAAAATTTCGATAAGTTCCAATTCCTCATAGTTGAAGGAGTATTCGAATTTTTCATTGTTCATGATAGTAATAATAATATTTTTTTCATTTGTTTATATCGACCTTCAATGAGTAATATAACAGACTTTTTACACAAATAAGAGATTCTTTTGTCAAACCTTCCTGTCAACTCTCGGCTTATCATAGGTGGTGATTTCAACATCAATTATTATGACGTAAAGTCTCCTTTATCTACTCAAGCTCTAGATGATTTGCTCTTGTCATACAACCTGAAAATGCAAGTTCAGGAGCGAACATGAATTTCACGATACTCATCTATTATTATAGACTACATATGCATGAATTTGGATGAAAACAAATTAACTTGTTATGTAACACCAGCAGGTCTATCAGACCATAAAGCCGTTATTTTGAAATTTTCAGCTAAATGTAAAGATTCTATGAAAAAGTTCAAGTTTGGAAGAATATATAGTAAAGACAATTTTAATAGATTTAAACAAAAATGTCAGAAAATTTCATGGAAAAAAGTGCTGTCAGTTAACCCTATAGATGCTTTCAAGAACTAATAACTGAGGTATTCGAATAATGTTTTCCAAAACAGAGAATTGAAATGAAAAATAAGAAACCTTGGATATCACGAGGCATTATATTATCCGCAAAAAATTAGGATCAATACATACATTGCGCAAGCATTTTTCTGACGATTTTCTCATCTCATATTTCAATAATTATAGCCAAATTTATGGACATGCAATCAGAAATGCTAAAGAAATGTACTACAATGACAGAATAACAAAGGAAGATAATAAAGTCAATGAAAACTGGGCCATGTCAACAGTTTGATCGGAAAATCAAATTCACTTCATAATCATATTGAAATGAATCTCGACACTCTGAATGAATTGTATTGCACAATTGCTGATAACTAACATCTACCCTTGAACCTCAATCAGATACCATGGAATATCTTAACTATATCGATATATCCAATAACTTTTACTTCACGGATACGAATTTAATTGAAATGAAAGAAATATTACGGGACATAAAAAACAAAAATTCTACTGACATCGATGGAATATCTGTAAAATTCTCCTGAACCTCCCAGATGCTGCTTCAGATGTATTGACCAGAGCTATTGATAGATCTTTTGCAATTGGTACATTACCCTCATGTCTCAAAACAGCTCTTGTTGTTCCACTATCCAAAGGAGGTGAAGATCCGAGCAATTTCAGACCAATCTCTTTACTCTCAACTCTTCCAGAAATTATTCAAAAACTTGTCAAAAAAGGGTACTAGTCTTTTCAATTTCTAACTTTCTTGAGCATGCTTACACCAATCTCAACAACAGAGAAGCTGTAATAGCAGTATTTTGTGACTTTTCCATAGCGTTCGATTGCGTAAATCATAGACTCCTTTTGAAAAAGCTCTACTGCTATGGTTTCAGAGGTTTATGTTATTACTGGTTTTCCTCCTATTTGAGTGATAGAAAACAAATAGTCAAATCAAATGGACAACTGTCATTCAGTAAAGAGATCTTATCGGGTGTGCCACAAGGATCTGTTTTGGGTCCAACCCTTTTTTTATATTTAAACGATCTGGCTTTTATCCCAATTAGAGGCGATTTCACAATTTTTGCAGATGATACTACCATCCTCTGGCATGAAAAATATGTCCACCAACTGAAAGATACGATCACAAATGATCTTGAAATTGTTGAAGAATGGTGCGTTTCCAATTATTTATGTTTTAATATAGAGAAAACTAATGTATTCACCTCCAGCACTTTTTGCGATAATTTGAGTCTAAACGTACAGATTCCAGAAGATAAGAATCATTCAAAATTCCTTGGATAATAATTGATGACGAATTGAAATTCAGCATGTTAGAGCGTTAACAAAAATTCTGGCATCAGGATGTTATGCACTTGTTTACTCTATGATTGAAGCCCATTTGAGATGAGGAATTGCCTTTTGGGGTTCCTGTAATGAACATTTATTTAAATCTGTATTTATTTTACAAAAAAAAAACAGTTCGATACCTTTGCAAATCTCGAATGCGAGATCCCTGTAGACCACTATTCTGACTCTCACCAGTATTTTCATACTAGAATCTGTTCGTCTATCGCACAAAAACTATAACACAGTTGACGCACAGAAACCAAGTAAACAGATGAAATATATAACAAGGCAAACATCGGAAAATAAAATAACGCTTCATATTCCCAAATCTACTTTGACATAGGATTCCCTAATATATGAAAGCAGAAAAATGTATAATCATGTACCCTCCGAAATTAGAAATGAGAAAGTCTATTACAAATTTAGGATAATAGTAAAAAAGTCTCCGCTCAAAAAAGCATATTATACTCTTGAGGAATTTTACTGTGGAACTCTGCTATGATCTCTTTTTATATCATGTAATTTTAATCTCCATACTTTTTATTTATATTCTATTCGTTTTTCAATCAGATTATCTGTATTTCTTATAGTCACACTTATTTTTATGTCTGACATATGTTTATATTTCAACTGTAAAGTGTATGTTATGATTGTTTGCCTTTTCTTGTTAATCCTTATGTTTTTTTTACATGCATTGTCAATAAGAAGTTGGTTTCTTGGACAATAAAGTATATTTCTCTCTCTCTCTCTCCAATACTTTTGTGAGTATGTTCTCAATAGATACATCGTTTTTCACAAAACACGAATTTTAAAATATCGAATCTAGATTTTTTCGTAGTGTTACCGCTATTGGGATTTGTTTAATTATACTATATCAGTTCGAATAAAAGGAGGGTACCATAGGATATTCCATACTGTTCTGACATTTCTACCTCCTGTTTTTGATATTCCTTTTGCTCGTGGAACGTGGAAAGTAGACCCTGTTCTCCTGGGCGCCCCCATTGTAGCCGTTTGGAGGTTGAAGAAGCATCCATTGACAGAACTACCGTCGTCAGTGATGATTGGTTGCCAGAAGCTGTCCAACAGGAACAAGAGAAGGATTCAGAGCTTCGAAAACTCCGGGAATGGAAGGAAGCCGATCATCGACCCACCTGGCAAGAAGTAGCCCCATTTTCCCAAACCTTGAAGGCTTACTGGGGTCAGTGGGACTCTCTGCTACTGGAAGAAGGCCTGCTGAAGGGGAAACTCGAAAACAAGAACGGCTCAGATCATCGAATGCAGCTAGTGGTCCCTATAAGCCGAGTTTCGGAGATACTGCGCTATTTACACGAAGGGACTTCAGGAGGACATCTAGGAGTGAACAAGACTCTACAGAGGGTTTGTGAGCGGTTCTACTGGGTGAACTACAGCGATGATGTCAGAGAATGTTGCCGTAAATGCACCGTCTGTTTCGCAAGTAATGGGCCGCATCGAAAACCAAGGGCCCCTATGAGGCAGTACAACGTGGGTAGCCCGTTCGAGAGAATTGCCATAGACATTGCTGGGCCATTTCCGATAACCGATGATGGCAATCGATATATTCTGGTTTGCATAGACTACTTCACAAAATCGGTGGATCAATTCCTAATCAAGAGGCTGTTACCGTCGCTGGTGTACTAATAAAAGAACTCATTAGTCGTTTTGGGGTGCCAATGGAACTTCACTCTGACCATGGCCGATATTTCGAGAGTGAGGTATTTCGGACAATGAGCGAAAGGCTAGGAATCAAGAAGACCAGAACAACACCACTACATCCCAAATCAGACGAAATGGTGGAGCGCATGAACCGGACTGTAGGAAAGTACCTCTGCAAAGTCGTGGATCAGCATCAACGGGATTGGAACCAACATTTGCCCTTCTTCCTGATGGCCTACCGATCAGCAGTGCAAGAATCAACAGGAAAGACTTTAGCAAAAGTGGTGTTTGGACGAGAGATGAGGCTTCCATGTGACCTGGTACTCGGATGCAGACCCGGTGAGGACGTGGCAGGTGGAGATAACATAGCGAACTTGAGGAGGAAGATGAACGATATACATGAATTGGTTCGTTCTAATCTTCGAATCTCCAGCGAACGAATGAAAGAACGCTATAATATCAGAGCTAATGGCAAATGCTACGCAGAAGGTGATTTGGTGTGGCTCCATGATCTACAGAGAAAACGACTATATCCGAAGTTGCAAAAATCTTGGGAAGGACCCTACTGCATTAGGAAGAAGATCAATTAAGTTATCAACCGTATCAGCAAAGTTCCTAATGGTAAACCAAAAGTAGGACACTTCAACAGACTTGCACCGTTCGAGGGAACGCTGGATCAAGAAGTGCAGCAGGTACAATTTCAAGACGAAGAGGAGCTTACTTTCGAAGACTTAATGGGAGTATACAGCGGTTCATCGAAGGCACGATTTGACGTTACTAGAGAAGAGCATCGACCTTTTTACCACACCTGTAGAGTATGCACTAGCCCACTGCATAGCCCAGGATCTTCAGTTGAGCCCTGAAAGTTCAAGATGCCAGTCCTGAAGGAGATTGCTCTTTCATCTGACAACCAAGGTAAGACATTTCCACAAACCATCCTACAAGAACCTCTGGGATACACTAGTCGACCTGCGAAGCGTTGTACTGGAAGAAGGAATACAAAAGGTAGCTGTTCCAAAGCTGGCTTGTGGTTTGGATGGCCTGAACTGGAGAATTGTCCGAAACATGCTGGAGGTTGTATTCAGATTTACCGGAGTTGAAATTCTGGTATGTTGTTGGAATCCCAGGGCGAATCCATGGGAGGGTTACTTCCATCAAACTTCAAATTGCCAAAATGGACCCAATTGCTCCTATAGTCACCATAACCAGAGTAGTGCATTTCTGGAAAAATGCCTTTCAAGGCAATGTAATGGAATTCGGCGAAGTCAACAAGAAGTATCGCCAATATTAAAATATCCTACTGTATTGGACATTCCAGATAGCTCTCGATTGTTTGTGTGAAAGATCTAGAACAGAAAAGGATGGAATATTTCGGAAGCCATCAGATAGAGAGATATGACAGGAAAGTGACAGTTCCAGAAGGTTCTAGAACAACTCAACCACGATATATAAACAGGGCTAGATGATGGCAGAAGTTAGTCGAATACGAAGTTGCGTTGGTGAACATCGTTCATAACCTCCAACATAAATAGTTGTTATAAATTAGTCTGTAATAAGTGTTTGTGGTCGTTGAAATAAATAAGTTATCAGTTCAAACCCAGTCGTCGTTCACTTCTACCCACGAAGATCGTAACAATACATTTTTGCATTGTTTACATTCATTCTTCATTCGTAAAATCCACTTAACCTAGTATTTTCTACTCTTCTGTGTTAATCTTCGGTGGGTTGAGAACATCATGACACCTAGCCAGCTCAGAAAGTTAGGTTAACCGTATATCTTTGACTCAGGGCTTCACAATGTTTTCCAAAACGTACAACTCCAAATAATTTCAAATATTCGCAAAAACATTCATATAATGAATCAATAATCTAATCGATTCTCGCTCCATTTTGTGTTCTGTGAGAATTCATGAACTGACGTCTGTCAATGTCGTTGGAAGCTTGTCATTTGGAACAATTGTCATTTCCTCCCGCATTCTTGCTTCTTTTCCTTTCGAGAACGCGGAGAGCTGCAACCGCAGGATTTTTCTCTCGACAGTATCGACATTTATGAATGTTCCTGAGAGACTGATATCATTTAATCATCAGGTAGAATGAAGTCGTTCATCGTTCCCTAACGAGTATTACCCCAACAGTGGCTGGTTAATAATTCATCAGTATTCAAATTTTATTTTGAGGTAAGCAACTTTCACCGCCATTTCGTAGATGTGGAATTTCATGAATTCGATTTCAGGCTTTCAGTTACCAATGAAGAATAAAGTACCAAGAATGATGTTGATTTTATTTGGTTAGTGTTCATGGATGCTTTGAGGTTTTCCTGAGTCATCACACCCGGTATAGTGTATTCCCATATACATTGGATTTTCACCTGTTGAACAGAAGAATTTAATAATAATTATAATAAATTGCCTTTATTTATCCTGGTGGAGTTTAGCATAAGCTACTCTTCCACTCAACCAGGTAATCAACTGTATTAC
Organism: Chrysomela aeneicollis; assembly: GCA_029955515.1. Taxonomy (NCBI): domain Eukaryota; kingdom Metazoa; phylum Arthropoda; class Insecta; order Coleoptera; family Chrysomelidae; genus Chrysomela; species Chrysomela aeneicollis. The sequence continues at coordinate 1,062,516 of JARUHQ010000031.1, read as the reverse complement.
AATACTTTAACAAAATGATTCCCAATAAATTCTATGAAGTTAAGAAATAAATTGCGATTCATTGTACGAACTTCAAACTTTGGATCGCTGCTTGTCGAAGATAATATTTTTTATTTCATTTTTGAAAGACATAGGAGACATGAGCTCCATAAAACCATTGTAAGTGTTGAATAATTTGGCGGCTTGATAGGAAAATGATCGCTCATAAAAGGATGATGCATGTTTTGGTATTGTTAGACAATTGTTTTTTCTGAGATTTCTGCTGTGTACATGATTTCTGGGTGTGAGTTTTTTTGCGAGGTAGGAGGAAGTATTTTTTGTGATGAGCTTATGAACAAAACATACCTGATGATGATGACGTCTGTTGTGCATTTTGAGCCACTCAATTTCTGTGATGAATGGGGTTGTATGACTTCTGCCTTTGATACCATATATTAAACGTATACACGAATTTTAGACTTTTTGTATCCGAGCTGCCGTTGTTAGGTCAAGACATGGGCCATAGAAAATGTCACAATAATTAAAAATCACATAAGGTTATTTTCAATTTTTTTGTGAGATAATGCCTGTTAGAGTATAATTGTTTAAACTGTCCATACACAGAAAAAACGGATCTCTTAAATCAAATATATATATATTCTTGAATTGTATAATCTTCCGATAAGAATAATAATCTCAGATGGACCAAAACGTTTCTATTTACAACTAATCGCGTTGTTTGCTTGTTTCCATGAATTTTCTTGAAATTAATTTGGTTGAACTGAATCATCCGCACTCTTCACCTCAGAAAACAATGTGAGTAATGTCAGTCAAGCATATATTTCTCTCAGCTCAAGAATATCGTTTCTTATGAATTTTGCTTTGATGACGGAAGCATGTAACACGTGACCATCTCGACCAATAAGCATAGAGAATGAGCATGTAATTAGCGCCTGAAGCGAAGATGCGCAGTCCGAGCACTGTCCGCAGAACCAGCTAGACAACGCCAACAAATAACGCCGTATAAGCCGCCATTAGGACTATAATGGAATACATTGTTACCAGATTACAGTGAAGTTTTTTTGGTGGTACTTGTGTTCCTATAGTGCAGATTGCAGGCTCGCGAATTATTTATAACTAAAAAAAGTTTCCTAGAAGCAAACAATCTAGAACATATTATGTGGACATGGCATCGTATCACTGGTACTATGTTGGGTGTTGAGAATACTTCGTTTTGTGTTGTCAGGTCATGTGAATGTGCTTGAAGTACTAATTCATGGCTGTATCAATACTGCAGCTGCAGTTTGTGAAAAAACTACAGTATTTTTCATTTTCAATTATTGGCATGAATCAGAGTTATTGCAATCCTCCAAAGGTCAATGAGAATTAATCAAAAGTGATTCTCCTTGAATGAAGAGGATAATTATTGTTCAGATGTGCTGAGAAATCAGCTTCATCCAAGAAAATTGTTTCACAACAACATTGGAATATTCTTGCCTCAACCAAACCACATTTTTCAACAAGGAAATGTACATTTGACACAAAACATTTTGTTCCTAAGTAGTCAAGAGGATTCTGACGAAAAATCAAACTAATATTTGGTTGAACCTATTCAAGATTACCATTCTCTTGAGTTAATGCGGTTATAACTTGATTTAAGAGATCCTTTTTTTATGTGTATGCTCGTCGCACGAGATTATTAATATGATTCGTGAATCTAAGATTATAATCGATTGTCAGACCCAGACATTTAACAGTATCTGTGAACGCAATTCGATGGCCATCAACTTGTAATGAAATATTATCAATGATATTGTAGATTTTTCATGTTGTTGAAATAGTATGAATTTGTGTCGTCAGCATATGTTTGTATGTTGAAAGTTTTCAAAATCTTCGAAAAATCAGAAGTATATATTGTAAAAAGCAGAGGAGCGAGTACCGATCCCTGAGGGGCTCCATGCTTTACGTTAGCTCCGAAGACCTTTTATCTTGACTAACTACGCACTGAGTTCGTTCAGTTAGGAATGATTTGATAAAAGTGCACGCAGTATTGTCAAAGCCAAAGTATTTTAATTTCATACATAATATTTTGTGGTTCATTGTAGCAAATGCTTTGCTATAATCAATGGAGAGTATTGAAGTAACTTTATTTTTATCAGGACTTTCGATTATATCATCAGTTACCTTCAATAGTGCGCTTGTGGTACTGTGATCGGCTCTGAATCCAGACTGGTGTTCAGGCAGTATTTTGTTTTCTGTTACATAATTGTATATTTGTTGATGAACAATTTTTTCTATGATTTTGGAAATTGCTGGTAGAATATTTATTGTCCTCAGATCATAAAACGATTCTGGCTTATTTATTTTATTAATTGGAAATATGAGTGATTTCTTCCACGCCGCTGGAAAAGTACCAGAAATAATACATTTGTTAGTAATATATGTCATTACTGGAGTCAGATATGGGATACAGAGTTTAATCATCTTCATGGAGATTCCATCAGCGCCTGTTGCATTTGATTTCATTTTTTTGATCATGAGTTCAATTTGTTCATCACATATGGGTGTTAGATGAAAGTTTAAATTTTCATGTGAATTATTAGATCTGTAGAATGTGATTGTTTCCTCTGATGCTTCCGAAACTGCTTGGTGGACTGATGTCACAAAATGGCTGTTATTATCTTCAGGTAAGTTGAGATGATCTGGAATTGAATTTTTGTTTTTTTTTTATTGAATATGTCGAAAAGATGCATAGTTGTTTAGAATTATTCAGATCTTGTATATATTTTAGGTAACCTTGTTTTTCCTTTCTTATTTCAGTTGTGACCATATTTCTCACATCTTTATAATCATTCCAGTCGTTTTCATCTTTAGTTCGCTTGAAAATTGCTAATGCCCTGTTTCTGTTTTTTATCATAATTTTCAGCGTATCAGTCAGCCAAGGAGCTTTGGGTTTACTTATTCTCACAGTTCTCATTGGTGCGTGTACATCAAATGATGATATTATATATTCATTAAATGTATTTACAATATCTTCAGTGTCATCTATCAGAAATATATCATGCCATGTCATCAATATAAAATCTTTCAATCATCATGATTGAAGAATTTAAAGGCACGAAATGTTTTATATCATTGTTTTTGATTTATAGTTTCATAGTTCAACTCAGCGTATACTAAGCAGTGGTCTGATATTTCATCAGCTTCAACGTATGGGGGGTATCCACCAATAGATCGGGGTTGCTGATAGCAATTATATCAATAAGTGTGCTGCTAATATTATTCACTCTTGTGGAAGTACTGTTCAGTATTTTCAATCCATAGTGTTCAAACAATTGACGTTCATATCACCAATTAGTATTATTTCATCAACAAGCGGTAAAACTTGTGGAAGTGTGTTTTCCAATATTGAAATACTCCCAGCAACCCTAGTATTGGGTGATCGATATAAACCCCCAATCCCCAGTTTCGAATTGTTGATTTTAAAACTTACCCAAACTTGTTTTAATGTTTTGTCCTCAGAAATCGTTGGGATTCTAGTGGCAACTATATATTTTTTATAGGAAACTGCTACCCCACCTCCTCTTCCTGCACGATATTGTCTCATCATATTGTAGCCATCAATGTTTACATGTTTCATCATGATATTTGTAGTAAGCCACGTTTCAGTAACAATGATAATATCGAACTCATGTCTAAAAATGATTTGTTTGAAGTAATCAAATCCAACAAGCAGCGATATAATATTCAGAGTAGCAACCGTGAGAAACATCGCAGGTTGACTGCCAGCTCACACCCTATCCCGTGAAAGTGTAGCTATACATTGCTACACGTCAACATTCGGAAGAAAATCAGAGAAAACACAATAACAAGAGCATATAGGAATATTGAAAATTGAAATGCAGCAATGTATAAATCAACTGAAATAAAAATACGCTGATGATACAAAACTATTGCGTGTTTTGTATGGTTCATACATAATAATTGCAATATTTAATAATTTTTCTGAAACAGAAAATGACAATAATTGCGATATTTTCTCAATAACAGGAAGCATATGGTTGAGAACAGAACAAAACAAAACAAAATAAAAAGATAGGAAAAATGAAGAGAATTCTTTTTTTTTTCATTCATACTGAGGATTTTTAATGAACCTGTTTATAATAGCAAACTAATAGATTTTTCAAATAGAGTGAAATTGAATCTTGGTTATTATTATTGTATTCATCCTTAGCTTTGGACTGATTTTCTGATATTAGGTGTTTCAGTTCTTCGATGGTTGGTTTGTGGATGACGTTGTTTTTCATTATTCTGATATTTCCATCTATCGTCCAAGTATTCCTCGCTCCGTATTTTGTGGGTGCAGCGGTAATAGCTTTGAGTCTGAATGGAGTAAGATCTTCTCTTATCAATATTTTTGTACCTTTCAACAACTTCTTCGAGTTATAGATAACCTGTTTGGCGTTATAAGAGTATAGCTTGAGAAACATTGAATTATTTGGTAGTCTGTAACAACACTCGACATCTTTAGAAGAGAATTTTTTAATTTTCATTATAGAGTTCATGAAACGGGTGATCGTGTCCGTAGAATCTTCATGCTGTATATATTCAATTCCATGAAATCGAAGATTGCATCGCCGAGAGTATCGTTCAAGTCTCTCTAACCTATGATCAAGTTTCTGGATATTCTCTGTGTTATCTTTTATATTTGTGTTCAGTACAGAGAAACTCGTCATGAGGGTTTCAAATTTATCGTCGGTATTGATACTCTCAGAAACCTGTTGAATGATTAGTTTCGTTTGGGAGTCCATTACTGGAGCTTCAGTTAAGAGTTTTGACCTGAGCTCTCGACTTCGCGATGTTCCTGCTGGTTTACCCGGTGACATCTCCAGCAGCATTCACTGCTGGCTTAACGAATACTGAATTACTGAATAACCCAAATAACTGTGCTGTGATATTGAGATGTCGATCCGATCTCGACTGTCCACAACGATTGCGCACTGATTTGCGCACCGGCGAATTGGCTGCGTCCGAACACCTAATTGTTTTCACAATATTATTATTTGTTTATAAATTTCCGTATTGTTTTTAACTGGATAACAGGTTAACTTCTGCACTTATGGTTATAAAATATATCTCATTCAAATGCACATATTGTTCCACTTCATGATCGTTGAAAAAGATAATTGTTTCACGTGAATTTCAACTCGAATTTAGTGATTTCACTGGGAGCACACCAACAACATCTAATCGACCGCTATCATATTTGCTATGTATCCTTGAATATCCTTGATGCTGGTACCCTGGATTAAACAAATACCTGAAATTATAGAATCAAATTTTCTTAGATATCTGGGTTGGACAAATAGAAGAATAAAACCATATCACATACAAGTACATATAATAAAACACCAAAATGGACAAGGCAAAAATGTGTTATGGACCAGAGTAATAGATAATATCAGTAATAGTTGAATCAATTAAATAATATATCATATCAAGTTACATACATTTATATACCGGGTGTTATACTTCTCAAAATAACCAAAATGAGATATATTGGTAAAAAATAAACCTGTGACTGAATCCGCTGTCACATAGTACTATGTGAGAGCTTCACAAGAGCTCTTTAGGTTATAGTTCATAAAATTATTATGGTGGTATGATATGTGATATGAATAATTAGTTAAGGGTCCAACCCTCCTCAATCATCCATGTGGGTGTAGCCTCTATCCAAGGTCCACTTGATGTAGTTGAAGAAAACGAAGACAGGAAGAAGACAGGAAGCAGCACAGGAAAACGAAGAGAAGAACTAAAAGGCTCGACCTCCCCAGGTCAGCCAGGGGTCGATGGTGCAGCTCAGCTGGTCGCCAGCCCATATCAGCTACTACTGGTGGTCCTCATCTGGTTGTCTGTCGACTCTGGCCAAGATTTAAAAGCGACTCGGTGTTGGCCCTCGTGGGAATCTTGACCAGAGTCAAGAGTTGCCACAAGAGTCGTCGGTCGAATGCCAGGAGTCTGATGAGGCTAAGCTGTACCCACACCCTAACAAAAATAGCATGTGCAAGAAAAACCCACACCCTAACAAAAATAGCATGCGCAAGAAAAAACCAAAAAAAATGAAGTAGGTATATTTCCAACCTGATCGATATCATTGCTGGCTCATAAGTCATAACTTACCTTCTGAGAAGGGAGGTAAAGGGCTAGAAGATGAACAGCAAACAGGACATCAGGACAAAAATGGCGGTGTTTCTACCGCATGACAGTCTCCCGGTGGTCGGCACAAATCCCCATAAAAAGGCTCCAAAAAAACACAAATGATGGGTGCGACTTGAACTTGGCCCCAACGGCTTTTATACAAAAGGGTTAATTCCCGGTTATACACACCGAAAAAAGGAACTCAAAACGAGTCAAGCGCACCTCATCATGGCCACACAGGAAAAAGCCTCGAGGTAGCTGCTCGAGGATGGATACCATCTCCTAATTCCAAAATTTGACAAAAAAACTGCACATCCTGTATGAAATCAGCGCCAGTTTTGAATTCCTAGTCTCCCATTGGTCAGAACCATAAATATTATCCCGTTTGACAGAAGGAAGTCCAAGGAAGATAATCCGAGAAGACTACCATTCTTCTTCTTTTCTTTTCTGCTACGTACACGAACATTTACGGCTAACCAACTTGAGACAAAAGGTTGATGGCAGAAGATCGATGACAGAAGATCAATGACAGACGGAAGCAATGACATCGACGTCTAGAAAATAAATATAACCTATATGGATATATCCTGGAAAATAAAAGAAAAACCCAAGAAATCACTCCAGATCACATTCAGATTGACGAGACGATCTTCACAAACCCTGAAATAATCAGTACCATAAAATTTATCACACCAGAGAACACAATGGTAAGTCACTTGTTAACTTTTGAATGGAGGTCTTTATTGACTCTTTTATCTTCAATTCCAGGCCTAGGATCAGACAGGTAGCCAGAAATCATAAGATTCCTGCAGCTTGTTACATCACTTCCAACAGCCCTAAGAATGTCAGAAGCAAGAGTACTACCTAGTGTTGGAAACCTGTGGAATACTACCATTCAACTATGTGATCTATTTGATGTTATTTTGAAACATGTGATATAGTGGTTTCAATAATTGTTCTATTCAGGATTCGAATGTCTAGGCTGAATGTCCACTGTACTATGTACAATACCCAATAAATGAAAAATTACTATATAAAGAAAACAAAATCAAAAGGTAGCAATTTCAAATGCAACACATACCCCTCTCCGAAGAGTAAAAATTTGTAAACAAATTTTTAAGAGGTAGTGGCTACTCAGTGACAATAATGGATTTATTTATAGTATCTTCGCGTACCAAACCTTCCTTAAGGAAGTCAAAAATCAGTATTGTGTCTATATAGGGAAAGTCAAAATCGGTTTACAGGTCAAAATCGGTAGGTCAAATCCATTTTATCAAAATCACTAGTGAATTTAATGAATTGCCAAATAATAAAAGAAATATTTACACAAGGAAATAATGATATTCAGTTCAGGTTGGCCAGACCTATCTGAAACATAAACAGGGAAAAAACTGAAATTAAATATTGAAGGGAAGTATGCATACTTTCAAGGGAACATTCATAATTAGATTTTCTACTAATTATTCTCTCTAAAAATAGGAAAACCAACCAAGGTTTCCTAAGTTGCACCAGCAAAAATTGTCAAAAAGTTGACCCAAAAATCGTAATTGCAATTACTTAATTTTTGTGCACCAACACACCAAAAAATTGTGCACCAACGCACCAAAGAAATTAGTAAAACTTTAGCAATAAGTTTACTCAAAACTGAACATTTAATTAAACCACTACAGATATACTCTGTGTAAAAATCAAAAAAAATACGGTTTGAATTAAATAACTATCCAACAGAAATATCTGAATTGGATCCAAAATTAATATGCCATTCTCCAGCAGGAGAACCGTCAATATTATCTAAGGAATAAATTAAGCGAGATATTCGCTTTCTAACTACATAATACATATTTCGGAGCCAATTTGGCACTGAATTTAATTGAAGCATCAGAAAGAATTTTATTCCTTTTCCAAACTTATCACCCACACTAAATACATGATCTCTTTTCCGGGGATTATAAGATTTTGCATTTCTCTGATAAGCTTGATGTAGTCTATCCTGGATTGTCACAAAAACTCCACTAAGACCCTTGACTTCTTGAACATAACTATCCCTACAATCAGGTAAAAGTTCTATGTCTTGAGTGTTATGAAGGTTACAATAAAATTTCCAGAAATAGGCACATTTCTACCAAAATTTAGAAAAGCAGGGGAATAATGGGTGACTTCATGGGTTGCTGTATTAATTGCCTGTTGAATCTTGAACAATTCCTTATCCCAATCCTTATGTTCCTCCACATAACTTCTAATGGCTTGACCTATGGTTTTATTGGTTCTTTCTACAAAATTACACTGTGCTGAGTAACGAGGGGTGTACCATATTTTCTGAACTGTATATGTTTCAGCTAACTTTTTAAACTGTTTACCAGCAAACTGTGTTCCATTATCACATATGATAAATTGTGGTACTCCAAATATTAAGAAAACTTGATTTTCCATAAATTTAATTATGCTTGGTGCCTTGGCATCTCGCATTGGACACAACAGTGAATATTTAGTAAAGAAGTCCGAGACAACCAATAAATAAGTAAAACCTTCAGAAGATCTTGGAAATGGTCCCATAATGTCAACAGCAATAGTCTGGAAAGGATATTTGACTGTACGTTGAGCACCCATAAGTCCCATACGAGGAGTGTTTGATAATTTTTGCGACTGGCAAACTTTACACGACTTTACATATTTTAAGATATCGCACCTCATTTTAGGCCAATATAAATTCTTTGTGATTTCGCCACAACTACTTTCCATTCAACGATGTTAGATTTGATGTGTACTTTGGAAGGAACATATTTATAAACTAGATCTTTATCTACTTTAAAATGGGAATAGGCAACAGGATCTTGTAGAACTTCAGCTCGCAGAGAGGAATACCAGGTATCTGAATCTTCAGAAACGATATCTATTAGATTTACTTCTAACTTGTCCATTTCAACTGAAGGAATTCTGGAGAGAAAATCTGGCACTCGATTATTAGCACCCTTAGTATAGGTCAACTCAAAAGTGTGTTGCCTCAATTTAACAGCCCATCTGGCTAACCTACCTGAAGGATCTTCAAGATTATGTAGCCAGAGGAGACTATGGTGATCTGTAGTCACCTTAAAAACTGTTTCTTCAATATGAGGGCGAAATTTATCTATTAGAAAAATTAAACTCAATAATTTCCTCTCTGTTACGCTGTAGTTTCTTTCTGACTTGGACAGGGACCTTGAGGCATAGGCGACACCTTGAACCTCCTGAGTCAACACACCACCCACGCCCACATCACTTGCATCGCACTGGATGGTAAATGGCAAAGCAAAATCAGAGGGACATAAAATGGGTGCTGACACAAGAGCATTCTTGATGGCGAGAAAAGAAGCTTCCGCCTCAGGAGTCCACTCTATAGGTTGCTTTTTACCTTTCCCTTTCAACAAAGCGCTAATAATAATAATAATAATAATAATAATAATAATAATATATTTATTCACACACATTTGGAATATGTTACCAAAAAAAATATATCATAATGAATAAATATGAGTAAAGACCACAAAAACATACAATGTTTGTCGTGGAAAGAAGAATGAAGAAAGATGAAAGATAATGAACATAAACATGTTTTTTTCATTATTGCAATCACATAAACATCCATACTTATCGAAAATCATTAATGAATACCATTCTATTAGGTACCTATAGAGAGTCAGCCAAATTGAACTAGATCAGATAACTTTATAACAGAAGAACTCTGAAGATGGATGAGTCTATTGTAAAATGTTTCATTGATTTTTTATATCGATCAACTGATGGGTGTATGATCTAGGGTGGTTTAAAATCCAGTTTTTCAGTTTTTTCTTGAATAGGATTTGTGAATTGATCGTTTTCAGTTCATTGGGTATTGTGTTGTATAACTTAGGTTTGAGGAAATATGAAGAGCGTTGAGTTATTGTTTTAGAAACAAATGGTACTGCGAGGTGGTTATCTCCTTTTCGGGTATTGTATGTGTGCACATAATAATTTTTGAATCTGTCTTTTCTCTGTTTCAGTATTAAAACGTTCAAAAATAATTGTTTAGCGTCTAGGATGTTTGATAGTTCGTAGATTCCATCGCTGGAATATAATCTATTTTTAGAGTATATTATCCTCAGTATCCATTTTTGTAGTACATCAAGACCATTCATTTGATCATTGTAGGCACCTCCCCAAGCTATAATTCCGTATCTCAGTAGTGATTCCACCAGTGCGAAGTATAAAATTCTCAAGCATCTTATTTCAAGAAATTTCTTGATATGTTTAAACTTTGCGACGAGGCTTCTCAATTTGGAAGTGAGCTTTTTTATGTGAATGTCCCATTTCAAGTGACTGGCTAAGTAGACTCCTAAGTATTTGATGCTCTTGGTTATGGGTATGTTGAAGGTGTTGTCGTTGTCGGTGATAGATAGCTGTGAAATGTCTGGCAACTTTGATTTGTATATTGAAAAAGGTAGACATTTTGTTTTATCAAAATTAATAGTTAAAAGTTTAGAATCAAACCATCTTTTTATATTAAGGAAATCTTTCTCAACCCTGTCAAACAATTGTTGCCAGTTTTCATCAGAATAGAATATTGCGGTGTCATCTGCGAAACTGATTATGTGGCCTTCAGTATCAACATTGTATAAATCGTTGAGATATATGTTGAATGAAATGGGGCCCAATACTGTACCTTGTGGGACTCCAAATTCTATAGTTTCGTAGTGACTAAGTTTATCGTCAATATTCACGCATTGTTTTCTGTTTTCCAAATAACTTTTCATCAATAAATAAATATTGCCTCTCAGCCCTACACTTTCAATGGTTCTCAGAAGATTCTGGTGACTTACTGTGTCAAAAGCTTTCGCTAGGTCCACGAATATGCATAATGAGGGTTGACTTTTTTCAAGCGTCTGATATATTTTTGTTGTCAATGATTCAATTGCATCATCCGTGGATCTAGATTCCCGAAATCCATATTGTTGAGGGGAAAGGATATTATATTTATTGAAAAATTCCGACATCCTCACTTTGACTATAGTTTCCAGAATTTTTGCAAGATTGGAAATTAGCGATATAGGTCTATAATTGTTGCAATCCAGTTTGTCGCCATTTTTATACACCGGTTTGATTACTGAAGTTTTGAACTGTGATGGCCAGTAGCCTTGACTTAGGACCAGGTTGAATAAATGTGATAGAGGTTTTGAAATAATATTTACAATGTGTTTGAGAGTTTTAGAGCTTATGTTGTCAATTCCGGGTGCCTTATTATTCTTTAGGTTCAAAATCAGATTTTTCACTTCGGTCTCAGTGGTTTCCTCCATAAACAATGAGTTTGGTAATCGTTTATCATTTTTTAGTTTTATATTTGTGATGTTCCCTGCTAATTTTTTACCAATTTCAGTGAAGTGTTTGACAAAAATATTTGATATTTCTCCGGATTTTTTCACAATAGTACCTGTTTCGTCTCTTATTTGAGTTATTTCGCATCTCTCATTTTTCTTTGAGCATACCTCTTTCACAGTTTCCCACATTCTCTTACTATTACCATCGTTCCTATCAATCTGTTTTTTAAAATATTCATTCTTTGCCTGTTTTATTATACCGTTTAATTTATTTCTGTAGTTTTTAAATTGATATAGCATTTCGAGGTTACCTTTTTCTTCTTGCCATTTCTTGTACATTTCATTACGTTTGTTTATGGAAGTGATTATTGCACTTGTGATCCATTTCTTTTTCCTAATAGATGCCTTAATTTTTATGACTTTTGTATTTTTTTGTGTTACTCTTTTTATTTTATTTATCATGAGGTCGGTTTTTTCTCAATATCATTTGAATCATAGAAGTCGTGCCATGATTCCAATTCCATGTCGACTACCAATTTATCATAGTTGATTATATGTTTAGTGTCTACGACATATTTTTTCACGTCTTTTTCGATTTCGAATTGCAAAATAATTGAGAAATGATCAGTGAAATGTGTTTTCAGTACGATAGGAACAACATTTTTCCGAATATTATTGAAGAATATGTGATCTATGCAGGATTCTGTATTTTCTGTTATCCTTGTATTTTCATTTATTGCGGATAAAAATCCGGCTCCGCAAGTAGATGTTTTATGCCGATTCTAGACCTCCTCCCAAGGTCACACACCCCCACGTGGCCTTGGGGGGTCAATGACCTTGGGGGGTCAATGACCTTGGGAAGAGTGACCTTGGGAGGAGTGACCTTGGGGTGAATGACCTTGGGAGGAGTGACCTTGAGAGGAGTGACCTTGGGGTGAATGACCTTGATGCGATCTTGGGAGGAGTGACCTCGAGTTGGCGACCTTGAGAGGAGGGTGCCCTTGGGAGTTGCTGTGGCCTTGAGAAGAGCGCGTCCTTGAGGAGGGCTTTCTTTTTTTCTGTGAGCGTGACCTTGTGTTTCCACACCTCTGAAATGGGAGGGGGTGCGACCTTGAACACTGCTGCCGCATGCGCATGCGCCATTCTCCCGCGAGAGTTCAAGATCGCGTTGGTGAGAGTGGGGGAGGCGGTACTTCTATAAATTCAAGGGTGCGCAGAGCGGAGCACAGTTTATTGGGAATCACATATTAATCAGCATTTGTTGTTTGTTCGTGAGTGATAAAAGCGTTTTTTATTCATCATCATCATGTTGACCTGCAGTGCTTGTTTCCAAACCTTTACGCGTAGTGATAATTTACGCCGCCATCAAAGAATTTCATGTGTTGGTGATTTGGATGATTTAGGTGAACCTAGTGCAAAAAGGGCTCGATTGGATATTACGAATCCGCCAGCGCCATCGACATCTAGAAGTATGCAAAGATGTGTGCCCTGCGCTAAAGATGTTCCATCAGATAGGATGGGTGCTCATAAGAGAACCTTGGAGCATCGCTCTAATGCGTGCATGCACTACAGAGATGGCGTATATGCGATCGAGAGCGCGTTCAAATGCCGCATTATTAGCTATAGGTTAGAGTGTAGAACGAACATTTTAGATTACAATGCGTTCTTCAATGAGAATAGAGCTACAATTATATCCCTATTAGTTAATATGCTACTGATTCATCACTCGATTAAAGTGAACATGGAAGTTTTTGGTAGATATGTCATTGAAACCCGAGATGTGAGAGATGTGAAATCTTTCATGGCTCCGAATCGCATAATTGCTTCATCGCCAGATTTGGAAGATATCGTTGACGCATTTCGGGATTGTCTTTCGAATCTAGCTATCGAATTCGAGGAACGTGATTCTGGTGAGTTGTTTGAAAAAATCAGATGTCGACTAAGTTTGCTTATTTCTTTTTTTTACTTTGATATTACAGGTTGGGCTTTAGAAGAGATTTTGTTTCTAGAAATAAATATTAATAAATATAGTCCATTAAGAGGTGGGTCTTACATAAAGCTGCCCACCTATATTGCGAACAAGAAAGCGGTGGTAAACATTATTAATCAGGATGAGCATTGTTTCGCCTGGGCAGTTACATCAGCTTTGTATCCTGCGAGGATAAGGAATACCGAAACATCTTCCTACCCACACTTTTCTACAGTATTGAATCTGGTTGGTATAGAGTTTCCTATGAAAGTAAGTGATATTCCAAAGTTCGAAAATCAAAATGATTGCTCCATCAATGTTTATGGGTTAGAGAGCGTATTCGATGTAAACTTACTTTATATCTCGGACGATTCCGATAAGGGGCATTATTGCTGGATAAAAAATTTATCGCGATTAGTGTCAAGTCAATTAAATGCCAGAGGGCATAGGAATTTCTTTTGCGATGGGTGTCTGATATGTTTCTCCGATGAGTCGAAGTTGCTACGTCATAAATTGAATGATTGCAATCATACATACACTACGGTTCCATCTCCAGAAATCAAGGTTGATAAATTCGGAAATAGCGCTCCCGGGAATATTTTAAAATTCCAAAGTTTTGAGAAACAGATGAAAGTACCATTCGTTATATATGCGGATTTTGAATCTGTTCTGAAACCCATCCAAACTTGTAAACCAGATCCTACGGGGTCGTATACTAATAAAACATTCGCTCACGAGCCGCATTCATTTGCATATCTCATCAAATGCTCCTACGATGATTCCCTCACTAAATTTGTTTCATTCCGAGGAAAAGGTGTAGCAAAAAAGTTTGTCTCCAGTTTAGTCGATAATGTTAAGGCTATATATAATATGCATTTGAAACGTGTTGTTCCTATGGCTAAATTGAGTGCTGCAGAAAAGCTTGATTTCGCTACCGCTACAATTTGCAACATTTGTGATAAGCCACTTGATTCCACAGATGTTAAAGTTAGAGACCATTGTCACCTGACTGGTAAAAAGAGAGATGGCGCTGCACATTCTAAATGTAATTTGAATTTCAAGCTACCTAACTTCATCCCCATCTTTTTCCATAATATGAGCGGGTATGATAGCCACCTCTTCATCAAACAATTGTTCGAGCATGAAGAGAGGGTGGATTGTATCGCTCAAACTAAGGAAAAGTATGTTTCATTCACGAAACATGTTTTTGTTGATGAGTACTTGGGAAAAGATGGGAAAAATCATAAAATGTTCATGAAGTTGCGCTTTTTAGATAGCTATAAATTTCTTTCTGATCCGCTGCATTCTCTAGCTGAAAATCTGACTACGGAACAGTGTGTTGAGACAGCGAGAGCATTTCAAGATCGCGAACAATTTAAGCTAATGACGCGAAAAGGCGTATTTCCGTATAGTTTCATTACATCTATCGATAAATTGGAGCATAAAGGTTTACCTTCTCAAAATGACTTTTTCGATAATTTATCGAATGAACACATTTCGAATGAGGATTATCGTAGAGCTGAGCGTATTTGGAAGATATTCAAATGTAAAACGCTTGGGGATTATTCAGACGTATATCTGAAATCGGATGTTTTGTTATTATGCGATGTTTTTGAAAATTTTCGGAAGGTTAGTTTGAAGACATACAAGTTGGACCCATGTTAATATTATACAGCCCCTGGTCTATCGTGGGATGCTATGTTGCGCTACACAAAAGTGGAATTGGAACTCTTAACTGACATCGACATGGTGAATTTCTTTAAGAAGGGAATAAGAGGCGGTGTCAGCCAGTGTAGTATGAGAAGCCATGTAGCTAATAATAAATTCCTCCCAAATTTCAACCCTGATGATCCATCGTCGTTTATAATGTATTTGGATGCGACCAACTTGTATGGTCATAGTATGTCGCAACCACTACCTACATCTGGTTTCACATGGTTAACTGATGTTGAAATCTCAAATTTGGATATCTCGAATGTTGCAGATGATGATCCGTTCGGGTATGTTCTCGAAGTAGATATTCACTACCCTGAAAATTTACATGATGCACACTCGGATTTACCTTTTCTTGTGGAAAC
This sequence comes from Chrysomela aeneicollis, assembly GCA_029955515.1. Classification (NCBI taxonomy): domain Eukaryota; kingdom Metazoa; phylum Arthropoda; class Insecta; order Coleoptera; family Chrysomelidae; genus Chrysomela; species Chrysomela aeneicollis. The sequence continues at coordinate 1,046,965 of JARUHQ010000031.1, read as the reverse complement.
CATCAGCCCGCCAGGTTCAAAATCCGCTCATAAGAAACTGATTCCGAATTTATCGAATAAGTTAAATTATATAATCCATTATCGAAATTTGAAACAGGCGATTAGAAATGGTTTAATCTTGACGCGAATACATAGAGTTCTTAAATTCAATCAATCTCGCTGGTTGAAGAAATATGTAGACCTCAATACTGAGATGCGCAATAAAAGTACGAACAAAGCCGATAATGGATTATTTAAAAAGATGGTCAACTGTGTGTATGGTAAAACTATGGAAAATGTCGATAGAAGGACCGATATCAAACTTGTGACCCATTGGGAGAGTATCAGGAAGCGGAAGGGTGCTAATGCATTGACGGCCCTTCCCAATTATAAGACTTGCACGATATTTCATGAAAATTTCGTTGCAATTCACATGGGTAGGGTTAGCGTGCATTATGATAAACCGCTCTATGTGGGCTTCAGCATATTAGATGTGTCGAAAATTGTAATCTATGATTTCTTATATGATTGTATCAAGAAAAATTTTCCTGGAACATCCTCATCATTATTGTATACCGATACTGATTCCCTCATCTTGAAAATTGATAGCGAAAATTTCTATGATTTTATGAAAGAAAACATAGAATATTTCGACACGTCTAATTATCCTGTAAAAAATAACTTCAACATGCCTCGCACAGAATCGATCGTCGGCAAAATGAAAGATGAATTCCCAAACAACCCCTTAATTAGTTTTTATGGTACTGGCGCCAAAGCTTATTGCGTCAAATCAACGACTAGCGAGGTGAAAAAAGCGAAAGGCGTTTCCAGGGCTGTTATAAGAAACGAACTATCTCTAGATAGTTATAAAGACATTGTGGAGAAAGGTGGTTTGATATTTCGCAAGATGAATACTTTTCGTAGCTATAAGCATGACATCTTCACGGAGATGAGAAACAAAGTTGCTCTTTCATATCACGACGATAAGCGTTTTATTATTCCCAATACTGTCAGAACTCTTCCTTGGGGTCATAATGATATCGATTTTTATCGATTTAGTCCAGAGCAAAATTCAATTTGGTTACATCAGGCAATAAGCGACTTGTCGCAGAATGATCAGGGGGAGGATAATGAACGGTCCAAAAGATTAGACTCGCTAATTGAAATGTTGATGGAGCAATTAGAACCTCAGCAGTGAGCTCTATACCGGGAGAGGGGGTAGGGGGAGGGGAGGATTGTTTGCTACATGCCCTATAAGGGGTATAAGATATTTCCATTCCTCCGAGTTGGTGACTAGCTGCGATATTGGCAACAGCAGTTGAGATGACTACCGAGGTCAGCGAGACGCTTGCGAAACTTTCAATTCAGGAGCATGATAAAGAAAAGGGGAAAGCTGTGAGTATATTTTTTATTCGATAATATTCTCGATTTTGGGAATCATTTCCATATTATAAATGTATATTTTCTTGTTGCAGCCTTCCAAAAACGTTGTTGGGCAGCAAGGCATAGACAATTTCACGGATGAAGGATACGATGACGTCGAATGCAGCGAGAAAGCACTTGGGCGAAATAAATTTATGAATGTCCCTCGGTCATTCTTATGTACATTATGTAATCGAACACTTCACGAAACAATTGTGGCAGGTGTTGCTCCTATTTGTTGCAATGTACGCAGCAAAGTTTATATTTACCATTTTTGAAGTTATGTAATCGAAAACTTCATGAAACAATTGCGGTAGGTGTTGCTCCTATTTGTTGCAATATATGTAGTGAAGTTTATATTTACCATTTTTGAATAATATTTTTCTATACTCGAAACATTTATTGAAATATTATTGCGCAGTAGGCTATAATCCCCCCACCCCTCAGCCATTCTTGATATTCTTCACCGCAAAGGTGTGTTAGAGTCAGTTGTACGAAAGGCGGCCACCATGAAACTACTCGCTGTTGACATGCAAGGTTTCGTGCTTGGTGATAATAGTGTATTCCACCCCAAAGAAATATCTATCACAGATGGGGAGAAAACTAATCATTACATATTGAAACCGCCTAAGCCCTATAACAGTTTAACTCGGAGTGAAAAAAAGCAAGTAACCTATGTGGAACGAAACATCCACGGTATAAGATACTCGAGTGGGCTCATCGACTATGATCAACTGATGGGTGAGGTGCTTGAGCCTATTGCGAGCGCTAGTATAGTTTATGTGAAGGGGCATCAAAAGTTTGAGATTTTACAACAGTATGTAGAACAATTGGCCTATAAGCCATACATTGTGAATATTGAAAAATATCAGCATGATATGTGTCTTCAAAACCCTGTACCAGTATTCGAAAAAGAAGCTGCTCTATGTATGAATCATACGCTATCTGCAAGGGTTAATTGTAGCTTGAGGCAATCGCATGCAGTATGGAGTTGGGTCTCTCAACATTTGAAATGGTGATGAAACATTTATATTCCAACATATTGTACTTATGATGTAAATAAATAAATATATATATTGTCATTCGAGATTATTTTACCTGACACCTTCCACACCAATTTCCTTATGGGCGAAGTAGAGAATGCCTGACGCGACAGTTGGTATGATCGGTGACATCCGGTATGGGAGATGGCAGTTGGTAAATTATAGTTGGTGCGGTAGGTGGCGCTTCACTTCTGTCAAAAGTCATACATCCCAAATACAACCAACTACGGGTACAGAACACTTCCTAATTGACAGTTGGCATGATTGGCGATAACTGACGTGACAGGTGACAATTGGCAGGGCAGCTGTCACGGCGGCCATCTTAGGCGGAAAGAGCATTGAAAAGCGGAGGAGGTAGCAATTTTAACCATAGCGATTTCAACTCCTGAGTCGAGCAGTAGTCATTGAATTGTTATAGAAGCATCTACAAGTGAGCATTCAATTATGTCTGGACAATATCGAAATATGTCCATGAGACAAATGGTGGCCGCCATACGGGAGAGACAACGCACCAACCCGGTGGAGATCGACGAAATGGTGCAGAGACACTTGGACGAGCGGCGGGCCGATGAAGCAATGCAGGAGATAATGGCTGTGGAGATTCCAGAACTCGACCCTGGATCAGACTCTGATGAAACCATCATTTTATCTCCCGTTATCACAAGAAGGGAGCTACGTAGGAAGAAGAAGTCGAGAGTGCCGCCTTACACGGCTAAAAGGTTGAAGCCGAAAGTGAAGTGAACAAATATATATCGTTTTTTATATTATATATTTCAATAAATTTTTTCATAATACAAATTGTTTGTCATGATTTGAATACACCATTAATAAGTAAGAAGTGGTCCTCAAGTGTCTACCGTTTCAATTTCTCTCGTAGATGCCTAACTGTTCTCACAAAAGAAGTGAAAATCCCATATTTATGTGAATCACAGTCGCACACGCAATAACAATAATGCATACATTTCCTACATGCAAGCCCATCTACGACATCGTTGTATTCGAATAGATAGAAACACTTTCTGCGGCAGCAATAACGCCTTGATGTAACTGGGCATTGATACTCCAACGCGCGAACCATGTTAGACGGAGTTTAAATGATGTCTGAGAAGTGGGGCGAATATTAGTGGTGGGCGTTAACAAGAAGTGGGCTAGTGTAATGAGGTCCGAGCGTAACGACCAATGGGAGAAGCCAAAGGGCTGGGCCTCAACAAGTGGGAGGGTCTCAAATTGGCTACGCCCACCCCCCCCATCCCCGAGGAAGCTCCGCCCCCAAAACTCCGCCCCCCCCAAACTCCGCCCCCCCAAAACTCCGCCCCCCCCTTGGAGCACCACCCCTAAGATCTGTGTCAAGGTGGAATTCGATCAGCACCCCCCCCCCCGGGGAGCACCATAGTTTTCTCAGTTATATTAATTGAACCTTATATGTGAAAATATTGAAAATATTGTATTTAATACTGGGCGATATAATTTTTGAAACTCTTGTATATAAAATAAAATCGATAATTTAGTTTTTTTCATTTATTCATTGTACACTCTTACATAAATATATATATATATATACCCTCAAATTTCAAATATACTAAATAAAATCTTATGAACTATAAATATATACAAAATAAAAACTTATAAATAGAAAAATAAATAATCAAATATATACACTAATTCAATAGTCTCCTTCAATATCACCCCTATAATACCTAAATGTTGGAGCCGGCACCTCCAAATCCCTAGCCCTTCTTCGAAGTCTCTCTTCGAGGGGTAGGCACCAACACTTGTCCAAATGTTCGGAGGGCCCCCTATAAAAGTGGCCCACCACCTCGCAAAAGAATTTCTTGCTGAAATTGCAACCTCTGCAAATCCCTTGCCAGCAATCATTCCGATATTGCCGGCAGCTTCTACATCTATGGAAGTGCAGCCTTCTACCCATGCTGCATTCCCGGCATGTTGGGCGGCAGATTCCAAAGTTGGAATTCCTCAGCTTTTTACAGCACCTATCGCATCGGGCTCCGGAACTTGGTGACTGCGCTGGTACAGGAGATGGGGGCCCCGTTCTTGTCGTATTCGCCAACGAGCAACGCTGGCACATTCCCGTGCTGGGATTAAGGTCTTCTGGCACGAAGGCGTCCCCGCAATTGTGGCAGCATATCGCCCCATTCGCGATAAGCGGCCTCACTGCAATAATTGGCTTGTTATCCCAGGCACTCGGATACATATTGACTGAAGAATAATTGAGGAGTTCTTCTCAAACTAGTGGTCGACTCAGGAGTTGAAACCGCTATGACCTCCGCTTTTCAATACTCTTTCCGACTAAGATGGCCGCCGTGACAGTCGCCCTGTCAATTGTCATCTGCCAGCTATCACATGATATCAGTAGCGTCACTCGCCATCAGTAGCGCCACTGGCCATCAGTAGCGCCACCTGCTATTAAGGCTAATGACCTTGAAACAGGGGCGCCATCTATCACAATCGCTATTATTTGCCATACCAAAATATCGCGAAGTGTTCCGTGCCCGTAGTTGGTCGTTGAGGTGTTCCGTGTCAGCTGTCATCCGCCATCAGTAGCGCCATCATCATCTGTCACCCGCCATCAGTCACTCCCACTCTCAGCTAGGAGGGAGGAAAGAGTACAAAAGCGAAGCGCCCACTCGAATTTATCATTCTGCTGCCTGCCTTCCTCTTCGACTAGACCTGCCTACTAGACGCTGCTAGATCAATTGTGAGTATTACCTTTTGACTGTGTATAGTGAATTTGTATATATCCCCATATTTTTGTACTTATGATTTTGTATTATATTCTAAGTGGTGAATCTGGGACTTGTAGATTTCTCTCGTTGTGATAACATCAGATTATTTCTGTTTCTTTGACTCTGAATATTTTTCTCATTGCATTAATATCGAATCATTTTCAAAGTGGAAGAAGTTGGGGCTTGAACATTTTTTCTCGTTGTGATAATATTAGATTATTTCTATTTGCCCGACTCTGAATGTTTGTTCCACATTGCTCCAATTTCGAATTATTTTTCAAAGCGGAAAACTCTTACTCTTGTTTTTTTTGCATTATACTAATATTGAATCTTTTTCCAAGTGATAGAATCTTCGAGTGTTTTCATCTTGAACTCATTCTGTTCGCTGCCTTCCTGTTGGGCTACTCAGACTAGACGCTCCTAGACCAACTGTGAGTATTAACTTTGAAGTGTGTATAGTGAATTTGTATACATCTTCATATTTTTGTACTTGTGATATCGAATTATATTCTAAGTGGTGAATGTAGGACTTGTACATTTTTCTCATTGTGATAACATTAGATTATTTCTATTTCTTTGACTCTGAATGTTTTCTCATTGCATTGATATCGAATCATTTTCAAAGTGATAGAAGCTGGGACTTTTGAACATTTTTTTTCTCCTTGTGATAATATCAGATTATTTCTATTTCTCCAACTCTGAATGTTTTTCCTCATTGCTTCAATGTCGAATTATTTTTCCGAAGTGGAAAACTCTTACTCTTGTTTTTTTTCATTATACTAATATTGAATCTTTTTCCAAGTTGTAGAATCTTCAAGTGTTTTTTGGACCCGGTCTAGAAGACACCGTTGCTTGCCCTCCTCTCGAGCTACCACACCACCGGCAAATTTTTTTTGGAGTATTACTTCTGAACCAATTGTAAGTATTTCCTTGTGAGTGCATATAGTGAAATATAAATTTTCGAGTTCTATAACATACTTCATTCTCATTGTGATATAGTCGAGTTTTGCTAAGTGCTATAATAACCTATAACTTATAATATTTTTCTTTGCGATAATTTCATAATTTCTCTATACAATGCAATACACGACTTAACATGTTTTCATAGTAAATGTGCTATACCGATACGGGCTCATTTTGACCACTTTTCCCATGTTATTTCCCATAAGAAAATTTAAGCTCGAAAATAGCAAAAATTGTCTCGTTTTTATTTGTCAGTCGACAGAGTATTGTAAGTGTGTTATGAGGAGGGTAACGGATTATAGGAAGGGTGACTAACCTTCATCATTATCCTGAGGAGGAGGGAGGAAAGGAATATAAAAACATGTTATATATATATATATATATATATATATATATATATATATATATATATATATATATATATATATACGGCCAGCTATCAAACTGAGGACACACCGTCGGATGCACGTTGTGAGGACCACCAGAAGGAGTTGAGCTAAGCACTTGATTTCACTTTTTCTGTCCTCTTCCGAAGCAAGGCAACATAAAAACCTCGAGTATACACGTAGAATGTTGATTATTTCAGAGTTGATTTTTTCGCGTATATCTGAACGATATGAGGACCGTCCGCCACAATATCAAAGTGGGGTCCGTTTATTTTTATATATGCTTCTACCAAAGTGAGGTCTTTTCACCATGTATATTATTATGAACCGTATAATGTGAGGACCGCACAATGTTGCCTTATTTCACTACGCATTATGCGCAGATGGTCAGTTGCCTCTTTCCGAATCATCACGTGCGTCGCAATTGAAGCTCGAATGAGTATCAGTCTGCGCAACATCGTACTGTGAGTTAAATTTGGTAGTAGTTATCGTGAATACTGTTTATTGTTCAATTAAAAAAGGTTACGTTGATCAGTTAGCTTGATACATGAAATAATACTATGTGACTGAATATTTATTTTCAGGATGGATCGTAAAACGAAGAAATGTATATATGCTATGAATAATAAAGAGAAAACCATAATGAGGCAACTTCAAATCCCAAAATATGAAACCACGAATTGTCTTGGTGAAAGTCAAAATACTGAGAAACTTTCATATTCGTTTCGATCAAACTATTTCTCATTGTTTCAAAGTATGGTATTTTAGGCAACATCAATAGGTACTCCACTAGACCATTTTGGAATCAATCATCTGCATCCTTATTATTCATACGGTTTATTTCAACTTCACCTGTTTGATGTTTTAATGTAATGGAATCTAGACGGGCTCAGACTGACCATCCCTCATTTGTCAAATTCGAGACATACCGAACTTCCCTTTAACAAAATTATTTTCCTGATGTTTAATTTTTACTTCACCTGTATGAATCTTTGAGGTGAAGTTTTACCAACTTTTAGATGTCTGAGTGAATTTGAATTTGGCAGGTGTTCATAACTCTGAATACAATGCATTAAGGAATCATTTGAAAAGAAAACAAGATGGCGGCTTGAATATGGCGTATGAATTTCGTGATTATGATCCAAATCTATTCAAATTTGGTATGGGAATGTTTAAGGTCGTAGATCATGAATTCTATATAAAAAGTCAACAATTCTAGATGACGGCTTTGAGATGGCGAACGACTTTTGTGATTATGGTCCAATCGGCTTCAAAATTGATATTCAGGGGTTTTTGGGGTCCAAAATTACGATTATGATCCATCAATATATAATTGCATATTTTTTTGTGAAAATTCATTATATAACTTTATAGAGAAAAAGATAAAAGAGTGACTTCAAGATGTCGAACGCATTTTGTGATAACGATCCGATTTTTTCAAAATTTTGAATATGGACATTTTTGAGGTAGCAGATTATTATGTTTTTTCTATTCACTGATTCGAGATGGCGGCTTCAAGGTGGCAAACGTATTTTGTGATTATGATCCGGCTCGATTAAAAATCAGTATGTGGGGGTTTTTCAAGGTAGGATATCATTGATGTTTTGGCATAATTCAAGATGGCGGCTCCGTGATGGGCGGGCTATTTTGTATTTTTAGTCCGATCCTATTCAAGTTTGGTATGTTGGGGGTTATTTTGGTCGAATATAAATAATTTTCTATCAAAAAAAAGGTGGCTCCAAGATGACGAACAAGTAATGTGTTTATGATCTGATACGATCCAAAATTGGTTCGTGGAGTTTTTCGGGGTGTGAATTGGAGAATTTGTGTGCAAAATTCAGAAGTTCAAGATGGCGGCTCCAAGATAGACGAGTTTGTTTATGATCTGATTTCATTAGAATTTGGTATGTGGGTGTATTTGAGGTAAGATATTTTTAATTATTATTAATAATAATAATAAACGCTTTTATTGATAGATATGGGTGAACAAAAAATAATACAAGTCACATTATATGTACTTATACAGAAAAAAAAATATCTTTCAAACGGCAGAGTTAGCTCTTGATCTTTCCTAAGAAGGATAGAGGAAGTGCTTTCTTCCACTCAACCTTGAATTATATGGTCTGATTCGATTCAAATTTCAAATTGGAAGTTTATAATTTTCCGAGGGAGCTCTCGACCTATATTCTTACATAACTTAATGATATAAAACCTGTGTTTGAAATTTCTCAAAATATACATGTTCCAGCACGCTCTCACTAACTTACTTCCTGTGATTTCTTTAAATTTTTGTAATCAATACTCCGAACACTCATGGATGAACTCAGTTTACTCAGTGAACCAACAAAATTTCAGAATTATATTCCAGACAATTTCTCCACAAATTCAACTTCAATGCCCAGTCTCGAAAAATTAAGGTACTGTACGAACTTATAAATGTTATATTTGATATCAGATTCGATGGAATCAGTCATAAAAACTAGGAATTGATCATCAAATCAGTTATCAATTATCCTTTTGGAACATCAGAATTACAAAACAATACATTTCAGATTGTCACAAACTTTTCATGGATGAACCTCCAGAAAAAAAGAACCCGTAGACCGAGAAGAAACATTCCAACAACAAGAAGTATCGAGGCAAGAATATTTCTCTTATTTATCTAAACATGAAACCAATGATGAAGCGTTTCTTCGACTAAAAAATCATACACACGAGAGACTGAATCATTTTGAGTATGTTACTGCTTTTCAGTTCAATTATCTTCAATTCACGAATCATCTCACCACCTAGCCGAGTATTCTGCTGACTTTTTTACTCCATCGACAATATTTCGATTTTTTTTTCAAAGAGAAAATTAGTCTATCCAATTAAAAATATCAAACATAGTTTGAAAAAAATGTATGGTAGACTACGAGCAGAAAACAACTACTTTCCTGGTAAATACCACGCAGAACATTGAATTATATCTGTTCGTAGTCCATGCAACGATTCACACTGTGAATGCAGATCGCAAATGTTTCTTTCTTCCTAAGACGTGACAAATTCACATCGAGACAGGCACGCCTAACAACCTACAGACCGGTTTCGGGCTTATTGGCCCTCATCAGTACAGGGTAGTTATTCGAGTGGAGACCGTAAGATCTCCACTCGAAGCGTCGCCTGTCCCAATGTGGCGACATCATGCGGCAGAAGAAAGAAACAGAAACGAATCTCTCAAGTTTTACAGAACTTGGAAGTGGCTAAGAGCTTGACTAAGCTCAATAAATGAAATAATGGATTAGCCATAAATTGGACAAAAAAAATTTTTTGAAAGAGAAAAATAGTCTATCCAATTAAAAATATCGAACATAGTTTGAAATGAATGTCTGGTAGACTACGAGCAGAAAACAACTACTTTCCTGGTGAATACCACGCAGAACATCGAATTATTGTAACGTTCATATTGAACATTACAATAATATTATTAATAATCAATACACTATTCCATAGATTAATCAATTGTTTTATAAGTTGAGTAGTGCAACCCTGTTTTGAATATTATTTTTTCCGAGAAGCAGTATTCTAATGATTCTATACCATAACATACGTTATTGACTCTGTTCAACGAGTTGAAGAGAGAAAATTCAGGTATGATCGTCTTGGAGTTCAGGTAGGTAACGTAGTAGCATATCCAGGTGGTGCTTTATAATTGGTCAAAAGATCACATGATTTGTTTGAAAGTTTTTTTAATATGAGCTAAAAAAAAGCTGAACCTCTCGATCGAGAGAGGTCTTCTTCATTTTGATTTCAACCCGGCTTCCTGAAAACTGATGGATATAAATTGATTGGAATAAAGATTTGAGGTAGCGAGTTGAGGATAATGTTTGATTATCTCACCCGAAGTTGGGGATTTTAGTCTCGCAGCATCAACTTTATTTTGAAATAACTCATTTCTTTCTGGAATAACAGTGCCGGAAGAGCCCAACCAACAGGTAAATTCACTACCATATAACTGTTTTAAAATATAATCTATCTTTCGATTTTGCAACATATAGGATAGAGTTTATGTATATTTTAGGCTTCTTTTTAAAATCTTTGAATACATTCATCACTACCTACCTGGATAGACCTACCTACCTGAGGAATTTCTACAACTAAAATTGTTTTCATGTAGTCGTCGTAGTTTTTTTTGCAACAAAGATGGAGTTTGCCACATGTCCTACGAATGCATGAGAAAATATTAGAATTTGGAGTTCTGGAGACCACTTCATCTTCTTATAAAACTAAAAGTTGAGTACCGGCTTATTTGTTTTCTATAATTGGGGTGTGAACTATATTATTTTGAATCCATATATTTGGGTGGTGATTAATCAATTTCGTATCTACCCTATTATGTAACTTACCTCTTACCTTGCCTCATGAATTTCATATAATGGTGATGTAAAATATGTTATTTTGAATCCATATAAAAAGTTATATTGATTATTCAATTTCACATATCATAATTGAAATGCGAATTATTTAATTTTTAATCCATATAAAAAGTTATATTGATTATTCAATTTCACATATCATAATTGAAATGCGAATTATTCAATTTTGAATCCATATAATAATTAGTAATGATTTATTAATCATTCTTCTCATGTTATTTTGACCTTTCATGTAATCTGTTGATTATTTAATTTTGAATCCATATAATATTGGGTCGTGTATTGATTTTGAATCCATATATATCAGGGTGTGGAATGTTTCATTCACCTTCTGTAGAATTAAGGTAGGTAATTTAAGCTTATAATTTGAATCCATGTAATTCTTTTCTTCGATATTATAGATATAGATTTCGATTTAATAGATAGGTACATATATTCAATTTGACTATATCATTTTCATCAATATATTGTAGTATTTAATTTTTTTCTGTATTGTTCTTTCTTTTGCTTGATACTATGTCAAGATGGCGCCCATGAGTCTGATTTAGGTACATCCTTATCTCGAACCCCGACCCAAGGCTCTAAATAATTGATATGAAGGTACCGAGGCAAGTAACTCTTATGTGACTATCACAGTAGAGGTTACATTATATCTGTTCGTAGTCCATGCAACGATTCACACTGTGAATGCATTTACCAGGAAAGTAGTTGTTTTCTGCTCGTAGTCTACCAGACATTCATTTCAAACTATGTTTGATATTTTTAATTGGGTAGACTATTTTTCTCTTTCAAAAAATGTTTTTTGTCCAATTTATGGCTAATCCATTTTTTCATATTTCGATTCTTCAACACGATCAACAACCCGAATTCAACATATCATGAAGTATCGCACACGTATTCGAAGTTCAGCTCCCCATTCGCTAGGACTCGCTGAGTTGAGAGTTGGTAATCCTGCAATCATGTAGGTATTGATTGACCTTTCTAGAATACCGCAGAAAAGTAGGTCTATCTCTTCCATAGATATTATCAATGTTGATGCACATAGGAAATCATGTATGTTAATACATCACCAGCAATTTCAGACAGACTGGCCACCTCTCCATTGTTAGGATTGACACCTGACGAAATCCTCTTTCTATCAGAATTATTTTTTCTGTCGAATGGTAAATCTGTGAAACTCATTACATAAATCACGTTTATATAACAATGTGAACTAGAAAGTGTAATGAAATAATCGTTTAAAAACTAATTTTTATAGCAATGTGAATTTGAAATATTCTGTATGTAATATTCTCAATTATTGAAAATTATCATCAATTTATTCACTCAGTTGTTAGAAACGTGTAGATACGTGATTATAATTTGAGTTATTCAAACAGTCGAATTCAACACATTCCAAATCGTCCGATTGATCTGAAATTCGGCAGGTGAATTTAATTCCGAAGACAATTCATCAGGAAATTACTATTAAAAAAATAGACATGGCGGCTCCAATGAATATGTGATAATGGTTTGATTTCATTTGAAATTGGTGTGTGGGAGTTTTTGGGTTCGGAGAGAATGCAATTTAATCCAAAGTTCATGAATTTATGATGGTGGGTGCAAATTGACAAACGAAATATATAATTATGGTCTGATTGGGTATGTAGCGGTTTTCAAGGTCGTAGATTTATAATATTCAAGCGTAGGTTATATTCAAGAAATTGAAATGGCGGCTTCAAGATTGAGTTTTTTTTATTATTGACAGTCAATTCAAAATTGAAAGTTTCAATTTAACAAAGTATGATGCTAAAAAGAACAATATAAAATAAACGTAAAAAATAATTTTAAAACAATATTTTATGCAAATGTACTAGTAAGGAAAACATAGTTCAGTTCGATGAACTTGGTTATTCTGGGAATCAGATATGTCCGCAATGTTGGAGCCGCCGCCATCTTGAAGACGCCTATTCGATTTCATGAATTTTGACGAACAATTCTCGATCTCCGCACCTGAAAAGCCTCAGAAACCAATTTTGAATTGAATCGGACAGTAATTAGAAAACTCTTCCGCCATCTTGGATCCGCCATCTTGAAGCCACCATCTTGATTTTATCGATTTTCACATTGGATCAATCAAAGTCTCTGACCTAGAACACCCCTACATACCAGTTTTGAATCGAATCGGATAGAAATCACGAAACTCATTCGCCATCTTGGGGCCGCCATCATTGAGCCGCGATCTTGGTTTCATCAATTTTGATAAACGATTGGGTCGAATCCGCCATCTAGGTTTCATGATCTCCGCACACGAAAAATCCTACAAACCAGTTTTGAATGAAATCTGACAATAATCACCAAATTCATCCACCATCTTGAAGCCGCCATCTTTATTCCATGAATTTGGACAGAGGATATCAATCTTCCGCACCCTCAAACGTTTACAATCCAATTCTGAAACAAATCGGACAGTAAACACCAAACTCGCCTGCAATGTTGAAGCCGCCATTTTGAAACCGCCATCTTTATTACATGAATTTTGACAAACAACTCCCGATCTCTGCATCCGAAACCCCTCTTAATCCAATTTTGAATTGAATCGGACAGTGAATACATAACTCCACCATCTTGGATCCGCCATCTTGGAGCCACCATCTCGATTTTATTGATCTCAACATTGAATTATTCAAAGTCTCTGACTGCGAGAACCCCTACATACCAATTTTGAATCGAATCGGATAGTAATCACCAAACCCAATCGCCATCTTGGGGCCACCATCATGGAGACGCCATCTTGATTTCATTAATTTTGTTAAAAAAGTCTCGATCTTTGTACTCGAGAACCTTTACAGACCAATTTTGAATCGAATGGGACAGTAACTACAAAACTCTTCCGCCATCTTGGATCCGCCATCTAGGAGCCATCATCTCGATTTTTGAATTTCGACATGGTCCTTGACCGCGAAAACCCCTTCAAATCAATTTCGGTCAGTATAATTATGGATGGCAAGATTTAATATGTTTTGCAGTGTTGCCATTTTTCCAGTCCTCACTTCGTACTCAACATATAAATGCACAGGGACTGAAATATACACGTATAGATAATATACACGCGCAGCAGCGTTCCAAGTGTCAAATCATCGAACTAAAGTATATCATAATTATCATGCTCCTACCAAAGTGAGGTCCACCTATTTTCAGCCATAAATCGATCAACAGTGATTGAAATTTAAGGAGAAAAATAACCTGAACTCCATATACTTCCACGTTCCGAGGCAATGAAACTCCCATTGAAAAATAAGAAGGAAGTAAATTTTATGAAGGAAAACGTTGTGAGGTCCGTATACGGACCTCACTTTGACATGGTCCTCACAGCTTCCGTAGGTTTCTCATTGGAGTGTCTCACTTTGTACGCTGGAAGTAAATATATATATATATATATATATATATATATATATATATATATTTATTCATTCAAAATAAGATATAATATTATTCTTGAGATATATCATTCAAATCCTCGGATGATCATCAATTGAATAGTGTCCCCACGGTAAAGTTTCATCGGTTCCAGGGATGATATACCTTTTATCATCGTTTGGACTGAGAGCAATCTTCTCTTGCATGATTGAATAAACCTGATGTTTATCAGACCTTATCAAATTTTGTGTGATAGTTTTCTGCTTCCAATTATCCAAACACTCAACGTAATCAGCAAAGGTAATTCTCGTTTTTACTACAGATGACTTTACACCTTTTGCCTTCTTAGTTACACCGAGATTTTTCAGAATATTCTCGATTTCAAAATCATCATATCCCCTTTCCATTAGATCCTTTCGTTTCTCCATTATAGTATCTTCAGTAGTTAAAATTTTAGTTGAATACAGCTTAGATCTCAAACCGACGTAGCCAATCATCGGGACTCCGTTGTGTTCGTCCTTCATCATTCCTAGTACCTTCTTATTAACTTGTGGAATATCAAAGATGTTGGTTGGATGATAATCAGAAGTATCGAAACGTTGATGGCAATCTCTCCTCATTATTTTATATGGATCTTGACTTCTGATTTCATAAATTAGGCTGTCAGTATCAGTGTAGAGAACAGAGCAATCAGAAAATACGCTGGACATATAGTCGTAGTGAAAGTTGTATAAAGTAGTCTTTGCTAGATCTAAAATAGCTTGACCAACGTAAATAGGTTTGTTTAGATATATTTCCAGCTTCCTCAGCTCGACAGCAATCAAACTCTCATTGAAAACAGTACAATTCTTAAACTCCGGTTTCGAGATATATGCCTCTGCCCCATATCTTCCACCCCACTGTGTCAGAAGCCTAACATTCACCCTTTTCCTAATATTTTCCATCGTCTTTCCAAAGACAGCATTATTCATGAGCTTGAAAAGATTTTTTTCGAATTCATTTTTTGCTTGCTTACGGAGGTCTGTGTTCAGATCAATGTAGGATTTCAGCCATGGAGCTTGCCTGAATCGAAGAACCCGATGGATCTTCTTCAACACCAAACCATGTGCTAACGCTTGTTTCAGTGCTCGATAGTGGATAACATATTTCTCTTTAGAGCGAAGGGTTGCCATCAATTTGATGTTTCCTCGCACCGACTTCGAAGGCATTATCGTGGAAGGGTATATCTTTATGCATATCGTGGAGGTTTTGAGGATATTCTAAATCCACTTCAAACATATATCCCTCATGAGCATCGTCCGCAATTGACATCACATCGATGTTATCATCCACCCATTCAAACCGGCCATATGGTAAGTACTGGCTCATAGCCCAACCATACTGGTTGTTCACATCAAAATACATCAAGAATGTTTCAGGCTTCGAAGGGTCATAGCCGTCAATATACATATTATTAGCCTCGGCACGTCTTTTGGAACATACTTGACTGAGACCTCCTCGAATTCCTCGTTCAACAAAGAGAAACATGTCTGGATCCGTTATGAGCTCCAACTCCTGATTTGTATACTTCAACATGGCATCCCACGTAAATCCAGGTAAAGTGTAATAGTGGACGGGGTCAAGATCGTATGTCCTGATACAGCTAGAACGAAACTGTTCGAATACGTCTGCGAGGAGGAGAATATCAGTCATCATATATAGATCCACATATTGACCCAAGTCTTGACAGTTGAATTCACTCCATACAAGCTTGGCGCGAATGTAAAATCTACGAGGACATGGTTTATCATCCAGTTTGTTATAGAAAGCATTTATTGGTGGAAGACAGGTTTCGGTGAAACGTTCAAACGAGTCGATATAATCATACGGCATAACTCCTTTCTTGGTTAAAAGTTGGAATTGCTCTTCAGAGATGTCATGGAATTGAGACCTCAAATTCGGAAATTCTACTAAATACGATGCCAACTTGTCAAGGGAGGAACCCATAAATCGGAAACTGTCTATGAATCGGAACTGAATAGAAGTCCCATCAACGTGCTTAGTAAAGGAAATGTACTTTTCTTTGTTGATAGGTAGTAAATCAATACGACCAACCATTTTAGATGCAATATCTCCAATGATGAAATTGGCGTCATACCCACTCAAGTTGTGAAAAACAACAGGTACCACATGACTATTCTGGTATTTTATGTTACAGCCTTCATGTGCAGGACCTCTATAATTATTTTCAGGAATAAGGTGATTATGGTCTCTGACTTTCTTATCTGCAAGCCCAAAATGCTGTCCACAAATATGACAATGTGTTGCCTTTTTAAACTCCACTTCTTGTACTTCCGTCATATGGATATTGAATGGACACCAGAATACAGTTGTTATATCTTCAGCCAGTTGCTTGAGCTCATTGGCAAACCATTCCATGCAGTTTTCTCCACGATGAAAGCGATAAAATGATAGAGAATTATCGTAGGAGCACTTGAGATAGTATCCGACAGCAGCAGGAATGTGATGTTGGGGCTTCTTAGGATCCTCTGTTGGTTTCAAAACAGACTCCATATCAGCGTAAACAACAAATGGTACTTTCTCCTTGTTCCTATGATTTTTGAATTTCAAAATATTTCTTCCAACTGCGGGCATTTTGATTGCAGTCTCGTTCATCTTAACACAATCGATAGAATGCGCAGCAAGTTTCTTTTCTGAATAAAAGTAGTGAAGGCAGCGATCGCAGAAATATTTTTTATGACCCTCTTTGTTTAGTTGAGTAGAAAGAAGTCTAGAGAGATCCTTGATCCATACATAGTGGTACTTGATTGGGAAAGTATCACTTTCAGTATCGTCACCATCTTCATTGAAGTATTGATCTTGGATGAGAAGGAGATTGACGTGCTTATCTTTATAATTCTTGGTGAGATATGTAGGTAGCGTATTCATTCGTTTAGATTTCTTCTGAAGAATGTAAACGTTAATCGATACATCATTTTGCTTCTCGAATCGAGATATCTGATTGGTGGTTATCGGAAAGTGAATCCCCTTGAGGTTCAAAATTGAAGAAGGATGAGGGTATGATGAAGTTCTATCAGTATTCTCGTTTGTAGGATATAACGCTGATGTAACAGCCCAAGCAAAACAAGCTTGATCGTTATTCTTAACATTTATACAAGCTTGTCTGTTTTTTATTTCATGCGGCAACTCAATATATGAAGAGCCAAGCTGTGGAGTGAACTTATTGATATTGACACCCAAGTTTATGACTGCCTTCAACGCCCAACCACTGTCACGCTCCTGAAACTCCTCTAACTCCTTCATGATAGGATCGATTACTTTATTATTGAACCAATCATTGATGTCGGTATCCCTATAGATAGGATAGTTCGAGGTAGTGAAATATTTGTACTCAGTAAGTACACGGTCTCCCCTAGTAATCTCAAATTCTCCACAAAACGTAGTGTTAACTTTAACTGCCTCATCCTTTTTGAGTGCATTCTGAATTCGAATTTTGCAGAGAGCTCTACAGTCAATCAAAAATGCTGCAGGATCCTTGTGTTTCAAATTTGATATAACTCCAGTTCTGATGCGAGACTGAAATGC
Organism: Chrysomela aeneicollis; assembly: GCA_029955515.1. Classification (NCBI taxonomy): domain Eukaryota; kingdom Metazoa; phylum Arthropoda; class Insecta; order Coleoptera; family Chrysomelidae; genus Chrysomela; species Chrysomela aeneicollis. The sequence goes on along the minus strand of JARUHQ010000031.1, from coordinate 1,029,029 downwards.
TGATTCGGAATCATCCCAGCTAACTCTATCTCGTGCAGTTTCCTTCCTAGATTTGAGTCCACCCCCTTTTTTCTGAATCGTTTTGAACTGGTTCCGCATCAGAACTGGAGTTATATCAAATTTGAAACGATACTGAAAGTGATACTTTCCCAATCAAGTACCACTATGTATGGATCAAGGATCTCTCTAGACTTCTTTCTACTCAACTAAACAAAGAGGGTCATAAAAAATATTTCTGCGATCGCTGCCTTCACTACTTTTATTCAGAAAAGAAACTTGCTGCGCATTCTATCGATTGTGTTAAGATGAACGAGACTGCAATCAAAATGCCCGCAGTTGGAAGAAATATTTTGAAATTCAAAAATCATAGGAACAAGGAGAAAGTACCATTTGTTGTTTACGCTGATATGGAGTCTGTTTTGAAACCAACAGAGGATCCTAAGAAGCCCCAACATCACATTCCTGCTGCTGTCGGATACTATCTCAAGTGCTCCTACGATAATTCTCTATCATTTTATCGCTTTCATCGTGGAGAAAACTGCATGGAATGGTTTGCCAATGAGCTCAAGCAACTGGCTGAAGATATAACAACTGTATTCTGGTGTCCATTCAATATCCATATGACGGAAGTACAAGAAGTGGAGTTTAAAAAGGCAACACATTGTCATATTTGTGGACAGCATTTTGGGCTTGCAGATAAGAAAGTCAGAGACCATAATCACCTTATTCCTGAAAATAATTATAGAGGTCCTGCACATGAAGGCTGTAACATAAAATACCAGAATAGTCATGTGGTACCTGTTGTTTTTCACAACTTGAGTGGGTATGACGCCAATTTCATCATTGGAGATATTGCATCTAAAATGGTTGGTCGTATTGATTTACTACCTATCAACAAAGAAAAGTACATTTCCTTTACTAAGCACGTTGATGGGACTTCTATTCAGTTCCGATTCATAGACAGTTTCCGATTTATGGGTTCCTCCCTTGACAAGTTGGCATCGTATTTAGTAGAATTTCCGAATTTGAGGTCTCAATTCCATGACATCTCTGAAGAGCAATTCCAACTTTTAACCAAGAAAGGAGTTATGCCGTATGATTATATCGACTCGTTTGAACGTTTCACCGAAACCTGTCTTCCACCAATAAATGCTTTCTATAACAAACTGGATGATAAACCATGTCCTCGTAGATTTTACATTCGCGCCAAGCTTGTATGGAGTGAATTCAACTGTCAAGACTTGGGTCAATATGTGGATCTATATATGATGACTGATATTCTCCTCCTCGCAGACGTATTCGAACAGTTTCGTTCTAGCTGTATCAGGACATACGATCTTGACCCCGTCCACTATTACACTTTACCTGGATTTACGTGGGATGCCATGTTGAAGTATACAAATCAGGAGTTGGAGCTCATAACGGATCCAGACATGTTTCTCTTTGTTGAACGAGGAATTCGAGGAGGTCTCAGTCAAGTATGTTCCAAAAGACGTGCCGAGGCTAATAATATGTATATTGACGGCTATGACCCTTCGAAGCCTGAAACATTCTTGATGTATTTTGATGTGAACAACCAGTATGGTTGGGCTATGAGCCAGTACTTACCATATGGCCGGTTTGAATGGGTGGATGATAACATCGATGTGATGTCAATTGCGGACGATGCTCATGAGGGATATATGTTTGAAGTGGATTTAGAATATCCTCAAAACCTCCACGATATGCATAAAGATATACCCTTCTGCCCTCAACATATTGATCTTAGAACTGGAATGCCTTCGAAGTCGGTGCGAGGAAACATCAAATTGATGGCAACCCTTCGCTCTAAAGAGAAATATGTTATCCACTATCGAGCACTGAAACAAGCGTTAGCACATGGTTTGGTGTTGAAGAAGATCCATCGGGTTCTTCGATTCAGGCAAGCTCCATGGCTGAAATCCTACATTGATCTGAACACAGACCTCCGTAAGCAAGCAAAAAATGAATTCGAAAAAAATCTTTTCAAGCTCATGAATAATGCTGTCTTTGGAAAGACGATGGAAAATATTAGGAAAAGGGTGAATGTTAGGCTTCTGACACAGTGGGGTGGAAGATATGGGGCAGAGGCATATATCTCGAAACCGGAGTTTAAGAATTGTACTGTTTTCAATGAGAGTTTGATTGCTGTCGAGCTGAGGAAGCTGGAAATATATCTAAACAAACCTATTTACGTTGGTCAAGCTATTTTAGATCTAGCAAAGACTACTTTATACAACTTTCACTACGACTATATGTCCAGCGTATTTTCTGATTGCTCTGTTCTCTACACTGATACTGACAGCCTAATTTATGAAATCAGAAGTCAAGATCCATATAAAATAATGAGGAGAGATTGCCATCAACGTTTCGATACTTCTGATTATCATCCAACCAACATCTTTGATATTCCACAAGTTAATAAGAAGGTACTAGGAATGATGAAGGACGAACACAACGGAGTCCCGATGATTGGCTACGTCGGTTTGAGATCTAAGCTGTATTCAACTTAAATTTTAACTACTGAAGATACTATAATGGAGAAACGAAAGGATCTAATGGAAAGGGGATATGATGATTTTGAAATCGAGAATATTCTGAAAAATCTCGGTGTAACTAAGAAGGCAAAAGGTGTAAAGTCATCTGTAGTAAAAACGAGAATTACTTTTGCTGATTACGTTGAGTGTTTGGATAATTGGAAGCAGAAAACTATCACACAAAATTTGATAAGGTCTGATAAACATCAGGTTTATTCAATCATGCAAGAGAAGATTGCTCTCAGTCCAAACGATGATAAAAGGTATATCATCCCTGGAACCGATGAAACTTTACCGTGGGGACACTATTCAATTGATGATCATCCGAGGATTTGAATGATATATCTCAAGAATAATATTATATCTTATTTTGAATGAATAAATATATATATATATATATATAACATGTTTTTATATTCCTTTCCTCCCTCCTCCTCAGGATAATGATGAAGGTTAGTCACCCTTCCTATAATCCGTTACCCTCCTCATAACACACTTACAATACTCTGTCGACTGACAAATAAAAACGAGACAATTTTTGCTATTTTCGAGCTTAAATTTTCTTATGGGAAATAACATGGGAAAAGTGGTCAAAATGAGCCCGTATCGGTATAGCACATTTACTCCTATCTATTACAAAACCGAGATATTTAAGAGAATTTCTAAAAATCTCGCATTTCTTTAAATTTATGGTTGAATTAGCATCTTTCAAGATATCCTTTACTTCGTATAAAAGATTCACATGCTCCTCAAAAGTAAATGAAATAATGATTATATCATCCAAATATGTGAATAAATGAGGCTCAAATCGGGGGCCGAACAACGCATCACACAGTCTTTGTTGCGTCTGCGCGCTGTTACATAAGCAAAACGGCATAACATTAAAGTGAAGTAGTCCTCGTCCTGGAATACTAAACGCAGTTTTTTCTTTGGAGGATTCTGCAAGCGGAACTTGCCAAAAAGCTTTCCTTAAATCAATGCTTGATATATATTTAGCATTTCTTAACAAAGTTAAGATTCTGTTTATCCGTGGCAGTGGATAACTATCATGTTTAGTAAGTTCATTCAACTTACGTCCATCAAAACAAAATCTGTATTCACCAGATGATTTCTTAACTAACAGGACGGGACTGTTTCAAGGTCTGTATGATGGTTTAACAACACCCAATTTGAGCATGTCATCTAGTTCATCATTGAGCATGTTCAACATATATGGTGACATTAAATATTGTCTCTGTTTGAACGGTTTTGCATCACCGGTATCAATCTCTAAAGTTATCTTATTAGTTCGACCTAAACGAGAATCACTTCTAATTTCCTTAAGTGAGTTCACAAGATCTTTCATTTGCCTGATCTGTTCCTGTGTGAGCTCATCATCAATATTTGTCTCAAGACTTGTCTCAAAAAAACAACATTGTTGAGAAGTGGCAACAATGTCTACAGTTTCACCTAAAACTCGACACTTAATGTCCCAACTAAAATCTTGAAAATCGATGGACACACCAAATTTACTACAGAAATCACTGCCCAAAATAAGATTGTAATAGGGAAGGTACCACTAATGCAGGAATTATTTGTATATCTCCATTTATATTGATAGGCAAATCGACTATTCCATCAACTTTTTGCTGTGTACCAGCAGTAGTTAAATCAGGATCAAATGAGGACTTCTGATTAGTAAATCAAGATTTTTTATTGTCCTTAATCATCCTTGACCTATGACTGACATGTAGGCACCACTGTCTAAAAGTGCAATGACATTTGTGTCAAAAAGTTGGATTTTCACATAAGGCCTATTATCATTATTTTTCTTAAACAATGAAGGAGCTACAAAATTTGAAGGATCTTTCTTAATTTTAAAATTTAAACTATTGGCTCTTGGAATATTTTGAGAAAATTGAGAGCCTGTAACAACATTCTCCTTTATTCGTTTCCCTTACACCTATCACAGTCTTTGAAAACAACATTTGGTGTTCCACATTTAAAACAAAATTTTCCTTGATACCTGACTCGCAATCTTGAAAAGTATGATTTGCTAAATTGCATCTCCAGCAAATAACAGGATTTCTCACTTTAGAATTTCCCACTTTGCTAGTAGCTGTACCAACCAATGAGGAAGGGGCAGAAATGCTATTTAAAAAATTTGAAGGTGAAGAATTTGAAGTTGAAGTGGCATTTCTGAATTTAATTTTCCGGAATTCATTACCAGAATCTTTAATCTTAGGAGTATTCGAAATGAAAGCTTACTCCGGATCATCTAACATAGATATTGATCTACTCTGGGAACTAGAAATACTGGGGCATAATGCATCGGATTCCTCTAACTTCTTACATAAAGTTCCAAGATGTGAAACTGAATCGATATCACACAATGCCAACCTACTTCGATAATCGGATATTAGTCCCATTTTGATATACCTGATTTTAGTTACTTCCGCTGCTCCATGACTGAGCCTATTAAAAAGTGCTTCCATACAAGCAATATAGATAACTACAGGTTCCGAATTTCCCTGTTTTTGGTTCTTTATCTGTGATATCTTCAAAATCTGGCACTAGAAAATCTTTCCTCATCTTCAAAGTTAATTAGTCCCAATCAGTGACCTGATACTTAATGTATCTAAACCAAAAAGTGGCATTACCAGTAAAAAGATCACTAGCAGACTCAAACAATTCAAGTTTAGATATATGTCTTGCTTGTGCAAGTTCTTCAATACGCTCTATGAACGATAAGAGGTTTTTTGATTCTCCATCAAATTGTATTCCCAATTTATAAACAGGAGTTGATTTCGTGAAATTTGGAGAGAGGGAATTACTGGTATATTGTCTCATCAGTGGATTGACGGTAGAGTTCATTAATGGCACATTAACTGGTTCAGATTCCGGGTCTGACACCTTGTCATGTAATTCAGCATCTAATTGTAGAGATGTGGCATAAGGTTTATTTTTAAACAGTGACATCTCTTCAAAGTTTTCACATGTGTTATTTAATGAAATTCTCTGAATCCTCAAAGTCACATGACATAATCTAGATACGGCTCTTTTATAAGTGGAATCTCAAGAAGGACCATCAAAATCACTGATTAAAAATTTAATAGAAGTTACCGTATTCTCTATTTCTGTTTTCTCAATCTCAAAATTTAAGGATGGATCTACTAAAGCAAGAACATTATGTTCTTGTTGAATCTCTTCTGAAATCAAACGACCTAAAATTTTCCTCTTATCATCCATATTGCGATCAGAAATAACACATCTGATCCTCAACTCATAGTTGATCTCAGCTATCAGCAAATGTTTCACCTTAAGTGAATCAATAATGATGAATATATATGAGCAGAAACAAATAAAAGCAAATGAAATATCTAAGCAAATTCCTGAAGCAAGTAGTTGTCAGTCACAAAAATATCCGCGAAAATTCCTATGAAAAATTATCTTTCAAAATTGTTACCAGCAATTATTTTCAAAGAGAAAATTTTCAAAAAAATCCAATATTAGCTCCAAAACAAATAATTATTACACATAAACACACACACCCAAATGATCTCCAGTGTGATAAAATTTAAGATATCTATACTGTTTACCTGTTTGAAAACACCTAAAGCTGTTCCTGAAATGTCTGTCTTCGAATAAACAAGACTTGATGGACAGGCTGTTTATTCAACCAAATGTTCCAAACCAAACAATCTAAGAAAATCAAATTCAGGTTTTACAAAAATTTATTTAACATAAAATTTCGAGTTTTCGAGCCCCACACGTTGGACGCTATTTATGTGGTCTACTTTATCATATTCAAAGAAATTGAATTTGAAAAAATAGAACACATCTGCTGACGGCAGCTGTTCGCCGGAGAACAGATATAGTGAGTTCGGATTTTATTTGACTCGATGATTGAAAATTCAAATTATAGAGGGCGCCACTCAATTTGATAGTAGGATATAATATATTTGGAAAATTGAGAAACCAAATACCTACATTCAAACAAATACCTGAAATTATAGAATTAAATTTTCTTAGATATCTGGGTTGGACAAATAGAAGAATAAAACCATATCACATACAAGTACATATAATAAAACACCAAAATGGACAAGGCAAAAATGTGTTATGGACCAGAGTAATAGATCATATCAGTAATAGTTGAATCAATTGAATAATATATCATATCAAGTCACATACATTTATAAACCGGGTGTTATACTTCTCAAAATAACCAAAATGGGATATATTGGTAAGAAATAAACCTGTGACTGAATCCGCTGTCACATAATACTATGTGAGAGCTTCACAAGAGCTCTTTAGGTCATAGTTCATAAAATTATTATGGTGGTATGATATGTGATATAAATAATTAGTTATAAAAAAATCTCAAGAGATGAGAGAACACGCTCCTCAATCATCCATGTGGGTGTAGCCTCTATCCAAGGTCCACTTGGTGTAGTTGAAGAAAACGAAGACAGGAAGAAGACAGGAAGCAGCACAGGAGAACGAAGAGATGAACTAAAAGGCTCGACCTCCCCAGGTCAGCCAGGGGTCGATGGTGCAGCTCAGCTGGTCGCCAGCCTCTACCAGCCACTACTGGTGGTTCTCATCTGGTTGTCTGTCGACTCTGGCCAAGATTTAAAAGCGACTCGGTGTTGGCCCTCGTGGGAATCTTGACCAGAGTCAAGAGTTGCCACAAGAGTCGTCGGTCGAATGCCAGGAGTCTGATGAGGCTAAGCTGTACCCTAACACCCTAACAAAAATACCCTCATCAGAGGACATGTGCAAGAAAAGAACAAAAAAATGTAAGTAGGTATATTTTCAACCTGATCGATATCATTGCTGGCTCATAAGTCATAACTTACCTTCTGAGAAGGGAGGTAAAGGGCTAGAAGATGAACAGCAAACAGGACAGCAGGACAAAAATGGCGGTGTTTCTACCGCATGGCAGTCTCCCGGTGGTCGGCACAAATCCCCATAAAAAGGCTCAAAAAACAACAAATGATGGGTGCGACTTGAACTCGGCCCCAACGGCTCTTACGCAAATTCCCCAAAAGGGTTAATTCCCGGTTATACACACCGAAAAAAGAAACTCAAAACGAGTCAAGCGCACCTCATCATGGCCACACAGGAAAAAGCCTCGAGGTATCTGCTCGAGGATGGATACCATCTCCTAATTCCAAAATTTGACAAAACAACTGCACATCCTGTATGAAATCAGCGCCAGTTTTGAATTCCTAGCCTCCCATTGGTCAGAACCATGAATGTTATCCCGTTTGACAGAACGAAGTCCAACGAAGATAATCCGAGAAGACTATCATTCTTCTTCTTTCTTTTCTGCTACGGACACGAACATTTACGGCTAACCATCAACTTGAGACAAGAGGTCGATGGCAGAAGATCGATGACAGAAGATCAATGACAGACCAAGCAATGACATTGACGTCTAGAAAATAAATATAACCTATATGTATATTTCTGGAAAATAAAAGAAAAACCCAAGAAATCACTCCAGATCACATTCAGATTGAAGAGACGATCTTCACAAACCCTGAAATAATCAGTACCATAAAATTTATCACTCCAGAGAACACAATGGTAAGTCGCTCGTTTACTTTTGAATGGAGGTCTTTATTGACCTTTTGAATAACGGTCCTGATGGTGCGGGTGTTAATATCCAAAGTAGACATGAAAAAATATTTACATATACGCACTTTTTCCTGATCATTTACATATAAGTATAAAGCGTTGTTGAAATTTAAGTTTTTCTTGTCTGACTATACTCAACAACAACTGTTTTGCCTTGTTGCTTTTCCATTCCCCCATGTTTACTACTCGCTTTTTTCCCTTCTTTCTTATCTTTTCGATTTCTGGATCTTTGGATTGCTGCGGTATTGGAAATGCATGGCAACTTTCATTTTGCTCATCGTGTTCTCCATATGTTTGATCAGAACTAGAAGAATCACTCGAAGACATACTAGAATTCGAGCTGCTGGTATCATAAATCGGATCTTTCATAGAATCATCATCATCTTCTGAAAATGAACTATACTCAATGTTATATTCAGATGATCCAATGTGTGCATTTCTGCATGGTGGTGAAGCTGAAACTGCAGATTCATTCCATGTTCCACCCACAGGGACAATGTTATCCATTGATTCTTGTGGAAAATTTGTCTGAAGCTGAATGGTTGGAAATATTTACTCAGACAGATCATGTTTATTTCCTGAAATAAAATATAATCAGCGCACAAAGCAGGACTTTTCTCTATGAATTCATCTGTACTCATAGTCAAACTGCAACTCCCTGAATGAGATTGTTTATTGAATCTTCATCATCTCTGAATGAAGGTCCAGGTAAAATTGTGTTGAACTCACTTTTTGAGTCACTTTCAGAATTGATATTATACGTGGTTTCTTGTTATACGGTTTTCTGTGTTAAGTGAGGATTAGGAATCAGATCGAAAATTCTGGTTTCTGGAGAAAAGAGATGAAATAATAGGAACGAAAACATAATAAATCATTATGTTGATCATATCCCCAAACTATGAAACCATCCTGTATTGTATTTTTCGAATTTTGAGTGCCTAACACACTCTTGTCCTTCCTGATTTTATTTTCCTTATTCCCGTTTTCTTGTTTCGCCATATTGACTATCATAAGACCTTTGCGGTTCATTTCGATGATCACGCTTTGTGGTTGCGAAAAAATTGGTACCTGATTATAAAGAAGTAGAAGCATAATTATCAAAATAGTGTCAATCTGGAATGATTGTGAGTCTGGAAAAAACAGACACAATTTCGAAAGTATTGTGAGTTAAATCAAAAAAAGAGTCATATGATGTCACAATGCAAGTTGTGACGGTTTTTCACCCCACTGGCATTTTATTTCCTATCAGAAGTATATGAAAAACTGTCATATTCCGAATTGTGACACTAATCTTCACAAATCCAGAAGCAGTTCCGATTGAAGAACAACAAGAAAGCGTCATAATGCATAATATAACATTTTTTCACTTACGTTTAGTATAAATTTCTTCCACAGAAGTCCGTTAAAACAATCACAATGCAAAATGTGACTCTTTTCACAAGCGTCCTGATGCGTGCTTGTGGTATCAAAGCTAATATGACACTGTTCAAGATCACGAAGACACTCTCAAGCCATAGCACAAAAGTGTCACATCCGCCATCTAACGGTCAGTAGACGAAATAGAGAAATGACGAATTTTCGGAAGATGAAATGATGAATTTACAGCACAATTTCATATTTATCACCAAATTGTCAATTTTCGATTTGTGATACTTTTTTTTCGGCAGTGCGATATATGCTTGTTTGTTTGTTTTGTCACAAAGGCAACTCATGCAGGGTGCAACTGAAACCTAACTAATTAAATAGACACACCACCCCCCTTCAGGAGCTCATTTCAACGGTCGGAGCAGGAGTCGAATCAATGAAAACGCATCTATATCGAATAATCGGTGATTAGGTACTCACCTACGAGGAGCTATACCCTGTTTTGGTACAAATCGAACTCTTATTTCATTGTATTATCTCATTCCCTAAACACATACCTTGTTTCAATACTCTATGGTCCATTCAAATCAGTGATAAATAATTATTCAGGAGATTCAGACGTATTTAATTGAGTGTTTGCCTATAGATATTTACGTATCCATATTGACACTTGGTTCTTGAAGATGTTCACCAACAAAACTAGACCGCAGACCATTATTTATTCGATGGCAGAACAGAATATGCGTCGGTCGACTTATTAATCATTAAGACTGAAAGCATGTAGGAAATATGTAAATATTGAATCAAATTCTTGTTCATGTATTATGTCTACAACCATAGACATGGATTTTGTATCGGTACTGCGACTGTGACATGATTAATTGAGTCGAATTCTTCGTCATGTATGAGATATATTAAGTCTACAACCATAGACATGGATTTTGAATCTATACTGTGGCTGCGACATGATTGAATAACGTGCTTATTTTTCGAATACAATGTATGTCCTACCAATAACCTCAAAGCATGCGAGAGCGCTGGGGTAGTGGATAAGATGCGCGATTTACATAATGATTCAAAAACTGAACTCATCAATTTCTCAAAAAAGAAATTTCATAACAAATTATTTAGAACTCTCAAGATCAAAGAGGCAGAAGTGCAACCATTACCCACTGTGAAATATCTGGGGGTAAAACTGAACAGGCATCTTAATTTCAGGTCAAACATTGAATTCCTAATTCAAAAAACACAAATTGATATCTGTTCACGCCACGCGAAAAATATCTCTCTGTCCAGTAATTTTAATATACTTAATATTATATTTCTTTTGATTTAAATTAATTATAACTGAATACCCGTATTTCCCTGTTGGTTCAGGTTCATTGAGAATCCCTTTAGTTTTTTTTGTTTTGAATGAATAGATTTTGTTCATGCTCAACGGTTTTTTGTTGTGGAGTCAAGACGGCGAAACGACCGGGCTATCAAGAAGATTGGAACGATACCGAGGCAGTACGAGTTAAATCTCCGGTACGGTCGCGTTCGCTACGCAAATATTTTTAAAGTTACTCAATTGTCGATAATACTATTTCGACACATTATACCCTTAAGTGACCACGCTAACCACAAGATACCGTCCACTCTGCTCTCGGAAATTGATGGTTGCAACCCCGGGAAACAACAAGAAGTGGGAAGAAAAACGAAAAGCAAACAAGGTAGGTCCAGTTCCGTTGTTTTCTTGACTTCATCGCGCAATCATATCAAAGTTCCAATCAATAAGTCACATTTAATGGTCGGCTTCGAGCCGGATAACGTAATCTAAGGGTATTCTCAATGAAAATATCTCGATTTTCATATCATTAACTCTAAGAATCACCTAAGTATCGAATTTACAAGCAGTAATATAGCCAATATTCTAATCTCTACAGTTTTTTCGTATAGTCGCTGCAAAAATAGTGTTTCTCTGTCCGCTGCGGGAAATAGTTCTTTGGTACTATATTTACTCTTCTCTGAATTTAAAATTTGTTCGCACGAATAGAGACGAATTTGTCTATCGGGTCACTTTATTGGCACTTTGAAAATTGTTTCTTTCATCCGAAAGACCCCTGATACTCCTTCTTGAAAATACTCACCTTTTTGAAAATACTCACTCACTTTTTCATACACTGAAAAATATCTTCGTTTGTTTTCAAGATATTCACTTTCTTACTCGCTCGCGCAATCACAAATCTATATATTGTCGCTTTGTTTCCATAAGCTTACTCATTCGATTTGGCGCTCCCAGAAAATATCATAATCGCGATGGCCGCAAAACAACTCAAACAGTACCGCGATACTAGAGAAATTTATCGTAAAAGAATTGATGAAACATTTCAATTAGCTGTTTCTGCCTTGGATGATCAATCACGACACAGTTCTTTCAAATTTAGATTCTCCGATTTAGGAAACACTTACTCGGAATTCAACGCATCTCATAATTCAATTATTCAGTTATTGAGTATACAAGACGAACCTGAACTTGATGTTGAGAATGATTGTCGAAGGGAAACTGATGAGGAATACTTTCGTATCAAAACGATTCACTTTGATCTTTTCGAAGCAAATTCCCCTAACCCTCCCAAGGTCTCAAACGTCAGATTGCCAAAATTAAATGTTCCGAATTTTAATGGAAACTGGAAGGCGTGGCCGACCTTCAAAGATTTATTTGATTCATTGATTCACGAAAATGACTCATTATCTGAAATCGAAAAATTTCAATATCTGCTCTCCGTTGTGTCTGGAGAAGCTCTCACTTCACTGAAAAGTCTTCCTCTAACTAATGGCAATTATGCTATTGCCTATAAAACATTGACATCTCGATTCGAGAATAGAAGACTCTTGGCTAATTTGTATTGGGAAGAGATAAATAACTCTCAAAAGATCAACTCCGAGTCTGCACGTAATCTCAGACATTTACTTGACATTTTTTGTGATAATTTAAAAGCCCTAAAAATAATGAAATTTCCGGTAGATAGTTGGGTTTTCGTTTTATTTCATTTATTGAGTAAAAAGATTGATGCAGAAACTTTACGGCGTTTTGAACTCAATAATGCATCTTCAGAGGAACCTACATATAAAAGTCTTTAGGAATTTCTTGAAAAACAATGTATCGCTCTGGATTCAATGGAAGTGACAAAAGGGAATCTCAAATTCAGCTCAACCCCTCAAAATAAAAAATCTGGAAATTTCAATAAATTCTCTCCTGGTAGATACTAAATCAAATAGCAATAAATGTGTTTTATGTAAATCTCAACATACTATTTATAAGTGCCCTTCTTTCGTAGCTAAATCTCCAAAAGAAAGGTACGCTTTGGTGAAAGAAAATAATTGGTGCACCCAATGTCTTGGATTTAAACATACCGCAAGAAATTGTAATTCCTTTTCCAACTGTAGGATATGTAATAGTTCATATCACCATACTCTACTACATTTCACTCACAATTCCTCTAACGTTTCTGCTCCTCCCGTTGCTAACTCCGCCCACTCTGATCAGGTCGAAAGCTCTCTGGACACTGCTCCAATGGGGCCTAGTTCATCTTCAGTTACTTCCCTGACTAATTTACTCTCGAACTTCCCTATGGTACTCCTCTCGGATTCAGCAAGCCAAGCTAGTTTTATGACTGAAAAATGCTGTCAAAGGTTAGGTTTGCATAAGTCTAAAATTTCACTTTCTATCAATGGTTCAGGTTTAATGAATTCTATAGCTTCAAGTGGCATAAAATGTCATATTTCTCCTCTACATTCCGGTTTTAACAGTGGAAGCAGCAATCCTTTCAAGTATATGTGCTGCTATGCCGGAATTTTCCTTCTCCATTCAAGAGTGGTCTCACGTTAGAAACCTCCAACTCGCTAATTCAAGTTTCAATATTTCCGGACCCATGGACATTTTCTCAACGATTCTGAAGGATGGTAAAGTTGTTGGATCTGATTCAACACCGATTGCTTTGAACACTGTCTTGGGCTGGATTCTCATGGGAAAAATGTCGGTAACCCAAAGTCCTTTCCCCATCACATCACTTGTTAGCTTATGTGATTTGAATACTTCTCTGAAACTCTTTTGGCAAGTGGAAGAAAGTCCACACGTCAACATTTCCTCACCCGAGGAAACGCAGTGTGAAGACATCTTTAGAAAAACACATTTTCGTACCCCCACTGGAAGATATGTTGTTTCACTCCCATTTAGAGATGACAATGAACCTCACTTTGGTTATACTCGAACTTCAGCACTTCGCTTGTTCTATTCATTAGAAAGTCGTTCAAAAAAGAATCCTTCTCTATACTATGATTATTGTCAATTTTTGAAAGATTATTTGGATGATAATCACATGGAAGTTGTGCCCCCGAGTACCTCTTCCCATAAGATGTGCTACCCCACCATGGTGTTATTAACAAAAATAGCCCTACAACAAAATTGAGGGTTGTTTTTAATGCTAGTTATCGCTCTAACTCTAGTCCCTCACTGAATGACCATTTGTAAGTCGAAAAAAAGCTTCAACAAGACATTGTCGCCCTTCGTTTTTACGGCAGACATCCGGCAATGTACCGCCAAATACTCGTTAAAGAATGTCATAGGGATTATCAACGTATTTTGTGGCAATTTGCACCTTCCGAGGAAGTGCAAGATTATCGTCTAAACACCGTCACGTTTGGTGTGATTTCAGCACCTTTTCTTGCTATCAGAACCCTCTATCAGCTCGCCCACGACGAAAAAGGAAATTTTCCGTTAGCCGCCTCTGCATTGACATCTGATATATACGTTGATGATCTGATCACCGGAGCTGACACTGTTGAGGATGCAAGTGAATTGCAATCTCAATTGATTGGTTTGCTGAAAAGAGGTGGTTTAAAACTCTGTAAGTGGGCGAGTAATCACCCTCACCTCTTGCAAGATTTTCCTCGTGATGAGTGTCAACAAGACCATTTTTTTGATTATCAAGATTGTGTTGTAAAAATTCTCGGATTGAAATGGCATCCGTCTTCAGATTATTTTTCATACAACGTAATACCTTTGGACGAAACTTGTACTAAACGCAGCATTTTATCACAAATTGCTCGAATTTCTGATCCCTTAGGGTTTCTTGCTCCAGTGGTATTTGCCGCAAAACATTCGATGCAATATCTCTGGAGTTTAGGCCTAAAATGGGACGAAACTCCCCCATCTAATGTCGTCGACAGATGGACTCAATATAAGGCAGAATTACCTCTTCTTTCGAAGTTGAAGATCACCCGATATTTTCCATCAGCTTCTTCGCAAAAGTGTGAACTACATGGTTTCGCCCGAACGCGGCTACGCTGCCGTCGTGTACATACGTATTCTAAAATCCGACGGTAAATATAAAACCTTTATTATTTCTAGTAAGTCAAAAGTTGCCCCTCTCAAAACCTTGTCGATTCCTCGTCTTGAGCTTTGTGCGGCTGCGCTACTGGCCAAGCTTATGGGATTTATTCTAGACACTTACTCCAACAAAATCAAATTTCATCGCATTTGTGCATGGTCTGATTCGATGACTGCGCTTTATTGGATAAAATCCCCAGTTCACCAGTTACAGACGTTTGCCAGTAACAGAGTGAGCCAAATTCAAGAGAAGATATCTCCTGATCTTTGGCATCATATTCGTAGTTCGGATAACCCCGCCGATTGCGCTTCACGAGGATTGCTTCCCTCCGCTTAACAATGGTTCACTGGTCCTAGTTTCTTCGAGCTCCCTTATGAGAGGTGGCCGGTTCCACTTGACATTGTTCGTTTCCCCGAAGTCGCGCACGTGGAAAAGGTTATTTTTCTCCGTTCATTTGTTTCTTTAGATACAATAGACGCCCTTCTGGTTAACTTTTCCTCTCTCAATGAAAACAAACGCATCATAGCGTACTGTTTACGGTTTTTGAGGAATCTTAAAAATCCTCGTGATAAAAATCTAGATACCTTTTCTCAACAAGAATTACATTCGGCTTAATTAGTCTTGGTGAAAAGAACTCAACTTATTGAATTTCACCAAGAAATATCTCAGTTGGAAAATAATACCCCTTTATCTAAAACATTTCGCAAATTAAACCCCTTTATTGGAGATGATGGCCTACTGAGAGTAGGTGGTCGTCTGGCCCATTCTGGGCTATCATATGATCGTAAGCATCCCGCTCTTTTACCGAGAAATAATCGTTTAACCCATCTCATTATACAACAATTTCATTCGGAAAATTTGCACCCTGGACTCCACACTCTGCATTTCTTGCTTGTCCAGCATTTTTGGATTCTTTCCTCAAAAAGAGCAATACGTCATGTACTGTCCCAATGTTTAAAGTGTTTTAAAGCTCTCCCTGTTTCCTTTATGAGTGATTTACCCACTCTAAGGGTTAATCATTCCTTCCAATGCGTTGGAGTGGATTATGGAGGCCCTTTCAATATTACCCTAGGTAAGAGTCGTGGCATGAAATCACAAAAGGCATATATCTGCTTATTTATCTGTTTTGCGACCAAAGCCATCCATTTAGAGTTGGCTTCGGAGCTATCAACGGAAGCATTTCTTGCAGCGCTGCGTCGTTTCATTAGTCGTCGTGGTCGCTGCAACCGTATCACCTCCGATTGCGGCACGAATTTTGTCGGCGCAAAAGGAGTTCTTTCTCAGCACATGAAAGCGGCTTCCGAACGAGAAAAAAATATTTTTTTCTTTTCATGCCTTGGCAAGCCCCCATTTTAATGGATGAGTGAGGCTGGCATAAAATCGGTGTAAACTCATTTATATCGTGTGGTAGGCAACCAGGTTTTAACCTATGAAGAGTTCTATACTCTCCTGGTTCAGATAGAGTCCATTCTCAACTCTCGACCTCTTTGCACTCAGAGCTCTGATCCCTCCGATTTGTCTGTTTTGACTCCTGGTCATTTCCTAACCCTGGAACCCCTCACTGCCCTACCTGACCCCGATTTAACTCATCTGAAAATGAACCACTTAACTCGATGGCAACTACTACAGCGCCTACACCAAGATATTTGGAGGCGTTGGCATGACGAGTATTTACATGCCCTGCAAGAACTAACCAAATGGCTCGAAAACGAAAAAATATTAGAAATAGGTCAGCTAGTATTAATAAAAAATGAATTAAACTCCCCGCTCCATTGGCGTTTGGGTCGGATAGCTCAACTTCATCCCGGAGCGGACGGGATAATTCGAGTAGCAACTGTGCGCACAACTCAGGGAGAATTTAAACGGCCTCTGGTGAAACTCTGCGTTTTACCCTCTCCGCCACTGGCCTAAAGTACTATGTATTTTGGGGTGGGTTATGTTCACGCCACGCGAAAAATATCTCCCTGTCCAGTAATTTTAATATACTTAATATTATATTTCTTTTGATTCAAATTAATTATAACTAAATACCCGTATTTCCCTGTTGGTTCAGGTTCATTGAGAATCCCTTTTATTTTTTTTGTTTTGAATGAATAGATTTTGTTTATGCTCAATGGTTTTTTGTTGTGAAGTCAAGACGGCGAAACGACCGGGCTATCGAGAAGATTGGAACGATACCGAGGCAGTACAAATTATATCTCCGGTACGGTCGCGTTCGCTACGCAAATATTTTTAAAGTTACTCAATTGTCGATAATACGATTTCGACACATTATACCCTTGAGTGTCCACGCTAACCACAAGATACAGTCCACTCTGCTCTCGGAAATTGATGGTTGCAACCCCGGGAAACAACAAGAAGTGGGAAGAACCACGAAAAGCAAACAAGGTAGGCCCAGTTCCGTTGTTTTCTTGACTTCATCGCGCAATCATATCAAAGTTCCAATCAATAAGTCACAATATCAAATAAGTGTATTATCTAATATGCCGCAACTCCGTATTATCAACAGATAACAAATTATTAATTTATTAAGCCATACTACGTCCAATACTTACCTACGCCTGTCCAGTGTTCTGCAGTGCCTCTCCTTACTTATAGATGAAGTTGCAGGTACTGCAGAATGAAATACTCCTTATCATTACTAATAGTAATCGATACACCCAGGTGGAAGAACTGCATAATAGGTGTTACAATATTCCAACGATTAAATATTATATTCGCAAACTAGCCAATAAATTCTATTCTTCGGTTCATATACGAAATAACACACACGAAATATGGCCTCGATCATAGAAGCCAATGAAATCCGAAGAAAGCACAGACTGATATATGGGTCAACAGATATCTTTAGGGCGCCTCCTGAATAATTCTTTCCCCCTCCCCCTTCCATCCCGTCTACACACACAGCAGCAACATTATAAATATTGCCGCTGACACGGAGTTGACCCAAGGGTTCTGTTGGAACAATTACACCCGTAATAATAGATATAGATAATAGAAGATATTGGGGAATTGCAGCAAAGTAAAAGTGGTACTCTTCAAAGTATATCCAACCTTTCGGAAATTTTTATTTTTCCATTTTCAGGAAACTACAAAAAATTGTATCAAAAGATTACAAAGTAGATGAATAAGTACTCACATCTTTGTTGAGGATGTTTACAATGATGTTAGTGATACAATGTGTATGGATATTTCAACATATCAGCTCATAAGAAGACACGAAAAATTGGTCAATCGCATAAAAAAACGAGAAAATTTTTGTATAAAATATGATCACATAGTTTTTGTGTAAAAGGCGGGAGAACTAGGCGTCATTTGGACAATGAGGTTAGAGTCATTATCAATTCTTCCTTCTCTGTCCGTGTGAAGGCTAGCGTGCTATAATTAGGCCTAACCTATAAGGTCTGTGTTCTATGTAGGCAAAGTATCATGTGAAATCATAACATGTCAGCCAACACGAAAACAGCAGAAAGGGAAAAGAGATGTTTGTGATTGAAATACTTTCAAATTTGAAAATTACAAGTAGGTTTCTTATTAGCAATCAAAATGTGAAGTGGTTGAGACATTGACAACGAAAATTTACGTTTTTTTTATTTTAAAAATATTTTATTATTCATTATTTATTATTAAACGATTAAAGGATTTCAGAAACATCATTATGGTTATGGAAAGGCTGGTTATCAAGAGATAATAGATGTGAATAAATTTCACTCAAGTGATCCATGTTAGTTCTTTTATTGATAAAGTTTGGTTCTTGTGCAATGAAGGCCATTTCTATAAAGGTTCTTCTTTTATATTTAGGTTGTATTGCTAATATTTTGGCTGATTGATAATTCATGGTATGGTCAATTCTGTTGACATGATCTGCCAAGGCGCAGCGTTCAGGATGTAGTCTATTGTCACTCTTGTGTACTGTTATTCTGTTGGAAAGGGATCTCTTGGATTGTCCGATGTATTCTTTATTACAATCATGGCAAGGGATGCAGTATACCACATTTGACTGAGCTGTTGGAGGGTCACTGTCTTTAATCTTTGTGAAAATGGATCTGACAAGATAAGACTGATTTATTTGCAATTTTATTATTGAAAAGAGATGAAAAAATCCTTGTGAGTTTAGGTATAAGTTCTTTGAAGTATGGCAAAGAGGTATAAAAGAATTACGTTGGAACTACATCAGAGACTGTTGCTCCATTTAAACACAGTGATTCCAGTTCTTTCATTCAACCCATTTTTCATAAAAAATACGTTGATGATATCATATTAGCATTACCAGAAGATGGAATTGACGAGATCCTCGACACCTTTAATAGCTACGATCCTTATATCAAATTCAAATTGGAAAAAAAAGATTGTGAACGGAGTGTGCCTTTCCTTGACACCAGACTAATAAGAACTATGGATAACAAAGTCCTAGTAGACTGGTATAGAAAACCCTGCAGTTCTGGCAGATACATCAATTATCACTCATACCATAAGTTTTTCATGAAGGTGAATTTGATCCTTCAAATGAAAAATAGAGTGCTTCAGATCTCTGATAATTCATTCCATAAAAAAAATTTAAATATTCTTCTCAATCTTTTCATTGAAAATTAATATCCCCCTCAATTAGTTAAATCAATTCTTTACAAAACCACCAATTTCAATACAACTTCCCATGAACCTTTTGAAAATGGGGCAACAGTCTCTGATGTAGTTCCAACGCAATTCTTTTATGCCACTTTGCCATACTTTAAAGAACTTACACCTAAACTCACAAGGATTTTCTCATCTCTTTCCAATATTAATATTGCAAATAAATCAGTCTCATCTGTCAGATCCATTTTCACAAAGATTAAAGACAGTAACCCTTAAACAGCTCAGTCAAATGTGGTATACTGCATCTCTTGCCATGATTGTAATGAAAAATACATCGGACAATCCAAGAGATCCCTTTACAACAGAATAACGGCACACAAGAGTGACAGTAGACTACATCCTGAACACTGCGCCTTGGCAGATCATGTCAACAGATTTGACCATACCATGAATTATCAATCAGCCAAAATATTAGCAATACGACCTAATTATAAAAGAAGAACCTTTCTAGAAATGGCCCTTATTGCACAAGAACCAAACTGTATCAATAAAAGAACTGACATAGATCACTTGAGTGAAATTTATTCATATCTATTATTTCTTGATAACCACCCTCTCCATAACCATAATAATGTTTCTGAAATCCTTCAATCGTTCAATAATAAATAATAAATTATATAATATAAAAATATTTCAATTTTCGTTGTCAATGTCTCAACCACTTCACATTTTGATTGCTAATGAGAAACCTACTTGTAATTTTCAAATTTGAAAGTATTTTAAACACAAACATCTCTTCTTTCTTTCTGCTGTTTTCGTGTTGGCTGACATGTTATAATTTCACATGATAATTCGCCTACATAGAACACAAACCTTATAGGTTAGGCCTAATTATAGCATCATATTTTATACAAAAATTTTATCGTTTTTTTATGTTGTAAGGCTCTTTTCTCGGTAAAGAGCCCTACAAAGGGCCTCAGGGCTTAGTTCTCTATTTAAGTTAGAGCGGTTGCCTCGAGCGCCAGTTTTTTTTTTGAAGTGGTATGCTCCACTTTCTTCCAGAACTAGGAGTTCTTTGGAAGGCCCTAGGGTAGCTACAGTGAAGAAGGGACGCAGAGTAAATCCATACAATGCACCCCCTTGTGTAAACCAGAGGTCAGCTAGTTAGACCAGGATAACAATAAACTTCTAAGAAAATGTAGTCTTTAGTTACACCTCCTTAGACTAGACTGGAATACAAGCTACGTTAAACAGAATTGATGTTATTTTATTTTTATTTCCACAGGTTTTATTCAAAATAACTAGATAAAAGATCTAAGTACAGGCAAAATCAAATCATACAATCAGGCACAAAATACACAATGAAAATCGGAACCGGTTTCAGACTATTTATTTCATGAAAAACACTTTCCACACATCGTCAAATCAGGTACAGGTACGATTTTCCGGAAATTAAACAAACATCAGTCTCAAACAAAGCAACAAAGAAAATCACAATTTACAACAGCTGATTAAAATACAACAGGAAGTTTACGTCCAATTGTCGCAGAATCGGATACGATCACAAAGTTTCTATTTTCGCGGAACTACCCGAACTCTCAATGACAGGCTGGTTCAGGTCGTTGGTTCAAGTTGAAATAATCAGGTTTACAGGTTATATTATTACAACAATAAACACCGGACTAAAATGAATCTGAACATAGAAAATCCAACACTAACAGTGAATGCAAGGAAAATGTGACCGTGTTACTTCGATTTTATTATACAGGGCGGTTTGTTAGCTCTGAGTTGTGACAAATCAGCAAATGCAATTCAAAAATTTCAGGGAGAGTGTAATTCAATACAGGTGTCAGGTAAAGTGCAATTCAGAGTATCTTCTGGTATGGGGCGTTACATTGATTCTCAGGCAGGGTTTTCTGGTC
Source organism: Chrysomela aeneicollis (assembly GCA_029955515.1). NCBI lineage: Eukaryota > Metazoa > Arthropoda > Insecta > Coleoptera > Chrysomelidae > Chrysomela > Chrysomela aeneicollis. Next base: position 1,007,615 of record JARUHQ010000031.1, on the reverse strand, counting down.
TAGATTTTACGGGTGAAAAGTGAAAACTTCAAATCAACTACTAACGTAAATACTGTCGTCTACAATATTACTTTCCTATACTGTTTAGACGGTTTCCTTTCTTACTGACATAAAACCGTAGATGTGAATAGGGCATCCAGTATAAACAACAAAATAATATGGTGTAACTGGCTTGCGAGTTGATCGTAGTCAGGTACACGTCCAATGTTCGACAATCAATTCACAAGTTCCGGAATGGAAGCCACAGGAAATGAAGGAAAAGAAATATACCGAGTGTACTGGATGTTGTTGGATTTTTACTATAACTGGCTTGCGAGTTGATCGTAGTCAGGGACAGGTCCAATATTCTATGATCAATTCGTAAGTTCAAAATTTAAAAGAAAGGCAAGTGAAAAGACAGGAAAATGCGGAACCACACTACGAGATAAAGAGAAAGTACTAGCTATTACTGATTTTTACGGTAACGGCTTGCGAGTTGATCGTAGTCAGGTACAGGTCCAATATTCGACGATCAATTCGTAAGTTTGAAATTGAAAAGACAGGGAAATGCAAAACCAAACTATGAGATATAGAGCAAGTACTAGCTATTACTGATCTTTACGGTAACAGGCTTGTGAGTTGATCGTAGTCAGGTACAGGTCCAATATTCGACGATCAAATCGCAAGTTATGAATCCGGAAACTGGCACTTTCCTTTCACTTATGAAAATGCAAGTGTCGTACTACACGAGTAAACGGAAATGTAAGTGACAACTAGCCCAACGAAACAGTAATCTTAGTTAAATTTGAGTTTCCACGTTTCTCTAGGTTCAACAAAATTTTAACAGGAATATAGAATCAATATAACTCCGAAATATCGCTTACAGTTGTACTGGGGGTGAGCTGGACAAAACACCACGGCACGGCTAATCCAGGGCAGAAGCACTCGCACTGTACAGGGTGTCTGGTTCACTAGGGTTCACAGGTTCACAAGTTCAAAACGGGGCACTCTCGAAAATCGGCAATTTACACTCTCACGGCTGAACGTTATTCGCGAAGATCTCCAACTAACTCCCCGAATCCTTCTGTCTGGGGGTATTTATATGAAATCTGAATTTTCGAAAAAATCAGAGTAAAAACGAAGCATTTTGTCATTGCTTGACCTCTAAAAATGAGCAAGAAAGTAAGCAAAACACTCTCAATAAAAAAGACTTTGCAGAGTGTTAGAAATAATATATGAAAAAGACTCGGAATAACATTTCTTTTGACTAGGATACTTAGGAACATTTCCAAAAAGAAAATGCCCAAAATCCATGATTTTCCGGAAAATATTATTTCGGTTCATTGCCAATACTGTTAGTTTAACAAACTTATTGTATAACAGGAATAATAGGTTCTTCTTAACATTATAAATATCCGCCTAAGACTTATGGAAAGTAACGTGATATAACTGAAAATCAACTTTTCCGCAGTCAGGAATTATACAGGGTGTTACTAGACTGGTTGTTACATATTGAACAGGGTTTCTGGTTGTAACGAATACAGGAGTGACAGGGATACGTAATACTTGAATTAATATTATCTGGACTATCCGGAACCTGTAGTAATGAAGTTACTGGCAAAAAAACTTCATTACACACCCCCCCTACTTGCAAAAAAAATTATTGCTTCAGCTGTAATTTTTGAAACTTAAAAAAAATCCTTTATTTTACCAAAAATGAAAAATATACTAGGTGATAAAAATAACAAAAGAGAAAAATAAACTATCGTTGACCACCCTGGTCTTCTGGTGTCAACGGCGAAAGCCGATTCCGGGCTTCCGGCAGGGACACAGGTCGCACTGAGTGGCTCTGTCGGCCACGATGACGGTACTGGTCTGGACCCTCTGGTTAATTTGATTGACCCGCAATCCCGGTGGCAGGGTTCGTCGCTGGGCAGGCTGGCGTTCGGGAGTCAGCCTGGGTAAATGTGCCGGGAACTGGGGCCGCCTAGGTGGGCAGAGGCATTCGCAGGACCGCACTCCTACGAGGCCGCATCGGGAGCAGAATAGCCGACTAGGGGCTTGGCAATCCGGTCGTGTATGGCCGGGATATCCACATCGCCAGCATAGCTGCCGCTCTACCGGCAGGTAGATGTCGGTAGTCAGGCTTCGGTGGACGACGGTGTCCAGGGACAGCGGCGGTAGAGTTGCCGTGGTAGCAGCGTCTTGCCTGCGCTGACTAGTGGTTGCAGAGCACGGCCTATTCGCCGGCTGGTTTAGCAGGGCACTACTTGGGGTGATGTCCGTCGGGGTCGACGAGGTGTCTACGGCGGGGTCTGGCAGTTCCTCGGGGTCCTGATGTGTATGCAGAGTCTCGGTGTCTGGCTGCAAGGTCCCGGTGTCCGGGGGCAGGGTCTCGGTGACTAGCGGCAGGTTCTTGATGTCCGGGGGCAGGGTCTTGGTATCCGGGAGCAGGGTCTCGGTGTCTGGAGAACTCGTGAGTTCCCATCCATCCAGAGAGTTGCCTTCTAGATCTAGGATGTCCTCCATCTAAAACGTAGAACTGCAATGAAATCCTGGTAAACCTCACCTTGGTCTCTCGTGCCTCTTCGATCAGTGCCGGCCTACTCCGGCCGGTATTCGAATCCAGGTATATTTGCCCTCGGGAGTTCTCAGACGTCGGCGATACGGGACGTTGAGGGGGATGTGGACCGGCCTGAGTTGTCCTACCATATATCGCATCAACGTCGTCCACTCATTGCAGTTCTTATACAGTGGGTATTCGGCCACCACCCACTGTGCAATTCCATCCTCCAGCATTGAGTTGCTCGTCAGAGGACTACGAGGAGCAGGGAGAAGCGGCATTACCCCGCCTAGGTTATCCGTTTCAGGGTGGGCAACAGGTTCGGCATCAGGTTCGGCAACAGGTTCGGCAACAGGTTCGGCAACAGGTGTGGTATCAGGTTCGGCGACTCTCATCTGCCGGTATAGTTCCGGGAACCTAGTGGATGGACTGGGGCTCCGGATTGGTATACCGAGAGACGTCTCTGTCGCGGGAGAGATGGGCGAGTACGGGGGTGCCTGAGGGACGAAATACAGAGACTGCTCGTATTCATCCATCAGCTCGTCCAGAGTCGGGGTGGCCAGGCCCGGGTTGCTGGCGGACGAAGACAGGTCCAGAGCGTTCATCGCTGACGTCTCTTCGGGGAGGTGCAGGACGGGGTCTTCTCGGGCTGGCTGTATCATCACATCTTGAAGTATTACAATTTTCCGAGCGGGACTGGCGGGGCTATGGGTCGTGGATCGTTTGGACATCTATCGGAATTTATTTCACAGGTTACTGGGGTGAAATGGTTTCAGGTCCTTTATATGAATCCTGCTATAACGTTTTCCTGTGCTACCCTTTAGGTCGTAAACTACTGGGGAAATGACTCGAGTGACAATGAAAGGACCGGAATATTTTGGGGCCAATTTTGCTGCATAGCCACGGATTCCAGAAGAGAGATTATGTTCTCTCTTCATTACCTGGTCACCCAGGTGACATCTCCAGTCTCGTCGCCGCAGGTTATAGTAGTGACTCTGGGAGTTGAAAGCACGGGCCAAGTTCATCCTGACTAATTCATGTACTTCCTGGAGTTTCTCCAAATGCTTGATCCAGGTTGATGAAGCGGTGTTTTCGGTCTCGTCTGGTGTCTCTGTCGACTCTGTTCGGGTGATTCGGTGTAGAGCCTTCGGTGGTTCCGGTTCTCGTCCGAAAACGAGGAAAGAGGGACTAAACCCAGTTGAGTCATGACGGGCGGTATTCAGGGCGAACTGGAGTTCTGGAAGGTACTGGTCCCATTTACGGTGATCATTATCGCAGTACTGGGCGATCATAGTTTTTACCGTTTTATTGGTTCTCTCGACAGGATTGGCTTGCGGAGTATAGGGAGGCGTTAGGCGGTGTTTTATTCCCAGGTCCCTCAACAGTTCTTCGAACACTTTTCCGGTATACTGGGTGCCATTGTCACTGATGACGGTTTCCGGGCGTCCAAATCTCAAGACGATATCCTCATAAAAAGCTTGGGAAACGGCTCTGGACGTAGCTTTGCGAAGGGCTTTCAATTGTACCCACTTCGTGAAACGGTCCTGGTATACGGCTAGGTAACAGTTTCCCTTACTGGAACGGGGTAACGGGCCGACCAAGTCGGTGGAGACAGTATCCCACGGTTTGGTATTCCGGGACGAATGCATTTTTCCAGGAGGTTGTTGTTGAGAACTCTTATATTCCTGGCAGGTTTTACAACTCCGTACATATCGGGCAATTTCTCGAAACATTCCAGGCCAATAGTATTTCTGTGTGATACGGGCGGTGGTCTTTGCAATCCCCATGTGTCCAGCCGTGACGTCATCATGGTTTTCCTGGAGTACTCGTGCACGCAGTGATTTTGGGACACATAGCTTCCAGGGATCGCCCATTTCCAGTTCACACAGATTATTGGCATCCCAGAAATGGCGGAATAACCGGCCGTCCTTGAGGCAGTAATCGGGATGCGTCTCAGGATTTTTCTCGATTTCGGCCTTTCTTCCTTGATACCAGGAACATTTCTGTCCCGCCTCTATTTCGGCGTCGGTAGCACACAGGAGGACATTTAAGTCGGATTCTTCGGTACTGGTATCCGGTAACGGTTGACGGGACAAGGCATCGGCAACTTTGTTCAGAACTCCACGACGGTATTTGACTTCGAAGTCAAACTGTTGCAAGAACATAGCCCAACGGGCTATACGGCCGGCAGGACTCTTTATGGACTGTAACCATTTCAGAGACAAATGATCGGTGAGGACGGTGAAGTGATAGCCTTCCAGGTAGGGTCTGAGCTTTTCTATGCTCCAGACTATCGCCAAGCATTCCTTCTCGGTCACGGAGTAGTTACGTTCTGGTCCGGTTAACATCCTACTCGCGTACGCCACTACCTTTTCCTGACCCTCTATGTCCTGTGTGAGCGCAGCTCCCAGTCCACAATCGGAGGCATCAGTTTGTAGTAAGAACGGCTTGGTGAAATCTGGACAGGTCAAAGCAGGAGCTTCGGTAAGCCGAGTTTTCAGAAACTCGAAGGCGGTATCTTCAGTCTCTGTCCACTTCCAACGGTTACCTTTTTTCAGAAGCTTCGTCAGTGGTGCCACTATCCCGGAGAAATTCGGTATAAATCTCCTATACCAGGATGCCATTCCCAAGAATTGGCGAAGTTTCTTCAGGGTGTTTGGGGCAGGCCACTGTACTATAGACTCTATTTTGTCTGGATCGGTTTTTATTCCGTCGGCGGTCACTACATGTCCCAGGTATTTCAGCGAGCTCAAGCAAAACTTGCATTTCTCCGGGTTGAGTTGCAGGTTAGCCTGACGTAGTTGGTCAAAAACTCGCTGCAGGTTGATCAAATGCTCGTCGAAGGTTTTGCTTAGCACAATTATGTCATCTAAGTATGCAAAGGCAAACGGTTCCATTTCGGGTCCTATCAGGGTGTCCATCAATCTCTGGAACGTGGCAGGTGCGGAGTGAAGCCCAAACGGCATTACCTTAAACTGGAATAACCCCCTTCCAGGTACGGTGAAGGCGGTTATCGGTTTGCTATCGGCTGATAGCGGTATTTGCCAATATCCCTGCCTCAGGTCTAGGCTAGAGATGAATTTTGCTTCTCTCAACTTGTCCAGGATAGCATTGATGAACGGCAGCGGATATGCATCTTTTTCGGCTACGTCGTTGACTTTCTGGAAATCGATGCAAAATCGGTGCTTTCCATCTTTCTTTTTCACAATTACAACAGGGGAACTCCATGGACTACTGGAAGGTTCGATGATGCCATCTGTCAACATCTTATCGACTTCTTCATTGATTACCTCTTGCATTTTCGGATTTTGCGGGCGGTACCTTTGTTTGATCGGTTCTGTCGTCTTCAAACGAATGCGATGTTCCACTAAAGGTGTAGGTCCTCTAATCCTCTCAAATGCCGGTAATTCATGGTCCAGGAATCGTTGCAATCTACTGTGTTGTTCCGGTGAAAGATTTCGGCACGGTGGATCCTCAACTACTATCGGGCTGCAGGTAGTTTCTGGTTCCAGTTGATTTTCCGCTGCTCTGGTTCCGGATGTTCTGCAGTTTTTATGTTTTCTGGCTCTATTTCGTTTTCGAGTTTTTCTTCGGTTTTCGGACTTCCTGTCTGGAAATTGTCTGGTTCCGGGAAGCCCCGGAATGTTTTCCTTTTCGGTTTTCCTATTCTCCGGAACAGGTCGGTTTCCGGGAAGACCCGGATTCTCAGTTTCTGGCTGTAGGTTATGTGTCGGATCCGGAACTAGTTCTGTCTTTCTCTGGGAACCAAGAACTGACACGTTCTTCTGATTCCAATACACAGTGGCGGTTTGTAGATCAATCCCAAAGCCTTGTGTGCGAAGTACATCCATTCCTATCACGATATCTGCGGCCAGGCTGGGAATTATAAGTAACTCACAGGGGATTTCCTCGGTGCCGATCGTCATCACAGGTTTGAAAACTCCGGCTACCTGGATGAGCGAACCATCAGCTTGTCGGGACTGGACTACTGTGTTCGGGTATTCTTTATACCTATGTCGTTTGCAACAGTTAGCTACTCTGATATTCGCAAACGACCTAGTAGCTCCGGTATCCACTAAAGCGGAGAAGATCGTATCCCCAATAGCTACTGGAATAAACGGCCGGTTATCATCGGGTCGGGATTTCGGTAGATTTTCCGGGATAGTTAACTGCTGGAGCCGGCCTGTCCTCGGTTCGGGCGGGCTCCGGTGGAGTTTTCCGGCTGGGCACAGGTACAATCCTTCGAAAGGATTCCATCACGGCCACACCTTGAGCAAAATAACCTAAAGGCATTACGACAATCTGCTCGTTGATGCCCAGACTGTCCACATCTCCAGCAGGTATTTCCTCGGTTGTATACGGGTTCTCCGGATGCTGGTGGTATCGCCGGAGTATTTGAGTTCGGGGGCAGGATAGCCCTCGGCGGCGGTCTACTGGTCATGGGTTGGCTAGCTGGTAGCGGTCGAGCGATTGGTGGCGGTTCGGGGTAAGACATTCGAACCGGGGGAGCAGAAGGCGGGTTCCGGTAGTACATTCGGCGGATCTCGCCACGTAACTGCTGGAATTCCAAGATTAAGGAAATCAAGGAAGGGACATCGAAGAAATCATTCTTTTTGATGTATTGGCGGTAGTCCGGAAGAAGGTTCCGATATAACCAGGCTAGTTCTTGGGCCGGATCAAGGTTTCCATGACGTCGGATGAGAGTTTGTAAATCTACCACATAATCCATGGCAGGCTCGTTATCTCTTTGAAGTCTTCGACTTATGGCCATTTCCAAGTCATCCTGGTATCCGATGGGAAAATATGATTTTTGGAAAACTCTTTTGAAGGACGACCACGAATTCCAAAATCTTTTATTGCAACGGTACCATAACAGTACTCGTCCTTGCAATAATCCCGGCAATACATCGAGTAGTTGTTCTGGTCGGGCTTTTTCAGCTTGCCCTATTTCTTCGAGTCTTTCCAGGAACGCCACTGGATCTCTGGTTCCATCAAAGTGAAGATTCCAGTGATGCGTTTTCAGTTTTGTGGGTATAGGGACTGGCAACGGCGGTCGGTATTGTAGCCACTGTGGTGGTGACGTCTGATGATTGTCAGATGTGTTGACAGTTGGAATATTATTTTGCGGGGGGACTGGGGGGTTTGTCTGGTTTGTCGGGTTATTCACTCCGGGTTGTGTTCCAAAACATCCAGGGGGTACGTTGGGGTTAGTGGTGGCTGTGGATCCCGCCTGCTGATATTTGTATCCAATCAGTTTGGGAAGTTCTTCCCTCAGGAACCACACCAAACGTTTCCGGAGTTCACTCACTGTTCCCTCAGATGACAGGCCATATCTGTTAAGTTCTTCTTCTAAATCAGGTTTCTTCAGGCGATAAACCCACCCTACTCTAGGTTCTAGAGTTGTACCGAAATCTTCGCTATATTCCCGGTCTGGATCAGGAGAAGATGCTCTGCTACTCTGTTTAGAGTGTTCCGGGGGAACGAATAGCTGGTCGGGGTTGTCACAGGGTAGTTTATCTTGAGACATGGCTATCCAATCGGGTATATTCAGGGCAAATTCAGGAAAATCAACAACAGGTTTTCTGGGTGTCTGGTAATTTGATTCAGGTCAGGATATCAGAAAAATTACCACCCAGAGTAGCACTCAGAGAGCAATCCACAAGTTATTATAGAAAGTTTATTATCTGAATTCACTTTCAAGACCACAGTATTGTTTAAGATTTTGAGAAACAGAGTCCAACTGGTATTTCAGAGTTGTAAGTTGTACTGGGATTGAATATCCCTCAGGTTTTAGTAATAGCAGTCAGGTATTCTCAAACAAAGAGAGAAAATTCCAGGATTCAAACTTAGTGGTGGAAATTATCAAAATCAATTTTTACTAAGTTAATAATCAGGTTATGGCACTCTGTCAAATCAAAGTTCGGATACCTTCTCTATCAGGTTTTCTAATTATATCCAGGTATGAAAAAAAAAATCCGAAAAATGAATTATTTTGGAAAATCAGGAAAATTTATCTCAATCAGTGTTTTTAAGCCCAGGATTTAACTTAAATTTCCTAACTCCGGATTCCTATCAGGGTTTGTAATTTAGGTTTTCCAGGAAAGGAAAATTCCTGGAAAATGAGACTGCAACAGCTGACAATGTTTAAATTAGATAGTGAAATAATAAAAATTGTATTCAGGTTAGAGCTTTCCTTTTTTACTTTGCTTGACTGAAGATTGGTGACTGTGAAAAGCTCGGTGGAAAGTTCAGTGAAAATCAAGAGTGGAATATATTTTCGAAGTGATTTGATTTTACCTAGTAGTGAAAAGAATATTATTGATCGTGTTTTCAAGCAGCAACTACAGAATTATCAGGAATTTTTTTGAAACAGGTCTGGTTACAAAATTTCAAATTCGATTTTTCACAGGTTTTCCTCGGATTTTCTTTCAGGTTTCCCTAACTCAGGTCCCTGCTCGGGCGCCAATTTGTAAGGCTCTTTTCTCGGTAAAGAGCCCTACAAAGGGCCTCAGGGCTTAGTTCTCTATTTAAGTTAGAGCGGTTGCCTCGAGCGCCAGTTTTTTTTTTGAAGTGGTATGCTCCACTTTCTTCCAGAACTAGGAGTTCTTTGGAAGGCCCTAGGGTAGCTACAGTGAAGAAGGGACGCAGAGTAAATCCATACAATGCACCCCCTTGTGTAAACCAGAGGTCAGCTAGTTAGACCAGGATAACAATAAACTTCTAAGAAAATGTAGTCTTTAGTTACACCTCCTTAGACTAGACTGGAATACAAGCTACGTTAAACAGAATTGATGTTATTTTATTTTTATTTCCACAGGTTTTATTCAAAATAACTAGATAAAAGATCTAAGTACAGGCAAAATCAAATCATACAATCAGGCACAAAATACACAATGAAAATCGGAACCGGTTTCAGACTATTTATTTCATGAAAAACACTTTCCACACATCGTCAAATCAGGTACAGGTACGATTTTCCGGAAATTAAACAAACATCAGTCTCAAACAAAGCAACAAAGAAAATCACAATTTACAACAGCTGATTAAAATACAACAGGAAGTTTACGTCCAATTGTCGCAGAATCGGATACGATCACAAAGTTTCTATTTTCGCGGAACTACCCGAACTCTCAATGACAGGCTGGTTCAGGTCGTTGGTTCAAGTTGAAATAATCAGGTTTACAGGTTATATTATTACAACAATAAACACCGGACTAAAATGAATCTGAACATAGAAAATCCAACACTAACAGTGAATGCAAGGAAAATGTGACCGTGTTACTTCGATTTTATTATACAGGGCGGTTTGTTAGCTCTGAGTTGTGACAAATCAGCAAATGCAATTCAAAAATTTCAGGGAGAGTGTAATTCAATACAGGTGTCAGGTAAAGTGCAATTCAGAGTATCTTCTGGTATGGGGCGTTACATTGATTCTCAGGCAGGGTTTTCTGGTCTAGATTTTACGGGTGAAAAGTGAAAACTTCAAATCAACTACTAACGTAAATACTGTCGTCTACAATATTACTTTCCTATACTGTTTAGACGGTTTCCTTTCTTACTGACATAAAACCGTAGATGTGAATAGGGCATCCAGTATAAACAACAAAATAATATGGTGTAACTGGCTTGCGAGTTGATCGTAGTCAGGTACACGTCCAATGTTCGACAATCAATTCACAAGTTCCGGAATGGAAGCCACAGGAAATGAAGGAAAAGAAATATACCGAGTGTACTGGATGTTGTTGGATTTTTACTATAACTGGCTTGCGAGTTGATCGTAGTCAGGGACAGGTCCAATATTCTATGATCAATTCGTAAGTTCAAAATTTAAAAGAAAGGCAAGTGAAAAGACAGGAAAATGCGGAACCACACTACGAGATAAAGAGAAAGTACTAGCTATTACTGATTTTTACGGTAACGGCTTGCGAGTTGATCGTAGTCAGGTACAGGTCCAATATTCGACGATCAATTCGTAAGTTTGAAATTGAAAAGACAGGGAAATGCAAAACCAAACTATGAGATATAGAGCAAGTACTAGCTATTACTGATCTTTACGGTAACAGGCTTGTGAGTTGATCGTAGTCAGGTACAGGTCCAATATTCGACGATCAAATCGCAAGTTATGAATCCGGAAACTGGCACTTTCCTTTCACTTATGAAAATGCAAGTGTCGTACTACACGAGTAAACGGAAATGTAAGTGACAACTAGCCCAACGAAACAGTAATCTTAGTTAAATTTGAGTTTCCACGTTTCTCTAGGTTCAACAAAATTTTAACAGGAATATAGAATCAATATAACTCCGAAATATCGCTTACAGTTGTACTGGGGGTGAGCTGGACAAAACACCACGGCACGGCTAATCCAGGGCAGAAGCACTCGCACTGTACAGGGTGTCTGGTTCACTAGGGTTCACAGGTTCACAAGTTCAAAACGGGGCACTCTCGAAAATCGGCAATTTACACTCTCACGGCTGAACGTTATTCGCGAAGATCTCCAACTAACTCCCCGAATCCTTCTGTCTGGGGGTATTTATATGAAATCTGAATTTTCGAAAAAATCAGAGTAAAAACGAAGCATTTTGTCATTGCTTGACCTCTAAAAATGAGCAAGAAAGTAAGCAAAACACTCTCAATAAAAAAGACTTTGCAGAGTGTTAGAAATAATATATGAAAAAGACTCGGAATAACATTTCTTTTGACTAGGATACTTAGGAACATTTCCAAAAAGAAAATGCCCAAAATCCATGATTTTCCGGAAAATATTATTTCGGTTCATTGCCAATACTGTTAGTTTAACAAACTTATTGTATAACAGGAATAATAGGTTCTTCTTAACATTATAAATATCCGCCTAAGACTTATGGAAAGTAACGTGATATAACTGAAAATCAACTTTTCCGCAGTCAGGAATTATACAGGGTGTTACTAGACTGGTTGTTACATATTGAACAGGGTTTCTGGTTGTAACGAATACAGGAGTGACAGGGATACGTAATACTTGAATTAATATTATCTGGACTATCCGGAACCTGTAGTAATGAAGTTACTGGCAAAAAAACTTCATTACAATGTGATTGACCAATTTTTCGTGTCTTCTTATAAGCTGATATGTTGAAATATCCATACACATTGATCACTAACATCCTTGTAAACATCCTCAACAAAGATGTAAGTACTTATTCACCCATCTACTTCGTAATCTCTTGATACAATTTTTTGTATAATGATAAAGATAATGACGACATAAGGATATAACATTAATAAATATTGATACTAAAACATACAATTAAGGAAGGCGACATCACTTATAAAGAATTTACATGTTACATGATTAAAATCATTTAAAAAAGGTTTCGTTTTTTTTCTATAACGGCGTTACATTTGAAAAAGCGGGAAAACCAAGTTTAGGTTAGGTTTGTTACATCTTCCCCCTCATCTGAAAACATCGTAGGTTAGGTTGTTGTGATATCATGACAACATGGGCCTTTGCCCCAAAAGATGCTAGCAATACTCTTCAGATGGAAGGCGAATTTGTTTCAACCTCACCTTGATAGGAGTTAGTACTAGGTAAAATTCTGGAATAAAACTTTAAAATGAGTTGGAGAGATGGAGATATCAAAATTTTTTTTTTCAATTTCACTGATCATTGAACTCTGTATTGTCGTTTGGTTTTATGTCTAGAAGAAGTAAATATGAATAGATTTCACTTAAGTGTTTAATATCTGTTTTTTTGTTCATGCAGTTATTGTGCTGAGATATGTATGACATTTCCAGGAAGGTTCGTTTGGTCAAGTTAGATTCTACTGATAATATTTTTGTTTGTTGAAAATTAATTTTATGATCCAGATTATGCACGTGTTCCGCCAAAGCACATCTGTCTGGATGTAACCTACAGTCACTTTTATGTGCAGTGATTCTATCTGCTAAGGGTCTCTTTGATTGTCCTATATATTGTTTGTCGCAATCTTGGCAAGGGATACTGTAAATTACATTAGACTTGGACATTAATGGAACTGTATCTTTTACTTTGGAATAATTTTTTTTCATTGATAAAATGGTTTTATTAGCTATTTTTATATTTGCAATAGAGTTAAATATTCTGGTGAGTTTGGGAGTTATCTCTCTAATATATGGTAAGGAGATATATTTGATTGGAGATGGAGGGTCATTATTAGTGATGTGGTTTGTGTTATTTATTGGGTTATCATTAATTTCAGGATCAATGGCAGTCGATGTGCTGAATAATATTTTTTGTATTAATTTTTTTGGATATGAATTTTCTACGAAAAGGTTGAGGAGAATGTCGAGATTTTTTTTGTGAAAAGAAATATCAGAGATTTTTAGAACTCGATTTTTCATTTGTTTGACCAGATCAATTTTCATTGACTGTGTGTGGTATGAGAGATAGTTTAGGTATCGTCCTGAACTGCACGGTTTTCTGTACCAGTCTATTAATACAGTATTGTTGTGAGTTCTTATCAATCTAGTGTCCAAGAAAGGTACTGATTTTTGATCATCTTCTATCTCTATCGTAAACTGAATGAAGGGGTCATAACTATTACAAGTTTCTAAAATCTCCTTGATACCGTTAGCAGGAATCGAAATTATTATGTCATCAACAAATTTCTTTAAAAAGAAAGGTTGGAAGGATAAAACTGGAATGACTGTATCAAAAAGATCATCCATCACATAGGCTGCCAATATTGGAGAAATTGTAGCACCCATTGGGGTTCCAAATGTCTGTTTGTAATATTTTTTATTGAAGGAGAAATAAGTATTGTCATACAAAAAGGTTATAAGGTTCATGAAAGATTCTTTATTAATAGTGCAAAAGGAACTTATGCGTGGCCAATTTTTATCAATAGCTCTGAGACTGGCATCTAGGTAAACGTTGCTAAAAAGAGAGACAACATCCAAACTAGCCAAAACGTAACCAGTGGGGAGTTGAATTTTATTAAATTTCTTCGAAAATTCAAATGAATCTTTAATAAAATAGGAATTATCTGGATCATAAGCTTTCGTTAAAATCTCTGTCAGAGAAATGGAAATATTTTCAGTAGGAGTACCAATGGAAGCAACTATTGGTCTTACTGAAAGGTTTGGTTTATGAATTTTGGGTAATGAATAGAATTTTGGAGAGATAGCACTGTAGTTAGTCAACTTTTTTTTTTGTTGGTTCATTTATTTGATTAGTGTCAAATAGTGATTTCACTAATGAATTGCTCTTTCTTTGGATGGTTGAAGTGGGATCTTTGGAAAGTTCAATATATGAGGAGCTGTTGGAGATTAAGTCTGAGTAGTGTTCTTTTTCCATGATAACTGTCACATTCCCTTTGTCGGATTGAGTAAGAATCAAATTTGGGTTATTTTTGAGAAATTTTTTGGATTGACTGAATAAGTGTCTGTAGATTGAGAAATTCATTGAGTTTTGAACATGATTAGTAATAATGTTGGTTGCTCTAGCTACAGTGATATTCCTCACATTTATATTTGTTATGGAAGAAGTAGTATAATCTATTTCGGCCCGAAGAGTCTTAATGGAAATGTCTTTTGTAATGATTGGTTCAATACCAAACTTGGGACCCAATGCTAAGAATTTTTTGATGTCCTCTGGAATGATTGTATTTGAGATATTTTTTATCCATTTAGCCCTGGAATTCAATTTGGTATTGAGTTCATCATTTTTTGATTTCTTTATTTTATTTATATTATTGCATTTGACATTATGGAACAATCTATTATATTTGGGAAGGATACTGCTATAGAAATTTTGGAAAATGAGTTCACTGGTCAGTGAGATAATTTCTTTTAAGCGTTTTAAGGAATTTTCTAATTTGTTAATCAGTTTGTGATTAGCAGAAATTTCAAGATTAATAAGCTTTGACCCTAACCTGTGGTTGTGCTCGTTAATGTTAGTATGTGACTCTTGTAACATTAATAATTTTCCTATTGGTTTTGTAGCATCTGTTATGTGCGATGGAAGAATGCCTGCGGTCTTGCATTGTAGTAAGAAACATCTTCTGTAATATTGTTTTTGCTATTTTTATTTTGGATTTGGACCATAGTTTAAGTTTCCTTACTGCTATGGTGCCATATGTAGTACGGATGTTGGTGAAGAACCCCATATCTGTGAAGAGAGGAGAGGGTAGTCGTTGCTGACTAGTTAGAGTTTGCCTGTAAATCTTGGGGAATGCAGCAATAGTATTAATAAAAAAAAAAAGTTTTGCAAAGACTTAGAGAAGTAAATCTCAAATTGAATCCGAGTAAATGCGAATTCCTTAGGAAGGAGATATTATACCTGGGTCACGTGATTTCACCGGCCGGAATATCACCCGATCCAGAAAAAATCCGAGTAATCAAGCAATATCCAGTTCCAAAAAATTCAAACGAGACAAAAAGATTCGTCGCATTCGCTAATTATTACAGAAAGTTCGTAAGAAACTTCGCTACCATCGTAGATCCTCTAAATAAAATGACCAGGAAAAATGTCATATTTCAATGGGATGAAACTTGTCAAAGCTCTTTCGAAAAATTGAAGCAAGCACTTATGACCCCCTCCATTTTACAATATCCCGATTTTTCAGAAGATAATCACTTTATTCTTAGAACAGATGCCTCAGGACACGCTATAGGTGCAGTCCTTTCTAATTCTGATGACAGACCAGTAGCTTACGCGAGTCGCGCATTAAACAAGGCGGAATCGAATTATTGTGTTATTGAAAAGGAGCTGCTAGCAATCGTTTTCGGAGTCAAGCACTACAGACCATATCTATTCGGTCGAAAATTTCATATTTTAATAGACCATAGACCATTGATTTATTTTTTTGGCATGGCAAACCCGTCTAGTAGACTAACAAAATTCAGACTAGCATTAGAAGAATACGATTTCACGATGGAATACGTCAGAGGTCAAGATAACGTGACAGCCGATGCTTTATCTCGTATTATTATAGACTCGAACGAACTGAAGCTCATGAACAATAATCCAGAAACGGCCAATATATATGTGACGACAAGAGCACAAACTAAAACCAACATGAAATCAGCAAAAATTAAAATGAGTAATGACTCAACTAATTCCATCGAAAGTAGGACTGATCACCCTGGATTCGTGGAATTATTGAAACGGCCTCAAGAGTCCGTAGAACTAGTGTCAATTTCAGATACTGACTTCGCGAGTCTTATTAAAAATAGAAATATATATTCGTACGAAACAAAATATAATATATACGATAGGGGTAATCGAAAAATATATTTGAAATATCATGAATCTCGACCGGCGTCAGCACTCGATGCGTCGTTGGGAGATCTGATAGAAATGTGCACAAAAAATAAAATTACAGAACTATGCATAGAGAAAAATAATTATTGCGCAGAATTATTAGGAAAACTGTTACGAATGAAAAGTAAATTTACGAATGCAGGCATAAATATCTGTGTCGTTAAAAGTTCACAAAATATCGAAGACAATGAAACTAGACAATTGATTTTAAATGACTATCACATGTTGCCAACAAGTGGACATGCTGGAGTTAATCGCATGTTCAACAACATAAAGAAACATTATTTTTGGGCAGGTCTAAAGCAAGATGTCGAAAAATTCGTCAAGAGATGTGATGACTGTCAACGATTTAAACATTAAAGGCCTAATAAAGAACCGTTATCGATAACAACCACAGCTACTACAGCTTTCCAAAAAATATTCTTAGATCTAGTCGGACCTCTGAACCGAACAGAGGATAGCAATCAATATATTTTGACGATACAATGCGAGTTGACTAAGTTTGTCGAAGGGTATCCATTACCGAATAAAGAAACCGCTACGGTAGCGAAATCATTCGTAGAAAACTTCATTCTGCGTTTTGGAACCCCAAAACAGGTTGTGACTGACAAAGGAACAGAATTTTTATCAGCTGTCTTCCGAGAATGTTAAAAACTTTTATCAGTTAATCAACTCAATTCTAGCGCATACCATCATGAAACGTTAGGCACGCTTGAAAATTCGCACAAACATTTAGGTGCTTATCTGAGAATACAACTGTCAAAATATCCAGACTCGTGGAGCCAATTTGTCCCTTACTGGTGCTTCGCATTCAATAATACAGTACACTCAGAAACGAAGTACACACCGTACGAACTAGTTTTCGGAAAGCATAGCCAATTACTGTCCAATATTTCAGATCAAATCGATCCTTTGTATAATTTCGAAGATTATCCAAAATAACTGAAGTATAGATTACAGGTAGCTTGTAAAGATGTGAGAGATAACTTGTTACTGTCGAAATGTAAAAGAAAAGAATTATTTGATAAAAGATGTACAAAATCTCAATCTTATAAGAAAGGTGACAAAGTCCTTATGAAAAATAACGTAGGTAATAAATTGGAGACAATTTATAAAGGTCCTTATAAAGTAGCAGAAGAAAAAGGTTTGAATGTAGCTGTAGATATAGGTAATAAAATTGTAGAAGTCCATAAAAATAGAATTAAGCATTACTATGAATAAGAAATATTGTATAGAGAAAAAAAAATTCGTCAGGAAATTGTTTTCTTTTTTTTTCCCAGGGGAGGTGTACTGGATGATGAAATATTATACATACTTGAAATCATGAATCAAAGCAAAACATCAGTAAGTAGAACACCGAAAATATCGAGTACACCTTCCAAGGTGATTATTGTTATAGAAACTTTTGATTATTATGAAAGTAAGCATTTTTATCATTTTTGGGATATCATGATGTACTAATTTTAAAATGTAGATGGGATTAGAAATTTGACTCTCTTCGGAGTAAGTTGTATTGATCTGTTTCTCCGTAACTCTTTTTGAGAATAAACGTACCCAAGTTTTACTTCGTATGGTTTTATTCAAACGATAACTTGAGTGAAGTGATCAAGTTATCACATGCTGCATTCCCCAAGATTTACAGGCAAACTCTAACTAGTCAGCAACGACTACCCTCTCCTCTCTTCACAGATATGGGGTTCTTCACCAACATCCGTACTACATATGGCACCATAGCAGTAAGGAAACTTAAACTATGGTCCTAATCCAAAATGAAAATAGCAAAAGAATATAACAGAAGATGTTTCTTACTACAATGCAAGACCGCAGGCATTCTTCCATCGCACATAACAGATGCTACAAAACCAATAGGAAAATTATTAATGTTACAAGAGGCACATACTAACATTAACGAGCACAACCACAGGTTAGGGTTAAAGCTTATTAATCTTGAAATTTCTGCTAATCACAAACTGATTAACAAATTAGAAAATTCCTTAAAACGCTTAAAATCAGAAATTATCACACTGACCAGTGAACTCATTTTCCAAAATTTCTATAGCAGTATCCTTCCCAAATACAATAGATTGTTCCATTATGTCAAATGCAATAATATAAATAAAATAAAGAAATTAAAAAATGATGAACTCAATACCAAATTGAATTCCAGGGCTAAATGGATAACAAATATCTCAAATACAATCGTTCCAGAGGACATCAAAAACTTCTTAGCATTGGGTCCCAAGTTTGGTATTGAATCAATCATTACAAAATACATTTCCATTAAGACTCTTCTGGCCGAAATAGATTATACTACTTCTTCCATAACAGATATAAATGTGAGAAATATCACTGTAGCTAGAGCAACCAACATTATTACTAATCATGTTCAAAACTCAATGAATTTCTCAATCTACAGACACTTATTCAGTCAATCCAAAAAATTTCTCAAAAATAACCCAAATTTGATTCTTACTCAATCCGACAAAGGGAATGTGACAGTTATCATGGAAAAAGAACACTACTCAGATTTATCTCAAGACTTAATCTCCAACAGCTCCTCATATATTGAACTTTCCAAAGATCCCACTTCTACCATCCAAAGAAAGAGCAATTCATTAGTGGAATCACTATTTGACACTAATCAAATAAATAAACCAACAAAAAAAAGTTGACTAACTACAGTGCTATCTCTCCAAAATTCTATTCATTACCCAAAATTCATAAACCAAACCTTTCAGTTAGACCAATAGTTGCTTCCATTGGTGCTCCTACTGAAAATATTTCCATTTTTCTGACAGAGATTTTAACGAAAGCTTATGATCCAGATAATTCCTATTTTATTGAAGATTCATTTGAATTTTCGGAAAAATTTAATAAAATTCAACTCCCCACTGGTTACGTTTTGGCTAGTTTGGATGTTGTCTCTCTTTTTAGCAACGTTTACCTAGATGCCAGTCTCAGAGCTATTGATAAAAATTGGCCACGCATAAGTTCCTTTTGCACTATTAATAAAGAATCTTTCATGAACCTTATAACCTTTTTGTATGACAATACTTATTTCTCCTTCAATAAAAAATATTACAAACAGACATTTGGAACCCCAATGGGTGCTACAATTTCTCCAATATTGGCAGCCTATGTGATGGATGATCTTTTAGATACAGTCATTCAAGTTTTATCCTTCCAACCTTTCTTTTTAAAAAAATTTGTTGATGACATAATAATTTCGATTCCTGCTAACGGTATCAAGGAGATTTTAGAAACTTGTAATAGTTATGACCCCTTCATTCAGTTTACGATAGAGATAGAAGATGATCAAAAATCAGTACCTTTCTTGGACACTAGATTGATAAGAACTCACAACAATACTGTATTGATAGACTGGTACATAAAACCGTGCAGTTCAGGACGATACCTAAACTATCTCTCATACCACACACAGTCAATGAAAATTAATCTGGTCAAACAAATGAAAAATCGAGTTCTAAAAATCTCTGATATTTCTTTTCACAAAAAAAAATCTCGACATTCTCCTCAACCTTTTCCTAGAAAATTCGTATCCAAAAAAATTAATACAAAAAATATTATTCAGCACATCGACTGCCATTGATCCTGAAATTAATGATAACCCAATAAATAACACAAACCACATCACTAATAATAACCCTCCATCTCCAATCAAATATATCTCCTTACCATATATTAGAGAGATAACTTCCAAACTCACCAGAATATTTAACCCTATTGCAAATATAAAAATAGCTAATAAAACCATTTTACCAATGAAAAAAAATTATTCCAAAGTAAAAGATACAGTTCCATTAATGTCCAAGTCTAATGTAATTTACAGTATCTCTTGCCAAGATTGCGACAAACAATATATAGGACAATCAAAGAGACCCTTAGCAGATAGAATCACTGCACATAAAAGTGACTGTAGGTTACATCCAGTTAGAGTAGAAACTAGTAAAATAGTGGGGTGTGCAGCAATTGCAAGAAGAAAAACTCTTTAAAGTTGTCCAAGCTTTCGGAAACCTATATTTCCATTTTCAGGGAGAACTACAAGGTGAGTTTTACATTGATGTTAGTTTGAAATAATTGACATACCTTTGTGAGGTTGTATGCATTGATGTTATTGTATGGTTAAAAAGAAACATGAAGACTATGAGTAAAACAACATGAAGACTATGAGTAAAACCAAACTCACAGGTAAGTGACATACATAAGACTTGTCTTAAAATTTATTCAAATTATTTAGTCATAATTTAAAATGAGCATGATTACGCACGTGTGTGAACATTTTGAGGTTAAAACACTTATGATATTTCTTCTCCTTTTGCTATTCCTTTGTTCTTCAGTAACTGTCAGCTAATAATGGCTAATGTTTTATAGGTGCCAGGCGACCGTGTCATGATGGGACTTAGCCAGCATGTTACTCAAAAGCCAAGGAATCGGATGAAAATATATAAAGTTATTGAATAATTATGTAGAATGAACAATGTAATTTATTGGACGAAAAGAAGTCTATTGGGAGAGTTCTTTGAATTCAAGGAAAGCAGAATTCACATCAGGGTTATTTCCCTGATCATCCCCAATCTACATTCTCAAAAGCACAAAATGGTTTTTTTATTTTAAAAACTTACTTTTCACCTTTTAACCTCCATCCATGTCTCACTCTTATTGTTTGTATTTTGATCTCTTGGACCTCTGGTCATCGACAAGAAAGTCCGGCTGAGAGGACTCAGTCTTAGGAAGCCGGATCATTGTCTCTACTCTGAAGAAGTATTTCTGAGAGTCCCCCCTTGGTTTTGAAGTGTATATAGTGCAGTGCGCGTTTTTTGTGATTGTCATTATACACCTATCTGTTTTTTGTATATATTTATTTCTTAAATGTTCAATTATGTACGTCCATTTCGCATCTGTATTGGTTATACTGAAGGTAATACTCGTTATTAAATAAGCATATTAAAATTGAAATTGATAATTGCGCGATTCACAAACGCCAGGTCCAAGGTTCTATTCCCAGTCTAATCATAGTTTTTTTCTAATAATCAATTTCAGAATGCGCTGATGATAATTTCGTCATTCTCTGTCTTATTCGAGTTTCGACATCATCTTTGTCTGATACATATTACGTGCCATCTCTCTCTCACACATGGATATCCTAGTACGCTATTCATTCATTCTATTTATTTAATTTGTCGATCATCCAAACAGACGAACCTTAGTGGTTCATCCTTCAATAGGATGAATAACACAATAGGTTATATTAACGATGTACAAAAAATGTTATATACTTATAATAATATAACTGTTTGGTACAAAATCGAAGAATAAGTACTTAGAAAGTAAAATATATGGAAAATACAATCTTCAATCTTCAGCAGAGGAAGTATAAAAATCGAGCAAGAAATGCCGCAGTTTTTTTTCAAAGCTTATTTTATTCAAGTGACAAATCGTATTGTAAGCGTTCATGCATCGGATCATTGGTGAATTACCATAATGATTAGTTTCATATGAGGGTGGATAGAAAAAATAAGGCGATTACTCTTAGATCTTGGATTGCAGTTCAAATGAAGGTATTCAGTACAATCAGGTGAGTCGATATAATTATTAAGTATTTTGTAAAAAAACAGCACATCATAGAGCTCCCTCCTAATAAACATTGATTTTATTTTATAGAAGCATGAGTTTGATGTGATGTGTAATTATGACGATATTGAAAAAATCTGTAGTTTAAAGTTTTCACCAGTTTTTTTTGTACCTGTTTGATTTTTGCGACATATTTCTCATAAAAAGTGTCTCATTTACTCGTAAAGTATTCCAATATCGGCCTCACTATTATTTTGTATACGAAATTCCTTCGTATTTCTCAAAGCGAACTCTAACAGGCGAAGAAATTTCCTGACAGTTGTATGCAAGTATGAATCAAATGTTAGCTTTTTATCCAGGATGATCCCTAGGTCACGGACCTCGTCACAGGGTGATATTATTTCGTTGTTTAAAAATAAATCATTCGATGGGTAATTATTGCTTTTTGAGAAGACCATATGGTGACATTTTTTAATATTTATGATCAATCTATCAATATTGCAATAATGATAAAGACTATTTGGATCTTTTTGAAATTCATCATGAGGCAATGGGGTTTTGATAGGCATATAAAGATTCAGATCGTCAGCGTTAATCGCTATTTTAGCGAATCTAATTATGTTTTCAACATCACTGACGAAAATGCCTAACAGAGTGGGACCTAAATGGGAGTCTGGGGGACTCCTGAGGTGATAGGATTCTCTTACTGGAGTTGACATTGTTGACGGCGACATACTGCTTTCAAGAAATCGGTATACACGGCACATGCTGAATGACCGCTTTCCATAATGTTATATAAATTTTGTACAAACGGTGAAAAGTTGGTAATAACGCCCCTTTTCTTGTGAAAGCCGTGTTGATGTATGGTGATAATGTCCTTGATAATAAAAAATATTTTGTTAAGATAGATTCGAATATTTTTTCAAAAATATTGAATATTGATACAGGCCTATAATTATCTGCGTTGGTTTCGCTGTTCTCCACCGTGATGAAAATGCGCCTGAACATATTTTATGCCTTCTCTCTCTCTAACTCATGGATTTCCTCATGTTCTCTCTCTAACACATTGTTTTGCTTA
This sequence comes from Chrysomela aeneicollis, assembly GCA_029955515.1. Taxonomy (NCBI): domain Eukaryota; kingdom Metazoa; phylum Arthropoda; class Insecta; order Coleoptera; family Chrysomelidae; genus Chrysomela; species Chrysomela aeneicollis. The sequence continues at coordinate 985,120 of JARUHQ010000031.1, read as the reverse complement.
TACCTATGGTACTTAGACTATATTTACTTTAATTTTTTTATCCAATTCATGGCTTTTTCTTCTTCATTTATTAGCTCAGTCAAGCTGATAGCCATGCATCTGAAATGTTTCTTTCTTTTGCCGCATGGTGTCGCCACTTCAAACCATCCCTCAGAACGCAACCCCGTGCGGTGAAGTAGATGCCACGGAAAAGCATTGAGACAGACACCGCTTCGAGTGCAGATCCCAGGGTCTCTACTCGGTTAACTGCCCTGCACTGATGAGAGCCAATAAGCCCGAAAACAGCATGTAGAGCTTGCCAATCTCGATGTGAACTTTGTCACGTCTGCATGCACAATGTGAATCGTTGCATGGACTACGAGCAGATATAATTGAATGTTCTGCGTGGTATTTGCCAGGAAAGTAGTTGTTTTCTGCTAGTCGTTTATCATTCAATTTCAAAATCTTTGTTAATTTTAATTGGATAGACCATATTTCCTTTGAATTTCTCGTACAATTCTTGGCTTTTCAATCTTCATATATCAGCTTTGTCGAGCTTTTAGCCACTTTCATGTTCTGACACATAGGAGATCTGTTTCTGGGGTGTTTCTCTCTTCTGCCGCATAGTGTCGCTAATTCTAACTATCTCTTGGAACGCAGTCTATCAGACATTCAATTTCAAACTATGTTTGATATTTTCAATTGAATAGACTATGTTCTGTTTGAAGCTATAGTGTTCTTCTACTTGCGTTAGTTGATGCAAACTATAAATATCTGTATGTTGATATCGGCATAAATGGTAGAATTCCAAATGGTGGTGTGTTTCGCAGAAGCCCCCTGTTAGAGGAGATGGCAAAAAACAATTGAACTTTCCCGAACCAATACCTCTATCTGGCAAAAATAAGCCACCTTCCTATTGTATCATCAGAGATGCAGCATTTCCCCGATGAAAAATGTTTTGAAACCATTTCCCTTCCGAAATATGAATTGAGAAAAGCAGATCTTCAATTACAAATTGGGTAGAGCTCAAAGGGTACTTGAGAATGCCTTTGGTATTTTGACCAATAGATGGGGGATTTTACTGAATACAATCAATTCACAGAAATTTTCATCTACATAACTCATTTCAGATGAGAACTCACATGTCAAACAAACTATTTGAACCCTATGAAACAGCGCCAAGGAAATCGAGCTGGATCTGTGTCCATTGCGAATAGAAATGGATATATAGAATATTTCATCACAAATTGAGCTATTCATGGTCACAGTGATAGAGCATAATAACAATAATTAGTGTCTTTGTTTTTGTTTGAAGGTGGCTGACAATGTCTCGAGTTGTGAAGAAAAGTTTCGGACTTCCATTGTCTAAAGGTATGAAGATTTGAATCCTGAGAAAAAAAAAAGATGATTTATGCTGAAAAAACGAAATAAGTGATGAATAAAAATTAACTATTTTATCGAATCAAGAAGATTCGAGTATCAATAAATCAGGTTAGTATTAATGTTAGTATATATGAAGTCGAAAAATGTAGATTTAAATGGGAGTTTAACTAGTCTAATAGCCTGAAAAAAGAAAAGTTGAATTAGAAATCAATAGCCTGAAAAAAGATAAGTTGAATTAGAAATCAATGCCTGAAAAAAAAAAAGAAAAGTTGAATTAAAAATTAAAATAAAATGAATGAATAAAGAATTAAAATTCTGAGAAAGATTCAAATCGAGTTTGTCACGACGTTTCGATTGTGTGTATCTACAATCGTCTTCAGGTGAGAACTAACAAAGTCCTGGGATACGGGGGTATTTATAGGTCAGCTATGGCGGGATTTTCCGGTTCAGTGAGCCGTAACCGGTTGATTCGGCTAATCAGCGGTTTCCATGTGTTGCGGATCTCGACGCTTGGTTGACTGAAAGCGTTATTATTCATTATGTATGCTGCTTCCTTGAATTTCCTCTTGAACCAGTGTTCTTCTCTATGGATGATTTCTGCCTCAGACCATTTGATGTTATGTTGGTGGGTCCACACATGTTCTGCGATTCCTGACTTGGTGGTTTCTCCTCGTTGGGTGTTTTTCTTGTGTTCGCCGATTCTGGTTTCCAGTGGTCTCTTGGTTTCTCCGATGTATGATTTGCCACATTCGCATGGTACTCGATAAACACAATTCTTGGAGTCACTGTTTTTGTTCGTTGGTCTGGTTTTGGTGAGTTGGCTGCGGATGGTGTTTCCAGATTTGAAGCAGGTCTTGATCTTGTATTTGGATCCAATCTTCTTGATTCTTTCTGACAATCCTTTGATGTAGGGAAGGCACAATGTTGGTTGTTGCGGTTCTTCTTCTTTTTGGATTATCCTCTGTTTCCTGCTCTTCAACGTCTGTTCCACCAATTTCCTTGAATAGCCGTTCTGGTAGAGGTCTCTCTTGATGTGAACCAGTTCGGAAGTTAGGCTTTCCTCGTTGTTGCAGAGGCTGAAGGCACGATCAATCAGAGTTTTCACTACACCCAATATCAGCCGCGAGGAACAGAAGGCCTTAAACCATCTACGAAGAGACAACACCATCAAAATCCTACCTGCAGACAAAGGAAATGCTACCGTTATTATGGACACAGAACTCTATGAGCAGAAAATTGAAGAGACTCTCAGAAAAGGAAAATACACCACGATCGCACGAGATCCCACTCCAGCAATCGAACGCAAGGTTTACCTCACTTTGAAGAAATATCAACTTTATTTTTCAGATAAGGAGAGATCATCGTTGACACCACATCACAGCAAACCACCTCACCTATATGGACTGCCAAAGATTCATAAAACAGACGTCCCAATCAGACCGATCATCAGCTCCAGAAATTCAGCCACCCACAAGCTAGCGAGTTTCCTACTACCGATCATCCAACCACTACAGGGAAAAACTCCATCCTTCGTGAAGAACTCCAGGCACTTTGTTGAGATCCTAGAGAAAATTGAAGCTACACAAGGAGACCAACTCGTCAGCTTCGATGTAGAAAGCCTTTACACCAACGTTCCTGTCGGAGAAGCACTTCAAATAATCAAAACAAAACTTCAGAGAGACGAACACCTCGGAGATAGAACACCAATACCAGTAGAAGGAATTATGGATCTCCTAGAATGCTGTCTTCGGAACTGCTACTTCCAGATTAAGGACTCTTTCTTCACTCAAGATGAAGGACTACCAATGGGATCACCGCTCTCGCCGGTAATAGCGAATATATATATGGAATGGTTCGAAACATTCGCCATCGACCAAGCACATAAAAAGCCGCGAATCTGGTTGAGATACGTCGACGACACATTCATAGTGTGGAACCACGGAGACGACGAACTGGACACCTTCCTACAACACCTCAACAACGTGAGACCTTCCATCAAATTCACCATCGAGAGAGAATCCCAAAACGAATTGCCTTTCCTGGACGTGAAAGTGAAGAGAACAGACAACAAATGGCAAACTTCTGTTTACAGAAAACCAACTCACACAGGACAATATCTCAACAATGGATCCAACCATCACGGAGCTACGAAAAGGGGCATAGTGAAAACTCTGATTGATCGTGCCTTCAGCCTCTGCAACAACGAGGAAAGCCTAACTTCCGAACTGGACCACATCAAGAGAGACCTCTACCAGAACGGCTATTCAAGGAAATTGGTGGAACAGACGTTGAAGAGCAGGAAACAGAGGATAATCCAAAAAGAAGAAGAACCGCAACAACCAACATTGTGCCTTCCCTACATCAAAGGATTGTCAGAAAGAATCAAAAAGATTGGATCCAAATACAAGATCAAGACCTGCTTCAAATCTGGAAACACCATCCGCAGCCAACTCACCAAAACCAGACCAACGAACAAAAACAGTGACTCCAAGAATTGTGTTTATCGAGTACCATGCGAATGTGGCAAATCATACATCGGAGAAACCAAGAGACCACTGGAAACCAGAATCGGCGAACACAAGAAAAACACCCAACGAGGAGAAACCACCAAGTCAGGAATCGCAGAACATGTGTGGACCCACCAACATAACATCAAATGGTCTGAGGCAGAAATCATCCATAGAGAAGAACACTGGTTCAAGAGGAAATTCAAGGAAGCAGCATACATAATGAATAATAACGCTTTCAGTCAACCAAGCGTCGAGATCCGCAACACATGGAAACCGCTGATTAGCCGAATCAACCGGTTACGGCTCACTGAACCGGAAAATCCCGCCATAGCTGACCTATAAATACCCCCGTATCCCAGGACTTTGTTAGTTCTCACCTGAAGACGATTGTAGATACACACAATCGAAACGTCGTGACAAACTCGATTTGAATCTTTCTCAGAATTTTAATTCTTTATTCATTCATTTTATTTTAATTTTTAATTCAACTTTTCTTTTTTTTCAGGCATTGATTTCTGATTCAACTTTTCTTTTTTCAGGCTATTGATTTCTAATTCAACTTTTCTTTTTTCAGGCTATTAGACTAGTTAAACTCCCATTTAAATCTACATTTTTCGACTTCATATATACTAACATTAATACTAACCTGATTTATTGATACTCGAATCTTCTTGATTCGATAAAATAGTTAATTTTTATTCATCACTTATTTCGTTTTTTCAGCATAAATCATCTTTTCTTTTCTCAGGATTCAAATCTTCATACCTTTAGACAATGGAAGTCCGAAACTTTTCTTCACTAGTGTCTTTGTATTTCAAAGAATTGGGTTCAATTTTTTGTTTCTGTTGGTGATATTTTGATAAACAATTTTATGAAAAATACAAAAGCCATTAATTGGAAAAAAAATGTAAAAGGGAAAATAGTCTATCCAATTAAAATATCAAACATAGTTTGAAATGAATGTTTGGTAGTCTACGAGCAGAAAACAGCAACTTTTCTTTTAAATACCACGCGGAACATTGAATTATATCTGCTCATAGTCGATGCAACGATTTACACTGTGAATTCAGATCGCAAATTTTTTTTTCCTGAGAAGTGACAAATTCACATCGGGACAGGCTTAACCGGTTTCGGGCTTATTAGCCCTCATCGACTAATCTAATAAATGGAAAATGGAAAAGCCATAATTTAGACAAACATTCCGAAAGAAAAAATATCCTTTTTTTAATAGCAGTTAGGGAAATCCACCAACAGACTACATGAGCGTAATAGTCGTATCACATCATTTATTTTTTTATACTATGTGTTTGTGAATGTTGATTTGCGAAATGGATACCAATTCGAGCTATACAAGGAATGCAATGTATCACAGGTTAATTGAATAAAGATCTCTGAAAGAAATAAGAATATACTTACGAATACTTAACGAAGTTGGTGATAATCGTTCTGTATCGTTTGCTTGTCAATATATCCATCGGTAAAGCACGATCACATATATTGAGACCATTGAAGATCCATAAAAATATGTTATCGTCCCCATGGCCAACTTGATGAGCTCCTGGGAATAAGTAATAACTATTTTATTGCATGAAAGAACTATAAGACGAATTGAACAGATTTGTGAGTATTTATAGGGTAGGTCACGGTCGATGGTACCTTAGACGTTCACGAAGAACGGGACATAGGATCATTCTGAAAATTTGGTGACTCAAGTAGTTGCTCTTGGTCTATCGATCTAAAATATTTTCAGCAGCGTTGCCGCTTATACCAGAAAGTAGCAGCATCTTTGTTATTTCGAATGGGTCACCCTGTATTTTATTTTATTTTTAGATTCTTCCTGAAGAGCTGATTTCGTCGATCTATCATACTTGGGCTATAGCGAGGAAGATTACAGAGATATAGGGTGTGAAAAATCGAGATTTTTCAAATTTAGGAATTTTTTGTGCCGAAACTATCCATTCTTGCTCAAAACGGCTTACATGTCCCTATCTCAACTTTCCATTTACTATCGATTGATATTTGATTGAAACAAATACGGGTGGTTCAAAATTTTGAGATTTGCATCACCCTCTATTTGTTTCTATTAAATGTCAGTAGATAGTAAATGAAAAGTTAAGATAGGGACGTGTAAGCCGTTTCGAGCAGAAATGATTAGTTTCGACACAAAAAATTCTTAAAGTTGAAAAATTTCGATTTTTCACACCCTATAACTCTGTAATCTTTCGCGCTATACCCCAAGTATAAAAATCGACGAAATCAGATCTTCAGGAAGAATTTAAAAATGAAATAAAATACAGGGTGTTTTATTTGAAATAACAAAGTTATTGCTCCTTTTTGATAGAAGAGGCAACGCCGCAACGCTTAAAGTATTTTAGATCGATAGAACAAAACTGATTACCCAATGAACCAAATTTTCAGAATAATCCTACGTCTCGTTCTCCAGAAACGTCTAAGGTACCATCGACCGTGAGTGAAACTGGATACGATCAGACATATGCACAAAATATCTCACTTGTCGAGGTTCTTGATAGGCTGCGTAGCCTTCACGACCTCCTCAAATGACGGTCGAACATTACCAAATTTTGTTTCACTGTAGGTTACTAGTATGTTCGACTGTAGTGTGCTGTTTTCAGATTTCCGGAAAGAAATAATTCAGTACTTACGCCTACGTGGCATTTGTTCAATATAAACAAGCAGAATTGCGTCAATGTTGTTTGATTATAACGACTGAATGAAAACGATAAAATTATTGAATATACTTGTATCCAACAATTTGATCTTATCGAAGATAATAAATAATCTCATTAATATTGTGTGTTTATATTGTTTTTATGCAATAATGCAAGTGGGTTTGGATGTTCACAAGTTGACATTTTCTCAGTTCTAGCTCTATGAATTGAAACAATAAACTAATTATCAATGCTCATCTGAAAAGTTTTGAAGGCACAGGGAAAATCGGAATTAAATTTCACATCAAGATAAAAACACATTGCTGATTTCAAAGATACATTCACAGAACAAACAAATTTTTGTACTATTCGATTGAGTTTTTAATTTCATTTTCACTTCAATCGAAATTATGTGTATCTTTCTTCTGTATTTGGTCACTTCAAGAAATTGGTTCCTATATAATTGACAAGAAATGATGATTTTGATATGTATTAATAAAATAATAACTCTTTCTCATTATTTTAATGCAGTCTGAAGTATTCTTTGCAATTACACTTTTTGTGAGAAATGTTTTCTCAAAAGCCAACCTATAGAGATACCAATTTCAATATAACAGTATAAATGTTTTTACAAAATTTATTTTCTCATAGTATTCTTCAGTGAATGTGGAATGTTTTATACCAATTATATTATCCGGAATGAAGGTCCATTCTACACCAATTCATTCCTCTTAAATATTCATTGAGATGAAGTTTTTTTACATGAGAAAATCCTGCGATCATGGTGTGGCATGTCTGAATTGTTCGAATATACTTCAGAGTTATTTATCTGCTTGCCTTCCGAAATAGGAAGGACAATGTGTGTAACTTGTTATTATTATAATCGTTCTCGTGGACTCATTGCGCAAAAACAGATAAAGTTTTATGAAATAATATGTTGCATCTCCTAATTGCTTACTCTAATGCTCATTAGCGTATTCTACTCTAAAGTCTCTATATCATATTATTATGGAGCCAGACATGCAAGACGGAATCAAGTATATACTGTAAGTGAAGATCTCGCTAGGATTTCGAAATAAATCTAATCTGAGTTAAATGTAACCGAAACCCAAATTTTATATCAACAGGTTCTCATGATCTTTAAAGCATATATTCAAATTATCATTGAGTACCTATCTATCACATGTTTGGAGTTCAGCTTCTGAATACATGCTGAAGCCACTAAATTATATCCAGAGTGGTGAAACATCTGCAAAACATTTCGATGATTGATGCTTATTGAAAATTAAATACCTATATGTACTATATTTCACCAAGAGAAAATTGAGGCGAATCGAATAGAGACAAGTAACTGAGATCTGTATATCGTTAAAACAGCATTTTGAATGGATGGGGCTCATTATCTACTGAACGGTTACGTAAATCAGCAGATTCATCGATTTTGGTAAAAAAAATTTACTCCGAATTAGAAGTAGTCAATATCCAAAGAAGTAGACTCTTGTAACATGTTAACAATTGAATACATTGAAGGACCATATTCTCTTATGGGTCGCTGATATTTCACAATTTCTTCAGGATGTCTTGTTGTCAGAATTAAACCAACTGTTATTCAATGGAGATGATTGAGGTAATGAAATTATCATATTAGAAATCCCGAGCTCCACCATCTTGGAGAAACTAAGCTTCAGTTCTAGAGTTGCATTGAACTCGAGTCTGCATTTAAAAAATGAACTGAAACTTCATCAACAGCATCGGCCTGTCTTCACCTTGCACCTCTGGCTTCCTCAATTTCAACATTGTAATGATGATGTTGAATTAATTCAAAAAATTCAAGAGATCAGTTCCAAAATACCGAATTAGTACCTCACACTCTCATCATATTGGGTACGAGATCAGAATGCATCAAGTAAGCGAAGTGATGCAGTAAATCAATGTATATTTAGAAGCGATATAAATTACACAGTGAAATAATCCCAAAATATCAACAACGATCCCTATAAGCCTGCGGAAATGTATATATATACAGGGTTATTCACCTAACAAATTCATTAGATGTTCACAAAGAACCAAAAGTGACACCAATCTGACATTTTGGGTTCAGCCACTCTGCGTGATGTGATCTACTTTTTTATAAATATTATCAATACGTTGTCCCTTCAGGTTGAAGCGGAAGTGATATTAACTTATATTTTTCAAATGGAACACGCTGTATTTCTTTGAATTTTTGAACACTACGATACATTCTGGAGTTACTGCATTTTGAATAATTCTTCATTTGTTTATTTGATTTTTCATAAATTTTTGACAGATAGAGTGACTAACTTGAATGTCTCTATGACCAACATTTGTGATGATGAAGAGTTCATTTTTGAAATACACGTTAACAAAGGAGTATTCTTCCAGAAGCCCTCGAAAGTATAACAAAATATTGAACAGAGTGTTTGTTATATCCGTTAATTGATTTGCCATTCAAAATGCTCATAACTTTCTTATTTCAAATGAAACGGCTGTTGTGATAAGGGTTGAAACACTGATTTTAGGAGAGATAAATGGACTATTGGCTATCAACTAAGTGGTCTTCAATATCATATGTTTTCATCAAAACTTCATAGTGGAACTGACCGGTCGACAGTCTGGTTTGGAAGTTTGGCTTCCCCTTGGTTTTTCTCTGATTTTCCGGAAATCACTCACAGCACGCGATTGTAGTGACCACGAGATATTTCACTTTAATATTTCCCTTAACGTCAGGATGACGGATTGAAGTTAATAAATTTACGAAGAATTTCTCAAGAGTTCTAGGCGGTTGCGATAACGAGGTATATTTTTCGAGACACACACTCACTTCGTTTCTGACCCGTTTTCGTATTGTTCCACTTGGGAGCGCTGCTGTAAAATCTCAAAGGCTGGTATCGCAAATTTCTTTTGAACTGTATAGAGTAAGCCAAACACGGATAGCAGATACTGAATTAATAAGAAAAACAATGTTTCGTGAATTTACTATACATAAAGAGACATTAAAATTTAATGGGATATCACAGATAATGTAAAAAATACGCTCATTCGGTTCTTGTTTTTTGTCACCAGTGTGCTTTGGTTGTTTCATATTTGATAAATAATGTGAATTGTATAATTGTGACTATATTCATTCGATATTCGAATCTACGACATCACTATAATATGTAACGGTCCACTTGAACCGAACTTGAATGAACTTAACCTTATTCTGGTATTTATGGTAGTGGATTCGGAGTAGCACTCAGTATGCATCGTGTTTTCAACAGAGAAGTAACATTGCAAAATTAATTTAGCAAGACAACCGATATATTGCTTTCTTCATCTTGTGGTAATTGATACTATACATGTAGAGTTACAGAAATAATTCCCAGCAAGGATTTCTCCTTCTAACCATAACAATTCGATTAGTGACCATCAACCCACAGAATTAATTTTTATCTCTCACCTGTGTTATTGAGGCTATAGCCAAAGTTTCAGATTGGTTAACTATAAACATCTGATGAATTAGTTAGGGGAATGACCCTGTATACTTCGGTTATAAACTGAAATGAATGATTGGGTGTCGTGAATAATGTTTGAAAAATCTTCGAATCCGTGAACTATGAACTACTATTTTATGTATGTTGTACGTACCTGCAAACCTTGGTTTAATTCCGTTCGATGGCGAATGGTAAGAGAACCGGTAGAAATAGACATCACTGAAATTCGATTGCAACTCCGCATGGCGAATGATGCCTCGATTGAAAGTAGTTTCACTGAAATACTGAAATTTTTCTTCATAGATTATTGCATACTATCGTGTTATAGCAGAGTGAGTTATAATTTGGAATACGGAAACAGAAGAAATAATGTATTTCTAATAAAAAACACATCTGAAGTTCTTTAAGACGACTACCAAGTGGTCAGAATAACATATAATTGAATGAATATATATATTCGCATTCCAGATATAATATTACATCAGTGGAACCAGCTAAGGTGAAAAGAGTGCACCTTAGTATTCAGGATGCAAGACACATAATCTCACATTTAGTCGATTTCGCGCCGTTTGTGCACATCGTAATGATGAAAAAAGCACTTGTTGCAACTTCAGTGTTTTTCAATTAGCTTTTTCAATTTAATATAAGAGTTTAGGATGTAATATCTCCATGTTCAATGCTTTCTACAATGTTTTTTACTGTTTTGTTCCTTTTATAACAATCATTTTGTTGTCAACCTCGTGTTTGTTATAAGTAACTACATTTATGACTTTTAATCTGTTATACTTCACCATTGAAAACTCTTGTAGTCTCCCTGATGATGGAAATAATCGTTTCCGAAAGCTTGGATTAATATAAAAGAGTAACTCACTGACATTGCTGCGAGCCATAAATTTTGCAGATTTGTTATATACAGTATGGTGGAAATGTATGGAATAAATTCATTTTCTCTTGCTCATATGAATATTGAGGAAAACCCTGAGACAGGTAGATTTTTATTTTCAAATTGACATCTCTTGATATACATACGGAGTATGTGACGTCATCCACGTAGTTGTGGTGACGTCATCGATTATATTTTCAAATTGGAACATACCCCGTTTATTTTTTTTTCGGAAGGTATATTCATTGTCTACCTGAGGGTATACTAATATCAGGAAAATAAAGTAATACAGGGTGAGAAAAAATATTAATTATTTTATATTTACAATGGAAATCGTTACAATAAATAATCAAATTCGTGACCTTCTGCAAGAATACAATGTAATAGATTGAAAACAAATCATTCTCGAACTTTGCTATCGTTTCTGAATATATTTGTGAAATATTTACTCGTATTCGTTCTTTCAAATTATCTGATCTTTCTGGCTTCTTACATAAACTTTGATCTTCAGATAACCTCAGAGGAAAAAATCGAGAGGAGTTGAATCAGGAGATCTAGTTGACCATTCGATTTACCCTCTCCGAGCTATTTAGGTAATTGTGTACATTGATAGCATATTGAGGTTGTAAATATAAATATAATTTTTCCCACCCTGTATCACTTTATTTTCCTAATATCAGTATATGGTCAGATAGACAATGGATATACCTTCCAAAAAAAAAATTGAACAGGGTGTCTTCCTATTTAAAAAATAACCGATGACGTCACCACAACTACGCGGATGACGTCACAAACTCCGTATGTATATCAAGAGATGTCAATTTGAAAATAAAAATCGACCTGTTTCAGGATTTCCCTTAAAATTTATATGCGTTAGAGATAATGAATTTATTCCATACATTTCCACCATACTGTATATATAGAGAAAAGTTATAGGTCATTTCCGTTTCGTGTGTGGATGTCAACTGGTGCAATACAGTCCTGTTTCGGCTCGCCAAGCCTCATCAGTTGCACTAGGCCAGTCGACAATCCACACTCGGAACGGTCAATATTTGAAAACCAAATAGTGCAACTGATGAGGCTTGGCGAGCACCAGTTGACATTCCACACACGAAACGGAAATAACCTATAACTTTTCTCTTCATCTTTACTATGCGGATATCGCAAATAACCTTCTTTTCTATATATATATATATACAGGGTTATTCACGTCAAACGACACGAAAAATTGTGGCTGAGCCGTTCGATTTTTCAAATGTTTCGAATTTGGGACAGATAGAGGACTATTAGGGGTACATTTTGAAATTATTGTCATGATATACAGAGTATTCCAAAAACATTAAATGTATCAAACTTGTGTTTTTTTAAATGGTATGCCCTATATATTTTTTCTTTTTCGGATTCTACGATGAAACTGAAGGTGACTCTTATGAATATTCATCATATTTAAACGTTGAAGTTCTCGGGATATTTTGAATTTTGTGAAAATGTAGTCATCTTTTTGAGAATTCAATTTTCAATGGTTGTTGAACTTTTTTTACCAAATTCAATTCGGAGATAAGTAATGGATCAACTTTCGTGTCACAAGTGAGGAGAATTGACTAATGTGTACAGGGTGGTCACAAAATTAACACTGAATTATTGCTACTTTCGAATGGTTATAATTTCATTATTTCAAATGGAACACCCTGTATTTCATCACGAGGACAGATGTAAAATTTTATTCTCTAACTTAAACTAATATGCTTCCCTATGGCTAACTCTACACATTTTCATGAAAATACCCCTTTTTCAGATTTCGAACCCACCTTCGTCAATTTCAATATTCATCAAGTTACCTGTGGTGTTTTGACAATTACAAATATTAATATACGGAAACAAAACTATTGTTTCTTGGTGTCAGTTAGGAATTGTTTGTTTTTGCGAATCGCCTTGCAGTAGGAGTTCGTTTTTTGTTCTGTTAAATATTCGAAATGGGGGTATATCCAAAGGAAGAACGGATAGACATGATTTTCGTTCTGGGAGAATGTTTGCAAAATTGCTTATTGGCATCTCGTGTTTACGCTGAAAGGTATCCTAACCGAAATCACCCTAACAAAGCCGTTTTCGAAAGATTATTGACTCAATTTGTACGAACTGGAAGTGTTTTGCACGGAAAACCAAGAAGAGAAAAGCTTGTGACATGAAATGAGGAAGTCGAATTAGCAGTTATTCTGTCAGTAATCGAGAATCCACATATAGGCCAAAACCAAGTATCTGATAATATGCATATCAGTCAAGCAAGCGTGTCCAGAATTCTGAAGAATCATAATTATCATGATTATTAAATTCAGCTTCATCAAGAACTGTATCAAACCGATTTCAAAAATCGCGTTGAGTTTTGCGTGTGGGTGTTAGACAAAGTTGAAGAAAACGATAACGATTTGGTTCTGTTTTCTGATGAGTGTACGTTCCACGATAATGGATCTGTCAACAGGCATAACTTCCATTATTATTCTGATTCCAATCCACATCAATTCAGAGTGATGAATAATCAGCATAGGTGGTCAGTGAATGTGTGGGGTGGAATCATGGGGCAATATTTAATTGGCCCGTATTTCTTCCAACAACATTTAGATGGCGCACTATTCTTACAATTTCTTATGAATGAACTTCCGATTCTATTGCAAGACATTCCGTTGGACATAAGAACAAGGATGTGGCTTCAAATGGATGGAGCTCCCGCACATTTTCATCGTGACGTTCGGGAATTTTTAGATGCTCGTTTCCAAAATCGTTGGATTGGAAGAAGCGGTTTCCAGAATTGGCCCCCACGGTCACCCGACTTGACCTCTCCGGATTTCTTTTTATGGGGATTCATAAAAGGAACTGTTTATAACACACCACCAACGACACCAGATAATATGAAGGAGCATATCATAGAAGCATTCAGAATCATGAATCCAGAAATATTGGCAAAAGTTGCTGAATGTTTTAAAAAACGAATACTTTTGTGTTTGTAGTCAGACGGTCACCACTTTGAACACTTGATATAAACTCAAATATTATTGTTCAATTGAATTCGGTTTTTCCATTTTATTTATAGTTCCTTTCATTTTATTTAATCCTATTCGAATTGTTGGTCATATTTTGAACAATTTTGGTAATGAATAATAATGTTAAAATATTCCTGAAATCTTAGCTCTGAACTCACAAATAGCTTTGGTAGTTTCGTTGATTTTTTACATCCATAAAATCACCTAATGTAACTTGATGAATATTGAAATTGACGAAGGTGGGTTCGAAATCTGGAAAAGGGGTGTTTTCATGAAAATGTGTAGAGTTAGCCATAGGGAAGTATGATAGTTTTAGTTAGAGAATGAAATTTCACATCTGTCCTCGTGATGAAATACAGGGTGTTCCATCTGAAATAATGAAGTTATAACCATTCGAAAGTAGCAATAATTCAGTGTTAATTTTTGACCACCCTGTATACATTAGTCAATTCTCCATACTTGTGACACGAAAGTTAATCCATTACTCATCTCCAAATTGAATTTGTTAAAAAAAGTTCAACAACCATTGAAAATTGCATCCTCAAAAAGATGACTATATTTTCACAAAATTCAAAATATCTCGAGAACTTCAACGTTTAAATATGATGAATATTTATAAGAGTCACCTTCAGTTTCATCGTAGAATCCGAAAAAGAAGAAATATATAGGGCATTCCATTTAAAAAAACACAAGTTTGATACATTTTATGTTTTTGGGATACCCTGTATACCATGACAATAATTTCAAAATGTACCCCTAAGAGTCCTCTATCTGTCCCAAATCCTAAACATTCGAAAAATCGAACGACTTAGCCACAATTTTCCGTGTCGTTTGACGTGAATAACCCTGTATATAGTAGTGGAATAGGAAGTCTTTGCTGGCTTATTAGGAATCAAACTAGGAAATATAGTAGTTGAGTCCTAGTCACATGCTATATACATATATATATATACGTACCCAACGGAAGACTCCGAACCCAGTGTATACTCAAGGCGATAGGAAGCCCATGTGAAGTGGAGCGAAGAGGGTATATGTGAAAGTATATGAAGCCCAGTATATCAACTGGTTGTTGAGAAACGCTCGAATATGTTCTGCCACACATAGGAAGCTTAGCGATGTTGCCATTATTTTCTTGTGCTGATATTGGTTCAGAACCCGATTTGTTCACTTGATTTCATTATATACATGACTCCTGATAATGCAAAGTGAGCAAATAAATTCCCAGGCAGTGCTCCAGGTTTCTTTGAATGGATTAGGAGGATGAGTTTAACCTTTGATACTCCTTAAGTTCGAAGCAACTTGATGTTTCATAAAAAAACTATTAATGACTTCATTACTGGTAAACGTTTCCACCTCTATAATCTACATAGAATAACCATGTAAGGATACAGTTCATTCAAATAATACCAATATGATTTCAAATGAATTTATTATGGAAAAAGTCTTCACAATTTCGGTGTTTCTTTCAATGGGTTGCAGATCTTCCGTAACAGAAACTGTATCATCAGGGCAGTGTGATTGATGTTTTCTAGAAAACCCATGTTCTATATATGCTTCCTGTTTCCTAGTCAGAAAGTCTATCTCGAGATGAATGTTGACGACCTCCTTCGGTGAATTTCGGTGTTTTCTTCATGGATAGCAGGTCTTCCGTAACAAAAACTATATCATTCAAAAGCCAACGTTTCGACAGTTCATTCTGTATATATTCTGTTTTGTTCTATAGAACATAGGGTTCCTAGAAAATATCAAACACACTTGCGACGTCCTTTTTTTTAGTTATGTAACTTAAATCAAGAGTAGGTGCTGAAGAGAGAACGTGCAAGAGAACAAATAATGATAATAATATGATGAGTACACAGTCACCAATCGGAGAGTTGGTCATAAATAGGTATTGATTTGATAAATTTGGGCGCCACTAGCTTAAGGCAATTTAAGATAAAAAATTCCCAGATATTTTGGGACCCACCCTGTATAAGTCACAATTCGAATTCACAAAGAAAGGTATTTCAACGATTACCAAATAAAAGAACGACCTATTAATTTTAGCAACCAGTTTACTTGATAATGCAGAAATATACATGTATTATAGTGTACTATATCTGAATAATGGAAAGTGAGGTCTCCATGTATAGGTATGTATAGTTTCGAAACTAAAAGGATATTCAACCTTTCGAAAATAATAGTATATAGCTATGCAAACTCACGGCCAGTAAATTTCCATATATATCATGTAAAAAAAATAATAATAATCCCAGTCAGGTATACCAGACATGCGCATGTGAGGTTCACATTTGAAACCAGTAAGGAAATATAGTGTTTTAACACTTTCAACCCAACATATAATATGAATAACCTTAAATTAAGAAAGATCCATCACTGAAAAAACTCAGCAAAACTACCTATATATGGATGTTCAAATGTTTAAGGAGAAATATAACGTTCCCTTTTTGAGACGTGAAATTCAGTAGGTCGTTGGTAAATCGAATAAAAAAAAATAGAATCAAATAACAAGTTATCGTATATGGCTTATCTGTATATCTTGGAGCTCTACCCAAGACTTAAGAAAAATCCAACGAAAAGCGAAAGACTCTCGGAACTGCTCGGTGTTTTGGTCACTCAGTGTATAGGTCCAACAGCTGCTCAAAATTTATGGTTTTTCCCATCAGCCAAAGCGAAGAGGTGATTTGTATTGGTCAGCGCCGCACTCAGTATAAAATATATCAACAGCCAACCTTAGGAGCGGACACCCTGTGTATTGACAAACAGATATTTCGACTCAGAGGCAAAGACGGATGAAAGAACCCTAAAAAGTTAAAGAATAGCATAAGAAAATACCAAGGCATTGGACCTTAAAGAAAAAAAACACTGATAACAAATTATTGATACGAGATATAATAGAAATCATACCTTTTGATAAGGGTTCACTTATCTAAGATTGGTGTGTTCGTTTATCAATGGTCGTTTGTCATACGATTTCCAGGTTGGTTGAAAACAAATCCTTCCCAAGAAGTTGTTCCTTTTTTGTAGCAATCAAAATTACATACACACAAAAAAAAGAGAACAGAGTAATCAGTTCCGACGAAATCATCCCACCATATGTGTCTGAAAATTCACTTTCCAGAAAATTCATCTCGTAACTGTTCAACCAACGAAATCACAATTGCCAATCGACTCAAAATGATCTTTTCGATCAAGGATTCGTGACAGAAAGACCAATATCAATAAAAAGGATCGCAAAACATCGGTAGCTAAATAACCATCAATTTATTTTTCAAAAGTGCATACCTACGCCATCTAGGCCTCGCGGCTCCCAAGCCACTGTACAAGAACTGTAGAAATGATAAGAAAACACCCACACCAGAACAGACCGATATCGGTTATCAATTTATCCAATAGGATGATCTCTCGGCAACATATTATTTAAACATTATTTTGTTCTTATAATAATATAAAACAACACATACGGCATAGTGTTGTAAGGAGAAACTAGATCGTTACAAATTTCACCCATACCTCTTTGAAATTTTCGTGGAAAATGTCACATAAAAAAATGAAATGAGGAGGAATAGGTGACTACCTACATATTATTTAACCAGATACAATTCTAGCACCTTAGTACATTAACCCACTTACAATTATTGGAACTAACTTGAACGATGGTAACTCCACTTAATCTGGACAAGGCTTCAAATCTTTGGCATGCCAACTTCCACGAAACCTTCCATCCATGTCTTTGAGCTCGTACATCCATGGCGAAATCTTTTTCAAAACCACAAATGGACCAACAAACTTATTTGCCAATTTTGAAGAGTAATATTGAGCCGCATCAGATTGGACAAAATTCTTGCGATAAACCTTGTCACCTATCTCGTATCGTACATCTCGATGTCGAAGATCATAATACCTTTTATTCTTCCCTGCAGCTTTTTGTAACCTGTTTTTGACAACTTGATAAAGCGATTGCAAAGATGCACTTCGATCACGTACCAATGCTTCTTGGTTGATTTCAACATTACCAGAATAATCCTCATTATCGATTTCTAAATTCATAGGAAATTCTCTACCAAAAACAATGAAATATGGGGTATGTCCGACAGTCTCATGTACTTGAGTTCTGATAGCACAGGAAATTTTAGATAGCGACTTATCCCACTCTCTATGATTATCATTCACATAGCATCTGATCATAGTCTCTGAAGTTTTATTAACCCGTTCTGTAGGATTCGCTTGTGCGTGATAATTCGCAGTGAAAATCTGCTTGACACCATAAGAGGCAAGTAAACTCCTGAACTCTTTACTACGCAATTGACTACCATTATCCGAGATCAGAGACTGAGGTGGGCCAATTATCAGAAATAAGTTGTCTTCCACAACTTTACAAACTAACTTAGATGTAGAGTTTTTAAGAGGAATCACCAAGGAAAATTTACTAAAATTATCGACCATCACTAATATAAACCTAAATCCTCGAGTTGACCTAGGAAGAGGTCCAATCAAATCACAACACACTACCTGAAAGGGTCTGTCAATCACTTTATGAGATACTAATAAACCAGCAGGCTTTCTCTGCTCAGGCTTATTTTCACATGTTTCACACTTTTTGACATATATAAAGAAATATCCGACTTCATCTTAGGCCAATGAAAATGTTGAGACACACGTTTGAAATATTTGAATACTCCTGGGTGTCCAGAACAAGGATCATCATGACACTTTTGTAAAATTTATTTCCGCTTATTCTTAGGAACCAGTATTTTCCAATCATCATAGAAATCCAAACCAGGAATTTTATTAAATTGAACATATTTATAAAGCTTACCATTGGTTATTCGCCAGGAATGAAATTTCAATAGGTTATCCTGAACATTCTCAATCATTTTAGAATACCATCGATCATCAACTTCCAAATCACCATCCATAGCCTCAACTTCAACGGTATTAACAACGGGGACCAAACGAGATAGCATATCCGGTACAAAATGCTCTTTACCTTCACGATGTACAAGGTCGAAAGAATATTGCTGTAACTTCAAACTCCACCTACCAAGTCGACCTGTGGGCTCAGCAAGACATGATCGCAGCCCAAATTTCTACTCAGCATGAAAAGGTATCGGCGCAAATAGAGGCTCAGCAAGATAAAATGACAGATCTGCAGGATAAGATCGTAGCTCACCAAGACAAGATCGAGGCTCAAATTACTGCTCAGCGTAAAGAGGTTTCGACACAATTAGCGGCTCAACAAGATAAGATCATGGCCCAGATTTCTGGTCAGCGTGAAGAAATTTCGACGCAGATTGCTGACCAGAAGGAAGAAATGAAAGCAATAACGGATAATCTTCAGGGCCAGATAGAGGAATTGAAGTTCAAACTGGAACAACAGACACTGGGCTAATTACCTGAAACAGTTCGAAGCAGCTACCAAAGCAAATGGGTGGACATCGAAGGACAAGGCGGTTGCTTCAACGGTTGCTCTTCGAGGTGATGCATTGAACATCTTGCAAGCCATTCCGGAGAGTGAGGCCGACAGCTACGAACATCTCATTAAACGTCTCGACATGTGATATGGTCATGAACATCTGCAGCAGGTTTTCCAGTCACAGATGAAGAACCGTCGACAGAAAGTCAACGAAAGCCTGTAGGAATTCGAAGCGGACGCAGCCAGCTTGATTCATTGTGCATATCCATCAGGTCCGGAGTCCCTCATGGAATGTCTAGCAATACAAACATTCGTGGACGGGTTGAGAGATGCAGAAATGCAGAGAACGATGCGTCTGACTAGACCCAAGAAACTCACGGATGCACTGGCAGCTGCGTTGGAATTTGAGGCCGCAACAGAAGCCTGCAAGAGTTCGCGCCATTGATTACGATGAAGATAACAGAACCCCGAACCATTTGCAGAATTCTCATGAGGGCTTGATTGATGTCATAAAGAGCGAAATGAGGAGTTTCTTTGATAAAACAAAGAGACCAGTCCGGTGCTGGAATTGTGGGGAGCTGGGACACCTCCAGAGAGCTTGTAAGCGAGCCGAGAGGGTTGCTGGGGAAGGATCATCATCCTCACAGCCGCAGGAAAACTAAAACGGGTCGACCTGAAGGGGGCACGCACTTTTGGTAGATACTGGTGCAACGGGGACCATCCTACGTCATGGACTCCTGAAATCCTCGAAGAAGCGAATTGTGAGTTCGAGATGGCGTTTACGAACGGCCACAGGCGAAGCTGCTACCGTTCATGGTGATATAGATGTGGAAATTACAATTGGTAACCTCAAATTTCCACATCGAGCTATTATGGCAGATATCGAGGAAGATGTTATTCTGGGGATGGACGTCATGGGCGCACACGAAATTCAATCGGACTGTAGGAAAGTACCTCTGCAAAGTCGTGGATCAGCATCAACGGGATTGGGACCAACATTTGCCCTTCTTCCTGATGGCCTACCGATCAGCAGTGCAAGAATCTACAGGACAGACTCCAGCAAAAGTGCTGTTTGGGCGAGAGATGCGGCTTCCATGTGACCTGGTATTTGGATGCAGACCTGGCGAAGACGTGGCAGGTGAAGATTACATAGCGAACCTGAGGAGGAAGATGAACGATATACACGAATTGATTCGTTCTAATCTTCGGATCTCCAGCGAACGAATGAAGGAACACTATGATATCAGAGCTAATGGAAATTGCTACGCAGAAGGTGATTTGGTGTGGCTCCACAATCCCCAGAGAAAACGAGGACTATTTCCAAAGTTGCAGAAATCTTGGGAAGGACCCTACCGCGTTAAGAAGAAGATCAATGACGTTGTCTACCGCATCAGCAAAGTTTCCAATGGCAAACCAAAAGTCGATCATTTCAACAGACTCGCACCATTCGAGGGAACGCTGGATCAATCAAGTGCAGCAGGTAGAACTGCAAGACGAAGAGGAGCTTACTTTCGAGGACTTCATGGGAGTATACAGCGGTTCATCGAAGGCACGGTTTGACGTTACTAGAGAAGAGCATCGCGACCTTTTCACCACCCCTGTAGAGTATGCACTAGCCCACTGCATAGCCCAGGATCTTCAGATGTTCCGAGGGATAGCCAAGGAGTTCCGCAAAAGATTCGGCAAGCTAGAAGAACTTCAACAACAGAGCCCATCCATCGGTCGAGCCCTGAAAGTTCAAGATGCCAGTCCTGAAGGAGAAAGATTGCTCTTTTATCTGACAACCAAGGAAATACATTTCCACAAACCATCCTACAAGAACCTCTGGGATGCATTAGTCGACCTGCGAAGCGCTGTACTGGAAGAAGGAATACAAAAGGTAGCTGTTCCAAAGCTGGCTTGCGGTTTGGATGGCCTGAACTGGAGGATTGTACGAAACATGCGGATTTACCGGAGTTGAAATTTTGGTATGTTGTTGGAATCCCAGAGCGAATCCAAGGGAGAAGACGGTGCCATGTTACTTTCATCAAACTTCAAATTGCCGAAATGGACCCAATTGCTCCTATAGTCACCATAATCAGAGTAGTGCATTCCAGGAGGAATGCCTTTTAAGGAGAGGGCAATGTAATTGAATTTGGCAAAGTCATGAAGAAGTATCGCCGATATCAAAATATCCTCTTGTATTGGACATTTCAGATAGCTCTCGATTGTTCGTGAATGATCTAGAACAGAAAAGGATGGAATATCCTGAAAGCTATCAGATGGAGAGGTATGATAGGAAAGTGACAGTCCGAGAAGGTTCTAGAACAACTCAACCACGATATATATACAGGGCCAGATAATGGCAGAAGTCAGTTGAATACGACGTTGCGTTACGTTCATAACCTCCAAAATAAATAGTTGTTATATATTAGTCTGTCATAAGTGTTAGTGTTCGTTAAAATAAATAAGTTATCAGTTCGAACCCAGTCGTCGTTCACTTCTACCCACGAAGATCGTAACAATATTTATCCAAGAGATATTGCGTGTTTCTTTTGAGTAGCCATGGATCTACCTGGTTATATGAATCTACGCAGTTGATTGAGTCGAAAAACATTCGTAGTTGACTGGCCCAGTTGTACCTAACGTCTTGACATGGAGTTGAAAATAGTCTAAGAAAACATTTTTTTGGAAATATTTTTTCACCCAATTGTAAAATTTTCACAAGCAAAGTCAGGGAGTGTTTGAAAACCGTGAATGATAGGTGGATTTTTCCTGTTTCAAGCCGGGCACAAAAATCCGGTGTGTTATGGGGAAGCCTGAGCAGCCTTTCGAAAAACCCAACCTGGACCCTCTCAATTATATCGGTATAGCGTAGTGCCCATACTGGCATACAAGAAGCTGGGGTACTCACAACAATCGAGTCAAACAAGTGGCTTCTAGCCTCCCATGAGTTTACATTACCATTGCAGAGAAGTGAAATACAGTACCGGATGCCTGCTTAGTTTTTGATACCGACGTGTGTGCCATTTCTCTAAATAAGGAGGAAGAAACAAATTCAACTCCAAGATACGTATACTTATTCACAATTTCAATCTCAGTGTCATTTAGGAGAAAACGATAATCATAGACTTTCTAGAAGCCACTTTTTGAAAACCGCATTGGATTGGATTTGCAGGTGTTGACAGATAGCGCATTGAGGTAAGAGTATTCTCCTAATATTTTTAGCTTTCTAGAGAGATCAATCGGTGAGTAGCCTAATATAATTAGATCGTCAGCATACAGTAGAACAACTATATCATTCTGACTATCTACAGATATTCCTCTAGCGGCACGATCGCGAAAAAATATTCAATACCGGCAATGAAAAGCGAAAATAAACTGGGACTGAGTGATTCCCCTAGGAACTTAATAGAATACAATCTTCAAATGAGTTTGCGAAAGAGCTAACAGACTTTATGATTTGAAACAACTTATTTTTGG
Organism: Chrysomela aeneicollis; assembly: GCA_029955515.1. Taxonomy (NCBI): domain Eukaryota; kingdom Metazoa; phylum Arthropoda; class Insecta; order Coleoptera; family Chrysomelidae; genus Chrysomela; species Chrysomela aeneicollis. Next base: position 962,289 of record JARUHQ010000031.1, on the reverse strand, counting down.
AAAATAAGGTTGAAAAGAAAAGGAAACTTCAAAGAAAAATGCGAAAGTACGAAAAGAAATTGAAGAATTGTCGAAAGGTTATGAACGTTATAGAAAAGGACATAATTGCATCAGAATGAAGAAAGTAATAAAAAATTATTGATCCTTGAATGTGTTAACAGGATAGGAGTTTCAATTAGATTCAAGTGTGTTCAAATTTAGAATTTTACAATTTGTAAAAGTCTATTATTATTATTTGAAGGAATTATTCAAGTGAAATTTTCATTGTTCATTTGTTATTTTCTTCGTGCTGTATTTTTCTGACAATGATATTTATAAATTATCATGCTCAAGACTTTTGTTTTCATTCGATTTTGAATGAAATATTTTCAATCGATTTCAACGCTGCACACATTTTAGATATTGGTCTATAATTTTCAATGTGTTTTTAGTTCAGATCCCTGGATGTTGGTAACCGAGGGGGTAACTTTAGTTGTTTTCCATTCAATTGGAAATACACTCATTAATATAATAAAGTTAAATTATATGGATCAGCGGTTACTTCAAACAATCGCTACAAGGTTCAATAACATAAGGTTTATACTGTACAATATTATCATAGTCCGATTCAGTGATAATTGAATAGATCGCCATGGTCTAGACAATCGAGATGGTATGTTGCTTTTGCCGTATCAAAAATTGAAGAGAGAAATTTGCAAATGTGTCCAATATTTCTGTCTCCTCTATCGTCATTTCATCATGAATATATTTTTCTTCGCTTGCACTACACTTCTTCAATTGTTTACGTGGTTTCAGAAGTCACTTATATTTTCGGTTACATCTCATTAATTTTTCTGTATATTTTATTTCCTCGGATCTGATTTAATGATTCAACTCTTCTCGTGAGTTTTTGTTTTTTTATGTCAATATTAGAGAGTGACTTCAATCTCTTGAACACCTCGTTTTTCATCAGAAGCTCCTCAATTCATCCCGTGAACCAAGCTGGAAAACGATCATTAATCGGATACCTTGGTACAGAGTCGTTCACAATACACTGTCATACGTTGTAGAATTCTTGTGAAGCCGCCTATACATCTAATTTTTCATTCAAAACATATATATTAATTGGCATTCTTTATTAGTGGACTCATAATAGAGAAATCTACTTTCTCGAAATTGTAAGTGTAATGTTTCGAAACATTTTTATGTGGTTTATTACTTGTCTCAATATTTATCGAAAACTTTCATTTCGACATATAAAACTACGTTGTTGGAATAATTCTTGAAAACCTTATATTTGTCTAAATGAAATACCAACCTTGACTGTTTTTCCCAAATCATCAGAAAATAGACCTCTAGGATAAAGGTCCCGGATGGCTTCCCCTACTCTTGCCTTTTCATTTTCGTCAATAATATTCATATTATCGAGAACCATAAGTGAGTGGTCTGCATCGATTACAGTTGCAGCCTTTGTCCAGTCTTCAACTTGTTGTGATAAAGAACCTTTAAATTATTTTAAAAATTTTGTGAAATTCTCCTAAGAATAGTAGAAGAACACGATCTCGTGTGACAACGAACTTTCCCAAAATATATCTAGAATCAGTTATATGGAAACATTGTTGAACATATTTATGTTTAGGCAATGAGCATTTTATTGTGAGTTATTTAGTTGCAGATGACTAGGAGGTGAGGAAAATTACCCAATTCTTTTCGGAATCGATTGTGTTTTGAAAATTTTCAGATTGACCACAGTTCAAGAATTACCATGAATATCTCATGGATAATTTTCTCAGAGAGAATGCTCTGGGTATATCTGAAGTTCATGAGGATATATCATTTTCAGAAATAATAAGATTATGCATTCATGAAGCCATAGCCATTCTCACCGTCCTCAAAGAGTTATATTCTCTTGTTCTAATTCAACCATGACCAATCAGGAGTTCAGCACATTCAATGTTGAAGATGTATTATGGTGGTCTGGTTGGTCATGGAAGATCCTATTCAAGATTAGTCCATGTGGTCAGGAAGAGTTGTTGAAGAAATTTCAACAATATCATAATCGTTTGTGTGAGGGTTGTTCAGCGGAAGTAGGTGAAAATATGCGACATCTTTCAAGGTAGGTGAAAAGATGGAAGGAAACGGTTCTAGGTCATTATATATAATTCAAGTGTGAATAAAGGAGGAACATTCGATGAAATAATAAACAAAAACCATCCAGAATGTTCGGAAACAGTTGATTTCCATTCGAATAGAAGGTCGTTTGTTAGTCTTCGATAAATGTTATTGTGAATAAACTAGTATCGTGAAAATAAATTGAATCACTACGTAATAATCTTGTTATCTTCTTAATATAACTATAGGCATGTCCGCTTTCGAGTTATCAATAGAGAAAATACATTTCTAAACCGATTATCAAAACATTATTTATCAACTTACCATCATAGAGAGCAAGCGCTTCTTCAGAAACCATACCGATCAGCAGAGGAACTCTGTCCATTTGCCCATCTTTCACAGCATTATAAATATTTTTCGTGATAAACGCATTTTCGTGTTCTGGTTCCAAAACTGGGGTGAATACGAATCCTTGAACATCCATATTATATAATAATGATTGCTGAAAAAGAAAAAATCAAAGATATGATGATATTAATTAGTTTTAATAATGTTTCTCGGTCATAACAAGTTAATATAAGACAGGTCAGGCGGGTAGAACAATAGGAAACACATAAGCATATGTAGTTAGTGAGAATATTTTAATAGTTGAACCGTGCTTCAATAAGATAGTCATGTGTTTATTTTATTTTTGTTTTGAAAACTTCTTTCATTCTTTCTTGTCTTCGCTTTGTTCCAATGTGTTTATTCCTTCCTTGTGAAACCTTTCCTATCATTCCCGGTTTTTGCAGTTTTTGCTTAATAAATTTGCATAACAGATCTATTACTCTTTATTATCTCTTGGTGTCCCTATTATCTTAACTTTTTGCAGCATACAGGTGCATGATTTGGATCACATAAATTTATATAAATGATGCATAGTGGTCACAAAAAGAGACCACCAGTGATATTCCCTCTTGCGCGTTGCACACTCGCTGATATACTGAACCACCTACTCCCACCTATTCTCAGGAGTCACACTCATGCTCGAACACGTTGAGCGGGTCAGTTTATTGCTTCAGGCTAGAGTGAGAAGTTGATTTGTTATCACGCGGTGTTGGGAGAAACAAAAGTGCACTAAAAACTGAAGATAATGAAATATTCAATTTATTGTTCCAAATTATATTCATTCATATCTATGAGTATAGTTCAATTCTTCTTCTTTCTTTCAAGGAAAAATCACAATTTAGGGGAAAAAGTTATTATTTTGAGTGGTCCCATATTTAGACCACTGTGCAGCAAAGAGAAATTCCCGACATTATCAAAATTTTTACAGGAATGATAACACGGGATCTGGACTTCAAGTTGGTTGGTATAACAATTTTTCGAGACTTAGATGAAATTGAACCAATACCGAGCGATCCAGAATCCGAAGAATATTCACAAAATGAAGGTAAACTAGATGAACTGACCTTTGATGAGGACATTTTTGTGGCTGAGGAAGAAAATAAACAAAATGCAGAGGTTGATGACGAAGATTCCGAGGATGATTTACCATTATCAAATTTTGTAAAGAAACGCCAGGATATGAGTTGGTCAACGTCAACCTGTTCTACATTTCAGACAGTAGAATTTCAGTCCTATTCTGGTTTATCAGCAGAAGTTGAAGCCATGGACAAACCAACTCCTTATAATCTATTCAATCTACTATTGAGTGACTCAATAATGTAAAATATTGTTTTTCAAACCAATATGTATGCTCAGAAAGAATATCAAAGGACATCAAAAACATTCATACCAGTTACCCGGACGGAACTCAAAACATTCATAGGCATCAACCTACTCATGGGGATCAAACACCTCCCTAATTATCGTGATTATTGGTCCCAGGATGAAGATATGCGTGACTCGTACATATCTCAGTTTATGCCCGTCAATAGGTTTGGTTGGCTTCTGAGTCACTTACATCTGAATGACAATTCAGTAATGCCCGCTAAAAACAATCCCACTTATGATAAACTTGATAAAGTACGACCATTTTTGAACGAAATGAAAACAAACTTTTAGAAGTATGTAAGGCTCTTTTTTCGGTAAAGAGCCCTACAAAGGGTCTCAGGGCTTAGTTCTCTATTTAATTCAGAGCGGTTGCCTCGAGCGCCAGTTCTTTTTGAAGTGGTATGCTTCACTTTCTTCCAGAACTAGGAGTTCTTTGGAAGGCCCTAGGTAGCTACAGTGAAGAAGGGATGCAGAGTAAATCCATACAATGCACCCCCTTGTGTAAACCAGGGGTCAGATAGAGACCGGTACAGCAAGTTACTAATAAGAAAATGTAGTCTTTAATTACAATTTCTTAATTTATACTAGAATACAAGCTACTTCAAATAGACGGTATTTTATTTCAAACTAAGTTTTGGTTTCAACAGTATTTATTGAAATTCACTAAATAGATAATAATCTACAGGCACAATCAAATCAGAAATTCAATCAATAAAAATTCAGGGACGGTTCTATATTATTTATTACATGAACTTGAACTTTCCACACTTCATCAGATTTTCAGGAAAATATGAAATAATATCAAACAGCCTTAAAACAGTGAAAAGAAACAAAACAGATAATACAGGAAATCCACCACTGAAGCAAAGGCGATGACAAATCGTTCGTTCTACTTTGATTCTATCGCGGATTTTATTATACAGGGCGGTTCGTGACATCTGGGTCTTGACAAATCGGGAAAAACAAGTTATTAGAATTCAGGCGATATGCAATTCGAAAGGGGTGTCAGGTAAAGTGCAATTCTGGTTTCTGATTCAATGAAATTTTTTTCTGGGTTGTTAAAGTGATTCTCGGGCAGGATTTTCAGAACTGAATTTAAATACGACAGTGAAAAATCTCAGGAATGTTTACACGAATCAATATAACTCAAGATTCTGGCTTACTGGGTTTCTGGGTGGTATGCAGCAAAATATACCACCGGTTCAGCTAATCCTTATTTTCAGGAACACTCTCACGATACAGGTTGTCTTACAGGTAACACTCTGCGGCACACAATTAATCGAAAACCCGGAAACAAAATCGAACACAGCTTCAAAAGTTTTGATCACGGCTCACGTCTCGGCAATAACTTAATTCTCACCCACTCTGGTGCTAACTGACTCTCGTTCTGAAACTGACAATCCTCATGCACTATTCGGTTTTACAAAAAATCAGCATAAAAACGGTACAGGTTGTCCTTGCTTGACATTGTTTGACATTGTGTGACCTCTAAAACGGAGCAAGAAATGATCCAAAATATACTCAGTGAAAAACAGGTAGTGGAGTGTTGAAAAAAATATTGAAAAACAATCTCCGGAATATTATTTCTTCTAAATAGGATTGATATGACTATTTTCAATAAGGAACGTACCAAAATCTCTGATTTTCTGGAAAATTATACATTTTATCATTGCCCATGCTTTTACACAATTTCAACATAAGAATCTTGAAAACAAGAACGAAATATCAGATATAATATTTTACAACAGGTTTACCTAGCAAAATACTGAATGATTCGAATAATATACCGGTGGTTTTATGCATCCGACCTGTAGTAATGAAGGTCGCTGAAAAACACTTCATTACACACCCCTAATACTTGCAAAAAAAAATTATTGCTCCAGCTGTAATTTTTTTCTACTAAAAATCCTGGTAATAACAATGAAAAAAAAAATGTCAACACAATATCTACACATTCAAAAATTAAAAATGAATGAGACAAAAAAATCATGGCGAAAGCCGGTCCTGGGCTTTCCGCATGTGCACACCCGTTCCTGCGGGCACACCTCGCACGGCGTGGACCTGGGCGGCTACGGTGACGGTGCAGTGCCGGCTCCGTTGATTGTTCTGGTCGTTGGAGAGACGTCGGCGAACTGGCTGCGGTCGTTCGGATACCAATACCGGGTATCCTTGTAGCGGAGGTCGTCTGGGAGGGCAGGAACAGTCACACGAATTCGTACCTACGAGACCACACCTAGAACAGAAAATCCTACTACGGGCTTGGCACTGGGATGGGTAGTGGCCGGGTTGACCACATCTCCAGCACAAATGTCGTGTCACCGGCAGGTACACGACACTAGATGTCCTTCGTGGCTTCTGGTCAAAGGCACCTTGGTACTGGCTTCTCGGCAGTGGGGGTGTCGCGGAGCTTTCAGCAGCTTCACGGTCCGGGGTGGTTGTCAAACGGGTAGTATTTCGACTCGGCGTGGAGTCCTTGACCTGGTCAGTTATTTCTAGATCTAGTTTTTCTGGAGACTTTCGGTTTTCTACTGTCGGCCTTTCAGGTTTATTTCCCATTTTCCGGGGATATCTCCCACCTGGTATTTTTCCAGTTCCTTGCCGTTCTGGATTCTCAGTGGTGGCTTGGATATATGCTGCTGGCTCTGGGAATATATCTGTACTTCTAGGAGAACCAAGAACGGAGACTTTCTTCTGATTCCTATACACAGTGGCTGTTCGCAAATCTATGCTGAAACCCTGTGTGCGAAGGATATCCATGCCCAACACAATATCGGCCATTAAACTGGGAATAATCAGCAATTCACTGCTGAAATACTCGGTACCGATCGTCATACAGGGTTCAATAATTCCGGTTACTCTGATGAGCGAACCATCGGCTTGGTGGGACTGAGCTGCGGTATTCAGGTATTCTCGTGATCCCTGTCGTTTGCAACAATCGGCTACTCTGGTACTGGCAAACGATTTTGTAGCTCCAGTATCGATCAATGCAGAAAATTGCGTGTCTCCAATGATAACAGGTATGAACGGTCGGTTATCGTCAGGTCGGCTTGTCTGGTGATCTTCTGGAACATGATGGGGTTTGAGACGGGCTCCTGGTGAGTTTTCTGGCATGCCACAAGCACAATCTTTGGACATAACCCCACTACGTCCACATCGTGAGCAGAAAAGTCGGAAGGCATTACGACAACTTGCTCGTCTATGTCCAGTCTGTCCACATTTCCAGCAGAAATTTTCTCGGGTGTATACCGGTTGTCCTGAAGGTTTTGGAGCCGGAATAACCGGGGCTGGTGGCGGGATTGTTTGTGAGGGTGACCTGGTCAGGGGTTGAACAACTGGAGGCGGTTGAGCGACTGGTGGTGGATCGGAGTACAATGTCCATAAAGAAGGAGCAGGTTTCGAGTTCCGGTAGTACATACGGTGGATCTCGTTACGTAACTGCTGGAATTCCAAGATTGACGAAATCAGGGACGGTACATTTTGGAAGTCGGTCCTTCTTATATACTGTTCACTAAAATTCGAAAGATGTTAAATGAAATTTATCGACGTCACGAATAAAAATGATATTCCCGAAATAATTCAAGCCTATCACGAGGGTAAGACAAACCATCGCGGAATAGAAGAAACAGAACATCGCATTAAACAAAGATATCACTGGCCTAATCTAAAAAACTCTGTACAGACTTTCATAAATGATTGTGAAATATGCCAACATAGTGAATATGAAAGACACCCGATCAAAACCCAAATGAATATAACTCCGACAGCAACGAAACCTTTCGAAATCATACATATAATAACTTTTACATTAGAACAAAATAAATTCTTGACACTAATTGATAGTTTTTCAAAGTGTTAGAATATGGCATGATATATTTATGTTGGTGATTGTCGATGTCATCTGTCATTCTCAAATGAATTGTTCCATAGTTCTTGGCTACATAATCTGTGAACTGTGAGACTGCCTGTCAAGTGTCATCTGATATATCATAGAAGTTAGTTGATTAAGTTAAAGTTGTAGTTGATGCTGTTTTGGTTGTATAAATATAGATCTGATTTTATCAGAGATCATCTGTCTAGAGAAATAAAATAAATGGGTTCGATATGTATTAGCATATTATTAAATATATTAACATGGTAGCAGAGCGTGGTTAAGAAGAATAGAAAAAGTGCTTATTGAAACTGAAAATATCGAGAAACAGAACAGAAACAAAATGGCGGATATCACCATACCTGTCTTCGATGGTGAAAATTATTGTAGTTGGAAAAAGCGAATCCTGATGTATTTGAAAATGAAGAAATGTCAAGAAGTAGTGCTAAGGCCAATAAGCGATCGAGATAAAAAGGAAGAATGGGAAGAAAAGGATCTGAAAGCAGTTAATTATATATATAGTGCGATCTCCAATAAACAGTTGGAATTTGTGAGTAATGAAGAAACGGCTTATGCTATTTTGAAGAAATTCGACATGTTATATCTGAAGGAATCAACTGCATTACAAATTGTTTGTAGAAATAAAATAGAAAAATTAAAATTGAAAGATTTTAGTGATACTGCTGAATTCTTCAATGTTTTTGAGAAGGCAGTGAATGAACTTAAGGCAGCTGGAGCACAAGTAACAGAAAAAGAAAAATTGAACTACATGTTAAGAACTTTGCCCGGATCATACAGTTATATTGGAGATTTAATTGATGTCTTAAAAGAAGAAGATCAAAATGTGGAATATCTTAAAAATAAAATAAGTATGATAGACTTAAAGGAAAAAGAAGACAATCAAGGTACAGAAATCAAAACAAATGTGTACGCAGTAGAGTCAAGATGTGGGAAGAAAAAATTAGAGCAGAAATGTTATAAGTGTGGCAGGATTGGTCACATTCAACGAGACTGTCGACAGGCAATGAACTACAGGAGTTTTCAGGGAAATAGGTATTCTGGGTATTCTAGCTATCGTGGAGGTAGTAGAGGAAATGGAAGATTTCAGAGAGGAAGAGGATTCACAAATACAGAACGAGGTAGAGGCTACACCAGTACAGAAAGAGGTAGAGGTTACACAAATATAGAACCAGGAGCAAGCAGTTTCAATACTGAGCTACAACAAGCTGAGGGACAACCTATAGGAGAAGATGTGCAAAAAGATGAAAATGAAGGTGATGTAGTGATCAGTTGGTTATTAGATAGTGGTTGTACTGACCATGTCATTAATGATGACAGATATTTTACTGATTGCATAATTTTGAAAGATCCTGTAAATGTAAAAGTAGGAGATGGAAGTTTGGTCAAGGCAACCAAAGTAGGAAATATTATTTGTTATTTTCCAGTCTATGACAGATTTGAATGTATTAAAATTAATGATGTTTATTATGTCAAAGAAATGGACAAAAATCTCATCAGTCATGCTAGAATAACAGAAAGAAATAATCAAATTGTATCAATGAACAATTTTTCAAAAATTTATAATGAAAATAGTAAACTGATAGCTATTGCATGGAAGGAAAATAGGTTATATTGGATGACTAGCATCATTAAAAATTATCAAAAACAAGTAAACACTATAAATGTCACTGAAAAAAATGAAATAACTCTAAAAGAAAAATGGCATCGAACCTTGGGTCATGTGAACTTCAATTACTTGAATATTTTATGTACGAAACAACTGTTGGATGGAATACCTGCTGTAATAGAGAATGATTATATGAAATGTAGAACATGTATTGAAAACAAAATGCATAACTTATCTTTTGATAATAACAGAACAAGAGCTAAAGAAATATTAGAAATAGTACACACAGATTTGAATGGGCCTCACAGTACAACTGGTGTGAATGGAGAAAAATATTTTTTGACTTTTATAGATGATTATAGTAAAGTAGCTAAAGTTTATACCATTTGCTCAAAGGATAAAGTGTATGACTGTTTTGTAGAGTATGTGAATGAGGTAGAAAATATTACAGGTAAGGCCATAAAGAAATTGAGATGTGACAATGGAAAGGAGTATTTGAATGCCAGAATTTATCAGTTAGTAAGAGAAAAAGGAATCTGTATAAATGCATGTCCACCCTATGTGCATGAATTGAATGGTACAGCAGAAAGGTATAATCGATCTTTAATGGATATGTCCAGATGTTTATTAGCAGAAGCAAAAGTAGATAGGAAGTTTTGGCCTGAAATAGTTTGTGCAGCAGCATACTTAAAAAATAGAACACTAGCTAATACAGTAGAAAAAAAAAACACCCTATGAAATCTTATTTGACAAAAAACCTAGCGTTCAACACTTGAGAATTTATGGCAGTAAAGTTTTTGTTCGTGTACCAGAAGCAAGACGTAAATCGAAATGGGATAGGAAAGCTGATTTAGGTATCTTATTAGGATATAGTGAAGTAGGATATAGAGTTTTGGTAAACAACAGAGTTGTAGTTGCAAGACATGTTGATATCATAGAAGAAAACGTTAAATGTATAGATCTAAATGAAAATAATGAAATGGAAACTGATTCAGATATCAAAAATAACTTTGGAATAAACTCAGAAATGTCACAAGTAAAGAGAATAACTGAAATTGAGAAATCTGGGGAGAAATCTGAAGAAAATGAATTGAGAAGGTCTGAAAGAGATAGGAAACCTAATCCAAAATATGAGAACTGTTCATATAACAACTATATATATGTGAATTATTGTAGTGTTGATACCCCAGATAATTTTGAGGAGGCGATAAGTTCTAATGAGTCATTATTGTGGAAAGAAGCAATGGATAAAGAAATTGAAAGTTTAAATAAAAATGATACTTGGTTGTTAGTTGAAAAACCAGAAAATAAAAAAGCTATAGATGTTAAATGGGTTTATACAAAAAAATCAGAAGACAAGTATAAGGCGAGACTTGTTGTTAGGGGATTTCAACAAAAAGAAGTTTTGGAAGATATTTATTCACCAGTTGCTAAAATGCAAACTTTGAAGCTTTTATTATCATATTGATGCCAAAATGGGATGATTGTAGAACAGATGGACGTAGAAACTGCATTTTTAAATAATAATAATAATAATAATAATAATAATAATTTATTGCAAAAAGAAAAACTTTACATCATCAAGCACATAAATAATTTACAAAATAATTTGCAATACATCAGAATTTAAACCATTTAGGCTCTTTCAGAGCCTGTCTATGGCAAAGTTTGATTATTTGCAAGTAAAATTTCTAAATACATACACAAAATTCTTCTTAACAATAACAATTTTTATTATATTTGAAAAGAATAATTAACGTTGAAGGAGAAAAGAAAAAAAATAGTAGATAGTACAATTAATAAGTAAAAGATAGAATTATTCGCAGTTGGATGTCTCAGATATATTGAATGGTTTGATATATAGATACCCTAGACAGGATCAATGATATCATGAAAAAATGTTCGATCATGATTCGCTATCCACATCTTGATTTTTTTTTAAACAAATGTTTCGCAGTTACTGATTTCACATCTTCGGGGACTTTATTGTATAGTTTGGGAACCAGGAAAGTGAATGTCCTTTCACCAATGGATTTATTTGTTCTAGGTATTATCATTCGAGTTTCTCTACTTGATCTTGTTTGATATACATATTCAATTTTTTTCAGATATTTGGTTTTTTTGAACGTGAACACTAATATTGTATTAGCATAAATTTGTCTGATATCAAATATTTTCAAATCTGTATACAATGTGTTGGAGGGATATCGAGTCGGTCTGAAGGACATTATCTTGAGAATTTTCTTTTGAATCACTTCCAAGGGTTTCAGAATGGTTTTCCTTACCCCTCCCCATCCAATTATACCATAGCTCAGTAAAGGATCTACAAGCGTATAGTATATAGACTTCAATTTTTTTAGGGGTAGTATTTGCCGGCATTGAAAGAACTTATAAGTTATAGATCTAATTTTATTTTTCAGTTTTTCTATTTGAACATCCCACCTTAAAAATGAGTCTAAATGTATTCCAAGATAGTTTGTACTCAAGGATAATTTAACGTTCTGGTTTTCCATCTGAATATGTTCGAAGGTAGGTAAGTGATTCTCATACGATGTGAAAGGAATCATTTTTGTTTTGTTAACGTTGACAGTTAGAAGGTTAAAGTTGAACCACTTAGTGATGTTTTCCAAGTCCTGTTCTGCCATTTCTCTCACATCATTCCAAGATTTCCCGATGTACAAAATGACCGTGTCATCAGCAAAGGATATTATTGTTCCAGGAGATTCTCTAGTGAGTAGCCTATTGAGATATATTATAAAAAGAATGGGGCCTAATACTGTTCCCTGTGGCACTCCACATAATACATTTTCTTCAGTGCTCAAGATTCCGTTCAGTTTGACCCTTTGTTTTCGCCCTTTAAGAAAGCTCTTGAAGAGATCTAGCACCACTCCTCGCACGCCCAGTTGTTCAAGTCCATCCAGCAAAAGCCCATGACTCACAGTGTCAAATGCCTTTGCCAGATCGACAAACACACCAAGGCAGGCGAGTTTACTATCGACGGCATTATAAATTATTGATGTTAAATGTGCTATCGCATCCTGAGTACTTAGGTTCTCTCTAAAACCATATTGTCTGTCGGAGATAATATTATATTTTTGAAGATATAGCATTAAGCGACTTTTGATCATTCTCTCAAACAATTTCGAAAAGGCAGATGTTAAGGAAATTGGCCTATAATTAGACATATTTGTTTTATCGCCACTCTTATATACAGGGATTATATGTGCCTCCTTGAAATGATTGGGTACTATGCCGTTTTGCATGCAAATGTTAAATATATGACATAGTGGCTCTGCGATGAGATTTGATGTTCTCTTAATTGTCTCGTTTTTGATTCCATCTGGACCTGGCGATTTGTTATTTTTCAAGGATAAAATTAATTCTTTGACTTCATTGATGGTTACTGGCTGCAAAAACATAGAATGGGTACAATGGTTGTTAGGGGCCGCGTCGTTTTGGTTTTGATTGTTTATTTTTGCTGCAAGATTCACACCTACTCGTGAGAAGTACATATTTATGTTTTTTGCTATTTCTTCATTATTAGTTAGTGCAGTTCCGTTTTCTAAAATTATTTTTTTTATTGTTTTTGTTTCTGCTTTATAGTTGTTTGTGAAATTGTTTATTACTTTCCACATATTTCTGGGCGAACCTTCATTTTTTTGGATTTCTGATTTGAAGTGATGGCATTTTGCTTTTTTGAGTAGCTTATTCAATTTATTTTTGTACTGGGTGTACTTCATATTAAGTTCCTCATCATTTGGGCATTTAACATGTTTTTGGAATAATTTATCCCGAGTTTTGATGGAGTTTACTAGACCTAAAGTAATCCAAGGTTTTTTTTTATTTTTTCTTTTTATTTTGATGTTCTTCGCTGCTTGCTCAACTGATGAATTGAACTTACTAAAAAAATTTTTGAGGGCAGTTTCAGGATCCCGCGAGTCGAATACAGTTTCCCATTTTTCATTCCTCAGTAATCTGAGAAGTTTATCTTCATCAATTTTGCGAAAAGAATGGAAGGGCTCACTTTCTTGGGGACACTCCATATTTTTTATCGCTAATATAACTGGGTAATGATCCGTAATAGATAATTTTAGAATCGAGGGTAGCATTGTTTCTTCATAATTGTCCCTTTTTCCCTTAACGAACATGTGGTCCAAACAAGATGCTGATTGTGAAGTGACTCTGGTGCATTTATTTATTAACGATACAAATCCTTTTCCATAAAGCATGTTAAGATAGTCATCTATTTCGCTGCTCCTATTCAGGATATCGATATTCAGATCTCCAACAATAAGAGTGTATTCATATTCATTATAATTATGTTGATTCAAGATGACTGAAAGGGCTTCAATGAAATCAGATTCATCTGTACTAGGAGATCTATATGCTGCAAAGATGCTGATTTTTGAGTTCTTCAAGTTCATATTTAATTTGATTCCGTTTGTCAAATCAATATTGATATACTGAAAATCATACTGTATTTCCTCTCTAATATATATCAAAACACCATCATTCTGATTGAATCTAGTTTCAGTGTAAATCAATACGTATCCATCAATATGGTAAAGATTCTTATCCTTTATTTTCCAGGTTTCAGTCAGAATGATGCAGCTGAATGTTTTAATTTGTGATATAAATAACTCAAATTCTTCGAAGTTTTTTTGGATGCTTCTTATATTTATATGACCTACCATAAAAGTACTCTGAAAATTAGTAGTTTTAGTGAGTTCATCCAATTGTTGAACATCATCTATTTCAATGGTGTTTATTTTCCTTTCACTGAAATTTCTGATGAATTGATCGTCCATTTGCGAATACACAGTTTATAGTTATGGAACCAAAGCTTATAATTATATGATAAATACTTATATTATGTAAAGCAAATTTATAATACAGTATATTCGATCATTCAGCAGTATAAATTTCAATCTCACTGTATATACCGTGATAGTTTATTTATTATTTTGTTGTGTACTATAAAATCATTGAATTCATCACCTATATAATAAAAAACAGTTGATAAAGATCAGGAAATAGTAGATAATTGATAGGAAAAAAAAATACTGATAAGACCAGATAAGATAAGATAAAGGGAATAGATTCTGTGACCGGAGTGTTGAAATAGTCTGTGGGATATATTATTAATAAAATATTATAAGTATAGTATCTATTTTCTGTGTGATAAGAAGTTCTTACGTCCTTTGGTATTGCCTGATCTGGTATTCACAGATTTATTTTTTGGAGTTTCTTTCCCCTCTGTAACTAATGGAAAAGTATTTTCAGAAATATATGTTAAACAACCTATTGGATATGAAGATGGCACAGATAGAGTTTGCATGTTGAAGAAGGCATTGTATGGTTTGAGAGAAAGCCCAAGAGCATGGTATGAGTGTTTTGATGAATTCCTAAAAAATTTAGGATTCAATAAAAGTAAACTTGACTATTGTTTATATTTTATGAAAGACCAAGGAGATGCTATTTACATTATAAGTTTTGTTGATGATTTACTGATTTGTTCTTTGAATAAAAGAAAAATTGAAAATATTAAAAGTTCATTGTCAAAACGTTTTCAAATGAAAGACATGGGAGAAGTGAAAAATTATTTAGGAATAAATATCGAATATGATTATCAGAAAAATGTGATGCTACTCAGTCAAGAAAAATATATAGAATCTTTAGCTAGTAGATATAAAATAGAAAATGGAAAATTGTATAATACTCCTATGGAAGTAAACCTGAAACTAGAACCTGCATATGAGATGAGTAATAATGTTGGATATAGAAACTTGATAGGAGCACTTTTGTATGTCAGTTCAGGAACAAGACCAGATATTAGTTACAGTGTTAATTATTTGAGTAGATTTCAAAACTGTTACGATGACACTCATTTCAAATATGCTATGAGAATACTCAAATATTTATACCTTACTAAAAAGCTCAAATTGACATATAACAGAAATGAGAATTCAACAATACTTGACTGTTTTGTAGACTCTGATTGGGCAGGCGACTGTTTAGATAGAAAGTCAACTTCTGGATATATAATCAGATCATTTGGAAATGTTATTTATTGGAAAACAAAGAAACAAAATAGTGTCACAAAATCTTCAACATTTGCTGAGTATGTTGCACTTTCAGAGGCTGTAAGTGAAGTTAAATTTGTGAAAGATATGCTTGAAAATTTTGAAATTTATCTAGATGAACCAATCAAAATATATGAAGATAACTCAGGTGCATTAAGTATTGCAAAATTTGAAAATTTCACGAAGAATTCCAAACATATAGAAGTGCATTATCATTTTATAAATGAAAATTATATGAATGGTGTAATTGATGTTATTAAGATTGATTCTGAGCAGAATATTGCTGATATGTTCACTAAATCTTTATGTAAGGAAAAGTTTATGAATTTTAGAGATTTATTAGGTTTAGTTTAGTAAGTTTTTTTTGAAAATATGTTTCATAAATATAAGGAGGCGTGTTAGAATATGGCATGATATATTTATGTTGGTGATTGTCGATGTCATCTGTCATTCTCAAATAAATTGTTCCATAGTTCTTGGCTACATAATCTGTGAACTGTGAGACTGCCTGTCAAGTGTCATCTGATATATCATAGAAGTTAGTTGATTAAGTTAAAGTTGTAGTTGATGCTGTTTTGGTTGTATAAATATAGATCTGATTTTATCAGAGATCATCTGTCTAGAGAAATAAAATAAATGGGTTCGAAATGTATTAGCATATTATTAAATATATTAACACAAAGTACGCACAAGCGTATTCCCTAACATCCGTAGATTCAACACAAATAGTAAATCACCTAATCTCATTTTTCTCTCATCATGGAGTTCCCAATCAAATCATCGTATATAATAGAACCGAATTTGAAAACACCGTAATTACTGAATTATCAGCCCTTCACAAAATAAAAGTACATTTTTGTTCGCCAAATCACCCCTAGTCCAATGGTCAAATCGAAAGATTTCATTCCACTTTAACAGAACACATCAGACTTTTGAATACCAGCGGATTTTTAAGAACACCGATAAAAATCAAAATTACATACGCTATATTGGCATACAATCACTCAATCCATTTCGTCACAGAATTAAAACCGATCGATATTATAACTGGTCATCTCAAAACCAAAAAATCCATTCGATATCAATATCGAAAGAATTTTGG
Source organism: Chrysomela aeneicollis (assembly GCA_029955515.1). Classification (NCBI taxonomy): domain Eukaryota; kingdom Metazoa; phylum Arthropoda; class Insecta; order Coleoptera; family Chrysomelidae; genus Chrysomela; species Chrysomela aeneicollis. Next base: position 945,763 of record JARUHQ010000031.1, on the reverse strand, counting down.
TCAATGATTACGTTAAAAAACACAAGGAAAAAACGAAACTTCTCTACGCAATCCTCAATGAGAAACTCGTAAAGATTGAAGAAAAGCTTATTTCCAAATTAAATATAGATAGCAATAACCCAGAACAATTTCAAAGCGGTTCAAAAGTTTATGTCAACAAAAACATGAGACAGAAACATTCAAATAAATTCCATAATCCAACAACGATAACCGACGTGAATATCGCTGGAAAGACCGTTTCTGCGCCTCTCCAAGAAGAGGTTTATATGGATAATTTGAAAAGACCACTAAAGAAAACTTATGATTTCAAAAACTAAGCAGATTTATTTCATTTCAGAATACCTGTCGTCTTCGGACTTCAAGGAATGATAAAATTGCAAAACTTAGAAAAAAAAACCAGGAATAGTACCTCTCGAATTAGGCACAGCCAAAATTCAAGAGTTTAGCCACACACTAATTCACTACTACGACTTGAATCCAATCATCTCAGAGATTGATAAATTGCACGTTCAGGCTTCGAATCTAATCAAATCATTAGAAACGAGTAAAGATTACTCTTTCGACACCTCAAATTATGGTAAAATCCTTCAACTAATAAAAGAAAAATCTGAAATGAAACTTAGAGTCATTTTCCCGCATCCTCAGAAGATGAAACGAGGGTTTTTCAACGGAATCGGATCAATTTTCAAATCAATAACTGGGAATTCAGACGCTAATGATTAATCAAATGAAATTGGCCTCAAATGTTGGAAAGCAAAATTCTATATCGATTGATATGATCAATAAATTTAATAAAACCATCGAACAAATTTCACATAATGAGAAGTTACTACAACAAAAAATCCTACAGGTTGCTTCAATTGTTCAAACAGCACCATACAGGGAAAATTCTAATGTGATCAAAGATATTTTCACTCAGCTTATAAATATGTATGAAATAATCATATCTATCCTACAAGATATCGAAAATTCACTGACAATCTGTAGATTAAATATTATGCATCCAAGCATTATCGAAACTTCTGAATTGTTCCTTGAATTAACGAAACTAAAAACTCACTACAATTCCAACCAATTTCAATTCAAAATAACGTTAGAAAATACTCTCAACATTGAAAAAATAATCGATATCGAATGTTTCATCTTGAATCAAGATAACCTATCTCATCCGCTTTCCTATTACATATCCATTCATTTTTGATTATTTTCATCTCTTTTCTATCCCGGTATATAGTCGAGGCCAGTTCAAGACAGTGATTTCTAAATCTAAATATTTGTTGAAAAATGGCACGCACTGCATCTCAAAGCGACACTTGTGCCAAAGCTACAACACGATTCTATGCTTTTATCTAAGAAGTCTCCAAAAGCAGTTCTTGCGAAGTACAACTGTTGGATTTGACAACCGCATCCACATGTCAATCGATCAACGTTCAAATCACCAAGCCGAAAAACAACCAACTAGAGGATTCTACCCAATGGATTGGAATATTTCCAAATAAAACTGCAATCAATCTGAAGTGCCAAGACCAAGAAAGCATCTCCAAAATTATTGGAACCTATTTGATCGAAATTTCGAGCGGATGTCACATTGCCACTCGCCAGTTCGAAATTTATAGTCAACAACATGTGACCAATGCAAATCAGCACATAGTTTTCGCAGAGCTAGACGAAGGTTCAGTTTCTACATCCCAACTGAATGTGGACTTCCAAATAGACGATTTAAATCTTGATGACCTACATGATCTGAAGACACAACTTATGCAGAACAATCCTGACATCTCCTTCACCGCAAGCAGTATATTCCAAACACCCAGTATATGGAGTATAGCTATATGGGTACTGATCATCGCAGCTATAGTATACTGCATCTTCAAGAACTATCCAACCTCCAGATGTCATAAAGCGAAGCCAGCTCAACCAGAAGAAATATTCCTTGGAGACGTTCAACTACCCCGCTGCACTCTGGAGTTGAAATTTTGAGGGGAGAAATTATCTCACCACCTAGCCGAATATTCTACTGATTCCGTAAGAACTCAACACCCCTGATTTCCGAGATATCGAGCAAGCACCAAGGTTTTTTAATTCCTGTTCCCACAGAAAGCGTCAGTCAGACTTTCTTCCAGAACTAGGAGTTCCTTGGAAGTCCCTAGGGTAGCTACAGTGAAGAAGGGATACAGAGTAAATCCATACAATGCACCTTGTGTAAACCAGAGGTCAGTTAGTTAGACCAGGATAACAATAAACTTCTAAGAAAATGTAGTATTTAGTTACAGTTTCTTAATTTATACTGGAATACAAGCTACTTCAAATAGATGGTATTTTATTCTAAACTAAGTTTCGGTTTCAACAGGATTTATTGAAATTCACTAAATAGATAATAATCTACAGGCAAAATCAAATCAGAAATTCACTCAATAAAAAAAAATTCGGGGACGGTTTTATATCATTTATTACATAAACTTCAACATTCCACACTTTGTCAGATCAGATACAAGTACTATTTTCAGGAAATTATACAAATTATCCAAACAACCTCAAAACAAAATCATATGAAAAGTGACACCAACGATCAGTTAACCTTACTGTACTCTGTGGTGACAATAGGGAAAAATCACGGAGTGGGCGACATCTATAATTGATCGCATGAACTACTCGAGAGGTGAATAACAAACCAACCTCCATATGTTCTAATGGGTAAAATGTGAACTTTATTTATAAATTTCAGTGATTTAAGCATTGAAAGTGTTGTATTCTGATGATATTTTGTGAAGAATTGTTGTTAATAGACCACACAATCTGAAAATGCAAAAGATTAATAGAGCTGATATGGAGATAAAATCGCGAAAAATATGCTTGTTCCACAATACTCTACATACTCAAGGCTTTGCATAAATTTCCTTCAAATTCTAAAGCAGAAGATGGGCAGGATTTGGGGAAACCTAAATACTAAGGCAACTAGCCTAGAAATGGAAGATGATCTTGAAGAAAGAAAAAGCTATCTCGGAATTTATGTTTGTAGCGAGCACTTATGATGATTTTTTCAGTGGTTAATTCGATTCTTCATTATTGTTGTCACTATGCTACCACCAGTACCACCTCCTCTCCACCCCATTTGGTTCAATTTAATAATTTTGTAATTTATTACAGGCTCAGGCAAGTATCAAATAATTATATGCAGTTGAAGCAACATGGAAATGAACAAGTAGGGAAAGATTTATAAAGAAGACACGATGAGAGATCTATAATTGGATGATGATTAACATGATCATGTGATGGATCTTGGAGAGATCCACTGTAAAGACAAAACGAACAACAACCTATATGACACAACAATGTTCCTGATAATCATATGAAGTTTCGGGTGATTCTGGTGTTGTGTAAATGAAATACTAATTTATCATCTGCTTGCTTGGCAGTAATATTTGGATTTAGTAATTTAACATGTTCAAGAATGTTTTATTATTGCATTTTTTATTAGTTGTAGTCTTTCTCAGTCTGAAGGGAATCTATTCCACATTTCTATTTCATTCACCAATGATTAAACGATTTGAATACTGATTTGTTATTATTGTGTTACATTTCCCAAATTATTCTATTTATAAAAACATATGGCATGCTAGAGAAAGCCATTTACTCTTGTTAACCCAATAAAACTATGATTTTTTTAAATAATTTATTTGACTACTATCATTTCTTCCAGTCAAATCTCCACAAAATGATGAATTTATATGTCACTTCCAGGTAGTTTTTGCACTTCACTTTGTTTTAATAGGTATATCTATTCGAATACATTACCTTATAATCTAGGTTCCACAAAATAAAAACAAACCAACACAGAAAAGAAAACTGATGTCAAAAAAGTTGAGCTTAAATGCTTCCAGTCGAAATTGCCAATAAATCCTTTCAATATTGAATTATACAACATTATCAATAAATATGCTTTACAGGAACATTGAAATAAACTCACATATATCTCATCTAGTTTCATGGTGATTTCATGTGAGAATTGTGAAGGATCTCATCCACAAAACTTTTTATGATTTCTTCATTGAGGCCTTCAGTTCCAATTGTGATTGCTGAAACACTTTCAACCCACATAATATCCAAAATGTTCGAAATTAATATTTCGACTTTCACATAGGCATTTTCAAAAGAATGTCAGGAACTAGGAACTGGAAAACTTCGAATAAAAACCGAAATTGATACCTGGACACACCTGGACTTTGATGGCATTTAACAAGAATCCAGTGACAATAAAACTGAAACGTCGACAACAAACCCTAAATACAACTTCAATCCAATGGTCGAGCACGAAAAATCGACTCAAATCTCTGAGATGACTGAAATTTTCTTCAATAAAAACTTCGGTTCAACAAGAGATCAAATTATTTGTTGATCACCCCTCAATCCGACATTTTGTCATTTACAGCGCCATCTGGCGTTTCGTGATTTTTTCCTATTTACAGCGAATTACAAAATAATATGAAGTTAACTTGCGGATGTCGCAAAAACAAATACGAACACAAAATTTCTGTCTTCGCGGAAATAAACGAGCTTTCAATGACAGGCTTGTTCAGGTAGTTAGTTTAACTGGATACAGGTTATGTTTTTATCACAATCAACACTGGAATACAATATATCTGATAGATAGAGTAATTCACCGCTAACAGCAAAGGCAATGGTAATGTGACGGTGATATTTCGATTTCTCTATACAGGGTGTTACGTGAAACCAGGGTTGTGACAAATCATGAGATGTACGTTTAAAATTCAATATTCAGGCAGAGTGCAAATCAATACAGATGATCAGGTAAAGTGCAAAACAGATTCGAGAAAGTGATAATCTGGTCTGGGGAATTATATTGATTCTCAGGCAGTGTTTTCTGGTCTGGATTTTCCGGTGGAAAAATGGACACTTGCAAGAAAATACTCTAAAAGTTCTACAACAAATACCGTCGCTTGCAATACTACTTTGCTATACTGTTTCGAAAGGTTTCGTTGTTGTATGATATATATGGGATCCCGTAGAGATAAAATAAAAGAAGTTTGTAACAGGCTCGCGATTTGATCGTAGTCCGGGACAAATCCAATTCGACGATCATTTCACAAGTTCTGGATTGCAAAGAATTGGAAATGAAGAAATGAGTAATACCGCGAACGGGATACCACTGACTTCATGTTTGTCTTGCGAATTGGTCGTAGTCCGGTTCAAATCCAATTCGGCGATCAATTCGAAATTCCAACAGTGAACATACAGGCAGTGGAAGGACAGGAAAAGTGAGAAAATTACGAGATATAAAATAAATACCGACTACTTCTGATTTTTACGATACTTGCTTGCGATTTGATCGTAGCCCGGGGCAAATCCAATTCTACGATCAATTCTCAAGTTCAGGAATCTGGAAACAGCACGGTCCTTTAACTTATGAAACAGTCAGGGATGATTGTTAATTTCAACTGGCCTGACGAAACAGTAACAGTACAAAATGAATTTCCACGTTTCACTATTTGTAAAAGAAGTTGATCAGGATTAGGGAATCAATATAACTCCGGAAAATCGCTTACAGTTATACTGGGTGTTAAGCTGGACAAAATACCACAGCTCGGCTAATCCAAAATTAGGCAAAAGCACTTGCACTACTCAGGGTGTCTGGTTTACTCGCTTCACTTGATACAATATCGGGCACTCACGAAAATCGAAAATCGCACTTTCACGGCTCAGAACGTTGTTCGCGAAGAACTCAAACTAACTCCCTCCTGATGCCCTTTCTGGGGGTATTTATGTGGAATCTGGATTTTTGAAAATATCAGGGTAAAAACAGGACATTTTGTCATTGTTTGTCATTGATTGTCATTGTGTGACCTCTAGAATGAAGCAAGAACTGAAGCAAAATACCCTCAATAAAAAACGATAATAAAGTGTTAGAAAGCATATGAATAAAAATGCCCGGAATAACATTTCTTTTATATAGGATACTTATGAATATTTCTTCACCAACATCTAGGATTTCCCGGAAAATGGAATATCGGTGCATTGCCACTACCGCTTCTCACCTAATTGACATATGATCTAACATTCTAACATCAAGAATATAGTTTCAGTTTTCTGTTTCTATTTTTCCTCTCGTGGATGTTCTATAAGGGGGTATTTGGAAAGTGAAGCTATACGATTGGAGATTGAACATTTTCGCCCCCTTTCAAAAGTCGGGAACTATACAGGGGAATACTGGGTATCCTTGACATTATTTCGGATTTCTGGTTTACTTTTCACAACGTAGTAAAAAAAAAACGTCCCTAATCGGTCGGACTTATCCGGAACCTGTAGTAATGAAGTTTACTGAAAAACACTTCATTACACTATAATGTGTTTCATTGCGAAGTGATCTTGAGTGCTTCCTCCAGGTCTGAATGCACTTTCTGGTTCATATATTTGTGTTTTTTTTGTTTTCTTCTCAGTTTATTTTCGATTATTCGTTATATTATTTTTGTGATGGTATTCAGTAGCGTGATCCCTCTATAGTAATTGCTATTTTCATAGTCTCCTATCTCTGTTACATAAGCAGTTTTTTGTTCTCCTAGTGTATTCTCTCTTATCCAAACTATATTTATTATATTTCTAGGAAGTGAGCTCTCATTTCCTATCTCTTTCTCTAGTTTTTTAGAATTTCTGAAATAACTTTGTCATTTATTGGTGCTTCCCATTCTTCAATAATTTCATCAAGTTTAAGCATCTCTTTCAATGATTCATTTTCGTAATTCTGGTTAACTAATGTTAGTTTCATTACTTCTTCTTCTTCTTGTCCTAGTAGTTTCTAGAATTTTTTTTCGATATCTTCATTATATCTATTTTGATTTCACCATTTGTATTTTCAATGTGTTCTCCATATATGTGTTTATCTGTTCTCATGGATTGCGGTGTTTCATTGGTTACCTTTGCGGTCCTTTCCTAGTTTATGGCAGAATTTCAGATTTTAGTTTTTTGAGAAGATGAAATTTCAAATGGGAACCCTTTCCACAAACACATGAATTAATATTAACAGTTTTGCAGTAGTAGGTGATATTGGAAATGGTGTAGATACATACTGGCGTATCTTCAGGTTACTTAGGAGAGCAGATGATGAATGTGTAACAGTTTTATTAGTTCAACGGTTGACCTCTGAAGTTGACTGATCGAACTGCTGAAGTTTTCTGATTATTATAAACCTCAAAAGTGAATAATTACAGAAAATGAGTATTTTTAGTGCCCAACAGGAGCAGTGTAATGTTACTTTAAAAAAAATTAAAAATCTCACAATGGTTTCGGCAGCTTTTCATCGGAGGCAATTAGGTCATGAGTATTGATTGTTATAATTGATGAACTTAGCAAAATCCTTTCACAATACTAAATAATATTTAACTGAAATAAGAATCCTGGACGCCACTAATTCTTTCAAGTAGATGTTCACTTAGGAAATATATAGAATCAGAAACCTGAGAAGTGGAAGAGTGTTTTTATACCAATGAAATAAAAGAGAATATCATTTTACCTAGGAAATTTAATGATTTTTGAAGTATTTGATTACTTATGGAACTATAACCCAATTATACAGAATTTCAAATATGTACACTATACGAGTGATATATAATATATACCTATACACATTGGTTGAATTTCTCTAATAAAATATGAAATATTTTATATGCATATGATTTCCCCACAAGTCTATGTGAAACTATATATTATTCAGGTCATACATTGTTTGATATACACAGGGAAAATTCATGAATTTTTATGGGGATGAGTTTTGATAAAATTTGAAATGTAGAAGTTTATCAAAAACTTAAACAATGAAATATGTGGAAATCGCATAAAAATGGTAGGAGTAAATTCAATAAAAACTAAAAATCAGTTGAAACATTTTTAACTTGCCTGTTATCCAACGATGACCCAGTGATGTCCTGAAGTGAATGATAAATGGCAGTCTTGTAGACAGCCTAACAGCCTATCTAATGGTGCTGGGAGAACAGTTCTACGACGAGTTGATGGTGGTTGTGTAGAAAACCACCGATTTCCAATCAATGGACCCAAAACAAAATGAAGGGGACGCAACTTCCATGTTCGTAGATTTCAGCAGGTGTTTTAGCAGATGTCTCAACAGATCAGCAGATTCAAAATCCAGGAGCTCAGCAACATCAGCGATGGTAAAAAAGGCAGCACCAAAAAACCCTATATATTGAACAAGTGTTCAAATAATATACCTTGGTAAAAAAATATCATCTCACCTCTGTATCTCAGGGGGTTTTTCATCAGAAAAATAAACATCTCACTAGTGGCCTCGTTGTTAGTGATGTAGCAATTAAAATTGCTACCTTTTGATTTGGTTTTTTATATAGTAAATCTTTCATTTATTTGGCATTAGCATAGTACTCACAAAGAACAGTCTTGAAATCAAATTCCTGAATAGAACATCTATCAAAACCACTATTTCAAAACAAACATCACATAGAGTGAATACTAGTAAATTCACAGGTTTCCAACACTAGGTATTACTTTTGCTTCTGACATTCTGAAGGCTGTCGGAAGTGATGAATTAAGCTGCAGGAATCTTATGATTTCTGGCTACCTGTCTGATCCTAGGCCTGGAAGATAATAGAGTCTATGAAAACATCCTTTCGCATGTAAGCAGGTGTCATACCGTTGATGTGTTCTCTAGTGTGATGAAATCTAGGCTATTGAAGGTTATTCCAGGATTTTTCGATCTGAATGTGATCTTGATTGGGTTATTTGGTTTGTTTTGTTTATTTTTCAGAATATAATCGTATAGGTTATATTTTATTTTCTAGACGTCGATGTGATTGCTTGGTTTGTCATTGATCTTCTGTCATGGATCTTCTGTCATCGATCTTCGGTCTCAAGTTGGTTAGCCGTAAGTGTTCGTGCCCATAGCAGAAAAGAAAGAAGAGGAATGATAGTCTTCTCTGATTATCTTCGTTGGACTTCGTTCTGTCAAACGGGATAGCATTTATGGTTCTGACCAATGAGAGGCTAGGATTTCAAAACTGGCGCTGATTTCATACAGGATGTGCAATTTTTTGGCAATTTTTGGGAATAGGAGATGGTATCCGTCCTCTAGCTGCGAACTCGAGGCTTTTTCCTGTGTGGCCATGATGAGGTGCGCTTGACTCGTTTTTGAGATTCTTTTTTTGGTGTGTTTAACCAGAAATTAACCCTTTTGGGGAATTTACGTGAGTGCCGTTGGGGCCGAGTTCAAGTCGCACCCATCGATTGTGGTTTTGGAGCCTTTTTTATGGGGATTTGTGCCGCCATTTTGTCCTGATGTCCTGTTTGCTGTTTTGACTATCTTCTAGTTTTATCTCCCTTCTCATAAGGTAAGTTATGAGTTATAAGCCAGCAATGATATCTTCAGGTTGAAAATATACCTATTTTTTCTTTGGGTTTTTTTCTTTTGCACATGCCCTCTCATGAGGCTATTTTTTTGTCAGGGTGTTAGGGTACAGCTTAGCCCTTATCAGACTCCTGGCATCGAACGACTTTTGTGGCAACTCTTGTGGCAACTCTTGACTCTGGTCAAGATTCCCACGAGGGACAACACCGAGTCACTTTTAAATCTTGGCCAGAGTCGACAGACAACCACCGGATGAGGACCAGTAGAGCTGGTAGAGGCTGGCGACCTGCTGAACTGCACTATCGACCCCTGGCTGACCTGGGAGTTTGAGCCTTCTTCTAGTCTTCTCTTCGTCATCTTCCTGAGCTGTTTACTGTGATGTTTCCTGTCTGCTTCCTGTCTTCTTCCTGTCTTCGTTGCTGTCTTTAACTACACCAAGTGGACCTTGGATAGAGGCTACGTATATGGACCATTGGACCTTAACACCAGGTTTTTTTACACCTTCAGTGTTGTATTATTTCTTTGAGATTTATTTATATCAGTATTTATCATACCATCATTTTTTAGATAACTAATTATTCATATCACATATCATACCACCAAGATTATATTATGAACCATAACCTAGAGCTCTTGTGAAGCTCTCACATAGTACTATGTGACAGCAGATTTAGTCACAGGTTTATTACCAATATACTTCATTGTGCTTATTTTGAGAGGTATAACATCCGGTATAGAAATGTATGTATCTTGATATGATATATTATTTAATTGATTCAATTATAACTGATATGATCTATTACTCTGGTCCATAACATATTTTTGCCTTGGTGAAATGAATTAGATTCTTTGCCTTAATACATCAATAGGAACGACCACACATTCAAGAAAAAATCTTGGCTCGGGACAAAATGATAGCTACTAATAAATTAGATTCTTTGCCTTAATACATCAATAGGAACGACCACACATTCAAGAAAAAATCTTGGCTCGGGACAAAATGATAGCTACTAATGAAACCATCCGCTCAGTTCGGGTATCGAAATGGAAGAGGCCGAAGAGAGCTTGTCCCAGATACAGGCAGATCTTCCTCCCATAAAAAAACCGCAGGGGCAAAACCAACCACTTTTTGTCAAAAAAACTCTTACAAACATCTTCAATGTATCATTACCCTGATTTGGTGAAAATATTCACAAAACAGGTAAGCTCAAAATATTAGATAAAACATTTTGATGAACCTAATCATCAGTATTATGTAGTTTATCAATTATTTTCTTTAAGTTATAGAATACTTGTGTTTTCACCAGAAAACATTCGAGGAACCTTCAGGATATCAAACATTTATTCATCTATTCCAAAATCATTACAGCTGTTCGATTAGCAGGTGAATTTGTAAACAAGGTAAACTTTCTTCAGGTTTTGCTGTAAAATTGTTATTAAACTACCTATCTTGTTGTTACAGATAATCAGATTTCAAGGAATCGAATCTTTTGATAGAATACTGGGTGAGACAGTAGACCAACATACAAGGTGTTGCTTCTATATGTGCACTACATGAATTATGTGAAGTTTGAGCTTCAATTAAATGTAGAAATAAATTTTATTATTGTTTTGATAGTGAAGTTGAAACCGAGTAACGTTTATATATATATACTGAGAAAATAAAAACGTTACGGCAGCAGTGCTTCAGGACTCGATCTCCGCAGTCAGATCACTATTGTGTGTACCACAACCCCTTGAGAAAACGAACGTGTGCCCATTACGTTCGTTTTCTCAACGTTCCATTCACCTAGTAATGGCTGAATGAACATTTTTGGTTGAAGAGTTCAACGTTGAATTTAAGTTGAAAATCTCAACGTTCAAACTAATCGTCTAATACACATTATTTTGACGCGCTACTCTGACGATACGTTGAAATATTTTTTTAACGTCAATTCGAAACGTTCGATTCATCTGAAAAAACAATCGTTCAATTATCGCGATTCTGTCACTATTTTCTCCCAGTTTATGAAGAGAAAACCTGAAGGAAACGTTTTTCAACAACGTGTTTCAACCGTCAAGATGATTAAACTCTTGAAATCAATGTTTTTTCAATGTGATTCTGTCACTATCTTTTTCTAGTAGGTGGAGAGGAAACTTGAAGTGAACTTCTTTCAGCAACGTGTTTCAACCATCATTTGGCAACATGTATTAATAATTATTGTTGAACTTTTTTGATCGAATCTTCGAATTACTGACGGAGAATATACGTTTATCAGAAACTCTTGAAATCAATGTCCTTTCAACGTTATTTTTTCACTATTTCATCATAGTTGGTGAACATCAACTTTGAAATACACGTTCATAAATAACGTGTTTCAACCGTATTCGGAAACGTATATGAATAATTATTGTTGAACTATTTTTCATAGAAGCGTCGAATAACTGAAGGTAAACAAACATTTATCAGAAACGTCAGTTGAACTCTTGAAAGCAATGTTTTTTCAACGTGATTCTGTCACTATTTTCTCTCAGTTGGTGGAGAGAAAATGTGAGGTAAACGTTTTTCAACAACGTACTTTAACCGTCATTTCAACGTGTATCAATAACTATTGTAAAACTATTCTTGATCGAATCGTCCAATTACTGATTGTAAATAAATGTTCATCAGAAACGTTAGCTGAACTCTTGAAATCAATGTTTCAAGTGATTTTGTCACCATTTTATCACAGTTGGTGAACATTAAAATTGAATTAGACGTTTTTCAACATCGTGTTGCAAACTACATTCGTCAACGTGAATAAATAATTATTGTGAAACTATTTATCATCAAATCTTTGCAATACTGACGGTAAACAAGAGTTCATTCGAAACGTTAGTTCAACTCTCGCAATCGATGTTTTTTGGTTAGTGAAATACCTGTGCATTGAGAAACGACATGAAGACCCGTTGCATTACAGATGACAAAAATAACATTCATACGAAAATAATCATTGACTACAATGATATCCAGCTAAGCTTTATTGATTTATCACTCCGTTTCCCCTTCCACAAGCAAGTTGAAGGGAAAGAGAGAGACGCCAGAACCAGCGCTCTAAAAGTTGTAACGTGGCCGTTTTTCGCCTAGCAACAAGCCCTTGCAGGTGATGTGATGATATATGCAGTCGCTCAGTCGGAGTCAAACGCGGACGGCGGAATGCTTCTATGCATAAGGCCATTGTCCATTGTTAGTTGATGAACGTCGAATAGATAAGTGAAATTGGTTTGTTTTCAATAATTTGGTGAAATTGAACAAGGTATGTTTGATTTTGAATTATTTATGTCCTATTTCTTCATTGATATATATGATATATTTATAGCATTGTGGTGAAATAATGTGAAATAGATTTCACGTAGGTACTTTGTTTCATGATTAATTGCTGGTGGCTTAGGTTGAATCAAAATATACCTAAGTAGGTGAATTCAATAATGAATGTTATGATATGGACCGAATGTTTCGTTTTTGTGCTACATAATGATGGTGGTTTATTTTGTTCGAATCAGAATATACCAAGGTCAAGTACACTTAGTCCAACCTTGAAAATCTAGAATGTTTTTTTCTCTTACAGAGAGAAGAATCCGAGTGAAGCTGATGGCGGTGGTATGAAGAAATCCAGATGTGAATACATCACGAAATATCAAATAAAGTATTTTTATCCATTTTATAGTATCTTCATATGAAATCAACGTTGAAGTACAATAGGATTAAAACGATTATATAAAACGTTGAAAAACATTTATGAACAATCTTTTCTACTAGAAGAAGACGTTTGACGAAATAAGTTTGCAGCATCTGGGGTAGCTTTTCGGAGTCAATAATGTCGAAAGTTATCGTTGAGATGCAGGCTGAAGGCACTGTAATTTCCCCAAGAAAGAAGCGAATCCAGAAGGATACTTCTGCAAGCATTGAATGAAGATGAATAACAAGCTATTCTTGCAACAGTTCATGGTTTCGTTCATAGAAATTAAATACCAACATTGAGTGTGATTGATGTTATAACATATAATACAAGAAATACATGAATTCAACTGAATATTTTATTGTCATGGATAATGCTCGATAGCATTTATTGGAAGAAACCAACCGAGCAAATCGAACTTGAACTGGAAGAAATTAGATCATGGAATGGGATATCAAATTATAATTTTGTATAGTGGTTTCATCATTTTTTGTGTGTAATATTGAAATTACTATTGATTTATTATTTCGATGAAAATATTTCCACCTACCATTTTCATATTTTGTCCTTTGAAGCATAATCAGGCAAGTAAAATAAATAATGACTTGACTTTCTATTTAAAATCCCATACTCAACATACAATCAGATTGAATATCCTTGGAATTTGTCAACGAATTATTGTTCACTTATGAGCTTCTTGAAATTCCATTATAAAATTTTTGTAGTACTTGATTTTGGCAGATTTGTTAATTCACTTCGAAATCAATGATATACATCTTATATCCTACAGAATATACCCTTGCTATATAAATATCCAATTATTGATTCATCATTACACATTTCCATAGTTATGAAATATATGATTTTGCCGGGTTTGCTAGTGTAAACCGGGCTACGCCCACCATTCCCACCACTGTATTCTCAACTGAAATCTGTCATCGTATTTTCCAAGGCATTCTAGATGTCAGAGATACAACAGTCAACTTCGTATTTTCTTATGGGCGCCATATTGGATTTTTGCATTTTTGAAAAGTCTGTCACTTTTTGAAGACAATGATGTGACACACGATATGTTTGAATCTGACATGATAATCGAAATTGAGAAAAAACCGTATTCACGCGGAGTGCTTCGAAAATAACGCCAGCAATTTTGTTTTTGTTCAACAGTTTGAAGTTAGGAACGAACTTGACAGGAAAGCTAGAAGATTTTCTCCGCAAAACGAAACAAAATAATTGAATACATAACAAAGGTATAAAAGATGCTCGAATATTCCACCATTCTCTTCTAGACACAATTTCACTCGTCCTCCTTCCCAGCTCAGCAATATCTAGATGTGTATAATTTTAAGAAATCTTTCCCCATAAACAATAATCTAGTATTATCTCTCCTATAAGATCTGATTCTTGAAATTGAAGGTATACCCATCGATTGAGCTATTCAGAACTTGGGGTAAATAATAATTAAATTGTGTTTAGAAGTGAATGGTGGATTATCCGAGTACCTTTCATGAATGGGAAAGTAACACTTTTTTACACATTCATTCATGATATGAGTAATAAAAGTGATAATAAACGGACAGCAGGGGAGAATGAGGTTTATATTCAAATTATCCGAGCCAAATGATTTGGATTTTATGTTTTTAATTATTGAGGAAACTTCATCATCAGTAACTTGTGAGAAATTGAAGACCCTGGCAACGCCCCCTTTTACTCTATTCGAATAACAATCCATCACCTCAGGGCTTGGTTCAAGGTTATTTCTCGAAGAACTTATGAGATAATTGTTCAAATCATTCACATTTTTTAGATTATCAGGTAATTCGTTATATTAGCTTTTTAATATAGCCAATTCCCTGAACAATTGCTATTGCCGTCGACTATTCGAATGTCTTGTGCATATTCTAAGTAGGCTTTCTTTTCCCTAATGATAGACGCCGATGTGAAGTTGCGCAGCTGTTTATAATAATCGAAGTGGGCTGGCAGTCGACTTTTTCTATATCGTCTCAATGCTTTATCGCGCATTTTCTCTGCATTAGCTTGATGTTGTCAGTAATCCAAGGGGTGTATTTTTGTTAATTATAGTAATGATGCGATGTTTTCATCGGAGCGTGTCTATCAGCCAGAGGAATAATGTTATTATTTAAAAAAACAATTTAATCATCGATTGATTCGATGGTGTAAATAATTTTTCAAGGTAATGATTTCAAACCAGTTTGATATTGCCCCATATTTATTTGACTAAAGTCTCTGTAACTATAAATTTTTGCATCATTTCAACGCTTGTTCGTAGGAAAAAAAGAACAACGGATGATAAAATGGTCAGCAATATCCGTGCCGTGAACAGATATTATCAAGATTTGAAAAAATCAGATCTATGAGTAGGAATTTTTATCCCTCGCGTTAGATTGAAGGATTCAGTGATGGATAAGAGTTCACTCGATGCATGTATATTTAAATCAAGCAAATTTATATTGAAATCACCCATGCATGTAATTTTATCAAAATCAGAGAATATTTTTATCGACGTGTCTGCAAAGTTTCCCAAAAAGGTTGCATAATCTGAATTTGGCGGTCTATATAATATTCCAAAAGCATGTATATGATTTTCTAATTTGATTTCTATCCATAATTGTTCTAAGTAATCAGTTGACTCATTCAAAATAACAGTAATATTCAAATGATCTTTTACATATAAGCCGATTCCGCCTCCTCTCCTCAATAAACGATCGAATCTAATAAATGTATAGCCTTGTATTGTGATTACATTGTTTGGTATTCCCGGATGTAACCATGTCTCGGTGATCCCTATCAAATCATACTTATGATGATTAATGTGCAAGTGCAAACTATTCAGATGTGGAACCAAAGAACGAACATTAATATGTGCAAAAGTTGAATGCACTCTGTATTTTTATTGATATTTCTTATATATCAAATAAATGAAAACATGTTTATTTTTCAATAATTAATTTCAATATGCATATTCAATTTCAAAATTATTTGAGTGAATTGGAATACTCAGACGATTATACAATTAAAATCTGAAATGAGAAGAGAAATAATAATACAATAATCCAATTACTTCAAAATGGTTGGAACAATAGAAATGGATGATCCTAATACTCAGTAGTTTTGTTGCCTAGTTGTTCTACTTTCACGCGGGACCTTCTTGGCGGAGTTATGTTCTGGAGATGATATTCCTTTTCTTTTGTTCTGATGTGGTAGTTGGGTTATTATTGCTGTATGAGTCAGTCTGATGGGGATTGTCGGTAATGTCACTGATACTATATTTACCTATATATATATATATATATATACCTATTACCAGTTTGTAGCATTTGAATTAACCAACATATGATTTAAATTTGAAACCAATTCAAAATAGTAATATACCAACTGAAATTACTATGATATAGCTACAGTTTAGTCAATAAACAATATACTCACAGAAAACAGTCTGTCACCAACAAATCTTCTAAAATAAAAGGAATTTATTGAAACAACACTATATCACACAAGTTTCTAATGAGATGTAACTAGCTGCAGGAATCTTATGATTTCTGGCTATCTGTCTGATCCTAAGTATGGAATTGAAGAAAAGAAAGTCAATAATAGATCAATTCAAAAGTACCGTTTTGTTCTTCAGTGTGATGAATTCTTTGTCGCTGGAAGTTATTTCAGGATTTGTGTAGAACGTCTGTTTGATCTGAATGTGGTCTGGATTGTTTTCAATGTTTTCTTTGATGTCTACTTTATTTTCCAGATTATGACTTTATAGATTATATTTATTGCTAGACGACGATGTCATTTATCTTCTGTCATTGCTCGATTGTCATCGATCTTTCCGTATACAGAATGAAAGTATAAGAATGATATTTGTTCTCTGATTATCTTCTTTGGAACTCGTTCTGTCCATGTTCTGTCAGACGGTATGAATCTATGATTTCGACCAATAGGGTTATCTGAATTTATAACTGGCGCTGATTTTGAACAGGAAGTCGAGTTTTTCTGAGTATTTTTGGGAATAGGAGATGGTACCGTCTTCTACCTTCTACCTCGAGGCTTTTTCCTGGTGGCCATCATGGTAGGCAGTTGACTCAGAAGTTAGTGATTTTTTTCGATAAGGAAACCGTAGAATATACCCTTTGGGGATTTGTGAAGCAGTCATTTGCTGAGTCCAAGTTGCCACCATATTTTTGTGATTTTTGGAACATTTTTTGGATTTGTCTGACCACCTGGAAACTGCCAAGATGATGAGTGGAAGCCGCCATGCTCTCAACTGTTCGTCCTGTCAATCTTCTAGCCCTACTTTCCTTCTCAGAAGGTGAATTTATGAGCCATCAGCAATGACAATAAATATACCTATTTTATTTTTTTCTCTTCCGGTTTTTTTCTATTTGCACGTGTCCTCACAGAAGGTTATTTCTTGTTAGGGTGTCAGGTACAGCTTAGCATGATCTTCAGACTCCTGGCATCGAACGACGACTCTTTTGGCAACTCTCGAACTGGGTCAAGATTCCCACGAGGGCCATCACCGAGTCGCTTCAAAATCTTGGCCAGAGTCGACAGGCAACAATCAGATGAGGACCAGTAGTAGCTGGTAGAGCCTGATGTCCAGCTGAGTTGCACCACATCAACCCCTGGCTGACCTGGGAGGTCGAGCCTTCTTTTCTTCTAGATGTTCTTCTTGTGCTGTTTCCTGTTTTCTTCGCAGAATTTTCACCTGCACTAAACCACCTGGACCTCAATTAGGGGCTACATATATGGACCATTGAGGAGGATTGTACCCTTACCATCAGGTTTTTTGCACCTTCAGTGTTTCATTTGTCTGAGATTTTTTTATATATCATACATAATATCAAACCATATTCATCACTCGATAGACACCTCTAGAGCTTTTGTGAAGCTCTCACATACACTATGCGACAGCGGATCTAGATCACAAACTGACAACTGTCTTTGTCAGAGAGGTTATATTGGGAAAGTTTGCCTCCAAAAGTGAAGATCTAACCTTTTTCTCTCTTGGCTTTTATCACCAACACATGTACTTGTGGAAATCGCAAAATTGTGGATTCATTAGCCTGAAAAGGAAACTGGAAAAAAGTGGAAATAATCAAGATTATTCCTCACCATTGGGTGGATTTTTTTCCCATATATTGATTTGTTTCATATCGAAACCTACTGAAAGGCCACACACCATCAAAGGCAAGTAACCCATGAACATCTCTTTGACAAGACTTTCCATTTTCTCCCTTATTCATGAAAAACGATATTTTAGGCCTTTATTTCTTCCTTCTGCTTATTTTGTATACCTACCTGTACAAGTCGGGTCTTTATTGGGAATAATCAGAATTGAGTATTAGAGGCAGGCCTAGTCCAGGCAGGAAACTCCCCTCGGTCTCAAGAGGGCCTCTGGAGAGGTATTTAATAGTAGGACTCAGGATCACAGGATTGCTGAACTACTTGGTTGCACTCAAGTAAAATCTGTCCTTCAAAGTCCTTCAACTGGCTTATCTCTGCTTAGGAAGTGCATGAACTCCAGCCCTGCTCTACCTTCATCGGGTTTCATCTACCTGCACATTGTTTTAACGCTGAAATAACCGCTCATCTGTTATAGGTAATCAAGTGTTAATATATTCACCTGCTTTTGCTATCAATGTGAACCTGCGGTATATATACCTATAGGGCTTCCTTCCGTAACTAATACTCATACCTGAAACTCTTTCTGTTGGCTTCTAAGCGCTATTTTCTTTACTTATAATTAAAACTGTCAAAAGTGTAATCAACAACTTAACCTTGTTTTATTGTTGACGTTGACTTCGTTGACGGTTACTGAAAGCGATTGACAATATTTACATTCGACACTTGGAATCGCCTTTTTAACTATTCAGAAGAAATAATATTCCGGAGATTTTTTTCGATATTCCTTTCAACACTATACTACCTGTTTTTCACTGAGTGTATTTTGGTTCATTTCTTGCTCCGTGTTAGAGGTCAAACAATGACAAACAATGTCAAGCAAGGACAATCTGTACCGTTTTTATCCTGATTTTTTGGAAAACCGAATAGTGCATGAGGTTAGTCAAGTTTGAGAACAAGAGTCAGTTAGCACTTGGGTGCGTGAGAATTAAGTGATTGCCGAGACGTGAGCCGCGATTAAAACTTTTGAAGTCGTGTTCGATTCTGTTTCCGGGTTTCCGATTAATTGCGTGCCGCAGAGTGTTACCTGTAAAACACCCTGTATCGTGAGAGTGTTCTTGAAAATAAGGATTCGCTGAACCGGTGGTATATTTTGTTGCGTGCCACACAGAAACCCTGTAAGTCAGAATCCTGAGTTATAGTGATTCGTGTAAACATTCCTGAGATTTTTCACTGTCGTATTTAAATTCAGTTCTGAAAATCCTGCCCGAGAATTACTTCAACAACCCAGAATAAAATTTCATTGAATCAGAAACCAGAATTGCACTTTACCTGACACCCGTTTCAAATTGCATATCGCCTGAATTCTAATAAATTGTTTTCCCCGATTTGTCAAGACCCAGATCTCACGAACCGCCCTGTATAATAAAATTCGCGATAGAATCAAAGTAGAACGAACGATTTGTCATTGCTTTTGCTTCAGTGGTGGATTTCCTGTATTATCTGTTTTGTTTCTTTTTATTGTGTTAAGGCTGTTTGATATTATTTTATATATTCCTGAAAATCTGACAAAATGTGGAAAGTTAAAGTTTATGTAATAAATAAGTAGAGTCTGATGAAAAATTTGGACTTGACAAAATCGGTGCTGAAACCAATGCATGTTTGATATCTATAAATGCTTGATTTGCCTTGTCTGACCAGCTAATCTTCTGACCTTTTTTCTTGTCCTTAAATAAGTCGTTTATTGGTGCCATAAGGGTTGAAAAATGAGGATTGAACCGTCTGTACCAACTGCACATGCCAGTAAACCGTTTAATCTCTGTTGTATTCCTTGGCTGTGGGAACTCAACCATCGCCTTGACCTTATTAGGATCAGTTCTCAGTCCGAAGTTATCAATAATGAACCCCAAATATTTTAACGATTCCCTAAAAAATTCACATTTTTCAAAATTGACGGTTAACTTCGCGTCCTTGAGCCTCTTTGCTACTTCTTTAAGTAATTTAATATGTTCGTCAAAAGTTGAACTAACGATTATCAAATCATCCAGATATACAAAAATATTTTGTTCTAATTCTGGTCCGAAAATTGCATCCATTAAACGTTGTTGAAATTGTGCGGCATTCGCTAAGCCGAACGGCATAACCTCAAATTGAAACAACCCACGTGACGGGACAGAAAAAGCCGTTTTTTCTTTAGAACTCTCATCAAGAGGTATTTGCCAAAAAGCGCTGCGCAAATCTACTGAAGACATAAATCTTGAATGACCCAGCATAGACAAGATACGGTCTACTACTGGCAAAGGGTTACTATCTTTTTTCGTTAATGAATTTAATTTTCTGCCGTCAAAACAGAATCTGGAGTTACCATCTGATTTTTTGACAAGAAGTACTGGAGATGACCAACTACTTTTTGAAGGTTTAACTACTCCCAGCGACAGCATTTTATCAAGTTCCTTGTTCAAGTGACCCTGCATATATGGAGACATGACGTACTGTCGTTGTTTGACTGCTGGAGCGTCGCCAGTGTCAATATGGTAGATCATCCTATCAGTCCTACCTAATGCCTTATTTTTACCAAGATCTTGAAATAAAGAAATTACCTCCTTAGAAGTGGCTAATTCATCCCCAGGCAAACTATGCAAGGAAGAGATGTGGCTGTCAAAATGTTCAGGTAAATTCAAAGCTGACACACAGTTGACATTAATACTTGAATCTGAGTTAATGTCCCAAATATTATCTTTGGAATTTATTTTCAACTCAAACTCCTTACAAAAATCACTTCCTAAAATGAAACTGTAATTTGAGGAGGGTACTATCAAAAATGGAATTATTTTACATTAATTTTCAATTCATATAGGCAGTGAAACAGAACCTATTACAGCTTGCTTGACACCATCAGCAGTGCATACAAAACGAACTGTTTTATCAATTTTCAGACCCAGTGAATCAATTATACTAATCCCTTTACTTCCGACAATGGAATTATTCGCACCTGAATCCAATAATGCAATAATTTCTTTATTAAACAAGTTCACCGATATAAAGGGTCTATTATCCCGTTCTTTTTCAAGAAATACTGGGGCTGTAGAAATTTCAGAATTCAAATTGAACAAAAAAATTTTGATGAATATTATTCCTTCAGCTTGCTCTGGAGAAGGATATGGTTTCCTAACTTTGGCCGGTATAAAAGGAGGAGAATGATGGCCGATTGAAAAATATTCTACCTCCCTTGCGAGTTTCCCGAGCACTTCTGACAGTTACTCTTTATTTTCCCTGGCTCACCACAACCATGACAAAATATGTTTCTTTTCAAAGTGCAATTCCTGAAAGTATGGTTTGCTAACTTACAGTTCCAACAAGTAACGGTTTTTCTTACATTTTGATCATCGTTGGCAGCCCTAACTCCTGATCTGTGACCTTGATTGTTACCATGGGAAATATTATTACCGCTATTATTACCAGGGCGATTGAATTTTGACCTATTTGTGTTCCTGAAATTTCTGGCTCCAGAATTTCTATTTGAGGAATTATCAGCACTACTAGTTCCACCCTCATCATTCATTGCCAATTCATATTCAAGGGTACTAACATGAGATATTCTTTGAAAACTTCCTCCAAAATCTTGACATCCCTTATCAATTCATCAACAGAGCTATAAGTGTTAAGAGCTAGTCGATCGACAAATGTACTTCTCAAGTTTTTCTTAATCCACTATACTCGGGTAACAACAGCCGGAGGAGAACTGAGCCGGTTGAAAAGTTGTTCCATTACCGCAACAAAAATATTTATTGATTCGTCCTCACTTTGTTTTTTATGTTTTATCAGATCCCATGACTCTTCATCATGATCTTTGCTGGGAAAATATTGTTCTAATCTATTAGTTAAAGAATCCCAATTTTCAACATTTCCTGAATCTTTAATGTGTCTCAGCCACAAAAGGGCATGTCCTGAAAATAAGTCAACAGCTGACTCAAACAGCTGGTCCTTAGAAACATGTCTAGCCTCTGCTAGCTCATGAACTCTTTCTAAAAAAGCTCTGACATCATAAGTTTTTTTAGTACCGTCAAACTCAACATCCCACTTATATAATGATACTGGCTTGAATGATGGGTTTGAGATCTGAGTAGCCTGAGCATTACCCATAGAAATAAATGACTGCGAAAGATCCACCATGTGACCTGGAGGCACTCCCTCAGTCACAACACGATCTTCTAATTCAGATTCTAAAAGAATACAGGTGGCATAAGATTCTTGTTTGAATTCTATGTGTTCTTTAACACCAGTAGTAATATCTATCCGTTGAATTCTAGCGCCAACATGTGATAGGCAGGAACGTAGTCTTTGATAAACAGAGTCAGTAGTTGAACCTTCGAAATCGTTAATCAGAACCCTAATGCTATCAAGCGATTATTGAATTTCCACAGCTTCGGTTTCAAATGAATAGTCAGGATCAACCAGTTCAACCTGAATAGGACTACGCTTCGACATTGCTTTAGCAAGAATTTTTCTCTTTTCATTCATGTCCCTATTGGTAACAATTCCCCGGATTCTCAATTCATAGTTCAGTTCTTTGACTAATAAATGCTTGGCCTTTACCGTATCCATTTTCAACAAAATTTTGTAGAAAAATATTTATTCAAAATATTTAGAAATATCTATTCAGTATTTAGTTAATTAAATGAGGACTGACAGCGTGTCAGAATTCCTCAGGGAAAAAATTATAACCTCTATAAGGTACTCACACAGTTTGCAATGTCTATGATTCAGATTCAAATTTAAAATCGAATTCAAATTTTTTTCGAAATTCAAAGGAATATAACCATTTGTCTAATGCTCACTAAATTAAATAAAATTAAAATAAAAAAATAAATAAAATTAAAATAAAAAAACTAAATTCAAAATAATAAAACTATTGCAGTTTCAATCTCAACATTTTTGGTTCACCCTGTACATGGCCAAAATTAGAAGATTGAGTAAGAAATTATACCATAAAAAAAATCGAAATCGAAGTCATTTACCTACCAGATCAGATTCAATTTATTCAAGTACCAAAAGAATTCACAAAGTGTTCTTTCAACAAGAAAAAAATATTTATTTCAACTCAACAAATTCATTCTGGCCGCACGTTCATAGGCTCCACTTTCTTGTAACCAATTTTAGACAATTTATCTTGAGTTGCTATTTATGAGACAATTATTCTAAATACTGATTAGCAAGGCACCGGCAGCTTTTCATCTGGTGAGCTGTGATCGTGAATTCAATATTAGGTTGAGTTGATAGGGCGCCACTTAGTTTGAATCAGACTTTAAACCAAGAAAAGACATAGATCTACGATTCACTTACTTTCCTGTAAGAGAAATTAATAGAAACACTGTGTGAACTCAATTGTGGTTTGATGATATTTTGTAAGACGCAGATGGCATACATTTATGAGATGAAATTATATGACACTCAAAATTTCATAAGTTATGTAAAAGGACAATAAGTCACTCATATACGTGAATCCTGAATATTCCCGTTATAGATCTATATTGGGGCGCACATTTCATATAGAAAAACATATTATATATATTATTAAATGGTACTGCAATCTGGTAGTTATTACGTAAGTTGAAATCAAATAATATCCGGGTGATTGTCTCCAGAACTGATAGGTCTAAACTTCAAAACTAAAATGAAATACTTGGCGGTGATATATCTTACTCCAAACCCCATGCCAGAAGAACCCCCAAACCCAGAAGTAGCGTGGCGATATCTTAGCCACGTTGAGACAGCATTGTAGACTGTGGCGAAAACTGCAAATACTGCTGCGACGTCTTCCAAGCAGTCTGCGGCAAAGATAGCAGCGCAGATGGTATTGGCGCCTGCAGTGAAGACCGCCCTACAAACTGCCGGAAGGATTGCAGAGAAGGCTGCCCTGTAGACCTCGCTGACAGCTGCAAAGGTAAACTAGCCGTAGCCGTAGCCGAGCCCATAAACCTCGATCAGATCTTCCAATTTCAACCCAGAAGCTCGTGGCCAAGGGGTTCAGCGGTAGGTCGTCATCAGAAGTAGCCGGAATGGTCTCATCAGAATCATCAGTCCATGGGTCTGCCCAAATTAGCAACGTAAAGCTCCACGTGGTGGCCCTCGTACCAGGATCACTTCCCAAAAAGATACCCGGAGCCTCAAGCAAAATGGTGGCACGTGGGGTAACCCAGGAGGCCCACAAATCTGCGGCAAAATACCATCCTTATAGCATGCCGTATATCTCATAACGAAGTAGTTCATCGCCAATAAAAAAACCTACACTTACCCCTGAATTCAGGAGAGGCCTCACTACCACAAAAGCCAAAAATTGAATATCTCGTCTTCATCTTTATACGAGCCATTATGGTGCCGACGGAAATGATCCCCGAAGCTACCAATATTTGGAAAGGGTCAATTCCTGCGCCTTCTAGAACTTTCTCAACGAAATTCTATAAAGAAAAAACATTCAAATCCTCTGCGCACCACGACAGCAGGAAGCGTCGGTCACGTGAGTATAATCCTGATCCCTAATTGGTCAGGGTCACCGAGAGAGTACTCGATCTATCCCGAGGCACGAACCCGATAGCCATAAACTATATGACCTCTGAATGAATCGGAACTTAGCCCGCTTCGAAGTCCTGCCACAGAGAACCATGCTAAACCTTTGGTCCTGTGTCATCTCACTGCGACCAAACCAATGGAACTACCTACACCGATACATCTGTCACTCAAAAGGGAATGAGAAGATATAACCCTAATCATATGTCACTGTCAAACAATATCCAAAATATAAACAATATTGATAAACTTATTGATTCAAATTTTAACAGCAATATTCATTAAATGCATCGATCACCATTCAGGGTAAGTAGCGAGTTTGCTTTATATTTCCAGATTGCTTCCTAAATTAAATTGAATCACCATGCAGAACCTATTTTTTGTCTAACATTCTATTTATTCTTTTTCAGGCACGGCCAAGAACTTCATGAAACATAACCCAGTAATATTGCAGTGTCATGTAATTTGAACTGAATAAAAACCATCACATACAGTGTGTGTGCTTATCTTTATTTATCGAGAATAGAAAGGTATCAGCCAAACACCTGGCACCCAACGAACTTTACCTATTAAGATCAAGGAACTGAAAATTTTATGAAAAAGGTAAATTTTCACGTTACACTCGTTTTCTTGTTGTCTTTAACTCTGGAAATTTTTCTATCAAATCGAAATAAGTTGCAGAATCCATTCATTACTGTTGTTTCTGAATTCACTTATCTCTAAGAAGGATGTTAATCGAAAGATGATGAGAATGTTCTAATGTTCCTTTATTTATGATATCTTTGCTTGTTTGAGTATGAGATTTTGTAGAAAATTGCATCTCTGATTTTTGTTTATAGAGATTGTTGATATCTGATGTTTAGAATCTGAATCATTTTTTTATTATACTATAACTTTATTATGATATCTATTGGATAATATAATATATAAGGATATTTATTATCTGAATATTTTCTTTGGAATAAAGTGCATAATTTTTAACATGAGTTAAACAAATTCTGGCTAAATATTTGATCTAGAGAAAAAAAATTGACACTCCAGGAAGGGACACATACTGCTGTCTAATTTGCTTTTAGGGCATTGAACAAGTATCTCGAAATCTGGATCTGAATTCCTGGATCTGAAGAGAGGTATCCTGTGTTCCTGAATTGAGCAAGGAGATTTTGTGAGTACCTGATCTACTCCTGAGCAACTCCAATTCCGATAGAGACTTCAGGTATGGATGCAGTCTGATGAACTGAGTAGTTGGACTCTCATACTGAACATAGTCTGCTAGAGTTACCCAGTTAGAGGAAATCCAGGTACCTTTATTCCAGACCAGAGTAAGTGAAGTCTCTATTTGGGATCCAGAGATACTCAAAATTCGAGCCAGGTTCTTGACCAAATTCATTGTTCATAAATTGCACTGATGTTTCTTGATATATAGGGATTATATTGAGACATTCTCTTCTTTTGCTAAAATTCCATTTGTATCCATATAATTTGTATCCACATTTTTGTTATTATACTTTGTAAACTATAATTACTAGTTTTACTGTTCAAAAGTTTGCATAGATCCCAGGTTTTTGTATTTTAACCTTGATAAAATACATGGCGCTCAATTTTTGATGACATTTGTATTTTTCCTGATTCTCTTGAGTTGATATTTTCACTTAAAATTCAACAATTTTTCCTTATCCACGACCCACCGAATTTAGAGCAGCTGATAGGCTAAAATGAAGATAAGTTGTACCATATTTGGTTACATCACTCACCTCACCGCGTGGTGAGTGGTCACTGGTTTTCCTCCAGCTCGACTCTGCGAGGTTTCGGAGGCCGCATAGTCGTGACTGGAATAGATTAAATTTCAAAACATAATAATTATATTGATGATGTGTCTTTATTTTTCATATTCTTGTACCTCGTTCACTCATTTTCATCAATCGTGATCAATGAATTCTTTAGATTTGGGAGATATTCAATTGCCTGGAACATATCAGCTCGCCCATGACCGTGCTATCATACTCGTACAATGCGACTAGTTTTTTGCGGTTAACTGGAAGTTCGCTTGTAGTAGCCGTGGCATCATAGGTATTTCTTCAAGACGAAATTATTGTATTTTCTTCCTCGGCCTGATATTTTTTTTTGACGAAGGTTCGGTCGATTTGAATCCCAACGCCCAATCATATGTGACAACTGTGTTCCGTTCAGAATCAGTAATTAATTCGATATTATTTTGTTTTGGGAATTTTCGAAAAAAAAATTTGGTACTTTCTACGGAAGGTTGTTTTTTTTGTTGCCGTCACCTTGGTCGTTGACATTTTTCTGACTGGATACTTTAAGAAAAGAAACGTGATTTTTGATCAACTTTCTCAGAAATGATTGATCCATTCGTTTTGTGATTTGAATTTCTATACTTTGTGCACTTCATCATTTAGTCATATATATAATAGTAATGGAAATCATCCATGCTCAAAGTGGCCCCAAATTTGATTGATATATATGATATACCTTCGAGTATTCTATTGCCAATATATGTATCTGATGTTGATACATTTGCTGTTGGATGAATATTTGCTTCTTTTTCTTGTTTGCACTGGTGGGCGGGTATGGTTACCCTTGCACTTAGGCCTCTTTAGTCGGGCCCTTTGTGCACCCACATAGCTTTTGATTCAACTAGGCATGCCAATTTCCTTAGCGAAATTTAGGAGCTTCCTCAGTAGTGCGTCGGCAGAGGCCGCAAAATCGCTCGTTTTAAAGACCTACCCAAAATTTCGGTATAACTTAATGGGACCTGTGCAGATCGAATAATCATGTGATTTTACATAGGGAATGGAAATCAACAACACGCCACGTTGGTCGTGACAAAAGTTATTGAGAAAAATCGAGAAATAATTGAAATTTTTAAATTTTGAAATAGAATAGCTGTAACTACTGATCTAATAAAGATATTTGGATGATTCTTTCGCTGTTCGATAGGCCTATGAATCTACTTTATAATGACCTATTCATGATTCCATAATCTTCAGAAATTTTTTGAAAGAATTTATTTGCCTTGCCTTGATCCATCTAATGAGAGTTAGGTTGATCCTGTGCCTCCTTGCGGCTTGACATATGGATTCAAATGATGTGTTGTCAAATACTCCTTCTATGTCTATAAACACCCCCATGGCGGCTTGTCCACAGGCTAGCACTCCTTCCACCCTACTAATAAGGTGATGTAGAGCCACATTTGTGGACTTCCCAGTCTGGTAGGCATACTGTTGTTCGTGCAGTGGGCTTAATTGCAACTGCTCGTCTCTGATGTGTCGATCTATCAGTATTTCTAACGTAGTCGACTTTCCCGGGTTTTGGGATGAAGACGACCCTGATCGATCTCCATGCCTCTGGTATGTAGCCCAAAGCAAGACAGGATCGAAGTATCTTTAGAAACAAAGGTGTGATGTCATCTAGTCCCTCTTGTAAGAGGGTTGGAAATATGCCATCTTTCCCTGGCGATTTGAAAGGTGAGAAGGACCTCATTGTCCATCTGACCTTCTCATATGTAATCACCCTTGAGGGTGTTTTGTAGTCCATGTGTGTTCTCCTCACCAGACTCATCCTCAAGAGTGGTTCATTGGTTATTTCTGAGTCCGCAAAATGTGTGGAGATTAGGTGCTGCAACGTCTCTTCCTCCGATGTGGTTTCTCGCCCATCGGGTAAGGACATTACACCCACGCCAATTCCCGGATCTTCAGAGATAACTTTGTATAGTCTTGCTGCTGAGGGTATCGTGTTTATATCCTCGCAGTAAGCACGCCAACTGTCTCTTTGATATTGTCGGATGTACGCTTTTAGGGCCGATTTTTATTCTTCCCAATGCCATTGTGCTTATATAGAGGGTCAAAATTTGGGCTATGAAAATCCTCCAATTCCTACCTCGATGATCATTTTGTACAATCTCGATCAACGTTTTTATTTCAGAAATACTTCGACTGACAAATTAGAGAGATGAGATAAGAGAAGAACTAGACATAAAAGACATTATTTCATTTATAGCACAAAAAAAACAATTGGGATGGTGGGGATACATACAGAGAATGCCAAACAATAGACATGTAAAACCAATTCATGAAGTAAAAACACAAAACAAGAGAAGGAGAGGAAGATCTACAAAAACCAGGAACGACATGAAAGGAAAAATCTTACAAGGAAATTAACAATGGAACGAAGCGAAGAAAGACACAGACAAGAGACAGTGAAGAATGAAAGAAGTTCATACAACAATGATAAAATGTTAACCCGACCCCCAGATGAGAGTAAGATATGTAATGAAGTTTTTTATCGCCAGTAACTTCATTACTACAGGCTTCGGATAGGCCAGATATATTAGTTCAAGTATTACAAATCACTGTCACTCGAGGCTACTGTATACATTGCAACCAGAAATCCTGTTTAATATGTAACGAAAAGTCCAGTATCACCCTGTATAATTCCTGACTGCGAGAAGGTTTGATCTTCAGTTTTATTACGTTACTTTCCATAAGTCTAAGGATGAAAATTATAATGTTGAGAAGAACCTATTATTCCTGATATACGATACGTTTGTTAAACTAACAGCATTGGCAATGAACCGAAATAATATTTTCCGGAAAATCATGGATTTTGGGCATTTTCTATTGGAAATATTCTAAGGTATTCTAGTCAAAATAAATGTTATTTCGAGTCTTTTTCACCTTTTATGTCTAACACTCTGATTAGTGTTTTTCATTGAGGGTGTTTTTCTTACTTTCTTGCTCATTTTTAGAAGTCGAGCAATAACAAACTGCCTCGTTTTTACTCTGAGCTTTTTTCAAAATTCAGATTTCACATAAATACCCCCAGACAGAAGTATTAGGAGAGTTAATTTGAGTTCTACGCGAACAACGTTTAGTCGTGAGAGTGCAATTGCCGATTTCGTGAGTGCCCCGTTTTTGAACCAGTGAACCAGAGTGAACCAGACACCCTGTAAAGTGCGAGTGCTTTTGAACCGTATTGGATTAGCCGAGCCGTGGTATTTTGTCCAGCTTACCACCCAGTCTAACTGTAAGCGAAATTCATGAGTTATATTGATTCTATATTCCTGTTAAATTGTGTTGCACATAAAGAAACGTGGAAACTCAAGTTTAAATAATTTTACTGTTTCGTTGGGCTAGTTGTCACATACATTTCCAGTTTCTCGTGTAGTTTGAAAAGTACATTTTCATGAGTGGAAGGAAAGTGCCCTTTTCCAGATTCATAACTTGCGAATTGATCGTCGAATATTGTCCCGTCTCTGACTACGATCAACTCGCAAGTCAGTTGTAGTAAAAATCAGTAATAGCCAGTACTCATTCTATATCTCGTATTTTTGTGTTGCATTTTCCTGTCTATTCACTTTCCTGTCTTTTCAATTTTGGACTTACGAACTGATCGTCGAATATTGGACTGTCCCTAACTACGATCAACTCGCAAGCCAGTTACAGCACAATATTTTACACTGGATCCTCTATTCACACCTACGATTTACTAAATCCTATTGTGTTGCCAAAAACAACGAAAACCGTCGAAACAGAATAGGAAAGTAATATTGTAGACGGCAGTATTTGTGCTAGTAGCTTATTTCAAGTTTCCACGTAAAATCCAAACCAGAAAACCCTGCCTGAGAATCAATATAACGCACCAGACCAGAATATAATTTGTTGTAATCTGAATTGCACTTTACCTGACACCTGTATTGAATTGCACTCTGCACAAAATTTTGAATTGCATCTCCTGATTTGTCACGACTCAGATCTTACGAACCGTCCTGTATAATGAAATCGAAGTAACACGGTCACATTTTCGCTGTTAGTGATGGATTTTCTATTTTCAGATTTATTTCAGTCCGGTATTTATTGTGATAATAATATAACCTGTGAACCTGATGATATCAACTTGAATTAACGATCTGAACAATCCTGTCATTAGGAGTTCGTGTATCTTCGCGAAAATAGAAATTTTGTGATCGTATCTGATTCTGCGACGGTTGAACGTGAACTTCATGTTGTATTGTAATCAGCTGTTGTGAATCGTCAATTTCTTTGTTGCTTTATTTGAGACTGATGTTTTGTATAATTTCCGGAAAATCGTACCTGTACCTGATCTTACGAAGTGTGGAGAGTTTTTCATGAAATAAATAGTCTGAAACCGGATCCGATTTTCATGGAGTGAATTTTGTGCCTGATTGTATGATTCGATTTTGCCTGTAAATCTTGTGTATCTAGTTATTTTGAATACAATCTGTTGAAGTAAAAATTAAATAACATCTGTTCAACGTAACAGTCTAGTCTGAGGAGGTGTAAATGAAGACTACATTTTCTTAGAAGTTTATTGTTATCCTAGTCTAACTATCTGACCTCTGGTTTGCACAAGGGAGTGCATTGTATGGATTAACTTTTTTTTTGTGTTTTTAACCGCCAACTTAGTTGCAAAGCAACCCTCGAAGTCTCATTGAGACTTGTGTGAGTAAGGAAGACGGGAACCTTAGCTTTTTAAGTGTCACCCAAAGCACTACTCGGCTGGTAATCGTTGAGAATCCGAAGGATTGAAATCTAGGTACCAAGAATGTTCGGTTGGTCACCTATCTCCTCCCGATAAACGATGCTACAGAAATAAATAAAATTTCTAATAGCCCTGCCGGGATTCGAACCCAGAACCTCTAGACTACAAGTCAGCGATACACGCACTCGACCACCAGCCCAGTTTGTATCCCTTCTTCACTGAAGCTACCCTAGGGCCTTCCAAAGAACTCCTAGTTCTGGAAGAAAGTGGAGCATACCACTTTATAAAAAAAACTGGCGCTCGAGGCAACCGCTCCAAAGTAAATAGAGAGTCCCTTTGTAGGGCTCTTTACCGAAAAATGAGACTCACAAATATTAAATAATTAAGATTATTAATAATAAAATAAAGAAAGACAGTAAGAGCAATTAAAAACTATTCTTCAATGTATTAAAATACATGAGAATAGATAAACCCGTAAATGAATAGGTACACATCAAGAATTCGAATGGTGGAAATGGTTTCGAGTTTGATTCCTAACAAGCCAGAAACGACTTCCTCTTCCACTATATATAGGTACATATTTTCAATTGATTCTTCGAGAAAATAGTTTGCTCATCAGATGTGGTTTTCTCACGCCCACGTTAGGCAAGGCTGGTTCATTGTTATTGTGTTGATTTTATAAACTATCACATACGGAAAAATTTGATGAAATAAAAAATATAAATGCTTTTATATGTTTTATTCATTCAATTGTAATCACTGTTTTTTTTTCTGTTGCTGCAGCTGCTTGCGATTCCCATAATAATATTCTTCCTCATCTTTTTTTGTCCCCCACGGGCAAACGCAAAGGTCACCTTCAGGGGTGCAGAATGTACACTTTTCTTCATATTCATCATCATCATCATAAACTGACTGATGATGATTATAATTCTGTTGGTAGTTCTGTTGTTGCTGTAGATGTGGATTCTGATTGCTATTATTGGTAAGATGATCCTGTTGATTATATTCCCCTTCTACTAGCTTAACATGCGTCTTCTGTCTTTGGTCAATTTTCTGAAACAAAATATAGAATATTTATAGTAAAATTGATATTGTTTTCGTGAAATATATTTTTTTTATCTCTGTTCCATTGGATTCGTTTTGTCCTCATACAGGAACGTTGCTGCAAACACGTCAGCCATTTTGAGATGATATTTTCCGGTGTCCCATCTACTGTTTTTATTTTTCGTCAAATTCGCTCAATTTATTCAAAATTACATCAAGAGCACTAATTTTGAACCAATCTTCTAAATCTGATTACTTTATGTTCGATGAAATATCTACAGTCAACTAATTCCCTATTGCTTGAATGTTTAATGGCGTCACCAGAGAATGTGAAATTGATTTCCATCATGTGAACTTTTCTGAAAGTCTTGAAATTTTACTCCTTACTAATTTGGATAAAAGTAAATTATTTCCCTATGTGCGTTGATCGACTTGAGAGCAATTGAAAAAAGGATCTTTGAATGATTATTTTTGATCGTCAGAAGAGTCTCATTAATTTTACATGGGGATTGTCTGAAATTTTCCATAATTTTCTATGATTCCTATATCAATATACTGCTAAGAAAATGTGACTCACTTTATTTTCTCGACAATTTCGACTGATGCTGCTGTATGACCCTTTCCTGTTGAAACTTTGCTCCTGAATACGAGGAAATATTTCTCTACAGAGAATAGTCCCAAGTGTGGTGAATATAAGTCCTTCACGCGGCTTTGAAGAAATACAACGGAGTTCTTCAATTCCAGCAGATCAGCTTTGTCGAATTTCGTTTTGGCAATTCGCGCTGCTTCAATGGGATGTAGCTGTCCAACTTGGAGGTGCTTCAACTTTGTGACGCATTCAATCTAGATAGATCCATCTGGGAGAAAAAGCTCAAAAATAGTACCACTGAAGTTCATGGAAAAAAAATAATAGGGACTGTTAGAAATAGAAGTCAAATGCTTGGGAATGAAGAAAATAATCAATTTCTATTGAAATACCACAATGCATGAAATGAAACAAACATAAAAACAACCTTATCAATTGAAATTATTCACAGAATGAAAAAACTTACTGTTATTGTACTGTATTGCAAACAGGTAGAGTTCAACACGATGACGGCTTCTAATGAACGTGAAAATCAAATTTCTGCAACAGTCACACTACACTCACTGGTTTCGCTGTACAGCATGCTGACTATCATAACTTCACTTCTCAGAATGATGTGTCTGGGTTTAACGATGGACGCAACGTCTATCTATAGGGATGTTTTCAGGACGTGATATTACCGCTTATTTGTGTTGGTAGATATTCATTTTTTTGGGGTTCAGATAGCGCCTGAAAGTTTTCGACTATATCAATAAATAACAAAGTAGGATTTGGAGGTGTGAAATTTCACACATTCGGAAATGTAGGCTTTATCGTCCTTTGTTAGGTTGTCGTATATTTTCCGAACATGCGATAAGGGCCTCGAATTTATTTTTGTGTGTTGGTTCAGTCTAATGCATTTCTTATCTCAGTAATATCGGTCTGAGAATCACTCATTGAACAGGCTAGTTCCATCCCGTTTATGTTTGAAATAAATATGTCACCGTATTCCAACTTCATTTCGAACGATTTGTGAAGTGGATGAATTATATGTATTTTTTCCTACTGTAATGTCTTCAATAAATTCCTTATTTTGCGTTGAAGCGATTCCTTCTATGGAAATTTTCATAAGTTATCGAATGTAGAAGAAAATAGTCAAGTGTAGCAATCAAACGTTCATTTGAATATAACAATTTTCTCTGTATATGTTTTTTGTGTCACTCCGTATATCGCTGCAACACAAATGTCAAATGGAAAACGGTCGAACGCCATGAGTCACGGTAGCCATTTTGTTGAATCTATCCACTCTGCATATATTTTTTCCGAGTATATATTTCACGCTGATATGGTATCAGCGGAACGGATCTGCCCGCTTCGACATCCCACGATAGATCCGTTACGGTGAAGAGCGCGCGCAGCGAAGTCGATGGGATTCAGGTCTGGTCGGTCACGCGGCTAGCTTGGCCTAGAATCAACATGGTACAACTACTCTATTTGTTACATAGAGATATAGGTTCGTGAATGCCAATGTAGAGAGGCACACTCGTCAGGAGAAGCAACTTGTTTTTCCGTTTCCTATTTCCACCATGATGAAACAATCCTTGATTTACAGGAGCAAACAAATTTAAAATCATTTACCCAAGGTAATAACAGACATTAATAACATAAAGCAATTCAGAAAATTTGTTAAAAAACTTCTCATAGAAAAATGCTTCTTTTCTCTAGAGGAATACTTAGCATATGAGTTTCAGTCTTTTTGTGAACTAAGATACGGAGAGGGATTTATTTATACTTTCAATGTGTGTTGTTTGTCATTACTTTTTCATATTTCACCGTATGACTGTCAATACAAATTTTTATATGTGACTCTTTATACAAAAGTGTGAAAACAATTCAATGTATTAAAGAATCTGATTGAAGTACTTGTGAACTTTGTCGACAAAATGTAAAAGTTTTAGACAATGAAGCTCATCTCATCTCTTAGTTTATGTGTAATCTCCACGAAAATCCCTGGTCTTAGAGCCCCTGCCTTTCCACGCAGCTCCACTGGTACTCCGACATTAACGTGGTAGTTCAGAATCTTTATGCTCAAGATGTAGGTAGACTATGGGAGACTTTCAATATTTTCAAACGACTCGCAATAATGCATCAATGTGGTGGTTCAGATTCAACATGCGTAAGATGTAGGTACATTATTGAAGGCTTTCTAATATTTTCAAACGTCTGGCAACAATGTATCAACATGATAGTTCAAATTCCACATGCGTAAGATGCAGGCACAGTTGTGTGCATAAAGAAGTCCTACAGCAGTTATAGGCTATTTTGAGTCAGGCTTGCCAATATTAATTAAACATCCTATCTACTTTGACAAGTAGTGTCGATATTCAAACTATTTTTGTCACAAAAGTTCCAAATATTTACGTGTACTACTTTTTAATGGAATCTGGAACATCATAGGCAGGTTCACACCATACAAACCTTGTACGACTTCTTTATGCACACAACCGTACATCATGAAAGACCTTCCAATATTTTCAAACGTTTGGCAACAATGTATCAACGTGGTTCAGATTCCACATGCATAAGATATAGGTACATTATGAGGGATTTTCTAATATTGTCAAACGTCTGACAATACTGTAGGTGCGCATCTCTAGATATTCTGAAAACATGGCATATTTCTATGAAGTAATATGTTTCTCTCTGACGTAAGCATAATTCCCCCAATTGACAGATGTCAATTGGGCAATCTGTCAATGCTGATGCTCTGATGTCAGAGGAGGCGAGGCAACATAGTGACGTCATCACGTGTCGTGGATGAAGCAGGTAGCAACGACATGTAATGCAGCGACACAAGCGCCACCACGACGCCATCTAATAGCGAAAATAATACTATAATAGTACATCTAATGCCAAAAATCGGTCTCGTATCAGCTTTGTTCATCTACCAATAAGTTATGCTTCTTTAAGGTATCAAAGCGATATTATTCCACTGTTTGATAGTGATACGAAAAAAAGATTTATCATAGTTGATACAAACTTTTTGTTGGCGTTCTAGAACACGACGGATTCCGGACTATGATGCTCGGGGGATTCACCATCGAAGACAAGAAACTGAAAATAGACCTCCGTCGGAGGTATCAGTAACACCATAAACGATTCACATCATCACTTACGAGGTAAATGGCTTTCGTCACCAGAGATCGAATAGAGATTTATTTGCCTACGTTACAAACGTCCATCAAGAAACACGATGGGTATCTGGCTGTAGAATTGGATATATATGAAGCATTCGATCGAGTTTGGCAAGAAAGCCGTCATACAATATTTCGTCGTATCTGTGTCGATCACTGAGAAGCTTTCTTTTCCCGTTCACAACTGTATGTTTTCATCTATGACCCATGTGTTATCTGGAAAAGCCAGAGGTTCAAGACAAAGGTACGTGGATACTGTTGGAGATTTTACTGGAATTTTGAGATGAGGAGCTGATAATATTGCAGCTTCTTATGATCTTCAATCATCGATTCGACCTGTTATGTAGTTATGTTCACTTGTTTGGAGTTCAGCTCTCAAACGTTATATGCTGCACTAGAAAATCGCAGAAAAGTGGACTATTTCTTCAGATATTCTCATGACCGATGCTCATCGGCAATCACGTCTGCATCATAAAGAATAATTTTTATATTCAGAACCATTGGGAAATGAACACATAATGGATGTTGAAATACGTGCAAAAGATGAAAGGAATAACTTGTTAGGCTATATGCTTACAAGAACGTTAAATGGCACTCCAGCTCGAGTATTTCTATTCACAATCTCGAACGCCACCTATATTATAGTGGTAGGTCCACTTGCACTGGGCAACTACCAGTGCACAAAGTTGAATCCAGGGGTCCATAAAGTAACCTGTCAAGGAATATGACTGTCGATGATATGCTA
Organism: Chrysomela aeneicollis; assembly: GCA_029955515.1. Lineage (NCBI taxonomy): Eukaryota > Metazoa > Arthropoda > Insecta > Coleoptera > Chrysomelidae > Chrysomela > Chrysomela aeneicollis. The sequence goes on along the minus strand of JARUHQ010000031.1, from coordinate 908,907 downwards.
GTTATCTTGTTGCTTTAGGTACTATTCATATTGTCTAGTAAGAAATAAAACGAACCATAAAATAAACTATTTCACTTACTCTATATATACACACTATTTACACTATATACTCATTCTGGGTGTACCGAGTCGCTACAACTCGCAACAAGTCGCTAGGATCACTTTAACCTCCTCTGAGACATACGGTTTATAAAAATATGCGAAGCATAGCAAATATTCACGGTGTCAGACAATCAAAGCTCGCGATTCTATGTTGAAAGCCCAATCAACAAGCGAAACTAGCAAAAATGTTCATATGTCATATTGGCAATAAAACCAATCCATGCATACACAACATTCCTCAAAGCCCTATACTCTCGCAGAGCCTACGCTCTCAAGGCACCAGGAGGGTAATGGAGAGTAATACTTTACCAGCTTGTATACACTCATATACATTAGCCCCTGATTCACGGCCAAGCCTACGCTATCAGGTCCTGAATCAGGTTGCGATCACTATCTGATACTCAGAGCCTACGATCTCGGAATATCAGATAGTTTCACAGGGGTACAATACCTCGATGTATATTCTCCGGTCGTTCTCACCTCTCGTGTCTGCGTGGCTCGTGACTTCCTGTCTGGACTGCTAGTAACAGCACAGACAACAGTATGCTACTGCCAGCTCCTCGGTGTTCGATCTCTTTCTTCGCGGTAGGTCGGTCATCTTCGCTGCTGGTCGGTCGGCTGCTTGGTCTTGCTGGTCGTCTCGTGTCTGGCTGGTCTCACTCACTGAACAGCTACACATTTCACGAGTAACCGTATTCAACGGCTCGACTCGGTTCCACCACTCTTCTCGATGAGTGGGGCGCGCATGCACAGAACCGTATGCGCGAAACTCTGTGTATCGTAGCAATGACTAGACCAGAATTCTCATATAAGACCCTTTTATAACCACTCAACTGAACATAATGTTCAACAGGAAGATATTAGGAACTCAGAACCGAATTACTTATCATGAATCAGTTCAAACCAATACTCGTGTCTCATATGCAAAATAAAATTAAATTTGTTACAAACTCTTCTCCAAATTAAACTCAACAGATGGAACATTAACAATTTGTTTACCAAACAGTACGCAGAAATTGGGCATTAGGAATCATTGGAAAATGCAATGGCTTTTGTGAAAGAAGAAGACATTTTCAATCTCTCCACATCGGGAAATACACATATTTCTCATGACTACAAATTTCAAATCATCACAAATGACTCAAAATCAGCTGAAACTTCTCGTGAATTAACCCTTATTCAATCATCAAATTTCAAGTTACTCATCCATTTTATCCCAATTACCTGAGAATTCATATCATACATAATCAACTAGGAAATTATTACTAATTTTAGAAACCAACAGAGATTTCAAGAAAACATTGTCAATACCACTGGAAATAACGTTTTCGCCCAAATATCCAAAAATTTCGATATACTTCCAAAACCTACTTCTAGGGACATTTCCTCCACTTCAACTCGAAGTAGCTCATATTTCTATTTATTGACTACACTGAAACTGGTTCACAATAAAACACTTACCGGTAACTTCTTCACAGCTTTGTTAATATCATTGGCTGGGAATCTTCGAAGGAGTTGTAGTAATTCTCTTGAACTACTATTCATGTGGAAATCACTATCCAATATGCCAGCTAATTGGTAAGCGATTCTCTTGTGGTATATTTGATATGACCACGGTTCTAAAGACGAACCACTCAGACATGCAGCAGAATTATAGAGTCCTGAAAAATCATCAAACAATCACTTAGGTTAAGGCTTTTCATAAGGCATATATCGTATAATCAAACTTGGTGAAACATCAGCAAAAGTAGAGTAAAATCCGGGCCAAAATGCATCGTTTTTTATTTTCGAGGTATAACCAAATCAGACCTTTCAGTAGGAGGTGCCCCAGCTCTGAATACCCCCACCCCTCCACTTTTCCATTTCAAGTGCGACGGTATGGAACAACCCCACTCCTCAGACCGTGTGTCTGTATAGACCATCCCCATTCCTCAGACCATTAAACGGTATGGACCATCCCCACTCCTCTCCACCGACCAAACCACGTGGAAAACTAGGTGTCTAGCGGAAAATTCAAACTACGTCTAACTATGACTGGGAAATCCAAATTTCTATGTGTCCGTTACCAAAATATCACGAGCAGACTCTACACTGCTGAGACCACAAGACATAACCTTCCACATTCGGCTATATCGCGTACCTACAGAACTCTTCGTAAATGAAAACTCTTTGAAAAACCACAACGGCTCCTGACATCTGCGGTCGTCGAGCAGCTCGCTTTCCTAGGCAAGACCCTGATAGTGCGTTTAAAAATATCGTAGTTTATTCGCAAAGTGATTATTATACTGCACAGGATGTAGGCCTACAAGGTCACAACTCTCAATTCACGTAACAACGAAAGGCGCAAATTGAGGTTATGTTCTCAAGCCGCGATAAGTAGTACCGGAAGCATCATTCGAATTGCTGAATTGTTTCAAGGAGGAAAATGCAATTATAAAAAAGCGTAGCATTTTCAGGTTATGTCATATTTAGGTGTCGTCCTTCTGACTACGCAACGTCTTCACGAGGGAGATGCGATCCGTCCCACAGTAAGAGGTATACGATGAGGGCTATGTAAGACAAGAATAAACAGCCAACTATTTTCATGACCAAATATAAGTCTCATCTTCGCTATCGAAAAGCATGTGGGACCACAAAGCAATGATAATTACTATCAACGTTGTCATTAGATATCCAGCGTTATTCATATATGGAGGAGCCCCGAGGTGGCGTGGCTGAATACTTTTTGAATACAAGACTAATGATGCCCTGAACGTTTTTACACATTTGTTGGTAATAACGTCAACACCGTAGACTGTTACAATGAGGTATTTGATGCAAATAGAGATTCGAAAATGCATGTATTTTCACAGTAAGCAATAGGGCACATCACTTATACAATTAAACAACTACTGCGTCTTTTTGCTCCATCAGTAGCTAGCAACGAAAATTGAAATGATGTAATGATATTTGAAATCAACCTAGTACAGGCCTCGAAAGTCAGAGTGTCGAAAATAATACACAGTAGCGTAGTGGTATCACGACTTCATTATCATCATTCAAGAAAAATTATTTTGTATTCAAAATGATAAAAACAAGCCAAAAATCATACACAGTAAAGAGATGTTGCCTCTTTACTGTGTATGATTTTTGGCTTGTTTTTATCATTTTGAATACAAAATAATTTTTCTACAACTATTGCGTCTTTTTGCCCTATCTACTGATAGAAACGAACAGTGAAATAATAAAATGTACCGACATTGCATATTTGAAAAAGTTCAGATCGCAAAAGGAAGATTGACAGAAATAATAAACAGTAGCTCCGGTGGTATCACGACCTCATTATTATCATTCAAGAAAAATTATTTCGTAGTCAAAATGACGAAATAATCAACTCAAAAACACATTCAAAATGACATGAACTTTCAAATTTATCAAAATCAAAAATCGCAGTTAATGTGTTTCCTGCTACACTAACAAACTATCGAGAAAACAAACGACAATTGACATTTGCGAAAACATTCACCTGAAAATATATAGGAGGAGAGGTGAAAGTGTTTGTTTGTCAATAATTTGAAATTATTGCCCAGCATATACCAATTTTGGAGGTCAACACTCAATATGCAACAAGTGAAAATCAACATCTATAAAATGAATGTCAATTATTGAGGATGGGTGGGGGGTATAGGAGAGGAAAAACGGGGTAGATCCTCTGCGACATCTTTCTCTAAAACAGAGCAATTTCTATTTGTTCTTATTCTGACAGCACGAAGATCAATTTCCAAACTAATGGAAACACTTCATTAATTCGCCGAATGAGGTCTATTTTTTCATTAGAACAGGTGATTTTGTGTTCTCATTTTTTTGTTTTTCGTAACCATGAGAATTGATGCCGTTGTCAGTCTGAAATTATCGTTTCAGGCTTGTACTTTAACTGTTTCATCCTTTTTCAGAGCACTCTGAATTCTTCGTTTGGAGAGGTATCAGGCTGGTTTTTACGCTGACCATACTTGAAAGAGAAGCCTATGAAGCAAGCGTGTATGGAGAATAGAATTTAATAGAAGGAATTGGTCCAATATACTTCTGATTTTCCACCTTATTGAATAGGTGGGAAAAGTAACCTTTATTAAACTCTGTGAAGCCAAAGGATTTTGAAAGTTTTGCCAAAGCCATGGGAAAATAATTGAGAAAATCAAGAAATAATACATTTCCAATATTCATTGATATGAGCTTAGTACCCCGAATAATGAGATCAGGTGTCTGGGTTGAAATATTATTCAAGATAAATTGATGAACAAACCCACTGCCGTTGTTAGCAAGAACAACAATATTTTTGAATTTTTTCTCATTATCAGCACATGGCGGATAAACGGTGAGATAGATTCATTGAATTTGAGTTTTTGAAGACGAACACCACATTTTTCACAAATTTGTTGTTCGGTTTCGATGCAAACATCACAGCATTGGCGAAAATACACAAATAGGTTTCATCAGGATGTACCCGCTGTTGTCTCGTCTCCAAATCATAAAAAATGAAGAAAAATCATAAGTTGAAGGGGACTTCGTATCTGGCTGAATGTAGCAAATATGATCCGCGGGACAATATTTGTTACACAGAAAATCTCTCCGCAGGTGTGAGAGCGAAAAGTTGGAACAATTTCAAAACACTCCTCACATCTTCTTATTTTTCACGAATTTTATCCCGAATATGGTTATCAAAACACGCTTGACCTCGGAAAGACCTTTTGCAAAACTCGCAGGGGATTTAAACTTTACCATTACGACATGCTGTTGAAGCCTGACAAGAAAACAAGTTTCACCACACTGATGTTTTTCCTTATGATCCAAGGGGACATGACATCCCTCATAGTAATACTTACAGCAAAAAGCAGCAGTTAGGGAAGTGATGACATTGAAATGTCGCTCATTAAACAATAAGTTCAAACACCATCATCATTGAAAATAATATCACGGCCCTTGTTTCCATATTGATGGACTATTATTATATATGAAGAGAGATGTTGTTGAAATCGCTTTAGCTCGGGTATGCTACAACCGGCCGAAGGTACAGAAACCTCAGCATCGGTCAGCAATTGCAGAGCCCTATCGGTTTGCAATTTCCTGACGTTCTGTCGTGCATTGGCAAATTTGGGATCTTTATCAGCACATGCCTGAGCCACGACAAGTGCTCGAGGAAGGCACAAGTTATCACTATTGTTTATGGTAATTGTCCGAATTCTGTGTTCGGACGGTCAAGATTGATCTAGATTCAATAAAAATCCAACTACTTTTGTCTGAAGGACGTTTATTTATCAATCGAATCTATCATCATCTTTCTGACATATATCATCCAAACTATAGAAACAATACAATACAGGGTATAATTTATATCAGGATCATACATTTCTCCACCCTGCTATGGAAATTAACTTTCCTCTAGCTCTGAACGACACATTTTTGTAACAGGTCTTCGGTATTCACCAGTAGACGTTTTCACGTCCACAACTCGTACTCGTCCATCCGGACCTGGATAAAAGTTGAAAATTTTTCCTAACCTCCATTTATATCTAGGAGTGTTGTCATCTACTAAAGTCACCATATCATTGATTTGAATGGATTTGTGATCTGTTGTCCATCTGTTTCTTTTTGAGAGTGTGGGTAAATATTCTTTCACCCAACGTTTCCAGAACGAATTTATCAAGGATTGAGTCCTTTTCCATTCCCTCCGCAAACAAACACCATCTGGAAAGTTGAATACTTGTGAACATTTCCCGTTCGAAGAGCCGATCAAAAAATGATTGCGCGTCAGCGGTCAAGGGTCTAGAATTCATTATAAACTCAGCTTCAGCAAAATAGGTCTGTAGGGTTTCTTCTTTCAATGGCTGTTAGTAGAGTATTCTTCCAATAACTTTTTTCACAGATCCTATAACTCTTTCCCAAACTCCAGACATATGAGGTGCTGCAGGAGGATTAAATCTGAACTGAGTTCCCTTCGTTGACATGGTATCTTGTATGACGGAAGTGTCAATATCTTCCATATCTTCTTGAATTTCCTTAGATGCAGCTCTGAAGTTAGTGCCGTTATCACAGTAGATAGTTTCTGGTTTCCCTCTTCTTGCAGCTAATCTTAATATTGCCATGATTGCAGAGTCAGTATTCAATGTGTGCGGAATTTCTAGGTGTATGGCTCTCACGGACATGCATGTAAATTGTACACTCCATCGTGTTTCTTGTCGACGACCGATTTATACATTTATAAATGGTCGGATTTCTTCTCTCAGCCTTACCTGCGGCAATTTAACCCATCATGGGTGGTTCAGGTTTACTTCTATCAATTTAACATCTCAAACAATTCGCAAATATGTATTTGACGGCTGTTCTACTGTTTATTATCCAAAATTTTTGTCGTTATTAGTTTAATGCCTCTATGCCGAAATTTCTCATGGTAATGTCTCATTAACAACCTTGTGTAAGCATGCTTTGGGCACAAAATTATGGGTTTCTTGGTATTTTTATCCATGCACGTTGCTTAACTGGTTCTTCTCCCCAATACCAAGATACCATCATTCCTAATTTCTGGACATAATCCACATATCCGTCTGTGCTTTCCTAATGGTTTCTTATATTTCAAATTTCGAATTTCTTCTATGAATACTTCTTGTTGTGATTGCTTGATCCATATATCTTTTGCTTCTTGCATCTCTACAACTGTCCAATTCTTACAATTTTCAGTTACAGGAATCATTCTTCTAGTATATTTTATGAATTTTTGACACCAAGCGGTTGTTCTGATCAGTTTCAACCAGCTCGAAAATTTGTTCACATCGGGTAGTGCATTCTGGAAGTTTTCTATAAATAGACAAGATTGCATTTGATATTCTTTTTTCATTTGTTCTTCATCTGCTTCAATTACAGAACTATTTCTATTTTCCTTTGGCCAAAAATCTTAGAAAATATCTTAGAAATTCCGGTCCTTGAAACCAATCATCTGATATGATTCCAATGTAAGATGAATTATCCATCCTAGTAGCTTCATCTGCTGTATTTTCTTTGGAAGGTACCCATCTCCATTCATTTAAATTTGTTATCTCCTGAATTTCACCTATTCTGTGGGCCTCAAATTGCTTGTAATTTCTGCCATCACCCCGTATCCATCGCAACACACATTGTGAATCCGTTCAAAAATATCTTCTCTCAATGGGTATTTCAAGTTCTTTTTTTATAGACTGTGCTAATCTACTTGCCATTACTGCACCTTTTAACTCCAGCCTCGTAATTGATAAAGGTTTCAAAGGGGTTACTCTTGTTCTGGCTGCTATAAAAGAAACATCAATTTTCTGCTCTCCAACTACTCTCAGATATGAAACTGCAGCAAATGCCTTCTCACTACTATCTGAAAATGTATGTAATTCGATTCTCTGTGCTTGTGGTATTATGAAACTATAACAACGAGGAATTCTTATCTCAGTAACTTGTTTCAACTCGTCGATCCACTTGTTCCAAGCAATATGTAGATTCTTGGAAAGTTTTTGATCCCATTCTACTGCAGATCTCCAAACTTCCTGCATCAGTATTTTTTCACGTATTGTGAAAGAAGCTATGAAGCCTAACGGATCGAATACAGACATAAGGTATTTCAGAATCATTCTCTTTGTTGGTATTTTCGTTTTGTCTACATTTAATAGGTTGAATTTGAATGAAAACTGATCTTCAATTGTATTCCACCAAAGACCAAGTACTATATGACTTGCGTTTTCGTCGATATTTTCAGAAGTAGCTAATAGATTCGGTTCCTTAAATTTTTCTTGAATAGATTCAGATTTAGTCATCCAATTAACTATCCCAAATCCTCCAATTTGCATGACATATCGAACATTCGATATCATTTTCAAGGCATCCTCCTCTGTGTCTTTAGCGTCAAGGTATTCATCTACATAAAATTTCTCTATAATGGCTTTTTTTGTTTCTGAATCGATTGCGAATTTCTCAGCATTCCAGTTTTTAACAAATTGAGCACATACAGGGGAGCACGTTGCACCGAAGGTCATTCATTTCATACACGTCCGGATTTCTATCATATTCCGAATTTCGCCATAAAAAACGTTGTGAGTTTTTGTCTTTTTTCTGATTTGAACTTGGTGAAACATCTCCTTGACATCACCACAAAATCCGTAACGTCTTTGTCTAAATTTTCACAATATCGCTAGTGAATGCAGTAGATCAGGGCCTGATAACAGTACATCGTTGAGACTAACACCATGAGATTTGGCAGCTGCGTCTAACACTAGTCTTATTATATTGGGCTTGTTTGGATTATCTACCGCGAAATGTGGAAGATACCATGTCTTGGGTCCTTCTTGTTTTGCTTCTATCTGATTCAATTTCGAGATATATCCTTTTTCTTCATAATATTTTATCTTCAAGCCATATTCTAGTGCATAATTTTTATTTTTCTGGCATTTTCTTTCTACACATTTGAGTCTTTGGATTGCTCTATATTCACTTTCAGGTAACCGTATCTCATTAGTTCTCCAAAGAAGTCCAATTTCATATTGATCTTCGACTCTTCTGATTGTTTTGTCCATCAATTTCAGGGCTCTCGAATTCTCTTGTGTGAACTTCTGAGTTGTTACCATCACACCAAAACGTTCGGTAGAAAATTAATCTGTTACTAGTTTTTGTAATTCGTCATCTCTATTCGTTAATGTGCCACATATATGAAGAATGTGAGCTTCCATGTTCCCTCCAGCTCTTGATTGGGTTGCTACCGACCATCCTAACTTACATCTGGCAGCTACGGGTACATTTCCTGGACCACACCGTATTTGACGAGGAATGTTCAAATTGATGTTATCTTGTCCGATTATCATGACAGGTTTCACTTTATCAAAATTATTGACAGGTACTCCCTTCAAATGTGGATATTTTTTCCAATCAGTCATCATCACGGCCTGCGCTGGCAATGATAAATTATCCAGTGTTCGAACACCTCGCAGGAAAAATGTCTTGTTTCCTTCATCTGTTTTTGAGATCTTCAGATCCAACTTCAAAGAATTCGTTTGAGCGGAAACATCATCACTCGTCCATTGTAGACAAAGAAGTTCTTCAGATCGTTTCAATCCAAGTTTTTCTGCTATTCCCGAATCCAAGAGCGTCACTGTTGAGGCTTCGTCGCATAATGCATGAATAGACAGAACTCCATTTGGTCCATGTACTTTTATTGGCACCATTCGAAGTGAAACTTCCTCTCGTTCCCTATTGTACAAACTATATGGGTCTGTTCTTCATCATTTTTTTTATTTTCATTTTTCGTTGTCACGTTTACAAATTGAGATGTGTTTATATGCAGAAGGGGATGATGAAAAAATTTACAATCCCTTATGCCACATGTTTTTCGTCTTTTGCATTTGAACTTTTGATGATTCTGTCCCAAACAAGTAGGAAGGGCCTTAGCTCTGAATACCCCCACCCCTCCACTTTTCCATATCGAGTGCGGCGGTTTGGAACGCCCCACTCCTCGCTGGTATAGACCATACCCTCCCCTCCACTTTCGGGTTCGACGGTATGGACCATCACCGCTCCTCAGACCGAGGGTCTGTATGGACCATACCCTCCCCTCCACTTTTCCATTTCGAGTGCGGACCATACCCACTCCTCCACTTTTTCATTTCACGTGTGGACCATACCCTCACCCCACCACCTCTCCATTCAAGCGCGGAACATTTCCCCTCCCCACCCGCCGGCCCCCCGCGCCCCACAGGCGGGAAATTCAAATTAGGTTACCAAAATATCATGAGCAGGCTGATACCAACACGCAAATGAAAACTCTTTGAAAACGACTCCTGATATCGAGCAACGCGCTTTCCTATGCCTGATATCGCGGTATATTATACTACACAGGCCTGCAAGGTCACAACTCTCGATTCACGTACCGTTGAAATTGAGGTTATGTTCTCAATCAGTGCTAAGCAGTACCGGAAGCATCATACGAATTGCTAAATAGTTTCAGGTAGAAAAATGCAATTATGAAAAAGCGTAGCATTTTGAGGTTATGTCATATTCAGGTGTCGTCCCTTACACAACATCTTCACGAAGGAGACGCGATCCGGCCCAAAGCAATAGGTATACGTTAGGCAAGAATAAACAGCCAACTATTTTCATGACCAAATATAAGTCTAATCTTTGCTATCGAAAAGCATGTGAGACCACAAGGCAATGATAATCACTATCAAAGTTTTCATTAGATATCCTGCGTTAATCATATACGGAGGAGCTCCGAGGTGGCGTGCCTACAGTGTTGTCGGACGTTCGAAATAATCCAAGATTAGCCAATATTATATTCAGATAATCAAGAGCCGAAAGAAATACCACGCATGTTCCAAAGAATAAATACTTCTGAATACAAGACAAATGATACCCTGATCGTTTTTACACATTTGTGGGTAATATCGTCAACACCGTAGACTGTTACAATGAGTTATTTAATGCAAATAGAGATTTCAAAATGCATGTATTTTCACGGAAAACAAGACACACTACGTATTCAATCAAACAACTAATGCGTCTTTCTGCCCCTATCTACTGATAGAAACGGAAATTGAAATGATGTAATGATATTGGAAATCAACCTAGCGCAAGCCTCGAAAGTCTTAGTGTCAAGAATAAGACACAGTAGCGTACCACATTATCATCACTCAAGAACAATTATTTTGTATTCAAAACGATAAAAACAAGCCAAAAATCATACACAGTAAAGAGGCAACATGTACAACTATTGCGTCTTTTTGCCCCATCTACTGATAAAACGAATAGTAAAACAATAAAATGTACCGACATTGCATATTTGAAAAAGTTCATATCACAAAAGGCAGATTGCCACAAATAATACACAGTAGCGCTGATGGTATCACGACCTCATTATTATCATCCCAGACAAACTATTTCGTAGTCAAAATGACAAAATCTACTCGAAAACACATTCAACTGTATTATAAAAGGAGAGAAATTATAAATACCAGAACATAAAGTCATGCCAGAAGGACACTATAATTTCGGAAATGGAAAACGACTCTGAGATATTGACATCAAGCAAGAGAAAAAAACAAGTCAAAAGGACAAAGCCAACGCTGTTATTATTAGTCTGTCAAAATTTTTCTTTTCGGTAATAAACCTGAGACCTAAATATTATGGACAATAATGAATAAACAAGGAAGAGATGTGCACCGAAAAGCTTCTAATATTCACATTTCACGATAAATATACTTTACCATATTGACAAATTCCAACACGTCACTTTCAAAATCACATTCATGATGAAATCTGAACAATGAACGGGAATAGAAAATGAGCGATTACAATGATTGAAAATCTATCAACCTCTATCCCCATGCACAATTCATGAGACCACAACCGTATACAAACATTCGAATTCAAAGTCGAGCGAAAACTGAAAAATAGCTGGTGACTGCTACGCTGCACATATATCAAAAAACCGCAGATACGTATTTCCTGTTACACGAACAAACTATCGAGAAAACATAATTATTTGAATCTAACTTATAATGGAAAGGTATATGAGAAACTATTGATACAGGATTTGAGCCTAACAAATATGAATCTGCAACGTATAGGTCATAGAGAGAGTTATTCGAGGAGAAACTGTATCAACTGAATTCGTTCATTTCAAGAGAATACTATAGACAAATTATAATTATAAACACAAAGGCCTAACAGGTGGCGAAGGTACAAAACTTGAACGAACACAATAAACCCGAAAGCTGTCTCGAGAGATCATGATGAGCCTTTCAAAATATAATTCAGCCTTCAAGCCAGAACGATGATGAACAGATTTGGAAGTTTGATTATAGAAAACGAAAGCGGAACAAGCATTAAGGGTCAAGATTCTTTCGAGTCAGGGAAACAATCAAAAATTTAATTCAATATAATTTTTAAGGAATCAAGAAAACATATACGAGGCGAATTAAACATGGCAAAAATTCAAAGCTAAAACATATATACAAAACGAAGCTGAACAGAAAAACATACGCCAATGAAGCACGGCATCGAACGAAAATGTCTCCACAGTTTGGAAAAATTCAACCTGAAAATATGAAAATATATTATGACAAACGACAATTGACATTTGGGTAAACATTCACCTGAAAATATATAGGAGGAGAGGTGAAATTGTTTGTTTGCCAATAATTTGAAATTATTACCAAACTTGGAGGTCAACACTCAATATGCCACAAGGAAAAATTAACATCTATGAAATAAATGTCAATTATTGAGGATGGGTGAGGGGTATAGGAGACGGAAAACGGGGTGGATCCTCTGCGACATCTTTCTCGAAAACAGAGCAATTTCTATTTGTTCTTATTCTGACACCACGAAGATCAATTTCCAAACTAATGGAAACACTTCATTAATTCGTCAGAAAAAAAAACCCGAATTTTTCGACAGCACGAAGACCAATTGCCAAATTAATGGAAACACTTCATTAATTCGTCAGATGAAACCCTCAAATTTTTCGACAGCACGAAGACCAACTTCCAAATTAATGGAAACACTTCAGCAATTCGTCAGATGAAACATCGTATTTTTTTCAACAACACGAGGATCAATTTCCAAACTAATGGAAACACTTCATTAATTCGTCAGATGAAACCTCGTTTTTTTCGACAGCACGAAGATCAATTCCCAATTTAATGGAAACACTTCATTAATTCGCCGAATGAGGCCTATTTTTCATTAGAACAGGTGATTGTTGTATTTGTTCGAAAGCGACGCGAGGCTCTTTTTCTCAATAAGGGACTTAGCCGTGAAAACGACTGATTTTTGTGTACGCATTTTTTGTTTTTTGTATACATGAGAATTGATGTCGTTGTCAGTCTGGAATTATCGTTTCAGGCTTGTACTTTAACTGTTTCAGAGCATTCTGAATTCTTCGTTTCAAGAGGTCTCGGGCTGGTTTTTACGCTGACCATACTTGAAAGAGAAGCCTCTGAAGCAAGCGTGTATGGAGAATAGAATTTGATAGAAGGAATTGGACCAACATAATCCTGATTTTCCACCTTATTGAATAGGTAGGGAAAGTAACCTATAGTAAACTCTGTAAAACCAAAGAATTCTTGAAGTTTTGACAAAATCATCGAGAGAATCAATAAATGTCACATTACCAACGGTCATCGATATAAGCTTAGTACCACGCATAATGAGAGCAGGTTTTAGGATGGTCTGAGTTGAAATATAATTCAAAATAAATTGCTGGTCAAACCCTCAGCCGTTGTGAGCATGAACAACAATATTCTTGAATTTTCCTCATCGCCAGCACATGGTGGACAATCATAAAATATGAATTAAAATCATAAGTTGGAGGCGACTTTTGTATCTGATTGAATGTAGCGAAGATGATCCGCGGGACAATATTTGTTACGCAGAAAATCTCTCTCTCTGCAGGTGTAAGAGTGAAAAGTTGGAACAATTTCGAAACACTCCTCACATCTTCTTAGTTTTCACGAATTTTATTCCGAATATGGTGTTCAAAACACGCTTGACTTCGGAAAGACCTTTTGCAAAACTCGCAGGGGATTTAAACTTTACCATAACGACATGCTGTTGAAGCCGGGCAAGAAAACAAGTTCCACCGCACCGATGCGTAGGGGACATGACATTCCTCACAGTGATAATCGCAACAGAAGGCAGCAGTTAGAGAAGTGATGACATTGAAATGACCCTCATGAAACAATAAGTTCAGAGACGGACCAACACCGTCACCTTTAAAAATAACATCACGACCCTTGTTCCCATATTGATAGACCGTTATTTTATATGAAGAAAGATGTCGTTGAAATTGATTCAACTCAGGTATGCCGCAACCAACAGAAGGTACAGAAACCCCAGCTTCGGCCAGCAATTGCAGAGCCCTTTCGGTTTGCAATTTCCTGACGTTCTGCCGTACATTGGCATATTTGGGATCTTTATCGGCATACGCCCGAGCCACGACAAGTGCTCGAGGGAGGCAGAGATTGTCTGTGTTTTTAACACATACAATCCCCTTTCTTTTGCTACATTCTTCGGCGAAAGAATTGTAACAGCGCCCTCTGGGTCCACCTTTTCCGACAGGCAATCTTACAGTTGTAACACCGAGACAGAAGGTCTCAGTGCTCAAACCACAAGAATTTGACTGATAGATGGTTGATATCTTTGAAAAAATATCATCCACCGAGACATCTGCAGCGTTTTTGAATGCAACCCACCCGGGACCCCTAGCGAAATCTTTGGAACAGAGGGTGAAGCCCACCATATCGGTCGGCTCCAAGCCCTCTGTCCCCTTCAATACAATTTGAGTTATTGCATCCCTTACCCAACCCATAGGTTCTTGAGCCTCTGGTATGGGTTTGATGTTGAATTCCAAAGTACGAGCCTGTACGCCGAAACGACGATTCTTTCTGACGACGTCTTTGACAATCAGAAACTTCTCCATTTTCACTCAAAATTTTCAAAAAAGCAGAAATTTTAGAAATATCGAAAATTTTCGAAATTTAAAAATTTTCAAAAAATATTCAAAATACGATCAGAGCACACAACAGTAACCGTGACTGTCTGAATGAAAAATGAACTGAACAGCTGAAAAACAGCTCTTTGAATAGGCAAGAGTAGGTGAGCATAGATAGAGAGATAATGATTGAAAGCAGTAAGCGTGTCGGTATTCATAGTCCATCGCTAACCGCAAAACGTGATAACAACAGAATACATCTTCGATCAAAGGTCATCTCCAAAAATCAAATGAAACAATTATTGCAATCTCAGTAAAATTCAAGAGGTCTTTAAACACGAAATGTGAATATTTCAGATCGAAAAGGGCATTCTTAATATGTATGATAACATAAGTTTTGAAGATATATTAGCACATAATATCATTTATTTACAATGAAGAAGACTACATTACGGTTACAATAATTCAGCAAGTGATGAACTTGAAGTAATAATCGAGTATGTTTAGAAGTAATCTGTACGAAAATAAACATTCCATATTCCAAAGGCATCTCAACACGTTATCAATTTTGGGGACAAGAGTTATTGTTATCTGAATGCAATTCATATAATAGCTATTCGAAATGGTGTATTTTCACTTTATCATTGATAACCTGTTATCTGAAATAACTAGATATTTATTCCAAAATAACCATATTTGTTGCGAACAGCACAACGTTGTCAAGTATTCATATTCAGGAATTCATCGGTGTACAAGTAACGAATGAAATGAACCTGAGAGCATTAGTTAAAGTAGAAAGAATATCAACGGAATGTTAAATTGAACAATACATAGAATACATGCTCCCAGCCCTCAATCAAGATTTCAGATTTCCATTCCATAATGAAAAACATCGGGAAGTATGAAAATGAGGAGAATATTCGAGAAGCCAAACCGCCTATCTTGAGAAGGGTGATTAAAATCAAAAATTAATATTGATATTGAGATGGAGATAATGCCTCAACAATAAGTTCCAGTTGTAGCAATGACATTGCCTGTTTCTATGAGCCTAGGCGTGGTGAAGGATTGGTGGAGGGGGAGGTTATAGAAAAATGATTGTGCGAGGTGCAATATTACAGGGTGAACCAAAATTCCCCAATCGTCCATTATACATCTCATTCAACACTAGTGAGTACAACCTTATCGCTGATATGGAGAAATACCTGCTGTATTCACGTCAATAAAACACGAGTTCTCCACACATATTTATTGATATGGAGAGGTTCCGAACTGCCATCTCAGTTGAACGTGCGTGAAGCGTGCGTGGAGCGTGCGTGGAGCGTGCGTGGAGCGTGCGTGAAGCGTGCGTCGCATTCAAGTCACGTTTTTCACAGGTTTATGCAAATCATTGACGAGTTGCATAAACTGCATATATGCAACTTATGCCTCTGGTTTCTCCGATTCTGCTTATAAAATAATTCGCACAGCATCAAACATTCACTTGTATCTCTACATTCGCCAAGAAAGGTATTGTACAACTACAACTCACACAGATATCTGCTGAACCTACAAAATTCCATTCGTTCCATTCCATAACTTAGACACACGACCAAAGAGGCATAGTTGGACCGATTGAGAGATAGAAGGTAGATGAAATTATATGTATATGTGCACAATGCCGAACTGTGATTGGGGTAGACCATGTAAATGCAGTGACTGCAAACCTAGTTCTTGCTCCTTTTGTCAGAACGAAAAAGTTCATTATGTATCAGAAGAGTACAATGTTGACAGAAAAGGCATAAGAGGCTACAAATTCACCGCATGGTGTGAAAAATGTTTCAAGAAAAAAAATTCTGCGTAGTGGTGACACGTTCTCACCACTACGCCATCTGGCGGGCTTATTGGGAGGACCCTATCTGAAGAAGAAGAAGATTACAATGAATTACACGGATAGAAATATAGATGGTTCTCGTCAGATGATATATTCGTCATGTCCCATTTGACGGTTGAAATTTGACTTCAACTGAGGACCTTGGACAGCTAAATGAAGTAATTATGTGCCAATATAAGCTATATAATCGCCTTTGAAGATGAGAGATGATTGCGTGGATGTTTATAGTTGTTAATTGGCGGTTCATTATGAATAGATGCCCCTTTCAGTCGAAAATCATTTGGTATCCCAGACTCGTATTCACAAAGAGAATGGGATGAATTAGTGTTCAGTTTGTGGCTCAGAATTCGAGTGGTCAAACAGCGTGTCACGGCATAAAAACAAACATAATAATGTTCAGTTTCATTGTGATAAATGTAGTCAAAAATTCACCAGAACTGATTGTTTGAAAAACATATTCTGCGGAAACGCAAACAAAACGCTATGAAACACAAACCCTCCAATATTTGAAATTAACCGAATACCGAAGAAATGGAGCAGCTATCAACAGATCAAGAAATTGAAATCGCCAATGTCGTGGATCGTAATAATCATAAGAAAAGGGTAGAAGATATAAAAGCCGAAGAGTTAGTACGGGATTTAGCAAATGAATATTCACGAAATGAATCAGTTTTGAATCATTTGAGAAATGTACCTGAAGATGTATCATACGATGATGAAGCGACATTTGCCACTACAAACGCTGTGCAAGTCGACGATTAATCGTGCAGAGATGAAGATTCACGGTATTCACAATGAACTGATGACTACAACCATGAAATCAGTGATGACGATTCCATCGAACATGAAGACCCTACGACCGGGCTGATAGATTAAGATTGTTATTATCTATTGACTCGAAATGTGAAGATGAAATTTTATCAATTCTAGCTAGGCTACGATATTATGGAATAATTGTCGGCTCTGAAACTGATGATAAACGCTTATTAGTTGTTAGAAATAGAGGATGTCTTGTATTCTGAATAATATCAATAAATATGTGTGGAGAACTCGTGTTTTATTGACGTGAATACAGCAGGTATTTCTCCATATCAGCGATAAGGTTGTACTCACTAGTGTTGAATGAGATGTATAATGGACGATTGGGGAATTTTGGTTCACCCTGTAATATTGCACCTCGCACAATCATTTTTCTATAACCTCCCCCTCCACCAATCCTTCACCACGCCTAGGCTCATAGAAACAGGCAATGTCATTGCTACAACTGGAACTTATTGTTGAGGCATTATCTCCATCTCAATATCAATATTAATTTTTGATTTTAATCACCCTTCTCAAGATAGGCGGTTTGGCTTCTCGAATATTCTCCTCATTTTCATACTTCCCGATGTTTTTCATTATGGAATGGAAATCTGAAATCTTGATTGAGGGCTGGGAGCATGTATTCTATGTATTGTTCAATTTAACATTCCGTTGATATTCTATCTACTTTAACTAATGCTCTCAGGTTTATTTCATTCGTTACTTGTTCACCGATGAATTCTTGAATATGAATACTTGACAACGTTGTGCTGTTCGCAACAAATATGGTTATTTTGGAATAAATATCTAGTTATTTCAGATAACAGGTTATCAATGATAAAGTGAAAATACACCATTTCGAATAGCTATTATATGAATTGCACCCAGATAACAATAACTCTTGTCCCCAAAATTGATAACGTGTTGTGATGCCTTTGGAATATGGAATGTTTATTTTTGTACAGATTACTTCCAAACATACTCGATTATTACTTCAAGTTCATCACTTGTTGAATTATTGTAACCGTAATGTAGTCTTCTTCATTGTAAATAAATGATATTATGTGCTAATATATCTTCAAAACATATGTTATCAGACATATTAAGAATGCCCTTTTCGATCTGAAATATTCACATTTCGTGTTTAAAGACCTCTTGAATTTTACTGAAGATTGCAATAATTGTTTCATTTGATTTTTAGAGATGACCTTTGATCGAAGATGTATTCTGTTGTTATCACGTTTTGCGGTTAGCGATGGACTATGAATACCGACACGCTTACTGCTTTCAATCATTATCTCTCTATCTATGCTCACCTACTCTTGCCTATTCAAAGAGCTGTTTTTCAGCTGTTCAGTTTATTTTTCATTCGGACAGTCACGGTTACTGTTGTGTGCTCTGATCGTATTTTGAATATTTTTTGAAAATTTTTAAATTTCGAAAATTTTCGATATCTCTAAAATTTCTGCTTTTTTGAAAATTTTGAGTGAAAATGGAGAAGTTTCTGATTGTCAAAGACGTCGTCAGAAAGAATCGTCGTTTCGGCGTACAGGCTCGTACTTTGGAATTCAACATCAAACCCATACCAGAGGCTCAAGAACCTATGGGTTGGGTAAGGGATGCAATAACTCAAATTGTATTGAAGGGGACAGAGGGCTTGGAGCCGACCGATATGGTGGGCTTCACCCTCTGTTCCAAAGATTTCGCTAGGGGTCCCGGGTGGGTTGCATTCAAAAACGCTGCAGATGTCTCGGTGGATGATATTTTTTCAAAGATATCAACCATCTATCAGTCAAATTCTTGTGGTTTGAGCACTGAGACCTTCTGTCTCGGTGTTACAACTGTAAGATTGCCTGTCGGAAAAGGTGGACCCAGAGGGCGCTGTTACAATTCTTTCGCCGAAGAATGTAGCAAAAGAAAGGGGATTGTATGTGTTAAAAACACAGACAATCTCTGCCTCCCTCGAGCACTTGTCGTGGCTCGGGCATATGCCGATAAAGATCCCAAATATGCCAATGTACGGCATAACGTCAGGAAATTGCAAACCGAAAGGGCTCTGCTGTTGTAAAGTGCGCCCTTCAGGCTATTGCTATGTTTGCCATATATAAATGTATCACACTATATTATATCATATTGATTTGTTCATCATACCATTTCGAAATGTTAGTTCTCTTCCAATTAGTTCATGTTTTAATAAACATATCAACATAACATAATAACCTAATATCGTAAAGTGCTGACAGTTCATGTGCCTTGGGTAGCGAATGAATTCTTCAATAAACATACTGTTATTTATTATTCAAAAAAAACTATGGTCTCCTAAGTCACATGATGTGTCGTTTATAAAAACGATTGCACCTCTCCAAATGGGGACAGATACCTCTGAAAACCATCAAACGTTATATTGATACTGTGTAACCGTAATTTCTGAATCTATTCCAATTATACTGAGTTGCCAAAGGAAATAAACTTTTTTTCTTCCAATATTTGGGGTACCAACATACACAATATTTGGTATTCCCCAACATAAATTTGGTGTCAGGTGTGGGGTGGTCGAAAAATAACCCACCTTCCAAGAACCAGTTGTTCCTGAAATTTTGCGAGCCGTAATCCTGTGATCCAGTGGTGCAGAAGCAGCTGTTAAGCAAATTGTACCTGCTACAACTGAAGCCTAGCATACCATCGTGGGTCATACAAGATTCTAAGGAGGCAAAGGACAATAGGACAACAGGACAACAACTCAAGTACTCGATACCTTCAGCGAATTATTCCTGAAACCTACAAGCAGCAGTCAACATCTAGCAAGATTCAGCCAGTAAGTTATTCAGCATCTACACGTGGTGGTTTTGAATGGTAGTGTCCTCCATTCACAGCATAATCATCAGTTAACATTTGTGGACTCAAATTTTCATTTTTTTTCTTCGTACATATCTCTGAATATCTGTATTTTTCATTGAACTTTTCTCATACATAATTTGATATTGGTGGTAATAACATTTCATGCAATTTTCTGTAAATCTATGCCACATACAGTAGAAGTTAATCCAGAAGGCAATAATACTGACAACATGCCAAAATTGAACATTGACACAGCCTTGAAATTAATTCCTGAATTTAGAGGTGATAGATCAGAACTTCATCGTTTCATTTCATGTTGTGATATAGTAAGTACAGATCTATCTCAACCTGCCGATGCGAGTATGCTTGTTAACATAATCAAATCGCGTTTATCTGGCCCAGCATACAATGTAGTCAAACATAAAATATATGAGGATTGGAATGAATTGAAAAAAGATTTGCAAGATCAATTTTTAGAGACACGCAGTATCGCGCAATTACAAGGAGAATTACTTCGAATCAAACAAAAAATAGGTGAAACAGTACGGAATTTTGGTAATCGAGTTGAGCACTTATTGAGTAACCTCAACGATGCTTGCATCCAAGCCGAAGGTAGTGAGGCCGCAGAAACCATTAAAAATCTCAATTCTCGTACAGCCTTCAAATCTTTTGTAGATGGTCTCAATTCCAACATCAAAATAATTATAAAAGCATCTCGTTTTGAGAAACTATCAGAAGCGATCGAAGCAGCTGTGGAAGAAGAGCGAAATAGCGATAGACAACAACCAAATAATTTTTCCAAAAATAGATCTTTCAAAAAATGTAATTTTTGTCACCGGAATGGTCATTTAGAAACTGAATGTTTCTTCAAAAATAAACCGTCCACTTCCACGCCACTTCCATCGTACTCAAAAAGGGAGATTAAGTCTGAAGTAAACGTAACGAAAATAATTTGTGCATATTGCAAAAAACAAGGTCACCATATACGTGATTGTTTCAAAAAGAAAAGGGTCGATCAATATCAATCAAACTCAAACAACTCCCTTACGGATTCGGGAAACTCCCGAACACCGACTGCAGAGACAGGCAGTGCACGTCGGGTGAGCGATCTTTAAACTGCCGTCCTTTGAAAAATACTTGTAGTTCTTCAATTATGCATATTCCTATCGCTACAAGTCCTGAATCATATTGTTCTAATAATGAAAATAAAATTCTTCGCTTAGAGCCTTGCAATACTGAAGAAGCCGAAAGTGTAATATTTCCTTTACTATTAGCGAAAAATAGTGTAGCTAATCTTCTACTCGACACTGGAAGCTCCATTAGTCTTTTGAAAAAATCTTGTACCAAAGGTGATGCAATTTGTCATACCCAACATAAATCTTTTTTGAAAGGTATTTCAGAATCTCTTATTGAAACATATGGTATATGCTATGGTGAATTTCAGTTAGGTGAAAATATTTTTATACATCCTATACATATCGTGAATGATAATTTTCCTATTCTGCAAGATGGAATATTAGGTAAAGATATCCTCCTTAAACTCAAAGCTCAAATTGATTATGAAAATA
The DNA here is from genome assembly GCA_029955515.1 of Chrysomela aeneicollis. Lineage (NCBI taxonomy): Eukaryota > Metazoa > Arthropoda > Insecta > Coleoptera > Chrysomelidae > Chrysomela > Chrysomela aeneicollis. Next base: position 887,252 of record JARUHQ010000031.1, on the reverse strand, counting down.
AAATATTATCTCTCACACATGAACGTAAAACATTATCTTTCGAATTCATGAAAACACAGCAAAACACATGCAATACTAAAATTGTTGTGCCAGCAAGGAGTGAAGTTATACGCAAAATAAAAACAACACAAAAATCCGAATCTTTATGCTTATCTTCAGAAATTCTAGACGGAGTCTTCGTTGGAAATTGCATAGTCAAGCCAAAAAATGGGTATTGCAATATAGCATTCATTAATACCAATGATCAAGATATGACAATCGAAAATCCGTTCGTCACTTTTGAAAATGTTGCCGAATATGAAATTCTTAATATTGATAAACCTCATTGCAATCTTGAACGACTAACAAATTTAACAGAATCCTTACGAACGTCTCACATGCATCCAAATGAAAAAGACAGTATTCTTGAAATTTGCAAATCCTTCCATGATATATTTCACTTACAGGGTGATAGCTTAACTCATACAGACGCAATAAAACATTCCATACCTACATCTAATGATATTCCTGTGAACATCAAGCCCTATAGACTACCATTTCAACAACACGAAGAAATTCGAAATCAAGTCGATAAGATGCTCAAAGATGGAATCATTTCAGATTCAAAATCTCCATATAATTCTCCTCTTTTAGTCGTTCCTAAAAAGCCAGATTCGAATGGAAATAAAAAATGGCGAATAGTTGTTGACTTTCGAAAACTCAACGAAAAAACTCTAGACGAAGTCTATTATTTGCCAAATATTACAGAAATATTAGACCAGTTAGGAAATTCAAAATTTTTCAGTTCGCTAGATTTGGCATCGGGATATCATCAGGTTCTGATGGAACCTAAGGATAAACATAAAACTGCTTTCAGCGTGCCCTACGGTCACTATGAATTCAACCGTTTGCCTTTTGGGCTTAAGGGAGCACCCAGTACCTTCATGAAAATGATGAATAACGTTCTCTCCGGATTACAAGGTATAAAATGCTTTGTGTACCTTGATGACATCATCATCTATGCAAAAACTCTGAAGGAGCATAATGAAAAGTTGGTAGAAATATTTGACCGAATGAGAATGTATAATCTTAAATTGCAACCTGAAAAATGCGAATTTCTACGCCCCGAATTGAGTTATTTAGGTCATATAATCACGGAAAACGGCATCAGCCCTGATCCTGCTAAAATAAAAGCAGTGAAGGAATTTCCTGTCCCTAAAAATGTCACTGAAATAAAATCTTTCTTAGGATTGGCTGGTTACTATAGACGCCATATCCAAAATTTTGCGAAAATCACTCAACCTTTAAATAATCTCCTAAAAAAGGATGTTCCTTTCGAGTTTACACCTTCCTGTATAGAGGCATTCGAAATACTTAAAGAAAAATTGTGCAACCCTCCGATATTACAATTTCCCGTTTTCACTAATCCTTTTATTTTAACTACCGATGCAAGTAACACTGCAATAGGAGCAGTCTTGTCACAAGGAGAGATTGGCAAAGATCTCCCTGTAGCATACGCCTCACGTACTCTTAACAAAGCTAAAAAAAATTACAGTACGATCGAAAAGGAGTTGCTCTCAATAGTTTGGAGTTGCAAATATTTTAGGCCGTACTTATATGGTCGTAAGTTTCTTATTTGTACCGATCATAAACCATATTGTGGATGTTTTCAATTAAAGACCCAGGTAGTCGTCTCATGAAATTCCGGTTAAAACTAGAAGAATTCCAATTTGAAATAAAACATAAGCCTGGAATACAAAATTCCAATGCAGACGCATTGAGTAGAATACATCACATCAATGCAATAAATACATGTTCTGAATATGAAAAGTTCGTGAAGGAAAAGGAAAATCATGTCATAATAAATTCTAATATCATCGATAGCCACAAGAATATTTCTGAGTGCGACCCTGTCTCTTTACGAGTATATTTTATTAGCACCGATATAACAACAGCTCATGATTCAGTCGAAGTAAATATTGTAAATAAACTAAAATCTGCAACCTTAACAAAACTCGGAATTCAATACTTTAAGGAAGACAGCACCTTATTCATACCTTCTCACGAACATGTTAAGAAGGTCAGTTATGAAAACATTTTCGATGCATTACAGATAATAAAGGAATTTGCAATTATAAATAGTATAAATAGCTTATCAATGATAAATTTCACAAGAAACATTCCATTCAAAAGCTTGAAAATTGAAAATATTCGAACAATGATGAGATATGTTTTTAAGAATCTTGATATCAAGATAACAATTTTTCATAGTAATACTATAAAAGTAACTTCGAGAGAAGAAATACAACAAATTCTCAAGGAATGCCATGATAGTCCATTAGGAGGACATTTAGGCGTAAATAGATCTTTCAAAAAAATCAGAAGGAAGTATAAGTGGTCTGGAATGTATAAGGACATCCATGACTACATTACGAAGTGTGATTACTGTCAAAGAAATAAATCCTCCAAATATACAAAAATGCCTATGACTATTACTACTACAGCCAAAAAACCCTTCGAAAAGATAAGTTTAGATATTGTTGGTCCGTTAGCAGTAACATATAATCATAACAAATACATACTAACTTTCCAAGACGAATTGACGAAATTTTGCGAATTAATACCTCTAGAAAATCAAGAAGCTAGTAGCATAGCTGAACATTTTGTCACTAATATCATATGTCGACACGGAATTCCCGAATCAGTTCTCACTGATCAAGGTCAGAATTTTTTGAGTGAACTCTTCAAAAGGGTCTGTAAACTTTTGAAAATACACAAAATTCAAACATGTGCATTTAGACCACAGACCAATGGTGCACTAGAACGATCACATAAAACTCTTACCGAATATTTGAGAACATATATAGATAACGATCAAAACTCTTGGGATACATGGTTGCCTTATGCACAATTCGTTTTCAATTCATCAGTAAATAGTGCCACTAACTATACTCCATTTGAGTTACTTTATGGACATCCTGTAGAAATTCCATCGAGTTTGAAAAAATCTCCTGAATTATCATATAATTACAATGATTACGACAGTGAACTGAAATCTCGCCTTCAGCATGCCCATGAAATAGCTCGGGATAATCTTGTTAAGAATAAGCAAAAATCTAAGGAATATTATGATCAAAACGTGAACGCAGTTCAATTTCAAATTGGTGATTTGGTTTTACTCAAAAACGAATCTACAGTCAAAGGAAAAAGTAAAAAACTATCATCAGTTTGGAATGGTCCATATAAAGTAGTAGAAATACATTCGAACGTAAACACAACTATCTTGATTAAGAAAAAGCGAACAAAAGTTCACAATAATAGACTGAAACTTTATCATAACTAATATGAAACATTTTCTGTTTCAGAAATAAAACCCTAGAATAAACAGCATACGAAGAGTAGTCGTGATGAATTTGATGAAAATAATTATACTTTTCCTTCAATTATTAGTACGTAGTTCATTAGGTGACAATGATTATAACAATACTCTGACGACATATCAAGTTACTCAGATCAGCGAAAGTGCAGGAATTTACTATGAACAATTCAATACTGTTTCCTTATACAATAGCTATTGGAAAATGATAACCAAGCTAGATTTGAAATCATATTTCAGTCTCTACAAATTGTTGAATTATAATTTTGAAAAAGCTAATCGCCTTTGCGAATCAGTACTATTAGTAGAAGCCAATTTTAAACAATGTGCCGCATTCACAAATGTGATGAGGTTGACATTACAGAAAACTAGGGAAACAAATATATTGATTAACGAATTATTGATAAATTCTGATGTTCCACTTGAAGAGACCAGAGCAAAAAGGGGATTATTAAATATTTTTGGAAGTACCGCGAAAGTTCTTTTTGGTACCTTAGATGAGAATGATGCTATTTATTACAATAATGCTATCAAAAAAACTTGAAAATAAACAATCAGGTTTTCAAAAACTATTATTGGAACAGACGAGTGTCTTTCAAAGTGCTATGGAATACATGAATTCATCTATGATAAATCTACATGATTTCGATAGAAAGTTCTCCAATGTCCAAAATTATGTTAACAATCTAACTATTATGATTAATAATGCCTCAGCACATTTCGAAATCATTGAACAACTAGATCAACACTTGCTAATGTTCGACATGCTTACAAATCAGTTCGACTTATATCAAAACAATTTATTGAATATCATATTATCAGCACAAAATGGCAATGTTCATCCACTGATTATCAGCCCAAAAAATTTGATCAATCATTTGGTACAATTCAGTATGCATATGCCTTCAGGTTTGACTTTCCCTGTATTATTAACGCAGAAAAATTCTTTAGAATTGTATAAATCTATGTCACCAAATGTAATTTTAATAGATAACTCTCTCATGTTTATTTTACATATCCCTTTAGTTAGTACGAACTCATATGACTTGTTGAAAATGACGAGTTTACCCATACACTATAATAAAAACTTGTTTTGTTTCATCATTCCTGAAAAACCATTCTTAGCAATAGATAGTGTTAAACAACATTATTTTCTTCTTGATCATCAAGATATCGATAAATGCCTAGTTCTAGACAATAAGTATAATTGTAAACAAAAATATCCTTTGTTCCTTTTGCAACTACACAAAACCTGCGAAGCGTTATTGTTTCTCCCACGCAGTACCATGCCAGAAACATGCGAAAAACGAATAATTTTCATTGACAGCACTATTTTCATTCAATTACATCAACCAAATTCTTGGATTTTCAATAGCCCGAAAAAGGAATTCTTGACAATAAAATGTGGTAAAGTTGAAAAACAAATTTTCTTATACGAAACTGGTATTTTAAAAATGAATCCTCATTGTTCTGCATTCACTAGTTCTATTATATTGAACTCTTTAGACTCACAATCTTACAGTGATTCAACGTATAGTTCATATTATCCAAATTTTGATATTAATACCAATATGCTCAATAATTCATTGAATGTAAATGCTTTTCCTTTATTGAATAAGACTTTACTAATCTCATCGCAACATATTGATAAACTAGAAAGGATCAGTTACGCAGTGAACACATTGAAGCTCAAGGAACAAGAGATGTTTGAAGATAATGACATACAATTCGATCATATTCATCATTATGTTTTTATTTACCTATTTATCATGATAGGAATCATTTTTGTTTTATATAAGTATAGAAATAATATTAAGTGTTTAAAAAAATCGCCGAGTAGCAATTCACCCCAAAATTCACAGGGAATTGAAAATCCTATTGAAATCGAAATTGACAATGATATTTCTGACTCTTCAGATGAACATGCTGAAAATAAACCAACAGAAATTTGCAACAATCCAAGTTACAAATTTCGTTCTTGAGGGGGACGGATGTTGTAAAGTGCGCCCTTCAGGCTATTGCTATGTTTGCCATATATAAATGTATCACACTATATTATATCATATTGATTTGTTCATCATACCATTTCGAAATGTTAGTTCTCTTCCAATTAGTTCATGTTTTAATAAACATATCAACATAACATAATAACCTAATATCGTAAAGTGCTGACAGTTCATGTGCCTTGGGTAGCGAATGAATTCTTCAATAAACATACTGTTATTTATTATTCAAAAAAAACTATGGTCTCCTAAGTCACATGATGTGTCGTTTATAAAAACGATTGCACCTCTCCAAATGGGGACAGATACCTCTGAAAACCATCAAACGTTATATTGATACTGTGTAACCGTAATTTCTGAATCTATTCCAATTATACTGAGTTGCCAAAGGAAATAAACTTTTTTTCTTCCAATATTTGGGGTACCAACATACACAATATTTGGTATTCCCCAACACTGCAATTGCTGGCCGAAGCTGGGGTTTCTGTACCTTCTGTTGGTTGCGGCATACCTGAGTTGAATCAATTTCAACGACATCTTTCTTCATATAAAATAACGGTCTATCAATATGGGAACAAGGGTCGTGATGTTATTTTTAAAGGTGACGGTGTTGGTCCGTCTCTGAACTTATTGTTTCATGAGGGTCATTTCAATGTCATCACTTCTCTAACTGCTGCCTTCTGTTGCGATTATTACTGTGAGGAATGTCATGTCCCCTACGCATCGGTGCGGTGGAACTTGTTTTCTTGCCCGGCTTCAACAGCATGTCGTTATGGTAAAGTTTAAATCCCCTGCGAGTTTTGCAAAAGGTCTTTCCGAAAACAAGCGTGTTTTGATAACCATATTCGGAATAAAATTCGTGAAAACTAAGAAGATGTGAGGAGTGTTTCGAAATTGTTCCAACTTTTCACTCTTACACCTGCAGAGAGAGAGATTTTCTGCGTAACAAATATTGTCCCGCGGATCATCTTTGCTACATTCAATCAGATACAAAAGTCGCCTCCAACTTATGATTTTAATTCATATTTTATGATTGTCCACCATGTGCTGGCGATGAGGAAAATTCAAGAATATTGTTGTTCATGCTCACAACGGCTGAGGGTTTGACCAGCAATTTATTTTGAATTATATTTCAACTCAGACCTTCCTAATACCTGCTCTCATTATGCGTGGTACTAAGCGTATATCGATGACCGTTGGTAATGTGACATTTATTGATTCTCTCGATGATTTTGTCAAAACTTCAAGAATTCTTTGGTTTTACAGAGTTTACTATAGGTTACTTTCCCTACCTATTCAATAAGGTGGAAAATCAGGATTATGTTGGTCCAATTCCTTCTATCAAATTCTATTCTCCATACACGCTTGCTTCAGAGGCTTCTCTTTCAAGTATGGTCAGCGTGAAAACCAGCCCGAGACCTCTTGAAACGAAGAATTCAGAATGCTCTGAAACAGTTGAAGTACAAGCCTGAAACGATAATTTCAGACTGACAACGACATCAATTCTCATGTATACAAAAAACAAAAAATGCGTACACAAAAATCAGTCGTTTTCACGGCTAAGTCCCTTATTGAGAAAAAGAGCCTTGCGTTGCTTTCGAACAAATACAACAATCACCTGTTCTAATGAAAAATAGGCCTCATTCGGCGAATTAATGAAGTGTTTCCATTAAATTGGGAATTGATCTTCGTGCTGTCGAAAAAAACGAGGTTTCATCTGACGAATTAATGAAGTGTTTCCATTAGTTTGGAAATTGATCCTCGTGTTGTTGAAAAAAATACGATGTTTCATCTGACGAATTGCTGAAGTGTTTCCATTAATTTGGAAGTTGGTCTTCGTGCTGTCGAAAAATTTGAGGGTTTCATCTGACGAATTAATGAAGTGTTTCCATTAATTTGGCAATTGGTCTTCGTGCTGTCGAAAAATTCGGGGGTTTTTTTCTGACGAATTAATGAAGTGTTTCCATTAGTTTGGAAATTGATCTTCGTGGTGTCAGAATAAGAACAAATAGAAATTGTTCTGTTTTCGAGAAAGATGTCGCAGAGGATCCACCCCGTTTTCCGTCTCCTATACCCCCCACCCATCCTCAATAATTGACATTTATTTCATAGATGTTGATTTTTCCTTGTGGCATATTGAGTGTTGACCTCCAAGTTTGGTATATGCTGGGCAATAATTTCAAATTATTGGCAAACAAACAATTTCACCTCTCCTCCTATATATTTTCAGGTGAATGTTTACCCAAATGTCAATTGTCGTTTGTCATAATATATTTTCATATTTTCAGGTTGAATTTTTCCAAACTGTGGAGACATTTTCGTTCGATGCCGTGCTTCATTGGCGTATGTTTTTCTGTTCAGCTTCGTTTTGTATATATGTTTCAGCTTTGAATTTTTGCCATGTTTAATTCGCCCCGTATATGTTTTCTTGATTCCTCAAAAATTATATTGAATTAAATTTTTGATTGTTTCCCTGACTCGAAAGAATCTTGACCCTTAATGCTTGTTCCGCTTTCGTTTTCTATAATCAAACTTCCAAATCTGTTCATCATCGTTCTGGCTTGAAGGCTGAATTATATTTTGAAAGGCTCATCATGATCTCTCGAGACAGCTTTCGGGTTTATTGTGTTCGTTCAAGTTTTGTACCTTCGCCACTTGTTAGGCCTTTGTGTTTATAATTATAATTTGTCTATAGTATTCTCTTGAAATGAACGAATTCAGTTGATACAGTTTCTCCTCGAATAACTCTCTCTATGACCTATACGTTGCAGATTCATATTTGTTAGGCTCAAATCCTGTATCAATAGTTTCTCATATACCTTTCCTTTATAAGTTAGATTCAAATAATGATGTTTTCTCGATAGTTTGTTCGTGTAACAGGAAATACGTTATCTGCGGTTTTTTGATATATGTGCAGCGTAGCAGTCACCAGATATTTTTCAGTTTTCGCTCGACTTTGAATTCGAATGTTTGTATACGGTTGTGGTCTCATGAATTGTGCATGGGGATAGAGGTTGATAGATTTTCAATTATTGTAATCGCTCATTTTCTATTCCCGTTCATTGTTCAGATTTCATCATGAAAGTGATTTTGAAAGTGACGTGTTGGAATTTGTCAATATGGTAAAGTATATTTATCGTGAAATGTGAATATTAGAAGCTTTTCGGTGCACATCTCTTCCTTGTTTATTCATTAAGTATCCTAAATGAAGAAACACCTCTTTTTTTTTCAACTTCAACAGCAGAGGCATGAAGATTATCTCATTACCTTTGGCCATTTCCAAAATTGTCTTTTTATCACTTTTCTTTACAGAGTGATCTCAGAAAATCAATTTTTTGGTTTTGCAGTCATAACTTTGCTACTCTTCAACCGATTTTCAAAATCTCAGGATCATTTCGAAGCTGAAACGTTAGATGAACAGACATGAAGATTAGAATTGACTAAAGATAAATATTTAAGATCAAGGGTTTCTGCAAAGGTGACCCAAATCTATATCCCCCTCGAAATCCCGATAAACAAAAAAAATATCCAAAACGTTGTTTGATCGAAACGAAAATAACACCACCAAAAATACTGATTAAAAAATTTTTCCCCTCCCTTAAATTTTTTTTTGCGGTTGAAATTTTTGCTGGTCAAACGGTTAGATATATCGGTAAACATATTTCACCTGACCCCCACATCGGGATCGGATATAAAAAAAATAAAATTCTTTCGCCCCCCTTGCCTCCTTGGGGTACTTTGGGTACGAATAAAGGGAAAGGTGATTTTTGTGATTTTTTTACATATAATTTTCGTGAGTTTCGTACAAAACTATTAAGAATCGCTTTGACTTTGTATAACTTTGTATAAAGACCTACTGATAGTTTTTTCTGTCCTGGTCTTTATTTTCACGAGAACGTAATTCTCAACCTGTCTTGTCAGTCACTCATTATGATTTTTGTTACGTTGGTTACGGACCATAAATTTTTTTGGGATGATTTTTTTCTAGAACATGGCGTTTCATTTCGGTTTTCTCATGCACAATTTTTGAATACTGAAAGAAAAAAAGATCTGGATGTGTCAAGAATGGAAGATCCTTCCGAAAACAAGTTTTCATTTAATTCTCCTCCCAGTCGGGATTTACAGAGTGTTTTAGATTTGGATCACCTTTGAGGAAACCCTCGATTCTGAATGTTCATCTTGAGTTAATTCTGATCTTCAAATCTTCTCATATGAGGTTTCAGCTTCAAAATGAGCCTGAGATTTTGAAAATCGGTAGAAGAGGAAAAAAGTTATGACTGCAAAACCAAAAAATTGATTTTTTGAGATCACTGTAAAAAAAGTGATAAGAAGACAATTTTGGAAATGGCCGAAGGTAGTGAGATAATCTTTATGCCTCTGCTGTTAAAGTTGAAAAAAACTGTTTTTCTTCATTTGGGATCCTTTTGTAAATTTCGAAATTTTGCACAGTTCCAAATAACATCCTGTAGCAATTTTAAGGAAATTACCTCATGTATCGAAGAAGTACGAGAATATAGCTGAAGGACTGAGCTAGCGAACAGTGTAAACAGAATTCAAATTGTTCAAAGAAGAAAAAAGTTATTCAAATTTAAACAGGGACAAAATTTCGGGGTGCGACGTAATTAGTGTTGCGTAGTTTATTTATATTTATAAACTACGCAATACCAATTACGTCGCACCCCAAAATTTGGCTCCTGTTGAAATCTGAATAACTTTTTACTGATTTGAACAATTTGTTTGCGCTGTTCGCTAGCTGAGTCCTTCAACTATAATCTCTTTTTTTTGTTACATGAGGGTTTTTCTATAAAATTGCTACAGTTTTTTTTTCAACTTGAATAGCAGAGGCATAAAGGTGATTTCATCAACTTGAGCCATCTTCATAATTGTCTTCTTATCTATTTTATTCACAGAGTGACCTCAAAAAATCAATTTTTTCCCCTTCAACCGATTTTCAAAATCTCAGGATCATTTCGAAGCTGAAACGTTAGATAAACATACATGAAGATTAGAATTGACTAAAAATAGATATTAGAGATCAAGGATTCCTGCAAAAGTGACCCAAATCTAAATCCCCTTGGAAATCCCGATTAAAAAAGAAAAATATTCACAATCAAACAAATTTTGACCCCCTCCCCCCAAAATATTTTTTGAGTGTAAAATATTTCAACTGACACCCACATCGAGATCGGAGATTCTCACCCCCCCTCACCTCCTTGGGGTACTCTGGGTACGGATGAAGAGGAAAAGGAGATTTTTGTGATTTTTTTACATATTATTCTCGTGAGTTTCGTACAAAATTACTAAGAATCGCCCAAACTCGGGTACTCCAATTATCATAGTTTGATGTACAGGGCGAAAAAAAGTTCTTTTTCAGAATCGAGACAAGCGGTACCCATAGCTGTGTTCAGCGGAAAAAGTTGATCAAAGGGATGAAAATATTTTTTCCATAAGCGTACGTATATTTTTTTTGCCTACAAAATTGAATTATTAAAAAGAATACAAAACATGAAATCCAAAGCTGATTTTTTTTCGAGAACATGGCTTTTCAATTCGGTATTCTCACGCACAATTTTTGACTACTGAAGGAAAAAAGATCTGGACGTGTCCAGAATGAAAGATCCTTCCGAAAACAATTTGATTTTTATTTAATTCTGCCAGTCGGGAGTAGAGGGGATACACCGGTGAAGACAGTGCGGGTGACGGCGATGGCGGTGACGGTGGCGGTGGCGAAGGAGCCAGAGCAGGCGCAGGTGCAGGCGCAGGAGCGGGGGCAGGTGCAGGCGCAGGAGCAGGTGCAGGCGCATGTGCGGTGAATTCGGATGTGGACGTGAATGCGGAGCCTTAAGGCCGCTCGCCCCAATGCCACTCCTCTCAAGATCATGTTCCTCAAGGCCGCTCGCCTCAAAGTCATGTCCCTCAAGGCCGCAAGCCCAAAGATCGCTTACCCCAAAGTCACTCATCCCAAGGTCACGTCTCTCAAGGCCGATCGCCCCAATGCCACTCCTCTCAATGTCACGTCCCTCAAGGCCGCTCGCCCCAAGGTCATTCTTCTCAAGTTCACCTGCCCCAAGGTCACCTGCCCCAAGGTCACTTGCCTCAAGGTCACTTACCACAAGGTCACTTGTCCCAAGGTCACTAGCCCCAAGGTCACTCCTTTCAAGGTCACGTCTCTCAATGCATCCCGCCCCAAGGTCACTCATTTCAAGGTCACCCATATCAAGGTCATATATTTCAAGGTTACTCCTCCCTAGGTCGTACCCTTCAAGGTCACCCTTTTTGAGGGCGTGCCTTTCATAGTCACTTCCCTCGATGGCGTACCTTTCATGGTCACTCCTCTTGAGGGCGTACTTCTCCCACCCACCCCCGCTAATTCATTTACATTCATTATTAGTATTGCGTCTATCCTATTGAATTCTTTAGTCGGGAGTTCCAAGCTCGACATCTGGCAGACGTGCATCTACGAATGTAACGTCACTGTGGGCTTTATCGTTGACCCTCCCAACAGGCAATCTCATGAATTTCATAATTTATTATATGCAGATGGAAATCAATTTATTCATTTGGAAGGTTTATGCGCCGGCTCTATGGCAGGTAGTCGCCAGACCCTGCCCCAACTGCAGAGTGTCGCATAAAATTCCTAGTTTATTTTAACCATCGAATCATATCTATTATATTGCAACTTTTTCATCATGTCTGAATTTTTGGGGTGTAGGTATAAATAAAAATGAGACGGTGTAAGGATATATATAGTTATATTTCATTTTAGTATACGAATCAAAACAAAATAATAATAATACAAGATGCAAAATATTTATATTTGGCCATATCAAAATGATCCTGCTTGAATTGAGCCATTTAACGTGCATAATTTAATTCATAATTTCGGGTGTTGTCGGGAAATTGTGCTTCACGCGTCTCAAATTCCAACTTGATGTCAACAGTGAACGACTTCATGGCACTCGGCTGGTGTTGTCAATTAATGACGAATGATGGATTCTTTCTGAATTCTCCAATATTCATCATTGGTTCGCTCATATCTCTGTCACAGTAGTTGCTTCTCTGGAAATTCTCATAGGCATAATAGGCTGCAGAATCCAACTTCTTGTCAAAATCTAGATTCCAGCGTTCATATGGATAGACTTCAGAATTCAAATACAGTCGGATATTGTTGATATCGTAAATTCTGTCAACGGTTTTAACGGCCTATATATCAGTGGCTGTTTTATGTAGAGCGGGTAATTCATACAAATCCCACAAACGATATGCAATCTTCACTCTAGCATTATTGTTACTTTTATTGATGCGATTCAATAGCTTTAATTTTTCGGTCCTCCTGAACGATGTGTTTGATCTTCCATTCGATTTTAGATATCTTCAATTCTGCCTCCACCTCGCCATTGTATGAGTTCTTGAATGAGCGAGCGATAATGAGTATAAGTTTCAGCTTCACATCCAAAATGCCCTTGGTGTAATCTTCAGAGAATCCTGTGAGATATTTTAGCGGCAACTTTCCACTGAATACATGGCTATCTGGATCCAGAATGGTTTGATTACCATTATCCAAACCCCACCCAATAGTTTCTAGTGGGGCTTTATTCGACTTTACATACGATATCAGCGTTTTCATTGTGCTTGTTATACCGGGTTTTCGAATAGAAGCTACGGCTTCACCACCCATTTCGTAGCGGATTTCATCAAATAGGAATGCCAGAGATTATTTGATAGGTAGCAAGTCTTCGTCGTATCCATGGGTGTAAATGTACCTTCGATATAGATGTAGCTGTCGGAAATATCCAATATCAGATCTTGGAAATTGATCGGAATGCGTATAGAATATAGGAAATAGGGTGTGCCATATGGTTTATGGGTATGTTCATGAAGGCTGATTAGCGATTTATCGATGACAGAATCTTCAAACACTTCCAATTTTTCACTGGTAGTTGTAGCGGTCATTTTCACTTTCTAATATCTACTGTCACGCAATCTCAATCCTATATATCTCAGGAACTTTTGATCAGCTTTGGATAGCCTACTTCTCAACTGGTTGACATCTTCTTGACGAATGACACGATTTTCATGTGCATCTTTCCTTTTATATTGAATCAGCCTCTCGTTTTTAAAGTGTGCTTGGTGTTGCCGTCGCTGATTGAAACAGAAGCTCATTTTCTTCCTCACCCGTCGAAACAGACAAGAAAAATATGATATAGGGTGTCAAGTGGTGAGCTTCTTCAACTCCAACTTAACGATGATTGTCTCTCCACGAAAATCGACAAAACGTCCCTTATCATCCAAGATGCTTATCGTGATGTTTGCAATAGACTGACGACCTTCGGGACTGATCGCCATATAAATGATATTTCTAGGTTCATTGGAAATCTTGTAGCCGGCCTTCACGTCTTTATCGAATTCGAATAGAGTGTGCACTTTCTCATCATTCAGGTATGCTCCGGATATGATATTGCAATCAGCACGTATGATTCGTACTTTCATTATATTCACAGTTAGTGTGGATTCATGCAATACGTTGGCTGGGTAATGTTTCTCCTCGAATCCCAGCACACTGGCTATAGAATTGCCGTATCTGAAATCCACCTCATGCATATATTTCATCTCACATTTCAGAGTATCATTATTGGCATGGAGGAAGAATACATCATCAATATATCGCCCATCGAGCGGTTCTATTCCTGTGGAAGCTTTCTGTAGAGCTTTATTGATTTCATCTATTTGATAGACACCGGGTGGTATATACTCGAGGGCTCACGACAGCTCCCAATCTAACCCAAAAATCCAAACGATTGTTCGTCTCATCTATATTGAGTATAGAATTGTACGAGTAGAAGCCGTGCAATCTCAAACCGTGGGTGTTTTTTATATCGAGTTCGATGCACTCGAAACACTTTGATCCCCGGATAATGTGAAAGTTCGTGACATAATCGGATCGAGTACTTTACTGGTTCAGGCAACAAAGGTGAATGAGAAGTTTTTTTGCCGGTGGTGTGTTTATATCTAAATTGTTGTCGGTTAAAACATTCACATCATCAACGCGGCAATATCAGCAAAATATTTTCCGAGGGCACGGTCCATCATCAACGTCGATAACGACTGCTGCCGCATCTTCAACTGGACAATGTTCTTCGCAAAATCGATATTTAGCAATGTCCTCGTCGTTTTGTAAATGCTCCGGCATCTTATCCCACACTAGGGCTATCTCTAGGGGTGCACAACAAATAATCACTTTCTTCGGCATATCGGCAATCTGATTTCCACTCATCTTCACCAAACTGCGCAATCTCGAATATGCAATCAATGAATGATCCATTCGTTTGATGCTTTCACGTGTAAATTATTGATTTTCTGCCATTTTTTCTTCTCCTTCTTATTTTTCTTTTATGTATGATTCACTATGAATATGCCGTAGTTAGAAATCTCAAGCACAAATGCCCACACCAGACTGTGTTGAATCGCTGCTGACGGTCGTAGTTATACTGGATTTCAACAGGTCGATCACCCGAATTACATGCTAGATATTGCAGCAATTCTTTGGGTGGTGGTAAATCGCCAAAAGTATCAAAGTATTTAACCCTTCCTCCGCGTTTCTTGTACGCCACCCAATGTGTACCACTACCATGAATCCTGTCCAAGTTCATTATGGCTGATTCGTTGCGGTTCGGTCCAGAGAGCGGTAAATTGTCTCGCATAAAAATTCCTCGAGAATGCGGAACTCTCATCTTTTCGACACACCGCAACAGATCGATATTGGAAAGTGGCCTGCGAGATAGGGTCTCTAGGAGTTTTTTGAATTATGCTGCGGTCTCAGAAAAATACCATACCAACCCTTTTCGGTAATGTTTCAAATACAATCCTTTGCCGGTTTTTCCGATAGCGATAGCCTCCATATGGCGATTGTGACGATTCGCTTCAGCCAACTGTTCTCTGCTCACCCTCGCCGACTGTACGGCCTTCGATATTCCTGCTGCTGCACCTGTCAAACTTCCAAGTTCTGATAGACCGGCAAATATCGGTATTAATGGTAGGATCTCGCCAATCTTGGGTATAGGTATAATACGTGGAGTGCAAATATTCTTTGTTCGGCCGGCTGCTTTGACATATTTGTGAGCTGCTTGATAAGCAATTTTCACCCCTTTATCAATATTTTTTTCTCCAGCTCGCCCACGCCCTCTGTTCGATGAGACCAAAGGGTATCACGAACTTTGTGAACTACGCCCGATCCAATAGCAATCTTGTTTTCCATCTTCTTCTTCCCCTTCTCATGATGCATGGTGTTCTTGGAACATTTGATACATTTAATTTTCACTTTTGGTTCATCCGCGAATTGTCCACTACACCCCATTCCGAAACGTCGCTTTCCTTTCATTATGTTGGTGACTAACCAAGCTGCAGCCGTCTCGCCTACCCCACTGTCTTTAGATTTCACAATGTCCCAAGCAGATTGTTTGAGATGTTGGTCTGCTATATGCCTAGCGGCGACATCTTCGGCATTCTTAGAGTAGGCTATATCGTGTTGTTTGAATGCTGCATTCAATCGATTGATTCCGCGATCTCCACGAGCCAACCTTTTCTGGAACTCTATTCCTGGTCCACAATATTAATATCCTCCAGGGATATGCAATTCAATTGGCAGTTTATTTATTACAGAGTTGACGATGCTACTACCGGTTTTCTTGGTACCAGTAATTTTTTTACGTGTATCTCGCTCAGCGACCTTCGTATAAATGACGATTGTTCGGGTGAAATTCACTTATATCTAATCCAACTGTCACACGATGCGCATTGTACAGCAGGAAGAAAAGTTCGACATTGATAATTTAGATGAGAAAGTCATTGGCAATGGATTGGACAGTGGTGGTGGTGGTATTGGTGTTGGTGTACGAAATCATCGGCATGGAAAGCTGTTTTCATCAATAATTCGCGGTCTTATAGTGGGTCCTTCGAATTGTGGAAAGACAAATGTTATGATATCTTCACTTATGAATGCAAATGGCCTACGTTTTGCAAATAATTATCTATATTCCAAATCGATATACCAACCGAAATATGAGTACCTACGTGAAGTGGTCGAACCGATAAATGGATTAGGATTCTACGCATTCGATAATAATGAGGATATAGTGGAGCCATCAGATGTCGAGCCCGATTCCGTCTTCATTTTCGATGATGTAATGTGCGAGAAACAGAATGTAATCAGATCATACTTCAGTATGGGCCGTCATAAAAATATCGACTGTTTCTATCTGGCCCAGACATATTCTAGTGTGCCCAAGCAATTGATTCGTGACAATAGTAACTTCATAGTCGTGTTCAAACAAGATGAAATGAACATGCCACACATTTTCTCCGATCATGTATCACCCGATATCGATTTCAAGCGATTTCAAGAGATGTGTTCGCAATGTTGGACCAATAAATACGGATTCCTGGTGATCGATAAGGATAGAGAAATGCTGGAGGGTAGATACAGAAAGGTATTCGACAGTTTCATATATCCCTGATGCTCAAACAGATAAATATCCATTCATTCATCGACCGTGGTGCAGTATAGTGGGTACACATCCGATTTCTATAATGAATTCCTCAGCAAATGGACACGATATAATGAACCTAAAACAACAACGCATCGAGGCGACTGATGCAGTCTCAGGAGCGACAGCTATGAGAATGAAGTGGCACTCGAAAATATTTATGAACCCATTACTAAGCCTTTGAATGCCATTTCCGCAGTTACAATTAACCACCACCACCAAAATGGTCAGTCCAAGAATTTGAAATTAAAAAGTGATAAATCTGTTACGATATTGAATCCTACACATCACTCTACACCAATATCATCTTCATCGACAGCAGCAGCAGCATCGATTCATGACACACCAGTCCAGACGTCAAGAAAGTTATCTCACCCCACTCTCCACTCACACAATTTTGCCGCTAATGATGATAATATCAACACTTTGATGGATACACCGCCACCATCAACTCAAGGTTCACATTCAAATACTCTGATGAGTGATGACGATGATGGAGAAGAAACAGTAGTTGAAGAGTTACACAACAATGTCGAAGAACACATAGAAGAGTTGAGATCTGGAGATAGCGATAATTATGATACAGTATATGGTGTACGCATAGACTCAAAAACTCATCAGTAGAGGATGGGTAAAAGCAAAATTCGTTTTTCAAATGGAAAAATCGAATTGTGGGTTGACAGTGATAAGAGACCGAAAATATATCCCGCTAGTTGGGAACTGTATAACCTGATTTTTCTCGAACTTGTAACGGACAAAACGAGTTCAAGTGTTAGGAGGTTATATGCAGCCATACTGGAAAACACAAGAGCAGCATACAAGGGATACGATATCAGACGAGGATTGAATTCAGATGAGACTGGAAAATATCACGATCTGATCAAACCCCTGACAAGGACACCATATAAAATGAGAAAGACAAAATATAAGGATGAAAGCGGATTACCCACTCAAAAAATTGTCAATAACAACAGAAAGAAGGAATATATCTATTGGAATAAACCGAAAGAATTGGTGGACCGATTGAGATTATCTGTGGGGCATAGCGGACATGACAATGAAATATTATCGATTATAGAGGAGTTGCGTGAAGAAGGCATCATATACTGAAGGCGTCTATGAATAAATACATACCGAGCAAAATAATTCATGCCATTAGTCGTTCGAAGTAGCTCTCGCATGTTGCTCAAATTTTGTAGAAATGGAGAAGATGAGTGATGCAAAACGTCAAGTAGTTGAGGAACTACATAAGCCAGCTCGACGAAATTTCGTCAAAAGGAGAACCATAGTCAAGGGATTCGCTGATTTATGGCAAGCTGATTTGGCCGAAATGCAGCAATATGCAGAGGACAATAAGAAATTTAGATATATTCTATTTGTTATCGATTGTTATTCCAAATATGTGTGGACTGAGCCAATTAAAAATAAGACTGGTATTGAAGTTACTGAAGCTATGAGAAATGTGTTGAAGAAGGCGGGATATTCGCCGAAAAACATCCGAAGTGATTTGGGGAGTGAATTTTACGATCGATACTTTAGCAAATTGTTGACCGAATATAAAATAAACCATTATTTTACATATAGTACGTTGAAGGCTGCAATCGTCGAACGAGTCATAAGGACCCTGAAGAATTGGCTGTATAAGGAGTTTTCAGCAAGAGGAAAATATATATGGATCGATATTTCACCTGAACTTACTAATAAATATAATAACCGTATAAATCGAACCATTGGAATGAAACCCGCAGACGTTACAGCTAAAATGGAACTGGACGCTTTCAGTCATCCTAAATTGGCGTTGAAGCCTAAATATGCTGTCGGTGACTTGGTGCGAATCAGTAATTACAAAGGTGTTTTCGAGAAAGGATACTTTGCGAATTTCTCTACTGAACTATTCAAGATTATCAAAATAAACATCACGAATCCAGTCACATTTTTGTTGAAGGATATTGAAGGGAGACCAATCATAGGATGTTTTTATGAAGTTGAATTACTGAAAACGATAAATCCTGATATATTTGGTGGAGAAAGTTCTGAAGGAGAAAAAGAAAGGCGACAAAGTATTTGTAAAATGATTAGGATTCTCAGACAAGCACAATTCTTGGATTAATAAATCGGCAATTGTTTGAACCCAATAATAGTATTATACTTGTTAGGTAAAACCAATGAATATATCACTTCAATTGATATGTGCGTTTCATTTTTCCTACATTTACACCTTGAAACAAAACAATAAGGTCAATTTCAAAATATTATTTTATTGAATTGAAAAAATACAAAAAATTCTTCATTGAAATCAAACATATTGTATCTTTATCTGCGACTTCTTGATGTAATCGTTGCAACTGCTAGGGAGGGGGAGGGGGGGTAATTCTTTGTGGTAGAATCAATTCATTTCACTAGCCCCTGTTTTCTTCAATATGTCCAATTCATTTCTTATCGCTTTGATTTCTTCATCTTGGAGGGTTTGCTTCTTGCTCATCAAAAATCTCATTTCAGATTGCTGTTTATTAAAGATTATTCTAGCATCTCTGATGACTGAGGATACTGCAGCCTTTACTGCTGATAATGTAACATTCTTTACATCGCCAATTTCCCTCTTGAGGTAATCCAATTCTACACAATCCTTATCAGAAATTGGTTCACCAACATAAGTCAATCTTTTGCCCTTTAAATCGAAATTGCCATCTTTGTCCAATTTGAAACCTACGCCTGGTGGACCACGTAGGAAAAATTTCGATTTATTTCTTTTGCGATCAAACTTATCGATGGTTTTAGTCATCATCACCCGACGAATGATCAATTTATACTGAGCGATATTATCATTAGAGTCCTTGCTATATACCTACCCTAAATAAATGCTCATACATAAAGTATATAAATGGAACACAAAAAATAACTGTTCTTGATATATATTATTTATTCCACCACGTAATTGTTCTAACTTCAATATCATGACATAATCAAAAAGTCGGAGTAGACTGTCATTGAAAAGAGATAATTTCAACAATATAAAATACATTAATAAACACAATTATTCGATCTTTATAACTAATTGAGAAGCATTCAATTCATATTTTCAGCTAAATTTGGAATAGGTATGATTGGCAAACGACGAGGAGTCAAATCACAGCGCAAGAAATGGCCTACCTTGATGTCAATCTTCTTAAAGGTTTCGTAGGATTCCTCTGCCGCTAGGGGTTGCAACCAACTATCTCCTGCTTACTTGGAAGTGGACTGTAGTCTTCGAGAGGGGGGGGGGTGGAAATCACACACTCAACTTCGAGAAAAGGGGTATATGCGTATCTGATACTAATAGCCCAAATCGCGTAGTACCTTGAACGAAGTTGTCTTGTTACTGAATATCTATCGACGATCGACTGAGGATCGTTCGGGGGTTTTGGGCCAGTGCCGAATTTGACTCCATTCTCGCGAAAAATTATATATTTAATAATAGATGGATATAGGATGATGAAGATTTTCAATGAATGATCACCGGTAAATCTGCGTCACCTTCGAAGATTATAAGATAATTAATATTTTAGAAAAATTGAATTTAATAAACTTAAACTAAATTAACAAACAAAAAGCTAAGCGTAAACATTACCGCCCACCAAAATCCCTTGTAGGGATTTTAGGAATAAGATATATTGAAGGGGCATAGCTTTACCAAGGGCCTTTGAAGAAGGCCCTGAGAGATCCGTAGAGTCGCCACCCACCACTCCATCTGATCCGGGGTGCGTTTCAATAACCCGACCGGTACGCCATTGCAAGGGGGGAGTGAGTTCATTCTTGATAAGGAATAATTCCCCGATTTTGAGTTCTCGTTTTACCTTGAGCCATTTTTGCCTCTGTTGCAGAGTATGCAAATACTCGTCTTGCCATATCTTCCAAATATCTTGCTGCAACCTTCGCATAAGTTGCCAGCGGTCTGATTTATTAATTTTCAATTGAGAAAGATTGGGTTCAGGGACACTCGTAAGAGGAGCCAAGGTGAGAAAATGACCCGGAGTTAAGACGGACAGGTCATTGGGGTCCGAGGAAAGGGGGTAGAGTGGCCTAGAATTCAGCACGGCCTCGATTTGTACGAGGAGGGTGTAGAACTCCTCGTATGTCATAACCTGAGTGCCTACAACTCGATATAAATGGGATTTCACAGATTTTATCCCCGCCTCGCTGAGGCCATTGAAGTGAGGGCTAGAGGGAGCGTTGAAAGAGAATGATATTTTCTCGTTTTCTGCAGCGTCTTGCATAAATTGAGAGAGTGCTCGGTGTGCCCCAATAAAATTAGTTCCACAATCAGAAATTGAGAACAGCGGCCTCGGCGACCAATAAATCGCCGGAGGGCGGCAAGAAAGGCATCAGTGGAAAGGTCTGAAACGAATTCGAGGTGAATAGCTTTTGTGGAGGTACAGATAAACAAACATATGTACGCCATCTGAGATTTTACGCCAGGACCTTTCCACATGGTTATATTGAATGGCCCCCCGATGTCAACTCCCACTGATTGAAAGGGTTTCAGACGATCACTCTGAGTGGTGGTAAGTTGCCCATGAAAGGCTGCATTGGTTTTGGGTTAACCTTGAAACATCGCACACATTTTCCGAGAATTCGCCGAATGACTCTTCTGGAAGATAAGATCCAGAAGTTTTGGGAAACAAGATAATGTACCGTTTGGGCACCTGGATGAAAATGGCGTTGATGCACATCTTCGATCACCAGATCAGTCAATCGATGATTCCCGGGTAGGAGAGCAGGATGTTTCTGGCCATAGGATAGACCCGAGAAGTGGAGACGATCGCCCACCCTGAGAATACCCGCTTCATCAATGAAAGGGTTTAATTTTCTAAAACTTGGGGGTAAACGACCCTTTTTTTCGATTATTGAGATTTCTTTTGGAAAAGAAATATGTTACACCCTTTTAACTAAAAGGAAAAGAGATTGGTGCAGTTCCTCTTGAGTAAAATGTGAGTGATTTTGAGAATGGGATTTTTTCAAAGAGTTAACAAACCGAAATCAGTAGGCAATTATTCGGGTGATTTTCTCAAGATTGGAGAACTTCTGCAAGAGAGTATCGACCCTTTCAAGAGAAAAGAAAGAGATGAGAGTTACGGTCTTCTTTTCTTCTAAATCACTCGAGTCAATAACAAGCTGCGGAGTTTTAGGCAAGGTTTCCATAGGTTGATCCAACCAGGGTGGTCCAGAAAACCACAGATTTTGATTAATCAGTTGGGAGGGAGTGAGACCTCGAGAAGCACAATCGGCCGGGTTATCTAGAGAAGGGATATAGTGTCAGTTTTCAGGTGAAACCTTATCCTGAATAAAGCTTACCCTATTGCTGATAAAGGTTGGCCACCTTTGGGCTGAGGATCTGATCCATGTTAAAGCGACCATGGAATCTGTCCAGGCAAAAACTTGTTTGAAAGTAATTTTATCTGAGAAGGTGGTGATGATAAAGTCAATTAAAGTTGCTGAAAGAACTGCAGCGCACAACTCCAGGCGAGGAATGGAAATAGTTTTAAGTGGTGCAACTTTAGATTTTCCACTAATCAATCGGGTCACAATTTCACCACTCGATTTGACTAATCGAGAATAAACCGCTGCTGCATATCCTCGTTGGGAACTGTCAGAAAAGCCATGAATGTCACAAACAATGAAGGAGTCAACCAAAAGTCGCGGAATTTTGAGGTTACAAATCTGAGGGAGTTCTTCGCGATATTGAGTCCATTTGTCAATAATGTAGGCTAAACCGAGACTCCATAAATGTTGGATTAAATGTTTTGCAAAGAATGAGAGGGGGGCTCAAAAGCCCAAGGGATCGAACATTCGAGCGATATCCGATAAAATAGATCGTTTTGTGCAAGTTTCGTTGAGAGAAGTGACCTCGAAAGTAAAAAAGTCGGTAGAGGGTATCCATTTGAGACCTAAGATCTTAACCACATTGTCTTCTGAATCAAAGGACACATAGGGTTTTTGCAAATCAGAGAAAGGGAACCTCTCAAGTAAAACTGGGTGGTTACTCGCCCATTTTCGGAGCTGAAATCCACCTCTTCTCAATAATTCAATCAGTTCACCTTGAAGACTTTGGGCCGCCTCTAGATTAGGTGCTCCCACGAGAACATCGTCAAGGTAGGTAGACCTTTTTAGAACTTCAGCTGCCAACGAAAAATTATTCTTTTCGTCCTCACCAAGTTGCAATAGGGTACGAATAGCCAAATATGGTTCAGCTGATACACCAAAAGTAACGACATTAAGTCTGAAATCTTGTACAGGATCTTGGGGAGAGAATCGGTACACGATTCGCTGATAGGGACGATGTCCCTCAGTAACAGCTATTTGCCGATACATTTGTTTGAGGTCTGCAGTGAAAACAAAAGGAAAACAACAAAAATTGAGAAGAAGAGCAACTATATTCTGTTAGAGTTTTAGGCCAATGAAGAGGGTATCATTCAAAGAGATATGTTGTGGAGATTTGGCGGAGGCATCAAAAACTACTCGTAGTTTCGTAGTACTACTGTGTGGATTAATCATACAGTGATGAGGTATATAATAGATTTTGTCAAATGTTTCAGGGGGCTCTACCGCCTCCATATGATTATTTTCAATATAGTCCCTAAGACAAGCGGAATATTCAAGATGTAGTGAGGGATTGCGTAAGAGGCGACGCTCAAAAGAATAAAATCGTCTGAGAGCTTGTGAGCGGGTGTCACCAAAATATGGTTCTGGTCCCTTGAAAGGAAGGGACACCGTATATCTTCCTGATAAGGCACGAGTGTGCGTGTTGATGAAAATATTTTCTCATTGAAGTTCATCTGAAGATATAGAACTCGAGCTTGGAATATCTTCCAACTGCCAGAATGATTTTAGAGTAGCATCGAGGGGGCAATTACAAGATGTCAAAAATTAGTGAATCATTGTAGGAGGAATATTTATTTTCCCCATAATTACCCAACCAAGAATCGTATTGAGGGCTGAGGGTTCATCATTTCCAACAATTTTCCCGTCGCGCAAAATCAGTGGAAATACATCAGCCCCAAGGTAAGTATGTCAATTGTGCCAGGGATATTAAAAGTAGAGTCTGCTAACTTTATATCGGAGAGGTGAGACCAATTTTGAGATGAAAAGGGCAAAGAGGGCATTTTTGCACAGAATTGAGGAAGAACAGCCGCGTCGACCACGATCATGGGATGTGACATCTCTCGAGGTCTAAGCGTACAAGTCACGTGGCATGTGGTTTCTGATGTCATTTGACCAAGTCCGTGAATGGCCAATGGCATTTTTGATCTGGGCAAACCTAAACGATGCGCACATTTTTCGGTGATGAAACTAGATTGACTGGCCGAGTCCAAAAGAATGCAGCATGACTGATAATTCCCTCGGATATCCAAAACGTCCACTAGAGCCGTCGAAAGTAACACACTTGAGGAAGGTAAGACATTCGTGAGAGTTGTTATTGGGGATGAGGAAGAATCAGCTGAGGAATGAGCTTGGTGAACGTTCTGTTGCAGTGTATCGGGAGTTGCAGTGAATCGAGAGGAAGGGGTTGATTCGGCAGTAAAATATAAGTAAGTATGATGAGATTGAGATGAACAGACCCTGCAACAATTTATGCACCATCGAGCTTGCTTGACAAGTTCGTACCTTTCTTTGGGAGTTTTAGAAAGGAAAGTTGGACATTTGTAAATTGAATGCGTTGAACTACACAATGGGCACTTCTCTCCGTTGGTGTTAGTATTTGTCATAAAGGAAGATGTAGATGAAGTAACGCTTGACCTATTAACAAAGTTTTATTTTTTATATTTTCCTTGACTGTTACTCGCTTTATGAGATGATTTAGTGAAGTTGAGTGAATCGAGAGCGACACATTGAGCATCCAAAAAACTAACCAATTCATCATAAGTGGGTACACCTTCGTAGATGCATGGTTCAGCTCAAATCGTTTTATCGTTTCTGTATCAAGTTTCTTGCTTAATAATTGAAATAAAATGAAATCCCAAGACTCGACAGGAAATTTCAAATTTTCTAGTGCTTGCAAATTATCAGAAAATATATCAAGTAATTGTCTAAGTTGACGAGGAGAATCTGAATTGAGTCGGGGTGCATTGGAAATCTCTTCCCAATAAAAATTCGCCAATAATCTTTTATTTTGATAACGAGAAGTCAAATTAGAGTAAGCAATTGAATAATTATCCTTAGTGAGAGGGAGATTTTTATAAGATTTCGAGCCTCTCCAGTCACGACCGATAACAAATACTGAAACTTCTCAATGTCATTCAGACTTTTATTTTCATGAATCAGAGAGTCAGATAAATCAATAAATGTAGGCCAAGCTTTCAAGTGTCCATTGAATAAAGGTACAGTCAATTTGGGTAATCTAACATTTGATTGAGAAATATCACGGGAAATATCTGCTGGAGCAGGCTATTGTTCGAAAAGATCATAATAAATGCCTTTTATCCGATAAAATTTCTTGTCAACATCTAGACGAATTTCCTTTTCAGGTTCAAATTGCGGTTCATCCTGAATGGCGATAGTTTGAAGAATCTGGTTGTGATGCTCATTGAAATCCTGATATATGGAATTAATCGCAGAAAATCTTATTTTCAGACTTGTATGAAATGATGAGTCATCAACAGCATACAATGCGATTTGATAGATTTCATCTATACGTTCTATGGCTTGTTCTCTATAAGCGCGGTGTTGTTTGAGTTTATTAGACATAGTTTCAATTTCAATGAAACTAGAGAAAATGAGGATATTCAAATTGAAATACAAATCAGTTTATAAATATTGAACGAGTCAACAACCCAGCCCAGACGATATTCTACCAAATTGTTTTGACAAATTTCGGAATCTCCTCAGCAAAAAGTGCAGATCGATGAGCGATAAGGAGACTGCAAAAACGTACGAAATTTGTGTATGAGATGGTATGAGCGATAAGGTCACGCACTAATGATTGAAAGAAAGGAATAAATTGAAGGTGATTATCGAGATAATTTAATTGAAAATCTATATATTGAGAATGAAAACGTATTAAATGTGTGAAATCCGGCTTGAAGTGAACTAAAATGTTGCGGCGAACATTGAAAATTTGGAATAGGTATGATTGGCAAACGACGAGGAGTCAAATCACAGCGCAAGAAATGGCCTACCTTGATGTCAATCTTCTTAAAGGTTTCGTAGGATTCCTCTGCCGCTAGGGGTTGCAACCACCTATCTCCTGCTTACTTGGAAGTGGACTGTAGTCTTCGGGGGGGGGGTGGAAATCACACACTCAACTTCGAGAAAAGGGGTATATGCGTATCTGATACTAATAGCCAAAATCGCGTAGTACCTTGAACGAACTTGTCTTGGTACTGAATATCTATCGACGATCGACTGAGGATCGTTCGGGGGTTTTCGGCCAGTGCCGAATTTAACTCCATTCTCGCGAAAAATTATATATTTAATAATAGCGAAATAGATGAATTTTATCCCAACGTGAGTCATCGTGAATATAATATTATTGCACTTAGTGAAACGTGGCTGAATTCCGATGTTAACTCTAGTGAACTATTTCCCGATAACTATGAAGTCTATCGCAGTGATCGAAAACTGGGTCAGCTGGAATTGACATGTGGTGGGGGTGTTTTGTTAGCTATCGACGTCAACATAAAATCCGAGGTTATACTTCCCAGTTTGAAGAATATTTTCCCAAAATAGACTTTTTGGTGTGCAAGTGTTTTGTATCATCCTGGTCTTGTTTTTTTGTAGCAATTGTTTACATTCCACCATCTTTGTCACTAGATGAATATGATAATTTTTTTGAAGCTTTAGAAGGTTGGGATGTAATCAACTCGGAAGTATTATTTTTGGGGGACTTTAATTGTACAAATTTTATTGATATTAATTTGGAAGATAGGAAAACTCGTACAATCTCGAATTTGTTGGCCTTCTCGAATATGAAACAATATAACAACATTTTAAACAACCATGATAAATTGCTAGATCTTGTAATGAGTAATGTCAATTGTGCAGTGACCCGTGACTTTTCACCATCAGTAAATGAAGATCCCCATCACCCATCTCTTTCCGTTGAGCTTATTGAACTCACTTCAAAAGGGCGTAGTTGCAGGACAAATTTCAACAACAGAAGATACGATTTTAAAAGAGCAGACTATCGCACTTTATACAATGATTTCTTATATAGTAATTAGAACTTTACTGAAATTAACGTTGCTGTGGAAAGTTTCTATAATAGATTTTATGAAATCATGAATACACACATTTCACTTTCCAAAAATTTTAAACATAAATATCAAGTCTAGTATACAAGCGAGGTTATAAAGCTCATAAAAGAAAAGTCTAAGCTTCATAGAAAGTTCGAAAATGCAGGAAATTTGAATTTTTATCAGGAATTCAGTAGGCTAAGGGTTGATATAAAACAAAAACTAATAGAAGCATATGCATCGTATTTACAAAATGTAGAAATCAAGTTGAAAGAGGATCCGAACAAATTCTGGGCATTTGTCAATAATAAAAATAGAACTTCAAGAATTCCTGGTAAAATGGTTTGTGAAGGTGAATCGTATACTGAACCGCAATCAATTGTGAATGCCTTCGGAAATTTCTTCGAAAGTGCCTATTCACTACCTGTAAACGTTAACGTTGAGGAGAACTTATCATTCAATTTTGATCATAATACCCTGGTAGATATGAAACAATCACTGAAACAGAAATCTTGACAGCTGGGAAAAATTTGAAGAATAAGTTCACCTCAGGGTCAAATACCATCATTTCTCTTGAAAGACTGCTTGAGAGTATTAGTTCACCCTCTACAAATTCTTTATAATTCAATTTTGAAAACATCAGTTTTTCCAGAAATTTGGAAAATTGCCAAAGTTTGCCCAATCCATAAAAGTCAAGCTCGTAATGCCATATATAATTATGGACCCATATCAATCCTGAACAACTTTGCGAAGATCCTGGAGACCATCTTGTACAGTGGCATCTATCTGTCCACCAAACATATTATATCTGAATATCAACATGGTTTTATGAATTCTAGATCCACCGTTAGTAACCTGGCTGTTTTTGATCAATATTTGTGTGAGACTCTAGATCATAGGGGGCAGGTCGATGTGGTGTATACACAGTTTTCTAAGGCTTTCGATAAGATCAGTCATAACATACTCATTCACAAACTTTCAATAATGGGCTTTAATGAAACTTACTTACAACTCATAGAATCATACCTGCATCAACGCAAACAGTATGTTCATTACAATGGTTTTTATTCAAACATCTATTTTGCAACTAGCGGAGTACCTCAAGGGTCCAATCTTGGTCCTTTATTATTTTTGCTATTTATTAATGACTTGTGCAACCTATTGGAGTGCAATAGGTTGATGTTTGCAGGCGATTTGAAATTATACGCAACTATAACCAGTTTAGATGACTGTATGACATTGCAAAATCAAATTAATATTTTACACACATGGTGTCTTGAAAATTGCTTGCATTTGAATATATCTAAATGTAAAATCTTAACATTATTGGAAAAAAGTGATACCATTAAGGATTCAGGTGTCTATTTTGATCAGCAACTCACATTCAATCATTATATAAATGTTATTGTCAGCTCAGCATATCGATCATATGGCTTCATCATGAGAAACTGTAAGAATTTCAATAATATCTTAGCGTTGACCTCTCTATATTTCAGTTTAGTCAGATCTGAACTGGAATATTTAAAATTCCTGAGCTTCAAAATCAACGGTATTTATCCTCCGAGAGGCTGTAATTATCATGATTTGTTGCATAGATTTGATTTTGTATCATTAGAAAAACGTAGAAATCAGGCTTCTGTTTTATATTTGTATAAATTATTCAATGGTAAAATTGACTGTCCCGCGTTACTGTCAATTTGATATCTTTGATCCAAGAATAACATCTAGACACAACACTACTTTCTTATGCAAAAGAGCTCAAACAAATTTGATGTTAAAGGCACCAACAAATTTTATGTGCAGTAATACAAACAAACTTTCTAATGTTTGTGACTTATTTTCTTGCAGTTTATTTTTTTATTCAAATAGGGATTCTGATTGTCATACATTTATATTTAGAAATTAGTGCTACTAATTAATCTTGTATTGTGATTTGTAAAATTGCTCTGTAAATGGGAAACTGTTGGGCAATAAACGCTATTATTATCATTAAGGTCAAATGCTGTTTAACGACTGATTGAGCAACTCCCTTGGCTTTCTTCAGTTCAGTACCTACTGACTGGACATAGTGAGCTTTCGCTCCTGTGCCATAAAAGCTCATTATGGGGTCATTAGGGAATTCATCTTTCATGTTTCCCAGAATTGACCTTGTGACTGGCATGTCAAAGCTGTTGTCACACTTATAATTAGACGTGTCAAACCTTTCTATGTTCTCCTTCATGAAATTATAGAAATTATCAGTTTCGACTTTCAATATCAAAGAATAAGTGTCTGTGTATAAAAGGGATGCTTTATCTGACCTTGGGGCGAGTATTCTTGAGGCGAGTGACCTCGGAAGGAGTAACCTTAAAATATATGACCTTGAGATGGGTGACCTTGGAATGAGTGGTTATGTATATTCCATAAATTATATTTCTAATGGCGCCAATACTCTACACCTGATATAAACAAATATCACGGAAGTGACTGTGAGCGAATGTGAAACGCCTTTAGTACGGTTGGATAACTACCATCCAGTTCTCAAAATGATGTTCACTGTTAATTTCCGACAAGTAACTGAATCCTTCGAACGTTACTGCGTTTGACTGAAGAAAGGGAAACTTTGTGAATGCTATCTCAGTCTTCGTGTTGAGATATTCTATGTTTGGATAATGTCGACGAATGTGTAGATTGTTTCTACGATTGCCTAAAGGCCACTTCTGAGAAATTCTTGGAATAAATACTCTCATCCAAAATCGATTTCCCGCATGGTTCTCAAAAGATATCATGCACAAAATTGAATTAAAAGAACACAATTTCAGAATGATGAGAAGAAAAATCTAAGAAAGCTTCATTATTGTAAAGAATAATACAACGAACTCGGAATAGATGTGCGCACAAAGTTGGACAAGTAAAAATGGGTTTCTCGTTATCGATAGAGATAGTGAGATTTATGAGGGCCGCTATAGAAAAGGATTCGATAATTTCATATATCCATGACATGTCAGTAGAATTTGATTCATTAAATCTTCAGATGCGACAATGGCTACATCTAATGAAAACAGTTTC
Source organism: Chrysomela aeneicollis (assembly GCA_029955515.1). Taxonomy (NCBI): domain Eukaryota; kingdom Metazoa; phylum Arthropoda; class Insecta; order Coleoptera; family Chrysomelidae; genus Chrysomela; species Chrysomela aeneicollis. Next base: position 857,095 of record JARUHQ010000031.1, on the reverse strand, counting down.
GGGATGGAATCTGAAATCATCCTAAAACGTGAACTCATAGAAGCAACGGATGCAGTGAGGAACAAGTTCAGAAGCCTCAAGAGTGATCGTATGGATACTCAAATGGTACTTAAGAAGATGTATGAACCTATAACAAAACCATTGAAGGCTATATCAGGTGCAACTTCTGTGGGTGATAATATTGCAACTACATCATCCATGGTGAAGAATATCGATGAGAAACCAGTCAAGTCTATGATTACACAACCTACGCATTATTCCACACCGATGTCAGGAAAATAGTCGAGTGCTATGAAATCATCTAGGGAACTCATGAAAACGGACAGTTCTGTCGACGATTTTTTATCATTGGATGGTGATGAAGACGAAGTAGCCCCCAATTATCTGACAATGTTGAATACACAGCCAATATCATCAAACTCGCACATCTCCACCGATGCCATTTCACCAATTAATAGCACAATCACGAGCGGATTGAGTCAACAGTTGAAAAAACATTTAGAAAATCTGAATTCTGGCGACCCCAATTATGATACCACATACGGTGTCCGTATCGATTCTTCCACAGGGGATATGATGATGATTCGTTTTCGTTTTCCCCCAGAACAAATCGAATTATGGCGCAATAATAAGAGGAGAAAGTTTTTTCCAGCTACTCCCGAGCTATATAATCTGATATTCATTAAACATGTTCCGACATCGGTGAGTGATAGAGATGGGCAGGTGTATGCATTAATATTGGAAATTACCAGAGCACCGTATAAGGAATACAATATACGGAAAGGATTGAATACAGGCACAAAATCGAGAAAAAAGTTTCGGCAGATCATCAAACCATTAATTGGTTCACCCCATGACCTGAGAAGTAAGCAACGTAAGGGTATAGATAAGGGAATAATAATGCAACCGATACCTTTTGAAAAGCTTGTGAGTAAGCGCCCTGAGGATTATGTATATTGGAATGTTGATACAGAATTAGTTGACCGGCTTCGACTACTGTGGAAATCGAAAATGGATGGCCACACTGGGCATGATAATGAGATAATGTCTATTATTGAGGAAATGCGTGAAGAAGGTATCGTGTATTAATTTGTGCTAAATCTCACATACACAATTTTTCAAATATATAATATTCATATCGTAGGAGCTATCAAACTAGTATATAAACGTTATTTAAAGAGGTGCATTCAGCATTGGCATATTACTGGCGTGGGGATGAGTGCGACAAAGAGGCAAATCGCCAATGAATTGCATAAACCTGCTATACGCAACTTCGAGAGAAGAAGAACTATAATAAAAGGTTTCGCAGACCTGTAGCAAATAGATTTAGCTGAGTTGCAAACATATTCGAAAGAAAATAGCGGTTATCTATACATATTATTTAACATCGATTGATATTCCAAATATCTATGGACTGAGCCAATAAAAAACAAAACTGGTCCAGAAGTGACACGTGCCATGGAAAGGGTATTGGAAGAGTCTGAATATTCACCGAAGAATATCCGAAGCGATCTTGGAAAAGAGTTCTATAATAAATCCTTCACTTTTCTGATGGCGAAATATGGAATCAATCATTATGAAGGCTGCGATCTTTGAAAGGGTAATAAGAACATTGAAAAATTGGATTTATAAAGAATTTTCTGTGAGAGGTGAATATAAGTGGTGCGACTTTCTTTCACACCTAACCGAAATGTATAATGACAGAGTACATAGAACAATTGGTATGAAACCCTCTGACGTGACACCTAGACTACATGCATGCAAAATAGCACCAAAGGCGAAATATTGTGCTGGTGATATCGTTCGTATAAGTGAATATAAAGGCATATTTGAAAAATGATATACTGCCAATTTCTCCACAGAACTATTCAAAATATCCGAAGTAAATATGACGAACCCTAGAATGTACAAACTTGAGGGTATGGAAGGTGAACCAATCGAAGGATCTTTTTATGAAATGGAGTTATTAAAGACTGACAATCCTGATGCATATTTGGTGGAGAAATTATTGAGGGAGAAAAACGGGAAAATATATGTCAAATGGCTATCACATTTGGAATTAGTGAAAAAATCAAAATAGTATGAGGATTGCGCTTTTACAACACTTATCCGTTCGCTTCAACACCCAATAAGTTTCCTATTTGATATATAATTGATATTATTTTTTTATATCAAAAACTGCGGAATTCCGTCTCGATTGTATGAAGATCTATTTCGAACGGATCTCTCAATATAAGCGTTTTACTGCACCCTTGTACCGCCCGCTGCCCGGTTTTCGGGATAATCTTTCGCGGTAATACTGCGCGAAAATACCGCCAACTATTTTGCTCATTTGGGAAGTTTATGTTTATGAGGTGTATTACTGGCAGATACAATAAAAAAATAATAAATGTTGAGTCATTCTTTGAATTACTGGTTGGTGAGTAAGTCATTCTATAGATTTATAGTAATTAGTTCGGTATAGCCGGTTCATAGAAATATCAGATATTTATGTTTGTAGATATACCCAACCTAAAAATGGATTATTGCATTATATATGGGGTAGACTTCGAGTCTTCAAACGAGGAGGCAGTTGTAAAAAAGCCAACATTTTCTGGTATGGATACAATTTTAAGATGTGCAAAACACCGGAACGATGAAAATTCTTTAAGAAACATAGCGCTGGAAACTTCCTTGTTGTCCCACCCAGACCGATTCAAAATAACTCAATAATTTTTATGCTGGGATAAACCAGTCTGTAATCATTGACAGGAAGCCTATATATGTATATGAATACACTATGTAAGAAATTTGACATAATCCATTCCGATACAACTGGTGAAAAGATTACTAGTGGAAATCTGAGAAGATCAATTCAGAGCCACTTCGGTGGAAGAATTGTATTTGATCCTAAACCTGGCGAGTGAACAATTATTTCAGCAGGATATATAAATAATAAAAAGACTCAATTTGCAATCTGAAGTTTATTCAAAAAGTAGTGATTCTGAAATGAACGACTTCAATGAAATAACCATCAACGACAATGAAACTTGTATTTTACATAAAGCTGCTGGTATACTTAGAAGAAAGATTTTAGCGCATCCTTAATATTCTGAAGAATCGCGCAAAATATATATAAAGCCTGATGCATTGAGAGAGGAGGAATACGGCAAAGAGTTTCTCGGATATTTATTGAAATTTGTTTCATTGATTCTAGATAAAAATAGTTCCGATAATGCGGAATGGAAAATTGAATCTTATTGCACCACGCCAGTTCTAGCTACATGTTTTGTAATCGTTAATAAGTTTGATGAGATACATATTCCAACAAGTTTCGGTTTGAGTATGTCAGTATATGTGTATCAAGCAGTTAGAAGTAAAAAACTGATAAATACACTTTATCACTTTGGCTATGGATGTTCTTATAATGAGATACGTGCATTATTGACAACTCTTGCTCATAAAAATTCTATGATGAAAATTTTATCCCTGCTGGTATAGCTCCTATCGAAAGTGGAAATAATTTTATACATTGAAAATTTCGACCAGAATGAAGAAACCATCGATGGAAAAGAAACAACTCAATCACTGGCAATGGTTATTTTTCAAAAAAAACATGACATTTTCGAGAACATTTCGCTCGTTAGGAACAAAGATCGAACATTGAGACAAGAAGAAATATTGGGAAATTAAATAATCAGTTATAGCAAACCAATCAAACGACCTGACCTGGATTACCAGCATTCCATGCATTAACTGGATGTGATACTACTAGCTGTTTTTATAGAATCGGAAAAAAATCTGCTTATGAAGTATACAAGAAGAATGTTACCAAACTAAATTTGGGTACCTTTTCTACAACGAATATAGGAGCTCGAGTATTCATATCTTATTTGTATAAGTATGAAATTTGTGAGGATTTAAATGAGATTAGGGTTGAAATGACACTCGCAACTAAGAAATCTTCTCAAGAAATTCCACCTTCTGATGCTTTCCGGCAACATGTTTTGAGGTATGATCGAAAATTGAGTATAATCAGAATAGGTATAGTATTTCAATCATTTTTAATTTTCAGATCCTTTCATCAGACTGAAATTTGGATCAATAGTCATAATGGACATATGGAAAAACATAATCCCTCACAATATGGATGGCAAAGAAAGGGAAATTTGATTGAACCCTTTATGATAACATATGCCACAGTACCAGAAAACGTGAGAAATATTATTTCTCTGTTCTGCACAGAGAAAACGTGTTCATCTGCATAACTGAGGGTGTATTTTGCTGTGATTATTGTAAATGCAAAGCCCACTGCAAATATATTGAAAAATCTGACGACGAAGATAATTATTGAAAAAAATCTATTACTGTTTTGTATATACGTTTTTATTACTACCTAATTTGCATCGATGACTATCAACTATTCATTTGAAAATATCTAAACGAATATAAATTGCCTTCCATGTCTAGAATATCGCAAAAATGTAACAATTAATCAATTATAGTTTGATTTATAAATAAGGTCGAAGCGCAACGGGACAAGATGTCTGACCGACCGTGTACGCTTAGAATGGTTCATGTTTATATATTTCTGCACTGCCGAAACGCGTGCGCTCTCCTATTAATTCGGTTCTAGAACAAAAACTCTTGGACATATCAGTACCATTAATCGAGATGAAATGTTCCTCATGAAATTCCGCAGTTTTTGAAACAAAAATATGACATAGTTAATAAAGCAGATTATCGAAATTTTGATCGATGAAGATTCATCAAATGTTGAATAATCGAGATAGTTGTTCGAAAAGGTTGAATTTCCATGAGTCGGTCTGATCAAATATTGAATGATTATACAGCATTCAAATCGGAATACTTGGGGCTACAAAATGTGCTCTCATTTGTTTTCTAGCTGCATAAAATTTCTTGCTACACAACTTTATTTCGGACATACCAAAAATCGCGGTTTTTGTGTAATTTCCACTGTAAAAAATTTCTCGACCATTGGGCGATGTCGTAATTCCCCATTTTATGTGTGGATAATACTCATAAATTATATTCTTAAGGTCCCATTAAGTTATACTCCATGATTGGGTTAGTGAACGATAGACCGCACCGACTGCCGTACTATCTGGCACAAAGTATGACTTTGTCAAAACATGCGCCTCTCATAAGGCAAACACCAACATGTGCTAAAATGGTGGCCAGCAGATCTATATATGTAGCCAAAATTTTCGCAGAAGTAGCTGACACTTGAAAATCCAGCACACACCCCATTCCAACAATCGTTGCGGTGTGTGCTACAGCTGAAACACCGACGAAAGTACAGCTGATCCACCATGCTGCATTCTCTGCAAGTATTCCTGCATATTCCCATATTCGTGTTCCGCAGCAACTTCGAACACTTAATGCATTTTGGTCCGATCCCATTTTCATAATGCACATTTCTAGGAGGGTCTTGAGGGCCTCATAGTCTTCTATTCTCCAACGTGCAGTGTGCGAGTTTTTAGTTGTGATTTTCTCACTTGAGGTTTTCCCGGGGACGCAACTCCAATCACATTTCGTATCGCTCAAGAAATACGAAGAGTTATGAAGGATAATGGACAAATCTAAAGTTGGTATAAAAGAATTATAAAATCCTCCTCGTAGGTACGCCAAGTATATTCTGCGTATCGAATTATGTCCTGTCGACGAGGAGGTGTGATTTTTCTTCTTAAGAAGGCATATTCCTTGCTGCCTCCGCCAATAAAATAGGTACCGCTCCCAAGTTCCCCTCGAGTTATGGGACATTCTGGAGACTTGATATTTTTTTTCTGTATAGAAGAAAGGTCAATTGGTGCATCTTATGAAGTAGATTTTCATTTTGCTGCTTAACATTAATTATAAACATCTATGAATCAGTGCGTTTCTGGCTGACTTTGTGATTTTTTTTCAGGGTTATGACAAGAAAAAATCAAAAAAGTAATTCATAAGATGCCTAGATTACATAAAGATCTATTAGGAAAAAAAATCCTGAAGTGAAATCTTGTTTGGTTTTCCTATGGGAACTTGGGAGCGGAGGCGAATTTTCCAACGATTTTGACGTGGGCGCGGCACTTACTGAAAATAAGCCACTCCCCTTAGGTGCATCAAATATCATTCATAGTAAATGGTCTTGTGTCCAAATCAGTAGGATTTCATCTTCTATACAATAGTCAATGAGCAACCAAAATATCACAAGAGAATAAATTGAAAATAGTAGTAATTCGACAGATTTTATTTTTCATTTCATGTATAGTATTCTGTAAACTTTGGTATTATACCTAGATTAATTATTTTTTCTGTTATAAAAATCATCAAAAACACTTTTCCACGAAAGTTAATACGTTGTCATTCAATAAACGTATAGACATAGAATATTCTACCTAGATTATTCCGGTTTGTCGATTGACTGAAACCTCGGCTGAAACATACCTTGACTTCCCTAACAACATAGGGATATCCTATAGCTGCTTTCGTTGTATGTCCCAAATAAGTGTACCGTCGGTACCATAATTTGGTGAACAAGGAAACGATGTTTTCAAATCGAAAATATCACAAACCGTTTTCGAAATATACAGGAAAAACCGAAATGGTCCGGTTTCTTTCATTTGTGCTGGCGCCTTAATTTTAAGAAATATGAAAATGTTTTCAGGGAACCTTCTTCTCTGTTTTACATTTGTTATAATTTGCTCTACTTCAATTTTTGATACGACGTTTGGTTCTTCGAGGGCCACCTTCAACTTCATTTTTTCAAATAGGAGTCAGTATTTTTCTCATGAATTTGAATAGCTCATAACTTTCCGATATCTGACTGAATATAGGTTCTTATATATAGTACATTTCTCTTTTATTTTCCGTCAATATATATTTTACTGGCAGACAACCATTCGTCGATTTTAGTTGTGGCAGTATTTTGGTAGTACAACTATAGTGCATAAACACTACACTAGTGCCTGTTCAATGAAATTCACCCTATATTTGTTTCAATAAGAAATCAACCGATAGTAATGAAATAGTTAAGATGGGGACCAATAATGAATAGTTTCGTCACAAAAAGTTCCTGAATTTGAAAAGTCTCCATTTTTCAATTTTCAATGCGAACATATCATTCCTGCTAGATCCCAAGTGAGGATTCAACAGTCCTTTTCTGAAATAAGAAAGTTGGTATATTTATAGTAGTGCACCTAGGGGGCTATCAGACCAAGATGGCCGCCATGGGGCAATGACGTCATCCAAGATGGCCGCCATGGGGCAGCTGTCAAATGTCATGTCATCTGTCAAATGTCAACTGTCATGTCAAATGTCAACTGTCATGTCATCTGTCAAATGTCAACTGTCATGTCATCTGTCAACTGTCATATGTCATCTGTCAACTGTCAAATATTCCATGTCATCTGTCAATCAGAAAATGTTCTATGCCTATTACGTCAGAGAGTGGGCTTGAGAACGCGACGCGTCATAGACCAATCAGAAGCCGTCATAGCCCCACCCACTTTTTTGGCGCGAAATTCAAGTTATTTTTGAGGTTATGTATTCTGCTTGCAACATGGGATAGGATATCGGCCCCATTGCCCCCCTTCAGGTGCCCCCTTGGCCCCTTCAGGTCTACGCTGTACCCCCTTGGCCCCTCTCAGGTCTTCGCTGTACCCCTAAGCCCCGTTAGGTTTTTGCTATACCCCCTTGACCCCCCTCAAGACTGCGCCCCCTTAGCGCTCCGCATCCGGAAACATCTCATGACATCCTTCCATCGGCCGGATTTGAACTCCAGACCACCGGATTACGAGTCCGATGCGTTCCCACAGAGCTACGACCACTATATAATTTAATTGCAGTCAATGTCGATGCAACGTTATCGCTCAGCGTGACGTAGTCGAGCAGATCCGTCCCAAAGATAAGAGAACGTAGCAACCTCGGCAAGCGGGGAGCAGGGAAACAAACAATGGTTTACTCATTCATCAAACATCAGTGAATTAATAGAGATAATCGCATTCAAGGTCAGGTTCGCTGCATTCCAATGATGACTCAACATATCACGCCATGATGCAACAGCGTGATGTATTCGAGCAGATCCATGGAGCAGGGCAAGGAACAATGGCTTATTCATTCATTGAACATCAGTGTATTGATAGACATGATCGCATTCAAGGTCAGCTTCGCTGCATTCCATTGATGATTCAACATGATACAATATTTCGCGTGACGTTACAAAGATAAGGGACGACAAAGCGACTGACACTGTTGCCAGACGTTTGAAAAAATAAGGCATTGATGCCAGACGTTTGAAATTATCTGGAAATATATCATAATGCACCTACAGCTTACCCAAGTGGAATCCGAACCACCACGTGTGAATATCTCAAATTGATGAATAACGTCTGAAGTATTACAGGGTGTGGCTGCCTGAAGTTGGGCGTCTGACATTTGACATATGACGTCATCGTTTCAAAATGGATGCTGATATCGAAAGGTCACCAACTGTTCAGTAATTTCCGTATTATGAAAATAATACACCTACAGTTCACACAAGTGGAATCCGAACCACCACGTGTGATTACCCCGAATTGATGTATACAGGGTGTGCTTGCTGAAGTTAGGCGTCTAACGTTTGGCGTCTGACGTTTAACATTAGGCGTCTGGCATTTGGCGTCTGGCATTTGGCGTCTGGCATTTGGCGTCTGGCATTTGGCGTTTAACATTTGGCGTCTGACATTTAGCGTCTTACATTTGGCGTCTGGCATCTGGCGTCTGGCTTCTGGCGTCTGAAATTTGGCGTCTGACATTTGGCGTCTGATATTTGGCATCTGACATTTGACGTCACGTCATCATTTCAAAATGGCCGCTGACATAACAAGGTTACCAACTGCTTACAACTGCTACAGCTTACACAAGTAGAATCCGAATCAACACATGTTAATACCGTATGATTGAAGTTAGACGTATGACATCTGATGTATGACGTCATGAATCCAAAATTACTGCTGACATCACATAGACACCAACTGTTTAGTAATTTTCGTGTTATAAAATTAATATGCTTACTACAGCTCACACAAGTAGAATCCGAACCACCACATTGATATCGACATGGCAGAATACATAATCAAAATTGTCGCAAATATCACAAGGTCACCAACTGTTTGATAATTTTCGTGTTGTGAAGTTAATATACCTACAGCACACACAAGTAGAATCCGAACCACAGCATTGATATCGACGCAACAGAATTCATGAACTCGTTTATATACAGATGTCAATGACAAAATGATTGATTTTCTCACGTTAGACTCTGAGTTTAGGTAGGGATTCGTGACGTTGGATTCAGAGGTTAGGTTAGGTTGGGTCTCGAGACGTTAGACTCAGAGGTTATGTTAGGGCCCCGTGACGTTCGATTCTAACGTTAGGTTAGGTTGGATCTCGAGACGTTAGCCTCAGAAGATAGGTTAGGTCTCCGACCTAACCTTACCTAACGACCTAACGTCTCGAGATCCAACCTAACCTAACGTTAGAATCGAACGTCACGGGGCCCTAACATAACCTCTGAGTCTAACGTCTCGAGACCCAACCTAACCTAACCTCTGAATCCAACGTCACGAAGCCCTACCTAAACTCAGAGTCTAACGTGTTATACATAAAGGGGGCACAGCCGTGACCTAGGGGGCTGAGGGGTGATATCATAAAAATAACTTTAATATCCCGTCAAAAAAAAGTGGTTTGGAATATGACGGCTTCTGATTGGTCGAGCTAGTAGTCTATGACGCGTTGCGTTTCCATACTCTGGCGTCATCAGCAGCATCATGGAACACTTTCCGATTGACATATGACACAGCGTCATGGAATACTTGACAGTTGACATAAGTTGCATGACGTATTCGTGATGTTTTTTATCGTTTTCGATGTTATTTGATGAATGCATTATATCTAGTCATGCAATTACTCGTTTTTATAGTTTAAATATATTGTTTGATAGATTTTTAAGAAATACACGATGTCTGCGCGATGTATGTATGACGCATGCTTGACGTTTCGTCATGCTTTCCATTGTTTTTGAAGTTTTTGTGCGTTGAATGATAGATTTTCCATAGAAAAAAGACTTCGTATGCATGACGTATCGTCAAACGTTAACTGTCAGATGTCAGACGCCAAACTTCAGCAGCCCTAGTACGCCTCTGTCATACGTCAAATACTATCCATCAATTTGGGGTTTTCACATGTGGTGGTTCGGATTTCATTTGGCAATGATAATGTCATGCTTATTCTCTGTATTTCATCAGATGAATCGACAATATAGAAGAGATCTTTGATAAGTTCGCAGGTGGTCGATGATGATATCATAAATCACGACAATAATTCAAAGATTGTGATGATGTTGATGTAATCTCCCTGAATCATCATGTTTATTACATCTCATATTCGATATGCATCTTTGCATTCCTCAGATCATCATGTGGGGAGATAAGCAACGCATTCATGTAATACCTCTGTTTTTCTGCTATTCTACTCGAATCAGCATTATTCTCATATTCAATATGTCAGGATTCATCTCGCAATAATGATTTAAACTCTATTGTTCTCGAATGTGGAGGGGGACTATAAATAGATACATGAAATTGATCTCAGTCTGAAAATATTTCAACTTAGTCTATCATGTCAACATCAAGTCGAGATAGTGGTTATGTGAGTGTGTCAGAAGACGATATTGATTCATATTTCACCGAATCATCTTGCAATAGTGCGAAATATCATCAAGAATTAGATGAAGTGTTGGAGATGTACGAAAATGCAGCCCGAGCCGAGAAACATTACCTACTCTACACATAATTCCAGTTGAGAGCTTTCCAGGTAGGAGTGGGTTTGAGTCCAGCAAGAAAATTCAATCCAACTATAATTTTATCACAACCATACAAACCAAATAAACAATATTTTGTACAACGGAATGGAAAACTTTCACTGATTTACTGAAACGAGCATTGGACAATTTTTTCTACGAGAAGTTACCAACCCACCAAGATGAATATGAGCCAGTAACGTTTCAAATGTCTACTCGTCAAAAAACATGATGTCGAGTTCCTTATCGGTGTCGAGAATGCTACGCAGATCCTTCAAGTTCATCGAAGTTTAGTGGGCCATCGGGTGGTTTTACTGGAAAACATGAACTTCTGTACATTTTATAATAATATTTTGAATTTGATCAAATCGATTTTCAATAAAGATGCTGGTTATATTGATTATTTTGAAGCTCTGTATTTATTTTGTGAAATATCAAATGATAGTTTAGTAAGTAATGCACTCAGGGAATATTTGTTCCTTCATGAAATGAATGTATTGAGAGATTTGAATAATGTGTGAGAAATATATATAAAAATCTATAATTCTTCGTTTTTATTTTTCCTGTAGGAATTATTATGTATAACATTTACCAAATTTGAAGGATGAAAGTGGATTATTTTACTATTTTTTATAAAATGATTATTGTTACCACCAGATCCATTCAATGAATTTGCGAATTTCTTGAGAACTTGAAAAAGAAAAGTGTGACCTACCAAACAATCCTCTTCCACATTCATGAAGCTTGCTCGATCGAAAACCTGAGTCTAACGTCTTACGCACGTCTCAGACGTCGCGTATGATGTCAGGTTCTACGTCATGTATGACGTTAGGTTTGATATTATTCCATTTACTAGCATTCCTGAATCCATCATTATATTGATATCGAGGTTTCTCAACTAAGTGTATGGGTTTTTCATCGAAGTTGACATCTGTTGGTGAATAATTGTGAAAGTGGTGGTAAATAATGATTCATTATACATATTTCATTACATAAATCAACTTGAATTTGAAAGCAATAATGAAATGAATATACTCTTGATGTATTATGTCATATACTGTCCTATTTTAATGTAACCATAATTGAAGTTTTGAACATAGCTATTCGGTCACGTAGATCTTCTGCCATCCGGAAGTGAATATTCCATGTGATGATTCATTGAGAATTTTGTGTCACCCTGTATCATAATAATTTCAACACTGGGTCATTCGTCTATGACTCACTCACTCCTATCGACCCTATCGTCGAATCCTTCAATTACTCACTTCTCACTCACTCTTTGTCGTCTGTCGTTCAATTTTTCAATGACATCCCTACAATTTTCGTGTAGTGTTTTTCAAAGTTTTTGATATTGTTCAATGAATAAGTGATGGTTATTAAATTTATAAATCGTTTTGAACATTTTCATACGTTGTTTGATTGATTTTTCACAAGGACACGACGTCGATGCAATATATGTATAACTCATGTCTGACGTTTCGTCATGCTCTTTATTGTTATTGAAGTTCTTATACGTTGCTTGGTTGATTTCCGACGAAGGCACGACGTCAGCGTGGTGTACGTACGACGCATGCGTGGAGTTTTTATTTTCAAAAATTTCAACGTCATAAAATGAATGCGTGATGGATATCATGTCATGCTTTTTCTCATTTCAAGGTTTTAAACACGTTGTATTATGGATTTTCGATATAGGCGCTACGTTCGCACGACGTATGTATGACGTATGCGCAACGTATGCACAACGCATGCGTCATGTTTTTTTTAACGTTTTCGATGTTTTTCAATGATTGCCCTATGTTTATTTTTATATCTACAACTTTATGTTGGTGAACAACAGAAATCTTAGTACGCCAAGCGTCGAATGTCGGACACCGAATGTCAGATGCCAGATGCTAAACTTTAATAGCTACCATTTTGGATTTGCAATGTCAGTACGTTATTAATCGTTTTTATGTTGCTGTTTGATAGATTCTCGATGAATGTGATGTTTGCATGACGTATGTTCGACGCATGTTCGACGTATGGGTGATGAATCATCGTATTCAAAAATTTTAGACGACGTTGTCTGATAGATCTTTGACGGAAACACGACGCTAGCATGATATATGTAAGACACATGCTTGACTTTTCGTCGTGCTATTTATCATTTTTGATAGGTTTTTGATAAGGGTGCGATGTATTCGCGTTTTTTGTATTTGCGCGACATATGTGCGTTGTATTCGTAAGGTTTGTCATTGTTATGAATGTTTATCAATAAATATCAATTTTGGTCTTGAGTCTCAAAATATATACAAGTTGAATTTTCGAAATGTCCGTGAAAAATCATTCTTCTGGAGTACCCATATAATCCCTGTTCACTAAGAAAACAAAAAGTTTGAGCTCTTTTCATCATGGGGATCATAAATGTATCATTTGTTTTCTCCTATGTCGCGTTTTCACGAAAATATAGAAACACTTTTTCAATAATTCATCAATTTAAAATTGTTTTCGTCACTGATCATAATACAACCATATCCACCCTCACGTGACCAAGGCTCTCAAGTTCCAGTCGTTGAGCGTCAACTATCAAATTATACCTATCAAACGTTAAACGTCATCATTAATTCTTGATACATCCTATACCAGTCAGTACATTTGTATTTTTCGAACGGTACACCTATTGAAAATATTAAGTGTAATTTCTTACACACCCAGTATATTTCTTCCAGACTAGATAGTTTTCACATCCCTGTATTTTATCAGCCTGTTGGTTTCATCGTTGGACCTATCGAAAATATTTTGAATTAAAGCATTGATTTCTGTAGACGTTGACACATATTCTCTTTGCTGAAAGTGCGATCTCAAATATAGAAAAGTATATATGTTTCGTATCATATTTTTCGAGGTGAATAATGATTGAAGAATCTGGCTTCAATATAATGTGATCTGAATAGTTATACAGCTTTGGAATTTATAACCATACCTTGATCAGAGCTCCGTTTTTGAAATTTCGATAATTCTTAGTCCTTGAAACATTCACCTCGAGATTTACGATTATATTCCATGTATTGCCGATGTTGGAAGTGCAATCCTAAATATAGAAAATTATATCTGTTTCGAGACATATTTTTTGAGAAGATCAATGATTGAAGTACCTGGTTCCAATATAATGTGATTTCAATAGTTATATAGCCTTGGAATTTATAAACATACCTTGATCAGAGCTTTCCTTTGAAACTTTATTAACCCTATGACTTTAAAATATTCACCTAGAGAGTTCCGATCATATTCCATATGTTATCGATTACTCCAAAATTGATTATCGATTTTCTATTTATCATTTCACCTACTGGGTTTTCATAATGGTGTAAATGGCATTTCCTGATATGAGTTGTACAAAAATTATAGTCTCCTACTAGAATATTGATTAATAAGATGGAAACATGAGTCAACCGTGGACTCGAATCGACTCTTCATAGCACTTTCTTGCGTGTAACAGTGTTGTTTTGATTATTTCACCAATTTTCGTCGATATCTCGCAAACCTTGAGATTTTGTATATAGGTAAGTTAATATATTCGGAATGTACGTGAAATATCCTTTTCAATGAGTACCCACATGACCCTGTGTACTGACAAAATGGAAACCGGAAGTGAAACCGGAAGTTGTTGTTTTTGGAGTCTACACGTCATGGGGGTCACGAATATACCATACGTTTTTCTCTATATCGCTTTTTAATGAACGGAAAGTGAATATTTCGTGATAATTCGTCGAGGAGCTATATCGACCAGAAAATCATTACATGAAGAAATTGTGAATTGTTTGCATAGATTTTTTTCATTATTTCGATAAATTTTGATTGATATCTCTTTAACCTTGAGACTTTGTACATAGGTAAAATGATATATTAAGAATGTCCGTGAAAAATCCTTCTCTCAGAGTACCCACATGACTATGTTGAGTGGAAAAATGGGAACCGGAAGTGAAACCGGAAGTTGATGTTTTTGAAGTTTACACGTCATGGAGATCACGAATAAAACGATAGTTTTTCTCTATGTCGCTTTTTAATAAACCGGAAGTGAATATTTTTTGATAATTCGTAGAGAAAATCAATCATTTTGTCATTGACATCTGTATATAAACGAGTTCATGAATTCTGTTGCGTCGATATCAATGCTGTGGTTCGGATTCTACTTGTGTGTGCTGTAGGTATATTAACTTCACAACACGAAAATTATCAAACAGTTGGTGACCTTGTGATATTTGCGACAATTTTGATTATGTATTCTGCCATGTCGATATCAATGTGGTGGTTCGGATTCCACTTGTGTGAGCTGTAGTAAGCATATTAATTTTATAACACGAAAATTACTAAACAGTTGGTGTCTATGTGATGTCAGCAGTAATTTTGGATTCATGACGTCATACATCAGATGTCATACGTCTAACTTCAATCATACGGTATTAACATGTGTTGATTCGGATTCTACTTGTGTAAGCTGTAGCAGTTGTAAGCAGTTGGTAACCTTGTTATGTCAGCGGCCATTTTGAAATGATGACGTGACGTCAAATGTCAGATGCCAAATATCAGACGCCAAATGTCAGACGCCAAATTTCAGACGCCAGAAGCCAGACGCCAGATGCCAGACGCCAAATGTAAGACGCTAAATGTCAGACGCCAAATGTTAAACGCCAAATGCCAGACGCCAAATGCCAGACGCCAAATGCCAGACGCCAAATGCCAGACGCCTAATGTTAAACGTCAGACGCCAAACGTTAGACGCCTAACTTCAGCAAGCACACCCTGTATACATCAATTCGGGGTAATCACACGTGGTGGTTCGGATTCCACTTGTGTGAACTGTAGGTGTATTATTTTCATAATACGGAAATTACTGAACAGTTGGTGACCTTTCGATATCAGCATCCATTTTGAAACGATGACGTCATATGTCAAATGTCAGACGCCCAACTTCAGGCAGCCACACCCTGTAATACTTCAGACGTTATTCATCAATTTGAGATATTCACACGTGGTGGTTCGGATTCCACTTGGGTAAGCTGTAGGTGCATTATGATATATTTCCAGATAATTTCAAACGTCTGGCATCAATGCCTTAATTTTTCAAACGTCTGGCAACAGTGTCAGTCGCTTTGTCGTCCCTTATCTTTGTAACGTCACGCGAAATATTGTATCATGTTGAATCATCAATGGAATGCAGCGAAGCTGACCTTGAATGCGATCATGTCTATCAATACACTGATGTTCAATGAATGAATAAGCCATTGTTCCTTGCCCTGCTCCATGGATCTGCTCGAATACATCACGCTGTTGCATCATGGCGTGATATGTTGAGTCATCATTGGAATGCAGCGAACCTGACCTTGAATGCGATTATCTCTATTAATTCACTGATGTTTGATGAATGAGTAAACCATTGTTTGTTTCCCTGCTCCCCGCTTGCCGAGGTTGCTACGTTCTCTTATCTTTGGGACGGATCTGCTCGACTACGTCACGCTGAGCGATAACGTTGCATCGACATTGACTGCAATTAAATTATATAGTGGTCGTAGCTCTGTGGGAACGCATCGGACTCGTAATCCGGTGGTCTGGAGTTCAAATCCGGCCGATGGAAGGATTTTTTTAAATGAAATATGACGTCATGAGATGTTTCCGGATGCGGAGCGCTAAGGGGGCGCAGTCTTGAGGGGGGTCAAGGGGGTATAGCAAAAACCTAAGGGGGCTTAGGGGTACAGCGAAGACCTGAGGGGGCCAAGGGGGTACAGCGTAGACCTGAAGGGGCCAAGGGGGCACCTGAAGGGGGGCAATGGGGCCGATATCCTATCCCATGTTGCAAGCAGAATACATAACCTCAAAAATAACTTGAATTTCGCGCCAAAAAACTGGGTGGGGCTATGACGGCTTCTGATTGGTCTATGACGCGTCGCGTTCTCAAGCCCACTCTCTGACGTAATAGGCATAGAACATTTTCTGATTGACAGATGACATGAAATATTTGACAGTTGAAATGACAGTTGACAGATGACATATGACAGTTGACAGATGACATGACAGTTGACATTTGACAGATGACATGACAGTTGACATGACAGTTGACATTTGACAGATGACATGACATTTGACAGCTGCCCCATGTCGGCCATCTTGGATGACGTCATTGCCCCATGGCGGCCATCTTGGTCTGATAGCCCCCTAGGTGCACTACTATTTATTTGTGATTTTACAAAAAAAATTAAATTCTAATGAATTCAGGCTCCTCTTGAAACTTCAGAAATATCATATACAGTGTCCACAGTAGAGTTGGCTACACCTAGTGACTAGAATTAATCGTGTTTTAATATAATTAACCTCCCGCAAAATGTCTATTCCACAAATTAGTTTTGATCCAACCTTATATGATTCAGGTTATTGAAATGTATAATCTTTCTGAGTAAGGGTAGAGGAATAAATATTGTATTTTTGATTTTTTTTCAATCTTGATACGGGTCTTCGTTAGATTCGAAGCACAATTTCTTAAAGAAATTTTTCGATATCTTGTCGATTTGACCTATTTTTCGGCAGCACTGACAAATCTCACGTGGTATGAGTCGCAACGTATTTTTCAGTTGTTAGACATGCAAAAACTAAAGGCCATTAGAGTTTCACAGAAATTTCAATAATAAACTTATTTCCCATTTGTAGCCAACTTTATGGCGAACTATGTTATTTTGTGTTTCTTAAAATATCGCATATTTCGAAATTCGCAAAATCTCAAGTTATATTTTTCAGAAAATTAGTATGTATCTAACATTTGGATAAAATATTTCAAGGAGATCTGCCATAGAGCTTATTGAACGATGTGAAGGTGTGAAAAAAAAATTCCGGTGAAATTCTACAATGATAGCTTTTTATAATTTTTCGAATTAGTTAAAAAATCGTATATCAGGAATATATATAAAAAGGATGATCTCAGCGATGTAATGATTGGCAAAACAATTGAAAACTGTCAATGATTCCTTACATTTTCATCGAATTCATTCGAGTGTAAATTTTGTGTAAAAAGCTTTCTTTCCTGACTGATTCCTATTAAAATCGTCATCTCCGCCAATGAATTGGTATCCAACTGTTAGGTACTATTATTTTACAAAAAAATATATTTTGAGAATTTGCCGAGGATTTTGCTGATTTCGAAAAATACGATTTCTGAATAAACTGAAAATCAGTATATATAATTGGGGCTTAATAGTTTTCTAGAAAAAAAGCCCAAGTTGATGAAAATTTAAATTTTATTCAAATATATGTCATACCAGCCGAGAGAGAGAGTGGTCGTTCCGAAAGTGACTCCAAATAAAATCAACAAAAATAGTGGTATATAAAGCACCGAGAATATTTAAAAACCTCACAAACCGAAGATAAAAAAAGTATTGATCTTGATGATATAAGGAAATTTTGCTGAAAACAGTGATATAGCCGAAAATCGAGATATTTGATTAACAATAATTTACCATCAAAATATAGCGTGTCGAAAACTAAGGAAGGAGAAGGCCACCACCACCAATGGTCAAACGAAGAACGAAATAAAACGGAGAAATGGAGAACAAAATCCTAACAGAAGAACAGGAGCAATTATATGAACTGATTTTGAAAGCCAATAGCAAACGAACAGAGGAGATTACAAATAAGTTAAATAAATCGATTAACGAAATCACTGAAAAAGTCAATAAGATCAACATTGAAGTGGATGAATTAAGGGAAAGGTGCATACAATTAGAAAGACAAAGCAGAAAAAATAACGTTGTCATCTTCGGATTGAAATCCATTAGAGATCCGAGAGAGTTACTGAAAGATACCATTCAGCAACTAAATAATCTACTCGGAACACAAATTATAGCAGAGGATATAAACGATATTTACAAACTAGGCCGAACGGAGGATTCCCCTATCGTACTAGAATTCATCACCCACATTAAAAAAAGTACTCTTTTCGAAAATAGAGAAGCACTGAAAAAACTCAAGGAGAACGGAGTAGGACTTTCGAACGACTTATGCAAGGAAGATAGAGAGGCAAACAGAACTTTGGTGAAGCATATGAATATAGCAAGATCTAAAGGTCACGAAGCCAAAATCAGGGGACAATCTCTATTAATAAATAACGTACCGCATTCAGTAGAATATCTGAAACAATTAGAAGCAAAGGAAGAAGAAAATAAAGGAAGTGAAACAGAGGAGTCAGACGGTGGGGCTGAAAAGCAGAACGAAGAAGAAAGTAATAACAAAACTGCAAGCACAAGTCTAGTTCCAGCATCCAAGAAACGACCAGTGGTGGAAAATAACACACCAAACAGGAAAAAACACAAGGTTTACTTTTGTTTGAAGGTGGCTGACAATGTCTCGAGTTGTGAAGAAAAGTTTCGGACTTCCATTGTCTAAAGGTATGAAGATTTGAATCCTGAGAAAAGAAAAGATGAGTTATGCTGAAAAAACGAAATAAGTGATGAATAAAAATTAACTATTTTATCGAATCAAGAAGATTCGACTATCAATAAATCAGGTTAGTATTAGTGTTAGTATATATGAAGTCGAAAATTGTAGATTTAAATGGGAGTTTAACTAGTCGATGAGCCTGAAAATAAGAAAAAAAAAATTGAATTAGAAATCAATAGCCTGAAAAAAAAGTTGAATCAGAAATCAATAGCCTGAAAAAAGAAAAGTTGAATTAGAAATCAATAGCCTGAAAAAAGAAAAGTTGAATTAAAAATTAAAATAAAATGAATGAATAAAGAATTAAAATTATGAGAAAGATTCAAATCGAGTTTGTCACGACGTTTCGATTGTGTGTATCTACAATCGTCTTCAGGTGAGAACTAACAAAGTCCTGGGATACGGGGATATTTATAGGTCAGCTATGGCGGGATTTTCCGGTTCAGTGAGCCGTAACCGGTTGATTCGGCTAATCAGCGGTTTCCATGTGTTGCGGATCTCGACGCTTGGTTGACTATTATATATTATTATAATAACGCTTTCAGTCAACCAAGCGTCGAGATCCGCAACACATGGAAACCGCTGATTAGCCGAATCAACCGGTTACGGCTCACTGAACCGGAAAATCCCGCCATAGCTGACCTATAAATATCCCCGTATAATATTATATATTATTATAATAACGCTTTCAGTCAACCAAGCGTCGAGATCCGCAACACATGGAAACCGCTGATTAGCCGAATCAACCGGTTACGGCTCACTGAACCGGAAAATCCCGCCATAGCTGACCTATAAATATCCCCGTATCCCAGGACTTTGTTAGTTCTCACCTGAAGACGATTGTAGATACACACAATCGAAACGTCGTGACAAACTCGATTTGAATCTTTCTCATAATTTTAATTCTTTATTCATTCATTTTATTTTAATTTTTAATTCAACTTTTCTTTTTTCAGGCTATTGATTTCTAATTCAACTTTTCTTTTTTCAGGCTATTGATTTCTAATTCAACTTTTTTTTCAGGCTATTGATTTCTAATTCAATTTTTTTTTCTTATTTTCAGGCTCATCGACTAGTTAAACTCCCATTTAAATCTACAATTTTCGACTTCATATATACTAACACTAATACTAACCTGATTTATTGATAGTCGAATTTTCTTGATTCGATAAAATAGTTAATTTTTATTCATCACTTATTTCGTTTTTTCAGCATAACTCATCTTTTCTTTTCTCAGGATTCAAATCTTCATACCTTTAGACAATGGAAGTCCGAAACTTTTCTTCACAACAAGGTTAACTATAGTCCTAAATCGATGAGAAGCAGAAAATAACCCCAACAAAGAACAACAGATATACATGTATCTATACAAGTCGAATAGTCACGATTAAATTCTCGAAGATATTTTTTATTTATATGTAAGTATTAAACTAAAAATGAATGAATATATACGCGATTTTGACTCTTTTGAGATAACCACTATTGTAGCGGAATATGTCAACAAAGCGAAAAGTTATTTAGAACCTGAAAACTTGAAATTCAAACTATTCCATACGAATATAAGAAGCATACAAAAAAATTTCTCGCAGTTAGAGCTCATGATAAATCAGTTCAATGAAATATTCGACGTTATAATACTAACTGAAACATGGAAATTGCAAAATACAAACATGTATAATTTAGTAGGCTACTCGAAAATATATAACGATGGAAATACCAATAAGAACGATGATGTAATTATATATATACGAAAGGGATATGACCATAAATTTGAAATTGTGAATATCTCAACACTAAACTGCATTCGAGTGAACATAAAACAAAATAAAAAAACCATTTCCATAACAGGAATTTATAAACCACCGCCAATAAGTGTAAATAACTTCAATTCGGAATTAGAAATTAACCTGAAAAATAGAGGAAAAAGTGACACAGAAATAATAATTGGCGACATGAATATCGATATCCGAAGCGAGAACGACGAGTCACAAGAATATCTTAATATTATGTATGAAAACGGATACAAGGCTCTCATAAATGAATTCACCAGAGAAGAAAATAACTCAAAAACTTGCATAGATCATATATTTCTGAAAAGTAATTTCATTGAAAATGGAGCTCTGACACCAATAATACTACATTCAAAAATCACAGATCATTACCCTATCATTCTACAATGCGATCAAATCAACAAAAACAATGAGGAAATCGTAAAACGAAAATACATTAATTTTCCAAAGTTAAAAAATGCAATGAAAAACCAAACCTTTGAAGGTGTATATAACAGTGAAAACATAGACCACATTACAGATAACTTTATAAACTTGTTGAGAAAGAGTATAACAGATAGTACTTACACAAAAACAAATAAATATAAGATTAATAAGAAACCATGGATAACCAGGGGAATCATCGAATCAATATCAAAAAGGGATAAATTATATAAAAAATACAAAACTACAAAAAGCCAAATTACTTACAGAGAATATAAAATGTATCGGAATAAAATAGTGTCAATTATAAATAAATCAAAACAAAACTACTACTCTCAGAAAATTGAAAACAGTAAAAATGATAGCAAAACTCTCTGGGGCTCAATTAACGAATATAATGGTATAAATAAATGCAAAAATAAGGAACAGATCAATGCTATTCTTGATGGTGATGGACGTCTAGAAACTAGACCAAAAAACATGGCTACACTGTTCAATGAACATTATGCAACAATAGGAAACAAAATGGCCAAGGATATAACTAACATAAGTACCGCAAAAAATAAATTGACCTCCGACAAACATACACAATATTCAATTTTCCTGACACCCGTTGATGAAATAGAAGTTATTCAAATAATAAACTCTTTGAAAACAAAATCGGCTCCAGGTACTGACACAATAAAAAATGATGTTTTGAAAGAAATTGCAACTGAAATCGCAGCACCTTTGACTCATATAATCAATTTGATATTTACGAAAGGGGAATGTCCAAAAGCTTTCAAAATAGCAGTGATAAAGCCTATCTTCAAAAAAGGAGACAGTAAGCAAATAGTGAACTACAGGCCAATAAGTTTAATGTCAAATGTATCAAAAATTTTCGAAAAAGCTCTGAAAACGAGACTAATGAGTTTCCTGTCAAAAAATAATAGTCTTTCTAAGTTGCAATTTGGTTTCAAGGCAAATACATCAACAAACGACGCAATAGCATTTTTAATAGATAAAATTTACAAATGCTTGGATAATCGCAAACCGTGTGCAGGTGTTTTCATCGATTTAGCAAAAGCTTTCGACACGGTGAATCATCAAAAACTTTTGTCAAAACTGGAAAATATTGGGATTAGAGGAACGGGTTTTCAAATATTCAAAAGCTATCTGGAAAATAGACAACAAGTAGTAGAAATACAAAAGGTCCATAGCGACAAATTAGAAGTAACTTGCGGAATACCACAAGGAACAGTAATAGGCCCTGTGCTGTTCATAATATATTTGAACGATTTATTGAATATAGATTGCAAAGGCATGATTATATCTTATGCAGATGACACGGTTCTCTTCGTGGAAAGCAACTCATGGGAAGAAGTGAACGAAATAATATCAAAAGACTTACAGAAGATAACTGAATGGTTTGACTCGAATCTACTTACCATTAATTTGGACAAAACAGTTTATATTCCTTTCACAAGTTACAAAAACAAACTACCATCTAATGATTTCATTACAGTATATCAACCTTTCAGAAAACACTGTTGGAAAATTGAAAGTAGATTTCAAACAAATTATTTGGGTATCACCATAGACTCTAACCTGAAATGGGACAGACATATAGCAGAATTAACTAAGAAGATTAGATCTTTAACATATCTATTCAGTCAAATAAGCAAATTTGTAAGTTGTCAAGGTATGAGAACTATATATTTCGGTCTAGCACAATCACTACTTACATATGGTTTAGTAGGATGGGGAGGGGCGTATGAAACGACAATGAAACCTCTTATAATTCTACAAAAACGTATTATAAAGATCATTCATAAATTGGACCGTAACTTTCCTACAGCACAAATATATAAGCACACAAATATTTTGAGTATTAGAAACCTGTACTACAAAATATCACTACTACAACTAATAAGAACGAATTCATTATCATCAATGGAAACAAATCATACTTATGAAACCAGATTTATCACCACCGACCATGTGAAAATGCATAAAATTAAAAAAACAATTGCAAAATGTAATTTCACATATGCCGGAAAAATACTTTACAATACGATTCCACAAGAGCTGAAAAACAAAATAAAATTGAAATGTTTCAAATACTTAATTACAAAGTGGTAGTCTCAGAATGAATTGCAAATAAATAGATAGTTATAAAACAGAAGGAGATCAGATGAAATGTTATTTTTTGTTTTCTTTTTTCTCTTTATGCTATATATGATATTATGAAAATTTCAGCATTTTTATGAAAAAATATATTTATGGTTGTATTATCACGATTACTTTATCTTAAGAGGAGATGAGGGAAACATTGGTGTTTCCAAATAGGGATTTGAGAAAATATTGTTTTTTTTTCACATTTTTTTTGTTATACATATAGGTATATATATTTTCTTTGTTTTTATATACATTACATTATCAACATGCAATTAATCTGAGTATCGAAGAGTAGTCTCTCGGAATTAGAAGTTAAAAACGAAAAAGTGGTGTTCAAGTTTCAGCAGACAAGTTTTTTAACTTTGCGTATCTTGAATATTACCCTATAACCTTGAAGAGCGGATATTGTATTACTCTAATTGACATCGATTGATCTATACATATTCATGCATTAATATTTTATACATGTAATGTAATTATGTACAAATGAATATATATTATTATTATTATATTATCACAAATAACGCATTTTTCGTTTGTTGCGTATTTGTTAATGTCACTGTGTATATTATAAATTTCGTCATTTCTTCTAAATACGATAAAAATTTATCTTCTGATGTAAGTAATGTTAGTTAGATTCAATCGACGATCGCAAACCATAAACTTCTCGATAATATACCTACCAAATATTACTATGTAAAGTTCCATTTCACTAAGCGGCAAACGTCCAGTCTTCTACCGACATTCGCGTGACTGCCGTCTCTTCTCTACGTGCCGCTTTACTGTAACGATGGATGGTAAAAAAGCCCATAATTCGACCTACGCTCCGCCTCGATTGGGATGATTGGCATGTGGCATGAAATAGTTCACATTCGAAATGTTTTGAGCTTGATATCCACTCTTAACGTGAAGACTGTTTTAAGAGGGATAGATCAGTTTTTGGGGATTAACTCAATTTATATTGGCCGATAAGATTTTGTGGGCCGATATTAAGGAATAATCTGGAAAGAAAGGAACCGAGCTTTCAAACAGGGTTCGGAGCAAAACAAGAGTTAGATTTTCGTTTCGATTCTTTGAGTGTTTTCTGTTTTGTGTTGTGATGATTCGTGCCACGCCAGACCAGTCATCCGGACGCAACCGGAAGGAAGAAAGATAGACTTGAGTAATCAAGGTAAGTGATATAAACTGTGTGATGCTAGTTAGATTTTCTGGAACCATAAAACGAACACCGCTATAGAGAACTCTTTCAGTTTCCGCTCGGCTCATCATGATAGAAAACAAGTACGGAGAACTTTATCCTTTCTCATATGCGTCGTATTAATTAGATAAAAGAGTAAATCCGTATTCTGTTATAATTACAGTAAACTATATAGGGACAAATTAAGTTGTACTTGGAAAGAGTATCATGATTATCAAATTTTGAATAATAACAAATCTAAAACATCTTGGCCCTTTTTTTCTTGTTATTTGTTAATGAGCTAATTTCATTCATAAGTAGAACAAACTCAGCATTCGTTACCAGTTATGCTGACGATACAAATATTTTGATGGTTGAAGACAACATAAATGCAGTGCAAAAAACTGCTGAGGATATATACGATAAATCATATTGTGGGCTGAAAAAGACAATTGAAACTCAACAAATCTGAAACTAACACCATATTGTTCAGCAGACGTGAACAAAAAAGAATCGAATGTGATATTTCATGAAAATAGTGAAAAATCAATTAGTCCTGTAGAAACTGTAAATATGCTAGGAATTGTTGTAGATAATAAATTGACATGGAATCAACACATTGATACATTTCGTAATTAACTGAAGAAAAGCTGCTATTCTATTAGATTCTGCAGTATA
The DNA here is from genome assembly GCA_029955515.1 of Chrysomela aeneicollis. NCBI lineage: Eukaryota > Metazoa > Arthropoda > Insecta > Coleoptera > Chrysomelidae > Chrysomela > Chrysomela aeneicollis. Next base: position 831,591 of record JARUHQ010000031.1, on the reverse strand, counting down.
CTCTTAACAATGTTCCATGCTTCTTCTTCCATTCACACGTTCGATATGGTAATCTCAACTGGGGTATGAGTACTTCTGTCCAAAGGATATTTCTTCCAGAAATATGCTGTCAGAATAATAGGTAATCTAGGGTCACTAGATTCATGGAGATATGCTTCCAAACAGCTGAAAATTATTACAGTTGCCTGCACTTATATACTAGAGGCTAGTGCATATGTTAGCAAAAATAAATTTAATTTTTTGTCCTCTCGTCCAAAACATAACCACAATACTCGTTCTAACGATAAACCAAACGCTCATAGATAGGAAGAAAACGTAGTGGGTGTAAAGAATAAAATATGCTTTCAATAACTCTTAAGAATTACCCAAATATTGATCTATCAAAAGTCAGCTGAAAACAATGCTACTTCAGAAGACTTGTTACACCATTCAAGAATTCACTGATTTACTAACCTGAGATGTTCAGCTTGAGCAAATTTGGTCATAGTGTTTACTCTTAAGTGTTTTGCTTTTAGTCATCAAGTTGTTTATGTTATCATTGATCGTTTCATGGTCAGATAGACAATGGAAACGATAGATAGACGACTGAAAAATGAACGTTTCCTTTCAAAAAAATCTCTATAACCATTCGGATATGTACATAAAAATTGTCAAAATAAATTTGAACATCGACCTGTCTCTGTTTTAATTTTCCAACTCGCATACGTAAGAAATAATAAATTCATTTCATACATTCCTACCAAAATGGAGACCGTAAATATCACACCAATGAAAATTTTTATCAATTTTAGTATTTTTTGATAACTGATCGGACATTTGAGATTTTGTAGTATGTAGCAATAAACTATTCAGATAACACCATCCAGGAACTCGAACTGTCACTTGGTATCTTGGAGTAGCTCAGGACATAGTTCAAGCAGTTACCAAAGAATAAGTGTCATCAGCTTAAATATGAGTAATCGTACGAAATTCGATATGCCGGGTACACTCGTTTGTACACTTTTTCTATTAGAACTCTTTCCATATCATAGTAAGAGCATTTCATGGTCGACCAGATCAAATGACTTGCTTATAAGAAATTCGCGATAAAAAGAGCTGATAATAGATTTATTTCTCTTATAACCACTATGATTAGAAGGAAGTTGTCTGCATAATTCAAAATACTAAACTATAACCAATGATAGGAACGGTAATCAATAATTCGATGGAACCGACCGAGTAGAGATAGGTCTTCAACCAGTGACATAAACCGAAAAATCATCGATACAGAAGAGATTTTCTCGCAAACTGATAGGGTATTCAGGTAGAGACACATATTCGAAATATCAGATATAATATGATTGATATTATTACGAGCTGTGTTTCCAAGAAGGCCGGAAGTCATTATTACGATTAATTAGCGGATGACTCATACCCGTCGCAGTTTCTCCAGAGTGAACGGTATTTATCAAGATCCTTATTGAATATTCAAGATTTCACGAGAATGAACGGATCGGCACGGGCAGTCAGTTTTAGTTTGGAAAGAGTTTAGTTTAAAAACAAAGCTAGTACTGTGAACTTCGAGATTTGTAAAGCGAATATCTTCGTGATTTAAGTGTTTATCGAGTTGTATTTTGAGTGTGAAATAAATTGTTCAGTTTCGTACTGAGTGTTTCGAATTAACGAACCCAAGTAGAAAGATCGAAACAATATTATTAGTGTCATTCTTGGCTAGGCCACTACTGATATGAGATAAGAAGTAATCAGTGAAGAGGTTGCTAATAGTATGATAATCAGGAATTATGTCTTTATCATCATATCTTCCTAAAATAAGTATGACATCGCTAACGAAGCCATTCTGTATTCCCTTTGTAATACTGTAGTGTTTTGTTCATCTTTTTGCCAGCGAAAATGATTCTTTTCTCATTAATTTTGTTTGACTATTTTTCCCATAATCTCTTGATATTCCGCTCGATATATAATTTTTCAATATCTTATTCAACTTGAATAGCTCTCGACTCTGCATATTTTTCTCAATTGAGAAGTGATCCCCTGTGGGATCTTTCATTTCTTATTTATTGCTACTTTTTTAAAAATGTTATATTGAAATAATAGGATATCGCATCATAAAAATGCTCAATAAGACAATGATTTTCCTAAAATTTTTAAAAACTTTAGGAAATCACATGATCACCTTGTATATGCGTAACTGAATGTGGACTGTATTGAATTTTTATTCCCTTCAATTTACTCTTTCAATCTTTCGATTAGTTATTCACATTAAATTTGCTTATCACAATACACCCTATATACTTGAAAACTAATCAATGCTCACCTTTGGATGATTTACTCATGAGATGCAATCCCACTGATGATGCTCCGGAACTGTGACCAACAATACTCACTTTCTTAGGATCGCCTCCAAAGTATTTTATGTTTTCTTTAACCCACTTGAGTGCAAGCACTTGATCCTTCATACCATAATTTCCAGGGATGACAGTATCACCAGTTGAAATGAATCCTAAAAAATACATTTCTGATGTAAAATGTAGAAAAATTGAGTTTTTCGCAAGCTGCAAAGAATTGATTTATAAAAAATTTAGTCTCACGAAAATCACTACGAACAGATATCATTCTAAAAAGGGCTTTCAAGGCTCGACCTAAGAGAGGCGTGGTAGCACTTGTCATAGATGCCATAAAATGGCATTTTCGGGATAGTGAAATTCTGGTTGAACTGAGTAGCTAACAAGTTTCACAAACAGAAAGCGTATCGAAAACTGGGTTGAGTGAATGCCGATTATTCGAGTGCGAGTACAAAAAAGCTCAACCGCTGGCGAAGACAGACATCGCCGAAACCAGAACTCTAGGTAAGGATACATATCACCGAACCCTAGCATAATAATAGCCCAGAACTAAGAGAAAGGAAACATTGATCGCAACGTAGGTGTGCTCTCCTTCTTTCTGTTTCATCTCTACTCAGCCTCATAAACCATTCACGATATTTTTGTCGCTCATTGCAATTTTCCATTTTATAGTAACAGTATGAAGAAAGAACGAATAATCAAATCGAATCAAATCAGTTAATTCATCTCAAAAACATACATTCAATCAGAACTTATGACAAATGTTTATTTACAGGACTAGACAAAATTTATTATAATAAATATTATATATTGGTACATGGTTAGGCAACACTAAGTTATAAGAATACAGATTGAAATTCAAACATCGACAAATTAAAAGGATAAATTTCATATTTTTAGTAATTTTTCAGTTGTATAAAATGCATTTGTAACAATTTCATCATTATTTACTGTGAGTTTGAATGTATCATACATTTTGAATCCTACATGGTTAGGTGACCGTTAGCAAATTTTCAGAATACGTTTGATGTATAATATTTTTCAATGGGAGTGAAAGTCCTCATTATTCTCAAACCTATGTTCATTGGATCGAATGAACAGGATTTGTCGGTAGATATTATATAAGCTAGTTAATGTCATTATTTGTGCTTCATTAAACAAATTTTTACATGCAGTTTTTGGTTGAATATTTTTTTTATGTTCTGGAACCAAGGCGAAGAAGGTAGGAGTTGGTGTTCTTCTTAAATTTCTGGAGATGGGAACACTTCCCTAGGCAATGAGTTTCAAAGTCCCGATGTTTGTTGGATGAACGAGTATTTGAAAAGGGACGTTCTCCAGGTCCCTAAAGTGACCACGAAGGGGTGTGAAGACTGAACTTGACGGGTTGATCTCGGAGAGACTGATAATGGAGGAACGATTGGTAATATTTCAAAAGAGCATCGCCCATGAAAATATCTATAAAATAGAGATAAATCGCCAACTTTTATACGGTGTTCCAGAGAAGTGAGCGAGTTTGTAAGCGAGGCATCACCGACGAGACGAATTGCTCTTTCTTGGACAGAATCTAATAGTTTCAGGATATGTTTAAGTGCCGCACTCCAAATATGGGAACAGTATTCCAGGACAGGTCAGATCTGTGCCCTATAGATCATAAGCAGCTGACTGGATGTGAAATAGCTCTTGACTCGAAACAGAAATCCAAGTTTTTCGTATGCACTTCTGGCAATGGAACTTACGAGATTTTCCCAAGAAAGGTTATTGCTGATAGTAATGCCAAGCATCGAAATGGATATAATAATTATAATGATAATGTTTATTTCACAAATATAAACACTCACAAAAATGTGTATCGAGTTGTTCAAGTGAATAAACAGGAAATATCACAGAAGCTTCAGTTTCACGGAAACTGTCGCTTACATGTATATATATAATACAAGACATGATCAAATTGAGAGTACTGAAAAAAGATAAATATAACCAGTATTGATCTGAAGGCAAAGGTGCCAGTGTGGTAGTTTAACCTGGAAATATAACTGTTAGTAATATTTTGATTTCCCTAAATTCAAGTATCAAACATTGGGCTGCGCAGTGGTTGATTATTTCTATGAAACCAGTTTTTATGAACGGTTTATTTTTATACTGCACAGGATGTTTTACGAATTTTCGTAATTTCCGTCGTCTCCGAAAAAGTAGCCAAGAAGCACGATGGGCCAAATGGTTCTTTTTGGTTTCGTCCACCTTGTGGTAGTGAAGTGTCGCTACCTTAATCCGTGGCGATTTCTATGGGAAGGTAAGAGTTTACCAGGATTAATTTTACATAGGTCGTTGCTAAATAGGTCATTTTATTGATAGATCAGACGGCCTCCTGGTTATGATTGTGGTGTAGCGTTCATCTTCGCCATTTCGAACCTGAGAGTCACCGCTGGGGCACCCAGTCGTTTTCTACCACCAGAACTAAAGCGATCGTCCCTGGTACCAGCTTTCCAAAACCCGGTCATAAGGGATATAATAAGCAGCCTTCAGGTGGGCTAGTTGCTGGGATTTGCCTCCTGTAATGTCCTGATGGCACCTTCATAGTTTTATTTGGCTGCACCAGAAAACCAGAGCACCTCTCTACTGAGTCGTCCACCTGTCTACATCCTGGGAAACTCAAGGTCAGATCCAATCATTTTGTTCCGGTGATGCAGTGACATGTACCTGTGTCAAATAAATCTACCAACTACTCTTAATTAGTTACAATTCGAATATATTAATTTTCTTAAATTCAAATTATTATCCAAACACTTCTGTGAACCAGAAATATAGGCCTATATGGAAGGGGAAATCTGATTTTTGTCCTGTTCATGCATTTAATTAACATAAGAAGCATTCAGAACTTTAATACTCGAGTACACCTACAGATGATATTGTACATGTCACAAACTAACCCCTCAAAACAATTGAGATTAAATTCTGGTGCAGTCACAAAGTGTTTAATTTTTTCTTTGTTTTCTACTAGGAAAAACTCAGTGGCGCCCTATAAGCCCCACCACTATATTTAATTTGTGAATTCACGACCTGCTCCCAAACAACAGAGCTGCCGTGCCTATAACTTAGTGATTCTTTTATAAAACAACAAGAATACGTTATAGATAATAAGCACCTTGAACTTGGGGCCAAATTTTTCTAGTTACGAGTAGTTGTAGAGTCATAACAATTTATATTTCATTAAAGTTGAACTTCGAATTTCATTTCATCAAACATACAGGGCGGATCAGGACTTTTGAAACAAAATTTGAATAAACACATTTTTTAATTTCATCAATTATACAGGGCGGATCAAATACCAGACATTTGAAACAGATTATGTTGTATTGAGGTGAGCATGTGTTTTTTTGATTGCTGAATGGGTAATTCCAGGTTTGCAGGAGCTATTTATTCAATTTTGCGACTGGATTATTGAATTTTTTTGATGTACTGGGTGTTCCTTTCTTAGTATCGACATTTTTGATGGTGATATTGGTGAACTGTAGGTTGTACTCACTCTTCAGAGATTCTCAACAACCATTTTTTGTTAACCTTAACTGGTTAGAGTCTTTCTATTCAATTATTTGAAATTCATATCGTCTTGGCTAGACTGATAACTCAGCAATAAAAAAAAAATTAATTGGACTGTGGTTGATATTTTGGTTTTTTATGATTCCATAGGTTAGTAAAGATAAGAAATTTTTTCCTATTCTGTGCTGAGCTTACTTAAACTGTTGATTCTTCCACTTCACTTGTTGAAGAATGTTAAATTTTTGGAAATTGTTGTTTGAGGCCTGAAAAGGGAGATAACCTTCCTTTGAGGATTCAAATAATCAATTGAATCATTCTGGTTAGATTTGAGAAAGGTTTGAATTTTGAAAACTCTCCTACTACCTGAATCATAATGGAATCTGAGATAAAATCCCGTCAATCACTTATTGAAGAGGTTAATTATGAGCTTCGAATAAAGGCATAGTTACTAGTAGAAACATGAACGCAAAATCCTATCTGCTGCTATAAAGAGAAAGAAAAAGTGGTGTTTTAGCTTCTCAACTTGTAGACCCTACCTATGATTTTGAAATCGAGAAAACTTAAATTGATTTAACTTTGGATAATATTGAACAGTTAATTCCTGATTTTGAAGGTACGGCTAATGACCGCTTGTATTGTCGTTTAAGATCAAGGTTAGCTCATGTGAATTTGAGGATAGATATAATGAAAACCGAAGATGGTCCAAATCAACTTTTGTATAAAAATGAGTCATATGCATCCTGTTTAGCTTTGGAGGAAGAATTAGATGAGAGAATAAAAGAGGACAATGTTTCAATTCTACAGCCAACTGTTCATTCTTCTTCAATTGCAGCTCAACAAAGTTTTTTTGCAAGTAACTCGAAACCTGTATCATTATACAAGTGGGATTTGAAATATGACGGTTCAAAAAAGTCAATTGGGGTAAAATCATTTTTGGAAAGGGTATATGAGCTAGCAGAAGCTAGACAAGTTTCAAAACAGCAACTGTACGAATCCGCAGTAGATCTTTTTTTTTTTGCAAAGGATTGCTATGGCTCCGTCATGTCAAGGAAATAGAAATTATGAAGGATTGGGAAAATTTGTCAAAACGTCTTGAACAAGATATTTTAAGTGAAGATTACGATAAAGAACTATGGGAGTCTATCAAACACAGGAAACAATCCGAAGATGAATCAATTGTTATTTATGTGGCCGTTATGGAGCAACTTTTTTCTCGACTCTACAATACACCAGCTGTTGTCAATAAAGTCAAGTGGATTCAAAAAAATCTCAGGCCTGAATTTGTTGAAAAACTTGCCCTGAATAAATATAATTCAGTTAAAGAATTGAGTCATGATGTTAAATTTTTAAAAGAAGTTTTTAAAGATCTTCATAGTAAGCCTTACTTAAAAAAGTCTCAAGTAAATTCAATTGCATGTGATTCAGATTATGAATTTAATAATTGCAGTTTGAAAAAACGAAGTATTTTTTGTTATTCTTGTGGGAATCAGGAAGTTACCCGAAAAGAGTGTTCTAAATGTTTGGGAAACGAGTCCCAGAGGTAGAGCGAAATTTTACTGGTCGTGTTTTGCCTCCTCATTTCGAGACCAGATATACTTCAAATAACCGTACAGCCTAGCAAATAGAAGGTTTGAAATTTGTTAGGAAATAATTCCAAGATCATTTTGAAAAGTCAAAAAAGTTTCTTCAGCTCCGATTTTCGTTATACATAGTTTGGATAATAGACCTTATGTAAAAGTCTCCCTTTTCGGTAAGGAAATTACGGCGTAATTAGATTCAGGTGCGAGTAGCAGCACAATAGGGAAAAACGGGGTGAATTTTATTTATCTTTAAATTTGAAAATCAAGAAACCCAGGCACAAATTTGTTTCCACGGCTGACAGAGTCAGATAATTTGTAAGTGGAACAGTGGATATTCCAGTCTTTGCAGGGACTAGTTGCGGGGTGATTTCATTTTTAGTAGTTCCTACTATTGATTATTCTTTCATATTAGGAAGCGATTTTTTCGCTGAATTTCAACCAAAGGTAGATTTCAGAAATAATACCTGGGAAGTAAATGATAGGGCTAGTGTCGATATCGCCTCGGTCGGATTAATCAGCGACAATTATTCTATCAATACAGATCGATTTAAGACTATGGCTGATATGTCGAAAAGTCAAAAAATAGTAGAGAACATTGTTGATAAGTTCAGAGTTTTGTCTAAAGATGGTGAACTTGGTAGGACAGATAAATTGGTCTATCACATTGAAACTGGAGATGCCCAACCAGTAAAACAGCGTCAATATTTAATGTCACCATACATGTTGAGTCATTTAAACAAAGAGTTGGATAAAATTATTGAGCTTAATGTCGTTGAACCCTCAAGTAGTGATTGATTGTCACCAGTTCTACTTGTCAAAAAGGCTAATGGCGATTTCCGTTTTTGCTTCGATGGAAGGAAACTGAACTCACTTACAAAGAAAGTTAGTTATTATTTGCCAGTAGTAGATAGGATTCTGTCACTTTCAGGGAATGCCAACTATATTTTTTCTATCGATCTGAGAAGTGCCTTTTGGCAGATACCTTTAGATCAATCATCAAAAGAGAAAACTTCTTTCTCTGTCCCGGAAAGAGGTTTGTTTCACTTCAACGTAATGCATTTTGGGTTATCTAACGCCGCTCGATGCCAACAGCAGATATTGATGGATGCTTCGTTTGGTCCAGAAATGGAACCAAATGTATTTGTTTATCTAGATGATGCTATCATAATCAGTTCAAGTTTTTAGGAGCACATCAATTTACTTAAGGAAGTCGCTAGTAGGCTAAAAAGTGCCAATTTAACGGTTAATTTCGATGAATGTGAGTTATTTCGTTCATCCCTTAAATACTTGGGATTTATCATAGATAAATTCGGACTACAAACAAATCCATTTAAGGTAATGGCGATGGTAAATTTTCCGCAACCTAAAAATACCACTGAAATAAAGAGATTCACGGGTCTATGTAGTAGGTATCGTAGGTTTATACCCCAATTTTCTTCGTTGATGGCTCCAATCAACAATCTGTTAAAAAACAATAAAAAAGGATAGAAAATCATTTGGAATGACGACGCGAAAAGGGCATTACGTGAAGTGAAATAAGCTTTAGTCTCGGCACCAGTATTGTCAAGTAATGACTTTAATTTACCTTTTATAATTCAATGTGACGCTTCGGACAGCGGTTTGGGTTGTGTCCTAACGCAGTGCCAAAATGGGCAGAAAAAGGTAATTGCATATGCCTCTCGAACTCTTTCAAGATGTGAGAGAAATTATAGCACTACCGAAAAAGAGGGTCTGGAGTGTATCTTCGCCTGTGAAAAATTTCGCCCATATATTGAGGGAGTTCGATTCACAGGAAGGTTAGTACGTTGGAGCGTCCGTTTGAGTCTATTTGACTTTGAGGTCATTTATCGAAAAGGTCAACTAAATATTGTGCCAGACGCCCTGTCACGGAGTCCTATCGATCGGGTACTTGATGAGCCAGCTGATTTAGAAACTTCAGCTCTGAGTGATGGGAACCATGGTAACTCGTTAAATATTGAATTGAACAATTTGGACAATTTTTATATCAATATTAGAAATAAAATTATGAGAGAACCAATTAAATATCCCAAATGGTCTGTCAAGGAAAATTACGTGTACAAATTGATACCCTCAAAACTTTCTTTGGACTCAGATATTTCCGAGTGGAAATTATTGGTCAATAAAAAACAGAGGACAAAGATTATATCATCGTGCCATGATCTTAGTACAGCCTCACATGCTGGATATCATAAAACTTATGTAATGCTCACATATTATTAGCCGAAGATGCACCGTGATATTAATCATTATGTAAAATCTTGTGAGGTGTGTGCTGCACAAAAGGCACCAAATCGTGCGGAGTTTGGGTTAATGGGTTCACAACGTCAAGTAAGATTTCCTTGGCAGGTCATTGCGATGGATCTAATGGGTCCACTACCTGGAAGTTCTAATGGTTATCAGTATATTCTCATGGTTTCAGACTGGTTCACCAAATATCCATTGATATGTCCATTACGTAATGCTACATCTAGCAGTATTATAAAGTTCTCAGAAAATGAAGTATTTCTGGTGTACGGTATACCACAACAGATTGTTTGTGGTAATGACAAACAGCTGGTTAATAAAGCAATCACAAAACTTTCGGAATTATTAGTCAAATTTTAGATAAACTCCATATTGCCATTCCCAAGCAAATTATGTAGAAAGGTCCAACAGCACAATTTGCACAGCTATGAGATGTTATGTAAATGGCAACCATAAGTCATGGGATAAAGAACTTGCTAAAATAGCCTATTCAATGAGATCTGCGGTTCATGAGGTAACTGGATATAGTCCAGCATTTCTTAATTTTGGACGTGAAGTACCATGTACCGAAAAGTACGATGGAGATGGTAATGTGGATGTATTTGTGTGGGTGATAGACAAAGATGGGTTCAGAATTTGGGCAATTCATCTGAGATTTATTAAGATGTTCAAAATAAATTAAATTTAGCATATCAAAGGAATGCTAAATATTATAATTTGCGCAGAAGAGACGTACAGTTCTTCGTAGGAGATAGAGTATGGAGAATGAATCATGTTTTGTCTGATGGGGCAAATGGTTTTGCTGAAAAGGTAGCGCCTCGATATGTTCTTTGTAAGGTGACAAAGAAAAAATCGAAACTCGTATATGTTCTTAGGAATAAGGACGGTACGAATGCAGGAGTCTGTTCAAAACCTTACGATGGATCTGATTTTCCATCAATCGATACGATGGATCTGATTTTCCATTAATCGATACTGAAGATGAATCTGATGAATGATCTAAAGAAGGTAACTGTCGCCAAAAGGTATATCTCAGAGAGATTTGTAAATATAGTTAAGCTAGTAATATTTTTTATTCAATAAGGGTAGAATAAGTAGTCATAGTGTCTATTCATTAGGATTATGTTAGTTTTCATCATTCAAATCGAGCTCGATATCATCTTTCCATACTTAAAAAAAATGACTGAAGAATTCCTCAATTAAAATAGTCATGTTATACATGCCAATTTTTTTCGTTGAACCATTATTTGAATGAAATTTGATGTTACTATGTTATTGAATTTTTGATGAACAAAATCGTGTATTTTTCTTCTTCAATAAGCCAAAATCCAGTTTTTTGTTCGTTTCTTGAATTGATTGATGTTTTTTATGTTCCTCACATCGACAGGAATCAAACTATAAAGTTTCGGAGCAAGAAAATCACAGTGACGTTGCCCTTTGGATTCGTCGCAGCGGGGTATACTTAACGCGAGAGTTTTATTTCTGGTGCTGTAGGAGTGTACGATAGGGTGGGAGGTTATTTTATTTTTCTTGATGATAAGTAATATATTCACACGAAAAAGTTGTCTGATATCAAGTATTTCCGATTCATTGTATAATGTATCATTAGAGAATCTGAGTGGTTTACCATATATGGTTCTTGAGATCCATCTCTGAATTACGTTCAGGTTTTCCAAGTGTGTATCATTCACACCACCCCATCCCACAATACCGTATGTTAAATGTGATTGAACAAGTACATGGTATAGTATTGTGAGGTGATCTTTCAAATAGTCGAATCTATACAGCATGCCTCTCAACATATTAACAATATTTTTTATTTGAGATGTCGGTCGATCACAATACCTAGAAGTAGAGGACTTATGTATGCGGAGACGGTGGTGGACAGGTGGTGGCCGGTGGACGGGTGGTGGACGGGTGGTGGAAGGTGGACGGGTGGTGGACGGGTGGCGGACGGTGGCGGAGGTGGACGGGAGGTGGACGTGAATGCGGTGGTGGACTTGAATGCATAGACCTAAAACTGCCAAATTCTCGCGTAGGTAGAATATAATTTATTACATCAATTAAATTCTCAAGTTATGGATACGAGTAGTGTGACGCAACAATGAACGATAAGCTAAGACATCTAATGTCAAGAAGAACGAGGGCCCTTTCAAGAAAATGTCACCCTAAAGAAATCTTCGAGCCAAAGACTGCATAGTCCCGAAATTGCCGAGCCCATGTTCTCACACAGGTGTTTAAAATAAAATAAAATTTATTACATTCATCAAATTCCAAAGTTATGGACATTAGTAGTGTGACGCAACAATGAACGATAAACTTCGACATCTAATGCCTAGAAGAAGAAGACAGTCGAAATGGGCCTCCTTTCAAATAAATTTCATCCTAATAAAATCTTTGTTCAAAACTATTCTCACCATAATAATAAAAATTCGATGGTTTTGGTCGCGCATGTCCCAGGTAATGAAAAACGCCAGTGCGGGCTTTATCGTTGACCCTTCCAATGGGTAATCTCATGAATTTCATAATTTATTCCAAGCAGATGAAAATAAATTCATTCATTTGAAAGGTTTATGCGCCTGCTCTATGGCAGGTAGTCGCCAGAGTGTCGCATAAAATTCCTAGTTTATTTCAACCATTGAATCATCTATTCTATCGCAACTTTTTCATCATGATCGAATTCTTGGGGTGTAGGTAAAAATAAAAATGAGACGATGTAAGGATATATATAATTTTATTTCATTATAGTATACCAATAAAAACATAATACAAGATACAAAATAATTATTATGGTCACATCAAAATGATCCTGCTTGAATTGAGCCATCTAGCGTGCTATAAGTCAAATACGCATCATGGAGAACTAATGCATAAACTCGGGTGTTGTCGGGAAATTGTGCTTTACGCGTCTCAAATTCCAACTTGATATCAACAGTGGACGACTTCATGGCACTCGGCTGGTGTTGGCAATTAATGACGATTAATGAATTCTTTCTGAATTCTCCAATATTCATCATTGGTTCGCTCATATCTCTATCACAATAGTAGCTTCTCTGGAAATTCTCATAGGCATAATAGACTGCAGAATCGAACTTCTTGCCAAAATCTAGATTCCAGCGTTCATATGGATAGACTTCAGAATTCAAGTACAGGCGGATATTGTTGATATTAGCATGCGTAAATTCTGTCACATTCTCCTTTATATTATCATAATGGGTGGTACTTCGGAATCCGATAATTATATATTGTTGCAGAACGAACAAAAGAAACTATATAGTTTTTGTGTCATTTTGTAAATTGTTGAAATCGCTTGCGCATATCTTCAGTCAGCACTGAGGGGCAATTGCGTCTGAGAAGCGTGCCAATATAGCCGGTGTGAAAGTGCTGCGATATATATTGTTTACGCTTAATTTTTGCTTTGTTGCATAAGTACAATTAGTGAAATACCGCCCTCAACATTCATGTGACTAACCACACAATTGCATAAGTGTGTGCGGTTACTACCCCAAGTTAGATCCAGACCGTGATACAGACATTTCCTAATAGAGTGAAAGGGCCCTTTCCAGAAGCTCGATCGGGAACCAGGACTCCAACGAAATCGGTGAGTCCCTTTAGTGCTTATCGTTGTCTGAACCTTCTATAAACTTTATTTCATTTCTTTGTTTTTTACGCAATTCGCATCCTGAAAAGACCGGGATTAAAAGTCCATATTTTCTCTTTTATAATCGAGCTTTTCGATCTGCAACTTATATAGAGGTCTTTCAAGTCTATTGGTGGTTTTAACGGCCCATATATCGGTTACTGTTTTACGTAGAGCGGGTAATTCATACAAATCCCACATACGATATGCAATCTTCACTGTAGTATTATTGCTACTTATATTGATGCGATTCAATAGATTTAATTTTTGTCGATCCTCCGAAACGATGTGTTTGATCTTCCATTCGATTTTAAATATCTCCAATTGTGCCTTCACTTCGCCAATGTATGAGTTCTTGAATGAGCGAGCGATAATGAGTATAAGTTCCTGTTTCACATTCAAAATGCCCTTGGTGAAGTCTTCAGCGAATTCTGTGAGATATTTCAGCGGCAACTTTCCACTGAATACATGGCTATCTGGATCCAGAATGGCTTGATTACCATTATCCAAACCCCACCCGATAGTTTCTAGTGAGGCTTTATTCGAGTTTCCATACGATATCAGCATTTTCATTGTGCTTGTTATACCGGGTTTTCGAATAACAGCTATGGCTTCACGACCCATTTCGTAGAGGATTTCATCGAATAGGAATGCTAGAACATTATTTGATAGGTAGCAAGTCTTCGTCGTATCCATGGGTGTACCTTCGATATAGATGTAGCTGTCGGAAATATCCAATATCAGATCTTGGAAATTGATCGGAATGCGTATCTCATCCGAATTATTGAAATAGGGTGACCCAAATGGTTTATAGGTATGTTTCACTTTCTAATATCTACTGTCACGCAATCTCAATCCTATATATCTCAGGAACTTTTGATCAGCTTTGGATAGCCTACTTCTCAACTGGTTGACACCTTCTTGACGAATGACGATGATATAGGGTGTCAAGTGTCGAGCTTCTTCAACTCCAACTTAACGATGATTGTCTCTCCACGGAAATCGACCAAACGTCCCTTATCATCCAAAATGCTTATCGTGATGTTTTCAATAGACTGACGACCTTCGAGACTGATCGTTATATAAATGATATTTCTAGGTTCCTTGGAAATCTTGTAGCCGGCCTCCACGTCGATATCGAATTCGAATAGAGTGTGCACTTTCTCATCATTCAGGTATGCTCCGGATGTGATATTGCAATCAACAGGTATGATTCGTACTTTCATTATTTTCACAGGTAGTGTGGATTCATGCAATACGTTGGCTGGGTTTTTCTCCTCGAATCCCAGCACACTGGCTATAGAATTGCCGTATCTGAAATCCACATCATGCATACATTCCATCTCACATTTCAGCGTATTATTATTGGCATGGAGGAAAAATACATCATCAATATTTCGCCCATCGAGCGGCTCTATTCTTGTGATAGCTTTCTGTAGAGCTTTATTGATTTCATCTATTTCATAGACACCAGGTGGTATATAGGCTACTCGAGGGCTCACAACAGCTCCCGATCTAACCCATAAATCCAAACGGTTGTTCGTCTCATCTATATTGAGTATAGAATTGTACGAGTAAAAGCCGTGCAATTCCAAACCGTAGGTGTTTTTTGTATCGAGTTCGATGGGTGGGTAAAAATCTGCACTCAAAACACTTTGATCCCCGGATAATGTGAAAGTTCGTGACATCATCGAATCGAGTACTTGTGATGGTTTTGCTTCAAAAAGACATAGTAAATAAAGCCAGAATGATGAGATAATTAATAATTAAGCTCTAGATATTACTTAGAACCCGAAATTACAGTAGGAAATGGGATTTAGAGCGTGTATACAGTGCACGCTCAAGTGAGCCAATCAGGGCTCGGGAATTAAGGGGGCGTGGCCTCGTGGAATACAGAACCTACGTTCCCAGATCGTTGCATTAATGGCAGCCAATGGGATCGTAGATGTTGTATATTCGTACACTTTGTATTATGAATAAGGTTGACGTTGAGAGGATGATGACAGTGAAGTACTGTAATCAGAATTGAGAAATACAAATCTTTCTATGAAATTGTTATTATTATTTCTATTTGAGATTCATAGAAATACATAACAAATTTGGCGCAGTCGGTTCTAAGATTACGAAAACTAGAAGATGCCATTAGGAAATCTTGAAGAATTCGAACCAGAATCTGGAACATGGATCAACTATAAAGAACGTTTGAAATTTTATTTTCTTGCAAATGAAATAGATAATCCAGATAGAAAAAAAGCTCTGTTTCTTAGCTTGGTTGGTAAAACAACATTTGATATAATCAAGAAATTGGTATTTCCATCTTCTTTAGAAGAAAAATCCGTAGAAGAATTATTTCAACTACTTACTGCTTATTTTGAACCAAAGAAAAATGAATTATGTGCTCGTCAGAAGTTTTACAACAGAAATCAGTTGCCTTCTGAATCATTCGCTGATTATATGAAAGAATTGAAAGGATTAGCGGAACATTGCGGTTTTGAACCTCAACAACTGTCATTGGATGTTATGCTGCGTGACCGTTTTATTTTGGGAATTCGAGATAGACAACTCCAACAAGACTTACTAACTACTGTTGGAATCACATTTCAAACTGCTTACAATAAAGCAATTGCCAAAGAACAATCCAAGACACAAATGGATGATGCACTAAATGAAAAAGCAGTTCCAAATGTTTTCAAGATCACCAATAAAGTAAATACTAATGATATTACTAGAGAAATACGATGTTTTCGATGTTCTGCTCCTAATCACGTTGCTTCAAATTGTTATTATAAAAATGAAATATGTAACTTTTGCAAAAAAATTGGACACATTGAACAAGCTTGTTTACAAAAAAAGAAAAGGAATTACACTGGAGGAAGAACCAATCAAGTGGAAGAAAAAACAGATAATATGTGTAATGATACGTCATTTTATGAAGTTTTGCAAATTCTTCAAATAGATGAGGATAAAAAATATATAGTAAAGGTTATGCTCAATGGAGGATATATAAATATGGAGGTCGATTCTGGTGCTTCAAAAACTCTTTTGAGTGAGGATGTTTTCAAGAAATTACGTAGTAGTGGAAAATTAACAGGAGTTTTGAGAGCAACAAATATTATATTACAAGATTATTCGAAAAAACAGATAAATATTATAGGAGAAATTGATCTACAAGTAACTTTCGGAAAAATTCGTGCGAATCTACCAGCAATTGTAGTTTCCTGCGGACAGAATTTGTTGGGAAGGAATTGGTTCTCTATTCTGGGAATATCTGTGAATGGAATAAATGTTGCTTCCAATCCAAATATTTCTGATGATATCATCAGTAGATATTCAAATATATTCACATCGAATTTGACTGGTTACAAAGGACCTCCAATACATATTTATCTAAAAGATGATTCCAAACCAACATTTCTGAAATGTAGACCAGTACCTTTTGCTTATCGCCAGAAAGTTGATGAAGAGTTACAAAAGCTTGAAAGTCAGGGTATTTTAACTCCTATAACATATTCAGAATGGGCTACTCCCTTAGTTGTGGTACCAAAATCAAATAATAAAATAAGACTTTGTGGAGATTATCGTAGTACTGTGAATAAACATGCAAAAATCAATTCTTATCCCTTACCCACGATAAAGGAGATGAGAAATGTTCTTTCAGGGGGAGTTTATTTTACCAAATTGGATTTACAACAAGCTTATCAACAATTAACAGTGGATCAAGAAACATCAATGATTTTGACATTGAATACAATTAAAGGTCTCTATAGAGTTAACAGGCTTCAGTTCGGAATTGCTGCTGCCCCTGCCATTTTTCAACGTACAATGGGTATGGTACTACAAAATATCCCTGGATGTCAAGCTTATTTGGATGACATAATTGTTGTTGAAAAAAATATCGAAGAACATAATACTCGTTTGGTTCAAGTTTTAGATAGATTGAATAACATTGGTCTCAGTTTACAAAAAGACAAATGTAAATTTCTACAAACTCAAGTAGAATACCTTGGATTCAAATTCGATAAGGATGGCATGCATCCTACAGAATCTAAAATTGAAGCAATAAAAAATGCTCCAAGTCCATCTTCGAAAGAGGAACTTCAAGCTTTTTTGGGAATCTTATCATTTTACGATTGTTTCCTAAAAAATCGAGCAACTGTAGCTGAACCGTTATATCAGTTATTACAGAAGAATATCAAATTTCACTGGTCAGATCGTCATCAAGATGCCTTTCAAGAATTGAAGACAATCATTAGTTCAGATTCGCTGTTAGTAAACTTCAATCCAGATTTACCAATTGTTATTGCTTGTGATGCAAGTAGTGTTGGAGTTGGAGCTGTTCTCTCGCATATTGAAAATGATAAGGAAAGACCCATAGCTTTTGCATCAAAAACATTGAACGACACCGAGAAAAATTTCGCACAATTAGATAAAGAAGGTCTTTCTTTTGTTTTTGGCGTTAAAACGTTTCATGAATATTTAGCAGGAAGATCATTCACGATATTGACAGACCACAAGCCTTTACTTGGTATTTTTGATCCGAAGAAGTCTATTCCTACGATACAGCACAATTTGCACAGCTATGAGATGTTATGTAAATGGCAACCATAAGTCATGGGATAAAGAACTTGCTAAAATAGCCTATTCGATGAGATCTGCGGTTCATGAGGTAACTGGATATAGTCCAGCATTTCTTAATTTTGGACGTGAAGTACCATGTACCGAAAAGTACGATGGAGATGGTAATGTGGATGTATTTGTGTGGGTGATAGACAAAGATGGGTTCAGAATTTGGGCAATTCATCTGAGATTTATCAAGATGTTCAAAATAAATTAAATTTAGCATATCAAAGGAATGCTAAATATTATAATTTGCGCAGAAGAGACGTACAGTTCTTCGTAGGAGATAGAGTATGGAGAATGAATCATGTTTTGTCTGATGGGGCAAATGGTTTTGCTGAAAAGGTAGCGCCTCGATATGTTCTTTGTAAGGTGACAAAGAAAAAATCGAAACTCGTATATGTTCTTAGGAATAAGGACGGTACGAATGCAGGAGTCTGTTCAAAACCTTACGATGGATCTGATTTTCCATCAATCGATACGATGGATCTGATTTTCCATTAATCGATACTGAAGATGAATCTGATGAATGATCTAAAGAAGGTAACTGTCGCCAAAAGGTATCTCTCAGAGAGATTTGTAAATATAGTTAAGCTAGTAATATTTTTTATTCAATAAGGGTAGAATAAGTAGTCATAGTGTCTATTCATTAGGATTATGTTAGTTTTCATCATTCAAATCGAGCTCGATATCATCTTTCCATACTTAAAAAAAATGACTGTGAAGAATTCCTCAATTAAAATAGTCATGTTATACATGCCAATTTTTTTCGTTGAACCATTATTTGAATGAAATTTGATGTTACTATGTTATTGAATTTTTGATTAACAAAATCGTGTATTTTTCTTCTTCAATAAGCCAAAATCCAGTTTTTTGTTCGTTTCTTGAATTGATTGATGTTTTTTATGTTCCTCACATCGACAGGAATCAAACTATAAAGTTTCGGAGCAAGAAAATCACAGTGACGTTGCCCTTTGGATTCGTCGCAGCGGGGTATACTTAACGCGAGAGTTTTATTTCTGGTGCTGTAGGAGTGTACGATAGGGTGGGAGGTTATTTTATTTTTCTTGATGATAAGTAATATATTCACACGAAAAAGTTGTCTGATATCAAGTATTTCCGATTCATTGTATAATGTATCATTAGAGAATCTGAGTGGTTTACCATATATGGTTCTTGAGATCCATCTCTGAATTACGTTCAGGTTTTCCAAGTGTGTATCATTCACACCACCCCATCCCACAATACCGTATGTTAAATGTGATTGAACAAGTACATGGTATAGTATTGTGAGGTGATCTTTCAAATAGTCGAATCTATACAGCATGCCTCTCAACATATTAACAATATTTTTTATTTGAGATGTCGGTCGATCACAATACCTAGAAGTAGAGGACTTATGTATGCGGAGACGGTGGTGGACAGGTGGTGGCCGGTGGACGGGTGGTGGACGGGTGGTGGAAGGTGGACGGGTGGTGGACGGGTGGCGGACGGTGGCGGAGGTGGACTGGAGGTGGACGTGAATGCGGTGGTGGACTTGAATGCATAGACCTAAAACTGCCAAATTCTCGCGTAGGTAGAATATAATTTATTACATCAATTAAATTCTCAAGTTATGGATACGAGTAGTGTGACGCAACAATGAACGATAAGCTAAGACATCTAATGTCAAGAAGAACGAGGGCCCTTTCAAGAAAATGTCACCCTAAAGAAATCTTCGAGCCAAAGACTGCATAGTCCCGAAATTGCCGAGCCCATGTTCTCACACAGGTGTTTAAAATAAAATAAAATTTATTACATTCATCAAATTCCAAAGTTATGGACATTAGTAGTGTGACGCAACAATGAACGATAAACTTCGACATCTAATGCCTAGAAGAAGAAGACAGTCGAAATGGGCCTCCTTTCAAATAAATTTCATCCTAATAAAATCTTTGTTCAAAACTATTCTCACCATAATAATAAAAATTCGATGGTTTTGGTCGCGCATGTCCCAGGTAATGAAAAACGCCAGTGCGGGCTTTATCGTTGACCCTTCCAATGGGTAATCTCATGAATTTCATAATTTATTCCAAGCAGATGAAAATAAATTCATTCATTTGAAAGGTTTATGCGCCTGCTCTATGGCAGGTAGTCGCCAGAGTGTCGCATAAAATTCCTAGTTTATTTCAACCATTGAATCATCTATTCTATCGCAACTTTTTCATCATGATCGAATTCTTGGGGTGTAGGTAAAAATAAAAATGAGACGATGTAAGGATATATATAATTTTATTTCATTATAGTATACCAATAAAAACATAATACAAGATACAAAATAATTATTATGGTCACATCAAAATGATCCTGCTTGAATTGAGCCATCTAGCGTGCTATAAGTCAAATACGCATCATGGAGAACTAATGCATAAACTCGGGTGTTGTCGGGAAATTGTGCTTTACGCGTCTCAAATTCCAACTTGATATCAACAGTGGACGACTTCATGGCACTCGGCTGGTGTTGGCAATTAATGACGATTAATGAATTCTTTCTGAATTCTCCAATATTCATCATTGGTTCGCTCATATCTCTATCACAATAGTAGCTTCTCTGGAAATTCTCATAGGCATAATAGACTGCAGAATCGAACTTCTTGCCAAAATCAAGATTCCAGCGTTCATATGGATAGACTTCAGAATTCAAGTACAGGCGGATATTGTTGATATTAGCATGCGTAAATTCTGTCACATTCTCCTTTATATTATCATAATGGGTGGTACTTCGGAATCCGATAATTATATATTGTTGCAGAACGAACAAAAGAAACTATATAGTTTTTGTGTCATTTTGTAAATTGTTGAAATCGCTTGCGCATATCTTCAGTCAGCACTGAGGGGCAATTGCGTCTGAGAAGCGTGCCAATATAGCCGGTGTGAAAGTGCTGCGATATATATTGTTTACGCTTAATTTTTGCTTTGTTGCATAAGTACAATTAGTGAAATACCGCCCTCAACATTCATGTGACTAACCACACAATTGCATAAGTGTGTGCGGTTACTACCCCAAGTTAGATCCAGACCGTGATACAGACATTTCCTAATAGAGTGAAAGGGCCCTTTCCAGAAGCTCGATCGGGAACCAGGACTCCAACGAAATCAGTGAGTCCCTTTAGTGCTTATCGTTGTCTGAACCTTCTATAAACTTTATTTCATTTCTTTGTTTTTTACGCAATTCGCATCCTGAAAAGACCGGGATTAAAAGTCCATATTTTCTCTTTTATAATCGAGCTTTTCGATCTGCAACTTATATAGAGGTCTTTCAAGTCTATTGGTGGTTTTAACGGCCCATATATCGGTTACTGTTTTACGTAGAGCGGGTAATTCATACAAATCCCACATACGATATGCAATCTTCACTGTAGTATTATTGCTACTTATATTGATGCGATTCAATAGATTTAATTTTTGTCGATCCTCCGAAACGATGTGTTTGATCTTCCATTCGATTTTAAATATCTCCAATTGTGCCTTCACTTCGCCAATGTATGAGTTCTTGAATGAGCGAGCGATAATGAGTATAAGTTCCTGTTTCACATTCAAAATGCCCTTGGTGAAGTCTTCAGCGAAATCTGTGAGATATTTCAGCGGCAACTTTCCACTGAATACATGGCTATCTGGATCCAGAATGGCTTGATTACCATTATCCAAACCCCACCCGATAGTTTCTAGTGAGGCTTTATTCGAGTTTCCATACGATATCAGCATTTTCATTGTGCTTGTTATACCGGGTTTTCGAATAACAGCTATGGCTTCACGACCCATTTCGTAGAGGATTTCATCGAATAGGAATGCTAGAACATTATTTGATAGGTAGCAAGTCTTCGTCGTATCCATGGGTGTACCTTCGATATAGATGTAGCTGTCGGAAATATCCAATATCAGATCTTGGAAATTGATCGGAATGCGTATCTCATCCGAATTATTGAAATAGGGTGACCCAAATGGTTTATAGGTATGTTTCACTTTCTAATATCTACTGTCACGCAATCTCAATCCTATATATCTCAGGAACTTTTGATCAGCTTTGGATAGCCTACTTCTCAACTGGTTGACACCTTCTTGACGAATGACGATGATATAGGGTGTCAAGTGTCGAGCTTCTTCAACTCCAACTTAACGATGATTGTCTCTCCACGGAAATCGACCAAACGTCCCTTATCATCCAAAATGCTTATCGTGATGTTTTCAATAGACTGACGACCTTCGAGACTGATCGTTATATAAATGATATTTCTAGGTTCCTTGGAAATCTTGTAGCCGGCCTCCACGTCGATATCGAATTCGAATAGAGTGTGCACTTTCTCATCATTCAGGTATGCTCCGGATGTGATATTGCAATCAACAGGTATGATTCGTACTTTCATTATTTTCACAGGTAGTGTGGATTCATGCAATACGTTGGCTGGGTTTTTCTCCTCGAATCCCAGCACACTGGCTATAGAATTGCCGTATCTGAAATCCACATCATGCATACATTCCATCTCACATTTCAGCGTATTATTATTGGCATGGAGGAAAAATACATCATCAATATTTCGCCCATCGAGCGGCTCTATTCTTGTGATAGCTTTCTGTAGAGCTTTATTGATTTCATCTATTTCATAGACACCAGGTGGTATATAGGCTACTCGAGGGCTCACAACAGCTCCCGATCTAACCCATAAATCCAAACGGTTGTTCGTCTCATCTATATTGAGTATAGAATTGTACGAGTAAAAGCCGTGCAATTCCAAACCGTAGGTGTTTTTTGTATCGAGTTCGATGGGTGGGTAAAAATCTGCACTCAAAACACTTTGATCCCCGGATAATGTGAAAGTTCGTGACATCATCGAATCGAGTACTTGTGATGGTTTTGCTTCAAAAAGACATAGTAAATAAAGCCAGAATGATGAGATAATTAATAATTAAGCTCTAGATATTACTTAGAACCCGAAATTACAGTAGGAAATGGGATTTAGAGCGTGTATACAGTGCACGCTCAAGTGAGCCAATCAGGGCTCGGGAATTAAGGGGGCGTGGCCTCGTGGAATACAGAACCTACGTTCCCAGATCGTTGCATTAATGGCAGCCAATGGGATCGTAGATGTTGTATATTCGTACACTTTGTATTATGAATAAGGTTGACGTTGAGAGGATGATGACAGTGAAGTACTGTAATCAGAATTGAGAAATACAAATCTTTCTATGAAATTGTTATTATTATTTCTATTTGAGATTCATAGAAATACATAACAAATTTGGCGCAGTCGGTTCTAAGATTACGAAAACTAGAAGATGCCATTAGGAAATCTTGAAGAATTCGAACCAGAATCTGGAACATGGATCAACTATAAAGAACGTTTGAAATTTTATTTTCTTGCAAATGAAATAGATAATCCAGATAGAAAGAAAGCTCTGTTTCTTAGCTTGGTTGGTAAAACAACATTTGATATAATCAAGAAATTGGTATTTCCATCTTCTTTAGAAGAAAAATCCGTAGAAGAATTATTTCAACTACTTACTGCTTATTTTGAACCAAAGAAAAATGAATTATGTGCTCGTCAGAAGTTTTACAACAGAAATCAGTTGCCTTCTGAATCATTCGCTGATTATATGAAAGAATTGAAAGGATTAGCGGAACATTGCGGTTTTGAACCTCAACAACTGTCATTGGATGTTATGCTGCGTGACCGTTTTATTTTGGGAATTCGAGATAGACAACTCCAACAAGACTTACTAACTACTGTTGGAATCACATTTCAAACTGCTTACAATAAAGCAATTGCCAAAGAACAATCCAAGACACAAATGGATGATGCACTAAATGAAAAAGCAGTTCCAAATGTTTTCAAGATCACCAATAAAGTAAATACTAATGATATTACTAGAGAAATACGATGTTTTCGATGTTCTGCTCCTAATCACGTTGCTTCAAATTGTTATTATAAAAATGAAATATGTAACTTTTGCAAAAAAATTGGACACATTGAACAAGCTTGTTTACAAAAAAAGAAAAGGAATTACACTGGAGGAAGAACCAAGCAAGTGGAAGAAAAAACAGATAATATGTGTAATGATACGTCATTTTATGAAGTTTTGCAAATTCTTCAAATAGATGAGGATAAAAAATATATAGTAAAGGTTATGCTCAATGGAGGATATATAAATATGGAGGTCGATTCTGGTGCTTCAAAAACTCTTTTGAGTGAGGATGTTTTCAAGAAATTACGTAGTAGTGGAAAATTAACAGGAGTTTTGAGAGCAACAAATATTATATTACAAGATTATTCGAAAAAACAGATAAATATTATAGGAGAAATTGATCTACAAGTAACTTTCGGAAAAATTCGTGCGAATCTACCAGCAATTGTAGTTTCCTGCGGACAGAATTTGTTGGGAAGGAATTGGTTCTCTATTCTGGGAATATCTGTGAATGGAATAAATGTTGCTTCCAATCCAAATATTTCTGATGATATCATCAGTAGATATTCAAATATATTCACATCGAATTTGACTGGTTACAAAGGACCTCCAATACATATTTATCTAAAAGATGATTCCAAACCAACATTTCTGAAATGTAGACCAGTACCTTTTGCTTATCGCCAGAAAGTTGATGAAGAGTTACAAAAGCTTGAAAGTCAGGGTATTATAACTCCTATAACATATTCAGAATGGGCTACTCCCTTAGTTGTGGTACCAAAATCAAATAATAAAATAAGACTTTGTTGAGATTATCGTAGTACTGTGAATAAACATGCAAAAATCAATTCTTATCCCTTACCCACGATAAAGGAGATGAGAAATGTTCTTTCAGGGGGAGTTTATTTTACCAAATTGGATTTACAACAAGCTTATCAACAATTAACAGTGGATCAAGAAACATCAATGATTTTGACATTGAATACAATTAAAGGTCTCTATAGAGTTAACAGGCTTCAGTTCGGAATTGCTGCTGCCCCTGCCATTTTTCAACGTACAATGGGTATGGTACTACAAAATATCCCTGGATGTCAAGCTTATTTGGATGACATAATTGTTGTTGAAAAAAATATCGAAGAACATAATACTCGTTTGGTTCAAGTTTTAGATAGATTGAATAACATTGGTCTCAGTTTACAAAAAGACAAATGTAAATTTCTACAAACTCAAGTAGAATACCTTGGATTCAAATTCGATAAGGATGGCATGCATCCTACAGAATCTAAAATTGAAGCAATAAAAAATGCTCCAAGTCCATCTTCGAAAGAGGAACTTCAAGCTTTTTTGGGACTCTTATCATTTTACGATTGTTTCCTAAAAAATCGAGCAACTGTAGCTGAACCGTTATATCAGTTATTACAGAAGAATATCAAATTTCACTGGTCAGATCGTCATCAAGATGCCTTTCAAGAATTGAAGACAATCATTAGTTCAGATTCGCTGTTAGTAAACTTCAATCCAGATTTACCAATTGTTATTGCTTGTGATGCAAGTAGTGTTGGAGTTGGAGCTGTTCTCTCGCATATTGAAAATGATAAGGAAAGACCCATAGCTTTTGCATCAAAAACATTGAACGACACCGAGAAAAATTTCGCACAATTAGATAAAGAAGGTCTTTCTTTTGTTTTTGGCGTTAAAACGTTTCATGAATATTTAGCAGGAAGATCATTCACGATATTGACAGACCACAAGCCTTTACTTGGTATTTTTGATCCGAAGAAGTCTATTCCTACGATACAGCACAATTTGCACAGCTATGAGATGTTATGTAAATGGCAACCATAAGTCATGGGATAAAGAACTTGCTAAAATAGCCTATTCGATGAGATCTGCGGTTCATGAGGTAACTGGATATAGTCCAGCATTTCTTAATTTTGGACGTGAAGTACCATGTACCGAAAAGTACGATGGAGATGGTAATGTGGATGTATTTGTGTGGGTGATAGACAAAGATGGGTTCAGAATTTGGGCAATTCATCTGAGATTTATCAAGATGTTCAAAATAAATTAAATTTAGCATATCAAAGGAATGCTAAATATTATAATTTGCGCAGAAGAGACGTACAGTTCTTCGTAGGAGATAGAGTATGGAGAATGAATCATGTTTTGTCTGATGGGGCAAATGGTTTTGCTGAAAAGGTAGCGCCTCGATATGTTCTTTGTAAGGTGACAAAGAAAAAATCGAAACTCGTATATGTTCTTAGGAATAAGGACGGTACGAATGCAGGAGTCTGTTCAAAACCTTACGATGGATCTGATTTTCCATCAATCGATACGATGGATCTGATTTTCCATTAATCGATACTGAAGATGAATCTGATGAATGATCTAAAGAAGGTAACTGTCGCCAAAAGGTATCTCTCAGAGAGATTTGTAAATATAGTTAAGCTAGTAATATTTTTTATTCAATAAGGGTAGAATAAGTAGTCATAGTGTCTATTCATTAGGATTATGTTAGTTTTCATCATTCAAATCGAGCTCGATATCATCTTTCCATACTTAAAAAAAATGACTGTGAAGAATTCCTCAATTAAAATAGTCATGTTATACATGCCAATTTTTTTCGTTGAACCATTATTTGAATGAAATTTGATGTTACTATGTTATTGAATTTTTGATTAACAAAATCGTGTATTTTTCTTCTTCAATAAGCCAAAATCCAGTTTTTTGTTCGTTTCTTGAATTGATTGATGTTTTTTATGTTCCTCACATCGACAGGAATCAAACTATAAAGTTTCGGAGCAAGAAAATCACAGTGACGTTGCCCTTTGGATTCGTCGCAGCGGGGTATACTTAACGCGAGAGTTTTATTTCTGGTGCTGTAGGAGTGTACGATAGGGTGGGAGGTTATTTTATTTTTCTTGATGATAAGTAATATATTCACACGAAAAAGTTGTCTGATATCAAGTATTTCCGATTCATTGTATAATGTATCATTAGAGAATCTGAGTGGTTTACCATATATGGTTCTTGAGATCCATCTCTGAATTACGTTCAGGTTTTCCAAGTGTGTATCATTCACACCACCCCATCCCACAATACCGTATGTTAAATGTGATTGAACAAGTACATGGTATAGTATTGTGAGGTGATCTTTCAAATAGTCGAATCTATACAGCATGCCTCTCAACATATTAACAATATTTTTTATTTGAGATGTCGGTCGATCACAATACCTAGAAGTAGAGGACTTATGTATGCGGAGACGGTGGTGGACAGGTGGTGGCCGGTGGACGGGTGGTGGACGGGTGGTGGAAGGTGGACGGGTGGTGGACGGGTGGCGGACGGTGGCGGAGGTGGACTGGAGGTGGACGTGAATGCGGTGGTGGACTTGAATGCATAGACCTAAAACTGCCAAATTCTCGCGTAGGTAGAATATAATTTATTACATCAATTAAATTCTCAAGTTATGGATACGAGTAGTGTGACGCAACAATGAACGATAAGCTAAGACATCTAATGTCAAGAAGAACGAGGGCCCTTTCAAGAAAATGTCACCCTAAAGAAATCTTCGAGCCAAAGACTGCATAGTCCCGAAATTGCCGAGCCCATGTTCTCACACAGGTGTTTAAAATAAAATAAAATTTATTACATTCATCAAATTCCAAAGTTATGGACATTAGTAGTGTGACGCAACAATGAACGATAAACTTCGACATCTAATGCCTAGAAGAAGAAGACAGTCGAAATGGGCCTCCTTTCAAATAAATTTCATCCTAATAAAATCTTTGTTCAAAACTATTCTCACCATAATAATAAAAATTCGATGGTTTTGGTCGCGCATGTCCCAGGTAATGAAAAACGCCAGTGCGGGCTTTATCGTTGACCCTTCCAATGGGTAATCTCATGAATTTCATAATTTATTCCAAGCAGATGAAAATAAATTCATTCATTTGAAAGGTTTATGCGCCTGCTCTATGGCAGGTAGTCGCCAGAGTGTCGCATAAAATTCCTAGTTTATTTCAACCATTGAATCATCTATTCTATCGCAACTTTTTCATCATGATCGAATTCTTGGGGTGTAGGTAAAAATAAAAATGAGACGATGTAAGGATATATATAATTTTATTTCATTATAGTATACCAATAAAAACATAATACAAGATACAAAATAATTATTATGGTCACATCAAAATGATCCTGCTTGAATTGAGCCATCTAGCGTGCTATAAGTCAAATACGCATCATGGAGAACTAATGCATAAACTCGGGTGTTGTCGGGAAATTGTGCTTTACGCGTCTCAAATTCCAACTTGATATCAACAGTGGACGACTTCATGGCACTCGGCTGGTGTTGGCAATTAATGACGATTAATGAATTCTTTCTGAATTCTCCAATATTCATCATTGGTTCGCTCATATCTCTATCACAATAGTAGCTTCTCTGGAAATTCTCATAGGCATAATAGACTGCAGAATCGAACTTCTTGCCAAAATCAAGATTCCAGCGTTCATATGGATAGACTTCAGAATTCAAGTACAGGCGGATATTGTTGATATTAGCATGCGTAAATTCTGTCACATTCTCCTTTATATTATCATAATGGGTGGTACTTCGGAATCCGATAATTATATATTGTTGCAGAACGAACAAAAGAAACTATATAGTTTTTGTGTCATTTTGTAAATTGTTGAAATCGCTTGCGCATATCTTCAGTCAGCACTGAGGGGCAATTGCGTCTGAGAAGCGTGCCAATATAGCCGGTGTGAAAGTGCTGCGATATATATTGTTTACGCTTAATTTTTGCTTTGTTGCATAAGTACAATTAGTGAAATACCGCCCTCAACATTCATGTGACTAACCACACAATTGCATAAGTGTGTGCGGTTACTACCCCAAGTTAGATCCAGACCGTGATACAGACATTTCCTAATAGAGTGAAAGGGCCCTTTCCAGAAGCTCGATCGGGAACCAGGACTCCAACGAAATCGGTGAGTCCCTTTAGTGCTTATCGTTGTCTGAACCTTCTATAAACTTTATTTCATTTCTTTGTTTTTTACGCAATTCGCATCCTGAAAAGACCGGGATTAAAAGTCCATATTTTCTCTTTTATAATCGAGCTTTTCGATCTGCAACTTATATAGAGGTCTTTCAAGTCTATTGGTGGTTTTAACGGCCCATATATCGGTTACTGTTTTACGTAGAGCGGGTAATTCATACAAATCCCACATACGATATGCAATCTTCACTGTAGTATTATTGCTACTTATATTGATGCGATTCAATAGATTTAATTTTTGTCGATCCTCCGAAACGATGTGTTTGATCTTCCATTCGATTTTAAATATCTCCAATTGTGCCTTCACTTCGCCAATGTATGAGTTCTTGAATGAGCGAGCGATAATGAGTATAAGTTCCTGTTTCACATTCAAAATGCCCTTGGTGAAGTCTTCAGCGAATTCTGTGAGATATTTCAGCGGCAACTTTCCACTGAATACATGGCTATCTGGATCCAGAATGGCTTGATTACCATTATCCAAACCCCACCCGATAGTTTCTAGTGAGGCTTTATTCGAGTTTCCATACGATATCAGCATTTTCATTGTGCTTGTTATACCGGGTTTTCGAATAACAGCTATGGCTTCACGACCCATTTCGTAGAGGATTTCATCGAATAGGAATGCTAGAACATTATTTGATAGGTAGCAAGTCTTCGTCGTATCCATGGGTGTACCTTCGATATAGATGTAGCTGTCGGAAATATCCAATATCAGATCTTGGAAATTGATCGGAATGCGTATCTCATCCGAATTATTGAAATAGGGTGACCCAAATGGTTTATAGGTATGTTTCACTTTCTAATATCTACTGTCACGCAATCTCAATCCTATATATCTCAGGAACTTTTGATCAGCTTTGGATAGCCTACTTCTCAACTGGTTGACACCTTCTTGACGAATGACGATGATATAGGGTGTCAAGTGTCGAGCTTCTTCAACTCCAACTTAACGATGATTGTCTCTCCACGGAAATCGACCAAACGTCCCTTATCATCCAAAATGCTTATCGTGATGTTTTCAATAGACTGACGACCTTCGAGACTGATCGTTATATAAATGATATTTCTAGGTTCCTTGGAAATCTTGTAGCCGGCCTCCACGTCGATATCGAATTCGAATAGAGTGTGCACTTTCTCATCATTCAGGTATGCTCCGGATGTGATATTGCAATCAACAGGTATGATTCGTACTTTCATTATTTTCACAGGTAGTGTGGATTCATGCAATACGTTGGCTGGGTTTTTCTCCTCGAATCCCAGCACACTGGCTATAGAATTGCCGTATCTGAAATCCACATCATGCATACATTCCATCTCACATTTCAGCGTATTATTATTGGCATGGAGGAAAAATACATCATCAATATTTCGCCCATCGAGCGGCTCTATTCTTGTGATAGCTTTCTGTAGAGCTTTATTGATTTCATCTATTTCATAGACACCAGGTGGTATATAGGCTACTCGAGGGCTCACAACAGCTCCCGATCTAACCCATAAATCCAAACGGTTGTTCGTCTCATCTATATTGAGTATAGAATTGTACGAGTAAAAGCCGTGCAATTCCAAACCGTAGGTGTTTTTTGTATCGAGTTCGATGGGTGGGTAAAAATCTGCACTCAAAACACTTTGATCCCCGGATAATGTGAAAGTTCGTGACATCATCGAATCGAGTACTTGTGATGGTTTTGCTTCAAAAAGACATAGTAAATAAAGCCAGAATGATGAGATAATTAATAATTAAGCTCTAGATATTACTTAGAACCCGAAATTACAGTAGGAAATGGGATTTAGAGCGTGTATACAGTGCACGCTCAAGTGAGCCAATCAGGGCTCGGGAATTAAGGGGGCGTGGCCTCGTGGAATACAGAACCTACGTTCCCAGATCGTTGCATTAATGGCAGCCAATGGGATCGTAGATGTTGTATATTCGTACACTTTGTATTATGAATAAGGTTGACGTTGAGAGGATGATGACAGTGAAGTACTGTAATCAGAATTGAGAAATACAAATCTTTCTATGAAATTGTTATTATTATTTCTATTTGAGATTCATAGAAATACATAACAAATTTGGCGCAGTCGGTTCTAAGATTACGAAAACTAGAAGATGCCATTAGGAAATCTTGAAGAATTCGAACCAGAATCTGGAACATGGATCAACTATAAAGAACGTTTGAAATTTTATTTTCTTGCAAATGAAATAGATAATCCAGATAGAAAGAAAGCTCTGTTTCTTAGCTTGGTTGGTAAAACAACATTTGATATAATCAAGAAATTGGTATTTCCATCTTCTTTAGAAGAAAAATCCGTAGAAGAATTATTTCAACTACTTACTGCTTATTTTGAACCAAAGAAAAATGAATTATGTGCTCGTCAGAAGTTTTACAACAGAAATCAGTTGCCTTCTGAATCATTCGCTGATTATATGAAAGAATTGAAAGGATTAGCGGAACATTGCGGTTTTGAACCTCAACAACTGTCATTGGATGTTATGCTGCGTGACCGTTTTATTTTGGGAATTCGAGATAGACAACTCCAACAAGACTTACTAACTACTGTTGGAATCACATTTCAAACTGCTTACAATAAAGCAATTGCCAAAGAACAATCCAAGACACAAATGGATGATGCACTAAATGAAAAAGCAGTTCCAAATGTTTTCAAGATCACCAATAAAGTAAATACTAATGATATTACTAGAGAAATACGATGTTTTCGATGTTCTGCTCCTAATCACGTTGCTTCAAATTGTTATTATAAAAATGAAATATGTAACTTTTGCAAAAAAATTGGACACATTGAACAAGCTTGTTTACAAAAAAAGAAAAGGAATTACACTGGAGGAAGAACCAATCAAGTGGAAGAAAAAAGAGATAATATGTGTAATGATACGTCATTTTATGAAGTTTTGCAAATTCTTCAAATAGATGAGGATAAGAAATATATAGTAAAGGTTATGCTCAATGGAGGATATATAAATATGGAGGTCGATTCTGGTGCTTCAAAAACTCTTTTGAGTGAGGATGTTTTCAAGAAATTACGTAGTAGTGAAAAATTAACAGGAGTTTTGAGAGCAACAAATATTATATTACAAGATTATTCGAAAAAACAGATAAATATTATAGGAGAAATTGATCTACAAGTAACTTTCGGAAAAATTCGTGCGAATCTACCAGCAATTGTAGTTTCCTGCGGACAGAATTTGTTGGGAAGGAATTGGTTCTCTATTCTGGGAATATCTGTGAATGGAATAAATGTTGCTTCCAGTCCAAATATTTCTGATGATATCATCAGTAGATATTCAAATATATTCACATCGAATTTGACTGGTTACAAAGGACCTCCAATACATATTTATCTAAAAGATGATTCCAAACCAACATTTCTGAAATGTAGACCAGTACCTTTTGCTTATCGCCAGAAAGTTGATGAAGAGTTACAAAAGCTTGAAAGTCAGGGTATTATAAATCCTATAACATATTCAGAATGGGCTACTCCCTTAGTTGTGGTACCAAAATCAAATAATAAAATAAGACTTTGTGGAGATTATCGTAGTACTGTGAATAAACATGCAAAAATCAATTCTTATCCCTTACCCACGATAAAGGAGATGAGAAATGTTCTTTCAGGGGGAGTTTATTTTACCAAATTGGATTTACAACAAGCTTATCAACAATTAACAGTGGATCAAGAAACATCAATGATTTTGACATTGAATACAATTAAAGGTCTCTATAGAGTTAACAGGCTTCAGTTCGGAATTACTGCTGCCCCTGCCATTTTTCAACGTACAATGGGTATGGTACTACAAAATATCCCTGGATGTCAAGCTTATTTGGATGACATAATTGTTGTTGAAAAAAATATCGAAGAACATAATACTCGTTTGGTTCAAGTTTTAGATAGATTGAATAACATTGGTCTCAGTTTACAAAAAGACAAATGTAAATTTCTACAAACTCAAGTAGAATACCTTGGATTCAAATTCGATAAGGATGGCATGCATCCTACAGAATCTAAAATTGAAGCAATAAAAAATGCTCCAAGTCCATCTTCGAAAGAGGAACTTCAAGCTTTTTTGGGACTCTTATCATTTTACGATTGTTTCCTAAAAAATCGAGCAACTGTAGCTGAACCGTTATATCAGTTATTACAGAAGAATATCAAATTTCACTGGTCAGATCGTCATCAAGATGCCTTTCAAGAATTGAAGACAATCATTAGTTCAGATTCGCTGTTAGTAAACTTCAATCCAGATTTACCAATTGTTATTGCTTATGATGCAAGTAGTGTTGGAGTTGGAGCTGTTCTCTCGCATATTGAAAATGATAAGGAAAGACCCATAGCTTTTGCATCAAAAACATTGAACGACACCGAGAAAAATTTCGCACAATTAGATAAAGAAGGTCTTTCTTTTGTTTTTGGCGTTAAAACGTTTCATGAATATTTAGCAGGAAGATCATTCACGATATTGACAGACCACAAGCCTTTACTTGGTATTTTTGATCCGAAGAAGTCTATTCCTACGATACTTTCACCAAGACTTCTCCGCTGGTCACTGATTTTATCTATGTATGATTTCAAGATATGTTTTCGGCAGGGTAAGATCCATAATAATGCTGATGCATTGAGTAGATTACCACTTCATGTGGAGAATATAACCCCACCTCCGTTGGAAGTATTATTATTAGAAAATATGAAAGAACCCCCAGTTTCCGCCAAAGAAATATCTTTTCACACAGGAAAAGACCCTGTACTTTCAAAAATAAGATATTGGCTTTATAATGGATGGCCAAATCAAACTCCCTCCATACATTACGAAGGATATGATAATTTTGAAGCCTACTATAGAAGAAGAAATGAATTATCGTTACATGAAGACTGTGTTTTATTTGGATGCAGAGTAGTTATTCCACGATCGTTGCGAAACAAAGTTCTGAAGTTATTGCATTCTCCACATCCAGGTATAGTAACAATTAAAGCTTGTGCTAGAAGTTATGTGTATTGGCCTGGAATTGATTTTGAAATCGAGAATACGGTAAAGACTTGTTCAAAGTGTCAACAAGTTCGAAATTTACCACCAAGAGCTCCTATTCAAAAGTGGAAAAAATCTGATTATCCTTGGTATAGATTACATATCGACTTTGCTTGACCGTTTCAAAGACAAACATTTTTGATTATAGTAGATTCTCATAGTAAATGGTTAGAAGTAGTGCATTTGAAATCTACGACAACTTCTTCCGTGATTTCTGCTTTGATAAGTTTGTTTGCTACTCATGGACTTCCTGTAGAAATGGTTTCAGATAATGGCGCTCAATTTACATCTTCAGAATTCAAAACTTTTTGTAATTTCAATGGAATTGAACATATTTATATATCTCCAGCTCATCCAGCATCAAATGGACAAGCTGAGAGATTTGTTCAAGAAGCCAAGAAGAAATTGAAATTGCTGAATGAAGGCGACGGAATACTCGTTTGTCCCGCTTATTGTTCGCACAACATTCGACTCCTTCTTCTGTAACTGGCAAAACTCCAGCAGAATTATTGTTTAAAAGGAAACTTCGTAATCATTTGTCACACATGCCAGGTCAGCACAAGCAGAAATTACAAAACTGTGATAGTAATATTCGTCAGTTTCAAGAAAATGATTCGAAGGATTCATCAAACAGAAGTTAGGACCAGTATCATATGAGGTGGTAGACAAAGATGGCCAAGTCTATAAACGTCATTTGGATCATATCAGATCTAGATCCATTAACCAAAATGAAGATATGTTCAGAAATATAACTTTGTCCGATGTTGTGAATTCTTATACATCTGAGAATAGAGCCAGTGGATCAGGAAACGAATCAGTTGCTGTCATACCCCATTATGAAAATTTTGAATATTTGACTGATTCATCGTCTAGAGATTCCTCAGATCAAACAATAGTAAGAGTTTCTGATAATGAGGATTTGATTAATTTTGAGTCAAATACTGATGAAACTCCGGCTGTTAACGAGGATCTAAATCAAGAAAATTCTGACCCTGTCTTGAAAATGAATCAGACGGTGGATAGCTGTAATAAAAGAATCAGAAAACGACCCTCGAAATTTGAAGATTTTGTTTTATTTTAGAGGGGGAAGAAATGTTGTATATTCGTACACTTTGTATTATGAATAAGGTTGACGTTGAGAGGATGATGACAGTGAAGTACTGTAATCAGAATTGAGAAATACAAATCTTTCTATAAAATTGTTATTATTATTTCTATTTGAGATTCATAGAAATACATAACAGTAGAGATTAAGGGGGCGGAGTTTAGTGGAATACTGTCCAAATCGGGAGAGTGGATAAGAATGCGGGAGCGAAGGAACGCGGTATCACTCGCTTGCTACGCTACCTTACGGCAACTTGGCTTGCCATTTAGATCGCGAGATTTTTCTTTTTAGCTATTATTGGATATTTTTATCTGGTTTAAAAGGGATATTGGATATATATTTGAAGCAAACCAGTTTCACCGAAGAGCTCTACAGCCAGTCACGTTGTAGCCATAAGTTAGCAACCCTAAATCGTTGCTAACGAATTCGTTTACATCCACCTCTAAACGAGGGATCAATAGGGTTGTGGTGCATTGCACTGGGTATCATTCCCAGTCACCCTATAAGCACTGAAGAGCTCCAGAGGTGGTAGTGTCCAAAGACATTTTATCAGTAGCCTCCACAGCTGAGCCTGGCTGTGGCACTACCACCCTTTCGTCGTGCCTCCGCCGCTTTCCCGGGAAAGTGCCGGACCGTCTACCCACCGCATAACCTATACTAGTACCCTACGGGGGAACGTTGTACTGGGCCTTGGGGACGTTAAACGAGTTTAGTGTGACCTGCGGGCACACACGTTCGGTCGCGTGCGTTTCTAGATTCACCTTGTTGGTTTTCTGTAGGGTGGCCTTCAGCCAGCATTAGCTAGGGAAGTAGGTCTCGGGACGGCGACTGTGGTGCAACGCCGTCGATCTAGGTCGTCCCGTTTTTCCGGTTAGCTGTCGTAGTTCAGATTTAAGTGTGTCGAGAGGAATTTATTTAGGGAAGTCACATATTACCATTCTATTCTCCAGTACTGTGGAGCGCTCCTGGCGAACATGGACGACTTTACCGTCGAGGTTTGCGACAAGGAGGCAACGCGCTTACATACTTCACTGGTTCAGGCAACAAAGGTGAATGAAACTTTTTTTTGCCGGTGATGTGTTTATATCCAAATTGTTGTTGGTTAAAACATGCACATCATTTACGCGGCAATATCAGCAAAATATTTTCCTCCGAGGGCACAGTCCATCATTAACGTCGATATCGGTTGCTGCCGCTGCTGCTTCTTGAACTGGGCCATGTTCTTCGCAAAATCGATATTTAGCAATGTCCTCGTCGTATTGTAAATGCTTCGGCAACTTATCCCACACTAGGGCTATCTCTAGGGGTGCACAACCAATAATCACTTCCTTCGGCATATCGGCAAGCTGATTTCTGCTCATCTTCACCAAACTGTGCAATCTCGAATATGCAATCAATGGATGACCCATTCGTTTGATGCTTTCATGTGTAAATTCTCGATTTTCTGCCATTTTCTCTCATTCTTCTTCTTATTCTTCTTATATGTATGATTCACTATAAATATGCCGTAGTTAGAAATCTCAAGCACAAATGCACACACCAGACTGTGTTGAATCGCTGCTGACGGTCGTAGTTATACTGAATTTCAACAGGCCGATCACCCAAATTACATGCTAGATATTGCAGCAACTCTTTGGGTGGTGGTAAATCGCCAAAACTACCTCCGCGTTTCTTGTATGCCACCCAATGTGTACCACTACCATGAATCTCGTCCAAGTTCATTATGGCTGATTCGTTGCGGTGCGGTCCAGAGAGCGGTAAATTGTCTCGCATAAAAATTCCTCGAAAACCCTCATCTTTTCGACACACCGCAACAGATCGATATTGGAAAGTGGCATTTGAGGTAGGGTCTCTAAAAGTTTTTTGAATTCTGCTGCGGTCTCAGGTAAATACCCAACCCTTTTCTGAAAGGTTTCAAATACAATCCTTTGCCGGTTTTTCCTATAGCGGTAGCCTCCATATGGTGATTGTGACGATTCGCTTCAGCCAAATGTTCTCTGCTCGCTCTCGCTGACTGTACGGCCTTCGATATTCCAGCTGCTGCACCTGCCAAACTTCCAAGTGCTGATAGACCGGCAAATATCGGTATCAATGGTAGGATCTCGCCAATCTTGGGTATAGGTACAATACGTGGAGTGCGAATATTTTTTTTCCGCCGGCTGCGTTGACATATTTGCAAGCTGCTTGATAGGCAATTTTCACCACTTTATCAATAAATGTTTTCTCCTGTTTGCCCACACCTTCAGTTCGATGAGAGAGAAGCGTATCACAAACTTTGTGAACTACGCCCAATCCAAAAGCAATCTCATTTTTCATCTTCTCCTTCTCCTTTTTCTCATGCTGCATAGTTTTCTTGCGACATTTGATACATTTAGTTTTCACTTTTGGTTCATCCGCGAATTGTCCACTACACCCCATTCCGAAACGTCGCTTTCCTTTCATCATGTTGGTGACTAACCAAGCTGCAGCCCTCTCGCCTACCCCACTGTCTTTAGATTTCACAATGTCCCAAGCAGATTGTTCGAGATGTTGGTCTGCTATATGTCTAGCGGCGACATCTTCAGCATTCTTAGAGTAGGCTATATCGTTTTGTTTGCATGCTGCATCCAATCGATTGATTCCGCGATCTCCACGAGTCAACTTTTTCTGCAACTTTGTTCCCGGTCCACAATATTGATACCCTCCAGGAATATGCAATTCAAATTGTAGTTCATTTATTACAGAGTTGACGATGCCACTACCGGTTTTCTTGATACTAGTTATTTTTTTACGTGTGTCTCGCTCAACGGCCATCGTATAAATGACGATTGTTCGGGTGAAATCCACTTATATCTAATCCAACTGTCACACGATGCGCATTGTACAGCTGAAAGAAAAGTTCGACATTGATAATTCAGATGAGAAAGTCATCGGCTATGGATTGGACAGTGATGGTGGTGGTGTACGAAATCATCGTCATGGAAGCTGTTTCCATCAACAATTCGCGGTCTTATAGTGGGTCCTTCAAATTGTGGAAAGACAAATGTTATGATATCATTACTAACGAATGCAAATGGCCTACGTTTTGCAAATATCTACCCATATTCCAAATCGATATACCAACCGAAATATGAGTACCTACGTGAAGTAGTCGAACCGATAAATGGATTAGGATTCTACGCATTCGATAATAATAAGGATATAGTGGAGCCATCAGATGCCGAGCCCGATTCCGTCTTCATTTTCGATGATGTAATGTGCGAGAAACAGGATGTAATCAGATCATACTTCAGTATGGGCCGTCATAAAAATATCGACTGTTTTTATCTGGCCCAGACATATTATAGAGTGCCCAAGCAATTGTTTCGTGACAATAGTAACTTCATTGTCATGTTCAAACAAGATGAAATGAACATGCGACACATTTTCTCCGACCATGTATCACCCGATATGGATTTCGAGCAATTTCAAGAGATGTGTTCGCAATGTTGGACCAATAAATACGGATTCCTAGTGATCGATAAGGATAGAGAGATGCTGAAGGGTAGATACTGAAAGGGATTCGACAGTTTTATATATCCCTGATGCTCAAACAGAAAAATATCCATTCATTCATCGACCGTGGTGCAGTATAGTGGATACACATCCGATTTCCATGATGAATTCCTCAGCAAATGAAGACGATGTAATGAACCTGAAACGACAACTCATCAAGGCGACTGATGCGGTGCGAAAAAAGTTCAGAAGTCCCAGGAGCGACAGTTATGAGAATAAAGTGGCACTCGAAAAGATTTATGAACCCATTACTAAGCCTTTGAATGCCATTTCCGCAGCTACAATCAACCACCACCACCAAAATGGTCAGTCCAAGAATTTGAAATCAAAAAGTGACAAATCTGTTACGATATTGGATCCTACACATCACTCTACACCAATATAATCTTCATCGACAGCAGCAGCAGCAGCATCGATTTATGACACACCAGTCCAGACGTCAATAAATTGTTATCTCACCCCACTCTCCACTCAGACAATTTTGCCGCTAATGATGATGATATCAACACATTGATGGATACACCGCCACCATCATCTCATGGTTCACATTCAAATACTGTGATGACGATGATAGAGAAGAAACACTAGTTGAAGAGTCACAAAACAATGACGAAGAACACATAGAAAAGTTGAAATCTGGAGACAGCGATAACTATGATACAGTATATGGTGTACGCATAGACCCAAAAACTCATCAGTTGAGAATGGGTGAAAGCAAAATTCGTTTCTCAAATGGGAAAATCGAATTGTGGGGCGACAGTGATAAGAGACCGAAAATATATCCAGCTAGTTCGAAACTGTATAACCTGATTTTTCTCAAACATGTACCGGAAAAAAACGAGTTCAAGTTTATATGCAGCCATACTGGAAAACACAAGAGCAGCATATAAGGAATACGATATCAGACGAGGATTGAATTCAGATGAGACTGGAAAATAACTCGATCTGATCAAACCCCTGACAAGAACACCATATAAAATGAGAGAGACAAGATATAAGGATGGAAGCGGATTACCCACTCAAAGAATTGTCAATAACAACACGGGGCAGGAATATATCTATTGGAATAAACCGAAAGAATTGGTGGATTGATTGAGATTATTATGGAGCTCGAAATCAGTGGGGCATAGCGGACATGACAATGAAATATTATCGATTATAGAGGAGTTGCGTGAAGAAGGCATCATATACTGAAGGTGTCTGTGAATAAATACATACCGAGCAGAATAATAATGCATGCATAAGTCGTTCGAAGTAGTTCTCGCATGTTGCTCACATTTTGTAGAAATGGAGAAGATGAGTGATGCAAAACGTCAAGTTGTTGACGAATTACATAAGCCAGCTCGACGAAATTTCGTCATAAGGAAAACCATAGTCAAGGGATTCGGTGATTTATGGCAAGCTGATTTGGCCGAAATGCAGCCATATGCAGAGGACAATAAGAAATTTAGATATATTCTATTTTTTATCGATTGTAATTCCAAATATGTGTGGACTGAGCCAATTGAAAATAAGACTGGTGTTTAAGTTACTGAAGCTATAAGAAATGATGGCTGAATGTAATATAAACCATTATTTTACATATAGTACGATGAATGCTGCAATCGTCGAACGAGTCATAAGGACCCTGAAGAATTGGCTGTATGAGGAGTTTTCAGCAAGAGGAAAATATATATGGATCGATATTTCACCTGAACTTACTAATAAATATAATAACCGTATACATCGAACTATTGGAATGAAACATACAGCTGAAATGGAACTGGACGCTTTCAGTCATCCTAAATTGGCGTTGAAGCCGAAATATGCTGTCGGTGATATGGTGCAAATCAGTAAATACGAAGGTGTCTTCGAGAAAGGATACATGGCGAATTTCTTCACTGAACTATTCAAGATTATTAAAATAAACATCACGAATCCAGTCACATACTTGCTGGAGGATATCGAAGGGAGACCAATCAAAGGATGTTTTTATGAATTACTGAAAACGACAAATCCTGATATATATTTGGTGGAGAAAGTTCTGAAGGAGCAGAAGAAAGGCGACAGAGTGTTTGTAAGATGGTTAGGATTCTCAGACAAGCACAATTCTTGGATTGATAAATCGGCAATTGTTTGAACCCAATAATG
The DNA here is from genome assembly GCA_029955515.1 of Chrysomela aeneicollis. Classification (NCBI taxonomy): domain Eukaryota; kingdom Metazoa; phylum Arthropoda; class Insecta; order Coleoptera; family Chrysomelidae; genus Chrysomela; species Chrysomela aeneicollis. The sequence continues at coordinate 790,806 of JARUHQ010000031.1, read as the reverse complement.
TTGTTTTTATACTTGCTAGGTAGAACCTAATAAATACATTACTTCAATTGATATGTGCGTTTCATTTTTCCTACATTTATTTTTTGAAAAAAAAAAACAATAAGGTCAATTACGAAATATTGTTTTATTGAATTGAAAAACTACACAAAATTCTTTATTGAAATCAAACATATCGTATATATTTCTTGATGTAGTCATTGCAACTGCTAGGAGAGGTAATACTTTGTGGTAAAATCAATTCATTTCACTAGCCACTGTTTTCCTCAATATGTCCAATTCATTTCTCATCGCTTTGATTTCTTCATCTTGGAGGGCTTGCTTCTTGCTCATCAAAAACCTCATCTCAGATTGCTGTTTATTGAAGATAATGTAACATTATTTACATCGTCAATTTCTCTCTTGGGGTAATCCAATTCCAAACAATCCTTATCAGAAATTGGTTCGCCGACATTAGTCAATCTTTTGCCTTGTAAATCGAAATTGCCATCTTTGTTTGAAACCTACGCCTGGTGGACCACGTAGGGAAAGTTTCGATTTATTTCTTCTGCGACCAAACTTATCGATGGTTTCAGTCATCATCACCCGACGAATGATCAATTCATACTGAGCAATATTATCATTAGAGTTCTTGCTATATACCTACCCAAAATAAATGTTCATACATAAAGTAAATAAATGAAACACAAAAAATAGCTGTTCTTTATATATATATTATATTTTTCACCATGTAATTGTTCAAACTTCAAAATCATGACATATTCAAAAAGTAGGAGTAGACTGTCATTGAAAAGAGATAATTTCAACAATATAAAATACATAAATTAACACAATTATTCAAATCTATATATCCAATAATAGAGCATTCAATTCATATTTTCAGCTGAAATAATTTCGACAATACACAATACATTAATAAACACAATTATTCAATCTTTATAACTGATTGAAAAGCATTCAATTTCTATTTTTTCCTTAAAATAATTACGATTCAATTGTATTTGTACAAAAAATACGACACTGATGCTCGACACAAGAGATAGATTCAACAATATATACAAGTTATTACAATAATATTTGGCAACATAACATCAATTACAATAAATATATTTACAAAATATAAACAATAATTTATAGAAAAATACTCTAAATCATGATACAAATAAATTAAAAATCAATATCAACAAGCTTTTTGTATAGATTTCACAGCCCAATTATGCGATATTTCAAAACAATGCGAACATCCAATAATCTGATTAGTAAATCTAATCTCTGCTGCCGCCTCATTTCTTCTTCAGGGTCAATTTTATAAAACTCAATATCACCATGACCCCATGGTAATGTTTTAGTGGTATTGGGAATTATAAATCGCTTGTCATCGTGGTGGGGGTTTTTTATTTCCGTAAACATGTCATGCATATTATTACGGAAACATAACATTTTTCTGAAAATTAACCCACCACGCTCCACTATATTTCTATAGTCGTCCAAGGTCAATTGCTGTTTAACGACTGATTGAGCAACTTCCTTGGCTTTCTTCAGTACAGTACTCACTGACTGGACATAGTAAGCTTTCGCTCCTGTGCCATAAAAGCTCATTATCGGGTCATTAGGGAATTAATCTTTCATATTTCCCAGAATTGACCTTTTAACTGGCATTTTCAAGCTGTTGTCACACTTATAATTAGACGTGTCAAACTTCTATTTTCTCTTTCATGAAATTATAGAAATTAACTGTTTCGACTTTCAATATCAAAGAAGCAGTGTCAGTGTATAAGAGGGATGCTTTATCGCCGAAATTAGACTTGATAAATTGATAGTAAAAGTCGTACATGACCGTTTTGGACATGTTTAATATGCAGAAACCTAAATACAATGGTTAATTGTAATCAACATTCACTCTATCCATTTGGATAGCTAGAAAGTTCTCGGTGAATATGGAGCAGTTCTCGAAATTAGGACGCGATATCGAAGCTGAAGCGCCCATACTTCTACCCTTACTCTCCCATCGAGTAACTAGTTTGATATCGCGCCTCTTGTCCACATTCTCCATAGTTTTTCCATTTATTGAGTTAGTCATCGTTTCAATCTGATTGCCTTCAAATTTATTTTTACTATTATTACGCATGATCGTATTCAGATCAATGTATTTCTTCAACTATCGTGACAGATTGAATTTCAGCACCCTATGGATTCGAGTTACTAACAAACCATTGTTGACGGCCTGTTTTAGGTTCCTGTAGTGGACAACATACTTTTTCTTATCATTCAAATTTGGAATGAGTTTAGGAATCTTAGATTTGGAGCCTGGTGGTATGATCGATTCTACTAAAAAAGGATAATCTGAATGCGCGTCATGTAGTTCTTCAGGGTAGCTGACATCGACCTCGAGGACAAACCCTAAATCACCATCATCAGGAATAGACATAAAATCAAACGATTCAATTTTCTGTGGTGATAACCAAGATAAACCTGATGTGGGTAACGGTTGCGACATGCTATGCCCATACAGATTTGTTGCATCCAAGTATATAATAAAATATGAGGATTCTGAAGGGTTGAAATTTGAAAGAAATTTGTTGTTGGCTACATGCTTCCTTTCACTGCATTGACTTATCCCGCCGCGAATACGAAGATAGAATATGAAGAAGTGAATCATGTCGATGTCTGTCAACAACTCTAATTCAATTCTGGTATATTTCAACATTGCATCCCAGGACAGCCCTGGCGCGGTGTAATATTGGGCGGGATCTAGACCATATACTTTCAAACAGATATTGCGAATGTTTTCGAAAATATCGCACAACAACAAAACGTCGGATTTTAAACAAATATCGGAATATTCTCCGAGAGTTTCACATCCAAACACATTCCAAACACGTTCCGCACGCATATACTCTTTATCGGAAATATGCTCACTTCGCAAGTCATTGTAAAATTCCTCTTTTATAGGTAAGGCTGAGTAATCCGATTTTTCCAATGAACTCACGAAACTATAGGGGAAAACGCCTTTTTGTGTCACCAATTAAAATTTTTTGGGGTCTGAAAAATGTTTATTTCTCTTTGGTCTGAGGAATAACGTCAACTCTCTCGCTGTCATCGTCTTCAGAAAATAATTGTTTGATGAATAGATGACAGTCATAGTTATTCATATTATGGAATTTGATTGAGATGAGAATAGGGATCTTATAATTTAAATTACAGACTGAATGCGCTGCCCCAAATCTTTCATCACCCGTTTAGTGGCAGTGGTCTCGTACTTTGACATCGCTGCTATCGAAAGGTTCACCACAGATACCACATTCAGTCGCAGTAGCAAATTCCACTTCCTCTTGAGCGGATAATTTTTTCATCGGGACAACGCGTTTCAAAAATGAATTATAAATATCCCTGCAATCATCGACCAATTTGACGACAAACTTTTGAGAGACGTCTTTACCACGATATAATACAAATTTAGATTTGGAATCATCAAATGAACACTTGATGAGATATGTGAAGGAATACGGCTCGTGTTTGAAAGTCTTGTTGGTGAATGATTGCTCGGGATTAGGTTCGCTTGTGGCAATCGGTTTTAAAATTGATTCGAAATCGGCATAAACAGTAAATGGAACCCTTATCTGTCTTTCAAAATTTTCAAATTTCAATATATTTTCAGGTACATCTTTACCAAATTTGTCGATTTTCGTCTTCGTAGTAGGAGTAGTAGTATATAAATGATTGTAGTCATGTAATCTGTGACTGACTAGTTTGCTCTCTTCAGCAAAGTATGTCAAACAACTGTCGCAGATATATTTTTCATGCTCATATTCAGATAATTAGCTGAATACTAATCTCGATAGATCTCGATAGATCCTTTATCCAGCAATAATGGCTCTGCCAACGCACCTTCCAAGAGTGAAATGATATCTGGCTTGGAGTCTAAGAAGAATGCTTTGAAGTCGGGTGCTTCTTGACTTCCACACTCGAACTCGGCATTTCAAAGAGCTATTCACCCTTCGAATATTGACCGAATGATGAATGGTAGAATTATTTCTATGCTCCATAGATCTCCTATGGGCATTCATCATATCGGTCGGGATTGATTTATTGCAGGCATTACAATCCGCCATGGTATTCGACGGACCAGCACCCGCCTGGCACGAACGTTTCTGATGCCTTCGTAAGCTACTCATCCTTGTGAATTAGGCATCACACTTTTCGCATTCTAGACTCACTTCTCTCTTAGATCGATTCGCACAATCTTTCTGGGAACCTGTAGAACTACCAGTTGGGTAATTCGTTACTGAAGATGTCGATGGACCCGGCGAATCCATCCTAGCACGCTTGGCAGGTTGGGCAGAGCCGCCAGCAGTTACCTTACAAGAACCTTATTCATGCCTCCGTAAACTATCTATTCTTGAAAAGATGCTACTGCATTCAGCACAGCTACACACTTTGCCCGTACCGGAAGTGCTGCAAAATCCTCTTTAATGCCTACGCAAATTTTCTTTCCGTGAGAAAACTTTTCCGCACTTTTCGCAGGTAAACATCTTGGCTATTTCGAAATGAAGTGGAGAAGAGAAAGCAACGTATCAGCTGAGCGCACAAGACTGAACTGTGATCATTTCAACAAATGCGGGCCTATTTATAGCTCGAGATGTGGGTAGGGTTCAGCCTTCTGACGCAGCCTCCTCTGATTCACGGCTAATAAAATATATAATTCAACATAAAAAGCACATCAGTACCTATTAGAAACGAGACGTCAAACTTTCGAATGAATAGGGCTGTATTCATCTGGTTAAAATAAACTAAAAATTTTATGTAGCACCCTGCGGTTGGGGAGGGCTCAGATGACTACCTGCTATAGACCTTTCAAATGAATAAATTGATTTCCATCTGCTAAGAACAAATTATGAAATTCATGAGATTACCCATTGGAAGGGTCAACGATAAAGTCCGCACTGGCGTTCTTTATTACCTGGGACATCTGCGGCCGAAACCCTCGACTCTCCAATATTATATTGGGAATAGTTCTGCACAAAGATTTCATCAGGGTGATATTTTTTCGGAAGGAGGCCCATTTCGACTGCCTTCTTCTTCTAGGCATTAGATGTCGTAGTTTATCGTTCATTGTTGCGTCACACTACTAATGTCCATAACTTTGAAATTTGATAAATGTAATAAATTTTATTTTATTTCAAACACCTGCGTGAGAACATGGCCTCGACAATTTCGGGCCTATGCAGTCTTTGGCTCGAAGATTTCTTTGGGGTGACATTTTTTTCTCGGAAGGGGCCTCGTTCTTTTCGACATTAGATGTCGTAGTTTATCGTTCATTGTTGCGTCACACTACTCATCGTATCCATAACTTGAGAATTTGATGGATGTAATATATAATATTCTACCCACGCGAAAATGTTGCAGTTTTAGGTCTATGCATTCAAGTCCACCACCGCATTCACGTCCACCTCCGCATTCACGTCCACCTCCCGTCCACCTTCGCCACCGTCCGCCACCCGTCCACCACCCGTCCACCGTCCACCACCCGTCCACCGTCCACCACCCGTCCACCACCGTCTCCACCGCTGTAATCCCTCTATTCCCAGATACTTGATCGAATCATCTTCAGGAATTTGGACCGATTATCAAAGGGACCATCCTTGGTAATCCGCTGGAGTATAAGGAAAATGAAAGGTATTTTGTTTTATCAAGGTTGAGAGTATCATATAGAGTAGAATATGTCATCTGCAAAACTCAGAATTCTATCTTAAATTTCAAGAGTAAGTAAACATGCAGTTTGGCTTTTCACTGTTGAGGTGTTCAGTATAGGTATTTTCAACAAGATGCCTGGAAGGAGTACTCAGTGTATTGGAATGTTCAGCAGACCAACAGATAATGTGACAGCACATTATCACATACTGTTTATGGTAGGTGATAGTTGAGTAGTGCCTGTAAGGGCTTGATGCCTTATGTGGTCGGATAGCCCATGTTCTTTTCAGTGAGATATAATTACTTACAGGTTTCTTCAGTGCAGAGGTTGTTTTGGTTCTCCAGGTGGTAGAGCTATAATAAAAGTAAAATAAACATCAGAAAGTGATTAACATCAAGAAGGGGTGGAGTCAGAATCATTTTTAGTATTTTTACCAACCTGTTGAACATGTGATTCTGTTGAAATTCTTCTAGATAGAATTCAACAAGTGTTTATTTTCGATAATACTTATCTGTATTTTGTCCTGTTCATGCATTCAATTAACATAAGAAGCATTCAGAACTTGAATACTCGAGTACACCTACAGGTGATATTGTACATGTCACAAACTAAATCCTCGAAACAATTGAGAATAAATTCTGGTGCAGTCACAGAGTGTTTAATTTTTTCTTTGTTTTCTACCAGGAAAAACTCAGTGGCGCCCTATAAGCCCCACCACTATATTTAGTTTGTGAATTCACGACCTGCTCCCAAACAATAACTTAGTGATTTTTTTTATAAAACAACAAGAATACGTTATACTGTTTATATAAAGAGTAAACGAGAGTGAGCCAAAGTGGACAAAAGTACCGGTGCGGGCTCATTTTTCAATTTTCTAAGTCATTTTCCCCAGATTCTACGGAAATTAGAGTGTTGCCATTTGAAAGCCCCATAAGAGCCAATGTGTTACAGAGAGATGAAAGATATAATTTCTCCGTAGATCTACCTACTTTTTTCGCAAATTCTGAGGTTCATTCTGGCAATTTTTGGCCAATTCAAGGTCAAACTCTGCGAGAGCTCTAACCGCAAAGACAACACTCGCGCTAACAAGTTGAAGGCATAGGCGTCGACAAAAAACATTTACAAGGTGATTCAAATTATCTCAATACAAAAAAAAACATATACAGGGTGATTGGAGTACAGTGAAAAAAACATATACTGGAGGAAACATATCGACAAAGCAGGTGCGTACTAGGACTGACATATCGATGTGACAGCAATGGTAAGGGTGACCAACAAAAAAACCATATAAACATAATCATCACATCATCGACGAGTGTATTGACGACGGCGCGTACTATAGGCGATAGCAATAATAGGCCAATGAAACATACATACAGGATGATTAGAAAAATCTGGAATATCATGTAGCGGGGAATTCACATCAAGGGGTCTACGATTTAAGTTTACTGAATAAATATCAAGGCCACAAGGCCACGATAAGTACACAGCGCGTTCACTTAAACCTCGATGTTCTATATAGGCGTAGCCCCGCTGATTACGAAACGTCCCACGGTAGAAAAGATCAACTATTTTCCTATTATTTTTCCATCAAAAAAACGATAACTACGTGTAGCGGAAGCCTCATTCAAATTGATAAATATTTTCAAGGAGGAAATCATCATTTAGAGCGATAATCGCCATTAGCGCACCTCGTTTACTCTTCGTATCACTGCAGGGTTTTGAATAGCAATATATAAGCAATATATAAGTCAACTATTATCATATATATAGTCAACTATTATCATATATAAGTCTCTACGCTTCTGAAAAGTATGTGAAGCCATCAGGTTATCACTATCAACGATGTCCAGCGTTATTCACATTCATTTCGCGACGGCGCACCTACAGTGTTGTCGAACGTTCAAAAATATCCAAGATTAACCACTCAGAGCTGACATAAATGCCACGCAACTTTCAAGCATGTTCCACAGAATGAAAAGACTGATGATGTCTGAACGTTTTTACACATTTGTCGATAATATCGTCAACATCGAAGGCTGCCATAATGAATTATGTGAACCGAAAAGAAATTGAAAAATATTTTCAGGGAAACCAAGGCACATTACGTATTCAATAAAAAACTATTGCGTCATTTCGCCCCTTCAGCTGATAGAAACGAGCAGTAAAAACACCTAGTTCAGATCGCTAAAGTCAGATTAATATAGAGAATGCACAGTAGCGTACCACATTATCATGAAAAATCACTTCATATCAAAAAGCAAGTCGAAAAATCATTTGCAGTTATAAAGGTATTAACGTCTAACTTGGTGAAGAAGAAAAATGATTTCGTATTCTAAAATAAACGAGGTGAAAATCATTCACAAGCATGAAGGCATTCACGTCTAACTTGGTGAAGAAGAAAAACGATTTCGTATTCAAAAATAAACGAAGCAAAAATCATGCACAATCAAATAGAACATTAAAGTCCAACTCCATTATTATTGGTGAAGAAGAAAAACGATTTCGTACTCAAAAATAAATGAGCCAAAAATCATGCACAGTCAATAAGAACATTAACGTCTAACTTGATGAAGAAGAAAACGATTTCGTACTCAAAAATAAACGAGGCAAAAATCATACACAGTCGAAAAGGGCATTGATGACCAACTTCGTTAGTGAATTGGCTCATTCAAAACAAGAATTTAAGCCAGAAGAACACTCTTATACCGCTGAAAACAGTGATGCATTTAAGATAGATAAGACAAGAAGTCAAAGTCAACTTTGTTATTGATCTAACGAAATTCATCTTTCGGTAACAAAACCGAAACATTGATAATGGAGAAACAAAGTGGCGATGTGCATCTAATATTCACATATTCATGAAACATACCTTATTGGCAAATTCCAACACGACACTCTCACGATGAAATCTGAACAATGAATGGGAATAGAAAATCAACGATTTCAATAATTGAAAATCTATCAACCCCAATCCCCATGCACAATTCATTACCGTATACAAACATTCGAATTCAAAATCAACCGAAAACTAAAAAGTATATAACTTGATCGAACAAAATAGATAGATAGATAGATAGAATTTATTTTCCAACAGGTATACACCCAATTACAGGAAAAGCAGTGGAAATTCTTAAAATAACAAAAAACAAACAGAATTGAATCATATTATTAAAATAATAATAATTATACAGGAAAAAATATGTTTGAGAGAGGCGTTGTTTAAGTCACACAGATCACAAATCAGATTAAAATTTCAACACATCAAAGACACAGGTGATCTACGCATCACATTGGTTCGAGAAGCCTCACAATAGAATGTTATTTCGTATCTGGAATTCGAACGTGGTATGCGGTAGTTAATATTTGTAATAGACAGGGACATATAATATTATCGTACATCAAATTATGCAGAAAAGGAATAGTAATAAAACTCTACGTGTATTCGATTAAATTACATCGAAATTATCAAGAAGCATAGAATAGTCAAATCCCCGTTCGGGATAATTCCCTATTACTTCAAATAACTGGAATTTGAGGAATAATGATAATAGAAGGTCTTGATTTATTCTGACCTGCATTGAGTGCATACTTTCTGGGGGGGATTATGTCACTCTGCAATTTTCTTGATAGCTTTAATAGGAATTAAAGGGCGGTTATCCGATAGTCGTTATTACGAAGCAAAAAATTCAAAACAATATCATGTATACCAGGCAAATATTTACGTTCACAAATATCATTAACGCCCTACCAACAGAAAAATGCAGGAGGAGTTCTGAATAAATTTCGGTTATCGTGAATTCTTCTAATCATGTATAAAAAGTTTGCCAAAACAACAACACCCAGTATGACATATCAATATAGAACATCACCTATTCATATTACACTGAATCAGCAAGAATAAAATAAAAATGCTACATTATTTGTGAGAAAAGCCATATCTGAGAAACGCTTGACTAAAATTGAGGTATAAAATTAAAAGGATTACAATAAATCAGCCTGGCCTAACGCGAGCGATGAGCGTACTATTTTCCCCGATTGATCAATGAAAATTCAAGTATGTAAAAGTGGCATAGAATAAAACAAATATTAGATTTATGATTCCCATAATGTGTAGAGGTCAAAAACAACAACCTCCAGTAACCATTTATTTATATTCAACAGAGCTAGGATGGAAGAAAGATTTCGAAAATGCCAACTTACCTATATGCAAAATATAGTGGTTTACGAGAAAAGGGTTACACATTCTGATGTAAAACTAAGCAAGCGAGGAACATCTCATCGAAATTCATATTGAAATTTTCACCTTAAAATACTGGCACTGGACACATAATGTATTGTCGCAAGTGAGACATCCATTGGACATTTCCCCAACTACGATTACCCAACGTACTCTAAAGAGCACTGTCGACTCGAGTGTTGTTACATAAATTTGGCACAATCAATTTGTCACGTCAGAAAACATTTGCGATAAGCATGGGCTACTGTTATATTTGATTCAACGTTCTGCGCCAGGAAAGTAGATGTTATTAGACTACCAGACATTCTATGATTGATATAAATTGAATATACTATTTTTGTATAATTCAAGGCTTTTATATATTTCGACGGTACAATAAGATATAATACAAACTTTATTGGAAAGTAATTCAAACATTATCTTTCCTCATGATGAGGGGAAAATATCTTTCAACATCTCAACTTTTTTTGAAATCTGCACGTGGAGAAATTCTCTCAGGAAATTTACTTTTCAGATAACAATTCATTTGCAGGAAATGAGCAAAGTTGATAATAACCTCATTAAAAAATCATACATTTGCAGGAACTGGCGAGAAATCCCAAACCGCAATGAAAATACGTAAAATGATAACATAGAACATTCTAGAACATTGATAACCCTCAGGTTGATAGTATAAAAGCACGCGTAGACCACTCATTCGATATCAGCGCACCGAATAGTGATCCACTATAGTTATTCAGTGCTTAGTGAACAGTGCCAATTAACTTCTTAGTGTTTGTGTCATCATTCCAATAAAGTAAGTAATAAACTAGCCGGGCTTCTTGATTTTGAAGTTAATTAATTCAAACTTACTTCACAATATTTCATATACTTCTCTTCTCCGGCATCGCCGCTAAGAGTTCTCACATGCTAACTACCCGCATGCTTCTTCAGAAGCAAATCATTTTGAGTTATGATTGCTTAAAGAGGATATATACGTTATTTTCAAGTAAATTCATTTTCCCCCGATATCTGAATCATTTCTAACGAAAGCAGTCTATATATCGAAGTAATAGGCAGCGCCCCTTTTTCAACCAACTCGATTTTCACATTTCCCTCATACAATTATTATTCTAGACTCAATCAGAGCATATTTTCATCAGGTTAATCAACTTCGATCTTACAAGGGAGACTTCAATCAACTCAACCGCGATTTCCAACAGCAAAGATCATCGAAATAATTAGGGTAAGCTAATTTTGTGATTAGATGCTATTGATTTCACAGAATTTATAGAATTCATTCAAAATGAAACGTGAAACAATAGCAGGAAATTATAGTTCTGATCCATGAAAATTTACAGCTTCAATCAAGAAAAATCAATTCTGAAAATAATAAAGTATTTTAAGAAATTGAGTGATTTAGACGAAGCCAAATTGAACAAGAAATTTGAATATTATCATTATGTTCAGTATGTTCAATATAAACTCAGATAATCCATTATTCGCAATAAGATTGGTGATTTTACTGCTAGATCGTCTTATATACATGATAATTTTATATGATACAGCTTTTTGATATATTCGAAGATGTTTGTACGATTTCAGTAGGACTTCTTTAGTAGGTAGAATAAAAGACAAGAATTTTATAACATCGTCTATTAAAAGATTATATCAGCATTTTTAAGTTCAGTAATAATTTGAGTGATTTCCTCATCATGGTCCCCATATGCTTCAATCAAATATTCCAATCGGTCAACCGAAATATTCGGATCCTCCCACTCATCCAAAATATTGGTTGATTGTTTTTCTTGTGTCTCTTAACAGGCTTCGTATCTTGTTGCACCTTTACGGTTGGTCTTATTTTTGAAAAGGGGTTTGATGATTTCATTGAATTTCTTCTTGTCGGCTTGCCCCTTCAACCGTCCTAGAGTATCGCGGTGAGCAGCGGTACTTTCCAATATTTGCTTGTACATCTGATGATCCATAGGCGTGTAATTTTTGGGTTTTTCAGAGAATAGTAATTTCAAAAGACCAAGAGTACTTTCAAAATTGACATTCTACGACTATATGTTTATCATCAAAACGCAGAATCTTATTTCCAAGTATCCATTTGCCGTCAACATATTTTGGTCTATAGTGATATTTATCATTTGTTTGATGTGATGAATGCGATTCTGTCTCCATTGATATTTCGATGCGATCACTGTGCTGGCTAAACTAGAACTAATCCGTTTACTGATATACACCTATATATGTTCATCTGAAGACTCTTGAGGATATCTGAAGACTTTTGACGGCGTCTGAAGCCCTATGAATTCGTGATGTTAAGCCTTCAGAAGCACTTCCTTCCACTTCCAGGAGTATTTGTTGAAAGGAATCCACTCTCCACTATTATGGCCTCCTTTTATGAAACATTTATCGCAAAGTTCTCGTGCAGTATCAGGATACTCTCGATGACAGCACTCACAAATATTCATTATAACTGCTCCGTATGACAGTCAGATGGGAAATGATCCATTAAGCTTTTTCATTTGAATTTATACAAGTGAACGTGTGAAGTCTTCGGCAAGATTGGAGCGGGTCAGGCAAATCTTCATTCATCCTGAGCATCTTTGCTAAATTTTCAGGCTGTTTTTAGGTTAACCGCTAGGTGGATCGTAATATTATATTTCAATTTTGTGCGGTTGGCTACTCTGACTCACGATTAAGTTTTTGCGGTTGGCTACATTGTTTATCATGATTTATCAATCTCCCATCATCAGGATATATATCTCATTCTATCACTGACCACGCTCGAGTGCAGACGTATTTTTGGTGCGCATAAGCAATAAAAGTTTGTGATAATATAAAATCTCTCAGATAGCCCACAAGGATGTCTCTATTCGCCGACTTAGTGAAGCATATTGCCAGCATATTGGGAGTTCTGACTCCTAATTATGATGAAAATCGTGTGAGAGAAGGGCTTCGGGAATGTCTAAAGGGGATGAAGCGAATGAATTATGCCTTGAGATCTGCAAAAACTTTGGGGGAGAAGCAGCATCTGGAGGCTTGCCTTAGAAATTTGAGGAGTATGCGAAATCGAGAGCTGAGGGGGCTAGAGAATGGGTCCGCTGGGATGATGCCCAGTAAGCGTTCGCAAGTCGAATACGAACTGGTATCATCTCCAACCTGAAACACAAGGACCCAGCAGCTTTCTTAACTGACTGTAAGGCTCTCTTCAAAAGGCGTATTCTGAACGCACTCAAGAAGGATGCTGCGGTTCAGGTGAATACCGTTTTCTGTGGGGAGTTTGAGATGGTAAAGGGAGATAGTGTGCTTAAAGAGTACAAGTACTTCACCACATCAAACTCACCCATTCACAAGGATACGGTCATTGGTGAATGGTTCGATGAGAAGGTCATTGACCCAATGTTGAGGGAGCTAGAGGAATTCCAAGAGAGAGATAGTGGTTGGGCGTTAAAAGCTGTCATTAACTTGGGGGTCAACATCAACAAGTTCACCCCCCAACTTGGATCCTCGTATATTGAACTGCCTCCACAAATCCAGCGAAAACAGGCTTGCATCAACGTCAAGAATGACGATGATTTATGCTTTTCTTGGGCAGTGACGTCAGCCTTGTATCCTGTTGACAAATAGCGACAGAACTTCATCATACCCCCACCCGACTTCCGTTCTGAAATTGAAGGGAATTCAGTTTCCGATGACTCTCAAACAAATCCCCAACTTTGAGCGACAGAATGACATCTCCATCAACGTATACATTCTCCAGAAGGAAAAGAAAACGTTCACCACATTGCCCACCTACCTAATCAAGAACAAGAGGGATAAGTATGTCAATTTGCTGATAGTGCAAGATAGCTATTCTGGAGGTAATTCTCCAGTTAGCTATCACTACGTGTGGATTAAGAACCTGTCTCGACTTCTATCGAAGCAGCTGAGCAAAGAGTATCATAAAAAGTATTTCTGCGATCGCTGCCTCCACTACTTCAGATCATCAGACAAGCTCGATCAACATGTGGAAGATTGTATCTGAATAAATGAAACTGCCATCAAAATGCCAGAAGTTGGGGAAAATATCCTTAAGTTCAAGAACCATAAGAACAAGGAGATGGCGCCATTCATAGTCTATGCTGATTTGGAGAGTGTTTCGAAGCCTACTAGTGATCCGAAGAAGCCGCAACACCACGTTCCAGCTGCCGTTGGATATTATATGAAATGTTTATATGATGATTCTATATCATTTTATAAGAGCTTTCGTGGGCAGGACTGTATGGCGTGGTTTGCCGATGAGCTCAAGCAGCTGGCTGAAGATTTGGCTACTGTGTTTCGGTGTCCGTTTCACATTCATATGACTGCTAAACAAGAGGCAGAATTTCGGATGGCTACACATTGTCACATTTGTGAACAACCATTCAGTGCCGAGAATAAGAAAGTTAGAGATCATAACCATTTGATTCCTGAGAATAACTATCGTAGAGCCGCACATGAATCCTGCAACATCAACTACAAGGACACTCACATAGTTCCAATAGTTTTTCATAATCTGAGTGGTAATGATGCACATTTCATCATCACAGACATTGCATCTAGAATTATTGGTACTATCGACTTACTTCCAATAACGAAAGAAAAGTATATTTCCTTCACCAAGCATGTTGACGGGACTTCTATTCAGTTCAGATTTATCGATAGTTTTCGATTTATGAATTTTTCTCTCGACAAATTGGCTTCATATTTGGATGAATTTCCTAATTTGAGGTCTCAATTCCACAACATCTCCGAACAGCAGTTTCAGCTCTTAACCAAAAAAGGAGTGATGCCGTATGATTATGTTGACTCTTTTGAGCGTTTCAACGAACCTCCAATTCATCTTTTCTACAACAAACTGGACGATAAACCTTGTCCCCGCCGGCTCTACCAACGAGCACAGCTTGTGTGGAACACATTCAACTGTCAGTCTTTGGGAGAATATGTGAAGAAGAAAAATTATTTCGTATTCTAAAATAAAAGAGGTGAAAATCATTCACAAGCATAAAGGCATTAACGTCTAACTTGGAGAAGAAGAAAAACGATTTCGTATTCAAAAATAAACGAAGCAAAAATCATGCACAATCAAAAAGAAAATTAAAGTCTAACTTCATTATTATTGGTGAAGAAGAAAAACGATTTCGTACTCAAAAATAAATGAGCCAAAAATCATGCACAGTCAATAAGAACATTAACGTCTAACTTGATGAAGAAGAAAACGATTTCGTACTCAAAAATAAACGAGGCAAAAATCATACACAGTCAAAAAGGGCATTGATGACCAACTTCGTTAGTGAATTAGCTCATTCAAAACAAGAATTTAAGCCAGAAGAACACTCTTATACCAGATACTCCTTCTCGGATTCCTTTCGTAAATTCGTCATATGATGATATATCCATACCAGAATATCGAGAGTTGTTCATAGAAAAGCTGGAGATATACCCTTCTTACAAAATGATCGAGGTTATCCAAACAAAGCAGGACACGCTATGATATCAGAAAAATGAAGCCGGTGAACACGTGCTGATGAAAAAAAAATCGGGCAATGGGATGTTAAGAGATGCCATCTTACGCGGTCCGATAGTTGTTAAGGGACCACATGATCAACATTTGATGTCTGATGTGGGGAGGGTCAACAATAAATATCAGAGCCAACTATGTAAAAGTTATAATTGCTGTCGATATAATTGCAACCTTGGGTTTCAAATGAAGATGTATCTGACGACACTAGTAGCGATACAGAGGGAGACTATGCTAATGTATCATCAGATCCAGATAACAGTGACCGCAGGAATCTCGAGGCGAGATTTATACAGGATGGCCGAATGTGATAGAATCACACCGAATAGTCACGTCATTCCGTTGATTCATTTCACTGGTGACAATGCCTATCGGTTGGTGCGGTAGGAGATGATACGTTTTTTTTGCCTTCTAAGGGGAAAGTGGTTTACAGACGAACGGTCAGTCATGTATTGAATATAGACTAGGGAGTAAAATTCTTTCCAGGCAATTTGGGACCGGTGTTTTGTCTTATGTTCAGTTCAGTTCAGATTATTATACAGCATAGTATCGGATCGTATATAATTCACAGTGAATGTATACATAAATGAATATTATTTTTGTACTATTCTATCTGGTGTGCTTCATGTCACTATAGTGAATAGATATTGAGTCATTATATCTGGTGCGTTTGTTATAACACTATATGGTGAATGTTATTTATACTCTTCTGTCTAGCGTAATGTATAGCACCATAGTGAATAGATATCACTATGAGTAGTTAAACTATGGGGCCGCCACTACCAGAATAGGGCAAACCATGTGTTAGAGAGAGAGAAACGCATAGGCTAATGTGTCAGAGAGAGATAGCTTGCAACGCTGTGACTTCACAACGTTGCCGCTTTCTCTCTCTGAACATGGAACACTTTTGAAATAGACATATGATATGGAACACTTCCCAATCGACATCTTGTCAATTGGGAAGTGCTCCAAGTCACCGCTGATTCATCCAACAATTAAAAAAGCCTTCGACGACGACGGGATTTGAACCCGAGACCATCGGACTATGAATCCGATACGTAACATCATCGCCACGACCGCAACATGATATAATTAACGGTGGAAATCGAGGCGACGAGACCGCGCGCGCTGCGTGACGTAATCGAGCTAGATCCGTTTCAGCAATATCTAAGCGGTGCGTTTGCTTGGTACATTGTTGCCGGACGTTTGAAATATTCCGAGTAACCGCCGCGTATACATAATTGCCGAAAATATGCCATTTCAGATATGGATATATCAGGGGGGCTGCGTGGGGAGACGGGGGACTCTAAGACGATAGATTCTTCGTGTTTCCACTCAACTTATTCATTTTGTTTACGTCGTAACCACAAAAGCAGATAAGGTAGCTGTCGGCCAAACGCTGCGAGATTTCCAACCACAAACTGATACATTCAAGTTGGAATATGTATAGGGTGATTATAAAAAACTCATGTACAGGGTGATTTGCTGAGGTTACCCATTGCGACGCATTGAGCCCTGCACAGCACAGGACAATTCAAATCAATCTTTGTTGTAAAGAGGGTGGCAGGAGGAGGAGGATTGTCAAAAATGATTATCAAATATAATCATTTAAACTGCGAACATCGCTGCTGCTGATCGTACTATATTGAAGGCTGTTCTAGCATTCCTGCACTGCGAGAAGAGACTGCAAGACTTTTCCAAAGATGAATTGAAAGAATTTCCAATCAAATATTTGATACAACA
Source organism: Chrysomela aeneicollis (assembly GCA_029955515.1). Lineage (NCBI taxonomy): Eukaryota > Metazoa > Arthropoda > Insecta > Coleoptera > Chrysomelidae > Chrysomela > Chrysomela aeneicollis. The sequence continues at coordinate 773,607 of JARUHQ010000031.1, read as the reverse complement.
TGCTAGGTCATGGGAATTGTTGGATGTTTGGCATAAATTACCAAACGAATATAAATGTAATTTTGAGTTGAGGATTCGTTTACCATGTTTCATTCATTATAATAGACCGGATTCTCGAACCCAGGTAGATAAATCGGTCAGTTCACAGCACGATTGCCACGGTTGTAATTATTTTTTGAAATGTAGAGGAACCATGAGTTATTAATAAATAGTATATGAATATGTTTTGTTTCATTACATCATATCCATAGTTATGAAGAATTATTCTCAAGTTAATTTCCATCTATATTTGTTTGGAATATCTACTGTTCAAGGCGATAGAATGGCGTGCAGAGTATGCAAAAATTTTTGTTATTGCGCATACGTATGTAAATCTAGACTTAATGAGAACCGAATGTTTCACAACAGTCACCTAGTTCTCTTGGTTTCCGCGTGAAAGGATTAAAACGAAAGCTACAAATTTTCGTTTCTTTCAATAACTCAGAAACTAGAAAATTTTAATTGGAACGTTCTTCAGGGACATTTTCACAAGGAAACGCAATTTACCTCAAGCAAGATACCCATTGCGACACATTGAACCCTGCACTGCATAGGACAATTCAGTAGAACAATGCCGATTAAAAAACAGAGCTTCACTAAACGGTCACTAGATGTCATAGTGGTGGCGCTGAAGTTGCTTTGTTACATGTCGCTGATGACTGCTCCAGCAGCGACACATGATGACGTCACTACGTAGTCACTTTTTCAATTGATAGATGGGCCAATCGACATAATGTCAATTGTGGGGAACGAATCACGTTACGTCATAGAGTACTGACATCGCAATTAATCAGAAAAAGTCGCGGGACAAATTATCTTGCAAAAGTCAGAATGCACAGAACTGCTACAAATGATACACAGTCTCCGGTGGTATCACGACTTCATTATTATTATTCAAGGAAAAATATTTCGTATTCAAATTGGTGAAATCAAGTCGAAAATCATATACACAGACGAATGGACATTAACGAACAACTTCGTTATTATTGGTAGGCACTCTCGAAAAGTGATAGAATAAAACAAATGATATACTCGTGATTTCCATAATGTGTGGAGCTCGAAAACAAAAACTTCTGGTTTCACTTCCGCGTGCTATTTTCAAAGCCAAAAGAGTCATGATATCACTTTGGAAAAAGGATTTTTCCTGAGGATTTCGAAAATGACAACTCACCTTAATGCAAAATTTTGCGAAAAATCAACGAAACATTTATGACAAATTCTGCAGCAATTTTTCGGACCACTTTTTGTTACCAGCATCATTCATATGGATACCTGGAGCACTAAAAGAACTTGTTCAATATCGAAGTAAAATCAAACTATACTACGATAACGTTAAGTTTCTAAACTATAATCAGTTCAATTGTTAACAGCACTGATCGTACAAAAATGAAGGCCGTTCTAGTATTCCTTTATGGTGAGAAGAGGCAGCTTTTGTCTTGGTTGTAATTATTTTTGAAATGTATAGAGATCATTATCAAAATACAATCTAAGTGGTGACCTAGAAGCAAATGTATCCGAATCAGATTCCCGGACTATTTTCATTGAAATAATCGAATTCATAAAACTCGAAGAATTCGAATACACTATCAAAAAAGAAAAAATGATATAACAGTGGATCGTTCATCAACATATATCTTAACTAGGGACTCGAAATCAAATGCACACGAACCAAGCCTATTATCAGTGAAAGAACCAAACTCATTAAACTCGAGGAATTCAGCTAGACTAGCAAATTTCGAATGAAGGAAAAAATAATATCTACAGTAGCCGACTTCTTATCATAATATACGTAACGCTGAGTGGTTACCACAGCTATATACGAGCAAGTACGAAATTCAAAGACACCGAATGTGTTAATAACATTTAGAAGGAAATCCACAAAATGCCAGAAAAAAAGCACATTGAACTGCTGAAGACCCTATCTTGAATATACGCTCACCCAATACTTAATTACTTGAGTGATAGTGAGAGGTATAAAATTCGATGTTTTCCTCACAAACAAAAGATACATATCACAGCATCAGTTACTAAAGAATTCAAGAATTATCATAAATATTCATGAACTTGGTGGTCAAAAGTAGAGTTATAATAATACTTTCGAATACTTATAACAACCAAAATTTTTAACTAATGTACACCATAAAAGAAAAAAGAAAGAAAAATATTGTATACTGAAAGGGAAATGATTGAATGAAGAAAAAGTAACGAGTCCAAGATATAACAAACCAACAAAGTCGAACAACATTGAAAATTATGTCATCAGTTTCGAAACATGCTAAAAGACTGTACTATCGAAACGGGCTCGCGACGTGAAGGTCACATAAATATAATGATTCCAAAGACCTCAAATAAACGTAACATTGCGAATTGAAAAACTCAATGAAAACGGCATGCACCCATTGAACTCATTTAATGAATCTAAAAGGAAGATTTCAAAGTTCGAATTGTCGACAAAATTGATATTGAAACAAAAACTAACGTATATAAAACTCTCGTTACAGGAGAAAAGTCAAACCGAGGCTTCTTGGTCTCTTTCGAAACACTCGGTACAAAAACAAGCGACAAATGGAAACATGACAGCGTGAAATTATTCGATGTTTTCTAGATAGTCAGGCTCACATAAGAATATTAAACATACGTCATCAAGATCCTGAACCAATTATTAATGAATTCAATAATATAATGGAATATTTCAGGAATATCATCAACGGAGAGAGCATAACAACCACTCATGATAAAAAGCAATGAATTTATGCCAAAATATTAATGATAAAAGGGTAATAATTGTAGAAATATAAATAGAAAATAAACGACTTTTCAGCACATAATATTTTTGAGATGGAATAAAATAGAATAGAAATTTACCGGTTTCACTCAATTACAATTATCATAATTCGAAGGATAAACAACAATTGAGTGGTCTATGAGTCAAGAAACTGGGATGTATGCAGACATCACATATTGAGACATGCAAAATAATAAACATATATCACACAGACAGACTAAAAAATGAATGAAACAATTGCAAAAGGCATGATTACATATGTTTTCGAGAAAGGTATACTATAGCACAATTGAAGTTTGATTGTCAGCTCATGATATCATTTAATAACAATAAAGAAGCTTGCATTACGTTTACAACAATTCAACAAGTGATGAGCTTGAAGTAATAATTGAATAATTTCAGAAGTAAGCTGTACGAAAATAAACATTTCATATCACAAAGACATTTCAACACGTTACCAATTTTTGAGAACAGGAGTTATCGTTATCTGGGTGCAATTCATATAATAGCTATTCGAAATGGAGTATTTCAACTTCATCATTGATAATCTGTTATCAGAAATAACTGGATATTCATTTCAAAATACCCATAATCGTTACGAACAGCACAATGCCGCCAAGTGTTCATATTCAAAAATTCAGCGGTGAACAAGTCACGAATGAAATGATAGAAAAATTATTGTGCGAGGGTGAAATATTACAGGTTGAACCAAAATTCCCCAATCGTCCATTGTACATCTCATTCAACACTAGTAAGTACAACCTTATCGTTGATATGAAGAAATACCAGCTGTATTCACGTCAATCACATGATCATTTTGACTTATCACTGCTTGAAGAGAACTAGTTTGCATTATTGTATACCAAACAGAATCACTTTCAATTTCATCTGGAGCAAAGTACTTTTGAGCTTTCTTTTTGTGAAGTTAGTCATTTCTAGTGGAAGCTGTTCCAAAAAGATCTCTTTTCAATTTTCTGAACACAATAGGAAGTTTTACAGAAAATTCTGCTTTAACCAGCTAAATTCTGCGGTTATCGTTATCGATTTTTCCCTCATACATTTATTATCCGAGACTCAATCCTCATTGAATTAGATATATTTTTATCAGGACGATTTTACAGTGAAGTACAATCAACGTGTCCCTCTCTTTCGAGATTTTCCAGCCAACAACACCATAAATCATCATAATTATTGGAGTAGGTCGGCTTTGATGGAATACTATTCATTTTGAAAAATTCATAAAAACCCAGGGAATTCATTTAATCGAAATACTTGTAGAAATTTTCGCGTGATTTGTCTGTCTCCATTGGTTCGATGTGATCACTATGCTATCTAATGTGGAACTAATCCTGTTACTGATATACACCTATGTTCATCTGAGGACATCTGAGGAAATCTGAAGACATCTGAGGATATCTGAAGACATCTGAAGACATCTGAGGATATCTGAAGACTTTTGACGATATCTGAAGACTGATATCGATATCGATGATTTCCTCAGATGTCTTCAGATGAACATAGGTGTATATCAGTAACAGTTCCACATTAGAAGCATAGTGATCACATCGAACCAATGAAGACAGAATTGAGTTCATCAGAGCAAGCAGTCGATAAATATCGCTGTATAGACTATGATGAGGCATATGGGCCGAAATATATCGATGGCGAATGGATACTAGGAAAATAAGAATCTACACTTTGATAATAAACATATAGTCGTAGATAATGTCAATTTCAAAAGTACTTTAGGTCTTTTGGAATTACTATTCTCTAAAAACCCCAAAAATTACACGCCTATGGATCACCAGATGTACAAGCAAATATTGGGAAGTACCTCTGCACACCGTGATACGCGAGGACGTTTGAGAGGACAAGCTGACAAGAAGAAATTCAATGAAATTATCAAACCCCTCTTCAAAAATAAAACGAAACGCAAAGGTGTATCAAGAACCGAATCCCACTTACAAGGTAGAGAAACTCTGGAGAAACAATCTGAAGCGTTCAATAATGAGTGAGAGTATTCGAATGACTTAGTCGACCGTTTGAGATATTTGATTAAAACAGACGGGGACCATGATGAAGAAATCGCTCAAATTATTACTGAACTTAAAAATGCCAACATAATATATTAATCTTTGAATATACTATGTAGAAAATTCTATGTTTTTCATTACACCTATACTGAAAGAGTATGAAATATTTCATAGAACTGAATCAAAAACTATAAACTTAATGACTGATCATACATGAAATCCTTCATTTCTATAAGTTCTTATGGAAAAAGAATCATCTGAGTTTATATCTAACATGATGCCGACATCTAATTTTTTTTCGATAATTCATCATTGTCTGAGTTTAGTTTTTCAATTGATCCTTGATTCAATTACTATGATGATGTTTTTTTTCATTGAATACTTTTCCAAGCAATCCCATACTAAATTTTCATTATGCACATTTCAGTCTGACTTAAATTATTATTACGTAGACTATATATTATTCTCCTGTTTCTTCGACATTTTCTTCAATAATTGACGAAAATATGATTCAAATCACGCGAGAATTTCTACAAGTATTTCGATTTAATGAATTCCCTGGGTTTTTATGAATTTTTCAAAATGAATAGTATTCCATCAAAGCCGACCTACTCCAATAATTATGATGATCTATGGTGTTGTTGGCTGGAAAATCTCGAAAGAGAGGGACACGTTGATTGTACTTCACTGTAAAATCGTCCTGATAAAAATATATCTAATTCAATGAGGGTTGAGTTTCGGATAATAAATGTATGAGGGAAAAATCGATAACGATAACCGCAGAATTTAGCTGGTTAAAGCAGAAATTTCTGTAAAACTTCCTATTGTGTTCAGAAAAATGAAAAGAGATCTTTTTGGAACAGCTTCCACTAGAAATGACTAACATCACAAAAAAAAAGCTCAAAAGTACTTTGCTCCAGATGAAATTGAAAGTTATTCTGTTTGGTATACAATAATGCAAACTAGTTCTCTTCAAGCAGTGATAAGTCAAAATGATCATGTGATTGACGTGAATACAGCTGGTATTTCTCCATATCAACGATAAGGTTGTACTTACTAGTGTTGAATGAGATGTACAATGGACGATTGGGGAATTTTGGTTCAACCTGTAATATTTCACCCTCGCACAATAATTTTTCTATCATTTCATTCGTGACTTGTTCACCGCTGAATTTTTGAATATGAACACTTGGCGGCATTGTGCTGTTCGTAACGATTATGGGTATTTTGAAATGAATATCCAGTTATTTTTGATAACAGATTATCAATGATAAAGTGGAAATACTCCATTTCGAATAGCTATTATATGAATTGCACCCAGATAACGATAACTCCTGTTCTCAAAAATTGGTAACGTGTTGAAATGTCTTTGTAATATGAAATGTTTATTTTCGTACAGCTTACTTCTGAAAATACTCAATTATTACTTCAAGCTCATCACTTGTTGAATTGTTGTAAACGTAATGCAAGCTTCTTTATTGTGATTAAATGATATCATGAGCTGACAATCAAACTTCAATTGTCCTATAGTATACCTTTCTCGAAAACATATGTAATCATGCCTTTTGCATTTGTTTCATTCATACATCCCAGTTTCTTGAAAAGTTTCTCGAAATTTGCTAGTCTAGCTGAATTCCTCGAGTTTAATGAGTTTGGTTCTTTCTCTGATAATAGGCTTGGTTCGTGTGCATTTGATTTTGAGTCCCTAGTTAAGATATATGTTGATAAACGTTCCACTGTTATATCATTTTTTCTTTTTTGATAGTGTATTCGAATTCTTCGAGTTTTAGGAATTCGAATATTTCAATAAAAATAGTCCAGGAATCTGATTCGGATACATTTGCTTCTAGGTCACTACATGGATTGTATTTTGATAATGATCTCTATACATTTCAAAAATAATTACAACCAAGACAAAAGCTGCCTCTTCTCACCATGAAGGAATACTAGAACGGCCTTCATTTTTGTACGATCAGTGCTGTTAACAATTGAACTGATTATAGTTTAGAAACTTAACGTTATCGTAGTATATTTTGATTTTACTTCGATATTGAACAAGTTCATTCAGTGCTCCAGGTATCCATATGAATGATGCTGGTAACAGAAAGTGGTCCGAAAAATTGCTGCAGAATTTGTCATAAATGTTTCGTTGATTTTTCGCAAACCGCTAAATTTTGCATGAAGGTGAGTTGTCATTTTCGAAAACCTCAGGAAAAATCCTCTTTCCAGAGTGATATCATGACCCTGTTGGCTTTGAAAATAGCACCCGTAAGTGAAACCAGAAGTTTTTGTTTTCGAGTTCCACACATTATGGAAATCACGAGTATATCATTTGTTTTATTCTATCACTTTTCGAGAGTGCCTATTCATCGAGAAAAGAGTTTATCTATGAATCAGCTTGTCTTAGCGTAGATATGTTTTTTTTTCAATTTCAATGATGAAATAATAGTGTAGTATTTTGATAGAAATCATTTTATTTTATTTTTTGGCTCAATGCAAATAGGTGGGGTTTTGAAGAATTCTTGATTTTGTTGTCATTGATTTGCCTTTGATCATATCGCATGTCATTGTATATAGAGCTTTTCATAAGGGTTTTATTTACATAATTCAGAAATTGATGATTTCTCTTCAGAATTCGTGACTATTACGTAATTCCTCTTGAATTTTTCATGTTGATAGACGTTAATTACGTTTGTGAACGCGAATATTTGCCTAGCATTTAGAGTAGCTAGTATTGTTTGAATTTTTCGAGTATTTAATATAGAGAATAATTTTTCATTTCAATCTTGAGGATTTTTTCGTTGTGAGTACTCCTCAAATGTTCCATATTTATATATCTTCCTTCATTGAAATTTCTGTTTAATACCTCGTTCCAAAGCTAACACGAAATCGAGGAGTGAATAAAGACATAATCTCACAGAAAATATGCTTTCAAGCATCATTGTGAAAGGGTTATTATTTCATGGGTTCTCGAAACAGTTTTCGAGTTTATTTTGTTAGTTCAAGTCATGCACTTTCGTCATCTGTTAGGCCTATTTCGTTCATGATTTTAAAATGGTTTTGGGATTCTCTTGAAATGTGAAAATTCAGTTGATGCAATTCGACTATATTCAAATAACCCTCTCTGTTATCAGATCCCCTTATTGAGAGCTTTGCAAATTTATATTTCTTAGGCTTTGATTCCCTAATAATATGTCCCTGGAATATGATTTCTCGTGAGTTTGTTCGTGTAAAAGAAAACACATTATCAGCGATTTTTGATATCAGTATAGCGTAGCAGTCACCAGCTAGTTTTCAGTTTTCACTCGATTTCGAATGATTGTGTACGGTTGTTCTCATGAATTGTGCATGGACATAGGGGTTGATAGATTTTCAATTATTGAAATCGTTGATTTTCTATTCCCATTCATTGTTCAGATTTCATCAAGTGTAATTATGTTGGAATTTGTCAATAAGGTAAAATTGTAATTATGTGAACGTTAGACGCTTTTTGATGCACATCGCTTTCTTGTTTATTCATTATTGTTCAAAATATTTCGGCCTTAGCTTTGTTACCGAAAGATGAATTTTGATATATTAATAATAACAGCGTTGGCCTTGTTCTTTTGACTTGTTTTTTTTCTCTTGCTTGATGTCGATATCTCAATGTCGTTTTCTCATTTCCGATATTATAGTATCCTTCTGGCATGAGTTTATGATTTATAATTCCTCACCTTTTATAATAAATTGGCAGTTAATATCTTTTAGAATGTGCATGATTTTCGATTCGTTTTTTTCGAATAATACATCTTTTTTTTTCCTTCACCAATAATAACGAAGTTGGTCGTTAATGTCCATTTGTCTGTGTATATGATTTTCGACTTGATTTTACCATTTTGAATACGAAATAATTTTTCTTGAATAATAATAATGAAGTCGTGATACCACCGGAGACTGTGTATCATTTGTAGCAGTTCTGTGCATTCTGACTTTTGCAAGATAATTTGCCCCGCGACTTTTTCTGATTAATTGCGATGTCAGTACTCTATGACGTAACGTGATTCGTTCCCCACAATTGACATTATGTCGATTGGCCCATCTATCAATTGAAAAAGTGACTACGTAGTGACGTCATCATGTGTCGCTGCTGGAGCAGTCATCAGCGACATGTAACAAAGCAACTCCAGCGCCACCACTATGACATCTAGTGACCGTTTTGTGAAGCTCTGTTTTTCAATCGGCATTGTTCTACTGAATTGTCCTATGCAGTGCAGGGTTCAATGTGTCGCAATGGGTATCTTGCTTGAGGTAAATTGCATTTCCTTGTGAAAAAGTCCCTGAAGAACGTTCCAATTAAAAACTTCTAGTTTCTGAGTTATTGAATGAAACGAAAATTTGTAGCTTTCGTTTTAATTCTTTCACGCGGAAACCAAAAGAACTAGCTGACTGTTGTGAAACATTCGGCTACTGCACTCTCATTACGTCTAGATTTACATACGTATGCGCAATAACAAAAATTTTTGCATACTCTGCACGCCATTCTATCGCCTTGAACAGAAGATATTCCAAACAAATATAAATGGAAATTAACTTGAGAATAATTCTTCATAACTATGGATATGATGTAATGAAACAAAACATATTCATATACTATTTATTAATAATTCATGATTCCTCTACATTTCAAAAAATAATTACAACCGTGGCAATCGTGCTGTGAACTGACCGATCCATCTACCTGGGTTCGAGAAACCGGTCTATTATAATGAATGAAACATGGTAAACGAATCCTCAACTCAAAATTACATTGATATTCGTTTGGTAATTTATGTCAAACATCCAACAATTCCCATGACCTAGCATGTTGTATCAAATATTTGATTGGAAATTCTTTCAATTCATCTTTGGAAAAGTCTTGCAGTCTCTTCTCGCAGTGCAGGAATGCTAGAACAGCCTCCAATATAGTACGATCAGCAGCAGCGATGTTCGCAGTTTGAATGATTATATTTGATAATCGTTTTTGGCAATCCTCCTCCTCCTGCCACCCTCTTTACAACAAAGATTGATTTGAATTGTCCTGTGCTGTGCAGGGCTCAATGCGTCGCAATGGGTAACCTCAGCAAATCACCCTGTACATGAGTTTTTTATAATCACCCTATACATATTCCAACTTGAATGTATCAGTTTGTGGTTGGAAATCTCGCAGCGTTTGGCCGACAGCTACCTTATCTGCTTTTGTGGTTACGACGTAAACAAAATAAATAAGTTGAGTGGAAACACGAAGAACCTATCGTCTTAGAATCCCCCGTCTCCCCACGCAGCCCCCCTGATATATCCATATCTGAAATGGCATATTTTCGGCAATTATGTATACGCGGCGGTTACTCGGAATATTTCAAACGCCCGGCAACAATGTACCAAGCGAACGCACCGCTTAGATATTGCTGAAACGGATCTAACTCGATTACGTCACGCAGCGCGCGCGGTCTCGTCGCCTCGATTTCCACCGTTAATTATATCATGTAGCGGTCGTGGCGATGATGTTACGTATCGGATTCATAGTCCGATGGTCTCGGGTTCAAATCCCGTCGTCGTCGAAGGCTTTTTTAATTGTTGGATGAATCAGCGGTGACTTGGAGCACTTCCCAATTGACAAGATGTCGATTGGGAAGTGTTCCATGTCATATGTCTATTTCAAAAGTGTTCCATGTTCAGAGAGAGAAAGCGGCAACGTTGTGACGTCACAGCGTTGCAAGCTATCTCTCTCTGACACATTAGCCTATGCGTTTCTCTCTCTAACACATGGTTTGCCCTATTCTGGTAGTGGCGGCCCCATAGTTTAACTACTATTATGTCTGGTGTTTGTTAGGACAATATATGGTGAATGTTATTTGTTTGTTATAACACTATGGGTGAATGTTATTTGTACTTTTCTGTCTAGTGTAATGTATAGCACCATAGTGAATAGATATCATTATGTTTGGTGTTTGTTAGGACAATATATGGTGAATGTTATTTGTACTATCCTGTCTAGGGTACTTTATGGCACAACAGTGAATAGAGATGAAATCATTATGTCCAATGTTGTTATAATACATTATGTCTAGTGTTTGATATCAAACTATGGTGAATGTTATTTATAGGTTCTATTCTGTCTAGTGGTCTGGTGAATCCACTATAGTGAATGAAGGATATATCATTATGTCTAGTTTGATATACCACTATAGTGAATGTTATTTGTAGGTACTTTTCTGTCTAGTGTTATGCAATATAGTGAATAAGGATTATATAATCATGTCTAGTGTTTGTTATAACACTAAAGTGTATTATTTGTATTATTATGTCTAGTGTTCGATACAACACTTCAGTGGAAGTTATTTGGTTCATTATATCTAGAGTTCGTTATAGTGCTATAGTGAATGTTATTCGTATATTCAATTCTGTCTAGTGTCATTTATGACACTATAGTGAATAGAGAATATACCATTTTATCTAGTGTGTGTTATAATACTATGGCGAATGTTATTCATAGGTAATATTATGTCTGGTGATCCTTTTCGGCACTACCGTGAATGGAGATCATAATTCGGTCCAGTGTTTGTTTTAATACACTAGAGAATAAATAATACAGAGCGAAATAAGCGTACATTCCAATTATACACCTTGCTGGCTGAACCAGTTTTGAAGGTCTATGCACTACTTTGGATCATCACATGAAAATCGGAAGGGAAATGGCTGTTATATTTCATTACGTATGCAACTTAGACTAAATAAACACGTGTCGATTGGAAATCTGTATTCAATTTCTGTACTCCAATCAATTAATACAAAAATATTTTTCTTATTCCTCACACAATCTTTTGTTGCTGCGAAATCTGGTACAAACTAAGTAGCGCACCAATGTCTCAATAAAGTTTAAAATTCATAATCACAGCTTAGCAGACGAAATGCTGCCGGTGCCTTGCAAATGAATATTCAGACTAATTGACTGTCAACTATCATCCCAAAATAATTTGTCTGAATTTGGTTACAACACAATGAACGAAAATAACTTGGCTAACAGAGAAATATATTCAATCATTTTTCATCATTTTACAATTATTTTCCTTGTTAACATCGAATCATAGATATCTTGTATTTCCTCATTAAGTATAACAACATGAAATCAGATCTCGGGAGAGCAACCTATAGAATAACCGGGAAAAAACATATGGAGTTCAGAAGAGTACCAAGAAAGTAGTGGATCACACTTTAAATTCGATCAAAATGAACAATATGATGTGTCGCCATGCTCGACAGTATCCGCAAAATTTTGATCAATCAATTATAAGAACCAAATGAATAGATTGGAAACTTAAATCAGAAAAAACTGATATCACGTCCTATAGAAATCGAATAATCACGAATATAACATCTGATGAAAATCTTCGGAAGACCGTCAATAATGTATGCAATACAAATGATAAAAATGAAAGTATTGAAGGAATTGAGGTTGCTGATAATTTGATGAAAGAAATGAAACAAATTACTACTTCAATGAATATTGTGACAAGACGTATTCATCCGTGGAAATACAGAAAAAAAATAATGAAACACTGACTTGTAATGTCATAATTATGAATAAGTAAAAAAAAAACTTAGATCGATTTTTCATAGGTATGATGTACAACAATCAGTAATATAACTCAAGAATTCACAAAATTATTCAAAACATCGAATACGTATCTTGGCAACTGAGTTTCTATGTTTTGTATGAGTTCCAATGAAGACGGCAACTTACCACAATGACGTACGTATTTGGTTTTTCAAATATTTTTGTAGTTTTCTGGGTGATATTTTCATTTGTTTTTTATTCTCAGAATACAATCCACAGGTATGATATTTTAATTTTTTATCGATATGGATAACATACAAGTATCGTTTATTACCTAATGTTTCAAGCCCGAGAGCTATTACCATCACAAGTATTTGTCTTGTATTCTTTCTTTGGATCGGATATCGACATAATGTACAATAAATGAGAATATATCCGGAAAACCAAAAAAATATTCGAACAATCAGAAAAGTTTTCAGATTAAATTCATGGAGCTTTCAATGAAGATTTTAACTTGGTTGCCGGAATATATATATTCGTTTTTTTTTAAATTCTTAGTGGTTTTTTTGGGTTTATTTCCATTTTTTCCAGATACGTGAATTCTGGAACCACAGTCTTTCAGTCTTCACTTCATAGATATGATGTTTTGTTTTTATCGATATCGATGTTCTATTACCTAATGGTCCGAGGCGATGATTTGAAGTAACGACAATGATATCGTTATCCATCAGATGATCTGGCCCAAAATTTTCATAGTCAGATGATCCGCTGAGATATCCAGAGCCGTAGATGTAGAACATCACAGATAATGATCCTCCTGATGATGGGCACTGCAAATTTAATAACAAATGATTAATTATCGTCTGTATGGGCGTAATATCATCAAATAATTTGATTACAACTATAACGATCATCAAGAAGAATTTTTGGACGTGACTATTGATCTTCAATATGGCATGTGTAAATATAGGATAATTCGGAAGATCATCAAATAATAAATCATAAACGTCTCTAATTACACGAACATAAAATTTTCTTGAGATGCAAATGCTGTTCAAAATACTATGACGTCCTTAAAATTGAGAAATTGTAATTCATAAAAAACAGAAAACATGTGCTAACGGCAACTTTTCGTCAGAGAATAGATGGTGAGTTCGAGTTAATCTGGCTGAGAGAATGAAAATTTGAATTCAAGAAATTGCAACTCAATTCCATAAAAAGGTATGGTATCTTCAAATCATTGCGAAAATCAAATATTTCATGAGATACCTACCATTATATTGTTACTACTCCGCCTATTTTGACCCGAAAAGAATAGGATACTATGAGTCAGGGAAAGGTGACTAGGCTTCACGTGAGTGGGTCAGAGATAGGAGATGGACAGTTCATCAGTTATGGTTTGAATTTCTTGTGGTATAGTCTACTGGTGTATGGTCACTCTTACCAGTATCTTTCTCAAATTGAGCTAACATCAGAAGTTGGGATATTCCACGTGCCGCCAAGAGTGAGGGATCTGTGAAAACAATTAAAATGACGACATAATTTTTTCAAAATTAGTGACAACGAGAATAAACTGTTGGAAAAGCATATAGAAAAAAATAGCGAAGCTCTTGAGAGCGTCGGACGCTAATGAAATAGACAGTGAGCTCCCGGGACACTCAACATCTAAGGAGGCCGGTGATATCGTGCCAGTATTTGATCCAGACGACAAGACAATGACGATTACTGGGTGTATCTAAAAAATAGATCAACTTGGAGACATTCATGATTGGAGCGAATATCAAAAGAATACGTTTATGCAACAAAAATTGCGTGGATCAGCGCGATATTTGTTCAACCGGTTGGATGATTATACAAAGTCTTGGTGCGAATGGATGACGGCGTTGGCACGCGCCTTTCCTAGATGTACTGATTACGCAACGGTGTTGAAAGAGTTGGTTGCACGAAAAAAGAGATCTGGTGAGACAATGACACACTACTAACATGACAAATTGGCTCTGATTCAGCAGTGTAGATTTGATGAAGATGCAGCAATTTCATGCATCATGAAAGGCTTAGTGAACTCCTTCATAATGCAGCTACAGATACAATAGATGAAATAAAGAAAAAAACCGCCAAAGACTTTTCACACAACATAGATCACTTGAAAGATTCAATCATCCTGACACCCTATACTGAAACATCAATGTTAGACCTTTTGAAATCCAAACTTGAAAGTAAATATTCCTCGGGCTATGATGAAATCCCTTCATTTCTCCTCAGAAAAGTAGTAGATGTAATCATAAAACCAATTACCTATTCAATAAACCTATAATTCCTGACAGGGACATTTCCCGAACGCCTGAAAATTGGAAAAATTATTCCCATTTATGAGAAAGGTGACCGTCACCTAACTACAGACCCGTATCAAGAATCTCAAAATTATATGAATATTTTTCCTCTATAGACAACTCAGCTTTATGAAAGAGTTTTGAGAGAAAAATAGTCTATCCAATTAAAAATATCAAACATAGTTTGAAATGAATGTCTGGTAGACTACGAGCAGAAAACAACTACTTTCCTGGTAAATACCACGCAGAACATTGAATTATATCTGTTCGTAGTCCATGCAACGATTCACACTGTGAATGCAGATCTTAGGAAGATCTTAGGAAGAAAGAAACATTTGCGATCTGCATTCACAGTGTGAATCGTTGCATGGACTACGAACAGATATAATTCAATGTTCTGCGTGGTATTTACCAGGAAAGTAGTTGTTTTCTGCTCGTAGTCTACCAGACATTCATTTCAAACTATGTTTGATATTTTTAATTGGATAGACTATTTTTCTCTCAAAATTTTTTTCCAATTTATGGCTAATCCATTTTTTCATTTATGAAAGAGAATGAAATCATCTCAGTAAACCAGCATGGATTTACAGATCATAAATCAACCAATACTGTGATTCAATCATATTATTCTTCTATTGCAAATTATGTGGACAAAGGGGAATGCCCCGTAGGAATTTTCGTTGATCTCAGCAGGGCCTTCGACTGTGTCAACCATAAACTATCAACAGATTAACTGTATAAGTACGGTATGAGAGGTAATGCACTTGATTGGATCACCAGTTTTGTATCATATAAAAAACAATTTGTGTCTCTGAACGATACTAATTCGCAGTTACAAGTGGTGAACCTGGGAATTCCACAGGGATCCATTCTGGCTCCAATTATCTTCAATCTCTTCACCAATGATATAAACAAAGTGAATATTCCAGCCTCTTCTACCAGTTATGCTGATGACACATCAATATTGATTTCAGATAGAGCCGATATAAATATTACAAATAAAATGAACGTTACATTATCTACTCTCCAGAAATGGTTTGCTAATAACACCTATTACTTAACAACAGCAAGACTAGTGCTATCAGATTTCATACCCGTCAAAGAGAATGTAAAGCCATTGATTTTTATCTAGATGATCTACCTTCGAGCACAAACCAGAAGACGGTGAAATTTCTAGGTGTCTATCTTGATGAATCTCTTACTTGAAAGAATCGAATGAACATATTAACACTACCTGGACTCCTCATTTTTGAGTTATGTGTGTGTCTTCTCAAATAAGTCTTCCTTCTTATGTGATAGTGATATTCATAACTTGAATACTAGATCCAAAAATGATCTTTATATACCTTATAGTAATAGAAGAATACACCAAATATATTATGTCCAAGAATATATTATTTACTACCCAATAATCTAAAATCTGCAAAAACTTCAATCATTTTCGAGAATCAGTTAAAACACTTCATCAGTGAAAATCGTTATTATTCGCTCAATGGATACTTCACATCCAAAATAAACGGAGGTGCACCAAATATTATAAATGTATTGTGAAAAATTGTATTGATGTTCCCATTTCGTCATGTTCTACTTAATACTCATATATCTAGTCATATATAATTTATATTCATTCATATTCTCATGGACACCATTCTGGGTCCAATCGACTGTCCTGACTTATTCCTATACTTTCGTAGTCTACAGGAAAATAAAATATTTTGATTTCTTGATTTTTTTTGACCTGGGGAATGTTTCAACTGTGGAAAGTTAGGTCACATGGCTAGAAATTGTCGCCTCAAAGGTTCCTTAAGGTGCTATTTTTGTAATCGATTTGGGCAGAAAAAGGAAGATTGCCGACTTCGAAAAAATAATTCAGTCAAGTCAAGCAAGCCGACGGACGTCCTGAAACCAAAATATATATAACACATAATATACAAAAAGGCGTGCTATGAATGGAAATCAAATTATTGTCTATCTTGATAGCGGTTCGCAAGTAAACATTATTCACGAAACCCTTGTGGAAAAACTCCGACTTCCAATCGAGTACATTAAATTTTTTGGAGGATCTCTCATATATAGATAGATATATAGATACTTTATTGTCTAAGAATACCTTCTTATTGACAAAGTAGTAGGGAGGGCGTAGTCTTTGAATATCCCCACCCCTCCACTTTTCCATATCGAGTGGGTCGGTTTGGACCATCCCCACTCCTCAGACCGTGGAGCTGTATGGACCATCCTCACTCCTCAGACCGTGCAGCGGTATGGACCATACCCACCCCACCACTTTTCCATTTCAAGTGCGGACCATACCCTCCCCTCCACCTTTCCATTTCAAGTGCGGAACATTCCCCCTCCTCCCCGCCGTCCAAGCAGACCCCGCCTACAAGAGTCACGCGGGAAACTAGGCGGGAAATTCAAATTACTATGTGTCCGTTACCATGATATCACGAGCAGGCCGAGACCACAAGACATAATCCGCGCGTACCTACAGGACTGTTCGTAAATGAAAACTCTTTGAAAAATAGCTCCTGATATCGAGCAGCTCGCTTTCCTATGCCTGATAGTGCGTTTAAAAATATCGTAGTTTATTCGCAAAGCGATTATTATCTTACTGCACAGGCCTGCAAGGTCACAACTCTCGATTCACGTACATGAAAACCTGACGAAAGGCGCACCATTGAAATTGAGGTTATGTTCTCAATCAGTGATAAGTATTACCGGAAGCATCATACGAATTGCTAAATAGTTTCAGGGGGGAAAATGAAATCATGAAAAAGCGTAGCATTTTGAGGTATCGGCCCTCACGCAACTTCTTCACGAGGGAGATGCGATCCTTCCCAAAGCAATAGGTATACGATAGGCAAGAATAAACAGCCAACTATTTTCATGAGTCTCATCTTCGCTATCGAAAAGCATGTGAGACCACAAGGCAATGATAATCACTATCAACGTTTTCATTAGATATCCAGCGTTATTCATATACGGAGGAGCTCCGAGGTGGCGTGCCTACAGTGTTGTCGGACGTTCGAAAAATTCTGAGATTAGACAATATTATGTTCAAATATCAAGAGCCGAAAGAAATGCCAAGAATGTTCCAAAGAATAAATACTTTTTGAATGCAAGACTAATGATGCCCTGAACGTTTTACACATTTGTGGGTAAAATCGTCAACACCGTAGACTGTTACAATGAGTTATTTGATGCGAATAGAGATTAAAAATGCATGTATTTTCACGGGAAACAAGGCACACTACGTATTCAATTAAACAACTACTGCGTCTTTTGCCCCTATCTAATGATATAACGAAAATTGAAATGAAAAATTAATCTAGTTCAGATCGCGAAAGTCAGAGTGTCCAAAAATTCACAGTAGCGTACCACATTATCATCACTCAATAACATTTATTTTGTATTCAAAATGATGAAAACAAACCAAAAACCATGCTCAGTAAAGTGGCAACATATACAACTATTGCGTATTTTTACCCCATCTACTGATAAAAACGAACAGTTACAGATAAATTATAAATACCAGAACATAAAGTCATGCCAGAAGGACACTATAATATTGGAAATGGAAAACGACATTGAGATATCGACATCAAGCAAGAGAAAAAACAAGTCGAAAGGACATAGCCAATGCTGTTATTTTTAGTCTGTCAAAATTTATCTTTCGGTTAAAAACCAGAGGCCTAAATATTATGAACAATAATGAATCAACAAGGAAGAGATGTGCTTAGAAAAGCATCTAATATTCACATTTCAAGATAAATGTACTTTACCATATTGACAAATTCCAACACTCCACTTTCAAAATCACCTTCATGATGAAATCTGAACAATGAACGGGAATAGAAAATGAACGATTACAATAATTGAAAATCCATCAACCTCTATTACCATGCACAATTCATGAGACCACAACCGTATACAAACATTCGAATTCAAAATCGAGCAAAAACTGAAAAATAGGTGACTGCTACGCTACACTGGTATCAAAAACCGCAGATAATGTCTTTCCTGTTACACGAACAAACTATAAAGAAAAAATAATCATTTGTATCTAACTTATAATGGAAATGTATATGAGAAACTATTGATACAGGATTTGAGCCTAACAAATATGAATCTGCAACATATAGGCCATAGAGAGAGTTATTCGAGGAGAAACTGTATCAATTGAATTCGTTCATTTCAAGAGAATACTATAGACAAATTATAATTATAAACGAATAAGGCCTAAAAGGTGGCGAAGGTACAAAACTTGAACGAACACAATAAACCCGAAAGCTGTCTCGAGAGATCATGATTAGCCTTTCAAAATATAATTCAACACACAAACCAGAACGATGATGAACAGATTTGGAAGTTTGATCATAGAAAAAGATTGCGGAACAAGCATTACGTATCAATTATTGAGGTATAGGAGAGGGAAAACGGGGTGGATCCTCTGCGACATCTTTCTCGAAAACAGAGCAATTTCTATTTGTTCTTATTCTGACAGCACGAAGATCAATTTCCAAACTAATGGAAACACTTCATTAATTCGTCAGAAGAAAACTCTTGAATTTTTCGACAGAACGAAGACCAATTACCAAACTGATGGAAACACTTCATTAATTCGTCAGATGAAAACCCTTGAACTTTTCGACAGCACGAAGATCAATTTCCAAACTAATGGAAACACTTCATTAATTCGCCGAATGAGGCCTATTTTTCATTAGAACAGGTGTTTGTTATTTTGTTCGAAAGCGACGCGAGGCTCTTTTTCTCAATAAGGGACTTAGCCGTGGAAACGACTGATTTTGTGTACGCATTTTTTGTTTTTTGTAACCATGAGAATTGATGTCGTTGTCAGTCTGAAATTATCGTTTCAGGCTTGTACTTTAACTGTTTCATCCTTTTTCAGAGCATTCTGAATTCTTCGTTTCAAGAGGTCTCGGGCTGGTTCGCACGCTGACCATACTTGAAAGAGAAACCTTTGAAGCAAGCGTGTATGGAGAATAGAATTTGATAGAAGGAATTGGACCAACATAATCCTGATTTTCCATCTTATTGAATAGGTGGGGGAGGGTAACCTATATTCTTCTCTGTAAAACCAAAGAATTTTTGAAGTTTTGACAAAATCACTACCAACGGTCATCGATATAAGCTTACTACCACGCATAATGAGAGCAGGTATTAGGAAGGTCTGAGTTGAAATATAATTCAAAATAAATTGGTGGTCAAACCTTCCGCCGTTGTGAGCCAATACAACGATATTTTTGAATTTTCTCATTGCCAACACATGGTGGATAATCATGAAATATGAAGAAAAATCATAAGCTGGAGGCGACTTTGTATCTGGTTGAATGTAGCAAAGATGAGCCGCGGGACAATCTTTGTTACGTAGAAAATCTCTCTCTGCAGGTGTGAGAGCAAAAAGTTGGAACAATTTCGAAACACTCCTCACATTTTCTTATTTTTCACGAATTTTATCCCGAATATGGTTATCAAAACACGCTTGACCTTGGAAAGACCTTTTGCAAAACTCACAGGGGATTTTAACTTTACCATTACCACATGCTGTTGAAGCCTGGCAAGAAAACAAGTTCCACCGCACCGATGCTTATCTTTCTGATTGAAGGGGACATGACATTCCTCACAGTAATAAACGGAACAGAAAGCAGCAGTTAGGGAAGAGATGACATTGAAATGACCCTCATGAAACAATAAGTTCAGAGAGGGACCAACACCGTCACCTTTGAAAATAACATCACGACCCTTGTTCCCATATTGATAGACCGTTATTTTATATGAAGAAAGATGTCGTTGAAATTGATTCAACTCAGGTATGCCGCAACCAACAGAAGGTACAGAAACCCCAGCTTCGGCCAGCAATTGCAGAGCCCTTTCGGTTTGCAATTTTCCGATGTCCCGACGCAAAGCACTGTATTTGGGGTCTTTATCAGCATATGCCCGAGCCACGACGAGTGCTCGAGGGAGGCAGAGATTGTATGTGTTTTTAACACATAACATCCCCTTTCTTCGGCTACATTCTTCGGCGAAAGAATTGTAACAATTCCCTCTGGGTCCAACTTTTCCCTCCGGCAATCTTACAGTTGTAACACCGAGACAGAAGGTCTCGGTATTCAAACCACAAGAATTTGACTGATAGATGGATGATATTTTTGAAAAAATATCATCCACCGAGACATCTGCAGCGTTTTTGAATGCAACCCACCTGGGACCTCTCGCGAAATCTTTGGAACAGAACGTGAAACCGATCTTATCTGTCGGCTTCAAGCCCTCTGTTCCCTTCAACACAATTTGAGTTATTGCATCCCTTACCCAACCCATAGGTTCTTGAGCCTCTGGTATGGGCTTGATGTTGAATTCCAAAGTACGAGCCTGTACAATCAGAAACTTCTCCATTTTCACTCAAAATTTTCAAAAAATCTAATTTTTTCGAAATATCAGAAATTTTCGAAATATACAAATTTTCAAAAAATATTCAAAATACGATCAGAGCACAGAACAGTAACCGTGACTGTCTGAATGAAAAATGAACTGAACAGCTTTAAAACAGCTCTTTGAATAGGCAAGAGTAGGTGAGCACAGATAGAGAGATAATGATTGAAAGCAGTAAGCGTGTCGGATTCATAGTCCACAGCTAACCGCAAAACGTGATAACAACAGAATGGATCTTTGATCAAAGGCCATCTCCAAAAATCAAATGAAACAATTATTGCAATCTTCAGTAAAATTCAAGAGGTCTTCAAACATGAAATGTGAATATTTTAGATCGAAAAAGGCATTTTTAATATATCTGATAACATATGATTTGAAGGTATATTAGCACATGATATCATTCATTTACAACGAAGAAGACTGCATTACGGTTACAATAATTCAACAAGTGATGAACTTGAAGTAATAATCGAGTATGTTTAGAAGTAATCTGTACGAAAATAAACATTTCATATCCCGAAGGCATTTCAACACGTTATCAATTTTGGGGACAGGAGTTATCTGGGTACAATTCATATAATAGCTATTCGAAATGGTGTATTTTCACTTTATCATTGATAACCTGTTATCTGAAATAACTATATATTTATTCCAAAATAATCATATTTGTTGCGAACAGCACAACGTTGCCAAGTGTTCATATTCAAGAATTCATCGGTGAACAAGTCACGAATGAAATGAACCTGAGAGCATTAGTCGCAATTCTAACTAGGTAACGATATTATGGAATAATTGTCGGCTCTGAAACTGATGGTGAACACTTATTAGTTGTTAGAAATAGAGGATGTCTTGTATACTGAATAATATCAATAAATATCTGTAAAGAACTCTTGTTTTATTGACGTGAATACAGTTGGTATTTCTCTATATCAACGATAAGGTTGTACTTACTAGTGTTGAATGAGATGTATAATGGTCGATTGGGGAATTTTGGTTCACCCTGTAATATTTCACCCTCGCACAATCATTTTTCTATAACCCCCCTCCACCAATCCTTCACCACGCCTAGGCTCATAGAAACAAGCAACGTCATTGCTACAACCGAAACTAATTGTTGAGGCATTATCTTCATATACAATATACTGATTTTTGTTAATTTTTGATTTTAATCGCCCTTCTCAAAGATAAGCGGTTTGGCTTCTCGAATATTATTCTTATTCTCATTCTTTCCTGTGTTTTTCATTATGGAATGGAAATCCGAAATCTTGATTGGAGGTTGGAAGCACGTTTTGTATGTATTGTTCAATTTAACATTCCCTTGATATTCTTTCTACTTTAACTAATGCTCTCAGGTTCATTTCATTCGTTACTTGTTCACCGATGAATTCTTGAATATGATTACTTGACAACGTTGTGCTGTTCGCAACAAATATGGTTATTTTGGAATAAATATCTAGTTATTTCAGATAACAGGTTATCAATGATAAAGTGAAAATACACCATTTCGAATAGCTATTATATGAATTGTACCCAGATAACTCCTGTCCCCAAAATTGATAACGTGTTGAAATGCCTTCGGGATATGAAATGTTTATTTTCGTACAGATTACTTCTAAACATACTCGATTATTACTTCAAGTTCATCACTTGTTGAATTATTGTAACCGTAATGCAGTCTTCTTCGTTGTAAATGAATGATATCATGTGCTAATATACCTTCAAATCATATGTTATCAGATATATTAAAAATGCCTTTTTCGATCTAAAATATTCACATTTCATGTTTGAAGACCTCTTGAATTTTACTGAAGATTGCAATAATTGTTTCATTTGATTTTTAGAGATGGCCTTTGATCAAAGATCTATTCTGTTGTTATCACGTTTTGCGGTTAGCTGTGGACTATGAATCCGACACGCTTACTGCTTTCAATCATTATCTCTCTATCTGTGCTCACCTACTCTTGCCTATTCAAAGAGCTGCTTTAAAGCTGTTCAGTTCATTTTTCATTCAGACAGTCACGGTTACTGTTCTGTGCTCTGATCGTATTTTGAATATTTTTTGAAAATTTGTATATTTCGAAAATTTCTGATATTTCGAAAAATTTTGATTTTTTGAAAATTTTGAGTGAAAATGGAGAAGTTTCTGATTGTACAGGCTCGTACTTTGGAATTCAACATCAAGCCCATACCAGAGGCTCAAGAACCTATGGGTTGGGTAAGGGATGCAATAACTCAAATTGTGTTGAAGGGAACAGAGGGCTTGAAGCCGACAGATAAGATCGGTTTCACGTTCTGTTCCAAAGATTTCGCGAGAGGTCCCAGGTGGGTTGCATTCAAAAACGCTGCAGATGTCTCGGTGGATGATATTTTTTCAAAAATATCAACCATCTATCAGCCAAATTCTTGTGATTTGAATACCGAGACCTTTTGTCTCGGTGTTAGAACTGTAAGATTGCCGGCGGGAAAAGGTGAACCCAGAGGGAATTGTTACAATTCTTTCGCCGAAGAATGTAGCCAAAGAAAGGGGATTGTATGTGTTAAAAACACATACAATCTCTGCCTTCCTCGAGCACTTGTCGTGGCTCGGGCATATGCTGATAAAGACCCCAAATACAGTGCTGTGCGTCGGGACATCGGAAAATTGCAAGTGCTGGCAGAAGCTGGGGTTTCTGTACCTTCTGTTGGTTGCGGCATACCTGAGTTGAATCAATTTCAACGACATCTTCCTTTATATAAAATAAAGGTCTATCAATATCGGAACAAGGGTCGTGATGTTATTTTCAAAGGTGACGGTGTTGGTCCCTCTCTGAACTTATTGTTTCATGAGGGTCATTTCAATGTCTTCACTTCCCTAACTGCTGCTTTCTGTTCCGTTTATTACTGTGAGGAATGTCATGTCCCCTTCAATCAGAAAGATAAGCATCGGTGCGGTGGAACTTGTTTTCTTGCCAGGCTTCAACAGCATGTGGTAATGGTAAAGTTAAAATCCCCTGTGAGTTTCGCAAAAGGTCTTTCCGAGGTCAAGCGTGTTTTGATAACCATATTCGGGATATAATTCGTGAAAAATAAGAAAATGTGAGGAGTTTTTCGAAATTGTTCCAACTTTTCGCTCTCACACCTGCAGAGAGAGATTTTCTACGTAACAAAGATTGTCCCGCGGCTCATCTTTGCTACATTCAACCAGATACAAAGTCGCCTCCAGCTTATGATTTTTCTTCATATTTTATGATTATCCACCATGTTTTGGCAATAAGAAAAATTCAAAAATATCGTTGTATTGGCTCACAACGGCAGAGGGTTTTACCACCAATTTATTTTGAATTATATTTCAACTCAGACCTTTCTAATACCTGCTCTCATTATGCGTGGTAGTAAGCCTATATCGATGACCGTTGGTAGTGATTTTGTCAAAACTTCAAAAATTCTTTGGTTTTACAGAGAAGAATATAGGTTACCCTCCCCCACCTATTCAATAAGATGGAAAATCAGGATTATGTTGGTCCAATTCCTTCTATCAAATTCTATTCTCCATACACGCTTGCTTCAGAGGCTTCTCTTTCAAGTATGGTCATCGTGCGAACCAGCCCGAGACCTCTAGAAACGAAGAATTCAGAATGCTCTGAAAAAGGATGAAACAGTTGAAGTACAAGCCTGAAACGATAATTTCAGACTGACAACGACATCAATTCTCATGGTTACAAAAAACAAAAAATGCGTACACAAAATCAGTCGTTTTCACGTCCCTTATTGAGAAAAAGAGCCTCGCGTCGCTTTCGAACAAAACAACAATCATCTGTTCTAATGAAAAATAGGTCCCATTCGGCGAATTAACGAAATGTTTCCATTAGTTTGGAAATTGATCTTCGTGCTGTCGAAAAATTCAAGGGTTTTCATCTGACGAATTAATGAAGTGTTTCCATCAGTTTGGAAATTGGTCTTCGTGCTGTCGAAAAGTTCAAGGGTTTTCTTCTGACGAATTAATGAAGTGTTTTCATTAATTTGGAAATTGATCTTCGTGCTGTCAGAATAAGAACAAATAGAAATTGCTCTGTTTTCGAGAAAGATGTCGCAGAGGATCCACCCCGTTTTCCCTCTCCTATACCCCCCACCCATCCTCAATAATTGACATTTATTTCATAGATGTTGATTTTCCTTGTGGCATATTGAGTGTTGACCTCCAAGTTTGGTATATGCTGGGCAATAATTTCAAATTATTGGCAAACAAACACTTTCACCTCTCCTCCTATATATTTTCAGGTGAATGTTTTCCCAAATGTCAATTGTTGTTTGTTATAATATATTTCCATATTTTCAGGTTAAAGTAATCCAAAATGTGGAGACATTCTTGTTCGATGCCATGCTTCATTGGTGTATGTATTTCTGTTCAGCTTCGTTTTGTATATGATTAAGCTTTGTTTTTCTTGCCATATATTTGATTCGCCTCGTATATGTTTTCTCGATTTCTTGAAATTATATTGAATTAAATTTTTGATTGTTTTATGTTTTCCTGGTTTGAAAGAATCTTGACACTTAATGCTTGTTCCGCAATCGTTTTCCATGATCAAACTTCCAAATCTGTTCATCATTGTTCTGGCTTGTGTGTTGAATTATATTTTGAAAGGCTAATCATGATCTCTCGATACAGCTTTCGGGTTTATTGTGTTCGTTCAAGTTTTGTACATTCGCCACCTTTTAAGCCTTTTTCGTTTATAATTATAATTTGTCTATAGTATTCTCTTGAAATGAACGAATTCAATTGATACAGTTTCTCCTCGAATAACTCTCTCTATGGCCTATATGTTGCAGATTCATATTTGTTGGGCTCAAATCCTGTATCAATAGTTTCTCATATACCTTTCTGTAATGATATGCACTGAATACTCTGTATACAAGTGGTTCAGGCCCATGTACTATTAATATTTCGTGCTGGTATTGTTTTGCACCGATAGACCTTATCTCTTACTTTTTATGTATAACTATTGTTTTTTGGATTGTTCGATATTCTGGCGAAACATGAAATAAAGATCAGTTTTCCATTTACAAGTATTGGAATGAATGACCATAACATGGCGCAGTCGAAAAAAATCGAAATTAATTAATTATACACATCATCAAATTCTTATAATCGATCAATCTGAGGTATACAAGATTTCGAAATAAGCACAAAGTGTAGTAAGCTGTGATAGGAGACGAACTGAAATGCCGCCACCAGTTCAACAACCGCCCCCAACAACAGTGTTTCAACATTTCACAACAACAATCCAGCAGCCTGAAGGTATGTCCTGGGAAGGATCCCTTGCAGACAACTGGGGATTTTTCAAACAAAAATTCACGTTGTACATCCAAGCCACGAGATCTGAGGGTGAGTCACCTGAGTACAAATCGTCCTTACTTCTTTCATGCATCGGAGACAGAGCTCTCAAAATTTATAATAATTTCACATATGAAAGTAATGAAGGTAAAATGGATTACAATACTATCATGAGAAAGTATGAAGAGTATTTCAATCCAGAAAAAAATGTTACGTATGAACGCCACATTTTTTTAACAAGAGACAAGCGAGAAGATGAAACCATGGATAGTTACATCACGGATCTCAGAGACCTGAGCACATCTTGTGAATTTGGACAATTAACAGACAGTCTGATACCGAGTAAATTGATATTAGGACTCAAGTCGGACATGGATCTCCAAAATATTCTAATTAGAACGAAAAATTTGACATTAAATAAAGCAGTAGAAACATGCCGAATAGCAGAAAGGACAAAGGAACAAATGGAAAAGATAAGTTCTCTCCCACAAAGAAATTCTGAAGATAAAGCAGTAGACAGAATCAAGAAACAACAGAAAACTACATTCAGAAGACAGACAAATTTTCAAGAAGTTGGTCCATCTCACTCAAGAAACTTTCCGTCCACTCAACAGCCAATGAGAAACCAGAAAGTGCGCGCCAAAAGTTTCAGTGCAAGACCGCAAAATTTCAATTGTTATCGGTGCGGGATGTGTCATCAAAAAAATCAGTGTCCCGCATATGGGAAACAGTGTATGAAGTGCAAAAGATTGAATCATTTTTCGAAAATGTGCAAACTATAAATGAGGTTATTATCAATAATGTAGATCAGATTGAAGATGAGTTTTTTATCAATTGTATAAATACAATAAATACAGATGATTGGAGAGCATCAATTGAGGTACATAATGGTACAAAAATACAATTCAAATTAGACACAGGAGCACAGGTAAATATTATTCCGGCGAATTATTTAGAAAAATTGGGAATTTCGAGAAATAACTTGATATATGAACAAACAAATTTATCAACATATACAGGCAATAAAATAAATACTTTAGGTAAATGTTATCTTCAATGTAGATACAAAAATTTCTCGAACTCACTAACATTTTATATAGTAGATGAAATAAATGTTCAACCCATTTTGGGCAAAAAAGATTGTGAAAAATTGAATTTGATCAAATTAGTCAATGTATTGGAAACTAAAAAACATAAGTTCAAGGCTCAAGAATATGATGTGATTTTAGAAAAATATAAAGATGTTTTCAGTGGAATCGGATGTCTTGAAGGTGAATATAATATAGAGATTAATAAAGAAGCAAGTCCTGTCATTCATGCACCAAGAAAAGTTCCTATAGCGATAAAAAAAAAACTAAAAAATAAATTAGATTTATTAGAAGAAAATGAAATAATAAAAAAGGTTGATCAACCAACAGAATGGGTCAATTCGTTAGTTATAGTGAATAAGCTCAACGGTGATTTACGAATATGTATAGACCCTAAAGATTTAAATAAAGCGATAAAAAGGGAACATTTTCCTTTACCGACTGTAGACGATATATTGAGAAAATTGAAGGGTTCAAAATATTTTTCAATATTAGATGCATCCGATGCATTTCACCAAATAAAATTAAATGAAAAGAGTTCTCATCTCTGTACTTTTAACTCTCCATTTGGGAGATACAGATTTTTAAGGCTTCCCTATGGAATAACTTTGGCGTCAGAAATATTTCATAAGAAAATTAGGTTTCTATTTGAAAATATACAGGGTGTTGATTCTTATATCGACGATTTCTTAGTTTGGGGCAAAACCAAAGAAGAACATGATGCCAGACTCATCAATTTATCAAATAGATGTAAAGATGTCAATTTGAAATTGAATTTTAAAAAATGCAAATTTGGGATAAACAGTTTGATATTTTTAGGACATAAGATATCTAGTAAGGGGGTGGAACCCGATTTTGACAAGATAACTGCTATAAAATCATTCAAAAGACCATCATGTAAAAAAGATGTTGAACGATTTCTAGGAATGATAACGTATGTTTCCAAATTCATCCCAAATCTGTCTGATAAAACAGAACATTTAAGAACTCTCTTAAAAAATGATGTTTCATGGCACTGGGAAGAACAACATGAGCAATCATTTGAGAAATTGAAAAATATTCTATGTTCAAAGCCAGTTTTACAGTTTTATGATATAAATCAACCTGTAAAAGTATCAGTTGACGCTTCGAAGTTAGCCGTGGGTGCTGTACTTCTCCAAAATGAGTTACCGGTTTATTATGCATCAAAAGCTTTGACAGATGCTCAAAAAAATTGGGCACCCATAGAATGTGAAACACTTGCAGTTTTGTTTGGACTTGAGCGTTTTCATCAATTTGTATATGGCAGAAAAAATGTAATTGTGGAGAGTGATCATAAACCACTCTCGAATATCTTCAAAAACCACTCAATTATGTTCCTCCTCGTTTACAGCGTATGATTATTCAAATACAAAAATATGACATACATTTGGTATACAAGCCAGGATCTCAAATGACATTGCCTGATGCATTGTCAAGGGCTCATGATATTGAGGTAAAAAATGAATTCGATGAAATAAATTTCGAAGATTTGGATAAACAACTGAATGCACAAATATGTCTAATTACAGATAATATGAGAATATCAGATAAAAAATTGGAAGAAATAAAAAATGAAATGAAAATCGACGAAGAAATGTTGGAGTTGATAAAATTAACGACAGAAGGCTGGCCAGCAGAAAAAAATAGTTTGAAAGATTGTGTTAAAGTATATTTTAGTTTCAATGATGAAATTTCATACAGTAGAGGCATATTGTTGAAAAATTGTAGAATAATAATTCCTAAGAAAATGAGACAGAATATTTTGAAGAAATTGCATTTAAGCCATTTAGGAAAGGAAAAAACAAAAACTAGAGCGCGAGAAATAATGTATTGAGATATTGATAATTACATAGCAAATTGTCATGCTTGCGCAACTTTTTCAAAATCAAATACAAAAGAACCGCTCAAACAACATGAGATTCCACTGAGAGCATGGCAGAAAGTAGGAATTGATTTATTTGAATTACACAAAAAACACTACTTAGTTCTTATCGATTACTATTCGAAATTTCCAGAAGTAGTTCGTATGAAGAACATTTCATCTGATGGTTTGATTTTTCAACTGAAAAGTATATTTTCGAGGCAAGGTATTCCTGAAATCCTAATGTCCGATAATGGACCTCAAATGAGCTCTCACAGTTTCAAATGCTTCGCAAGTGAATGGGATTTCACACATATTACCTCCAGCCCTAAACATTCGAGATCAAATGGTTTAGTGGAACGTACCATTCAAACTGTGCAAAACATTTTTAAAAAATGTAGTATAGCAAAAACCGATCCATTTCTAGCATTATTAGAATTGAGAAACACTCCTCTGTATGGAAATGTATATTCACCAGCACAATTATTGAATAATAGATCACTGAAAAGCATTTTACCAGTCCCGGAAAGTCATCTGTAACCTTTACATATTCAAAATAACAAATTTAGAAACATTCTGAAACAAAAACAACGAAATCAAAAACATTATTACAACAAACATGTGAAGACATTAACAGAATTGAAGGAAAATGACATTGTATATGTGAAGGGACAGTATAGAAATCTTCCTGGAAAAATAGTTAGAAAAAATGAGAGACCTAGGTCGTATGAGATACAAATGTTTGGTACTGGTAGAGTGATTTCCAGGAATAGAAAGGATATATTTCACAAAAAAAATATGTTGAATAGAGAAATTGGCAAAAGTTTTGTCAAGACAGGTTCATATTCCACAGAAGAACATGATGTTTTGCTTCCCGTTGAAAATAATGTGATTCATCGATCAATCAATTCAGAAAGTTCGCCGTACACAACAAAATTTGGTAGAGCAGTTTATCAACCCAAAAGGTTGATGTATTATTAGAAAAATTTGAAATGTTTTAGGATATTGAACAATAATGTTATAGAAATTATTTTTGTAAGGGAAGGGGATGTAATGATATGCACTGAATACTCTGTATACAAGTGGTTCAGGCCCATGTACTATTAATATTTAGTGCTGGTATTGTTTTGCACCGATAGACCTTATCTCTTACTTTTTATGTATAACTATTGTTTTTTGGATTGTTCGATATTCTGGCGAAACATGAAATAAAGATCAGTTTTCCATTTACAAGTATTTGAAGGAATGACTATAACACTTTCCATTATAAGTTAGATTAAAATAATTATATTTCTTGATAGTTTGTTCGTGTAACAGGAAAGACATTATCTGCGGTTTTTGATATCAGTGTAGCGTAGCAGTCACCTATTTTTCAGTTTTCGCTCGACTTTGAATTCAAATGTTTGTATACGGTTGTGGTCTCATGAATTGTGCATGGTAATAGAGGTTGATAGATTTTCAATTGATGTAATCGTTCATTTTCTATTCCCGTTCATTGTTCAGATTTCATCATGAAGGTGATTTTGAAAGTGGAGTGTTGGAATTTGTCAATATGGTAAAGTACATTTATCTTGAAATGTGAATATTAGATGCTTTTCTATGCACATCTCTTCCTTGTTGATTCATTATTGTTCATAATATTTAGGCCTCTGGTTTGTTACCGAAAGATAAATTTTGACAGACTAATAATAACAGCGTTGGCTATGTCCTTTTGACTTGTTTCTTCTCTTGCTTGATGTCGATATCTCAATGTCGTTTTCCATTTCCGATATTATAGTGTCCTTCTGGCATGACGTTATGTTCTGGTATTTATAATGTCTCTCCATTTATAATAAAGTTGAATGTGTTTTCGAGTAGATTTTGTCATTTTGACTACGAAATAGTTTGTCTCGAATGATAATAATGAGGTCGTGATACCATCAGCGCTACTGTGTATCATTTGTGGCAATCTGCCTTTTGTGATCTGAACTTTTTCAAATATGCAATGTCGGTACATTTTAATGTTTTCCTGTTCGTTTTTATCAGTAGATGGGGCAAAAATACGCAATAGTTGTATATGTTGCCTCTTTACTGTGCATGGTTTTTGGCTTGTTTTTATCATTTTGAATACAAAATAATTGTTCTTGAGTCATGATAATGTGGTACGCTACTGTGAATTTTTGGACACTCTGACTTTCGCGATCTGAACTAGAATAATTTTTCATCATTTCAATTTTCGTTTCTATCAGTAGATAGGGGCAAAAGACGCAGTAGTTGTTTAATTGAATACGTAGTGTGCCTTGTTTCCCGTGAAGATACATGCATTTTTAATAGAATAGAATAGAATAGATTTATTTCCAGAAAACATGATGAACATGTATGGGAAAATTCGAGTTTTCACCAGTATACACCTAATAAATACAACAAAATCAGAAATATACATACAGAAATATAAAATAAAACATAAACAAACATAGCAAATAGTAAAAATATAAGTACAAACATTCTCATCAGACATCGGTTGGGGCTATATTGTCGTCGGAAAGGTATTCGTTAACTGAGTAGTAAGTTTTAGTAATTAGTTTTGGAATAAAGTTGTGTTGTGGGGGGTAAGATGATTATATTGAAAGATTGTCGGGTTTGGGAGTTAGCAAATTGATATATTTTTTTGTTGTTATGTACATGAACTAAGAGGTTGTATATATATAAACTTGGTAAAGTGAGAATTTTCATCTCTTTGAAATGATTCCTACAGGACTCTCTTCTCTTCAATCTTTTCATTATTCTCATCGCTGTTTTTTGTAATACAAAAGCTGATTGCCAATCAGAACTTATTCCCCAGTGGATCAGGCCATATGACATATGAGACATGAAGTTTGCATAATAAATTATTTTCAAAACATTTTCACTCACTTGTCTATTAGATAGTGCACGTAGACAGTAACATGCTCTGCTGAGTTTTACATTAGTGAATTTGATGTGTTCCCTCCATGACAAGAAACGATCGAGATGGAAACCCAGACTCTGTATCATTTTGGCTGATTTTAATTCAAAAGGTAAAATCAAGTTATCGATACCTCTGTTTGCAAAAGTAATATTGAAAGTTTTTTAAAAATTGATTTTTATTTTATTTGTTGCACACCATCCCACAATACTGTTCAAACTAACATTTATCTTATCCTCCAAAGAAGTTTTGTCACGACTTTCAACAATGAAAAGAGCATCATCTGCATACAGCACAGGAGTTGCATCACCACAGTTCTTCGGAAGATCGTTAATAAATATCAGAAACAGCAAAGAGCCTAATATCGATCCTTGCGGTACACCACTTCTAATGTTTCCCCATTCTGAAAATATTTTTTCATTTTCTCCAAGTGTGAGTACCACCCTTTGCTCCCTTCCATTCAGATAACTGATGAACCAATTCAGGGCAATTCCTCGTACGCCATAGTGATGCAACTTTTCTAACAGTATGTCAAAGTTTACGCTGTTGAAGGCCTTCGCGAAATCACATGCGATACCGATAGTTAGAAGTTTCTTATCTACATTTGAAATTATTTTTTTACATATATCATGAAAGGCCGTTGATGTAGATTTACCTGGAAGAAACCCATGTTGGCAGTCACTTATTAATCCGTTCGACTTCATAAATGAGATTAGTATTTTTTGCATCAATTTTTCCAAGACTTTCGAAATTGTTGACAGAAGTGATATCGGTCTATAATTTTCGAATTGATCCCTTTCTCCTTTTTTGAGGATCGGCACCACGTGAGATTTTTTCAAGCATTTTGAGAATACACCTTGACCAAGAGATTCATTACAGAGTTTCACTAATTCAGCACAGATAGGATGTAGGATTTCAACAGTTTCGATGATATATTATCATATCCGGCTGAGTTTTTGGATATCAAAGATCGGACAACTGATGAGATCTCGTTTTCATCTGTAGGATAGACAAAGAATGTCGTGTCATTCGGACAATTATTTAAATGAGCCCTAATTTTATTTTTGTTTATCTCTCCAACGGTCTCCACTGCGTTTAAGAAGTAATCATTGAAGTTATTGATGAATAAGTTGGAGTCCTCACTTTCCGGACTATTAATAGATTTTTTTGCTCTGAAGTATTTATTAGTTTCTCTGTTTATGATTTCCCAAGTTTTTTTAATTTTATTATTGCTGGATACAATTTCTTCTTCCAAAAACAAAACTCTTGCTGTGGCTATAACTTTTTTCAAAATATAACAATATTTTTTTTGAACCTGTTCAGTATTTCGTTATCTATACCTCTACAGAGCGCTATCAATTGCCTCTTATGCAAGCAGGACTTGCGTATTCCTTTGGTTACCCAGTGGTTTTTTGTTTTATTATTCACCAATTCGAGAGGGAAGCAAATTTCGAAGTTTTTTCCTAGTACACCGATAAATGCATCGAATTTCAGCTCTATATCTATGTATGGTATTTTAGTGTAATCATCTGATAAAAGTTCCGTTGCAATTTCATGATTGAATTTATTTATATATTTTTGGGAATGAAAACGTTTGTAGATATTTTTTTTCGTCTTTGTTGTGTCGGAGGTCGAAGCATACTTTCTGATAAAAATGATCGGATATTCCATTATCGAGATTTTCAATTAGGAACACATCGAAATTCACAAAAATATTTTCTATACAGGTGGACGAGTTTTTTTCAATTCTAGTTGTGCTGTCCACGGTTGGAGAGAGGTCGAATGAAGTTAAGAGATTAAGTAAGTCATTTCTACTAGATGTATCCGCTGAAAAATTTACATTGAAGTCTCCACATAACACAGCTTTTTCATTATTTTCAGTAAGGTCTGTTAATATTATATCAAGTTTGGATAAAAATAGTTTGAAATCACCATTTGGTGCACGATACAAAGTAATAACTATAACATGACTAATTTTTATCACACTGAATTCAATACATTGTTCAACATTCAGATATTCTAAGTGATTAATTTTAGTAGAGAGGGCAAGAATAGAATTTCGAACCATTGTACAAGTGCCACAATTTTTCAAATTATTTCTACTAAAGGAAGATAATGTGGTAAAATCTTGTAAATTATAAAAATTTTCTTCGTCTGGTTTAAGCCAATGTTCACTAATACAAAATACATCAACAGTTTTTTCTTGCAAGAAAACATTCAAGTCATCAATTTTATTTCTGAGACACCTCAGGTTTTGATGAATAAGGGTTAGTGTGTTTTGCGTAACGAAAATAACTTTGTCTCTTACTCTCAGTATTTTCGTTAGGGCTATCTTCCTCCACCGTTCTACCCCTTTTAAATGAAGTCGATCTGTCCATTTCACCACCAGATCGGGTTGCTGCTGGCTGACTATTTTGCGAAGAGCCACTTCTTGAAGAGTTCTGACCAGAGATAGGCTGTTGGGATGGATGGACGCTCAGGTGAGAGGGAGTGTTGCTTCCGTTGTTGACGATCTTCTTTGCTGCAGTCTTATCGACCACCATTGTTGCCACATTTCCTTCGATATTTTCTCCAACGTCGATGTTACGTAAGTCATCCAAGGTCCACCATGTGCCGTTTATAATTAAGCCATTACTTCTTTGGGTAACTTGATTTCCTGCTGATTGAGCTAGTCTCTTATGATGTAGGAGTTCTTTTCTTGTTTCTCTTTCAGAGGAGATGAGGTCTGCGTCGATTGCATAATTCGTACCTTTGAGTTTGTGGGCCATTTTTTGAATAATTTGTTTGTTTTTCAGACATATAAACTTAACTAGGATGGGTCTGCTTCCTTTAAGAGGTGTTTTTCCAATTCGGTATACCTGATCTAAATCACGATCTTGTATATTATAACCTGATTTATGACCGATGAAATCTATTACAAGTTGTTCAGTGATTTCGCCCTGCTGTTCTTCAAGTCCGAAAATAATAATATTTTTCGACCTGATAACGCTTTCCAAATAATTCAAGCGTTGATTCATCACGACAATACTTGCATTCAACCTAGAAACTTCCTCGCTAACTGCTGAAAATTTCGTTCCGATCGAATGGTTTATTTCGACAATTATTTCACTCTTTAGATATCGATGTTTTTCATCCATCTGACACATTAGTTTTTCGTACAGTTCATTGTTTGTCATTTCACTTTTTATTTGTCCTTACTAATATAGTATTATTGTGCACGTCTGTACTCTGCTGGGCTAAAGAGATCAGTATCAAGTGTATCAATACAAAGTAAATGTCAGTAAACAGGAAAGTTAGTTGCTGATTGCCGGATATTTTCAAGATTCTCTATTTGCATCAAATAACTCATTGTAACAGTCTACGGTGTTGACGATTTTACCCACAAATGTGTAAAAACGTTCAGGGCATCATTAGTCTTGTATTCAAAAAGTATTTATTCTTTGGAACATACTTGGAATTTCTTTCGGCTCTTGATATCTGAACATAATATTGTCTAATCTCTGAATTTTTCGAACGTCCGACAACACTGTAGGCACGCCACCTCGGAGCTCCTCCGTATATGAATAACGCTGGATATCTAATGAAAACGTTGATAGTGATTATCATTGCCTTGTGGTCTCACATGCTTTTCGATAGCGAAGATGGGACTCATGAAAATAGTTGGATGTTTATTCTTGCCTATCGTATACCTATTGCTTTGGGACGGATCGCATCTTCCTCGTGAAGAAGTTGCGTAAGGGCCGATACCTCAAAATGCTACGCTTTTTTGC
Source organism: Chrysomela aeneicollis (assembly GCA_029955515.1). Classification (NCBI taxonomy): domain Eukaryota; kingdom Metazoa; phylum Arthropoda; class Insecta; order Coleoptera; family Chrysomelidae; genus Chrysomela; species Chrysomela aeneicollis. The sequence continues at coordinate 737,423 of JARUHQ010000031.1, read as the reverse complement.
ATTTCCCCCCTGAAACTATTTAGCAATTCGTATGATGCTTCCGGTACTACTCATCACTGATCGAGAACATAACCTCAATTTCAATGGTGCGCCTTTCGTCAGGTTTTCATGTACGTGAATCGAGAGTTGTGACCTTGCAGGCCTGTGCAGTATGATAATAATCGCTTTGCGAATAAACTACGATATTTTTGAACGCACTATCAGGCACTATAGGAAAGCGAGCTGCTAGATATCAGGAGCTATTGATGTTGCTTCAGCTGATGATTTTCTTGATGATGTGAGTTATCATCATAATGCCTACACCCTTGTAATAAGTACCACTGATGCAGATAAATCATTACAGTTTGATAATTATTACTATGGTTTCAAAAACATGAATAAAATTGGTATAAATGATTATCTTGCATCAGTGGACTGGGATTTTTTATATAGTCTGAATGATGTTAACTTTGCGATTCAATTCTTTTATGAGGTATTATATCATGGTATTAATCTTTATGTTCCCATTGAGCGTTACAAAACGTCAAATTTTCCAATTTGGTTTTCCCATGAGCTGAAATCTTGTTAGGGCAAGATTTTATTAAGCAGTGCCTGTACATTCGTAAGTACTCGCCACTAACTCTCCCAGCAGCTCAGTAGGGCGTGGGTACGGTTACAATACTGTAAAATTTCTTAAATTTTTGGAGAAATTAATAAGGGTTTAATTTTCCGGTGCGCCACTGATTTTTTGCCAGAAAAATCAGAAACCACCCAGTTGAAAGGGACAGGACACTGCGCTAAAGAATCAATACAATGAGACACAGTCAAGTACTTTTAGTGTAGCTGGAATGAACCCTGGGGTTAGGTAGCTAAAGAATAATCGTCACACTCCTTGAAATTTACGAATATATTGGTATCAACACTGTATCCAAGAGGGGTTATCAGCATTCACATAAACAGTGAGCCAAGAATGAACAGCAGGAATTTCCCAAATATACTCTACAAAATGATATTTTTGAAGGGGCCAATCACGTGACGTCACGGGGAAGCTTACATGGGCAATTCAATAAAACATAATTATTATTGTAACATCTATCAGTAGATTCAGGTTATTGACTCTCAAATGACTTAGCTGACTGCTCAGTGGAGCTCCCTTGCTGATACCACTCAGTGCCTCTCAAGACTGCAGATGTAGGATGCAAGTCAGCAGTTGTTGTGGCTCATGGAATACTTTGAAACTGCCAGGTAAATTTCGGTGTTCAGCCCTGAACACTGGGGAACTCTTTGCTAGGCACCTCAATACTGCTAGAGATGAACAGGTACAGCAAAATGTTCTAAGAGAGTTGACCAGTCTTAATCCGTTGGAGGAGTGAAAGAATGAGGTGGAAAGGAGAAGGTGGAAATAAGACGGTGGAAAGACGACCCTAAAAAGAATAACCACAGACTTAAGCACGACTCGACGGGTGGTCAATCATGTTGCACAGGTGGTGGACACTTGTGCTTTCTACTAACCTCGAGTATGTATGGAGGGTCAAATCATATATGGTTCAGATCTAGTTTGAACCGTATTTTCATCAATCTATAATCAAATCTATAAAATTATTAAATAGATTAAAAACGGAATTTTAACCTCAAAAATAACCTACTTACATGGCGCGCAAATCCTGCTAAGCAGATAAATGATTCATTACCATATAACATTCAGAAATGGTCCGATAAATAAGGAATCATAAAATGTTGAAATTTTCCAAATCCATCCAATGATGATCGATAAATCGAAGGATAATTCTCAACTCGCCATGCACTTGATTTCGATAAGGAATCAGGAAAAAAAGAAAATCGAAGATCGGAAATAAGTCAAATGTCCGATTTCAGGAATAAGACAAAGTGTCATCCGTCGATTGATCACTGTCAACCCATGGTGCAGGGACAAAATTCCGAAAACTAACTCATGTTCGAGATGATCATGGGATGTTTAATTGTTGTGGCTGAACAACCCTATAGCAGATATTGATCACATTCAATCAGTTATTATTGACATAAACGAACGGACGCCATCTATTAATTGCTTATCGAAGCAGAACACTAATCCAATGTCTAATAACATTGATTGAACGCAAGCCATCTATGCACTAATTTTCGTATCAGAACATAACAAACTATCCCATGAACATCTCTTACAATATCATTTTAGTGGCGATCGTCAGAAGAAGAGTTACGGGCATTTTATCACTTCCGTGTTCTTAGATATTATCAGGTGTTGTCATGTGGGCACCTAGCATTCTGTGATGTGGTTGGATTGATCCCATCTGATAGCTGTCATCACTCATTATTCATTATTGACATTTCATAATTAATTTACTTATGTGGATTTTATGTAAACAATGAATGGATCGTAATCATTTGATAAGGACTACCACAGGAATTGATCATGCAAAATATATGTGAATAAGGTGAGTATGACACGAAATGACGATATCATAACGGAGCTAGAGATTACAAAATCAACAGAATACTAGATGAACCACTAATATGATTACTACAAACACAAGAGATTTTGGTTAAAGAAGGATTTCACCGTGTAAAATATGACCGTAACAATCTCCAGTTTTCAAAAAGAAAATACTACATAAAGAATTTAAAAGAATAAATGATCAACGCATTTATAATGAATTTTGTCAATTACGATCCCATTGCAAAGAACTTAGTGCTTTGTGTTATCGACGATATTTGGAAAAAATAGAAATTGATATTCAACAAAACCCTAATTCTTTTTGGAGACACATTTCAAACCTGCGTAAGTCATCATCATATCCTCAAACAATGTATTTGGATGATATCACTAGCTCTAATGGTAGTGAATCAGTAAACTTATTTGCTCAACACTTTTCCAAAGTTTATACTCGCACTGACGGTAGAATACCTAATTTCACCAGTACAAATATCGTCAACGTTAATAAAATCAATATTGGATTAACTGATGCATTTAATGGCATCCAGAACTTGAAACTCAAGTACTCAAGTGGTCCAGATGGCATACCACCAGCATTATTGAAAAACTGTGTTTGTACTTTAGCTGCACCAATTCATTTTCTGTTCAATTTATCCCTCAAATACGGTGTTTATCCGGACTATTGGAAAAATAGTTACATTACCCCTATCTTTAAGTCTGGTGATAGGGGAAATATTTCAAACTACAGAGGAATAAGTATTCAATCTTCTATGCCCAAATTAATGGATAAATTAGTTACTTGTGAGCTTACATGGACATGTAAAAATATAATAACTCCAGAACAACACGGTTTCAGCTTGGAAAAATCAACTTCAACAAATTTACTCTCGTACAAGCAATATTTATTGAATGCCTTGGAGAACCGTATCCAGATAGATTCTGTCTATACGGATTTCTCCAAGGCATTTGATAGAGTTAGCCATTCGATACTTCTGGAAAAATTGAAAGCATAAGGATTTGGGACTGACATCTTGAATTGGATTGAAAGTTTTCTAACTCATCGTTACCAATGTGTCAGAATAAACAATTATATTTCAAACACAATTCCTGTTGCCTCTGGTGTACCACAGGGCTCACACTGTGGTCCATTGTTATTCAACCTGTTTGTGAACGATATTGGTGACCATCTTCAACATGCTAAATTTTTAATGTTTGCTGATGATCTGAAATTATTTCTTTCAATTACTGATATATTAGATAGTCAAATTCTCCAGAGTGATTTAAATACACTATTTGATTGGTCCATAACAAACAATTTACAACTCAATATAGAGAAATGCCATATTATCACTTTTTCGAGATCAAAACAGCTTCTTAACTATGAGTATAACATCAATGGTATGGTTCTTGATAGAGTCAACGAAATAAAAGACCTTGGGGTTACAATTGACCAGCAATTATCATTCAAAAGTCACATAATTAATGTCTTGGCAAAGAGTAGTAGAATGTTGGGGTTTCTGATGAGAAACGGCAAACAATTCTCGTGTAACACCCTCAAAACATTGTACTGTTCCTTGGTAAGACCTCACTTGGATTACGCCTCTGTAATATGGTCTCCTTATTATAAATGTGACACTGTAAAAATTGAGAATGTGGAAACCAGATTTATGAAATATATTTCATTCAAAATGGGTACGTATCTCCAATTTAATCATCATTTTATTTTAAATACTCTAAACCTAACTGATATCACAACACGTCGTTTTCACTCTGATTTGTTATTAGTTTATAAAATCTTATCTGGAGAAATTGACTGTCCATTTCTTCTGAATTAGATTAACCTTTTTGTTACTTGTCATAGAACTAGGAACCCTCCATTATTTTTAATTAAAAATCATAACACAAATTATGGCTACAACTCACCTGTTTCTAGAGGTTTAAGATGGTGTAATAAATATAATATCGACCCTTTTGTTAACTCTTTAATAAGAATAGTATCTCCTGTTCAGTGTGCCGACAGCAATGGCATGGAGTATGTGCTCAACCACAGCCTAACAATTCTGAATACGAGACGCTAAACACTTTAAAGTGCGAGATATGTCTCGCTGCAATAAGGCCCCGTTCAGGTGAATTGGGCACCGACCAATTTAAAGCCATAATGAATCAATTATTTATTCTTAATCAAGCCATGTTAGTAAATATACTGCAAGAGAACTGGCTCATTTTTCAATTTTTCCCCAGATTCTACGGAAATTACAGTGTTGCCATTTGAAAGCCCCCATAAGAGCCCATGTGTTAGAGAGAGATGAAAGATATAATTTTTCTGTAGATCTACCTACTTTTTTCGCGAATTCTAAGGTCCCAAAACCCCGAAATTGGCTCATTCAAGGTCAAACGCCGCGAGAGCTCTAACCGCAAAGATAACACTCGCGCTAACACGCTGAAGGCATAGGCGTCGACAAAAAACATTTACAGGGTGATTCAAATTATCTCAGTACAAAATGATTAGAAAAATTATCTCAGTACAAAATGATTAGAATAATCTGGAATATCATGTAGCGGGGGAATTCACAGCAAGGGGTCTGAGATTCAAGTATGCTGAATAAATATTAAGGCCACGATAAGTACACAGCGTAAACCTCGATGTTCTATATAGGCGTAGCCCTGCTGATTATTCAACGTCCCACGGTAGAAAAGATCAACTATTTTCCTATTATTTTTCAATCAAAAAACGATAACTACGTGTAGCGGAGCCTCATTCAAATTGATAAATATTTTCAAGGAGGAAATCATCATTTAGGGCGATAATCGCCATTAGCGCACCTCGTTTACTCTTCGTATCACTGCAGGGTTTTACATCGCAATAATAAACGGTCAACTATTATCAAATATAAGTCTCTACGCTTCTGAAAAGTATGTGAAGCCATTAGGTTATCACTATCAACGATATCCAGCGTAATTCACATGCATTTCGCGACGGCGCGCCTACAGTGTTGTCGGACGTTCAAAAATATCCAAGATTAACCACTCAGAGCTGACATAAATGCCACGCAACTTTCAAGCATGTTCCACAGAATGAAAAGACTGATGATGTCTGAACGTTTTTACACATTTGTCGATAATATCGTCAACATCGAAGGCTGCCATAATGATTTATGTGAACCGAAAAGGAATTGAGAAATATTTTCAGGGAAAACAAGGCACATTACTCATTCAATTAAACTACTTTTGCGTCGTTTCGCCCCTTCAGCTAATAGAAACGAACAGTAAAACAATGAAAAATTAACCTAGTTCAGATCGCTACAGTCAGATTAATATAAAAAATACACAGTAGCGTACCACATTATCATGATAAATCATTTCATATCAAAAAGCAAGTCGAAAAATCATTTGCAGTTATAAAGGTATTAACGTCTAACTTGGTGAAGGAGAAAAATGATTTTGTATTCTAAAATAAACGAGGTGAAAATCATTCACAAGCATAAAGGCATTAACGTCTAACTTGGTGTGAAGAAGAAAAAATGATTTCATATTCAAAAATAAATGAAGTAAAAATCATGCACAGTCAAAAGAACATTAACGTCTAACTTCATTATTATTGGTGAAGAAGAAGAAAAAACGATTTCGTACTCAAAAATGAATGAGCCAAAAATCATAGACAGTCAAAAAGAACATTAACGTCTAACTTGATGAAGAAGAAAACGATTTCGTACTCAAAATAAACGAGGCAAAAATCATACACAGTCAAAAAGGGCATTGATGACCAACTTCATTATTGAATTAGCTCATTCAAAACAAGAATTTAAGCCAGAAGAACACTCTTATACCGTTGAAAACAGTGATGCATTTAAGATAGATGAGACAAGAAGTCAAAGTCAACTTTGATATTGATCTAGCGAAATTCATCTTTCGGTAAAAAGGCCCAAACATTGATAATGGAGAAACAAGGAAGCGATGTGCATCTAATATTCACATATTTATGAAACATACCTTATTGGCAAAATCCAACACGACACTCTCATGATGAAATCTGAACAATAAATGGGGATAGAAAATCAACGATTTCAATAATTGAAAATCTATCAACCCCAATCCCCATGCACGTATACAAACCGTATACAAACATTCGAATTCAAAGTCGAGCATAGAGAGAGCTATCTCAGAGAAGCTGAATTTTATTAATTGAATTTGTACATTTCAAGATTTGCTATATATCAATTGATGACTCATATATAACTTGATTGGACAAAATAGATAGATAGATAGATAGATAGATAGACTTTATTTTCCAACAGGTATATACCCAATTACAGGAAAAGCAGTGGAAATTCTTAAAATAACAAAAAACAAACAAAATTGAATCATATTATTCAAATAATAATAATTAATTTTGTGTTCAATCAATTATACAAGAAAGAATATGTTTAAGAGAACCGTTGTTTAAGTCACACAGATCACAAATCAGATTGAAATTCCAACCCATCAAAGACACAGGTGATCTACGCATCACATTGGTTCGAGAAGCCTCACAATAGAATTTATATTTCGTATCTGGAATTCAAACGTGGTATGCGATAGTTATTTTTTGCAATAGACAGGGACAAATAATATTATTATTCATCAAATTATGTAGAAAGAAATAGTAATAAAAACTCTACGTGTATTCAAGGAAATTACATTGAAATTATCAAGAATCATAGAATAGTCAATTCCCCATTCAGGATAATTCCCTGGTACTTTAAATAACAGGAATTTAAGGAATAATGATAATAAAAGGTCTTGATTCATGCTGACCTGCATTGAGTGCATACTTTCTGAGGGGGATTATGTCACTCTGCAATTTTCTTGATAGCTTTAATTGGAATTAAAGGGCGGTTATCCGATAGTCGTTATTACGAAGTTTTCTGGCGTGAAAATTACAAATCCGATCTGGCAACATTGTAATCTCACCTTTCGAACGATCGAAACATTTTTGAGGGGCAGAAAAAGAAATAACTTACAGAGATATACGTCGGTGTATATCCAGTGCGGTTTTTTCGAGTTCAAATTTCTGAACATCAATAGCGAATTTAGCTAGATTGCGGCTAGTTGGTCCTTATCGCTTTGAACATACAGTGAAATCACTCAATAAATTCTATCCCAATATTCCTTCCCTCCAAAATTTTCCCATTTATTCGAGTGCAGAAGAATTATTGGACGATTGGAAAATTATCATCAATAAAAATCGGTGAGTACATTTTGATATCAACGTTACAATAGAGCTACGAAGGAACATTTGGTCCTATTCGAGTCGGATAATCATCATAATTTGAATTTATTTATTGGTAGCTATTGTTGTTCGGGAAAAGGTTTTCGAAAGAAAAAGTGGACACCAGTCGGTCGGTGTAAATTTTTTGTTGTAGCCAAGATAGGTAGAGGTTGCGAGGTTGTCGGATCGGTTGAAAAGTGCGTTTTGTTCAATTTGGTTTGGAAGACGGTTTGATTGAATTGAACTGAGATTTTGTTACGAGTTCTCATTGTTTGTATTTCCATAGTCAATAATTTGGAAGATGACTATTCCACAAACGGAGTTGAAAAAACTTATAGCAAAGAAAGAAAATTTATTTTCGATATTACAAAAATTATACGAGATGAGTAAAGATTTATCAACGGAATCATTGAAAATTAAATTTCGGACTTTGATGGGAACTTATGAGGAAACAAAGAGTAATATTTTTTCGGTATTAGATGAGATTAATAATGTACAGTTTGAAATAAAAGAAGATCACATTCCAGATTACCAAGTGATACAAACAATAAATGAACTTTGTTGTTACATTCAGACGGCGGCGGAAAATGTGAAATTATCTAATTCCATTCCATCTCATAATAGTGTGGACCCTCGGACAAGTGTTGGCAGTGGAGCACCCTCTTTACGTAGTTCTCTAAAAATACCAGAACCCAGTTTACCGGAATTTCATGGGGAAATTCGTCAATGGGAAACTTTTCACGCGGTTTATACGAGCCTGGTTCATTTCAATTCGAATTTGACGAATCTTGAAAGAGTGCATCTTCTGATTAGTTGTTTGAAAGGCCCGGCTCAGAGTGTGTATACGGGGATTGCCATTGTTCCAGATAATTATGACATCATTTATAAAACTTTGTGTGATAAGTATGAAAATAAACGAATTTTAGCTAATACCTATTTACAACAGATTATAGAATTCAAATCGCTGAATAATGAATCAGAGAAAAATTTGAACGCATTTCTGGAGCGATTCGATACGTCGGTATCTGCACGGAAAAATCTTAATCTACCGGATTTGACAGATTTTATTTTCACATATTTGGCATTGTCGAAAATGGATAGTGAGACAATTCGAGGATTTGAGAATAATCAAAGGGAAACGGATATTCCCACTTATCAAGATTTGATAAAATTTATTAAGGGGCAGACGCGGATTCTTCATTTGAATAAAACTCCCACATCAGGTACGGCCGGAAAATCGATAGTTAAAAGTTTTTTTGTCGGTGATAGTAGAAACACAAGAAATAACAATTGTTTATATTGTAAAAAACCAGCACATTATTTAGGGCGATGTGAAAAATTCAAGCAGTAGTGCACCTAGGCCGATTCTGGACCAAGATGGCCGCCATAAAGGCAAGAAATTCAAATTTTGCTGACGTCATCAAAGATGGCCGCCATGACAGCTGCCATATGTCAACTGTCATATGTCAACTGTCATATGTCTACAGTTTGGTGTTCCATACCGCTGTATCAACTGTCAAGTGTTCCATGCCGCTGTATCAACTGTCAAGTGTCCCATAGACCAACCAATCAGAAGCCGTCATAGCCCCACCCACTTTTTTGGCGCGAAATTCAAGTTATTTTTGAGGTTATGTATTCTGCTTGCAACATGGGATAGGATATCGGCCCCTTTGCCCTCCTTCAGGTGCCCCCTTGGCCCCCTTAGGCCTCCGCTGTACCCCCTTGGCCCCCCTCAGGTCATCGCTGTACCCCCTTAGGTTTTTGCTATACCCCCTTGACCCCCCTTAAGACTGCGCCCCCTTAGCGCTCCGCATCCGGAAACATCTCATGACGTCATATTTTATTTAAAAAAATCCTTCTATCGGCGGGATTTGAACTCCAGACCACCGGATTACGAGTCCGATGCGTTCCCACAGAGCTACGACCACTATATAATTTGATTGCAGTCAATGTCGATGCAACGTTATCGCTCAGCGTGACGTAGTCGAGCAGATCCGTCCCAAAGATAAGAGAACGTAGCATCCTCGGCAAGCGGGGAGCAGGGAAAGGAACAATGGCTTATTCATTCATTATACATCAGTGTATAAATAGAGACAATCGCATTCAAGGTCAGGTTCGCTGCATTCCAATGATGACTCAACATATCACGCCATGGAGCAGGGAAACGAACAATGGCTTATTCATTCATTTAATATCAGTGTATTGATAGACATAATCGCATTCAAGGTCAGGTTCGCTGCATTCCATTGATGATTCAACATGATACAATATTTCGCGTGACGTTACAAAGATAAGAGACGACAAAGCGACTGACACTGTTGCCAGACGTTTGAAAACATAAGGCATTGATGCCAGACGTTTGAAAATATCTGGAAATATACTATAATGCACCTACACCTTACACAAGTAGAATCCGAACCACCACGTGTGAATACCTTAAATTGATGGATAACGTTTGACGTATGACAGGGTGTGGCTGCCTGAAGTTAGGCGTCTGACATTTGACGTATGACGTTAACATTTCAAAATGGCCCCCAACATCTCAAGGTTACCAAATGTTTAGTAATTTTCGTGTTATAAAGTGAATATACCAACATCTTACACAGGTAGAATCCGAACCACATCATTTATATCGACGTGGCAGAATCCATGAACTCGTTAATATAAAGATGTCAATAACAAAATGATTAATTTTTTCTCCGAATTATCAAAAAATATTCACTTCCGGTTTATTAAAAATAGACATAGAGATGAAGTAATGTTTTATTCGTGATCTAAATGACGTGTAGATTCCAAAAACAACAATTTCCGTTTTCACTTCCGGTTTCCATTTTTCCACTTAACATAGTAATGTGGATACTCTGAGAGGAGGATTTTTCACTGACATTCCAAATATATCATCTCACCTATGTACAAAGTCTCAAGGTTCAAGAGATGATTATCAAAATAGATCGAAATAATGAAATAAGCAATGGAATCAATACACAATCTTTCTGAGTGTTGCTTTCCTGGCCGATCCAGCTTCTCGACAAATTATCACAAAATATCCACTTCCGGTTAATTAAAAAGCAATATAGAAAAAAACTAATGGAATATTTGAGACCCCCATGACGTGTAGATTCCAATAACATCAACTTCCGGTTTCACTTCCGGTTTCCATTTTTTTACTCAACATAGTCATGTGGGTACTCTGAGAGAAGGATTTTTCACGGACATTCTAAATATATCATTTTACCTATGTACAAAGTCTCAAGGTTAAAGAGATATCAATTAAAATTTATCGAAATAATGAAAAAAATCTATGTAAACAATTCACAATCTCTTCGTGTAATGATTTTCTGGTCGATCCAGCTTTTCGACGGATTATCAAAAAATATTTACTTCCGGTTTGTTAAAAAGCGACATAGAGAAAAACTAATGGTATATTCGAGACCCCCATGACGTGTAGACTCCAAAAACAACGACTTCCGGTTTCACTTCCGGTTTCCATTTTGTCAGTAAACAGGGTCATGTGGGTACTCATCGAAAAGGATATTCCACGTACATTTCGAATATAATAACATACCTATATGCAAAGTCCCAAGGTTTGCGAGATATCAATCAAAATTGATTGAAATAATGAAAGAAGCAATTAAATCAACACAATCTCTTCGAGTTTTTTTTTTCTAGCCGATCCAGCTTCTCGACGAATTATCACGATATATTCACTTCCGGTTCATTAAAAAGCGATATAGAGAAAAACTAATGGTATATTCGAGACCCCCATGACGTGTAGACTCCAAAAACAACAACTTCCGGTTTCACTTCCGGTTTCCATTTTGTCAGTAAACAGGGTCATGTGGGTACTCATTGAAAAGAATATTTCACGTACATTCCGAATATATTAACTTACCTATATACAAAGTCCCAAGGTTTGCGAGATATCAATCAAAATTTATCGAAAAATTAAAAAAACAGTAAAAACTTCTCACCATCTCTTTGAGTACTGCTTTTCTAACCGATCTATCTCATTGATGAAATATCGAAATATATCCTCTTCCAATTCGTAAAAAATAGAGATATAGGGGAAAAAATGAGATGTTAGTGATCTCCATAACGTTCGGACATCAAAACAACAACTTCCGGTTTCACTTCCGGTTACAATTTTTTCAGTAAACAGAGCCATGTGGGTACTCTGAGAGAAGGATTTCTCACGGACATCCCGAATATATCAACTTACCTATATAAAAGAACTCAAGGTTTGCGAGATATCGACGAAAATTGGTGAAATAATCGAAACAACACTGTTACACGCAAGAAAGTGCTATGAAGAGTCGATTTGAGTCCACGGTTAACTCATGTTTCTATCTTATTAATCAATATTCTAGTAGGAGACTATAATTTTTGTACAACTCATATCAGGGAATGCCATTTACACCATTATGAAAACCTAGTAGGTGAAATGATAAATAGGAAATCGATAATCAATTTTGGAGTAATCGATAACAAATGGAATATGATCGTAACTCTCGAGGTGAATGTTTCAAGGTCATAGAGTTAATAAAATTTTCAAAAGAAAAAAGCTCTGATCAAGGTATGTTTATGAATTCCAAAGCTATATAACTATTGAGATCATATTATATTGGAACCAGGTACTTCAATTATTGATTTTCTCAAAATATATGTCTCGAAACAGAAATAATTTTGTTTATTCAGGATTGCACTTTCAGCATCGGCAACACATGGAATATTATCGGAAATATCGAGGTGAATATTTCAAGGACTAAGAATTTTCGAAATTACCTTTCGAAAAAATACAAATATACTGACTGGTACAGATACGTTTGAAAGGTAGAATTTGATAGTTGATGCTCAACGACTGAAACTTGAGAGCCTTGGTCACGTGAGGATGGATATGGTTATATTATGATCAGTAACAAAATTCTATATTGATGAATTATTGAAAAAGTATTCTAATATAGGAGAGAACAAATAATACATTTATGATCCCCATGATGAAAAGAGCACAAACTTTCGGTTTTACTTCCGGTGTCATCATTATTCTAGTGAACAATGTTATATGGGTAATTCAGAAGAATGATTTTTAACGGACATTTCAAAAAGTCAACTTGCATATATTCTGAGTCTTAAGGCTTGCGGGATATAAACAAATTGATATTAATTGATAAACATTCGATAACAATGACAAACGTAACGAATACAGCACACATATGTCTCGCAAATACAAAACACGCGCAGACGTCGCATTCTTATCAGAAAAGTGTCGAAAACGCTGAATGGCACGACGAAAAGTCACGCATGCGTCTTACATACATCATACTGACGTCATGTATCCGTCGAAAATCTATCAAACAACGCCATCTAAAAACTTTGAATACGATGATTTCCATAACAAAACGTCACGCATTCATCGAAAACAAGTAGAAAACAACAAAATTAATCACTTATACGTCACGCATACATCACAAATGCGTCGAATATTCGTCGTACAAACGTCACACCTCGTCAAAAATCTATCAAACAGCGTGTGGAAACCCCATGAAAACGTACTGACATCGCAAATAAAAAATGGTAGCTGTTGAAGATTTGCATCTGACATCTTGTAACAGTCCATTTTTGACGGCACTCGAATTGGGACAGCCGGTATATTTATCATTGAGACTGAAATAAACTACGCCTGATGAATAGGCAACTAAATATGTTCGATGTGCGAGAAATCGTTCGAAGCTACGGAGTGGGGTCGAGATTCTAGAAAGATTACCGTGAGAGTCAACACATTAACAGGAGTGCTATTTTGATTTTCTGGAAAGGCTAATAAAATCTAAGGTAAACTATTTTCTGAAGTTAAATTAACAGACTGCCCTCAATCATCGTTATTTTTCGTCGAACGAGGTGCAAACACATAATTTCATTTTAGGCAAAAAAAAAAGAAAATTCATTGAGGTTAGGCACGTGTTGAAAATCACGGTACCGATACCTAAAACCTAACGTGACTGAAAAATGAGGCTGTATCTAAACAACAATTATCTGTTACGGCTCTGAACATTACGCAAGTATTATCACGTCCCACCCGCTGTCGTTTGTAAGCCGATCCAAACCGCCACTCCGTACCTGCCAGTTTTTGTGACCAGGAAAGTCATGCAATTTCCAGGACTTGGAAAATAGTTTGTAGGTCTGTGAAGGCCAGTAAGTGATAGATAAACAATTCCGGAAATGCGAGTGAGTACCATCCATATTATCGCACCTGGGAAATGCTGCTAACGAAGATTTTTGTGCCATTGAAGATACTATAGTACATTATTTTTGTCTCGTATATCGGAAGTAACTAAGACTTTGTCTCAGATATCATTATTGTATTCTTGTTATTGAAGTGTGAGGCAATCTACAGCTGTGGATTGAACAATATTTGCTACTAGGTCTGGTAGAAAATTACTTTTTTGTCATTTATATATATTCAGATACAGGGTACTTGTTTTTGCACCCTAGTGCATGTAACACTATTGTATCGAGTTTATTTATGTTTGCGCGGCACACTTATATAGCCATTTTCGTACCGCCAAGATTTGCATGATAATTTTTTTTACATTTCTTTATAACAATTTGGTTCCTTGTTATATCTACTCAATAGTATTTTCTTCATTATACACATTATTCTATATATTTTACTGCCATTTATCTTATTTGATCCCCCTTCCTCGTCGGCAAATTTTGTCGACTGGCGCCCACTCAGCTTATTTCATAAAATCTAAAAAAAAACATCGAATATAACAATCATAATATTGACAACGTCAAGACTCGAACTCGAATCCACGAATTTTCCCTTCTCTTCATTGAAGTAACTTTTGTTACGTCACACAAATTTTTGGCGCCTCAACTTATGGGGCTCGAGTTTAATTTTTGAAATATTCGTGAAAATATTGTTAACGGAGCACAATAGTAAGCTATTTTCCCAAAAAAATACCCTCCCAAATTCCTTTCAAATAAGATAAATGTTTTTTAGTCCCGTAGCAGCGCGTTCATGATAAAAACGATTTTAACGATATCAGTTATATTGAGACAAAAAGTGAAATTGCATGTTTCAGGCTGGTCATTGACAGGTATTCAAACTTTGTGGTACTTTTTGCACTGTTATTTTTTATTTAGAGTAGATTCCGACTTCTCAGTGCTGATGCATATACAGGTTGTCCCACTATTTCGCACTTAATAAAATTGGTCAGAACATTTTAACAAATCATTCCCCTATATATATATATATATTTGATACGGAACCATCAGAAATCTATAGTTTATATACAGTGTGGATAATTTCTTCTTGTAGCATATATAAAAAAAAATATGGAGGTTAATTATAACATAGACCCTCGTCATCTGAGAGTGCAGGAGTTGAATTATGAATTATCTATTCGTGGAGTGAACACTGATAGGGTGGATATAGATCTGAAAAGAAAATTTCTTCGTAGGGAACTTAAAAAGGATCAAGCTCGTGCTGGAGTTCAGTATGTTGTTAGTGACTATGTGCATGATTCTGAAAAGAGGGATATTGATGAAAGTATAAAGTCTATCACGGAGTTGGTGAATGATTTTGATGGGGTGAATGAAGAATTATCAAATCGTATTCGTAGTAGGATAAATCACGTTCTAGGTAGGCTGTCAAGAATACCAGGGGATATCAGCGAAACAGTGTCCAATTATAGGGGTGATAATACTGTGATTGTTTCTGCCTTAAAGGAAGACTTGAATGATATAATCGAACGTATGAAGCGCGGTGCCGACTTAAGACCTAATCGCAGTTTTCAGACACCAGCATCAGATGACGAAAAATCTGTTGCTGTTTATAAATGGCCAGTAAAATTTAATGGAAAATCGAATAGTGCGTCTCTCAATTCATTCTTGAGTAGAGTCGAGGAACTTAGGGTCTCGAGAAAATGTTCCAAAAAACGTTTATATGAAGCAGCCTCTGATCTATTTGAGGATGTCGCATTAGAATGGTACAGGGCGCAGCTGCGACAAAATCGTTTTGATTCATGGGATAGTTTAGTCGTAGCCCTCAAAAAAGATTTTTTACCAGATGGTTATGATGAAGAACTATGGAGGCAGATTGAACGGCGCACCCAACATGAAGAAGAACCGGTTATCATCTATATTTCTATAATGGAGAACCTATTCGACTGTCTGTCTGAGAAACCGTCGGATGACCGAAAATTGAGGATACTTATGTCTCGAGTATTGCCCAGGTATCACTCTCACCTGTCACTTCAAGACATACAAAGTATTAGTAGGTTAGGCGAAATTTGTAGGGCCTTAGAGGAATCAGAGAGGATGCAGAGGAATTTTAGACCGCCTCCCAGACGAAGTATTGCTAGCTTGGAACCTGGTTTAGGATATACACCTCTCAATGATAGCTCATCCTCACCTTCCACTTCGGGATGTTGTCAAAGTTGTAGGGGTTGTCAAGGTCACTTCGACAGAAGGGAAAAGTCAACTTTTGTTCCTAGGTCAAATTCTGAACGCCAGTCATACCAAATTTCAGCTGTACAGTGTTGGGGTTGTAATGAGTTGTGTCACCTGAAACGTGATTGCAAAAAAATCGTTGCAGGATCATCACAGCCTCAAAAGCGGAAATTGATGTGCCATGGCTGTGGATTGAAAGATGTGATCAGACCCAACTGTCCTCGATGTAAAAAAAACTGATTAGTGGAGTGCGACTTGTGGACCGTCGTGACTCCGCGAAAATGTGTACCCCAAAGGTCCTGAAATCATCTGATGGCGAGTGGAAGAAATGGTTGGCGTATGTTAGCAACTTTTATAGTTCATACAGGTTGAATGAGTTGAATAGCGTTGGCAAAAAAGCCAAGGAACATAATGGAATGTTTGTAGAGAAGGAGAATGATAACCGTCCGTATGTTACTATACAGATTTTTGGCAGGTCGATTATCGCTCTTCTTGATACAGGTGCAAGTCACTCAGTTATTGGTTGTGATGGAATGTATCTATTGAATCTTTTCCAACTGGAATTGAAAGAATGCTCGGATACGAATATTCGGACAGCGGATGGTACTGTTCAGCGTACCGAAGGTTTTGTCGAAATTCCTATTCAGTTGGACAATTTGGTCAGAGTAATGAATATATTGGTGGTACCCTCGTTGTCACACAATCTCATATTGGGAGCAGATGTTTGCAAGGCCTTTGATATAACTGTAAAGTTTGGTACAAACTCCTATTGTGTGGGAAACAAGGACTTAGAAACAACATCTTTGGTGGATTGTGACCCATCTCTATGCGCAATCAATAAAATTTGTAGTAAGTCTGACTTAACCGTGGAGGAGTCTGAAATGATTGATAAAGTCATTGATAAGTTTCGTACTCTATCTTCCTTTAAACCCGGTAGAACTAAGAATTGTGTTCATAAAATTGATACTGGCAATGTCGAGCCTATCAAGCAGAGACATCATGTAATGTCACCCTATAAATTGAAGGAGTTGAACAAGGAACTTGACAGAATGTTAGAGTTAGGAGTGGTGAGGCCTTCCTCGAGCCCTTGGGCCAGTCCTGTGTTAATCGTTGAAAAAGCTAATGGAGATCCGCGATTCTGTTTCGACGGCAGAAAGCTAAACTCGGTCACAAAAAAATGCGCCTACCCCCTTCCCATTGTAGACCATATTCTGAGTAAATTATCTGGTGCAAAGTTTCTCAGCAGCATTGATCTCAAATCGGCTTTCTGGCAGATCCCTTTGGACCCGGAGTCATGTGAGAAGACGGCGTTTGTTGTTCCAGGCCGTGGGTTATTTGAATTCGTAGTAATGCCTTACGGACTCTGCAATGCAGCTCAAACGCTCCAAAGGTTAATGGATTCTGTTCTTGGACCGGACCTAGACCCGTTCGTTTTTGTCTACCTCGACGATGTCATCATTGCGACACCCAGCATAGATAAACATTTGGAGATTTTGGAACTTGTTTATTCTAGGTTAAGAAATTCGAATTTAACAATCAACATTGATAAATGTTCGTTTTGTATGTCAAGCTTGAGATACCTTGGTTTCGTGGTGGATTGTGAAGGTTTGCGAACGGATCCAGGAAAAGTTAAGGCTATGTTGGAGTATCCCAAACCCAGAACAGCTACTGAGGTTAAAAGGTTCATCGGCATGTGCAGCTGGTATAGGAGGTTTGTGAAAGATCATTCTACCATTACTGCTCCTATAAATGCAATTCTGAAGGGAAAGAAAAAATCTCAGGGAATCGAGTGGACCGAGGAAGCAGACAAGGCTTTTCATGATTTGAAGCAGGCTCTGGTTTCAGCACCCATCTTAGCATCACCAGACTTCGATAAGCCATTTTGTATTCAATGTGATGCTTCGAATGTTGGTCTTGGAGCAGTACTGACACAGAAGGATGGGGAGCAAGAAGTGGTCATAGCTTTCGCATCTAGGTCATTGACGGAGGCCGAAAAAAAATTCACAGTCACAGAAAAGGAGTGTTGTGGTGTCCTGTTTGGTGTCGAAAAATTCCGACCCTATATAGATGGGGTATCTTTTTCTGTTTTGACTGATCATAGTTCTCTCTTGTGGCTCAGCAACCTCAAGAATCCAACTGGCAGACTGGCGAGATGGGCCATGCGCCTGAGTCAGTACGACATGGAAATAATTCATAGAAAGGGTTCTTTGAATGTTGTCCCAGACGCACTTTCACGAGCACCACAGGAGGTATGTGTCATAGAAGTCCAACAGCCGGAAATTGAAGCCGACTCCTGGTACTCTCGAATGATCGTTAACGTCCCAAAAAGTCCTGAAAAGTACTCAGACTGGAAAGTAGTGGAAGGTTCACTCTATAAACATGTCCCTTTCGAGTTTGGCCTGCGTACAAACTTTAGCGACTGGAAATTGGTCATACCTAAGGGTCAAAGGTTATCGGTTTTCCAATCTTACCATGAAGTCCCCACTGCTGCCCATTTAGGAGTGTATAAGACAATACATAGAATACGCGATCTCTATTATTGGCCTCGTATGCTTCAAGACGTTAGGAAGTTTGTCAGGAGGTGTAGAATTTGTGCTGCTCAAAAAGTTAATTCAACAGCCCGGCCGGGATATATGGGTAATCCTAAGAGAGTTGTTTGCCCTTGGCAATACGTTTCAGTTGATATTTTGGGTCCCCTTCCGAGGACGAAAAACGGAAATTCTTACATTCTAGTGGTCTCTGACTATTTCACTAAATACTGTCTAATACACCCCATGAGACAAGCGAAAGCCGCACCAATTGTTAAATTCATAGAAGAACAAGTGTTTTTAGTATTTGGGGCTCCCCAAATAATAGCGTGTGATAATGGGGTTCAATTCACTTCAAATGCATTCAAACATTTATCTCAGAGGTATGGTGTCAAAGTCCACTATAATGCTAATTTTCATGCTCAGACAAATGCAGTGGAGCGTGTAAACCGTGTTTTAGAAACAGCAATAAGATCATATATTGATGAATCAGATCAAAGAACTTGGGATGAGGAACTGCAGAAAATAGCCTTTGCACTTAGGACCGCTGTTCATGAAGCGACTGGCTATTCTCCGTCTTTCTTGAATTTTGGACGTTATGTACCAGCTGATGGAGAGTATTATGGTCGACTAGGATTGAATGAGAATGTTAGTTTGAGTGATTTGAATCGCTCCGAGTATGGTTCAGAAATAGACAAACTTCCTCAGATATATTTGGAAATTCGCCGAAAGTTGGCGGAAGCCTATAGGAAAAACTCTAAGCAATACAACTTGCGTAAAAGGCCAGCTGACATCTATCACGTAGGCGATAGGGTGTGGAAAAGAAATTTTGTTTTATCGAATAAAGCTGAGCATTTTGCCGCTAAATTGGCGCCTAAGTTTATACTTTGTACGGTAAAGAAAGTGGTGTCAAAATTAGTGTATGATTTGGTGGGACCAGATGGAAAGAACATTGGTAAATTTCACGTGAAGGACTTAAAGCCTTACACAGGTTCAGAAGTAGATTACTGAAATGAATGTGAGTGTGAATGTGGCAACGAATGGCGAATGAATCATGTGTGAATGTGGTGTGTATATACCCTATGAACTCAATCTAGTGAAAAAGCTTTTTCTCTGCTTAATCATAGTAGCTAAAACATAACTTTACTTTTTATTATTATGTCCCGAGATATACAGAAAATAGACGTCTATCTTCCCATAACGTACGTTACCCCGATAGTTGTTAGTCAATAGGTTATCCCATCAGTTCTAGGAATAGGTTAGTTATATATATAAAAAAAAATATTTCACTTCATGAAATATTTTTATCTAGGTAGAGGGGGTGTGTAACAGTCCATTTTTGACGGCACTCGAATTGGGACAGCCGGTATATTTATCATTGAGACTGAAATAAACTACGCCTGATGAATAGGCAACTAAATATGTTCGATGTGCGAGAAATCGTTCGAAGCTACGGAGTGGGGTCGAGATTCTAGAAAGATTACCGTGAGAGTCAACACATTAACAGGAGTGCTATTTTGATTTTCTGGAAAGCCTAATAAAATCTAAGGTAAACTATTTTCTGAAGTTAAATTAACAGACTGCCCTCAATCATCGTTATTTTTCGTCGAACGAGGTGCAAACACATAATTTCATTTTAGGCAAAAAAAAAGAAAATTCATTGAGGTTAGGCACGTGTTGAAAATCACGGTACCGATACCTAAAACCTAACGTGACTGAAAAATGAGGCTGTATCTAAACAACAATTATCTGTTACGGCTCTGAACATTACGCAAGTATTATCACGTCCCACCCGCTGTCGTTTGTAAGCCGATCCAAACCGCCACTCCGTACCTGCGAGTTTTTGTGACCAGGAAAGTCATGCAATTTCCAGGACTTGGAAAATAGTTTGTAGGTCTGTGAAGGCCAGTAAGTGATAGATAAACAATTCCGGAAATGCGAGTGAGTACCATCCATATTATCGCACCTGGGAAATGCTGCTAACGAAGATTTTTGTGCCATTGAAGATACTATAGTACATTATTTTTGTCTCGTATATCGGAAGTAACTAAGACTTTGTCTCAGATATCATTATTGTATTCTTGTTATTGAAGTGTGAGGCAATCTACAGCTGTGGATTGAACAATATTTGCTACTAGGTCTGGTAGAAAATTACTTTTTTGTCATTTATATATATTCAGATACAGGGTACTTGTTTTTGCACCCTAGTGCATGTAACACTATTGTATCGAGTTTATTTATGTTTGCGCGGCAAACTTATATAGCCATTTTCGTACCGCCAAGATTTGCATGATAATTTTTTTTACATTTCTTTATAACAATTTGGTTCATTGTTATATCTACTCAATAGTATTTTCTTCATTATACACATTATTCTATATATTTTACTGCCATTTATCTTATTTGATCCCCCTTCCTCGTCGGCAAATTTTGTCGACTGGCGCCCACTCAGCTTATTTCATAAAATCTAAAAAAAACATATCGAATATAACAATCATAATATTGACAACGTCAAGACTCGAACTCGAATCCACGAATTTTCCCTTCTCTTCATTGAAGTAACATTTGGTGTCCCAACATTTGACGTACTAAGATTCCCGTAGTTCACCAACATAAAGTTGTGGATATAAATATAATTGAAATTCAACCTTTCGTTCAGTCAAAAGTTAAAAAAAATTCACGCATTCGTCGTACATACATTGTAGACGTCGCGCAGACGTCGTGCCTTCGTCGAAAATCTATCAAAGAACGTGTAAAAACCTTGAAATGATAAGAAGCATGACAAGACAGCATTCATTGAATAACATTGAATATTTTGAAAAAAAAAAAATTTACGCATTCGTCGTACATACATTGTACATATACCGCGCAGACGTCGTACCTTCGTCGAAAATCTATCAAAGAACGTATAAGAACTCTAAAATCAATTGATAGCATGACGAAACGTCAGGCTTGAGTCATACATACATTGCATCGACGTCGTGTCCTTGTCAAAAATCAATCAAACAACGTGTGAAAACGTTCAAAACGATTTATGAATCTCTAATAAACGTCACTCATTCATTGAAAAAACATCACGTATGCGTCGTACATTCGTCGAAAATGCGACGTACATACATCGTACAAACATCGCATAAGCCTTCTGAAGTACGACTTCCAGATGCAATTATTAAAATTGACAAAAAATTATACATCATTCATACAATTTCATACCTCAATCAAACTTAGAAATCAAACATAAATAAATTCAAAAATCAATCAATGAAAAATTCAGTATGTTCGGATTATTTAAACGAGAAATTTCATATGACAGATTTATCATTACAATCGAACCACTAAGATCAAGCTCACGTGGAGATATCCCAATTCGACTGATAAAATTCAACGTGTGATATATCAATGAGAGTAACGTACTAGGTGTGACATTTCAACGACTGGGGCATACTGTGGGAGTGATATACCCCCGAACGACATTTGATGGGTGACATATCAACGTTAAAATGAGCTTCATGTAGTACTTCAACGGACTTTTTTATGAAAATTATAAATATCGACTACACGAAAATTGTAGGGATGTCATTGAAAAATTCAACGACAGACGACAAAGCGTACTAGAAGCAAGAGAGGCGAGTAATTGAAAGATTCGACGATAATGTCGATAGGAGTGAGTGTGTCATAGACGAATGACCCGGTGTTGAAACCAGATTATTATGATACAGGGGGGTACAAAATTCTCAATGAATCATCACATGAAATATTCACTTCCGGATGGCGGAAGATCTACGTGTATTTGTATGAAGAGGACGTAAACAAAATTTCCACATACACATATGGGTGTGGTATCTGACCGAATAGCTATGTTTAAAACTTCAACTATAATTATTAACATCAGTTTTGAATTCGTTAAATTCGTTGAATTCCAAAATAGGACAGTATGTGACATAATACATCAAGACTATATTCATGCAATTATTGCTTCCAAATTCAAGCTGATCTATGTAATGAAATATGTATAATGCATCATTTCTTACCACCACTTTTACAATAATTCACCAACAGATGTCACCCTCAATGAAAAACCCATACACTTAGTTGAAAAGCCTTGATATCAATATAATGATGGATTCAGGAATGGTAGTAAATGGAATAATATCGAACCTAACGTCATACATGACGTAGAACCTGACATCATACGCGACGTCTGAGACGTGCGTAAGACGTTAGACTCAGGTTTTCGATCGAGTAAGCTTCATGAATGTGGAAGAGGATCGTTTGCTAGGTCACACTTTTCTTTTCAAGTTTTCAAGAAATTCGCAAATTCATACATAATAATTCCTAGAGGAACAATAAAAACGAAGAATTATAGATTTTTATATTTATTTCTCACACATTATTCAAATCTCTCAATACATTCATTTTATGAAGGAACAAATATTCCCTGAGTGCATTACTTACTAAACTATCCATTGATATTTCACAAAATGAATACAGAGCTTCAAAATAATCATAATAACCAGCATCTTTATTGAAAATCGATTTAATCAAATTCAAAATATTATTATAAAATGTACAGAAGTTCATGTTTTCCAGCAAAACCACCCGATGACCCACTAGACTTCGATGGACTTGAAGGATCTGCGTAGCATTCTCGACATCGATAAGGAGGAACTCGACATCATGTTTTTTGACGAGTAGACATTTGATACCATCAAACACCAATTGTGATACTTTACAGAAATCTCCACATGGAAACGTAACTGGCTCATATTCATCTTGGTGGGTTGGTAACTTCTCATAGAAAAAATTGTCCGATGCTTGTTTCAGTAAATCAGTGAAAGTTTTCCATTCCGTTGTACAAAAAGATTGTTTATTTGGTTTGTATGGTTGTGATAAAATTATAGATGGTTTGAATTTTCTTGCTGGACTCAAACCCACTCCTACCTGGAAGGCTCTCAACTGGAATAATGTGTAGAGTAAGTAATGTTTCTCGGCTCGGGCTGCATTTTCGTACATCTCCAACACTTCATCTAATTCTTGATGATATTCCGCACTATTGAAAGATGATTCGGTGAAATTTGAATCAAACTCGTCTTCTGACACACTCACATAACCACTATCTTGACTTGATGTTGACATGATAGACTAAGTAAAGATACTGTCAGACTGAGATCAATTTCATGCATCTATACTTCCCCTCCACATTCGAGAACAATAGAGTTGAAATTAATATTGCGAGATGAATCTTGACATATCAAATATGAGAATAATGCTGATTCAAGTAGAATAGCAGAAGAACAAAGGTATTTCATGAATGCGTTGCTTATTTCCCCACGTGATGCCCTAAGGAATGCAAAGTTGCATATCTGATATGAGATGTAATAAAAATGCTGATTCAGGGAGATAACATCAACATCATCGCAATCTTTGAATTATGGTCGTGATTTATGATATCATCAACGACCACCTGCGAACTTATCAAAGATCTCTTCTATTGTCGATTCATCTAATGAAATACAGAGGATAAGCATGACATCATCATCGCCAAGTGAAATCCGAACCACCACATGTGAAAACCCCAATTTGATGGATAATATTTGACGTATGACAGAGGCGTACTAGGGCTGCTGGAGTTTGGCGTTTGACATCTGACAGTTAACGTTTGACGTATAACATCCAACATCTGATAGTTATTGATCGGCGTCTGACATTCGATCACTGGCGGTGTACGTGAAGTCTGAAACGTACGTGAGATGTTAGGTTAGGTCCTGAGACGGTTTTTCAGATTAGGTTAGGTCTCAACTTCAGAGGTTAGGTTAGATTAGGTCATGAAACATTAGGTCAGGTTAGGTTAGGTCGGTCCTGAGACGTTCGGTGAGGTTAGGTTAGGTCTCGACCTAACCTTACCTCTGAGGTTAGGTGAGGCCCCCGATACGTTAGATTCAGAGGTTGGGTTAGGTTAGGTCTCGAGACGTTAGTTAGTAAGGTAAGGTTAGGTCTAAGACTTAACCTTACCTCTGGGTCTAACGTCTCGAGACCTAACCTAACCCAACCTCTGAATCTAACGTATCGGAGGCCTCACCTAACCTCAGAGGTAAGGTTAGGTCGAGACCTAACCTAACCTCACCGAACGTCTCAGGACCGACCTAACCTAACCTGACCTAACGTTTCATGACCTAATCTAACCTGACCTCTGAAGTTGAGACCTAACCTAATCTGAAAAACCGTCTCAGGACCTAACCTAACATCTCACGTACGTTTCAGACTTCACGTACACCGCCAGTGATCGAATGTCAGACGCCGATCAATAACTATCAGATGTTGGATGTTATACGTCAAACGTTAACTGTCAGATGTCAAACGCCAAACTCCAGCAGCCCTAGTACGCCTCTGTCATACGTCAAATATTATCCATCAAATTGGGGTTTTCACATGTGGTGGTTCGGATTTCACTTGGCGATGATGATGTCATGCTTATCCTCTGTATTTCATTAGATGAATCGACAATAGAAGAGATCTTTGATAAGTTCGCAGGTGGTCGTTGATGATATCATAAATCACGACCATAATTCAAAGATTGCGATGATGTTGATGTTATCTCCCTGAATCAGCATTTTTATTACATCTCATATCAGATATGCAACTTTGCATTCCTTAGGGCATCATGTGGGGAAATAAGCAACGCATTCATGAAATACCTTTGTTCTTCTGCTATTCTACTTGAATCAGCATTATTCTCATATTTGATATGTCAAGATTCATCTCGCAATATTAATTTCAACTCTATTGTTCTCGAATGTGGAGGGGAAGTATAGATGCATGAAATTGATCTCAGTCTGACAGTATCTTTACTTAGTCTATCATGTCAACATCAAGTCAAGATAGTGGTTATGTGAGTGTGTCAGAAGACGAGTTTGATTCAAATTTCACCGAATCATCTTTCAATAGTGCGGAATATCATCAAGAATTAGATGAAGTGTTGGAGATGTACGAAAATGCAGCCCGAGCCGAGAAACATTACTTACTCTACACATTATTCCAGTTGAGAGCCTTCCAGGTAGGAGTGGGTTTGAGTCCAGCAAGAAAATTCAAACCATCTATAATTTTATCACAACCATACAAACCAAATAAACAATCTTTTTGTACAACGGAATGGAAAACTTTCACTGATTTACTGAAACAAGCATCGGACAATTTTTTCTATGAGAAGTTACCAACCCACCAAGATGAATATGAGCCAGTTACGTTTCCATGTGGAGATTTCTGTAAAGTATCACAATTGGTGTTTGATGGTATCAAATGTCTACTCGTCAAAAAACATGATGTCGAGTTCCTCCTTATCGATGTCGAGAATGCTACGCAGATCCTTCAAGTCCATCGAAGTCTAGTGGGTCATCGGGTGGTTTTGCTGGAAAACATGAACTTCTGTACATTTTATAATAATATTTTGAATTTGATTAAATCGATTTTCAATAAAGATGCTGGTTATTATGATTATTTTGAAGCTCTGTATTCATTTTGTGAAATATCAATGGATAGTTTAGTAAGTAATGCACTCAGGGAATATTTGTTCCTTCATAAAATGAATGTATTGAGAGATTTGAATAATGTGTGAGAAATAAATATAAAAATCTATAATTCTTCGTTTTTATTGTTCCTCTAGGAATTATTATGTATGAATTTGCGAATTTCTTGAAAACTTGAAAAGAAAAGTGTGACCTAGCAAACGATCCTCTTCCACATTCATGAAGCTTACTCGATCGAAAACCTGAGTCTAACGTCTTACGCACGTCTCAGACGTCGCGTATGATGTCAGGTTCTACGTCATGTATGACGTTAGGTTCGATATTATTCCATTTACTACCATTCCTGAATCCATCATTATATTGATATCAAGGCTTTTCAACTAAGTGTATGGGTTTTTCATTGAGGGTGACATCTGTTGGTGAATTATTGTAAAAGTGGTGGTAAGAAATGATGCATTATACATATTTCATTACATAGATCAGCTTGAATTTGGAAGCAATAATTGCATGAATATAGTCTTGATGTATTATGTCACATACTGTCCTATTTTGGAATTCAACGAATTTAACGAATTCAAAACTGATGTTAATAATTATAGTTGAAGTTTTAAACATAGCTATTCGGTCAGATACCACACCCATATGTGTATGTGGAAATTTTGTTTACGTCCTCTTCATACAAATACACGTAGATCTTCCGCCATCCGGAAGTGAATATTTCATGTGATGATTCATTGAGAATTTTGTACCCCCCTGTATCATAATAATCTGGTTTCAACACCGGGTCATTCGTCTATGACACACTCACTCCTATCGACATTATCGTCGAATCTTTCAATTACTCGCCTCTCTTGCTTCTAGTACGCTTTGTCGTCTGTCGTTGAATTTTTCAATGACATCCCTACAATTTTCGTGTAGTCGATATTTATAATTTTCATAAAAAAGTCCGTTGAAGTACTACATGAAGCTCATTTTAACGTTGATATGTCACCCATCAAATGTCGTTCGGGGGTATATCACTCCCACAGTATGCCCCAGTCGTTGAAATGTCACACCTAGTACGTTACTCTCATTGATATATCACACGTTGAATTTTATCAGTCGAATTGGGATATCTCCACGTGAGCTTGATCTTAGTGGTTCGATTGTAATGATAAATCTGTCATATGAAATTTCTCGTTTAAATAATCCGAACATACTGAATTTTTCATTGATTGATTTTTGAATTTATTTATGTTTGATTTCTAAGTTTGATTGAGGTATGAAATTGTATGAATGATGTATAATTTTTTGTCAATTTTAATAATTGCATCTGGAAGTCGTACTTCAGAAGGCTTATGCGATGTTTGTACGATGTATGTACGTCGCATTTTCGACGAATGTACGACGCATACGTGATGTTTTTTCAATGAATGAGTGACGTTTATTAGAGATTCATAAATCGTTTTGAACGTTTTCACACGTTGTTTGATTGATTTTTGACAAGGACACGACGTCGATGCAATGTATGTATGACTCAAGCCTGACGTTTCGTCATGCTATCAATTGATTTTAGAGTTCTTATACGTTCTTTGATAGATTTTCGACGAAGGTACGACGTCTGCGCGGTATATGTACAATGTATGTACGACGAATGCGTAAAGTTTTTTTTTTCAAAATATTCAATGTTATTCAATGAATGCTGTCTTGTCATGCTTCTTATCATTTCAAGGTTTTTACACGTTCTTTGATAGATTTTCGACGAAGGCACGACGTCTGCGCGACGTCTACAATGTATGTACGACGAATGCGTGAATTTTTTTTCTTCGAAATATTCAATGTTATTCAATGAATGCTGTCTTGTCATGCTTCTTATCATTTCAAGGTTTTTACACGTTGTATTATATTATGTGTTATATTATGATTTTCGACGTATGCACGACGTATGCGGCATGTTTTTTTTCAACGTTTCAGACGTTCTTCAATGATTGTCCTATGTTTTGAAATTCTCATTATCGCTTAAATTTTTTTTAACTTTTGACTGAACGAAAGGTTGAATTTCAATTATATTTATATCCACAACTTTATGTTGGTGAACTACGGGAATCTTAGTACGTCAAATGTTGGGACACCAAATGTCAGATGCCAGATGCAAATCTTCAACAGCTACCGTTTTTTATTTGCGATGTCAGTACGTTTTCATGGGGTTTCCACACGCTGTTTGATAGATTTTTGACGAGGTGTGACGTTTGTACGACGAATATTCGACGCATTTGTGATGTATGCGTGACGTATAAGTGATTAATTTTGTTGTTTTCTACTTGTTTTCGATGAATGCGTGACGTTTTGTTATGAAAATCATCGTATTCAAAGTTTTTAGATGGCGTTGTTTGATAGATTTTCGACGGATACATGACGTCAGTATGATGTATGTAAGACGCATGCGTGACTTTTCGTCGTGCCATTCAGCGTTTTCGACACTTTTCTGATAATAATGCGACGTCTGCGCGTGTTTTGTATTTGCGAGACATATGTGTGCTGTATTCGTTACGTTTGTCATTGTTATCGAATGTTTATCAATTAATATCAATTTGTTTATATCCCGCAAGCCTTAAGACTCAGAATAAATGCAAGTTGACTTTTTGAAATGTCCGTTAAAAATCATTCTTCTGAATTACCCATATAACATTGTTCACTAGAATAATGATGACACCGGAAGTAAAACCGAAAGTTTGTGCTCTTTTCATCATGGGGATCATAAATGTATTATTTGTTCTCTCCTATATTAGAATACTTTTTCAATAATTCATCAATATAGAATTTTGTTACTGATCATAATATAACCATATCCATCCTCACGTGACCAAGGCTCTCAAGTTTCAGTCGTTGAGCATCAACTATCAAATTCTACCTTTCAAACGTATCTGTACCAGTCAGTATATTTGTATTTTTTCGAAAGGTAATTTCGAAAATTCTTAGTCCCTGAAATATTCACCTCGATATTTCCGATAATATTCCATGTGTTGCCGATGCTGAAAGTGCAATCCTGAATAAACAAAATTATTTCTGTTTCGAGACATATATTTTGAGAAGATCAATAATTGAAGTACCTGGTTCCAATATAATATGATCTCAATAGTTATATAGCTTTGGAATTCATAAACATACCTTGATCAGAGCTTTTTTCTTTTGAAAATTTTATTAACTCTATGACCTTGAAACATTCACCTCGAGAGTTACGATCATATTCCATTTGTTATCGATTACTCCAAAATTGATTATCGATTTCCTATTTATCATTTCACCTACTAGGTTTTCATAATGGTGTAAATGGCATTCCCTGATATGAGTTGTACAAAAATTATAGTCTCCTACTAGAATATTGATTAATAAGATAGAAACATGAGTTAACCGTGGACTCAAATCGACTCTTCATAGCACTTTCTTGCGTGTAACAGTGTTGTTTCGATTATTTCACCAATTTTCGTCGATATCTCGCAAACCTTGAGTTCTTTTATATAGGTAAGTTGATATATTCGGGATGTCCGTGAGAAATCCTTCTCTCAGAGTACCCACATGACCCTGTTTACTGACAAAATGGAAACCGGAAGTGAAACCGGAAGTTGTTGTTTTTGGAGTCTACACGTCATGGGGGTCTCGAATATACCATTAGTTTTTCTCTATATCGCTTTTTAATGAACCGGAAGTGAATATATCGTGATAATTCGTCGAGAAGCTGGATCGGCTAGAAAAAAAAAACTCGAAGAGATTGTGTTGATTTAATTGCTTCTTTCATTATTTCAATCAATTTTGATTGATATCTCGCAAACCTTGGGACTTTGCATATAGGTATGTTATTATATTCGAAATGTACGTGGAATATCCTTTTCGATGAGTACCCACATGACCCTGTTTACTGACAAAATGGAAACCGGAAGTGAAACCGGAAGTTGTTGTTTTTGGAGTCTACACGTCATGGGGGTCTCGAATATACCATTAGTTTTTCTCTATGTCGCTTTTTAACAAACCGGAAGTAAATATTTTTTGATAATCCGTCGAAAAGCTGGATCGACCAGAAAATCATTACACGAAGAGATTGTGAATTGTTTACATAGATTTTTTTCATTATTTCGATACATTTTAATTGATATATCTTTAACCTTGAGACTTTGTACATAGGTAAAATGATATATTTATAATGTCCGTGAAAAATCCTTCTCTCAGAGTACCCACATGACTATGTTGAGTAGAAAAATGGAAACCGGAAGTGAAACCGGAAGTTGATGTTATTGGAATCTACACGTCATGGGGGTCTCAAATATTCCATTAGTTTTTCTCTATATTGCTTTTTAATGAACCAGAAGTGGATATTTTGTGATAATTTGTCGAGAAGCTGGATCGGCCAGGAAAGCAACACTCAGAAAGATTGTGTATTGATTCCATTGCTTATTTCATTATTTCGATCTATTTTGATAATCATCTCTTGAACCTTGAGACTTTGTACATAGGTGAGATGATATATTTGGAATGTCAGTGAAAAATCCTCCTCTCAGAGTATCCACATTACTATGTTAAGTGGAAAAATGGAAACCGGAAGTGAAAACGGAAATTGTTGTTTTTGGAATCTACACGTCATTTAGATCACGAATAAAACATTACTTCATCACTATGTCTATTTTTAATAAACCGGAAGTGAATATTTTTTGATAATTCGGAGAAAAAATTAATCATTTTGTTATTTACATCTTTATATTAACGAGTTCATGGATTCTGCCACGTCGATATAAATGCTGTGGTTCGGATTCTACCTGTGTAAGATGTTGGTATATTCACTTTATAACACGAAAATTACTAAACATTTGGTAACCTTGAGATGTTGGGGGCCATTTTGAAATGTTAACGTCATACGTCAAATGTCAGACGCCTAACTTCAGGCAGCCACACCCTGTCATACGTCAAACGTTATCCATCAATTTAAGGTATTCACACGTGGTGGTTCGGATTCTACTTGTGTAAGGTGTAGGTGCATTATAGTATATTTCCAGATATTTTCAAACGTCTGGCATCAATGCCTTATGTTTTCAAACGTCTGGCAACAGTGTCAGTCGCTTTGTCGTCTCTTATCTTTGTAACGTCACGCGAAATATTGTATCATGTTGAATCATCAATGGAATGCAGCGAACCTGACCTTGAATGCGATTATGTCTATCAATACACTGATATTAAATGAATGAATAAGCCATTGTTCGTTTCCCTGCTCCATGGCGTGATATGTTGAGTCATCATTGGAATGCAGCGAACCTGACCTTGAATGCGATTGTCTCTATTTATACACTGATGTATAATGAATGAATAAGCCATTGTTCCTTTCCCTGCTCCCCGCTTGCCGAGGATGCTACGTTCTCTTATCTTTGGGACGGATCTGCTCGACTACGTCACGCTGAGCGATAACGTTGCATCGACATTGACTGCAATCAAATTATATAGTGGTCGTAGC
The DNA here is from genome assembly GCA_029955515.1 of Chrysomela aeneicollis. Lineage (NCBI taxonomy): Eukaryota > Metazoa > Arthropoda > Insecta > Coleoptera > Chrysomelidae > Chrysomela > Chrysomela aeneicollis. Next base: position 705,766 of record JARUHQ010000031.1, on the reverse strand, counting down.
TCTGTGGGAACGCATCGGACTCGTAATCCGGTGGTCTGGAGTTCAAATCCCGCCGATAGAAGGATTTTTTTAAATAAAATATGACGTCATGAGATGTTTCCGGATGCGGAGCGCTAAGGGGGCGCAGTCTTAAGGGGGGTCAAGGGGGTATAGCAAAAACCTAAGGGGGTACAGCGAAGACCTGAGGGGGGCCAAGGGGGTACAGCGGAGGCCTAAGGGGGCCAAGGGGGCACCTGAAGGAGGGCAAAGGGGCCGATATCCTATCCCATGTTGCAAGCAGAATACATAACCTCAAAAATAACTTGAATTTCGCGCCAAAAAAGTGGGTGGGGCTATGACGGCTTCTGATTGGTTGGTCTATGGGACACTTGACAGTTGATACAGCGGCATGGAACACTTGACAGTTGATACAACGGCATGGAACACCAAACTGTAGACATATGACAGTTGACATATGACAGTTGACATATGGCAGCTGTCATGGCGGCCATCTTTGATGACGTCAGCAAAATTTGAATTTCCCGCCTTTATGGCGGCCATCTTGGTCCAGAATCGGCCTAGGTGCACTACTTCAAGCAACTTGCACCCAATAAGAGATATGAAGTAGTGAGGGACAACAATTGGTGTTTTTTGTGTTTATCTCCAACCCACGGGGTACGAAGTTGTCAGTCAGAAAGATCGTGCGCAATATGTTTTAAGAAACATCATGTTCTACTACATTTTGGAAAAGGACGGCAAGATCAAGAACCACTTCGGGGTAATAGTACAGAAGGGGAGGGTCTTACAAGATCCAATAAACCGGAAAGTTCACAAGAAAGTGTGGAAACGCATTTGTGTTCAACATTGATCGGAAATAAATCAAATTATACCAATTTATTATCTACAGTGGTGGTTTCGGTGGTGAATAGTTGTATTCCTAAGAGCACGGCTAGATTTATCTTAGATACTGGAAGTCAGGCGAATCTATTAACAACAAGTTTTTGTAAAAAAATGGGACTTGTTATTTCAAAATTTTTCACATCGGTGAACGGTTTAGGTGGAAATAAACAATCGGTTCGAGGGATGACAACCCTAACAATCGCATCACGGTATGATTCAAGTAAAAAATATACAATAAACGCGTTATTAGTAGAAAAAATTACGGATAAATTGCCAAAAGAGGTTGTAGATGTCAAGGTGATTCCTGGTTTAGAAGGGGTTTTGTTGGCTGATGATAAATTTAATAAGCCTGGAGAGATATATGGCATCATTGGTGTTGAACTTTTCGGTGTAATATTAGGAAAAAATCGTATAACCGGAACAGCGGGTTCTCCAGTTGCAGTAGAAACAGAATTTGGTTATGTTGTCATGGGAAAAATTCCAGTTTTGTCCAAAGCAGAAGATACTTCCGTATATTTTTCTCTGCACGAAGATCAATCTATCGAGCAGCTATTAAAAAAATTTTGGGAAGTAGAACAGGTACCCAATATACCGTTAATAATGCCTGAAGACGCGGAATGTGAGAAAATTTACAGGTCGACCTATAGTAGGGATAAGACAGGGCGTTTCACAGTGGCGTTACCATTCAAAATTCCACCAGAAAGTTTGGGCGATTCACGGACGCAGGCACGTTGTCGATTGATTTCATTAGAAAAACGGTTAGCTAAAGATTCCGATATGCGTGTCGAGTACAATAAAGCGATGCATATGGCCTTAGTGACCAAACAAAATAATGAGGAAGTGGCTTATTATATGGCGCATCATCCGGTAATTAAATTGAGTAGTACTAGTACGCCTCTTAGAGTTGTTTTAGATGCAAGCGCCCCCTGTGATAATAATGTTTCAATAAATGATATCTTATTCGGCGGCCCTAAGTTACAAGCGGATATTGTTTCTTTGATTCTGAATTTTCGGTTATTCCGCATTGCTATGACAGCGGATCTGAAGAAAATGTATTTGCAAATAAAAATTGTTCCGGAACACTGGCGATACCAAAGATTATTATGGCGGTTTAATCCAGCGGATGAAATTCAGACTTATGAAATGAGAATAGTGGCATTCGGTTTAAAATCTTCACCATATTTAGCTTTACGGACGGTAAAACAGTTAGTTGAAGAGGAAGGGGAGAAATTTCCTGTAGCGGCAAAATTTGTTACACGTGATCTGTATATGGACGATTATTGTTGTAGTATAGATTCAGAATGTGAAGCAATACAGTTATATCATGAATCGGTGTTCCGGTGGAGAAGAGGGCATCGGATACGGTTCTCTTTGAAACAGATACAAAAATTTTGGGGATTCAGTGGGATCCTGATAAAGATAATTTCAGTTTTGAGGTGAAGACACCAGAGCCAGAATGCACTAAACGCGCTATTTTATCCGCGGTAGCTCAATGTTTCGATCCGATAGGATTATTGGCACCTTTTATTCTTTATTTGAAAAGTTTAATCAAAGAACTTTGGCTTTTAAAGCTCGGCTGGGATGATAAACCTCCTGAAAACATTGTTAAGAGATGGCAGACTTTACGTTTACAATGGCATGAACTTAGAAAATTCAAAGTGTCACGTCATCTAGGAGCAAACAGTCAACAACCAATTATTATTCTGGGATTTGCGGATGCCAGTTCAGTCGGATACGGTGGTGTAGTATATTTACGGACCGTATCATCTAGCGGTAGTAATAATATAAACGTTCAATTGGTTTGTGCGAAATCCAAAGTTAGTCCGGTTAAAGCTACGACTGTGCCCCGGACCGAACTTCTAGCTAGTCATTTGTTGTCTAAGTTGATAAAAATGGTTGTAGATACATATCAGGACCGTGTTCTGATTCATAAAATCTTTGCTTTTTCGGATTCTTCTAACGTCCTCTGTTGGTTGAGAACACCATATTTGAAGGATATTTTTGTGGTGAATCGGGTTGCATAAATAAAAGAAAATGTGAAAAATGCCTTGTTGTATCACATTGACGGTAATCAGAACCCTGCGGATGCTTTATCTCGTGGGTTGACACCATCTCAGTTGGTTGGTCATGCTTTATGGCTTAGTGGACCCTCATGGATTAGTTATCCAGAAAACGAGTGGCCTAAACTTTCAGAAAATGGGGTGAAGATATCAAGAGATGAGCAAGCGGAAATGTTTGATTCTCTAATCGTCCAAAATACGTATATTGATTACCCATTTTTGAGTCTAATGGAAAGAGTTTCTTCGTTTTCAAAAATTCTACGGATAACAGTTCATGTTCTACGATTTTGCAAAATAATCATACGAAATAAAAACAAATTTATAGTTTCAGCTAGTGATCTGCGGAAAGCAGAGACTATTTTAGTGAAATCAGTACAAAACAGACATTTCAAATCCGAATTCATTCTTTTGTATTCCAATAAAAAATGTATTTCTAATTTGAAAAGACTTGACCCCTTTGTCCAGGATGGATTGCTCAGGGTCGGGGGTCGAATTGGAAATTCTAAATTGGGCTATTCTAAAAAACATCCATTTATTTTACCGGCTAAAGACGTGTTTACTGAACGACTTGTAGATTTTTATCACAAAATATTTCTACACACGGGGGCTTACTTGTTGGAGGCAATTCTACGTCAAAAATATTGGATATGCGGTGGAAGAAACTTAATCCGAAGTCGGATTTACAAATGTAATCGTTGTTTTCGGTTGAAACCCAAAATTATAGAGCCGTTAATGGCTAGTTTACCATTCGCTCGAGTACAAGAAGTAAAGGCTTTTACTAATACCGGGTAGGATTATTTTGGGCCCTTCAAAATTTCGGCGGGTAAACGAAAAAATGCTGTGGTTTATAAGGGTTATGTAAGTCTATTTATATGTATGTCAGTCAAGGCAATACATCTGGAGTTGGTTAGCTCTTTGTCTTCCGACCACTTTTTACAAGCTTTTAAACGGTTTATTTCCCGAAGAGGTCCTGTACGTGCTATGTATTCAGATAGAGGGACGAATTTTGTAGGCGCTAAATCAGTTCTGATAGATATTAATAATTTGATCAATTCGCCAGAATATATTAGCGCTTTTGAAACGGAGCTCGGAGTTCATGGAATTGAATGGCATTTCAATAGCCCTTCGGCACCGGAACAAGGTGGGTTATGGAAGAGCAATGTTAAGGCAGTCAAAAATCACATTTACCGGGTCATCGGAGACCAGTTATTAACTTACGAGGAATTTTCAACATTATTAACGGAAATTGAAGCTCTGCTAAATTCACGACCCTTGTGTCAATCTTCGGCAGATCCCACTGCACCAGAGGCCTTGACTCCAGCCCATTTTTTGACTTTGACTCCTTCGCGGGGATTTCCTTCTGATAATTACGAAAATATTCCTCTCAATCGGTTAGATAGGTTTCAGTTAATCGATAGAATGGTTCAAGGGTTTTGGAATCGTTGGAGGCTTGAGTATTTGAGTAGTTTACAAATTCGTAAAAAATGGAATAGTCAACCACCTAACATCACGGTAGGTAGCGTTGTGATATTGAAAACGGATAACGCACCCCCCTTGCATTGGCCGTTAGCGGTGGTGACCGCGGTGCATCCGGGGAGCGACGGAATTGTACGTAACGTTACATTAAAAACGAGTAAGGGTACGTTGACGCGACCTGTAGTAAAGTTGTGTCCACTGCCATCACAGTAGGTGCTTCTCGGAAGATAATGATTTATCAGAATTTTGATTTGGAATTTTTTTTTGTTTTATTTTCTATTTTTTGTTCTTTTGGGCACTCTAGATGTAGGTAAAAAGATCTAGCAAGTCTGGGTTGGTATATTCATGTGTAAAAATCATGTGAAAGCTGATTTTTTTTATGATCGATGAAATTATTTTTTATTTTTTATTTTTTTTCTCTTATGGTTACGAATAATGCTGAAATAAATAGGTTTCAGGGTCGGGGGTATGTTCTGGCGTGAAAATTACAAATCCGATCTGGCAACATTGTAATCTCACCTTTCGAACGATCGAAACATTTTTGAGGGGCAGAAAAAGAAATAACTTACAGAGATATACGTCGGTGTATATCCAGTGCGGTTTTTTCGAGTTCAAATTTCTGAACATCAATAGCGAATTTAGCTAGATTGCGGCTAGTTGGTCCTTATCGCTTTGAACATACAGTGAAATCACTCAATAAATTCTATCCCAATATTCCTTCCCTCCAAAATTTTCCCATTTATTCGAGTGAAGAAGAATTATTGGACGATTGGAAAATTATCATCAATAAAAATCGGTGAGTACATTTTGATATCAACGTTACAATAGAGCTACGAAGGAACACGAAGGAAAAAACAATATCATGGATACCGGGCAAATATTTACGTTCACAAATATCATTAACGTCCTACCAACAGAAAAATGCAGGAGGAATTCTGAATAAATTTCAGCTATCGAGAATTCTTTTAATCATGTATAAAAAGTTTGGCAAAACAACAACACCCAGTGTGACATATCGAGATAGAACATCACCTATTCATATTTCACTGAATCAGCAAGAATAAAATAAAAATGCTACATTATTTGCGAGGAAAGCCATATCTGAGAAACGCTCGACTAAAATTGAGGTATAAAATTAACAGGATTACAATAAACCAGCCTGGCCTAATGCAAGCGATGAGCGAACTATTTTCCCCGATTGATCAATGAAAATTCAAGTATGCAAAAAGTGACATAGAATAAAACAAATGTTAGATTTGTGATTCCCACAATGTGTAGAGTTCAAAAACAATAACTTCCAGTAACCATTTTATATTCAACAGAGCTAGGATGGAAGAAGGATTTCGAAAACGCCAACTTACCTATATGCAAAATGTAGTGGTTTACGAGAAAAGGGTGAAACATTCTAATGCAAAACTAAGCGAGCGAGGAACATCTCATCGAAATTCATATTGAAATTTTCATCCTCAAATACTGGCACTGGACACATAATGTATTGTCGCAAGTGAGACATCCATTAGGCATTTGTTCAACTACGATTACCTAACGTACTATAAAGGGCACTGTCGACTTGAGTGTTGTTATATAAATTTGGCACAATCAATTTGTCGCGTCAGAAAACATTTGCGATAAGCATGGGCTACTGTTATATTTGATTCAACGTTCTACGCCAGGAAAGTAGTTATTATTAGACTACCAGACATTTGATGATTAATATAAATTGAATATACTATTTTTATATAATTCATTACTTTTATATATTTCAACAGTACAATAAGATATAATACAAACTTTATTGGAAAGTATTTTAGACATTATCGTTCCTCATGATGAGGGGGAAAATATCCTTCAACATCTCAACTTATTTTAAAATCTGCACGTGGAGAAATTCTCCCAGGAAATGTACTTTTCAGATAACAATTCATTTGCAGGAAATAAGCAAAGTTGATAATATGGCCTCCTTTTATGAAACATTTATCGCAACGTTCTCGTGCAGTATCAGGATACTCTCGATGACAGCACTCACAAATATTCATTATAACTGCTCCGTATGACAGCCAGATGTGAAATGATCCATGAAGCATTTTCATTTGTATTTATCCAAGTGGATGTGTAAAGTCTTCAGCATGATTGGAGCGGGTCAGGCTAATCTTCAATCATCCTGAGCATATTTGCCAAATTTTCAGGCTGTTTTTAGGTTAACCACTGGGTGGATTGTAATAATATCTTTCAATTTTGTGCGGTTGGCTACTCTGACTCACGATTCAGTTTTGCGGTTGGCTACATTGTTTATCATGATTTATCTATCTCCCATCATCAGGATATATATCTCATTCTATCACTGACCACGCTTGAGTGCAGACGTATTTTCGGTGCGCATAAGCAATAAAAGTTTGTGATCATATGAAATCTTCCAGATAGTTCACGAGGATGTCATTATTTGCTGACTTGGTGCGTCATGTTGCGACCATTTTGGGTCTTCAAACATCCTCTTATGATGAAAATCGTGGAAGAGAAGGGCTGAGGGAATGCCAAAAGGGGATAAAGCGAATACATAACGCAATGAGATCAGCAAAGAACTTAGGCGAGAAGCAGCATCTGGAGGCTTGCCTACGGAATATTAGAAGTATAAGGAACCAGTTAAGCTGCGCAGAAGAAGAAGGGGGCTGGACTTGAATCTAGAAAGGAAACTCCGTGGGATAGAGTTCGCTGGGACGACTCTACATCTGCGTTTCAATCTCGCATTAGAACTGGTGTTATTTCCAATCTAAAACATAAGGACCCAGCAGCTTTCTTGACTGACTGTAAGGCTCTCTTCAAGCGACGTATCCTGAACGCACTCAAGAAGGATGCTGCGGTTAAGGTGAATACCGTTTTTTGTGGGGAGTTTGAGATGGTAAAGGGAGAAAGTGTGCTTAAAGAGTACAAGTACTTCACCACATCAAACTCCCCCATTCATAAGGATACGGTCATTGATGAATGGTTCGATGAGAAGGTCATTGACCCAATGTTGAGGGAGCTAGAGGAATTCCAAGAGCGAGATAGTGGTTGGGCGTTGAAAGCTGTCATTAACTTGGGGGTCAACATCAACAAGTTCACTCCTCAACTTGGATCCTTATATATTGAACTGCCTCCACAAATCCAGCGAAAACAGGCTTGCATCAACGTTAAGAACGATGACGATTTATGATTCGCTTGGGCAGTGACGTCAGCCTTGTATCCTGTTGGTACAAATAGCGACAGAGCTTCTTCATATCCCCACCCATCCTCTGTTCTGACATTGAAGGGAATTCAGTTTCCGATGACTTTGAAGCAGATTCCTAGCTTTGAGCGACAAAATGATATCTCCATCAACGTATACATTCTCCAGAAGGAAAAGAAAACGTTCACCACATTGCCCACCTACCTAACTAAGGATAAGAGGGATAGGCACGTCAACCTCCTTCTTATACAAGATAGCTACTCTGGAAGTAATTCTCCAGTTAGCTATCACTACGTGTGGATTAAGAACCTGTCCCGACTCTTATTGAAGCAGCTTAGTAGAGAAAATGGACAGAAGTATTTCTGCGATCGTTGCCTCCATTATTTTAGATCAGCAGACAAGCTTGATAAACATGTGGAAGATTGCATCAGAATAAATGAAACTGCCATCAAGATGCCTGAGGAAGGACAAAATATTTTGAAATTTAAAAACCATAAGAACAAGGAGAAGGCGCCATTCATAGTCTATGCTGATTTGGAGAGTGTTTTGAAGCCTACTAGCGATCCGAAGAAGCCGCAACACCACGTTCCAGCTGCCGTTGGATATTATATGAAATGTTCATATGATGATTCTATATCATTTTATAAGAGCTTTCGTGGGCAGGACTGTATGGCGTGGTTTGCTGGTGAAATGGCTCAGCTGGCAGAAGATATGGCTTCGGTGTTTTGGTGTCCGTTTAACATTCATATGACTGCTAAACAAGAAGCAGAATTTCAGGTGGCTACACATTGTCACATTTGTGAACAACCATTCAGTGCCGAGGATAAGAGAGTTAGATTCCTGAGAATAACTATCGTGGAGCCGCACATGAATCCTGCAACATCAACTACAAGGACACCCACATAGTTCCAATAGTTTGTCATAATCTGAGTGGTTATGATGCACATTTCATCATCACAGACATTGCATCTAGAATTAATGGTACTATCGACTTACTTCCAATAACCGAAGAAAAGTATATTTTCTTCACCAAGCATGTTGACGGGACTTCTATTCAGTTCAGATTTATTGATAGTTTTCGATTTATGAATTCCTCTCTCGACAAATTGGCTTCATATTTGAAAGAATTTCCTAATTTGAGATCTCAATTCCACAACATCTCCGAACAGCAGTTTCAGCTCGTAACTAAAAAAGGAGTGATGCCGTATGATTATGTTGACTCTTTTGAGCGTTTCAACGAAACTCAGCTACCTCCAATTCATTCTTTCTACAACAAACTGGACGATAAACCTTGTCCCCGCCGGCTCTACCATCGAGCACAGCTTGTGTGGAACACATTCAACTGTCAGTCTTTGAGAGAATATGTGGATCTTTATATGAAAACTGATATCCTTCTTCTCGCTGATATTTTTGAGCAGTTTAGAGCCAGCTACCACAGCACATATGGTCTCGATCCTGCTCATTATTTCACCTTACCTGGATTTACGTGTGATGCTATGTTGAAGTATACAGAACAAGAGCTGGAGCTCCTTACTGATTCTGATATGCTTTTGTTTGTTGAGAGGGGAATTAGAGGAGGTCTCAGCCAGGTCTGCTCAAAGCGTTACGCTAAGGCTAATAATAAATACATACCACATTACGATTCAACAAAACCAGACTTATACTTGATGTACTTTGACGTTAATAATCAATATGGCTGGGCTATGAGTCAATATCTGCTGTATGGAGGATGCCGATGATGGATATATGTTGGAAGTCGATTTAGAATATCCACAAGATTTGCATGATGCCCATAGAGACCTACCGTTTTGCTCTGAACACATCAACCCCAAGACAAGTAGGTCACCTAAGACTTCAAAAGAGCTAACCAAACTGATGGCAACTTTACGATGTAAAGAGAAATATGTAATTCACTATCGCGCTCTCAAGCAGGCGTTAGCACATGGGTTGGTGTTGAAGAAGATCCATCGCGTGCTGAAATTCAAACAATCACCCTGGCTGGAATCGTACATTGACCTGAACACAACCCTCCGAAAACAGGCGAAAAATGAGTTTGAAAGAACCTTTTTAAACTCATGAATAATGCCGTTTTCGGCAAGACAATGGAAAACATAAGAAAAAGGGTGAATGTTAAGCTATTAACTGAGTGGGCTGGACGATATGGTGCTGAAGCCTATATTGCCAAACCTGAGTTCAAGAACTGCACCATTTTCAATGAGAATTTGGTTGCAGTGGAGCTCAGGAAGCTACAAATTTTTCTAAATAAGCCCATATATATGGGGCAAACCATCCTCGATCTGGCGAAGACAACCATCTACGACTTCCACTATGACTATATGCGTAATGAGTTCGGAGATGGTTGTTCCGTTCTCTACACCGATACAGATTCTCTCATCTATGAGCTTAACGATCAAGATCCTTATGAAGTAATGAAGCGAGACTGCCGCTCTCACTTTGACACTTCCGACTATCCTAATGATAATCCATATGGAATTCCTCAAGTCAATAAAAAAGTTCTCGGAATGATGAAGGATGAAAATAATGGTATAATTATGACGGAGTACGTAGGTCATAGATCGAAATTATATGCAACGAAGATGCTGATGAGTGAGAAGGAAATCTAAAAGAAGAGGAAGGAGCTGATTGATGAAGATTATGATGATGATGAAATCGTCGAGATCATAAAGAATTTGGGTATTACGAAAAAAGCAAAGGGAGTGAAATCGTCTGTATTAAAAACCGTGATTACTTTTGATGATTATGTTGAATGTTTGGAAACATATCGGCAAAAAACAGTTTCCCAAAATTTAATAAGAGCTCACAAACATCAGGTATTTTCAACTTTACGTCGAAAAATTTCATTAAGCCCCAATGATGATGAAAGGTATATCATCCCAGGGACCCGTAAAACCTTACCATGGTGCCATTATTCTATACCCCAAACATCAAATTCTATGGATATTGACAGTTAAATATGAGAAGCGAATATTTTAATACATAGATTTTATCAACTTTCAATTATATTAATGACTTGATGAATGATTGCGTGAACAATCAGTCTATTGACAAAAAAGATGAAATTATCAAGAGATAGCTAATCACCGAAAAAGAGCCATTAAAAGATGCCATTATCGAGAGATAGCTAATCACCGATTAGAGTCTTTTGACCCGAAAAAGAGCCATTAAAAGATGCCATTATCGAGAGATAGCTAATCACCGATTAGAGTCTTTTGACAAAAATAAGAGCCATTAAAAGATGCCATTATCAAGAGGTAGCTAATCACCGATTAGAGTCTTTTGATGAAAAAGAGCCATAAAAATATGTCACATAAATCAGATTGTTGACCCAATTATTCCTCGCTGGAAGTGGTTGAAGTAGGCCTCTCGGGGAAGCTTTCCACTATAAAAAGAAGCAATCTACCTCCTGGTGGTGTGGAAATGAGCTGCGATGTCTTTTTCAGTAATCTGTTGTCTATTGACTCTTCTTAATAGAAACCAATTTTCCATCTTTAGAGTTCTATATTTCAGGTAGTAATTTTCAAACAGTATCACTATTACTGCTTGTTCCTATCAATTTTCCTAAAAGATTTCTAATTTATAACATCCTCATTGGATTTTGAACCACCTTGTATATAATAATGAAATATACGTTTCTGAATGGGATTTTATTCTTTATAGAAAATGCATCTTCATTGTATTTTTTGAACCACCTTGTATATAATAATAAAATATATGTTTTTTGATTGAGATTTTATTCTTTATAGAAAATGCATCTTCATTGGATTTTTGAACCACCTTGTATATAATAATAAAATATATGTTTTTGATTTAGATATTATTCTTTATAGAAAATGTCCTTATCATCAGGATATTGCACCGATGCTGAGACTGATGTTGATGAATTCATTGCGCGGGTTAATGCGATCTTCCGGGTGAATAGAGAGATGCCCTGGAAAATGGATGCGGCATCCATCATCACGTGAGTTTGTTATAGTTTCCACTACTTCTCTTCCTAATATCATTATTTTCAAGGAATTGACAATGAGAGCGATGATCCTGATGAAATGGCTCATGATGATTACGAATATGTAGGATATGAGGACATCGTGGCTATGTCTGATCGGCCTCGTAGGGAAATGGTGTATGTAGCGTATATTTGATAATTGATAATTAATTTCAGTTTTTCACTGATCTTGTTATTATTCTAATTATTATTATTACAGAAGTGGCGACGAGTGTGACGATTTTGTTGAAATTGATCATGATGCTGATGGAATTATAATAATGTGAGGTCCAAATGATAGTTTTCATTAATCTTATTATTATTCTAATTATTATTTTTACAGAAGTGATGGCGAGTGTGACGATTTTGCTGACATTAATCACGATATCAATGAAGTTATAGTAATGTAAGTTCTAATAATAATTTTTACTACTCTAATTATTATTTTACAGGAGTGACGACGAGTGTGACGTTTTTGCTGAATCATGATGCCGATGAAGTTATAGTAATGTGGGTTACAAATGATTGTCTTCACTAATCTCATTATTCTAATTATTATTTTTATAGAAGTGATGGCGAGTGTGACGTTTTTGCTGAAATTGATCATGATGCCGATGAAGTTATAGTAATGTGAGTTCCTAATAATATTTTTTACTACTCTCGTTCTTATTCTAATTATTAATTTTATTGGGGAACACATATTTTAGAAATGTGTAAAAAACTCAACTCAGCCTGCTACTCATTCAGAATCACTGCCAAATATTTAGATAAAGGTAGTTTAAGAGCTATTTACTACGCAAGCATATACTCAGTGATGCGCTTTGGGATTGCCTTCTGGGGCGGAAGCGTTGATGCTGAAAAAGTTTTTATTATTCAGAAAAGGGCTATTAGAATACTGCTTGGCCTCAAACATAATGAATCTTGTAGAGGAAATTTCAGAAAGTTGAATATATTAACACTACCTGGTGTATATGTGTATGAATGCTTGGTGTTTCTGTTTAAAAATAGAGAAAAATTCGACCAATTCGAAATAAAACATGAGTTCAATACGAGGAGTCTGAGTTTAAACTTTCCAGCACATAGATTGGCACAGACAGAAAGAGCTCCTACTTACTCGTGTATTAAATTCTTCAACCTATTGCCGAAAGAGATACAGCAAGAATCTTGTTTTAAAAAATTTAAAAAACTTGTTTTTGATAACATTTTAAAGATAGAACCTTACACTGTTCGAAAATTTACAGAGTATCGATAGTTTTATACAAATATGCCTTCTTGTACTTTTACTTGTGATTTGTAATGTCATTATTGATATTATTGTATTATTGTATTGTAGTTGTTTCAACTCTTTTTAACATGTTTGACGTCATATTCATTTAATTGTTGATATACAGGAAACTGTAATTTACAATTCTTTGAATAAATTTATCTATCTATCTATCTATCTATCTATCTATCTATCTATCTATCTATCTATCTATCTATCTATCTATCTATCTATCTATCTATCTATCTATCTATCTATCTATCTATCTATCTATCTATCTATCTATCTATCTATCTATCTATCTATCTATCTATCTATCTATCTATCTATCTATCTATCTATCTATCTATCTATCTATCTATCTATCTATCTATCTATCTATCTATCTATCTATCTATCTATCTATCTATCTATCTATCTATCTATCTATCTATCTATCTATCTATCTATCTATCTATCTATCTATCTATCTATCTATCTATCTATCTATCTATCTATCTATCTATCTATCTATCTATCTATCTATCTATCTATCTATCTATCTATCTATCTATCTATCTATCTATCTATCTATCTATCTATCTATCTATCTATCTATCTATCTATCTATCTATCTATCTATCTATCTATCTATCTATCTATCTATCTATCTATCTATCTATCTATCTATCTATCTATCTATCTATCTATCTATCTATCTATCTATCTATCTATCTATCTATCTATCTATCTATCTATCTATCTATCTATCTATCTATCTATCTATCTATCTATCTATCTATCTATCTATCTATCTATCTATCTATCTATCTATCTATCTATCTATCTATCTATCTATCTATCTATCTATCTATCTATCTATCTATCTATCTATCTATCTATCTATCTATCTATCTATCTATCTATCTATCTATCTATCTATCTATCTATCTATCTATCTATCTATCTATCTATCTATCTATCTATCTATCTATCTATCTATCTATCTATCTATCTATCTATCTATCTATCTATCTATCTATCTATCTATCTATCTATCTATCTATCTATCTATCTATCTATCTATCTATCTATCTATCTATCTATCTATCTATCTATCTATCTATCTATCTATCTATCTATCTATCTATCTATCTATCTATCTATCTATCTATCTATCTATCTATCTATCTATCTATCTATCTATCTATCTATCTATCTATCTATCTATCTATCTATCTATCTATCTATCTATCTATCTATCTATCTATCTATCTATCTATCTATCTATCTATCTATCTATCTATCTATCTATCTATCTATCTATCTATCTATCTATCTATCTATCTATCTATCTATCTATCTATCTATCTATCTATCTATCTATCTATCTATCTATCTATCTATCTATCTATCTATCTATCTATCTATCTATCTATCTATCTATCTATCTATCTATCTATCTATCTATCTATCTATCTATCTATCTATCTATCTATCTATCTATCTATCTATCTATCTATCTATCTATCTATCTATCTATCTATCTATCTATCTATCTATCTATCTATCTATCTATCTATCTATCTATCTATCTATCTATCTATCTATCTATCTATCTATCTATCTATCTATCTATCTATCTATCTATCTATCTATCTATCTATCTATCTATCTATCTATCTATCTATCTATCTATCTATCTATCTATCTATCTATCTATCTATCTATCTATCTATCTATCTATCTATCTATCTATCTATCTATCTATCTATCTATCTATCTATCTATCTATCTATCTATCTATCTATCTATCTATCTATCTATCTATCTATCTATCTATCTATCTATCTATCTATCTATCTATCTATCTATCTATCTATCTATCTATCTATCTATCTATCTATCTATCTATCTATCTATCTATCTATCTATCTATCTATCTATCTATCTATCTATCTATCTATCTATCTATCTATCTATCTATCTATCTATCTATCTATCTATCTATCTATCTATCTATCTATCTATCTATCTATCTATCTATCTATCTATCTATCTATCTATCTATCTATCTATCTATCTATCTATCTATCTATCTATCTATCTATCTATCTATCTATAGGAGTGACGACGATTAAGAGAGTGATGTTTTATGAGGATTGAGGTTTCTGATGATGAATATGATGAATTATTGGTATCATTTATGTTCATATTAGTGCTAGTAGGCGGCACTGTACCAAACATCACTGGTGAAGTCTGCGCTGAAGTCTTTAAAGGGTGACCCTTCCGAATGTGGATTGTTGGCAGAACTAGTGCAACTGATGTGGCTTGGCATATTGAAACGTAAAACCCAAACGAAATCATAAAAAAATATCAATTTATTACATATAAATTATAGTTTCTATATCGTAATTCACTTGTATATCTACATTTATATACTTTCGTTTCATGAGTATTGTTTTAATATTCTTTGTTTGCAAATAAACAAATTATAATTTTAATTACATTGTTTTATTACAAAAAGCTTCCAGAAGCAGATCAGTTTTCTTGCAACTTCTCCACACAGAACATATTATACTGAGGTTTTTATTCTATGTCACTTTTTGCATACTTGAATTTTCATTGATCAATCGGGAAAAATAGTTCGCTCATCGCTCGCGTTAGGCCAGGCTGGTTTATTGTAATCCTGTTAATTTTATACCTCAATTTTAGTCGAGCGTTTCTCAGATATGGCTTTCCTCGCAAATAATCGGGTCAATTCTGTTTGAATCTTGTTATGATAACCATATTGTTATGTTTATATAATTCGATATTATGACTCTAATATTCACTTTTTAGCCGAGATGAAGATATGAAATAGCAAGATTTCATGGAAATTAACAAATTATATACTTCAAAGTCGATTTTTAAAACGATAATTCATCAAATCTCTGCTGTGATAGCAATATTTTCTCTGTAACCATATTGCTATTTAAAAACAGAATAGACCCGAATGTAGCATTTTTATTTTATTCTTGCTGATTCAGTGTAATATGAATAGGTGATGTTCTATCTCGATATGTCACACTGGGTGTTGTTGTTTTGCCAAACTTTTTATACATGATTAAAAGAATTCTCGATAGCTGAAATTTATTCAGAACTCCTCCTGCATTTTTCTGTTGGTAGGACGTTAATGATATTTGTGAACGTAAATATTTGCCCGGTATCCATGATATTGTTTTAAATTTTTTCCTTCGTAATAACGACTATCGGATAACCGCCCTTTAATTCCAATTAAAGCTATCAAGAAAATTGCAGAGTGACATAATCCCCCTCAGAAAGTATGCACTCAATGCAGGTCAGCATGAATCAAGACCTTTTATTATCATTATTCCTTAGATTCCTGTTATTTAAAGGACCAGGGAATTATCCTGAATGGGGAATTGACTATTCTATGCTTCTTGATAATTTCAATGTAATTTCCTTGAATACACGTAGAGTTTTTATTACTATTTCTTTTCTACATAATTTGATGAATAATAATATTATATGTCCCTGTCTATTGCAAAAAATAACTATCGCATACCACGTTTGAATTCCAGATACGAAATATAAATTCTATTGTGAGGCTTCTCGAACCAATGTGATGCGTAGATCACCTGTGTCTTTGATGGGTTGGAATTTCAATCTGATTTGTGATCTGTATGACTTAAACAACGGTTCTCTTAAACATATTCTTTCCTGTATAATTGATTGAACACAAAATTAATTATTATTATTTGAATAATATGATTCAATTTTGTTTGTTTTTTGTTATTTTAAGAATTTCCACTGCTTTTCCTGTAATTGAGTATATACCTGTTGGAAAATAAAGTCTATCTATCTATCTATCTATCTATCTATCTATCTATTTTGTCCAATCAAGTTATATATGAGTCATCAATTGATATATAGCAAATCTTGAAATGTACAAATTCAATTAATAAAATTCAGTTTCTCTGAGATAGCTCTCTCTATGCCCTATATGATCTAATTTCTTAGTATTTGATTCTCTATTTATTTTTCCCCATAATATATTTCCGTTATAAGTTAGATTCAAATAATTACGGGAATTTATTCATGTAAAAGGAAACACATTATCTGCGGTTTGATATCAGTATAGCGCTAGTCGCCAGCTATTTTTTAGTTTTCGCTCGACTTTGAATTCGAATGTTTGTATACGGTTTGTATACGTGCATGGGGATTGGGGTTGATAGATTTTCAATTATTGAAATCGTTGATTTTCTATCCCCATTCATTGTTCAGATTTCATCATGAGAGTGTCGTGTTGGATTTTGCCAATAAGGTATGTTTCATAAATATGTGAATATTAGATGCACATCGCTTCCTTGTTTCTCCATTATCAATGTTTGGGCCTTTTTACCGAAAGATGAATTTCGCTAGATCAATATCAAAGTTGACTTTGACTTCTTGTCTTATCTATCTTAAATGCATCACTGTTTTCAACGGTATAAGAGTGTTCTTCTGGCTTAAATTCTTGTTTTGAATGAGCTAATTCAATAATGAAGTTGGTCATCAATGCCCTTTTTGACTGTGTATGATTTTTGCCTCGTTTATTTTGAGTACGAAATCGTTTTCTTCTTGATCAAGTTAGACGTTAATGTTCTTTTTGACTGTCTATGATTTTTGGCTCATTCATTTTTGAGTACGATATCGTTTTTTCTTCTTTTTCACCAATAATAATGAAGTTAGACGTTAATGTTCTTTTGACTGTGCATGATTTTTACTTCATTTATTTTTGAATATGAAATCGTTTTTTCTTCTTCACACCAAGTTAGACGTTAATGCCTTTATGCTTGTGAATGATTTTCACCTCGATTATTTTAGAATACAAAATCATTTTTCTCCTTCACCAAGTTAGACGTTGATACCTTTATAACTGCAAATGATTTTTCGACTTGCTTTTTGATATGAAATGATTTATCATGATAATGTGGTACGCTACTGTGTATTTTTTATATTAATCTGACTTTAGCGATCTGAACTAGGTTAATTTTTCATTGTTTTACTGTTCGTTTCTATTAGCTGAAGGGGCGAAACGACGCAATAGTAGTTTAATTGAATAAGTAATGTGCCTTGTTTTCCCTGAAAATATTTCTCAATTCCTTTTCGGTTCACATAAATTATTATGGCAGCCTTCGATGTTGACGATATTATCGACAAATGTGTAAAAACGTTCAGACATCATCAGTCTTTTCATTCTGTGGAACATGCTTGAAAGTTGCGTGGCATTTATGTCAGCTCTGAGTGGTTAATCTTGGATATTTTTGAACGTCCGACAACACTGTAGGCGCGCCGTCGCGAAATGCATGTGAATAACGCTGGACATCGTTGATAGTGATGACCTAATGGCTTCACATACTTTTCAGAAGCGTAGAGACTTATATTTGATAATAGTTGACCGTTTATTATTGCGATGTAAAACCCTGCAGTGATACGAAGAGTGAACGAGGTGCGCTAATGGCGATTATCGCCCTAAATGATGATTTCCTCCTTGAAAATATTTATCAATTTGAATGAGGCTTCCGCTACACGTAGTTATCGTTTTTTGATTGAAAAATAATAGGAAAATAGTTGATCTTTTCTACCGTGGGACGTTGAATAATCAGCAGGGCTACGCCTATATAGAACATCGAGGTTTACGCTGTGTACTTATCGTGGCCTTAATATTTATTCAGCATACTTGAATCTCAGACCCCTTGCTGTGAATTTCCCCGCTACATGATATTTCAGATTTTTCTAATCATTCTGTGTGTATGTTTCATTGGCTTATTATTGCTATCGCCTCTAGTACGCACCGTCTGCAATACAACCGTCGATGATGTGATAATTATGTTCATATGGTTTTTGTTGTTCACCCATACCATTGCTGGCGCGTTGATATGACAGTCCTGTACGCACCTGCTTCGTCGATATGTTTCCTCCAGTATATGTTTTTCGCTGTACTCCAGTCACCCTGTATATGTATTTTTTTGTACTGAGATAATTTGAATCACCCTGTAAATGTTTTTTGTCGACGCCTATGCCTTTAGCGTGTAGCGCGAGTGTTATCTTTGCGGTTAGAGCTCTCGCGGCGTTTGACCTTGAATGAGCCAATTTCGGGGTTTTGGGACCTTAGAATTCGCGAAAAAAGTAGGTAGATCTACAGAAAAATTATATCTTTCATCTTTCTCTAACACATGGGCTCTTATGGGGGCTTTCAAATGGCAACACTGTAATTTCTGTAGAATCTGGGGAAAAATGACTTAGAAAGTTGAAAAATGAGCCCGTTATCTTGCAGTATATTTACTCATGTTAACATCTGATAACAAAATTGATGCACTCACTCGTTTAGTTGCTGACCAATCTAAAACTATAACTAATTCTGTCAATGATATATCAATGCTCTGAGTTGAACATCAAGAATTACGAAATAAGATATCTGAATTAGATAATCAGCACACTCCTCCTAATGCGGCAGTCTCAATCCAAGAAATGCAATCGGAAATCTCCGAGTGTCTGAAACGAAAAAAAAACCTTATTCTTCTGGGCCTTGATGAAAATTCTACCAACAATGACTTGGCACTCTCGAAAGCTATATTGGATTTGATAGCACCAAATAATCCAATGACCATAAATTCGGCGAACAGACTTGGCAAACCACGCTTTGATGAACCTCGCCCACTGAAAATTCGTCTCAATTCCGCTGAGGATGCCATTTGAGAAAGAAGACCAAAGTCGTTACATAATATCCCAACATTTTCATCAAATCAGACTTGACACCGGCTCAGTCTAAATACCTTTCTGACCTCAGAAACGAATTACGCCTAAGAATTGAAAAAGGTGAGGAAGACATTACAATCAAGTACGTCTATAAGATTTCAAAAATCGTTCTTGTGAAAACAAACTTGAGGGATAATAATACCACCTCCAAAAGACCGCGTGAGAACGACGACTCACCGAAAAAAACTGTAGGACTGAAAGTGCCTAAGCCACGTGTAACCACTTACGATCAATAGCAGTCACTGAATATAATATTCTGGAATTGTCAAGGTCAAACGAACTTAGATGAATTCGCTATAGACCATGAAGGAAACTTCTCGATATTGTCTGTCAGTGAGACCTGGTTGATATTTGCGCTCACACAACCCCTAAACTCTTTATCTTCTTTTGAAGTGATTAGTTCGCCAGCTCTCAAAGAAAAATCTTTTGGCAGAGCTAGTGGCGGTATCAGCGTTTATTACAGAAAAATCTTCAACGTGACTGTCATCGATACCACCCCGTGGTGAATATTTTGTCAATTTTGTTTTCGAAATACATCCTTTATTCTTTGCTCTATATACTTCAAACCTTCACTTGATATGATCTATATTCTGGATAGTTTTCAAGTAGCTCTGAATGAGATAACCGAGCAGTATTGTCACAAATGGGAATATATTGTAGAAATTTTCATAATCTCGAAGCAATCCATAATCATAGGTCGGTCATGTCTTTGTTTATGCTTCAATCTAAATTCAATGAACTGTGAATTTTGGAAAAGTACATGAACATAAACACAGGCATGATGCCATTAACATTTGGTGACCTCAGATCACCGAACTTTTGCGGAACGCGACAGTTATGAAAATAACTACAATATAAAAAGACTGGAAAGTCAATTCAAAGAAATAACTCAATCAGACAGAGTCAGAGAGGCATAGTGGAGTTTTGAATAGTGATGCCGATCTGATCTTCGTTTTCGGAGATGGTCCATGGGCCATTCTCTACCTCCAGGCCCCCATATAGTATATAATTAGACGATAGGATTATGTTATAAGGTATGTTAGTATTTTCTTGTTTTTTGTTAACCCGAATTTATGTTCGTGTTGAATAAATGTGTAATGAATATTTGATTGGAACAAGTAGTTTCTTTTAGTTGTTCACACCCTACAGATAGAACACGATTTTAGGCAACCCCCGCCTAAAGTTCGTGACATGGTGGAGGCGCCTCGTGCGATTCTGTGGTTAATTCTTCATAATTAATCAAATCAATACCTAAGCAAGCCAATTGTTTTTTAATGAGAAAAAGGATCTGTAGGGAATGACTTCAACCAATATAATTTCATTCAAATTACACATTTATTCAGAAAACTAACCACTTTATATTGTAGGAATTTTTTTCTGAATTGATAGTTTTAAATAAGTTTATATATTGATTACCTTCAAGTGTATTCTGCAATGTATGGGATATTTGAAATGAAAGGCACAAAGTATTATGGGAGATAAAACTGGTCCGGTAACAAGATCAGGAAAATTAAGACTTCTTAGCTTTGACAATACTGAAAATTTCACGCCAAGTCATAGGAGTAGTGAAATTCAACCATTCGGCAAATCGAACCTTCTACCAAGATCACCACCATCGAGTCCGATCCACATAAAAATTGTCACAAAACCACAACCACCTGAAAAACAAATTGACCAAGAAAACTCACTGAAACTGCAAGAACCTCCTTTGGAGCAAGAAAAAGAAATCGAAGAGAATCAAAAGGAACAAGTAAATATTACTGCTCCGCAACCAAAACCAAGAATAATACCAGGAGCAAAAATGGCAGGTACAACATTGAATCAAACTTTAAATAACCCCAGGAACCCGGCACTTCCAGGATTTATTTCACCAACGATATTCGATCCTAAGAAATCCAAAACTAGTACATTCCTAGCAGCATACGAGAGAGCAGCAGCAGCAAATGCTTGGTCAGAAGAACTGAAAATGTACTATTTGGGATCATTCCTAACAGGGGCAGCAGCTGGATGGTACGAAAACTACAAGAGAAATCCAGGAAATGCCATCAAAACATGGGAAGATGTAAGGACGGACTTGGAAAATGAATTTGGCGAAGCTGACGTAAAGAGAAATCTAGAATTTCAACTGCTACAAAGGAAACAAAGAGATGGCGAATCAATTTGGACATACTTTATGGATTTGAGAGAACTTTTCCACGAATATGATGACACTTCAGACCCAAATGAGTTCAGAAAATTCTTCGAAAATGGTCTCAGAAGAGATTTGTATACTGCCTATAGACTTTTGAGAGAATATAATATGACAATGGAAATGGGAACAACAAGTTCGACAATAGGCCAAGGAACAATAGGGAAACTTTCCCGAATACAAGAACAACTGATGGTCGGCCAAAATGTTACAACTGTAACAAACCAGGACATTTTGCCTCTGCTTGCAGAAACCAAAATTTCAGTAATTTCTACGGAAACCCAAACGACAGCGGACGCCGCAATTAGGCCCCAGCGTCGTCCTATCCACAACTGGGCCAAAGTATAAAATATTAACAATAGAAATAGGAATTAATGGCACCAACACTACTGCGATAGTAGATACAGGTTCTGAGAGAAATATTATAAGCAATGAATTACTTAAACAAAGGGTAACAGACTCCCAAACGAAGTATCTCCTGGCAGTAGGAAACAGAAGGATACCTACCATGGGCGAAACAGAAATAGAAATAGAACTTGGAATTTTGAAAACAAAATGTCAAGCCATAGTTGTGGAGAAATTGCCGTATCCTCTTATTTTAGGAATGGAGTTTCTAGAAAAACAGGAGGCTATCATTAATATTAGGAACAAATCAATACCATTCAAGCATAGAGGTATAGAAATAGAAATGGATATTGATATAGGAAAACAACCTGTGAAGTCACAGGCAGTCACACAAATGAGTCTCGAATATTCAAAGCACAAAAAATATACGAGGAAGATAAATTTCAAAACTGCGTACGAAGAGGAGTGCGTGAATAACATAAAGATGTTATATGATAAGATAAATACTCCAAGGAAATGTGATGCTGAAACTCAGACAGAAACAAAAGGCGGCCACAACAATAGGAATATATTACAAACAGAGGAACCTGCACCAACCTGGAAAGCAAACAGAGACAAAGAAGAAAAGGAGATCAAAGTAGTCCTAGAGAGAGACGAAGTTTTAAAGCCGGAAGAAGAAAGAGAAATTGAAATATCAGCTGACCTAACAAATTTTTACAACCCACAGTTCATATTAAACGAATATTTCTTCGTAACAAAAGGGCTTATATGTACAGGATTACCATTCCAGAATAAGGTGAAAATTCTGAACAAAAAACCGCACAGTATCAAACTCATGAAAGGATCGACAGTCGGCTGGTACGAAGACATACAGGGTGTCCCAGTAACGGAAGAAATATTATTAATGTGCACAATGGAGGATAGCGACATGATAACAATGGAGGATCATAAAATCCACCATATCGAAGATAAGCAGTTCAAAGAGAAATTGGAAAATTTGTTGGAAAAATACAAAGACGTTTTCTCGAAATCCACAAGGTATATGGTAGAACAAATTTGACCAAACACAAGATAGACGTAGGAGATGCTGCACCTCTCAAATCTCGACCATACAGGGTGGCACAAAAGGAAAGAGACATCATAGACCAAAAGATTGTCGAAATGCTGGATAATAACATAATCAGGCCATGTCATTCACCATGGGCGAGTCCGGTTGTGTTGGTCAAGAAGAAAGACGGTTCAATACGATTCTGCGTGGATTACAGAAAACTCAACAGCGTTACGAAAAAATCTAGCTACCCACTGCCAAACATAGATGATATTCTAACATACATGGGCGGCGCAAAATATTTTTCAACATTGGACATGTTCAGCGGATATTGGCAAGTGGAAATAGAGGAAGATTCCAAGCAATACACGGCGTTTACGGCACAAGGGCATGGGCTATATGAATTCAACATGCTCCCGTTCGGATTATGTAATGCCCCTATGACGTTCTCCCATTTAGCAGACCAGGTATTCGAGGGTATGAAGTGGAAGGATGTACTCATCTATCTCGATGATATAATACTATTTTCTAAGACATTAGAAGAACATATCGAGAAACTGGAGATGGTATTTCAAAGACTACGGCAGGCAGGATTAACACTCAAACCAAGTAAGTGTGATTATGTAAGAAAAAGTGCCAAAATATTGGGACACATAGTAAGCGAGAAAGGAATCGCACCAGAAGAAAATTTACTGATTTCCATTAAAAATTTCAAAACACCAAAAAATGTTAAACAAATCCAGAGTTTCATAGGACTTTGCAATTTCTACCGAAAATTCATCAAGGATTTCGCAAAAATAGCAAAACCATTACATCAGGCCACAAGGAAGGAAACAGGATTCGTTTGGCGCGAGGAACAGCAAGAAGCTTTCGAATTACTCAAAGAAAAATTGACAACTGCTCCAGTGTTACAACACTTCAACCCCAATAAAGAATGCGAACTACGTGTGGATGCTAGTATTCAAGGAATAGGCGCAATCCTATTGCAGGAAGGGGAGGATGAACAAGCACACCCTGTAGCATACATAAGTCGTAGTTTGTCTAAATGCGAGAAGAACTATACAATTACAGAATTAGAGGGACTGGCAGCTATATGGTCACTAGGATATCTGAGACATTTAATTTACGGGAAACCAGTGAAAATCATAACAGATCACCATGCACTCTGTTTCATCAAATCGTTGAAAAACCCAACAGGACGTCTAGCCAGGTGGTCCCTGAAACTTGCAGAATATGATGTGACCATACAACACAAAAATGGGAAGTCACACTCAGATGCAGATTGCCTATCAAGACATCCAGTCATAGATAATCAAGACATAGAAGAAAAACATGACATTGATGATATTCCCACCTACCTACTACTACCAACAGACATCAAAGAAGAACAAAATAAGGACAATGAACTCTGTCTACTGAAAAAGGCTATCGAAAATCCACTCGATGAAGAAGTTACGGTAGGCTTAGCAAAAAGGTCTAAGAACTTCAGGATCGTTGAAGGTGTACTTTATAAAGCCAATCCATTTCCAGAAGGACGAGAAAATCTTCTGGTGATACCAAAGCATTTGGTAAACGAAATACTCTTCTCAACACACTGCGAACCCTTATGTGGCCATCTAGCAGTATCAAAAACACTTCACAAATTGAAAACAAGATACTACTGGACAAACTTACAAAAGGACGTGAAAAGATTCATCAAAGGTTGCCCAGACTGTCAAGCACGAAAAGGAGAGCAATTCAAGAAACCAGTGGGAAAATTACAACCCATTCCAGTTGTATCACCGTTCGAGAAAGTCGGCATCGATATTCTGGGTCCATTTAGGAAAAGCCGGAATGGAAAAACAGTAATTATCGTAGCTACAGATTATGCGACAAGATGGGCCGAAACAGCTGCATTACCAAATGGCAAAGCCGGACCGGTAGCCAAGTTTATTCTAGAAAGAATAATCACGAGGCACGGGGCACCACGCATATTATTGAGTGACCAAGGGATGACCTTTAGATCAGAGTTGGTGCAAGAAGTTCTGAAAATTATGGGCATAGTAAACAGGTACACGACAGCATACCACCCCGCCTGCAACGGCCTTACGGAGAGGCTAAATAAAACATTGGCAGATATGCTATCAATGTATACTAACACAAATCAAACAGATTGGGACGAATATCTGCCTCATGTTACTTTTGCTTACAATACCAGCAGACAAGAAACAACGCAGTTCTCCCCATTTATGTTAGTTTACGGAAGAGAAGCTGTACTACCAACCGAAGCAAACTTGATGGAATCAATTAATTCTGAAGATGCAATAAGAATTCGAGAAAAGGCATTAGCAGTTAGAAGTCAAGCAGTAGAGAATATTAAAAATCAACAAGGACGGGACAAAGAGAGGTATGACGAAAAACACAGACACTTGGAGTTCAGTGTAGGAGACAAGGTCAAAGTTTTTACCCCTAAGAGAATAGTTGGAAAAAGCGAAAAACTGTTACTCAGGTGGTTTGGTCCATACTTCATCACAAATAAGATAGGAGAGGTGGATTATGAGGTGCAGAGAGGCCCAAATAGTAATAGCAAGAAAGAAGTTATTCATATCAGTAGAATATTGCCGTATAACGACCCCTGGACCCCAGAAGTAACAGAAATTGATATCCCCGATTTGAAAGAAGATGAAAGCCAAGAAACTTCAGATAACGAATAAGTTAACATATAATGGGTATTGGGAAAATAATTTGAAATTTTAAGGTGCTCTAAGAAAATATTAATAATTTGCAAATATCGGTTATAATAGAAAGAAAGTAAGAAAATATCGCGTGTGACCGTTTTTGTACACAAAATAATAGGCTATGATAAAACCTGAAATAGGCAATAGCGTTTATATTTGTGAAAGGTATGTGTATATGTACATGAATACAACCCCGTAAGGTTGGTTTTTTTTTTGTTCTTGACAAGTATGTCAAAAGTTGACTTGATCAGTGCTGTTGTCACTGTGGAATGGGGACATATCACCCTGTATAATTCAATGCCTGTCGAGGTATATAGCCAGAGGAGTAGTTGTTTCAGGGAATGTTCCTTGCGCTATTACATTCCAGAGTTTCTGGGAAATAGCGAAAGTCTGAACATGTAGCAGAAAAGAAATATATTGATGTTTATGTGATTTGACAAGTATGTCAAAAGTTGACTTGATCAGTGCTGTTGTCACTGTGGGATGGGGACATATCACCCTGTATAATTCAATGCCTGTCGAGGTATATAGCCAGAGGAGTAGTTGTTTCAGGAAATGTTCCTTGCGCTATATTTTTCAAAACTACTTGGAAAATAGCGAAAGTCTAAAATAAGTATATTTATGAATTGATAGAGAATGGAGAATTTTGAAGTTATTGATTTGAAATAATGTTTTTAAAGTCAAAGTGAGGTACGAAAAGAGTTTTGTACCATTGTGCAAAAGTAGGCCTACAATAGTCAAGGAAACTCACCAGTTTATCAAGTATACACTCCCAGAAATTGATCTATATTGTAGGGATATTTGAGCTGTATCATAATAAGAGAATATCAGACAAATGTTTCAATAATTAGAGCAGGGATGATAAACTCAACATCAGAGTTGATAGGACAAATTCGCACAGAAATAGTAAGAGAAACATGGGAAAAATATATATATATATATATATATATATATATATATATATAAAAAATGTACAAGAATACACGTGGATGTAGTAGATATCTTGGTCACACGATAAAGGAAAAAATAGCCGATATTCAGAACAAAATAAACATAATGGTTAGGAATATTTTATTTTATTTACTAGGTCAATCGAGTGATTGAGGGTTATTTCGAAAAATCGTTCATGATACTAATCAATCATTTAAAAGTATGTTTTAGAGAGAAAAGAAATTTTGAAAACATGTAGAACACCACCAGGAAGCAAAACATGTGAGGAAAATCAAGGATACCTACAAAATATATATATATATATCAGAACTGGAAGTTATGATCGAAGAGTTAGCGAGGTGGCGAGAAAAACCAATTTTTTTTAGGCAAGTATAATTACATTCACCAAGACACTGTTTCATCGAGCTAATGGTAATCGCGATTCAAACTTTCAACACGACAATTCATATTTCATGTAGAGATATTTTCATACGATGCATATTGTTATTAATAACAAAAATCGAAATGAGGCCACCAACTCATACATAATTGATAATTCATCGCTATTGCATATGTTTACGCTTTTAACATAGGTAGAAATCGAAATATAATATTAGTTAGTCAAAAAATTATGAAAAATTTGTATCTTTTGGAAGACAACATTTCGATTTAGAAACATTCGCTCATGAAACAGCTTTGAACCAAATTCCAACAAAATTTAAACTGATAGACGACCAAGCAATATATCTCGGACCAATAATTAATTTGTTTTAGAAAAAATTAATAAATAAACTAGCTACCTCGAACCATATCATAACAAATTAAAGAACTATGTGAGTCAAAATTATTCGGTCTTGGTCAGTAGGAAATGTTTTCGCTAACAATGTGGAATGTTGGGTTCAAGAAATGTCATGAACGTATCAAGTATCATAATAATAGAAGTTCTAGTTTAACGTTTGATAAATAGATACCTATAGAATATTGAATTGATTTAGATATCTGAAAGAATAATAATCGATAAAGAAATATTTTTTGTTATTATGATGAACTCAAGAAAATATATTCATTTCAAAATACAATTGGGCAAATTAAATTTGGAAATTATACAGGGGAAAATGACTCGGAAAGAGTTATGGAAAAAATGCACTCATAGGGTTCAGGCGGTTCAAAATTTTCACGGTCAATACCAATGCTCGAGCTTATGTAAATAAACATAATGAGTTATTATTCAGACCGATTTAGCGGCATTTTATTATTCATTACACGCGGAATAATGAGTCAGATGGGTGAAAGGGAAAAATTGTACATATTTTTTGAGTTAAAATATTTTTCCAGATTTTTTTATAAGATTTATACTGCCACATATTTTTCGTATGTTTTTATGTAATCACACACACAAGAAGAGGCACTTTACAACGCAACGAGACTGGGTTTCACCAAATACGAAAACTACCAAACAGGCATCATGACAGAGGCAAATCAGCAACCAACAAACAGCACGTTTCTGACATAAAAGGCATCACAACGAGCTATGGGGAAGAAGGCGATACTGAGAGGGCCACGCAACGATCAACGAGTACTTAGTTCCAGCAACTATCGAGAAAACCAGTGGAGAACATCTCCAAAGCAACATCATCAGAGAAATAGGATACAAATGGAAATCCTACAACAAGGATACCGTTGCTGTACCACCAGTATGCAGTCCAGGATGACTAGCAATGCCAATAAGCTGGTCCCAGGCCTACGAGCTGTGTCGAAACAACAAGTTACGTCTTGGAAGTCTGTTGCCATATACCAGGGCACGAGAAATGGTCAGTGTGAAACCCAGAGACTACGTGAAGTGCCAGAGAGACGCATAAGTGCGAAAGTGTGTGGATGAACTTACAATTATTGTTGTTGTTGTGAGTGGACAGTTTCTAGATGGGATTTATTTCATAAATTCTGATTGTTCCATTGAATTCATCAATATTGGCGGTACATTTCGTAGAATAATTGTAACTTTAGATTAGGAGTATTACAGAAATACCCATCTGACCATATAAACGACGGGGGCCGTCGTTTTTGGAGGAGGGGCATGTCACAAATGGGAATATATTGTAGAAATTTTCATAATCTCGAAGCAATCCATAATCATAGGTCGGTCATGTCTTTGTTTATGCTTCAATCTAAATTCAATGAACTGTGAATTTTGGAAAAGTACATGAACATAAACACAGGCATGATGCCATTAACATTTGGTGACCTCAGATCACCGAACTTTTGCGGAACGCGACAGTTATGAAAATAACTACAATATAAAAAGACTGGAAAGTCAATTCAAAGAAATTACTCAATCAGACAGAGTCAGAGAGGCATAGTGGAGTTTTGAATAGTGATGCCGATCTGATCTTCGTTTTCGGAGATGGTCCATGGGCCATTCTCTACCTCCAGGCCCCCATATAGTATATAATTAGACGGTAGGATTATGTTATAAGGTATGTTAGTATTTTCTTGTTTTTTGTTAACCCGAATTTATGTTCGTGTTGAATAAATGTGTAATGAATATTTGATTGGAACAAGTAGTTTCTTTTAGTTGTTCACACCCTACAGATAGAACACGATTTTAGGCAAC
The DNA here is from genome assembly GCA_029955515.1 of Chrysomela aeneicollis. Lineage (NCBI taxonomy): Eukaryota > Metazoa > Arthropoda > Insecta > Coleoptera > Chrysomelidae > Chrysomela > Chrysomela aeneicollis. Next base: position 676,260 of record JARUHQ010000031.1, on the reverse strand, counting down.
CCCCGCCTAAAGTTCGTGACAGTATCACGATATCCCTCTCATCATTGGTGGAGACTTCAACGCCAGAGTGGCAGAAATCGGTAACATCCCAGAGGAACTGCTTGAAAATACCAACCTCTTCGAACATAGGCTTAGTATGGATAAAACACTGAACACTCGTGGGCGCAATATTCTTGAATTTATGCATGCAAATTCTTTTTCACTTCTAAATGGAAGGACCTGTCCCGATTATCCTGCGCAATATACTCATTTTTCTCATTCCGGAAATGAAGTAATTGATTTGGCTTTTATATCGAATTACTCCCTAGAATTCATCAAAAATTTCAAAGTCCTTAACGAAAATATCATATCTGATCACTTTCCCTCGAAATTACAGAAATTTTTAAGAAGACATCAAGATGTGACAAAATAATTCAATCTGAACCAAATACAATCGAATTAAGATGGAATGAATCCCTCACTCTACAATATAAAATAACTATGAAGAATTCCTTGCGAATTCATTACATTCCCGAAATTGAAACTTCTTACAACAATTTCTGCTCAGCTATATACGAATCTGCCAATACTCTGAACCTCATGAAAAAAACTCCAAATTATAACATTATGCCTTGGTTTGATCAAGAGTGTGTCGCATCGAAACTAAAACTGAGGAATGAATTGAAATTACTGAAAAACAAAAACTTTGCTAGTACTTGTTCAACACAATTTCTAAACATTAAGCGTTCACATAGGAAATTGCTGAAACATAAAAAAGAAACTTATCATCAATATCTCCTAGATGTTCTGAATACTAGTAATAATCCCAAAACATTTTGGACTACTCTAAAAAAATCCAGACCCAAATCTCCTTCAAAGATACTCAGCTCCCAAGTATGGAAAGTTTTTTATTCTAATATTTATCCTCCACGCATTGTCGATGCTAAAAACCCTCATCTTGACTCTTAAATCACCACTGCTGAAATTTATGTGGTTATCAACTCCTGTAGAAATAACAAATCTCCAGGTTGCGACTCAATATTGTATTAGTTCATGAAACATCTCCCACATAACTGGGTCTTATACAGGGCTATTCAAATTCGAGTCTATGCATGGGGATTTCGATAACGGTAAGAGATAGAGGGTTGGTTAAATAGAGGCAAAGTATCATATTTCAGAGGTTAATTATTTAGATGAAAAAAATCTGACCTAGCTTCTACAGTTCTGGAGTTATATAGGAAAAATCGAAAATTTCGAAATCCTTCTTTTGCCTATAGCTTCTTATTTCACAGAGATTTTCTCAAAATTTTGCCACTTTGTTATAGCAACTTTATGTAGCCTTTAAAAATATCTCAATCAAAATTATATACAGGGTATCGTATAGATTGGGCCACCCTCAACTATCAATTTTCAAATACGGACCTGTATTTTTTCTTGCATTTTTTTGAATGCCAAGAGTCATGTATTATACTGACGTAGTATTTTCATATGAATTACAGTGTTTTGGAAATATTGAACTATTACCAGTAAAATTTCAAATTTTTTTTTTCAAATTTTCCTGTATAACTCCAGAACTGAAGAAGCTAGGTCAGATTTTTCTCATTCATATAATTGAAATACGCTACTTTGCCCCCATTTAACCAACCCTCTATCTCTTACCGTTATCGAAATCCCCATGCATAGACTCGAATTTGAATAGCCCTGTATTTAAACTGCTTGTTCAACAAAATATTGGACTCTTCAGTCACTCCAGATAGTTGGAGTAAAGTAACCTTGTCCATGATATATGAAAAAGGTCCAACAGAAGACCCTTCTTATTATAGGGGTATTGCGTTACTCAATTGTTCAGCTAAGGTTTTTACCCAAATACTTCTGAATAGGCTAAACATCTGGGCAGAAGATAATGCTATTCTTCCTGAAAATCAGTCAGGTTTCCGACAATATAGAGGTTGCATGGACAATAATATCACACTCAGCTCAGTAATCCATTTGCATTTGCGATTAAAAAAGCGGAAGGTGTTTGCGTTGTTTGTCGACCAAAAACGTGCTTTTGATTCAGTCAAATACTCTCTTTTATGGCTAAAACTTTCATCTGTGGGTGTGAGTTCCAAAATAATATCATTATTGAAAATTATCTACGATAACGCCCGAATGAAAGTCAAATCCTCAGAGGGTTTCACAAAACCATTCGACGTCACGACGGGAGTACTTCAGGAAGAATCACTCAGTCTATTGCTATTCGCTATGTTTTTGTCTGACATTGAATATTTTTTCAGATCTGAGGGTGCTGTTGGTATTAATATTGACAACGAAAATTACCTTCTGATGCTTCTTCATGCAGATGATTCAGTTATCATATCAGATTCGGAAATACATCTTGGTCGCGAACTAAGAATCCTCGAACACTATAGCGTTCAGAATGAGCTTGAGATGAATGTATCGAAAAGTAAAATCATGTGCTTTTCTATGGGAAATTCACACTCCGAGGATTTGAGATTTACTTATATAAATGATCGAATTGAATTAGTTCTTCTTTAAGAAAATGCTATGCTTACCCATAAACTCACCAGACTATGTTGTCAGACTTGAGGTTAGTAGAGTCAAGGTATCATTCACTATATTCAAACTCACTTTGAATTGGTTAATTGAAATCCTTGAAATCAGCGAGACCCGACTTCCAAGAATCTGTTTAGAAAGACAGCTAGAACTCAATACCATAGATCAAAGATATAACTGGTTTATGCAAGTCAGTAAAGAGCTTGAGAGGAGGTCGATGTTGCTCTCCAGGTATCTGAACAGACTCAAAGAAGAAGACAGGTCCTTGTTTTCTCGCTCAACCTCATTCAGTCATTCACTTGCACTATCTGAACAAGCTTAAAACTATCTCCTCATGAAGGTACCTATTCAAGTTACTAGAACCATTGCCCAACTTCGATTATGTAACAGTTTCGCGATAAAATTCACTTACCGTGGATCAATTTACCGTATCAACCCGAGAAAAATCTGCTCAGTATGTAACCAGAATGAGTTTGAAACTATTGTTACGATCTTCGAAGGTAGAAGTGAACGACGACTGGGTTTGAACTGATGACTAATTTATTTGAACAAATACTAATACTTATGACAGACTGATTTATAACAACTATTTATTTTGTAGGTTATGAACGATATTCACGTAACGCGACTTCGTATTCAACTAACTCCTGCCATTATCTGGCCCTGTATATATATCATGATTGAGTTTTTCTAGAACCTTCTCGAACTTTCACTTTCCTGTCATCTCTCTCCATCTGATAGCTTCCAGAATATTCCATCCTTTTCTGTTCTAGATTTTTCACGAACAATCGAGAGCTATCTGGAATGTCCAATACAGGAGGATATTTTGATATCGGCGATACTTCTTCATGACTTTGCCGAATTCCATTACATTGCCCCCTCCTTAAAAGGCTTTCCTCCTGGAATGCATTACTCTGGTTATGGTGACTATAGGAGCAATAATGTCCATTTCGGCAATATGATGTTTGATGGAAATAACATGGCACCGTCTTCTCTGTTGGATTCGCCTTGGGATTCCAACAACATACCAGAATTTTAACTCCGGTAAATCTGAATACAACCAGCATGTTTCGGATAATCCTCCTGTTCAGACCATACAAACCGCAAGCCAGCTTTGGAACAGCTACTTTCTGTATTCCTTCTTCTAATACAGCGCTTCACAGGTCGACCAATGCATCCCAGAGGTTCTTGTAGGATGGTTTCTGGAAGTGCCTTTCCTTGGTTGTCAGATAAAAGAGCGATCTTTTTTCCTTCAGGATTGATACCTTCAACTTTCAGGGCTCTACCGATGTATGGACTTTGTTGTTGAAGCTCTTTTACCTTGCCGAATCTTTTCCGGAACTCGTTGGCTATTCCTTGGAACATCTGAAGGTCCTGAGCTATGCAGTGGGCTAGTGCATATTCTACAGGGACGGTAAAAAGGTCGCACTGCTCTTCTTTAGTGACTTCAAATCTCGCTTTCAATGAACCGCTGTATACTTCCATGAAGTCTTTGAAAGTGAGCTCCTCTTCGTCTTCCAGTTCTACTTGCTGCGTTCCCTCGAATGGTGCGAGTCTGTTGAAGTGAACAACTTTTGGTTTGCCATTGGGAACTTTGCTGTTGCGGTAGATAACGTCATTGATCTTCTTCTCAACGCGGTAGGGTCCTTCCCAAGATTTCAGCAACTTTGGACATAGTCCTCGTTTTCTCTGGGGTTGCGGAGCCACACCAAATCACCTTCTGCGTAGCAATTGCCATTAGCTCTGATATCATAGCGTTCCTTCATTCGTTCGCTGGAGATCCGAAGATTAGAACGAACCAATTCGTGTATATTGTCAACTCTGGCTTTCGAAGATACCAAACCTATCAATCGATCTAAATTTATTATTACTATTATTATAATCATTGTCACAAGTAGGTAACCGTTCAATTACCTTTGATTTCACAATCTTTCAATCAGCAATACCTTCTCATGTTTTCCAAATTCGAAACGATATTTCAGCTAATCAATCATTTTTCATTGTTCGGTCCTACTTAAACAAAAAACTAATGAGTCAGCAGAGTGGGGACTTAGAAAAGGTTATCGGAAAGATAGTCAGAGGTGATCAGGTCTCGAGAGGGTTAGCATCGTAGAAAGGAGGGCTAACGCTTGTTGCCAGAAAGAAGACTGTGCTAAGACTGTGAGAGATAGGACCAGTGAGAACAAGGTGCTCATAGAATGTAAGTACTCTATTTTAAATTTGAATAAATCTTGTGCTTGGTAGTTCCTCGCGTCGCTATTCATTTGTTGACAACCTTCTAGTGGTTCTGTTGGGTGTTTAGGGATGTTGAGAGTACCTCTCGACAAGAAGGTGAGCGTTCTATTCAGTGTCACCCCGGCTACGTTCCCCAAATTAGCTAATCTTAGAAAGAGGGTGTGACATATATGGTGGAGGCTCCTCGCTCTTTCCCGTAGGTTGATTCATCATAATTAACCGTTTTCAGTCCCAATTTCTCTTTGGAAATTGATGAAGCGTGTTTCTTGTTTTAAATATATAGGAGCGCATCACGAATATTCAAAATCTCAATTGAATTAGGTAATTCATCATGAAAATTATCCTTGCAAGACAGCTTGACTTCACAAATTAATTGATACGGAATTAGTTTTGATTTGATTTAATATAAAAAGCAATATTTGCGTAATTATCGAAGGCGCGAGTTCGCGAATTCGACATAGTAAAACGAACAATTGAAACAACGGGCATTGCCACAGTAGGTCAGTGTAACTCGTAGCTCTTGTTTATGTATCGTACGATAATTCCAAGAATACCGAGACAATACTAGGTTTTCTTGCTCACGATAAACTATTCGAGTACCATGTTTTAATTTATATGAACCACTGGAATTTGTCAATGTATGGGGGCGATTCAGTGGTTACGAATCCCAAGATATTCATTTTTCTTATATATGAATCGTACAGGAGGTCCTGATCTTGAAACGATATCCCTATACCATTCGTTTATATTGTTCACTGACTAAGTATAATAGGTTTGCACAAGAATATACATACCAACCAACCACAGGAAGGATGTTATAAGCCCGGCTGCGATATTATTATTTTTAGTGGAAACTAGAGAATTCAGAGACAAACAGGCTGAGGGGATTTGCAGCAGATTTTTTTTTTCGTATCTATTCCATATAGGCAAAGCAGATCTAGAAGCAGCGGAAAGGGAAATATCAGACCTCGTATATAAATTTTATTTCAGAATATATTCATCTTTAATAATTCCAATATTTTTCCTCGTTACATATAGATGTATTTATATATTAATTGATAACACCATTCATGACTCAACAAGCTTGTTATCCTATATATTTCGAATGATCGATAATACGTGGCATGAACAAGAAAAATAATCCTGAAGATAGAAAACAACTAAGAAGTGGAAAAATCTTAGTCTCAATCAAATCACCTGGACACAAAGACACTATAGAAGGGCAGAAAAACGAGCACATAGAAAAGATAGCAGAGATCAAGCCCAAACACCGAAGTACAAGTATTTTTATACCTGCAAATACAGAAGAAACCCCCGAAAGAAAAGGAATACCTCAGGCACTGCCCAGAAGCGGACTGAAGTACGACGAGAACAAACAGAATCCGAACAAGTCAATTCCCAAGAAGAAATAGCTAGCAGCAGTTCTTCGAAAGGAGACACTTTCGACAGTGGCAAATCTCAAACGAGGGCAGAATCAGAACCCGAAGAAGTAATTCAAAATATCCCAGAAAATCATCGACGGGAAACGACAAACGCGACGATAAACATGTCAAATATATCGATAAACGACGCAAGAGTATCAGCGAAAACTCCAGCAGTACCAAAGTTTATTAGCCCTGAGACTTTCCGTCCATGTAAAGGAAACGCAAGCAACTTTATCAAGAATTATGAGAGAGTTGCCATCGCAAATGCATGGGACGACACTCTTGAAATTTCATACTTTGGATCATTCTTGGATGGTGCGGCAAATTTGTGGTATCAGTTATACGTAGATGAGGAAGATAATAAGTCGAAAACATGGGAAGATATCGTGAAAGACTTTCTGAAGGAATTCGAGGATACTGAAACAATAGATGGTCTACTAGAAAAAGTTGAAAACAGGAAACAAACCGCATCCGAAACAACGAGAAGTTATTTTTACGAATTGAGAACGTTGTATTACGATTATGACCTATCCCTCAACTTTGAGAAATTTAGGAAAATATTCGAAAAAGGACTTACAGAAGGGTCATATTATGATCATTATTGGCTAACTAATACTCCGAACAACCCTCCATCTTCCTTTGAGGAATTAAAAAAGCTTACTATCACAATCGATAAAGCGCCAAAAAGAAAAACCAGAACCAGAGAGTGGGTATACACCCCGGACTCCAATAACAAATAACAGATTCAATAGATATACACATTCTTGAGGATACTATAGAAATAATCAAACTAAATACAACAGAACTTTCAGACCGCAATATCCGGAAAGTACTCCCAGATATGAGGCAAATACGTCTCAATATTTTACCCCACAGCGTTACCAGAACCAAAGGCAAGAACTACCACAGTATAGCAGTCAACGGAAACCAGGGAACTTCCAGAGGCCACAAAACCTAGGGAGAAACTTTGGAAGAACAGAAGAGGTCCACTATGAACCAGAACATACCTATCAAAGAAACACCCCAGCAACACGAACAGCAGACAATAGACCCAGTTGTCACCGATGCGACAGAATAGGACACTACGCAAATTCGTGCCCAAATCAATCAGCAGAAAGAAGTATGTACCCAAACGGCAGAGGGTCGTCCTTACAACAAACGGGGAAAAAAGACAAGCGTCCACATTAACTTTCAATGTTTCAATAAATGACCAACCCTCTCGAGCTATCCTAGATACATTACAGGCGCCGAGTGGAACGTAATCGATAGAACAGCCGCAAAACATATTTTCCCGGAACACAAAATATATTCACTGAGAACAGCAGGAGGACATAGCATTAGGGTACTGGGAAAAATAATATTTCGCCTAAAAATTGACAAACTCGATACAACTTGTGAGGCAAAAGTTGTTGAAAATTTACCATACCCTCTAATTTTGGGAATGGAATTCTTGAATAAATATAGGACAGTAATTGATCTAAAGGAAAGCACAGTGTTCTTGGAATATGGAAATGAAATAATATATCTAGAAATCAAGGAACAATCTAGAAGCAAGAGTATTACAATTATAACTCATGAGACAACACGGAAAATTCACCAATACACAAGTTTTAACCCTCGTTATTATTACAACTCCAGAGGATTCTATAAGACATTATACCATCAAGAAGCCCTCAAAAGTATATCGAATGCGGCCGAAAAGCAACAAAACGATAGTTAAACTGTATGTACAACGCCATCGAGAAAACACGAAATTTCAGAAATAGATATACAAACGAAGTATAGGAGCGAAACAAACAACATCGACGAATCGTACGAGGAATTTTTAAAATCTGAGAATAACATAGACGACCAAATCACCAGAGCATTGATAATAGAAAAAACAAAAGACCTATTTACTTGTCCTACAGATTATTCCATAGCACATTGCGTAGCAGAAGATTTTCTAATGGAAAAAGGAATAGCTAAAGAATTCAAAACAAAGTTTCAGAACATCGAATTTCTGAAATCCCAAAATAAGAAGGAAGGGAGTGTAGCAATATAACAAGACGAAAACAGAAGAATATTCTATTTGATCACTAAGGAGAAGTCAAATAGAAAACCAACATACCGCAGCCTATTTTCATCTTCGACAGAGATGAAAGAGTTTATAATACGGAAAGAAATTAAGAAAATAGCTATGCCACGAATTGGGTGCGGACTAGATAAGTTGGACTGGTCCATTGTGAAGAAGATTATTTATTTTATTTTTGGAAATTTAAATATAACAATACTGATATGTACTTGGAATCCTAAGAGGGACATGAAGAAGAATCATAATTCCGTTTTATCACACCTGGAAGAACAAGAAACTTTGAGAATCATCGAAAAATGCCAAGATACCGAATATTTTACAGAATGACAAAAGTAGCCTGAATGATGATAAGATTTGGAAACTTGGATCAGCTCAAGATTACTTCTTTCGTCCAGGAGATGAGAAAATAATCAACTTGGAAATTTATGACCCTGAGTATCCGCAAGAAAACAAGGAAATTATGTTTCACATAAACGAAAATTTTCTCGTAAAAAGTAGATTGCAGCAGTTATCAGATATTTACTGTAAACAAGAAAAATTGATGATTTGCTTGAAGTCCCTATCACCTACAGCAAAAACAATATATAAACGTACCACTATAGGAATTTTGCAAAATCGACAACAACCATCGGTAGAAAGATCCGTTAAAAATCACGCAATTTTATCTTTGACACAATCCTCAGAGGATATAGTGTCATTGGAAGACCACAAGATAGACCACGTAAAAGACAAAAGAATATTTGAAAAGCTGAGTAGACTTTTAGAAGACTACCACGACGTTTTCGCAAAGTCAACAAAATCAATGGGATTAACGGACCTAACAGAGCACTACATAGACGTAGGCAACGCTCAACCGATAAAAAGCAGACCATACAGGGTGTCGCAAAAAGAGCGGGATATAATAAGTGAGCAAATTAAAGAAATGTTGGAACATGGAGTAATTAGTCCATGTCATAGCCCATGGGCTAGCCCCGTAGTACTCGTGAAGAAAATAGATGGGCAAATTCGCTTCTGCGTTGATTATAGAAAAGTGAACGCAGTAACAAAAAAATCGACTTATCCATTACCACAAATAGAGGATATACTAACCTACCTCGGAGGTGCTCGTTATTTCACAACACTAGATATGTTTTCGGGATATTGGCAAGTCAAAGTAGTCGCAGAATCCCGACCTATCACGACATTTATTGCTCAAGGACATGGTTCATACATGTTCAACGTGATGCCCTTCGGATTGACCTGCGCAGGCTCAACCTTCCAAGAATTAGCTGATAAGGTTTTTGAAGGAATGAAATGGCAAGATGTATTGATTTATTTGGACGACATAGTCGTATTTTCGAAGACGATGGACGAACATTTAGAAAAACTCGAGAAAGTTTTTCAACGGCTTCGTCAAGCAGGATTGACATTAAAGCCTAGTAAATGCGTTTACTTACAGTCTCAGGTGAATTTACTAGGGTATATAGTAAGTGACAAAGGGGTGTCACCTGATAATACTAAACTGATAGCGATAAAAGACTTTCCAACGCCGAAAAAAGTTAAAAATGTACAGAGCTTCTTAGGATTATGTAATTACTATCGAAAATTCATAAAAGATTTCGCCACCATTGCAAGACCACTACACGATATAACAAAAAAAGATACTGATTTTAAATGGGGTCCACTTCAAGAGGAATCATTCCAAGAACTGAAGAATAAATTAGTATCAGCACCACTTTTAAGCCACTATGATCCAAATAAAAACTGCATTCTGCACACTGACGCAAGCAAAGAAGCAATTGGGGCAATACTCCTACAGGAGGATGATAACAATATACCCCATCATGTAGCCTATATCAGCCGTAGTTTATCGAAAGCGAAAAAGAACTACCCCATGATGGAGATGGAAGGATTGGCCATTATTTGGGCACTAAGTTACCTCCGACATTTAGTTTATGGCCGCCCAGTCAAAATCGTGACAGATCATCACAGTTTATGCAGACTCAAGACACTGAAAGATCCATCTAGTCGAGTATGTAGATGGGCATTGAAATTAGAAGACTACGACTACTCGATAGAGTTTAAAAATGGCAATAAGCATAAGGATGTTGATTGTTTATCGAGAAACCCTGTTGACACTCCAGAAAATTGCGAAGAAGATTTGGAAGACATACCTACCTTCCTGCTAACTTCTTTAAATATATCAGCCATACAGAGGGAGGATGAAAAGCTAGTTAAAATAATGGAAGATATAGAAACCCCGAACGACCCATCAGTTACTAAAACAATGAAAAAGAGTGCAACAAATTTCAGGATGAAAGACGGTGTATTATATAAAATAAACGAAACAAAAGATGGTCTAGACTACCTCTTAGTCATACCAGAAGAATTAGTAGCAGAAATACTATTCGAGCACCACGTTTCCCCAACAAGTGGACACGCAGGAATAACAAAAACTTTTCATCGAATAAAAAATCGCTATTATTGGGAAAAAATGCAACATGACACAGAAAAATTCGTGAAAGGTTGTACCGACTGCCAGGCTAGGAAAGGAGAACCATACAGAAAGAAACCAGGATTATTACAACCCATAGAAGTTGGTCTCCCTTTTGAAAAAGTCGGAATTGACCTGTTGGGACCATTCAGAAGGAGTACTCATGGAAACACCATGATAATCGTAGCTACAAGGTATGCTGAAACTAAGGCACTTACTTCAGGTAAAACCGGTCCGGTCGCCCAATTTATTCTTGAAAATATTTTTCTGAGACACGGAAGTCCTAAAATAATTTTGTCAGACAGAGGTCAAACATTCAGGTATTGCTTAGTACAAGAATTGCTAAAAATAATGGGTGTTAACTCCAAATTCACCACAGCCTACCACCCTTGCTGCAATGGTCTAACAGAGAGATTGAATAGAACACTAGCTGATTCTCTAGCTATGTACACTAACACCAAACAAACAGATTGGGACGAGTATTTAGCACATGTCACTTTCGCTTATAATAGCGCAAGACAAGAAACAACAAAATACTCACCGTTTATGTTAGTATACGGAAGAGAACCTATCGTCCCTACAGAAGCGAACATAATGGAAACCCAATGTTCAACAGATGCTATTCAGCTCAGAGAAAAGGCATTATTAGTTAGGAATACAGCCGTAGAGAATATAAAGAAACGACAAAACTCTGATAAAGCAAGATTCGATGAAAAACACAGGAGTCTAGAGTTCCAGAAAGGAGATAAAGTTAAGATTTTCACCCCCGTAAGAAAAGTCGGTAGGAGCGAAAAACTGCTGTTGAAATGGTTTGGCCCCTACATTGTCGAAAGAAAAATCGGTGAGGTGAATTATGAATTGAATTGAATTGAAAAAGGTCTTTATTTGTATATGGCTAAAAAATTACAGAAATAACATAGAGTATAAATAAATAAATAGGTTGTAAAAATATGAACATTACATTGTATAAGGACAACACTAATGCACATATACACAACACCATTCCAGCAGCTAAGGCCCCTACGCCCGCAGCGCATTCCCGGGGTGGCTACCCCCAGTGCCCGATGTCAGGACAATCGCGCTGTCATACTCCTGGTCATCCCTTTGTCATGAAGGAGTGAAGGTCTAGTGCCTAGGTATGTTACCTTTTACTAGACACTCTGATTGACTGACATGTTCGTGAGAGATGTCTTATGTTAGTGATATTTTAGATACATGATATTCGATTTGATGATGAATTAGGGGGAAGCAAAACAGAAAAACCCCCCTTGCAGCAATGGGGTGTTGAGGCACACTGAGGTTTCGGTGGCCTACCAGACCATATATGTTGATCTATTATGTTTGTCTGTCGTTGTGTGTTTTCAGAGCCGATATTCTCGTAGACCCCGCCCACTCTGATCCATCCGTTAGGAAGGACCCGATTGGTCGGGACCTCGGGCACATATCGAGGCCCACCCTTCTCAGCCTTAGCGAACTTTGGCCGATCTGGGAGACCCCCGACATGCACCCTAAGAGAACATCAACCCCTACTATACAACACATGGTCTGCCCGGTTCGCGAAACCCTCCGGGATTTCGCGAGAATGCCGGACTACCCATGTGTGATTTCTTGTTTTAACTTATTATTATGTTTGATGTGTGGATAAATTCACACATGAGTACAAGGCTACCAAGTCCCCACCCCCCTAGGGGCGTGCGAACTCGGCGGCCCCGTGCTTTCCGAGGTGAATTATGAGATTAAAAAAGGTTATAACAAAAATGCGAAATTTGATATCGTTCACGTATCAAGAATTCTGAAGTGGAACGATCCTTGGTGCAGCAGCAACAACCCCTCCAACCCCAAAATTGAAATTTCTAATCACCAAAGTGATATTGAAATTGAAAGGGAGGATTTCGAAAATGCTAAAACACCTGTCGAATTGACAGATGAGCATACTGTAGTAAAAAATGAAACAGTATCAATAGGAAATAGTAACGAACCTACCAACGACGAACTAATAAATACACAGGACGAACTAACACCTAGATATAATCTCAGAAGTAGAAAAAAACACGAAGATTCACCAAGTACTTCCAAGAAAGCGAGTCGTGACAACGCCATAACAAAATTTTCGGCCATTTTTGGAATAAAAAATTAAAATAATTGAGTTATAAATATTCACATCCACATACCTGATGTTTATCTAATGACCAACATGTGTTATAGGATTTCAATAATAATAATTCCAACTATAGTCGACCAAGTCCAAGCATACGAAGGGGATATTATATACCATAATTCCCTAGTCGGACTGATGTGCACGATATTCCTAGTACTTAGCACATATGCACTATATCGCGAAATAGTGAGATACTTAAAAAACCGAAAGAACCTAAGGAGTAGGACGACTACTGCAGTAGTTGCCAAAAGGCAACAAGAAAGGAAAGAGACGGAAATAAAATCTATTCGGCAATTTATCATGGAGATAGAAGATGGAGAATTGGCAAATCTTGATAATGGAGGTCAACTCAACTGTTCATTGAGAGAACTGAATGTACAAGAAGCAGTATCAAATGAAGATATTTTTTGAGATTGTTCCTCGTACAACAAAAAAAATAGTTGAAGAGAACTTAACATACAAGAAGCAACGTCGAATGAAGATTTTGTTTCTTGTACCAAAGTAAAAGTAAGAATTAAGATTCTCAAATATATTCCCTATCGTTTTGATAATTACAACAAAAAAAAAAGACAAAAAAAAACAATTGGGGGATGAAAGCATTCATAAAAGAAAAAATAGTAGCTAATTGAATTCTCACATCAAAATAGATTTTTTCTTAAATTTCCAGAAATCTATTGGCAATTCAGATAGATAATGAGATCATGCTTCAATAATATGATCTTGACGAAGTGATTTGATGATTTGGTTTCGAATGTGGAGGATGCAATAGATAGGACATGGTTTCATAACATTTCATTTTATTACTATAATTTCCAAAATCCAGGTATTAAGCATGGTTGAGAGTAAAAACTTACACTGATCTTCATTTTTATGTAAACATCCATCGGAACGAAACTCACCGCCCCAAAAAAGCCAACACCAAGTCAAGCCAAGTGGACTTTCAACGTAGCCAAATACCAGATGACACAATGTACCAACATACCATGGACCTAGCCATAAGGATGCTTTCTTCAACCTAGAAGGACCCTGTTGCAAGAAACGGACTCACCCTGTAGACCCTGGAAGCCTCCCAGATCCATACGACTAGACCACGACAGAAAGCGACACCTGCCAGAAATTCTACCAAATCCACGAGGACATCACCACACCATATATACAGTGGCCAGCGGCCGTTGTACCTGTTGGTTATAATCAAGAATACCAATGAAAGGCTCTACGAGACACTCATCAGTGAAGCAGCGCCTGGATACAGACACCGAATACAGACGTCAATTTTAACTCCCCGAAACCAACGTCCAGAGTAGTGCAGGCAATAGGCACCCGTAGATAGAAGCCACAGTTCCTGAAAGCCAAATATCGACGTTCGTCTGAATCGGTTGATGCCTCCTGGAACTGTCCCATGGGGAGGCTTCAGTCGTCTTCAGTCAACGGTCAACATGGAAGGAGAGAGGGAAAGAGAAAGCAAACAATCTTTCTTAAGTACAGGGCACAGTCATCCTATGACAATCGTCATGCTACCCCCACCTACTACGATAGAGAACGTCGTGCTGAAGAGACTTATTTTGGTGTTTGGTGAGAACATTATTTGTGTGATTTTGATTTATAGAGATGAATTAGATTAGTCAAAAAAAAAAGATTTAGATATGTAAATATAGTTGATATGGATTTGTTAAGATTTTGATTTTATATAGACATTAGTTTATGAATTTTCATTTACAAAAATTATGTTATTAATCACTCAATTAATTTCCCTCAGAAATATATTGTCAATGTAATATTGTATATTTTAGATCCCATACCTGGAAACTAACTCTCACAGTCGGTACTCAATATATTACATGAAATTCAAAACATTGGGGACCAATGTCGATAGTCGGGGGGGGAATGTGTCAACTCTGGCTTTCGAAGATACCAAACCTATCAATCGATCTAAATTTATTATTACTATTATTATGTTTATTGTCACAAGTAGGTAACCGTTCAATTACCTTTGATTTCACAATCTTTCAATCAGCAATACCTCCTCATGTTTTCCAAATTCAAAACGATATTTCAGCTAATCAATCATTTTTCATTGTTCGGTCCTACTTAAACAAGAAACTAATGAGTCAGCAGAGTGGGGACTTAGGAAAGGTTATCGAAAAGATAGTCAGAGGTGATCAGGTCTCGAGAGGGTTAGCATCGTAGAAAGGAGGGCTAACGCTTGTTGCCAGAAAGAAGACTGTGCTAAGACTGTGAGAGATAGGACCAGTGAGAACAAGATGCTCATAGAATGTAAGTACTCTATTTTTAATTTGAGTAAATCTTGTGCTTGGTAGTTCCTCGCGTCGCTATTCATTTGTTGACAACCTACTAGTGGTTCTGTTGGGTGTTTAGGGATGTTGAGAGTACCTCTCGACAAGAAGATGAGCGTTCTATTCAGTGTCACCCCGGCTACGTTCCCCAAATTAGCTAATCTAAGAAAGAGGGTGTGACAATATCGTTAATCTTCCTCCTCAGGTTCGCTATGTAATCTTCACCTGCCACGTCTACGCCGGGTCTGCATCCAAATACCAGGTCACATGGAAGCTGCATCTCTCGCCCAAACAGCACTTTTGCTGGAGACTGTCCTGTAGATTCTTGTACTGCTGATCGGTAGGCCATCAGGAAGAAGGGCAAATGTTGGTCCCAATCCCGTTGATGCTGATCCACGACTTTGCAGAGGTACTTTCCTACAGTCCGGTTTATGCGCTCCACCATTCCGTCTGATTGAGGATGTAGTGGTGTTGTTCTGGTCTTCCTGATTCCTAGCCTCTCGTTCATTGTCCGAAATACCTCACTCTCGAAGTTTCGGCTTTGGTCAGAGTGAATTTACATTGGTACCCCAGAAAGACTAATAAATTCTTTCATTAGTACACCAGCGACGGCAACAGCCTCTTGATTAGGAATTGCATACGCCTCCACCCATTTTGTGAAGTAGTCAATGCATAACAAGCCATCATCGGTTATGGGAAATTGCCCAGCAATGTTTATGGCAATTCTCTCGAACGGGCTACCCACGTTGTATTGCCTCATAGGGACCCTTGGTTTTCGATGCGGCCCATTACTTGCGAAACAGACGGTGCATTTACAGCACCATTCTCTGACATCATCGCTGTAGTCCACCCAGTAGAACCGCTCACGAACCCTCTGTAGAGTCTTGTTCACTCCCAGATGTCCTCCTGAAGTCCCGTCGTGCAAGTAGCGCAGTACCTCCGAAACTCGGCTTCTAGGGATCACTAGCTGCATTCGATGATCTGACCCGTTATCGTTTTCAAGTTTTCTCTTCAGCAGGCCTCCTTCCAGTAGCAGAGAGTCCTACTGACCCCAGTAAGCCTTCAAGGTTTGTGATAATGGGGTCACTTCTTGGCAAGTGGGGCGACGATCTGCTTCCTTCCATTCCCGGAGTTTTCGAAGCTCTTGATCCTTCTCTTGTTCCTGTCGAATTGATGCTGGCAACCAATCATCATTGACAATAGTAGTTCTGTTGATAGATGCTTCCTTAACCTCCAGACGGCTACAATGTGGACACTCAGGAGGACAGGGCCGTCTGGACAAGGCATCTGCATTCTTATGGCTTGTCCCAGCTCGATGTTCTATCACGAAATCATACACCTGTAGCCTCTCAATCCAGCGAGCTACCTGGCCCTCGGAATTCTTGAATTGTAGGAGCCACTTCAACGCTGCGTGATTTGTTCTAAGCAGAAGTTTCCTACCGTAGAGATACTTATAAAAGTGCTCCACTGATTTGACTACAGCTAGGAGTTCCCGCCTGTTGGTACAGTAGTTTCGTTCTGGCTTCGATAGCACCTTACTGAAGTATCTTATAACTCGCTCCTGCCCATCCTGATGCTGTGAAAGGACTCCTCCAATGCCGATGTTGCTGGCATCTGTGTCAAGAATAAACTGACCTTCTGTAAGTGGATACCCCAGGATCGGTGTCGTGGTCAAATGTTCTTTCAGTGAATCAAAGGCGGCCTGACATTTTTTGTCCCAACAGAATGGTTGTTTCTCTTCGGTGAGGTGAGTCAGTGGCTTTGCGATATCCGAAAACATCCGGACGTAACGACGATAATAGGTGCAAAGTCCAAGGAAACTCCTGAGCTGATGTTTTTCTTCTGGTACTGACCATTGCTTAACTGCTCGTACCTTCTCGGGGTCGATCTCTACTCCTTCACTTCTTACGACGTGGCCCAAGTAGTTAACTCGTTATCGCAGTAGATAATATTACTCCAGCGTGAGAGTCAAGTTTGCAGTCCGTAGTCTTCGGAAGACTAAGACTAAATTTGCCAGATGATCTTCGAAATTTTTACCAACTACAATGATGTCATCCAAATATACAAGACATGTTTTCCAGGCCAGTCCTCTCAACACATTTTTCATTATTCGCTCGAACGTGGCAGGTGCATTGCAGAGAACGAAAGGCATCACCTTGAATTGCCATAAGCCAGTGCCAATAGTGAATGCTGTATTTTCCTTGTCTGTTTGATCCATCTCCACCTGCCAATATCCGCTCTTGAGGTCCAGTGTTGAAAATAGCCTTGATTCAGCCAATATATCCAGTGGCAATGGATAGCTGTCTTTCTTTGTCACATCATTCAGTCGGCGATAGTCTACGCAGAATCGGGTACTCCCATCTTTCCTATTCACCAAAACTTTTGGTGGAGCCCATGGACTGTTAGATGGCTCGATCACCCCTTCGCGTTCCATTTCCTCGATAATCCTGTCAGCAACTTCCTTTTTTGCCTGCGGTTACCTTCGAGCTGGTTGACGAATCGGTCTGGCATTTCCTGTGTCGATTTTATGTTTTACGATGTCAGTTCTTCCCATTTTTCCATTCGCAGATACAAAAATGGCCCTGTATCGTTGCAGTAATTCGATTGACCGCTTTCTTTCACGTTTATTAAGACCACCGCTTGCAGTAGAGACCATTTCCTCGAAGTCAAACACTCATTTGTTGGTTGTATTCGCATGCTGAATTATCGAGGCTGCTGTAGAACAGATTCCAATCTTCGTTCCCTTGGTAACTGTCAAAGGATGATTGTTGACGTTAATCAATCGAACCGGGACACGCTCCTGTGATGTAAGTAAAGCCTTGCCGATTAGCACACCACGGCCGACTTCTTTGTCATGGTACCAAGGTTCCATGATGATGGGACTACCTTTTTCAACCGTGCCAACGATCCGAGCTGCTACGGTCGTCTCGATTCGTTCTGGTAGCACTACGTCCTCTGCTAACGTTACTCGGGCCGCAATTTCTTTCCGAGAATGTTGAAAGATCTCCTCGGCACCAACCTTGATTGTCCTTTTTCCAAAGTCCAGTTGAATTTCTTGTGCGCCCATGACGTCCATCCCCAGAATAACATCTTCCTCGATATCTGCCATAATAGCTCGATGTGGAAATTCAAGGTTTCCAATTGTAATTTCCACATCAATTTCACCATGAACGGTAGCAGCTTCGCATGTCGCCGTTCGTAAACGCCATCTCGAACTCACAAGTCGCTTCTTTGAAGATGTTAGGAGTCCATGTCGCAGGATGGTCTTTGTTGCACCAGTATCCACCAACAGTGCGCACTTCTTTCCGTCGATCTGGCCGTCTACGTAGATGCTGCCATTGTCACGATGTAGAGACGCCACGATTGTGAGGGGGTCCTTAAAATGGCGGGTCGAAGCTGCCCCCTTCAGGTCGACCCGTTTTAGTTCTCATGTGGCTGTGAGGAAGATGATCCTTTCCCAGCAACCCTCTTGGCTCGCTTACAAGCTCTTTGGAGGTGTCCCAGCTTCCCACAATTCCAGCAGCAAACTTGTATCTTTGTTTTATCTAAGATTCTCTATATCTCGCTCCTTATGGTATCGAGTAAGCCATCACGAGAATCCTCGTTCGAGGTTCCACGGCGCGAACTCTTGCAGATCAACGTGAGGCTCCTGTTGCGGTTGCATCCGTGAGTTTCTTGGGTCGAGTTAGACGCATCGTTCTCTGCATTTCTACATCTCTCAACCCGTCCAAGAATGTTTGTATGCACAATGAACCAACCCGGCTAAGTCTGCTTCGAATTCCTGCAGGCTTTCGTTGGCTTTTTGTCGACGGTTCTTCATCTGTGATTGGAATACCTGCTGCAGATGTTTATGACCATATCGCATGTCGAGACGTTTGATGAGATGTTCGTAGCTGTCGGCCTCACTCTCCGGAATGGCTTGCAAGATGTTCAATGCATCACCTCGTAGAGCAACCGTTAGAGCCACCGCCTTGTCCTCTGATGTCCATCTATTTGCTTTGGCAGCTGCTTCAAACTGTTTCAGGTAATTCAGCCAAGATGTATTTCCGTCAAACGTAGGCGACTTCACTCGATTTGCTGGAGTTACTGTATCTAGCTTTATGTTCGTGAGGATTCGTTCACTGTTCTCAGGCTCCTTCAGTGTATGGTCCCAATTTCCCAGTTGTATCTTCATTTTCTCCATCTGGTCCTGCAACTGCTTCGTTATTGCTTTCTGGTCAGCAATCTTTGGCACAATCTGGTCTTGCTGAGTCGCCATCTCCTCTTGTTGCTCTAGGATTTGCGCTGAAATTTCTTCACGTTGAGCAGAAATCAGTGCTATAACTTCTTCGCGCTGAGCAAAAATCTGGGTAAAAATCTTGTCCTGCTGAGCAGTAATCTGCGCCGTAATCTCTTCACGCTGGGCAGCCATCTGCGCCGAAGCCTCTTCTCGTTGAGCAGAAATCTGGGCAACGATATTGTCCTGCTGAGCCGCTATCTCTTCTCGCTGAGCCGCTATTTTTTCACGCTGAGCAGAAATCTGGGCAACGATATTGTCCTGCTGAGCCGTGATCTTGTTTTTCGGTTCCTTGAAAACGAATATCTCGGGATCTTCGCCGACGTCGATCAGGTACTCTTTGAGACGAAACTGGAGTACCACTTTCGTCCCTGTTATCTCGAGATCCCTTTCTTCCAGCTCACGTTTCAAGTTCGCTACCTTCAATTCACTGAGCCTCTTCATTTTTTCACTGCTTGTTTACTAAAGTCCAAAGAAAATCACAAATCCTCGCTCCCGACACCAATTGTTACGATCTTCGTGGGTAGCAGTGAATGACGACTGGGTTTAAAAAACTAATTTATTTGAACAAACACTAACACTTATGACAGACAAATTTATAACAACAATTTATTTTGTAGGTTATGAATGATATTCACGTAACGCGACTTCGTATTCAACTAACTCCTGCCATTATCTGGCCCTGTATATATATCATGATTGAGTTGTTCTAGAACCTTCTCGAACTGTCACTTTCCTGTCATATCTCCCACGGATACGTTTCTCCCGAGAAACAAAATAAAATAATCACAATTTCGCGGTGCTTCAAAAAGCAAAGAAATCAATCGCTATGCGAAGCAGATTTACCAAAACTCTAATCAGGCAAATTCGGATACGGCGGTTTCCTGAGTGTGCCTTAAGGTAGACGGTCCCAATACAACACCGAATATAATTCGCAGAATTATATGGCGACCCCCTGGTATTTTGTCCTACCTCCCGAATATAATTCGCTGATGGTATGCCAAAACACCCCGTATATTGATTCGAGCAGGGAGTAAAACAACCAGAGACAACTTCAGGTACCGAATAGAATTCGCATAACCTGAAGCAGTCGCCTAGCATGTACCTTATATCCCCCTGTCCGAATATAATTCGCTGACAGTGGGATAATAGTCACCCTGTACAAGAATGCAAGTACGACCCTCTCAACTCAACACGGATTATGAATCACCTACTCCTTGCGGTCTCAAGAAGTTGGCTATCTTCGGTTATTAGTTCGCGGTTTCGAACTTCTCTCAAGAGAGTCTAGTGTCCAGCTTGCGGTCTCAAGCAGGACTGGCGTTTTCACGTCGCGATCGCGGGTATATCTCCGTTCGCCCCACTCTACTCTCGGTTTGATTCAGTGGGGATTGCTCGAAGTGCGCATCGCTGCAAACTTTACTCGATATCGTCGGACGCCAGCCTATCTCGCTAATTAATTATCAGTAATTATAACTATCAAATAATGACTTTACGCTAACTTGATATTTACTAAAACACTTCCGGTGTGTGAAAACAATTCGTTACGAGAAAGAACGGAATACCTAGCACGATATTTACCCAGGATACTACCCGATTACTACTATATACAGTATGTTCATGAAAATTCAAGTTACTTCGTTACACTTTCTTAAGAGATATGTTAATTGCCTCAGCTAATACTTCTTTCAATTCATAGCGGTCTGTGGGACTAAAGAAGGTGTCATGGTGTAACCTATTTCCCCCCTATATAGTATTACCTACCCAAAGGAAAAATAAGGTAACATTTGCGGACTGCAGCTCTTCATCAGAGAACAGATAGGTGAGTTCGTAAGTTGATGCCAAAAGATTCAAGTTTGTGAGCGCCACTCAATCTAAATAAAAATTTGGATAATTGAGATAACCAAATATTTTCAATCAACTATATGTCATTGACCTGTAGGAAGACAAACCTGAAAGTAAAATAATTCAATATTTTCTTGGATTGGAAAATAGTGCAGTCAATGAAATAAAGACCATAAGTTTCAGGACCTATATTAAATCAGAATTTAACACTCAAGTGGACAAGGTAATTGTGCAGACATATGTAGAGGAGATGATGTCAAATCCTATAAGGTATAACCATTGATCAAACTCCTAGGTAGTTAGATTTATTGATATTTAAAATTTCATGAATATATACTCGGTAGATGTACACCGCTGTCCCCTAGTATTAAGAGAGAGCTTCACAAGAGCTCCATGGGTTAAAGTTGTGAAGATTAGTGGAACTCAAATATTAATAGATTACACTGAAGGTGTCAAAAAAAAGCCTGTTCACTGGTCCTTTCCAAAGGTTCAGGTTACCCTTATCCAAGGTCCACAGGAAAAAGTGTCTCCACTATCCTCAAGAAGAGCTCGTTGGTTCAGCTCAGCAGATTCCTCCAGCCTCTACCAGCTACTATTGGTCCTCATCTGGTTCCTGTCGACTCTGGCCAAGATATAGAAGTGACTCGGGGTTGGCCCTCGTGGGAATCTTGAGCAGAGTCAAGAGTCGCCACAAGAGTCGTTCGATGCCAGGAGTCTGTACGATGAGGGCTTAGCTGTACCCTACCACCCTAATTGGAAAAACCCTATTTACCAACTAGTAATAAAATGAAAGAAAAAAATTGGAAATGTGTACCTATGTACCACATCAAATTAGTCACCGTCAAGTGCTGCTAACCTTCTGTGAAGGGAGATAAAGACATCTAAAAAGATGTACTAAAAAACTTGGGCTGAAAAGGCCGGCTTCATGGCGTCTTCAATACCTCATGGCCATCCCAAATAGCTGGACAAATCCCCTAACAGTTTTCACAGAATGTGTGCATTCTGGTGCTGGACCAAACAAGTCTCTTCAACTCTTCAAAACAATCAAAAAATATACCCTCAAAGGGGTTTCTTTGGTTTTAACCTGAAAAATACTCACTCGTAGAGTTGGACAAGTGCACACCTCAACAGCTATCGGCAAAAAGTCCTGAGCACGCTGCCGGAAGGACCTTCCTCGACTTAGTACCAACTGAACTGTCTGAAAACCAGGACCTAGCGCGGCAAATACAAATTCCTAAAATCCCATTGGGTAGGAGAAAATATGTCCAACCTGACAGAAGCAGTACCGAACGATAAAAAAAGAAGAAGAATTATTTTTCCAGCACTCGTGTCTCTACGAGTAAATCACAAGATCTGCAACAAATTTGACGGTGACGAAAATGGGTGACAGATAGATAACCTCAAATAATACCCTATCAAAATGAACAAAACAGAATCCAAACAGAAATCCTCAAACAAATCTGAGAGTTCAGGAATGCATAACTCATCACACCGGAGAGCACACGGTAAGTCTAATGTCTCTTTACTGAGTAATGATTACAATGCTTCTCTCCAGTTTTAGGCCATATAGATCAGAAAGCCAGATGTCAGAGACTCCTGAAGCTTAATATCTTCACTTTCTAATGGCACAAAGAACTTGAGAAGAAACTACAATACAGGACTTATTATTGAACTATTGTGATATGGATGGTAAAATAAATGTTGATTTGTGATTATGCTTGACTGATTATTTCTCAGATTGAGTGTTCTTTGTGAGTATTTACAAAAAATCGAATAGGCTCTTGACCACTAGAAATGTATTAAATTGGTATATAGCATCCTTTGAATGCTACACATACCCCTCTCCTAAGAGAAAAAATTGGTCAACTTGTTGAAACATTTTATCTAATGGCTGTAATTTATTTTAATATTTTGTGGATAATAGTAACTACGCGTACTAAACGTTCCTTTATTGAAAGTCAAAATCGGTAAAGGGTCTATATCAGTATAAGGTCAAAATTTGAAACAGGGTCAAAATCGGTATGTCTAATCCACTACATTTGAATTACTCTCGAGCCTGAAAAAGATTATTTACAAAATGTATAAATGACAGCAGTATGTACATCAGGGAAATTATGATGTCCAGGTTTATCAGACCTGTTATCAACATCTAAAAAACAAAATATTCAGTTAACTGACTA
Organism: Chrysomela aeneicollis; assembly: GCA_029955515.1. Classification (NCBI taxonomy): domain Eukaryota; kingdom Metazoa; phylum Arthropoda; class Insecta; order Coleoptera; family Chrysomelidae; genus Chrysomela; species Chrysomela aeneicollis. The sequence goes on along the minus strand of JARUHQ010000031.1, from coordinate 652,769 downwards.
TTTTCACTTTTAGGAGAACATTTAATCTCAGCAAAAAAACCATACATCAGAACCATTTCTGAAACAAGCAAGTGCATATTAATTGGATTCTATCAGAATCATATGACCAAAAAAATAATAGCACTGCATGTGCACCAACGCAACAAAAACTGGAATCTTCCATATAGAATTCCAAAAAAATACTATTTCATTCAAAACCAATCATGAAATAAATTCCATGCACAAATCAACATCTCTATGGTCTGAATAAAAATATCTATCCAACAGAAATATCTGAATTGGATCCAAAATATTCCTTTGAATCCTTAATATGCCAGTCTCTAGCAGGAGAACCATCTAAATTATTTAAGGAATAAACTGAACAAGAAATTCGTTTTCTCACTGTACTCAACACATATTTAGGAGCCAACTTTGCACTAAATTTGACACTGGCATCTGAAAGAATTTTATTTCTTCGCCAAATCTTATCATCTTCCTTGAAAATATGATCTCTCTTTCGGAGGTTGTAAGACGCTGCATTTTTCTGGTAAGCATTATGTAACCTTTCTTTAACTGTCTTGAAGACATCACATAGCCCACTGATATCCTGAACCAAAGTATCCCTGCTATCAGGTAAAAGTTCTATATCATTAGTACTAGTAAGGTTTCCATAATATTTACCAGATATAGGCACGTTACGACCAAATTTCAAAAATGCGGGACTATAGTGGGTCACCTCAAGGGTAGCTGTATTTATCGCCTGTTGAATTTTGTAGATTTCTTCATCCCAATCTTTATGATCGTCTTTATGATAGCCTAACCTATAGTTTTATTTGTTCTTTCCACAAAATAACACTGTGCGGAGTAACAGGAAGTAAACCATATTTTCTGCACCTGATAAGTATCGGTTAACTTCTTGAAAAGTTTCCCAGTAAATTGCTGTCCATTGTCACAAACTATGAATTGTGGTACTCCAAATACTTGATTCTCTATGAATTTTATGATACTAGGTGCTTTAGCATCACGCATAGGGCACAGCAGTGTATATTTTGTGAAAAAATCAGAAACTACAAGTACGTTAAACCCCTAAATGATCTGGGAAATGGTCCCATAATATCAACAGCGATGGTCTGAAATGGATATTTACCTTTACGTTCAGCTCCCATAAGTCCCATACGAGGAGTATCAGATAATTTTTGCGATTGACACACCTTGCATGATTTGACATACTTCAAAATATCACATCTCATTTTCGGCCAGTAGTAGTGTACTTGGACCCGCGATAAGGTTTAAAAAAAAACAAAATGACTACAAATAGATGGATCATGTGAATCCATTATGACATCACCTCTTTGCGACTTTGGAACTATCAACTTTCACTCAATAATATTCGACTTTGAAGGTGATTTCGAAGAAACGAACTTGTAGATTAAATTATCCCCAACTTTAAAATGGGCAACATATTGGATATGTAGCTGAATTCTTCGAGTTTGAGGAATTTGGTTCTTTCACTGGAAATAGGCCTGGGACTTTGGTTCGAGTGCATTTGATTCTGGGTCATTAATTATGGAATATTTTTATAAACGACCCACTGCTATATCCTTTCTCCCTCATTGATTGATATTTGATAGTGTATTCTAATTATTTGTGTTTTAGAAATTCAATTTCTACAATGGAAATAGTACGAGAATTTAGTTCGAATACATCCGCTTCTAGGTTACTGTTTGGACAGTATTTTGAAGCATCTGAGACATGCTCAATAACATTATGAGGGGTGCTGGATATTTATAATAAATAATAATAAATGATTGTTCGTCAATAGATAATGATCTATCTTCATCTTGATAATAATCACGGTTAAATTCGTATGCTATTTACAGTTGAACTGTTGAATTGTAGTATAGTTTGATTTTACACCGATATCGTACAGGTTCCTTCGGGGCTCCAGGTATCCATATGAATGATGTTTTGTCGTAATTTTTTTGTTGATTTCTCGCAAACCGCTAAAATTTGCATATAGGTGGTCATTTTCCAAATCTTCTTGAAAAATCCTTCTCCCAGAGTACCATCATGACTTTGTTGGCTATAAAAATGACACCCGAAAATGAAACCAAATGAAACCAAATGTTGTTGTTTTCGAACTCTATACATTATAGGGATCACGTGTATACCATTTGTTTCATTTTATATCACTCTTCGAAAAGGCCTATTCTTCGAGAGTAGAGTTTACCAATCAGATCTATAAATCGTTTCGTTCTTAGTCAAGATATAAATATTGATGATGGTGTAGCATTTTTATAGAAATCATTTTATTTTTTATTTGGCTCAATGCAAATAAGGGGATTCTGAAGGGTTCTTGATTTTCTTTTCATTGATTTGCCTTAGATCCTGTTGCATGTATAAAGGGTTTTTCATCTCCTTCCTCTCGAATATTTTATGTTGATGAACGTTATTTTCATTTGTAAACGCAAATATTTGACTGGCATTCAGAGAAGCTGATATTACTTGAATTTTTCGGGTATTTGATTTGAAGAATAATATTTCATTTCAATCTCGAGGATTTTTCCCCGTTTTCTTACCTAAAAGAATGACCGAACACCAAACTGCATAAGTTATCACAGATGAAATATATACCGTTTCACAAGATACCATTCAAAATCTGTTCCACTATGTGCAAGTCTCCCAAGGAGAAGAATCAAATCTATCATTTCAGATGAACCATTTGAAGATGAACAGAAAGCGATCTCGGTGTAAAAACCAAGCACAGACTCAACCAAATAGGTTTTATTTGGATGATAATAACTTACCTGAAGGGCATGCATCCATCAATACATAAACAAGCTTAGTTGGGTGCATACCCAGTCACACACTGAATGTTATTTAGATTTAGGCAATATTGCAATGGAAAACCAGGAAATTTTTAGGAGTGTCTGAGAGATGAAATAACTGTTTCAGCACATTACTGTTATGCAGGATTCAATAAGACTTGTTAAATCACTTGATCATTTGACACCCTTCAAATTTAGATTCACCAAGATAGCTTCATAATAATGAAAAATAAACTATATTATGCCACTGTACAGTTATTATCAAGTGCAATTTTGATAATTCATTCGAAATCAAATTGTAGCAATTTCGAAAGCTATATACAATACCATACTGAAATAAATTGATTACACTACTCACCACTGGCGTATATACATTCAAATATAAGCAATCTTCTGTTTGAGCTTCTTCAAAGTTAGCTTTATGAAGAAAATTGTTGTATTGGAAACATGTTTTGGTATTTCTTGTCACATCTAGAATACCATCCCAGTTATCTGGAGGAACTGGATTCTACAAAAAAAGCACTTATGAGTACAATACCAATTTTATAGTTCATAATGTATAAATGCATGCATACGGAACTTATTATTCTACTACTGAATCATTCAATCATATTCGGCAATTTATCTAGTTATCTGAAATAGACAATATCCCATTGTGTTTATACCAATACAGCTAGTTATAGGTTTAGGTTTAGGAGTGGGTCGAAAATAGGCCCTCCACCGCGGCCTGTATGGCCTATTGTGGCTCACTCCTATATTTTATATTTCTTCCAATAGACCCAGTCTGCTCACGAAACTAATTAGTGTATTGAGAGAGTAATTTAACAGGATTGCTGGTAGTACTACTGTGTCACCAAAAATGGAGAACCTGATTCTGGACACTGCAGGACAGGTACACATGATGTGTTCTGCCGACTCATCCTCTTCCATCCTATGTCCGATCCTATGCATGTGGTACCTGAGTTTGCAGTGCCCAGTAAACAGTCCTACTAAGCTAGTTTTAGCAGCAAAACTCTTGGTTGTTAGTTGAGGGATACAATTTTATATTGTCAAGTACAGTCGAATAAGAGCATTTTAATCACAAGAGAAATAAGAAAATAGATCGTCTAGCCTTACAACAACTATATGTAGTATTGCTGAGCACAACGAATGGGTGCTATAAATGCAATATCAGGGTAGTAGAAGAAATGCACCGATGGAAGCATAGGTTAGAAATTGATAAATTAATTCTCACGCAGGTGATGATTTTTGGTTTGCGGGCGGTCAAAACCAGAATAGGCCGCTGACTTCAGACACCCTTGTTTCCATATATTCGCACATTGAATTTTTTCTGCATTTTGTTAGGCTATGTCGCGATAGTATTGCACCAAGTTTGAAGATTTAAAAGACTTTCGCTAAAATCGTGGTGGTCAAAAAACCTCGACATTTTTCGACTAATTTCTTTTTTTAGCCTAAAAATCCTATAAGACGGCTTCTTATAGAGATTCCTAAATTTTTCGAAGCTGAATAAATGCCTTACAATTCGAGTCCAATTTTATTCCTTGAGGTCTGATACATACCGAGATACAGGACCTCAAACTTTGACTGTCTTGAACAAAAAACAGTTAGTAACTGTTAGTTCTGGCCCTCTTCTGAGCAAAATATCGGTTCTAATAGTAGTTAAACAACAGGGCTAGTAGGTACCATAGGTATAGGAAAAACCATGTGTTAGAGAGAGAACATGAGGATATTCATATGTTAGAGAGAAAAGGCATAAAATATTATGCGTTAGAGATAGAAAGAGTACTAGGATATCTATGTGTGAGAGAGAGATGGCACGTAATGTGATGTGTCAGACAAAGATAATGTCGGAACTCGAATACGATGGAGAATGACGTAATCATAGCCAGCGCATTCTGAAATTAATTAATTAAAAAAACTATGATCAGACTAGGAATAGAATCGTGGACCTGTCGTTTGTGAATCGCGCATCTTATGCACTACGCCACCGCTCTCGCATGGTTCTGCTTTAAGTTTATTGATAGGACTGCGAACATTGTATTTGGAGAATGAGCACTTTCAATCATGTTGCAGTCGTAGTACCGATACAAAATCCATGTCTATGGTTAAAAACAAAATATACCTTATACAGGTACAAGAATTCGACTCAATAATTACATATTTCCTACATACTTTCAGCAACGATGAACAATATTTAACCGACGCAGATCCTGATCTGCTATCGAATGAATAATGGTTCGCAGTCTAGTTTTGTTGGTGAACTTTTTCAAGATTGTATTTTGTTCAGTGAAAGCTGATAATTATAACATGAAAAGCTACTGCTACATGGGTTTATTTTGCTTTTATAGGTAACTAATTTGACATCATTAACATAAAATACAAACTAAACAGAGATATTAGATGAATAATGCTGAAATTACTTAATCAGCTTTTACCGATACATATCTCTGATGGTAGCGTCAAGGCCAATCCATAATCAATGGATGATGGTTATACTGTCACGCGGCTCGCTGCGAAATAATACGATCGAGAAATTTATGTATGTATATATATAAGGGGGCGCATGAACATTTTCAGCGGTAGCAATCATGGTTTCTGAGGCTGTGAAAAAATATTATCGACAGAAATCTGTGAAAAGTGTTCGAACAATGCGGATGTATACGAGTCACATATACAGGTTACAAAAAAAACAACTAATTTATAAAATATTATGTTGTATGATAGATGAGAAATGGCGATAGCGATATTATGTATGATATTTTTCAGACATGGCAGAAGATCCACGTAGTAGCTAACAAACATGATTACGTAGATGAGTAGATAGGCTATACAGGTTCCAGCTCAAAATCCCATGTTATTTCTCATGGAGGTTCATTTGGGTCAAAAGTGAACATTGTTTGAGTGGGGGAAAGCGCGCGCTCGACATCAGGCGTGGTGGGTGGAAGCGATATTTTGTTGGTAGGGAAAGGTTTCGAACGGAGGGTGGGAAGTATATGGGTGATATATAAAGATTTATTGCTATCGGGGATATGTTTGAACGAATGACAGGTGTGTCTGTTTCAATGCTCCAAGTTATGGACACGGAAAATACTGTGGTGTGATGCAACAATGAACGATAAACTAAGACATCTAATATCACGAAAAAATATCGACATAAAAAATCTTTGTTCAGAAAAACAACCGAAGAAAAAGAACCGACCTTCCCATACCTTCAGCAACATCCGACAATTCGGATTACCTCTCTGACACAGCGGAGGTCGTTAAAAAGATGCACCAACCTGATATAATTTCGAGGGTTTTGTCCGCACCACCCCAGGGTGCATCATAAATTTCATTGTTTGTTGCAAGCATATATGGATTCAACTATTTGAAAGTCTTACATGAACCTAATAAGTGCTTTGGCAGTTGTCGGGTCAAATACGAAAAATAAATAGAGGATGAATTAGAGAAAACATCATTATATTAGAATGAATGAAACAATTTGGACTCTCAGAGGTGCAGAGTGATTTTAGCGATTGATTTCTCGCAAATTTATATACGGAATATTTAAAAAAATGATATACAGAGTGTATTGAAAATGATGTATCCAAAGATGAGGTATTGGATGAATCTCTAAAAATACGTAAAAATAGCATCGATAAGGGAGAATTGGATCAAGCATACGGCTATCTTGGTGGCATAGTAGTATATCCCCATGTATCAGAACAGGATGAGCCGATTAACATGACATCGATCAAACTAATCAAGATGACTGCCTAGAAAAAACAAATATGGCGTTGATGGAAATATAAATTGGGTAAGTCAGCTATAGAGAAAATCGAACATGCCATTGAAGGTATGAAATAATATGGTCTTCTAGGAGAAAAAATCAATATGGCGTCGAATTCATGGATCAACATGGCTCTCTACTGAAGAAAAGCATATGTATAGAATGAATGAAGCAATTCGCCTCTTCAGAGGTTACATATGGGGAATAGTAGGTTAGGTTATCGTGAAAATAATATACAGGGTGGATCGAAAAAATGTCTATGCAGGTGAGGTGTAAGAAAAACATAGAATTGATAGTACAGATAGATTTTATTGTAGTATAATGCTATATCTTCGTATACTAAAGAAATTATATACAGGATGAATCGGAATGATACATATATGGGCTGGATCAAAGGAAAACGATGCATAAATGAAATGGATTGATCAAGCAGATCGCCTTTGAGATACAGTGCTATGCATCCATAAGAGTTATGAGAGGATAATACACTAGGTTATTCAAAAATACATAAACACAATCGATGGAAATAACATGTAATGAGTACGAGTTGAAACGAAGGAGAAGTGATAAACATACAGAATTGATCCCTATAAATTTGCTATATTTTTGATAGAGATATATATGTTCGATAGAAAAAAAGATGGCGTTTTTGATTGTATGTTAAAAAAAGCTGATAGGAAAAAGTAATTGAGATGACAGCCTAGAGAAAAACAAACATGGCGTCGAACAAAATAATCAAGATGGTCACCTATAGACAAAACAAATTAGGCGTTGATGGAGATATGAATTGAGATGGTCACCTATGGAAAAAAATATAAGGCATTGAAAATATAAAATTAGATGATTGTCTAGAAAAGTAAACAAACATGGTGTCGAATTTAGATATAATGATGACTGTCTAGATAAAAAACGAAAATGGCGGTTATGGAGAAATTGATTGAGTTGGTCGCCCAGGGAAAAACAAAGATGATGTCCATGATTCTATGAAAAAAATATGACCTCACAAAAATAATTGAGATGGCAGTCTAAAAAAAACAAACATGGCATCGAACAAAATAATCAAGATGGCTACGAACAGACGAAACAAATTAGGTGTTGATGAAGATATAAATTGGGATGGTCACCTATAGAAATAATAGAAATGGCATTGAAGATAAGATGATTGTATAGAAAAATAAAGAACAAGGTGTCAAATTTAGGAATAATGATGTTTGAAATACTTCGAGACGAGAGAAAAAAATATTGGTGTAAGACATATTAATCGACATAATTGTTGGATAATCAATTTTATAATTGCATTGAAATAATGTGTAGATACTCATATATCGAAACTTTAATACAGATTCCTAGTTCGAATCCATATATCAGACAGGCTTGAACTCGTATAGCTAGCAGGCCTACCCACATTTAACGAATATCGACTGGCGCCAGACGCAGATAAAAAATTCCTAAATTGAGGTCGAAGATGAACATGCGGCGAGCGTGTTTCTAGGAACCGGTTTTCAGTGCAGGTGAAAATTACTTAGCCGAAAATACATCAACAGCCGGTAGAAAGGTGGGCGAATATATTTTGGTCAACTCGAGGTCCATTCGAAAAACATAGCGAGATGTTGAAATTAGTTTTACTGTTATCAGAAACCAATTCAGTTGGTTTTCAATTGATTTTATAATATTTTTTCAGTCATGATATTGAATTTTATATTGGGATATCTAAACTGAGAACGTAAAAAAATCGATATTTCAATGTATATAAACCTGATGTTAATACGCGAGTACAAGAGTATACTTTATCTACAACTTATCAAACGAAATATAATGCGCGAGTAGAAGACTATACTTCATTCTCGGTCCGAAAGGACTCTTTCTTCACTCAAGATGAAGGACTACCAATGGGATCACCGCTCTCGCCGGTAATAGCGAATATATATATATGGAATGGTTCGAAACATTCGCCATCGACCAAGCACATAAAAAGCCGCGAATCTGGTTGAGATACGTCGACGACACATTCATAGTGTGGAACCACGGATACGACGAACTGGACACCTTCCTACAACACCTCAACAACGTGAGACCTTCCATCAAATTCACCATCGAGAGAGAATCCCAAGACGAATTGCCTTTCCTGGACGTGAAAGTGAAGAGAACAGACAACAAATGGCAAACTTCTGTTTACAGGAAACCAACTCACACAGGACAATATCTCAACAATGGATCCAACCATCACGGAGCTACGAAAAGGGGCATAGTGAAAACTCTGATTGATCGTGCCTTCAGCCTCTGCAACAACGAGGAAAGCCTAACTTCCGAACTGGACCACATCAAGAGAGACCTCTACCAGAACGGCTATTCAAGGAAATTGGTGGAACAGACGTTGAAGCGCAGGAAACAGAGGATAATCCAAAAAGAAGAAGAACCGCAACAACCAACATTGTGCCTTCCCTACATCAAAGGATTGTCAGAGAGAATCAAGAAGATTGGATCCAAATACAAGATCAAGACCTGCTTCAAATCTGGAAACACCATCCGCAGCCAACTCACCAAAACCAGACCAACGAACAAAAACAGTGACTCCAAGAATTGTGTTTATCGAGTACCATGCGAATGTGGCAAATCATACATCGGAGAAACCAAGAGACCACTGGAAACCAGAATCGGCGAACACAAGAAAAACACCCAACGAGGAGAAACCACCAAGTCAGGAATCGCAGAACATGTGTGGACCCACCAACATAACATCAAATGGTCTGAGGCAGAAATCATCCATAGAGAAGAACACTGGTTCAAGAGGAAATTCAAGGAAGCAGCATACATAATGAATAATAACGCTTTCAGTCAACTAAGCGTCGAGATCCGCAACACATGGAAACCGCTGATTAGCCGAATCAACCGGTTACGGCTCACTGAACCGGAAAATCCCGCCATAGCTGACCTATAAATACCCCCGTATCCCAGGACTTTGTTAGTTCTCACCTGAAGACGATTGTAGATACACACAATCGAAACGTCGTGACAAACTCGATTTGAATCTTTCTCATAATTTCAATTCTTTATTCATTCATTTTATTTTAATTTTTAATTCAACTTTTCTTTTTCAGGCTATTGATTTCCAATTCAACTTTTCTTTTTCAGGCTATTGATTTTCTAATTCAACTTTTCTTTTTCAGGCTATTGATTTCTAATTCAATTTTTTCTCATTTTCAGACTCATCGACTAGTTAAACTCCCATTTAAATCTACATTTTTCGACTTCATATATACTAACACTAATACTAACCTGATTTATTGATACTCGAATCTCCTTGATTCGATAAAATAGTTAATTTTTTATTCATCACTTATTTCGTTTTTTCAGCATAACTCATCCTTTCTTTTCTCAGGATTCAAATCTTCATACCTTTAGACAATGGGAGTCCGAAACTTTTCTTCTTTAATAACGTTGAATTTCGTTAGTTTTTCAGTAAATATTTCACTCAACTATCCCTTATCATTGCTATTTGGATATGTATAATTAAATCCATAATACCTTCGATAATTGCACTAAAAAATGGCAAACCTAGAATTAGGTATACTCGTATACAACACCTGTCCGATGAATTGTATAAATTAACAACTGTATATCAGACATCAAGAATTTATTAAATAATTGTATTTAGATAGGTATAGAATATTATAAAATGAAATAATATTGGATTCTTAGTAGTTGGATGGTTCAACACAGAAGTTCACACAATATATCGATGAACATTAGGGGCAAAATCAATATTATATTCGACTCCCTTCAAACGATTATATTTCATTACGATTAGCTCTTCATCGAATGGTATGAAAATTCACCCTAAAAATCATCAAATCCATTACCATAAAAAACCTAAATTATGTTATTTTCATTGAATATATGGATGAAATATGATAAATTTTTGCATTGAATTTCATTATATTCATGACAATCATATGATGTTTGTTTGTTTGTTTTCTCTCTTCTATCTCATCGAGCTTCGCCAATGAAAAACGTAACAATTATGTTATTTGAATTTATTTTCGATACATATATATATATAGAAACAGAGACATCTGTACTCCTGCGTCGTTACCCGGAAAGCACGTTCTGTTCAGTGCTAGTAGGTGGCACTGTACCAAAAATCCGTATTCCACTACATTGTGGTTTTCAAATAGTGACCGTGTCGTGGGTGGATTGTCGACTGGCCTAGTGCAACTGATGAGGCTTGGCGAGCCGAAACAGATCTGTATTGCACCAGTTGGCAATCCACACACGAAACGGAATCAACCTACAACCTCTCACTTCATACCCTTGCTCTGTGTTCAAACACAATATCCTTCCTTCTATTTTCTCTGTCCTGTGGTTAACCACACTATCAAGGTGCAATCGGGTGACGCAGGTGTAGAAACAGAGACATCTGTACTCCTGCATCGTTACCCGGAAAGCACGTTCTGTTTAGTGCTAGTAGGTGGCACTGTACCAAAAATCCGTATTCCTCACTGTTTAAGACTACATTGTGGTTTTCAAATAGTGACCGTGTCGTGGGTGGATTGTCGACTGGCCTAGTGCAACTGATGAGGCTTGGCGAGCCGAAACAGATCTGTATTGCACCAGTTGGCAATCCACACATGAAACGGAATCAACCTACAACCTTTCCTTATATATATATAGAGAAGGAAGGATATTGTGTTTGAACACAGAGCTAGGGTATGAAGTGAAAGGTTGTAGGTTGATTCCGTTTCGTGTGTGGATTGCCAACTGGTGCAATACAGATCTGTTTCGGCTCGCCAAGCCTCATCAGTTGCACTAGGCCAGTCGACAATCCACCCACGACACGGTCACTATTTGAAAACCACAATGTAGTCTTAAACAGTGAGTAATACGGATTTTTGGTACAGTGCCACCTACTAGCACTAAACAGAACGTGCTTTCCGGTTAACGACGCAGGAGTACAGATGTCTCTGTTTCTACACCTACGTCACATGATTGCACCTTGATAGTGTGGTTGACCACAGGACAGAGAAAATAAAAGGAAAGATATTGTGTTTGAACACAGAGCTAGGGTATGAAGTGAAAGGTTGTAGGTTGATTCCGTTTCGTGTGTGGATTGCCAACTGGTGCAATACAGATCTGTATCGGCTCGCCAAGCCTCTTCAGTTGCACTAGGCCAGTCGACAATCCACCCACGACACGGTCACTATTTAGTGCTAGTAGGTGGCACTGTACCAAAAATCCGTATTCCTCACTGTTCAAGACTACATTGTAGTTTTCGAATAGTGACCGTGTCGTGGGTGGATTGTCGACTATATATATATATATATATAGACGAAACTAGTAAATATTGGGGTATCCAGCAAAGGTATAAGAAAACTCTTTAAAGTTAATCCAAGCTTTCGGAATTTCATATTTCCATCTTCAGGGAAACTACAATTCGGAGAATTTCTACATTATTATCGTTGATAGTACTAAGTCACTTCACTAACCTTTGTGAGGATGTGACTAAGATGTCAAGGTTATAAAAAATTGTAAAAGACATGAGACAACAATAAACACGGACGAACCAGGCAAGAGTCAAATTTACTTATTAAAATATTAGTTTCACATAATATATGTTATGAATATGTGTATTAGCACCATGTGTATTTAATTCTAGGTTAAAAGTATGACAATTGACTTCTTCTCAATTCATTCATCTCTTGTCACTCGACTAATCATAAGCGTGGTTGTTCATTCTGTCAATGGTGACTTGCTTTTAGAGTACATAGCCAGTTTCACGAGAGGAAGGAATTGTTAGGTCAATTATCCACTGATGTTATTAATATTATTACAATCTGTTATTAATTATTTAGACTCCAGAGTTCCCAGAGACATCCAGAATGACAGAATGAACAACCACGCTTATGATTAGTCGAGTGACAAGAGATGAATGAATTGAGAAGAAGTCAATTGTCATACTTTCAACCTAGAATTAAATACACATGGTGCTAATGCACATGTTCATAACATATATTATGTGAAACCAATATTTTAATATGTAAATTTGACTCTTACCTGGTTCGTCCATGTTCATTGTTGTCTCATGTCTTTTATAATTTTTTATAACCTTGACATCTTAGTAGGTTAGTGAAGTGACTTAGTACTATCAATGATGATAATGTAGAAATTCTCCGAATTGTAGTTTCCCTGAAGATGGAAATATAAATTTCGGAAAGCTTGGATTAACTTTAAAGAGCTTGCTTATACCTTTGCTGGATACCCCAATATATATATATATATATATACCCCAATATATATATATATATATATATATGGAAGGGAAGTCGTTGCTGACCAGTCAGAGATAAAACTAGACACTTAGTGGGGATTGCAGCACAGGTAAAGTATACTCTTTCAAGCTTGGAGCAAACTTGAAAGAGTATACTTTACCTGTGCTGCAATCCCCACTAAGTGTCTAGTTTTATATATATATATATATATATATTGAGAGGGTAGTAGTTGCTGACTAGTTAGGATTTAAACTAGTTAATGGTGGGAATAGCAGCAATATCTAAAGAAAACTCTTGCAAGTTAGTCCAAGCTTTCGGAATTTATTGATTCCATCATCAGGGAAAACAACAAATTTGAAGTTGTTACAATAAGGGGTCAAAATTGTAAAAATCTACTTACAACTTAGATGAGATTGATTGACATGATGTTCGTACACATATCGTTGTCATTTGAGAAAAGAATTTTAATTGTGAGATTTATTTGGCCTACTCTTATAGCATATTATATGAATAAATCTCACTTACAGTTACATATTAAATTTTTTCTAAAGTTAAAATTACAAATCCTCAAACCATGTGATTGGAATAAAGGTAGGTTAGGGATTTGAATATAAAAAATGTATAATAATTGTCAGCACGTGCAAACGACAAATTGAGATTAGACAATTGATGTTGTCAATTAGTACTGACACATGATATTGAAACATTGTGAGACATTTGACAGTAAACAATGGTGTCGTCTGTCATGTAAGACATGGAACAATGATGCTGAAGGCGCGTTTGTTTTGAATTCATATTAATGTATTTATAAAAGAGATATGTTATTGCTAGACAACCTAGAATTCGTATCTAGGGACATTAAAAAGGAACATATCACACTTAAATGGTTGATATCGGTTTTTTTATTGATGCAATGTGTGATAAAGGCCATTTCTGAAAAAAACCTCTTAGCCATGTGTGATTCTTTTGCTAGGACCCTCACTGAGTCATAGTTCATTCGATGGTCTAATTTATTGACATGATCTGCTAAGGCACATCTCTCTGGGTGTAGTCTGCAGTCACTTTTATGTGATGTAATCCGACTTGATAATGTTCGTGACGTATGGCCTATGTAGTTTTTGTTACAATCCTGACAAGGAATACTGTATATGACATTCGATGAGGCAGTTGTTTTGCGTTCCCAACGGAAGAACAAATAACGAAATAAAATATGATAGACTCGTGGTTGGATGTTGTGGACTTTAACACAAAAAATTCGGCATCAACTCCATAAAGGAACGAAAAGGCGTGGGGTAGCAAATATAACAAACTATACGAGCAGTAACAGAAACTTACTTGGAGGAGTCACTCTTGTAGGCAAAATGGGTATACCGGCATGCTTCTCGAGCTAGCTCTGGAGTCTGGAACCTTTTCTATGGATCAGGACTAATGGATCGAGTCGAATGCACTTCACTAATCGCTAATATCGATATCGCTAATATTCATATATTAATTTAAACAAAAAAGAACTTAATCGAACCCCAAATCAAACATATATTCAAATCCCGGGCAAGTTGGGACACACGCTGATCAAAATCTGTCTGAGGTCAGTACAATACTCGTTTCTGTTATCTGCTTGATCGCGATAAAAAATGCTACCATGGTGCTACCGGTTGTACGCGAAAAAAAGTTTTATACTGTGTGTACCAAAACCCAACATGCCGCCTCTCCAAAAAGGCAAGTTGATAACTTGCGTTTTTATAAGAAAATAAATTAAATAAGGATAATAACGTCTTGTCATTCATAATCATAAAAAAAAATTCGAATATCACGAACACGAACATGAAACATGAACCGTGAAACTGTTAGTCAGTCGGCAATAAATGGCAAAGGACATAATTTTACCAGTGGACGTTTAATAGTCCCAGAGGCAGTTATTACTTCTGCCACACGAGGAATTTGATCCCCACCAAAAATTAACGTTTTGATACGGCCTATTTGCCATTTAAGAGGAGGAAGTTGATCATGCTTAATCAAGACTAGAGCTCCTATTTCCACAGGGGTGACAGAGTCTAACCACTTACTCCTCTGCTGAAGAGTATGTAAATATTCTTTACTATACCTTTTTTTAGAAATCATGATGCAATTTTTGTATTAACTGCCAACGAGACAGGCGGTTAGAAGGCGTTGACGTTAAGTCAGGAGTTGTGAGAGCAGTGAACGGTTCGAGGGTTAAAAAATGACCTGGAGTCAAGACTGAAAGATCATTAGGATCTGAGCTTAATGGTGTTAACGGGCGCGAATTCAATATAGACTCAATTAATATCAATACAGTATTCATCTCTTCATAAGTAAATATCTGATGACCAATGACGTGTGACATATGGGTTTTAATAGATTTGACCCCAGCCTCCCAAAGGCCACCAAAATGTGGGGAGGACGGGGGGTTAAAATGCCAAGTGATAAGTTCTTTTGAAGCAGCCGATTCCATAAACTCTTTCAGTTGATTACGAGCACCTACAAAGTTCGTGCCACAATCACTATAAAGATGCTCACATTTACCTCGTCTAGCAATAAACCTTTGAAGTGCTGCGAGAAATGTGGCACTCGATAGGTCACTGGCCAATTCAATGTGTATCGCTTTAGTGGCGAAACACACAAATATACAAAAGTAGGATTTGGTAGTTCGAATACCACGATGGCGATTCATTACTATAGGAAACGGCCCAGCGAAGTCGACTCCCGTGTGACAAAAGGCCTTGACTTTAGAAATTCGAGCGGGGGGTAAGTTTCCCATTTGGGGTTGGTAAGGCTGAGGATTTTTCAGCCAACACGGCAGGCACTTCGACAAAATGGACCGAAAAGCTCGTTTCGCCGAGAGTATCCAGAACTGTTGCGCTAGTAGAAAATGTACCGATCGAGAACCGACATGCAAATATTTTTTATGATAGTACGAAATCAACAAATCAGTCAGTTTTGACTTGCGCGGTAATAAAATGGGATGTTTGACATCATACGGGAGAGACGAATATTTCAATCTTCCTCCCACTCTTAAAATATTGTTGTCATCCACAAATGCACTTAGTTTACGAAGAGGTTTCGAGAATATTTCTCCTTGTAATTCATTTTCAAAATGTAAATATTGCGTTCGTTTAACTAACACAAGTAATGATTGATGCATCTCATCGGAGGTTAAAACGCCGAAACGTTTAATCGAAGCAGGATGGCTATTGGAACAAAATCGCAAAACATACGCCAAAGTTCTTTGCAAAAATGAAAATGAAGAAACTTTTTCCAATAATGAGTCTAGAAAGTTTGGAGGAACTGATACTGTGTTGAAAACCATTGTACGTTCTTCTTCTAAGGGTGAACATTCGAACGTATTTACCGAATTCAACCAAGGATTGCTGACATCACGTAACAAATCAGGACCGATAAACCAATGTTTATCAGATATCAGCTGCGAAGGGAATAAACCTCTGGAGGCAGCATCAGCAGGGTTTGATTTAGATTCTACATAAAACCACGCTTCAGGTGGGACAGTTTCTTGCACAAGAGTTATTCTGTTTGCAACAAACGTTGGAAACCGATAAGCACTGGAACGAACCCAGGCTAGTACAGTTTTCGAATCCGACCATGCATATATTTTTTCGAATTTTAAAGTACCATTGAAAATTTTCAAAACATAAGAAATTAATTTGGAAACCAAAACTGCGGCACATAATTCCAAACGAGCAATACTAATACGTTTCAACGGCGCTACTTTCGACTTGCCACAAACAAAATGAGTAGATACTCTGTTTCCATTTGACACCAGTGCTCGAATGTACACAACGGCTGCGAAGCCTTTTTTCGACGCGTCTCCGAATCCATGAATTTCTAACGATGAATATGTATTAGGAATGATGTGACGTGGAATTTCGAATGTTTCCAGCAAATGCAGTTCAGAAATGTATTGAGTCCATACCCTCAAAATGTCAGGCGTGGGAACTTGATCCCAGTCAATTCCCGAAATCCATAAGCGTTGTATTAAATGTTTCGTCAAAAATGTTATTGGTGTTAGAAAACCGAGAGGGTCAAAAACCCGAGCGAGTTCTGATAACAAGTTGCGTTTTGTACAAGGGCGATTTAAGGGCTGTACCGAAAAAGTGAATGAATCCGTAATAGGTTTCCACTGAAGTCCCAAAATTTTTAACGATGAGCTATTGTCTGAATCATCCTCGAACGTACGAGGATTGATGCTCAAATAAGATTCGGGTAAATCTGCAAGTAAGGTTGAATCATTACTGCTCCATTTGCGAAGGGAAAACCCCCTTTTTCAAAAAGAGATATAAGTTCGTGTTTCAAATTATTAGCTCCTTCTAATGTCGAATGTCCACAAATAACATCATCTACGTATGTAGATTCTCGAATTGCCTCTGATTCTGTGTAACGTTCATATTGAACATTACAATAATATTATTAATAATCAATACACTATTCCATAGATTAATCAATTGTTTTATAAGTTGAGTAGTGCAACCCTGTAATGAATATTATTTTCTCCGAGAAGCAGGATTCTAATGATTCTATACCATAACATACGTTATTGACTCTGTTCAACGAGTTGAAGAGAGAAAATTCAGGTATGATCGTCTTGGAGTTCAGGTAGGTAACGTAGTAGCATATCCAGGTGGTGCTTTATAATTGGTCAAAAGATCACATGATTTGTTTGAAAAATTTTTTTATATGAGCTGAAAAAAGCTGAAGCTCTCGATCGAGAGAGGTCTTCTTCATTTGATTTCAACCCGGCTTCCTGAAAACTGATGGATATAAATTGAGTAGAATAAAGATTTGAGGTAGCGAGTTGAAGATAATGTTTGATTATCTCACCCGAAGTTGGGGATTTTAGTCTCGCAGCATCAACTTTATTTTGAAATAACTCATTTCTTTCTGGAATAACAGTGCCGGAAGAGCCCAACCAACAGGTAAATTCACTACCATATAACTGTTTTAAAATATAATCTATCTTTCGATTTTGCAACATATAGGATAGAGTTTATGTATATTTTAGGCTTCTTTTTAAAATCTTTGAATACATTCATCACTACCTACCTGGATAGACCTACCTACCTGAGGAATTTCTACAACAAAAATTGTTTTCATATAGTCGTCGTAGTTTTTTTGGCAACAAAGATGGAGTTTGCCTATGAATGCATGAGAAAATATTAGAATCTGGAGTTCTGGAGACCACCTCATCTTCTTATAAAACTAAAAGTTGAGTACCGGCTTATTTGTTTTCTATAATTGGGTTGTGAACTATATTATTTTGAATCCATATATTTGGGTGGTGATTAATCAATTTCGTATCTACCCTATTATGTAACTTACCTCTTACCTTGCCTCATGAATTTTATATAATGGTTATGTAAATTATGTTATTTTGAATCCATATAAAAAGTTATATTGATTATTCAATTTCACATATCATAATTGAAATGCGAATTATTCAATTTTGAATCTATATAATAATTAATAATGATTTATTAATTATTATCCTCATGTTATTTTGATCTTTCATATAATCTGTTGATTATTTAACACAGTAGAGGTTACAGCTGAAGGAAAAGTCCGACCTTCATCTTCAACTAGTTGTAACAATGTACGCAATGCTAAAAAAGGCGACGATTTAACCCCATAAGTTAAAGTTTTTAGTCGATAATCTTGTAGGTCATCATGAGGGGAAAACCTTCAAATTATTCTTTGAAAATCACATTGTTCCGGTGTTAGTAAAATTATTCGGTACATTTGCTTTACGTCGGCGCATAACACGTATCTAAACAATCGAAATTTCAATAGAATTTTGCATATATCTTGTAATTTTCCTCCCGTCAAAAGTGTATCATTCAACGAACAGAAACTACCAGATTTCGCCGATGCATTGAAAACTACACGCAATTTTGTAGATGAGCTTTCCGGTTTCAATATCGCATGATGAGGAATATAGTACGTTGAGTGTGAATCAATATTAGAGACCGCTTCCATATGATTAGATGATAAATAATCTAGCATAAATTCTTTATACTGCGTATAAATCTCCGGTTGCTTCAATAATCGTCTTTCCAAACAGTAAAACCTATTTACAGCTGAAGATCTACTTCCTGGAAAAACTGGCAACGCTGCATCACGAAAAGGTAGAGATACCACATACCGACCAGTGTCATCTCTTCGACATTTATCGGCAAATACTTGTTCACAATAGATATCCTCAGTAGAGGAAGATTGTACATCTGGAACTGCCTCGAGCTCCCAAAATCGTTTCAAAGTGGTTTCTAATTGAGTGTTCTCCGATAGAGCACAAAAAAACGACGATACTGCGCGTGCTCGAACACCACTAATTTTTTCCATCAAAATGTATCCAAACACGGTATTAATCGCATCTGGTGCTCCACCAGTGCCAACGATGCGACCGTCTAATAAAAGTTGTGAAAACATATCGGCGCCGAGAAGAATATCTACTTTACCCGGAGAGAAAAATAATTCATCGGCCAATTTCAAATTAGCTATATGCGGCCAACTGTCTAACTTAATGGGAGTGAATGGCAAGCTATCACAAATATTAGTAACAATGACCGAATCGACATTGAATTCCGGGCGTGACTGTCCAACCGGACGAATTGTTAGAGTGACACATCCGTGACATGACATCGTTTGCATTGAATCCACCCCTTTCACTTCTATAACCGACTCAGTTTTAGTTAACCACAGACGATTAAATGATTTTTTATCGATAAAAGAACACATACTCCCGGAGTCTAACAAACACCGAAATTTTTGATAAATCCCATGACAGTCATGCACTTCTATCACTGCTGTGGATAACAGAATACCCGAATTATTCGCCACAACTCCCGTGGATACCTGAAAAGACCGAACAGGTTTGGGTACCGTGGTCGCTGCAGTAGATTGTTCCGGAATATTACTATTATTAACAGGTGACCTTTCCATATTAACTTCTGGAGTGACTTTTTCCCGGAAGTGAAGAAGTGAATTGTGTGTTTTTTGTCCACAATGCACACAACCTGAAGTGGACTCACAAGATTTCAACGTATGCATATGACTCAAACAACCTAAACATAAATGCAAACCTCTGGTCAATTGATACCTTTCATATGGAGTTTTCTTCAAAAAAATAGGACATGAATAGACAGAATGGTTTTCCTGACAAACTCGGCATTTTTGATGTACATTTGGATTTTTGTTAACGAAAAATGAATTCGTTTTGCGGGAATTGGGATTAGAGTGACTAGATGGTTTGGAAACATTATCAATTTTAGCCTTAGAAGGCGACGAAGGGGAAAATGATAAAGTGTCCAACGCGACACAATGCTTTTCCAAAAAATCGATCAAACTTTTATAACTAGGAACCTCAGTCGATCCGTGCTCATGCTTAAATCTAGTTATAGTAGATGCATCCAGTCTTTTAAGCATCATCATAACCATAATGAAATCCCATTCTCCTACCGGAAAATTCAATTTTTTCAATGCTGATAAATTTTCAGAAAATGTATCCAACAATTTGCGAATTTTCATTATGAATTTTGGAGCAGTTCTCGATCTGAGTCCAATGAGCTTGAGCGCGCAATCTCTTATTGGAGTAGCGTTTTACTAGAGTCTCATAAGCAATTGGATAATTTGTGGCTGTCATAGGCAACGTACGAACTAATGCTAATGGGACACCCTGTAGCGAGGATATCATATAATTGTATTTTTCAATAGCAGAAAGCGCGTCATTTTTATGTACTAGCGAATCGTATAAATCTAAATAAGTATCAAAATCATTTAAATTGCCATCAAATTTTATCAGCTCGATTTTTGGCAAACGTAAGTTAGAATTTGGCAATCCCAAACTATGATTATGATCAGAAATTCGGTTATGATCGGATAGTGTCTCGAATAGATCACCATAAATAGTTTTTATATCATAATAATCACTGAGGAACTTTTCCCGAATGGATTCTTCCTGAGTGATGTCAGCCTCAGCATCCTGTAACATTATGTTTATCACAATGTTATGTTGTTTCTGAAATTCTTCCCTAACCTGCTCGATTTCACTGAACCGAACTTTGAATAAACTGTGCTTGGACGCATCGTCTTTGGCTTTCTTAGAAAGTGCATTCAAAATCTGAATTCCACTAATGCACGAATTCCTAACGGCTTGAGCTCGTCTCAATCTATCAGCCATTGTTGAGGTTCGAAATAAATATAAACAAACTAGATAAATTCGACAATAACAACGACTGAAACGTCGCGGAAACAATTCCTGCGGCTGCTATAATTTTGTGACGGACCGCGCTCACTGCCCGCGCAACTACCTGAGTAGGGAAAAATATGACACGCCTCTCCGGCGCAGGAACTCAGGTTCGTGTTTGCCTAGCCGAATTGAATATAAAAATGGCCAACTTTTCTGCGAATATTTTGGCGATTCGGAATAATTAATTTCAAGAGGGTGTTGGTACATAGTTTATAATAATAATAATAATAAAGCGGCTTTATTCATCATTTGGGGAAAATATACAATAATTCAAGGCAATAAATCTTACAAATAAAAAGATACAAAAATGATGAAAGGCGAAGTGTCAGCAAGAGCTGTTTTTCAACTTAACCCTGAGAAAAATAAAATAAAATTCGAGACTATATTTATATTAAATACACTAGATGACGATGGATCAACAAAACTTATTCAATCCAAAGGAGATAAAAAAAGAAGAGGAAAAAAAAATTTATACATTCTGAAAGTTTATTTTTTATTTTTTGAGATCTTGAAGTTAACATATTTGTTGCATAGAAAACAATCAACAGGCACATGCCGAGTTGGTAAGCAGACATCAACGATTGAAGGAAAACTGAGTATCACTTCTTAGTAGAAGTTTCAGTCTCTTTTTGAAATTGTATATCGTGTATGACCTAAATTCGTTGGGTAACTGATTGTACAATTTTGCCGCATTATATGAATAACTCCTGGTGAAGATTGCAGAGGAGTGAGGGGGTATAACAAGTAAGTTTCTATTGCGTGTTCTGAGAATGTTCATAGAAGAGAATGTATTGAGTTTTTCAAAGATATATTTTGGAATTTCACTTTTGAGAACTTTGTGCGTAACCGTAAGTAAGTGGAGATTCCGAAGTTCGTCCAACTTCAGCCAACCAGAGTCTTTGAACGCGTCGCTAATGTGATCGAATTTGCGAATGCCGTAAGAAAAACGTATACAAGAGTTTTGTATTCTCTGGAGGCGGTTTTGGTCAATTTTCAGAAGGGCAGGTCCATAAATACTGTCACAGTAAGACAACTTCGACATGATTAGGGTTTCGCATATAGTGAGTTTAAGGTGCTTAGAAAGGAGATGCCTATTTGGAAATAATTCCCTAAGTACATTATAGGATGCTTGACAGAGATGGCTAACGTGTTTGGTGAATCTTAGAAGGCTGTCAATCCACAGTCCCAGGTTTTTACTTTCCTTAACTATTGGGAGTGTATCGTTTCCAATATTGATCAACATTTCATCGCGAACATCCTCCAGTTTTTTCTTGGAGCCAAATAGCATAACCTGTGACTTTTTAGAATTCAAACGCAAATTATGAGCTGTAGAGAAATCAAATAAATTATTTAAGTCATTGTTCATATGATCTTGAGCAGAATTGATATGAAGACTATTGAAAGATATATAAAGTTGGGTATCATCGGCGTAGTGATGTATTCTAGCACTTTCAATGATTTCATGAAAATCGGAAATATATATAGAGAAGAGTAGTGGCCCCAAAATAGATCCCTGAGGAACACCGTAATCTACATTCAAGGAATTCGACTCGACTCCATCCAACACAACACATTGGCTACGATTGGAAAGATAATTACTTATGAGATCAACAGCACCGTTAGAAAAGCCAAAGTATTTAAGTTTCAAGCATAGTATAGAGTGATCCAAAGTATCGAATGCTTTGCTATAGTCCAATAATACCAAACAGGACATGTCGCCATGGTCCGCTGCTCTGAAAAGATCATCGGTGATTGCCATAAGAGCTGTTGTAGTACTATGTTCGTTCCGGAAGCCAGATTGAACATGGGTTATTATACCATGAGTATAAATGTAGTCAGACATTTGATCTTTGATGATCATTTCTAGGGCTTTGGAGAGGGAAGGTAAAATACTTATAGGTCTCAAGTCAGAAAAATCAATAGGGGTATTACATTTGGCCAGAGGGAAAATCAATGCGTGTTTCCAGTCAATTGGAAAAGTACTCGTGTTTAAAGCAAAATTGAAAATGAATGTAAAATGATCTATCAAATGTGATTGTACCAACTGAATCATTCTGAGAGATATTTGGTCAGTTCCAACTGCATTACTTTTTATTTTATTCAGATATTTTCGCACAGTTTCAGAAGATACATTGCTGAAGGAGAAACAAGATTCACGGCTAACATTTTTATATTTATCAAGGAGAGATATCTGTGAGTCAGTTTTGATTGGATGAGTGATGCAGTTGAAATTAAGGTTAATTTTATTTACATTTTTTAATTGCTCCGGGATACTTGGTTTTGACTTTTGTCGAAGAATTTCTAGCGACCTGAGAGTGT
This sequence comes from Chrysomela aeneicollis, assembly GCA_029955515.1. Taxonomy (NCBI): domain Eukaryota; kingdom Metazoa; phylum Arthropoda; class Insecta; order Coleoptera; family Chrysomelidae; genus Chrysomela; species Chrysomela aeneicollis. The sequence continues at coordinate 629,336 of JARUHQ010000031.1, read as the reverse complement.
TGTAAATCTCTCTAGAATTCTTCCTTTTCAGAACGTATTCCAGATACGCCTTTTTTTCCCTGCGTATAGCTCCGGTAGTATAGTTCCTCAAGTCAGTATAACTTCTCCAAGATGCGATGGTTTTCAATGTTTTATATTTTTTATAAGCTCTATCTCTAAGTTGTATTATCTGTTTGATGTTAAAGGTAAGCCAAGGAGCAGGTGGTTTTGTCACTCTGATATTTCTTAAAGGTGCGTGGTGATTAAATATATTGATTAACCCTTGGTTCATAAAAGTCAGCATTTCATCCAGAGTTTCTAATTCGTAGATGAAATTCCAGTTATGAGATATCAAATGTTCATTGAATAAGTTCACGTCAAAATTTGAAAAGTCACGGTATGAAATATACTTAGGTTGTCTTATCATTTTGTAACAGTCAATTTTACAACTGACTGCTAAATGATCTGATATTCCATTGATGTCCAAAACCTCAATAACTAAAACATTCTCCGGATTCGACAATATCAAGACGTCGATCAAAGTTTGGCTGTGAGAAGTAATTCTTGTAGGTTCATTCACCAACTGAGTGAAGTTGAAGGTGTCAATGAAATTGAAGAAAAGATCACAGCGATTATCATTAGCTAGTAGATTGATATTCAAATCTCCACCGAATATGATGAAATCATATTCAGGTATCAAGTTAGCTACAGTTTCCTCCAATTCATCTAGACAAGATAAAATGCTGGCTGAGGGTGGACGATATAAAATTCCGAACAAGTAAGTTTTACTCTCTATGGTTACAGAAATCCAAAGTTGTTCCAATGATGAACTCACATTCGAGAAAACGGTTTTATAATTAATTGTGTTGTGAACATAAAAAGCAATACCTCCACCTCTTGCACTTCTATCTGCCCTAATGATATTATACGAATGTATCGCTACAGTACTAGAGTATATATCTTTATGCAGCCAAGTTTCGGACAACCCCAGAACATCATAATTCTCATTTTCCATGAAATCACTAAGAACATCGAGGCCATTTAACAAGGATCTAACATTCAAAACGAGATAACTGAGTGGTTTATTCATATGACATCCACATGGAAAACAATATGAAGCAAAAATAAAAACAAATTATGAATAAATTGTTAGAGATTGTACTACGAACTTTTCTGAGATGAGGATGCGCTGTTGGAACGGGTTCTTCTATCGTTAATATCGAAAGCTCGATTGAGAGTAGACGGAAGTTGCTTTTTGGGCTTCTTAGATTGTGGTTTGATGGATGTGTTTAGATCCGCAATAGTGTCTTCTAGGGGTTCTTCAGAAAAATGAGGTTCCTTACGTGTTGAAGGTGTGGATGGTGCACTCATGTTTCTTCCTCTCTTCTTTGTGTCGTTAGTCTCCTCATTTTCTATTAGTTCTTGACTTTCGGCATTCCCTTTCTCCAATTCTTCGGCTGTATAAGAATCACCGTTGATGACCAGTTTGCTATTTTTGATTTTAGCAGACAGATTTTTTGATCTAGCTTCCTTCATGTGTTTGACCAGTATTTTATTTTCTTGGCGATCTTCGTAGCACAAGTCTTTAAAGATTGAAATCTTCGTACCTTTCAATTTATGTACGTTATGGAAAAGTGAGTTCTTAGTCAGGAGTGATACAAATTCAATCTTTACAGCTGGCTTATCGTTGATATTGAAAGTATAAATATTGAACAGATCTCTCAAGCACAAGTCCAATCCTAGCAGTGAATTCAGTTTGGATATGGCAGATAAAGCCAGATTATTATTATCAATATCGAGGCCTAATATTATGACGCTATCGCTATCGCTTTTCGCGTGCAGAAAAGAATAGGTGTTATCCATATAGTTGTTATTATATATATGGATAACGCACGTGTGTGAACATTTGAGGTTAAAACATTTATGATATTTCTTCTCCTTTTGTTATTCCTTTGCTCTTCAGTAACTGTCAGCTAATAATGGCTATGTTTCATAGGTGCCAGGTGACCGTGTCAAGGAGCCAAGGAATCGGATGAAAATATGTAAAGTTATTAATATTATGTAAAATGAACAATGTAATTTATTGGACAAAAAGAGGTCTATTGGGAGAGTTCTTTGAGTTCAAGGGAAGCAGGATTCACATCAGGGTTATTTCTCTCGACCTGTCATCACTTGTATTATTGGAATCTATTGTTAATAGATATGACTAAATTTCACTCAAGTGTTTTATGTCTGTTTTCTCATTCATAGAGTTCATTTCCTCTGCGATGAAAGCCATTTCTAGAAATAGACGTTTAACTGTATTTTTTTCCACTGATAAAACTTTATAACATTATTAGCTGACAGTTACTGAAGAGCAAAGGAATAACAAAAGGAGAAGAAATATCATAAATGTTTTAACCTCAAATGTTCACACACGTGCGTTATCATGCTCATTTTAAATTATGACTAAATAATTTTAATAATTTTAAAGACAAGTCTTATGTATGTCACTTACCTGTAAGTGACATACATACCCATAGTCTTCATGTTGTTTTACTCATAGTCTTCATGTTTCGGTTTAACCATACAATAACATCAATGCATACAACCTCACAAAGGTATGTCAATTATTTCAAACTAACATCAATGTAAAACTCACCTTGTAGTTCTCCCTGAAGATGGAAATATAGGTTTCCGAAAGCTTGGACAACTTTAAAGAGTTTTTCTTCTTGCAATTGCTGCACACCCCACTAGTTTACTAGTTTCTACTCTAACTGGTCAGCAACGACTTCCCTTCCTATATATATATATATATATATATATATAGAAGAAAAGATATTGTGTTTGAACACAGAGCTAGGGTATGAAGTATATACCGGGTGTCCCAATAAGGTCGGCTAGCGGCTTTATCTCGAGAACCATTCGACCTATTGATTTCGGAAAAAAATAATCGTAACAAAAGTGACCTCAAGAAATTCATGGAAATTGTTTTCAACTCTCAAATCACACCGCTAGATGGCGTAATTCCAAATCAAAATTAAAAAACGGTTATTTCTCTAAAAAGTCCCTCATAAAGGTGGGTAATGTGAGAGCGTTCAGAACTCTTCTAATGATACTCTAAAAATTACCTATTTGACATTTTGACCTATCTCTCGAAATGAGGGGTGGGAGAAGGGTGGAACCTTATAGCAGATAAAGTTCGATAACTTTCGACTACGTCATCTGATTTCAATGATCTTGGTCTCGTTTTGGAGCTATTGAATGGAGGAATCATAATATGCAATAAAACTTGAGTTTATATCCGAGAATTGACCGCCAGATGGCGTTCTTCTACCGCTCAAGCAATTTACACAAATATCTACGGAGAATTAAATGGGATGCTATATTTATTTTCACGCTATTCTATTACTCATGAAATAATCCAAAAAATAGCACAAACTGGACGTCGCTATCGTTTCTCAAACATGAGTTATCAACGAAAATGTTGTTTTAGGAACTCATTTTCAATATTCATCAATAAGCAAGTATGCCGTGGAAAACGGAAAAATGAAATACACAATGTTTATCTGTCATAAGTGATTGATTTTAGCTTTATGCCTATATGTATCTGAAATTGATGTGAAAAATTTGGAAAATATGTCGTATAATGTTGTTGAAGCATATGATATGTTGGCAGTGTTCTTTCAAAGTATGGAAAATGCAGTTATTGCTTCGCGGGAGTACGCTGAGAGATATCCTCGGAGACGACATTTCTCAAGAAGGGTTTTCATGCGTTTAGCAAGACGTTTGCGAGAAAGTGGACAAGTGATGCCGATACAAGCCAGGAACAGGAATCGCATATCTCGAAATGAGGATAATATTGTGAATGTGCTCGCTTACGTTGAAGCTCATCCTCATCACAGTATCAGGGATATAGAAAGAGATATGAATATTCCTCGATATACTGTTCAGAGGATTCTCAAGAGAGAAAGAATACATGCATATCATGTTGAACTTCACCAGGCGCTCAAACCACTCGATTTTGACCGAAGATTGGATTTCTGCTACTGGATGCTTCAAATGACCAGAGAGAATCAACATTTTTTGAATCAAATCTTATGGACAGATGAGGCTACATTCACAAAAAGAGGTCAAGTTAACTTGCATAATATGCATTATTGGTCGGCCAATAATCCCCATTGGATGATGGAAATTGATCATCAAAATCATTTTAGCGTAAATGTGTGGTGCGGCATAATTGAAGGTAAAATTATTATCTCTATATTTGAAGAAACTCTCAATGGGGCGAGATATTTAGAATTTTTTAGAAATCACTTACCAGTTCTCTTGGAAGAGGTAACTCTAGAAACTCGTGCAAACATGTGGTTTCAACACGATGGTTGCCCTTCCCATTATGCTGCCATCGTCAGGGAATACTTAAATATTCAGTTACCCAATAAATGGATAGGAAGAGGTAGTTTATTTTCTTGGCCACCCAGATCCCCTGATTTGACTGTTCTTGACTTTTATTTATGGGGGAGACTTAAAGATATTGTCTACCAGACCCGGCCAACCACAAAGGAAGACATGATTCTCAGAATCCGAAATGCCATTACATCTATATCTGTGGCAGAAATCGAAGCTGCTGTAGATGGAACAAGGCGAAGACTTCAAAGATGTATTGACAATGATGGGCGTCACTTTGAGCATTTGCTAGATTAAAAGATAATTTTTATCATTTCGTTTCCCACGGCATACTTGCTTATTGATTAATATTGAAAATTAGTTCCTAAAACAACATTTTTATTGATAACTCATGTTTGAGAAACGATAGCGACGTCCAGTTTGTGCTATTTTTTGGGTTATTTCATGAGTAATAGAATAGCGTGATAATAAATATAACATTCCATTTAATTCTCCGTAGATATTTGTGTAAATTGCTTGAGCGGTAGAAGAACGCCATCTGGCGGTCAATTCTCGGATATAAACTCAAGTTTCATTGCATATTATGATTCCTCCATTCAATAGCTCCAAAACGAGACCAAGATCATTGAAATCAGATGACGTAGTCGAGAGTTATCGAACTTTATCTGCTATAAGGTTCCACCCTTCCCCCACCCCTCATTTCGAGAGATAGGTCAAAATGTCAAATAGGTAATTTATCATTAGAAGAGTTCTAAACGCTCTCACATTACCCACCTTTATGAGGGACTTTTTAGAGAAATAACCGTTTTTTTTTATTTCGATTTGGAATTACGCCATCTAGCGGTGGGATTTGAGAGTTGAAAACAATTTCCATGAATTTCTTGAGGTCACTTTTGTTACGATTATTTTTTTCCGAAATCAATAGGTCGAATGGTTCTCGAGATAAAGCCGCTAGCCGACCTTATTGGGACACCCGGTATATATATATATATACGAAACTAGTAAATATTGGGGTATCCAGCAGAAGTATAATGAAACTCTTTAAAGTTAATCCAAGCTTTCGGAAATTTATATTTCCATCTTCAGGGACACTACAATTCGGAGAATTACTACATTATTATCGTTGATAGTACTAAGTTATGGAAAGCCATGCCTACCACCTCCACGAGAATTGACTCAGAGATGAATCTCCGAGTCAGCAGAAATATTCAATAAAACTATTTGCATTCATTTATTTCCAGCTTTTTGTTCGTACACCTCATGAATAAAAGTTCAAGTAGTACTCGTGAGTTTTTTAAAAAGGTGTTCCCCGAAAAAGGACCCAAAACTGGCGCAGTCGTAGTAGGATTTGCCTAACGGTTTCGAACGACAAAAATCGCGTTGTACCGGTCTGTATCAACAGTTCAACGGCAAATTTGAAGGATCCACACCAACGAAAAACTTTCGAAAACTACACACTTAAAGCGGAGGACAAGAATCGCCGAAGCATCAACACCTGAATTGGAGGACAAACATCGCCAAGAATTTAGGAACCATGGTAGAGGACCACATCGCCGAAACCAGCTAGAATAAGCACCTAGAATTAAGAAGAAAATGAAAACAACAGCAGCAATTCTACTGTAAGTGATTTTGCTCTAACAAACATTCCATCAAACCCTATCCAACGCATTGTACATTTTTCATTGTTAATTATTGGGATTTTTCATGGTAGATCAAAGAACTATCGAAGAATTATCAGAATTATTAAGAACTACATTTAATTCGCCACCACAGACTTTAGAACCAATACCAGAAATGGCAGAAGTAAACTATAATCTTTTAAGACTTTTTGTAGATGCAATTCCAAAATTTGACGGAAATCCACATACTCTCGGAATTTTTCTCGAAAGTTGCAATAACTTAATTGATAATTTCAGAAGTGATACTAACTTACAACTCAACACATACATTCTGCGAGCCCTTCTTGGAAAATTGACAGTCAGAGCTCTCAGTTTGATAGGTTCACGTACCGAGCTAAAAACTTGGGCTGAAATTGAAAATTCTTTAAAATTATGTTTTCAAGATCAGAGGAACATAGATTGCCTAGTTCAAGATTTGATTGCTTTGCACCCTTTCAAAAATGAAACTCCATACAATTTTGGGATGAGATGTCAAGACTCTCGAAGCCTCTTGATATCAAAAGTGAATTCAGAAGAATTAACTGCCATTGAAAAAAGTATTAGAATCAAAAGTTATGACGATTTAGCACTCAAAACGTTTATTAGAGGACTACCAAGTCAAATACAAAATAACATTAGGCTCAGAAACCCTGAAAATCTAGAGAAAGCCATGTCATTGCTTGTCGAAGAAGAAAACTTTCTATATAGTACGTTAAAATCCAATACTATCAATTCACAAAACATGTTTAAACTTGGACAAAGAATAACACCCACAAACAACAGACAAAACAATTCCCAATCGACACCACTTTTCTCAAATAATTTCCAAAGACCAATGCAATCCAATCAACCAAACTTTCAGAGACCACCATTTCAAAATAGCTTCAGAAATCAAACCTTCCAAAACAATTTCCAGAGACAACCGTTCCAAAATAATTTCCATTTGACACCACCTTTTCCAAATAACTTCCAAAGACCACAGTTTCAGAACAACTTCGAACGACAACCTTTCCAGAATAATCAAGGACAATTTAGACCAAATAACAGTCAAATAACCCGATTTCAACCACAAAATCAAATGTCGCGAAGAACATATCGACCTGAACCGATGGATACTTCATCCGGAAATACACGTATGAACCAAAATAAACCATCTACTTCTACACAATTATATACACAAGATATTGACGAATTCGAAAACCCATTTGAAAAATCCAATTATACTGAAAATTATGAAGAAAACTATGAAAATTGTTATGAATATCCTCAAGATGATTTTTTATATGATCAATCCAATATTGAGTACACACAATATAATTCCGCAGAACAAGAAAGTGATTATCAAAATCAATATTCTTCAAATGATGAATCGCAAAATTTTCAGATAGACCCCGATATAGGGAAACAGACATAATAAACATTAATTTAGTCAAAGCAAATTTACCATACATTTTTATACCAGAACTTAATGCAAATTTCCTAATTGACACAGGCAGCACGAGAAGCTTGATGAATCCTGATTTGGCATATAAATTTTACGACAACTTTATTTTCAATGAAGATTTCAATATACAAACTGCTCACAATATCAGTTATCATAATGAAGTGATGATAATTCCTATTTTTGAAATTTTTAAAGTTAATGAATCACATAAATTTTATCTGTTCAATTTTAGTCAGAAATACGACGGTTTAATTGGCATAGATTTATTGAAACAACTACATGCTTCAGTAAATATTCAAACAAAATCTATCACAACCCCATACGTCAAAATTCCAATCATATATGAATCTGAAGAAATTACCAAACTAAAAAACAAACTACAAATTGATAATTATATTCTAAACATTCCCGCAAGAACTTCAAAAATTGTAAAAATACCAGTCAACTACGAAAAAGGCATAGGATACCTGGACTATATCAAATTCAATCCACAAATAGAATCTCCTCGCGCAGTTGTTAATGTAGATAACTATTTTGCAACCACATCAATTTCGAACTCTAGTTCTGAATCAGTGAAAATTCGAATAAAAAAACCTTTTGACATTGAAATATTGAATATTAGTGAATTAAACTTTATGGAAAAAATGGAAACCGATGACTACTTCGACCAACAACAGGATAATATCTTGAAATCCAATCTGAAAACACTCCGTCTCGAACACTGTAACAAGGAAGAAAAGCAAGCTATTAGAAACTTATGTTTAGAATACCGTGACATATTTTATTGTGATAAAGTACCACTGACTTTTACGAATAAAATCCAACATAAAATAAATGTATCTGAAGAAACACCAATATTTACGAAAACATACAGATATCCCGAAATTCATAAAACTGAAGTTAAAACCCAAATTGAAAAAATGTTAGATCAAGGTATAATTCAAAATTCTACTTCTCCTTGGTCAAGTCCAATTTGGATCGTTCCAAAAAAATTAGACGCTTCAGGAAAAAGAAAATGGAGACTTGTGATTGACTATCGTAAATTAAACGAAAAAACCATAGACGATAAATACCCACTACCAAACATAACATACATTTTGGATAAACTAGGAAAAAGTCAATACTTCACAACACTAGACCTAGCTAATGGATTCCATCAAATTGAGATGCACCCAAACGACATACAAAAAACAGCTTTTTCAACTGAAAATGGACATTTTGAGTTTAAGAGAATGCCCTTTGGACTCAAAAATGCACCAAGTACGTTCCAGCGAGTTATGGACAATATCCTCAGAGGACTACAAAACGAGACATGCCTAGTATACTTAGATGACATCGTTATATTTAGTACATCTCTTCAAGAACATACTGAGAGACTAAAACAAATTTTTGAGAGACTCCGACGATCAAATTTTAAAGTACAACTTGACAAGTCAGAATTCCTCAGAAAAGAAGTAAATTATTTAGGACACTTAATTACCCCTACAGGCGTAAAACCCAATCCTGACAAAATTTGTGCAATAAAACAATTTCCGATCCCTAAAACAACCAAAGAAATCAAAAGCTTCTTAGGACTTGTAGGTTATTATCGAAAATTCATTAGAGACTTCGCAAAAATAACAAAACCATTGACCCAATGCTTAAAGAAGAACCACAAAATCGTTCATGATCAAAATTTTATTTCTGCATTCAACACTTGTAAAAATCTATTAATAAATTCACCAATTTTACAATATCCTGACTTTACAAAAAAATTTATTCTCACTACAGACGCTTCAAATGTTGCTCTTGAAGCAGTGCTTTCACAAGGACCAATAGGATCTGATAAACCTATAGCATTCGCTTCACGAACACTAAATGAAACCGAACAACGATATAGTACAATTGAAAAAGAACTTTTAGCAATTGTTTGGGCCTGTAAGTACTTCAGACCATATTTATTTGGTAGAAAATTTACTATATACACGGATCATAGACCACTTGTTTGGATTTTTAATCTCAAGGAACCTAATTCAAAATTAATTCGATGGAGACTAAAATTAGAGGAATTTAAATACGACATTGTATATAAAAAAGGCAGACAGAATACGAATGCTGATGCTCTTTCAAGAATCAATATTAATGCCCTAGAAAACGAATCAGTGATTAACAACCCAGGTGATATCGTCTCAGAAACACTAGAATATCTAAGACAACTTTCTCAAAACTTCGTACCACAACAAAATATACCTCCTGAACCCGAAAGAATCAATCAACCAGCTATACAATTGATATCTGATATACAAATACAACCACTTGCAAAACCACCTGACAAAATCAATGACGACAACACTGGTACATCAACACAGCATTCAAACTTCAATGAAACTACTAACAATGGAATCAAAATTCTAGACGAGATAATAAATAACAAAGTCAACCAAATATTAGTATTCCCTCAAGTCTATCCCAGATTAAAAGTATCTCAAGAAAATTACGAACATCACAAAATTATAACCGTAGAAATTCCAGAAACAAATAACGAATCTTTGATTTTTGAATTTTTAAGAGATTATACCATTACCAGCAAAACATATTGTATGTACTTCCATTCTGACAAATTATACAAATCATTCAATGAAGTATATATTCAGAAATTTTCAGAACGAGGTCCAAAACTAATTAAATGCACCAAAAGAATAAACACTGTAATGGATAAAGACGAACAAATTTTAATTGTCAAAAATCACCACGAAAGTAAAACAAATCATAGAGGAATATTAGAAACCCTAGAAAAAATTAAACGAAATTATTATTGGATTGGAATTAAAGAGTCAATTACAAATTTCATAAATTCTTGTGAGATTTGTCAACGTGCAAAATACGCTAGGAAAAAACCGTATACTCCACTCATGTTGACCGAAACACCATCTAAACCTTTTCAGATTGTTCATATAGATCTTTTCTTTTATGACAATAAAAACTATTTGACTATTGTAGATTCATTCACCAAATTCGCCCAAGCTTTTCAAATAATCGGAAAAACCGCCATCAATGTAAGTAACGCCTTAATAAAATACTTTTCATCATTTGGAATCCCTGAAAAATGTATACTCGATAACAGCACTGAATTCAATAATGAAACAGTCAAAGAAATATTGAATTTACATAAAATCAAAATTCATTTTACTACACCAGCCCATCACGAATCGAACAGTATAGTTGAAAGATTTCATTCAACAATAATTGAACATCTTAGACTTCTCAAAGAAATGTATCCCGAAGAACAAGATATTTTGATGGACTATGCTATTATTGGGTACAATAATTCAATACATAGTACTACGAATTTCACCCCATTTGAGTTAACTTTTGGCCATACTAATTCAAGAAATCCAAATGAGATATTTCTTCCAAATTCATTTTTCACAGATTACGCTGAAAATCATAAAAACAAATTAGAACACGTCTATTCAAAGGTAAAGGAAAATTTAGATACCAATAAACAGAAAATTATTTCCAAGAAAAATACACAAGGTGAAACAAATCCAAATTACAAACTAGGACAAATCGTCTTTAAACAGAATCCGCAGAATCGCAATAAGAAAAATAATAAATTCCTTGGACCATACGAGATAACTGAAACTTTAGACAGAAATCGAGTAGAAATAACTAATAAGCAAAACAGCAAAAGCGAAATTGTTCATATCAAAGAATTGAGACAGACTCCCATTGTTTCAGATTCACCACGTGCCTCTACATCCACACACACAGCGAATTGACATTTCCGACATTTCATGACCTTGCTGACAATCCCGGACTCTTGACATTGAAACTGGGAAATGCACAAAACAAAATTGATTACTGGTCATTTATACAGATATATGATATCAGTAACATAGTTGAAGAATTCAGATTATTAAGCTCAAGTTTCAAAACATTCAAAGACGCAATTGAAAGTAATTTCACAACGGAAGCTGATAGAAAAGATTTTTATAACTTGTATAATTTAGCTTTCACTTTAGAAAAAAGAATCATGACTCAAATCAACCAATTGAACCCCATCTTGAATTTCAAAATGACTAGAGCCAAACGCGGACTTATAAATGGATTAGGATCTATTATCAGATCAATAACTGGCAATTTAGATCAAGATGATGCTGAAAAATATGATAAAGCAATAGAGACATTATCCGACAACCAGATGGAAATCAAAACCTTGGTTAATGAACAAATAACACTTCTGCAAAGATCAATTAATGTATTCGAAAATAATACTCTAGTTTTGGCAAATAACCAAAAAACATTGCAAGTTGAAATCACGCAGATACAAGAAGTTCTGAATGAGACAAATATTCAATTTATGAATGCTTACAATCAATTTTTATTCCAAACATTAATATCACAAATAATATTATCCTTCCAGGAAATGTATGATATTCTTGAAAAAATTGAAATCGCTATCACGTTTTCAAAATTAAACACGTTCCACAATTCAATAATTGAGCCAATAGAACTATTGAATGAAATTAAATTGATAAACCCTAGTTTGAAAACAAACATTTTACCATTTGAACCAATCTTGGAAAATATTCTCATTTTTGAAAAAATAATGGAAATCAAATGCTATTCAAAAGCAAATCAAATTATCTTCATTATAGAAGTCCCAATTGTTGAGAATGAAAAATACGATTATTTCCACCTCTACCCATTGCCAACTCTTCAGAACAAAATATTCCAAACCATTATACCTCAATCAAAATTCCTTATCCTAAATGAGCAAAATTACATGTTCTTGGATCAAAGATGCCAAGAAGTCTCAATTGATCAATTTTTATGCCACGAAGCAAGCCCCGTGAAAATAAAGGAAGAAGCTCCATGTGAAATACAGATGCTAACATACTCGAAGAATATTACAAACTGTCAACCAATCCCAGTTGATATGAAATCAATCAAAATTCAAAAACTCGAAGACAACAAATGGATTATAGTTTCTCCCCAGAATACACTGGTCAAACAAAAGTGCGGTTCCCAAATAGACAATATTCCAATCGAAGGAACATTCCTTGTAGAACTCAATTCCAATTGTGTTTTAGAAATTAAAGACATTCATATTAAAAACTATCAGAATTCGCGCCGTGTCTACAAGAACATTAAACTGCCGAAATTAGATTTGAATTTTCCAGCTATCAAAAATTACTTAGATGAATTCCAACCACTGAAATTAGACAACATCAACCTTGAAGAAGTGAAGCATATCACCGCTTCCCTGGACCATCAGCACCAACAGTTGAAGAATATGTCAAAAGAGAAAATCCATTTTGGCATAAGTGTATGGACCATCTTCATCTACCTCTTCATGGTCATCGTCGTAGTTGCAGCCGTCTACCTGTACTACAGAATACTTCATCCCACTACGCCGAACATGCAGGGTGTCGCCGAGCAGACAGTCAACCCCCTTCTGAAGAATCCTGTTGCAACCCCCAGGATTCCACTCTAAGGATGGAGGAGTTATGGGAAGCCATGCCTACCACCTCCACGAGAATTGACTCAGAGATGAATCTCCGAGTCAGCAGAAATATTCAATAAAACTATTTGCATTCATTTATTTCCAGCTTTTTGTTCGTACACCTCATGAATAAAAGTTCAAGTAGTACTCGTGAGTTTTTTAAAAAGGTGTTCCCCGAAAAAGGACCCAAAACTACTAGGTTACTTTACTAACTTTTGTGAGGATGTATACTAAGATGTCAAGGTTATACAAAATTGTAAAAGACATGAGACAACAATAATCATGGACGAACCAGGTAAGAGTCAAATTTACATATTGAAATATTAGTTTCACATAATATATGTTATGAAATGAACATGTGCATTAGCACCATGTGTATTTAATTCTAGGTTAACAGTATGACAATTGACTTTTTCTCAATTCATTCATCTCCTGTCACTCGACTAATCATAAGCGTGGTTGTTAATTCTGTCAAGGGTGACTTGCTTTTAGAGGACATAGCCAGTTTCACGAGAGGAAGGAATTGTTAGGTCAATTATCCACTGATGTTATTAACATTATTACAATTTGTTATTAATTATTTAGACTCCAGAGTTCCCAGAGTCATCCAGAACAGCGGCAATCTCACTCACTGGTTTTGAATCTAACAATAGTAAGTATAAATAAATTTCAGTGAGATGTTTAATATCAGTTTTTTTGTTCATGCAATTTTTTTCTGGTGCAATGAGTTGTGCAGTAAGTTTTGATGTTGTATCCTTATTCAGTAACGTCCATTTAGATATCTGTATTATTGCCATTCATAGGAATTGGGATAATATTAGTAATTTCTGTAACATTAGTGAAGAATCATTTATTAATCTGTTAACTTTCCTCTTCAAAAATACATATTTCTCATTTGACAATAAATATTACAAACAAACTTTTGGAATACCAATGAGTGCAAAAATATCTCCCATTCTAGCTGCCTATGTCATGGACTTCATTCTTGACACAGTTTTACCAGTTTCAAAGTACATTTTATAAAAAAATATGTAGATGATATCATAGTTGCATTACCTAGAGATGGTATGGACGAGATCCTCTTCACCTTTAACAGCTACGATCCATTTATACAGTTTACTATGGAATTGGAAGATGCTCAACAATCCGTACCTTTCCTCGACACTAGATTCATCCGTACACCTGAGAATCAGATTTTGATAGATTGGTACAGGAAACCCTGTTGTTCAGGAAGATATATTAATTTCCATTCCTACCACAGACTAACCATGAAGATCAATGTGATCAAACAGCTGAAAAATAGAGTGATAAGAATCTCGGATGAAAATTTTCCCAAAAAAAATTTAAATATTCTGTTAGAACTGTTTCTTGAAAATTCCTATCCACGTTCACTAATAAAACAAATATTATTCAATAATTCATCACTTCTTGATAATAACATTCACAATATTGCAATACCTGTTCATAATGATACAGGTGTTACTGACATCAATCCCATTCTCCCACAATTCAAATACACCACTTTACCTTATTAGAGAAGAATTATTTCTCATGAAAGTGATGCTAGACTACATCCTGAAAGATGTGCTCTAGCAGAACATGTAAACAATAGAGATCACAGGATGAATTATGATGGTGTAAGTATCCTCATGACTGAATCTTTGCTTAGCAAAAGAGTTTTCTTAGAAATGGCTTTCATCTTCCAACAAAATAATTGTATAAATAAAAGATCAGACATAAATCACCTGAGTGAAATATATTCCTTTTTATTGATTTTAGATAATTCATATTCTCCCGCCAATTTTCAAAATGACATTTTAAATTTATAACTGTTGGTACCACTGTAATGCTTGTGTTCCATTTTGCATCATTTCCATCTAAATTTGACCTTCTAGTTTTACCACCTTGAACTTACAATCAGGTCTACCACATCATTTCTAATTCTAACCTCGAGGGCAATTAGGTGCACGTGGTGCGCGTTGGTACAACAAGTGGTTGTGTAACATTTGTTTTATAATATGATTCCTTTTTAAATGTTTCAATTTAATAATGTCCATGTCAATTTCACAATTTTTCAACTTCATTTATGTAAACAATTTCACTGAAGATGTAAGTGTTATGTTGTTATTTATCTTTACAATGACTACATGTCACTATATTCTAGTTTCCCTGATGATGGAATAAATCAGATTCCGAAAGCTTGGATAAATTTTAAAGAGTACACTTTTTACTTGCAGCAATTCCCCACTATATTTCTCAGTTTGTATCCTAACAAGCCAGCAACGACTTCCTCTTCCACTAATATATATATATATATATATATATAACGACTAATGCTAACAAATTGAAACAGTTTATAGCTCTTCGTGATATGAACGTGAATGGATTGAGAACAATTCATCAACACTCTACTCTTGCACAAACGGATGCGACTCAACTTGGTGCATTCAAAGTTGCTTTCAAAAGACTGGAATCTGTTTATAACGATTTCAAAAAATCTCATCAAAATATCCTAACTTTCGGATGTCTTGTTGATGGTACCGATTTGGGACATCATGAACTCATACGCGCAACTTTCGAAGTTCCCAAGTTTTCCGGTGATTATAAAAAGTTCAAAGGATTTATCGATATTTTCAATTCGTTAGTACTCACTAATACGAGCCTCACAAATATAGAAAAAATCACACATCTGTGTAATTCATTGCAAGGACCTCCTTTGGCACTCATTCAATGTACCCCCTTGTCCGAAGACAATTACACAATCGCCTACAAAGCTCTCGTAAAGCGCTATCATAATAAACGTCTTATAGCCACCGCTTATTTACAAGAGATTGAGAATTGTCCCAGAATTCAAGAAAATAATGCGAACTCTGTTAATCTACGAAAATTATTGAATACTTTTGAAGAAAATCTTGCTGCTCTAACTAATATGGAATTTCCAGTCAAGCAATGGGACTTGCTCTAGCAGAACATGTAAACAATAGAGATCACAGGATGAATTATGATGGTGTAAGTATCCTCATGACTGAATCTTTGCTTAGCAAAAGAGTTTTCTTAGAAATGGCTTTCATCTTCCAACAAAATAATTGTATAAATAAAAGATCAGACATAAATCACCTGAGTGAAATATATTCCTTTTTATTGATTTTAGATAATTCATATTCTCCCGCCAATTTTCAAAATGACATTTCAAATTTATAACTGTTGGTACCACTGTAATGCTTGTGTTCCATTTTGCATCATTTCCATCTAAATTTGACCTTCTAGTTTTACCACCTTGAACTTACAATCAGGTCTACCACATCATTTCTAATTCTAACCTCGAGGGCAATTAGGTGCACGTGGTGCGCGTTGGTACAACAAGTGGTTGTGTAACATTTGTTTTATAATATGATTCCTTTTTAAATGTTTCAATTTAATAATGTCCATGTCAATTTCACAATTTTTCAACTTCATTTATGTAAACAATTTCACTGAAGATGTAAGTGTTATGTTGTTATTTATCTTTACAATGACTACATGTCACTATATTCTAGTTTCCCTGATGATGGAATAAATCAGATTCCGAAAGCTTGGATAAATTTTAAAGAGTACACTTTTTACTTGCAGCAATTCCCCACTATATTTCTCAGTTTGTATCCTAACAAGCCAGCAACGACTTCCTCTTCCACTAATATATATATATATATATATATATAACGACTAATGCTAACAAATTGAAACAGTTTATAGCTCTTCGTGATATGAACGTGAATGGATTGAGAACAATTCATCAACACTCTACTCTTGCACAAACGGATGCGACTCAACTTGGTGCATTCAAAGTTGCTTTCAAAAGACTGGAATCTGTTTATAACGATTTCAAAAAATCTCATCAAAATATCCTAACTTTCGGATGTCTTGTTGATGGTACCGATTTGGGACATCATGAACTCATACGCGCAACTTTCGAAGTTCCCAAGTTTTCCGGTGATTATAAAAAGTTCAAAGGATTTATCGATATTTTCAATTCGTTAGTACTCACTAATACGAGCCTCACAAATATAGAAAAAATCACACATCTGTGTAATTCATTGCAAGGACCTCCTTTGGCACTCATTCAATGTACCCCCTTGTCCGAAGACAATTACACAATCGCCTACAAAGCTCTCGTAAAGCGCTATCATAATAAACGTCTTATAGCCACCGCTTATTTACAAGAGATTGAGAATTGTCCCAGAATTCAAGAAAATAATGCGAACTCTGTTAATCTACGAAAATTATTGAATACTTTTGAAGAAAATCTTGCTGCTCTAACTAATATGGAATTTCCAGTCAAGCAATGGGACTTCCTCTTGTTTTTTATGTTAATCAAACGACTCGATTCTCATACTGTTACTCAATTCGAATTACATAATCATTCAGATAATGATGAAATTCCTTCTTTCACAACCCTTAAGCAAATCATTACTCAACAATGCAATGCCCTAGAAACTGTGGACGCATCTCAAAAGGCATTGAAAACTTCGCTCCCTAACATTAACAAACGTATAATACAAACTCGAATTCGCAAACTCGAACTTCAATCAATTCTCGCACTTCTCTAATGGCTAACATGCACTACCGCAATACATCGAATAATGATAATAATAATAGACAAATGTGTATCGCCTGTGGGAGCACCGACCACTCTATATATACTTTTCAAGATTTTCTCAGCAAATCTCAAAGGGAACGTTATGAGTTCGTGAAAAACCATAAGTGGTGTATTAATTGTCTAGGGACAAAACATTTGGCACGCTTTTGTACTTCGAGATCTGTTTGTCGGTCGTGTGGACAAAAGGGACATCATAGTTTATTACATTTCAATAAAAATACTTCAAATGATACACCTTCACATTCTCAATTAGATACTCCTTCGCATTCGCGAGACTGTAATGACTCTAAAGATCAGAATAATGCATCTTCCACTGTTGCTTCCTTGACAGGTATGACTAACAGTACACAGGGTGTTCTACTTGCGACAGCTGAAGTCGAAATATTAGATAAATTGAAATGTTCTCACAAAATTCGTGTTTTGCTAGATTGTGGGAGTCAAGTAAACTTTATAACTGATCAATGCGCGAGTCGCTTGCAATTATCGCGGTTTACTTTGCCATTCTCGGAAAGTGGAATCGGTCGAATGGAAATAAATCAAACTTCTACCGGAGTTATATGTACGCTTCAACCTGTCAATAAAACTTCCCCTACATTTACGTTGGATGCGGTACTTCTGACTAAAATTTGTATGGACCTGCCTAACACTCGCGTCAATCATGAAAAATGGTCACATATTCGTGATTTACCTTTAGCTGATCCGAGATTCGGGTTTCCTAGACCGATAGATATGCTATTGGGTGCGGACGTTTTTGCTCAAATTCTACGCGATGAAAAGGTGGTAGGAAACAAGAATGAGCTGATTGCACTCTCCACGATTTTTGGATGGATAGTAATGGGTTCTGTTAGTAATAATGACAGAATCTCTCAAGTTGATTCATTATTATGTTCTTCTAATTCTTTCTTATTGAACGAAACACTCAAACGATTTTGGGAACTCGAAGAAGTCCCTGAGCGTATCCACCTATCACCTGATGAAATTTCATGCGAAAAATCTTTTAAAGAAAATTATTCACGAAATGAGACCGGACGATATATTATCACCTTACCATTTCGTGATAACTCACCCCCCTCATTTGGAGACACACGATCACTCGCGCTTCGTCGTTTTCTCTCACTTGAACTTCGTTTAATAAATGATCCACCTATTTACAAACAATATTCAGATTTCATGACAGACTATTTGGAGTCAGGTCATATGAAAAAGGTTTCCACCACTAAGATATATTCTGAAAGTATGTTTTTTATTCCCCATCACTGCATTCTGAAACCTGAAAGTACTACCACAAAGTTACGGGTAGTATTTGACGCCTCTGCCAAAGTAACAGGTTTTCCCTCTCTCAATGATTTGCTTCTGACAGGTCCTAAGCTACAACAAGATATTGTATCTCTTCTGTTAAATTTCCGCCTCCCTAAGTATGTGGTAACAGCAGATATCAAGCAGATGTACCGACAAATTCTAGTCTCTCCAAATCATACGCGCTTTCAAAAAATATTGTGGCGATTTTCGCCTCACCAACCTATTGAAGAATTCAATTTACTAACGGTGACTTATGGGATCAGTAGTGCTCCATTTCTAGCTCTACGAACTCTACTTCAATTGGCTGAAGACGAGAAAGTCAGATTTCCATCGGGTGCTAGAATTCTGAGCACCGCCCTGTATGTTGATGATGCTATATTTGGTTCTGACTCAATTAATGAAGCCATGTCCTTGCAAAAGGAATTAATTGCTATATTATCTTCAGAAGGTTTCGTATTACGAAAGTGGAGTAGTAATGAGCCTAAACTTCTCTCTGAACTCCCAAGAGAATATTTACAAAATGAATCTCTCTCTTTTGATTCTGCCGACGATCATATTATAAAAATATTGGGTTTGCAGTGGCAACCCACCTCAGACTCTTTCTCATATAAATTGTGAAAATCATCCATTTCTTCTCAAAGTGGTCCAACAGGTTTTTAAGAAGGGAAAAACTTAAAAGAAACTCCAAGTCGGTCGACCACACATATAATAAAACCAAAATTAATGACCGGTTTCGGCTCACATAGCCATCATCAGATTAAAAAACCTATAATGTTGTTATTTAGTATAGTGATTAGGAGGAAATTTATATAATACATACCATAATCAAAATAAATTCAAACTGAGAAATTCAAACAAATGATTGAGTAAATCATTGAATTGAAGTTTAAAAGGGACAATACCTCTTCCAAAACATGTTTTTTTTATCGAAAAAACCATTTAAAATTGCCAATAAGTTGGGAAAATTTTTGAGCATCATTTTGCTTAAAGTGAAACAAAATGTCTGACTATGAGAAATACGGAAACCAATAAGTAGGAAATCTAAATGACAAATGACAATTTGACATATAGTGTTAAACCACTGCACGAAGCGAGTTATTCTGTCAGAACTTGCTCGAATTTACGACCCGTTGGGGTTTTTAGCACCCTTGACATTTTTCGCCAAGATTCTCATACAGAATCTCTGGGCTCTTGGTTTATCTTGGGATGAAACTCCACCTGAAGATATCCTCAATTGGTGGTCAAAGTATGTTGATCAATATCCTCTTATCGCGTCCTTTCAAGTACCAAGACATATTCTCTCTTGTGCTGAAGGCTCATATTCCTTGCATGGATTCTGTGACTCATCCGAACGCGGTTATGCCGCCGTTATTTATCTTAGGTTTTTTTCCGCTGACGGTCAGGCCCAGCTATCTTTCGTATGTGCTAAATCGAAAGTAGCTCCTTCAAAGCGCATCTCACTTCCCCGATTAGAATTGTGTGGTGCAGTTCTATTATCCAAACTTTTCACATTTGTGCTGAATACGTACCAAAATAAAATCCAGTTCACTGAGATCTATGCTTGGTCTGACTCAACGATTGTTTTGACTTGGATCAAGAATTCACCTCACAACTATAAAACGTTTGTTAGCAATCGAACTGCATATATTCAAGAGAGAATTTCTCCTTCTCATTGGCGTCATGTGCCCTCTGATCTCAATGCAGCTGACTGTGCCAGTAGGGGATTGCTTCCTCGAGACTTGCTCAATCATTGGTGGTTTTCGGGTCCGAAATTTTTGTTATCACCTTCCTCCAGTTGGCCAGAAACGAAGTTTCAATGTACAGATGTTCCTGAAGAAGAAAACCGTGACTTGACGATGATTTCTATCATCCAATCAAGTGAATTAGATAATCTCCTTGAAAGGTTGTCCTCGTTATCAAAAATAAAACGTATTAAAGCTTATTCTCTAAAATTCATTCATATCACCCGTATTCCTCAGAATAAAAAAGGAGGACACCTCACTATAATGGAACTCAACTTGGCTTTATCAGTTCTAGTTAAAAGATCACAGCAACTCCACTTTTCTGAAGACATCTCTCGTCTTCAAAGGAAACTCCCTGTTTCGAAGCCTCTAAAAAAATTATCCCCTTTCCTTGATAGCCAAGGTATTCTCAGGGTCGGCGGTAGGCTTCAGTTTTCCTCGCTTCCTAATGACCAGAAATATCCCATTCTGTTACCCCGCCTTTGTAAACTCACTCATCTAATCATTCAGGAACTGCATATACTTCATATGCATCCTGGAATACAGACCCTCAATTTTTTACTCGTACAAAATTTTTGGATTTTATCGGCCAAACGAGTTATTCGACAAGTCGTCAGTAAATACCTAAAATGTTTTCGAGTAACTCCCCGCTCTACCCAACCCCCAATGAGGAATTTACCTTCGTGTCGAATATCACGAGTAAAGGCATTTTCCATAGTCGGAGTAGATTATGCAGGGCCGTTGAATCTGGCCTTTGGGTAAAGTTCGTGGAGCCAAAACATATAAAGCATATATATGCTTGTTTGTCTGTTTTGTCACAAAGGCATTACACGTTGAACTTGCATCTGATTTATCCGCCGAAGCCTTCCTTGCAGCATTACGTCGATTCATAGCTCGACGAGGTCGTGTGTCAGAAATTTTTAGTGATTGCGGAACAAATTTTATCGCAAGCAAGAAATACTTGGATCAACTCATGCATGGTGCTGCTGAAACTGAACTTATCAAATGGACACACCACCCCCCTTCAGGGGCACATTTCAACGGTCTTATCGAAGCAGGAGTCAAATCAATAAAAACGCATCTATATCGAGTAATTGGTGATCAAGTACTCACCTACGAGGAGCTATACACTGTTTTGGTACAAATCGAGGCTATACTAAACTCGCGTCCTCTGTCTCCCTCGACTTATCAGTGCTGACACCGGGACATTTTTTAACTTTGGAGCATTTAACTGTCATTCCAGATCCTGACCTCACTCATATCAATATGAATCGCCTAACCCGATGGCAGTTATTAAATCGTCTACACCAGGACTTCTGGGTGCGCTGGCAAAAAGAGTACCTGCATACCCTCCAGCAGCGGTCTAAATGGACTGAGTCCACAACCCCAATTGTACCCGGTACGATGGTGCTCATTAAAAATGAGAATATTTCTCCACTTCATTGGCCTTTAGGCCGTGTGGTTAACGTTCACCCTGGCCAAGACGGCGTTACTCGCGTTGTCAGTGTACGCATGAAAAATGGAATTTTCAAGAGACCAGTTGTCAAACTGTGTCCACTTCCAAATTCAGAACTCGTTTAAAAAATATATTTTTTAAGGTCGGCGGTATGTTCCGTACACGTCGAATCAATTTAGAATATAGTTAATCGTTAAAAGTTCAAATATTTTTTTTGTCAAACTCAGGTCTTTAATTAATGCATAAGTAATATAATTTATTCAATTCCCTCCCATTTCTACTTGGTAAAGCCTTGCCGATAGAACCCGGGCGAAGACAGTATGACTCTCTCATGATGTGTGAGAGAAAATGTGCACACAAAACCGCTCTCTATTCTGAACCCTAGCTTTTTCGGGAAAAAGAAAACAATTTTGTATCATCAGACTTGGTGCCAGACTCAAAGAAACTATTACTGTCATCATAAATTTCGTTCCGAAAGTTTTTATTGAAAAACATTCACCCGGAAACACGGTAACAAAAATCAAAATCCCCGTGACCACCGAATCAGGCGGAATAATAATTCCGAAACAAATCATTCAAAATTGTATCATCCCAGAAACATTGTCAGTTTCCGTGAATGGCTGGGCGAACATATAAATATATAATAATTCTACCAGCGATACAAATTTCACCCTACTACACCCTATAAAGACAATACCTGTGCAGAACAAATTTGAATTCTATCACATAACAGTAGAAGAACCTGACTATGAACATCATTCGTATGACATCGACCATTTAATACGAACAGACCATTTGAACGATGAGGATAAACATAACATTGTAACTCTCTGTCGAAAATACTCAGATATATTTCATTCAAATGAAAATTCATTATCATTCACTAACCAAATCAAACACAAAATTAATACTCATGATGAAATACCTGTTCACACTAAGAGCTATCGATATCCCTTTATCCATAAAGCTGAAGTTAACGAGCAAATTCAAAAAATGCTTAGCCAAAACATCATCAGACCAAGTAACTCACCATGGTCATCACCTATTTGGGTGGTTCCCAAAAAGGCCGATGCCTCTGGCAGAAAGAAATGGCGTATCGTGGTTGATTACCGTAAAGTTAACGATAAAACAATCGATGATCGATACCCTATTCCCAATATTTCCGATGTGCTTGATAAACTTGGCAGATGCAATTACTTCACCACCTTAGATCTCGCTAGTGGTTTTCACCAGATAGAGATGCACACTGAAGACAACATTTTGAGAGGTTTGCAAAACGAAATTTGCCTTGTCCATCTAGACGATATAGTAATTTACTCAACTTCACTTCAAGAACACATGGTTAACTCAAAAAAGGTATTCAAACGTCTAAGAGGTACTAATTTCAAAATCCAATTGGACAAATGCGAATTTCTGAAAAAGGAAACAGCATATTTGGGCCATATAATAACAACAAATGGAATAAAACCAAATCCAAACAAGATAAGGGCAGTTGAAGAATTTCCTATCGCGACGACCACAAAAGAAATAAAATCCTTCCTAGGTCTCCTCGGATACTATGGAAAATTCATTCCTGACTTTGCCAAAAATTATAAACCATTGACGTCTTTAGAAAGAGAAATTAGTCTATCCAATTAGAATATCAAACATAGTTTGAAATGAATGTCTGGTAGACTACGAGCAGAAAACAACTACTTTCCTGGTAAATACCACGCAGAACATTGAATTATATCTGCTCGTAATCCATGCAACGATTCACACTGTGAATGCAGATCGCAAATGTTTCTTTCTTCCTAAGACGTGACAAATTCACATCGGGACAGGCACGCCTGATTTGGGAGATTTAGTTCTGGAGTGTTTCTTTCTTCTGCCGCATGGTGTCGCCACTTCCAATTGTCTGTTGGAACGCGGCTCAGTGCGGTCAAATAAACGCGACGAAGGTGCATTGGGACAGGCAACGCTTCGAGTGGAGATCTTACGGTCTCTACTCGGATAACTACCCTGCACTGATGAGGGCCAATAAGCCCGAAACCGGTCTGTAGGTTGTTAGGCGTGCCTGTCCCGATGTGAATTTGTCACGTCTTAGGAAGAAAGAAACATTTGCGATCTGCATTCACAGTGTGAATCGTTGCATGGATTACGAGCAGATATAATTCAATGTTCTGCGTGGTATTTACCAGGAAAGTAGTTGTTTTCTGCTCGTTGTCTACCAGACATTCATTTCAAACTATGTTTGATATTCTAATTGGATAGACTAATTTCTCTTTCTAAAATTGTTGTCCAATTTATGGCTTTTCCATTTTTCATTTATTAGCTTAGTCGAGCTATAAGCCACTTCCAAGTTCTGTGATTTGGGAGATTTAGTTCTGGAGTGTTTCTTTCTTCTGCCGCATGGTGTCGCCACTTCCAATTGTCTGTTGGAACGCGGCTCAGTGCGGTCAAATAAACGCGACGAAGGTGCATTGGGACAGGCAACGCTTCGAGTGGAGATCTTACGGTCTCTACTCGGATAACTACCCTGCACTGATGAGGGCCAATAAGCCCGAAACCGGTCTGTAGGTTGTTAGGCGTGCCTGTCCCGATGTGAATTTGTCACGTCTTAGGAAGAAAGAAACATTTGCGATCTGCATTCACAGTGTGAATCGTTGCATGGATTACGAGCAGATATAATTCAATGTTCTGCGTGGTATTTACCAGGAAAGTAGTTGTTTTCTGCTCGTAGTCTACCAGACATTCATTTCAAACTATGTTTGATATTCTAATTGGATAGACTAATTTCTCTTTCTAAAATTGTTGTCCAATTTATGGCTTTTCCATTTTTCATTGACGTCTTGTTCAAAAAGGGTTCTGAAATTGACATCCAAGATCCAATTTATATTCAATGTTTCGAGACTAGCAAAGAACTTTCAGTAAATGACCCGATTCTTCAATTTCCTGATTTTTAGGACCTTAATTCACGCAGAGAAAAACTATAGTACTGTCGAGAGGGAGCTTCTCGCGATTGTATGGGCGACAAGATACTTCCGTATACATATTTTGCGATCATAAACCCCTACATTGGCTATTCTCTATAAAAGACTTACACGTTGGAGACTGAAACTTGACGAATACGACTATTCAATACAATACAAAAAAGGCTCATTGAACACCAACGCCAACCTTTTCAGAAAATATCCCCATGTCGAACAATGCCAACAACCGAACAGAAAATAATGACGTTGAATCGGTCGCAGGAAATATCGATGAAACACCAAATCTAAATGACGTTAACCCAGTCAACCAAATTGACAATTCCGACTACGAAACAGCCCATACCAGTATCGAAAATCTGATACTCGAAATACCAATTTCTGAAACTCCTATAAATTCATTCCAGAATCAATTATTTCTCAAAATAGTTTTACATTCTTCAAATATTCCTAAAATCACGAGACTATTCGAAAATAAAACAAGAACAGTTATCCAAATAAACGAAGATAATTTCGAACAAGAAATAATTAATACATTCAAAGAATTCACGACAGTCAAAAAGACATTTGCAATAAACATCGACAAAGAGGACTTCATTCCAAGATTCTGTCGAATATTGATAGATAATTTCAGAAATTCTTCGTTCAAATTATTGTTATGTAAAACCATCTTAGAAGATGTTAAAACAGCCGATTCTCGTGATGAAAAAATAAAACTTTGTCACGAAGGAAAAACGAATCACCGTGGAATACTTGAAACCGAAGCTCAGATAAAACGCCGGTATTATTGGCCAAACATTCGCGGAACAATTACAAAATACATTAAAAATTGTCAACTCTGTCAGCGTATGAAATACGACAGACAACCCCCGAAACAAAAATTCGAAGTCACACCTACTCCGAGTAAACCATTCGAAATCATTCACGCCGATACGTTCACAATTAGGAACCAAAAATTCTTAACGATAATTGACAAATTCTTAATTCAAATAAACGAATGAAAAGAGGGTTCATTGATGGATTAGGATCAATTTTCAAAAGTATATCTGGTAATTATTAGTACACAGCCTTTCTAGTAGCATGTGATTTCCTTCGGTCCGCAATTGATTGTGTTTAATGAGTGTTAAATTATTTACAAAATATCAGAAGTGACACAAAGTTGTCCACTGCTATTATCTCATCATATATAAAGCAGCACAGCACCTGTAAGTCAAACTTTTACCTACTTATTGTTGATAAGTTTAGTGAACCAGGCAAGACTCCGAACACAAACAGTGATAAGAATATATGAACATTTTTTACCATTCTGATCATTGGCTGTAGTCCAACAAAGCAATTCACCTGGTCACACCTGGTATTCTGGAATTATAGTGCGGCGGATGAAGAATGAATATGTCTGAAATATCTCAAAAATGTACACTGAAAATTACCAGCACAAGAATTGGTATCAGATGCAACCAATGTAACAAGATATTTCATGGGACATGTGTGAACCTAGCGTATTCCGATATCAACTGTATCTCAGAAAATAAAACTCCATGGAACTGCCAAAGCTGCGTCAAAGTTTTGAAAAGAAGTAGGGGAAATGATGAAACATCTTCTACCGATTAACAAAATAAAATTTTCAAAACATCAACCTCGAATGCAAAACTGCCCCTCTTAACCAAGCATTTTGAGAAACTATTATCAGAACTTCAAGCATTTCAACTATCTCAACAGCAACTTCTAACTTCACAAAAAACGATTATTGATAATATGAATGATTTGAAAGCGAATCAAGATAAACTGGCTTCTGAAATTGCTAGGTGTAATTAGAAGGTAGACACGTGAAACGGGTGATAAATCAATCAAGGAAATATTTAATTAGACAAAAAAAACAATTTCAACGCTGGTTGTATGTATTATCAAATAAATTTCAAGTGAGTACTCAATTATTGGCCAGAGTGAGCCAGTTTGCTCAGTGGTGAGGGTATGGGTTCACAATACCAAATCAAAAGAATAAAAGGAAACGAATAAAGGGGCGCCACCCGTTCAGATACACCCTGTGACACCAAGAATATTACCCAACGGGAAGATAATGCTGATCAACGACTAAGTACAAACTATAATATTTCATTTATTAGAAAATTATAACAATCATTATCAAATACGAGTTTATATAGAAGAAAATTATATAACAACAACATATGTCGCAATCTTATCCACAATAATTGAGTTCAGTCAATAACGAAACCCCTTCATATGTAGTTCACACGAAATGTTATATGGTATATATTGTTTATATGATATACTATCGATATAAAAGACTATTTTCTATTTTCCGGATTGAGCAATAAGAGTATCCCTAGCGATAGTGGTAGTTCAGTAAGTTCCCCAGTGAGAGAAGAAAAATTGGACAGGTATTTTCTTACCAGGCTTCAGGAGCATTTGAGTATGGTTTTTCCCTTAATATTGATATCATTTGGGTTGTATAGCTTACAGCAGCAATATAATATTTCTACTGAATATGTAGTCGTATACAAGAACCCTAAAATACGAACAAAAAAAAATGATGTCAAAATACTAGTCAGTACCAAACTGAAGTTTTCAGTAAAAAGTAGAAAGATATATTACCTCGGAATGTTGAGGGTTCCAATTAAAGAAAAGATCTGCTTTCACAAATGCAATGCCAGGTATCTGGATAGATTTTTGAATAGTACAATACCATGAAGAATATCAGCAGCACTGAAATATATTGACTGCATAGAAAATGGCGGTTTTTTTCCTAATATTGATACTCACAGTTCTAATGTATAAATCCGCAATGAGCGATAATAACTTTTTGGGAACGAGGTGTGTTCTCTTGAAGAAAATTATTACACTAGCGATGGTTCTCAGGATTGCCATACCAATTGATAATATCGAGATCATTTCAGTACGAAAAATCTATTCATAAAAACCTCGTTAACAGTTTGAATATTCGGAATTGAGTTGGTAGTACTGAAAAGGTACTGACGTTCTAAAAGTAGGTGATATTATAAAAGACATACTCCTTTATATTTCATCCTTATCTGACAACAACTGATTTTTATACCAGATCGGGAAAATAAGCGCCTAGTGTCCTACGTATCGATAAACCAGACTCTCGTTACTGCGAAATCTCAAATACAGGCTGTCCCTCGAAAAGAAATCTGATTTCGAAGAGGAAGGCCACGAAAATAACAAAATAAATTCCTGAAAACAGATGATAGATAATGGTATTAAATCTATGATTATTATTATAACTCTCTTGATATAATGAAATGTAACAACTCCCCCCTCACTTAGAAGAGAATTACATAGTAATTCGAATTATTATCTAGACAATTCATGCCAAGAAAAACCACATCATATACCCATACGCATATATTTGGAGTGGATATCGACCGAACGAATAAATACAAAAAAAACATTCGCAATAGTTTCATATTATGTGTCTATTCATGAAAATAACAGTACACTGCCCTTCGACCAAAGAACCGACAAGAGACGAAATTCAATATAATCTTGAAAATATAAGTCGAAAGAACATGGTATGATTCACAAATATATCCGAAAATAATTAACCTACATAATACGACAATGAAAATATTTCGACGTACTGAAGCAAGGGTGAAAAGAAATGTTCCAGTTATCTGCCATTGTCATTGGTATCTGGTTTTAAGTCCTTGCAGTGCCAAACTCCGCAGGAGATTCCATCCAAATCTACTAGTTCGTAGGTCCACTGGCTCACTCGACGTTCAACAATGAAAGGCCCGACAAATTTCGGAGCAAATTTGGAAGTGAAATAATTGGCTGCATTTGATTGTGCATAATTTCTACGCCAAACACGTTGTCCGACATCATACTGAACATCTCTTCTACGGAGATTATAATTATTCCGACTTCTTTCATATGCTTTATTCAGACGTGCACATATATCCGTAAATAATTTAGAAAATTCCAAAGATCTGACTGGATCAGGATTTGTAACAGGGTCTTGATCAATGGGTTTTTCTCGATGATCAGTGCCATTGAGAATAAGCTCTCTCCCGAAGTTTGTAAAATAAGGCGTGACTCCAGTGGATTCACTTTTCGCAGTTCTAATTGCACAAGCGACTTTTTGTAAATAAAGGTCCCATGTACGGTGATTATCCTTCACATACGATGATAACATGGTTTTCAAAGTGCGATGTTGCCGCTCACAAGCGTTAGCTTGTGGGTGGTAATTCGACACACGAACTAATTTTACTCCATATGATCTGGCCATGGAAGTGAACTCTTTTCCAATGAATTGTTTTCCATTGTCTGTGAGAATAGTATGTGGAACTCCGAATAATAAGAAAACGTGCTCTTCTAATAACTTGCAAATTATTTTAGAGTTTGCAGCGCGCATCGGTTGAAAAATACAAAACTCAGAAAAATAATCTTGTATGCTCAAGATAAACATGAAACCATTCTGAGATTTCGGCAAGGGACCGACTATGTCTATCGAAATCATTTCCCAGGGATATTTGATTTCTGGTCTTCCACACAACAAACCAGCGGGTGCTTTTTGTTCAGGCTTATTTGCTATGCATATTTGACAAGATCTTACATATTTTGAGACATCAGCCTTTAGCTTAGGCCAGTAGTATTTAGCGCTTATCCGATGGAACGTTTTATACACCCCTACGTGCCCAGAGGTAGGAATATCATGATTTAACCTAATAATTTCGAGTCGATTTTCTTTAGGAATAACTAACTTTCAATTGAACTCAGAGCCAGACAAGTTTGAATAAGAATTCGATACATATTTGTGAAGTTTATAGTCCTGTACACGCCATTGGAGATATCTCAAGGGAAATTCTTTTACTAACTCGATTTGCTTGATATACCATTTATCCCTGACATCTTCTGAAAAATCTACGTTTTCGGAAATGGTTTCTGTGGAATGAGTTCTAACTAAATTTACTTCAGGGACTGCACGCGAGAGCATATCTGGCACAACATTCTCTCGACCCTTGCGATAATCAATATGAAAATCAAATTGTTGTAGACGCAAGACCCAACGAGCAAGACGACCACTTGGCTGGGGTAGATTTTGTAACCATGTGAGACTATGATGGTCTGTGTAAACTGTAAAAGTGTAACCCTCTAAATACGCACGAAGTTTCTCAGTGGCCCACACAATTGCCAAACATTCGCGTTCAACGGTACTATAATTCCTCTCGGTTCTAGTTAGAGATCTACTTATGTACGCTATAACATGTTCTCCACTGCTAGTTTTCTGAGAAAGAACCGCACCAATCCCATATGCTGAAGCATCAGTCTGTAACTGAAACGGTTCGGAAAAATTTGGACAACTCAAAATTGGAGCACTAATCAAATGATTCTTCACTTGTCTGAAGGACCTCTCACATGCATCTGACCAAACGAATTTCTTATTTTTACGCAGTAATTCAGTCATCGGAGCTATTAATGTAGAAAAATTCGGAATGAATCTTCGATACCATGAAGCTGTTCCTATAACGCGACGAATCTCCGAAACATTTCTGGGCGTTGGGATCTCTAATATTGCCTTCACTTTTTCCACATCCACGTGTAGACCTTGGCTATCAACCACATACCCTAAATACCTTAATTCTGGTAGACAAAATTGACATTTTTTTTCACGAGATAAGGTTATGCCTGCATTTAAAAGCCTATTGAAGATATCTTCTAAAACTTCAATGTGTTTCTCAAAAGTATCAGTGGTAATTATAACGTCGTCCAGATAAACAAACGCATATGGTTCTAACTCTGGCCCTAAGACTCTATCCATCAATCTTTGGAATGTTGCTGGCGAATTTGATAGTCCGAAAGGCATTCGTTTGAAATGATACAAACCTCTTCCTGGAATAGTGAATGCTGTGAACTCCCGACAACTTTCTACTATAGGGACTTGAAAGAATGCTGACTTTACATCTACTGAGCTGATATACTTTGCATTTCTCAGATTATCTAGAATTGTGTTGATAAATGGGATCGGGTATGCATCCTTCTTAGTGACTTTGTTCAGTTTTCTATAATCTACGCAAAATCTATACGCTCCTTTTTCCTTTTTAGGAACCATTACTACTGGAAACGAAAAAGGTGATTTGGAAAGTTCGATTATGTCATTTTCTAACATATATTGGACCTCCTCATCCATCAATTCCTGAATGACTGGTGATACGCGATATGGACGTAATCTGATAGGTTCGGGATTTGTTAAAACTATTTTATGCTCGACCAATGATGTTTTTCCAAGCGAGGGACCCATTAGGGAAAAATATTTCTCAGTAATTTCATTAAGCTTCGCTGATTGTTCTGGAAATAAAGAGCTTTCCTTAGTGATGGAGGAATTCACAAAAAAATTATTACTTGAAACTTCACTATTGAAAGACCAGGAACTATTTGTGAAATTGGGGACGATTTCCATCGATAACCAGAAATCCATTCCTAGAATTAGGCTACATGGTAGTTCGGGTACTACTAAAACTGACAAGATATTCATTCGATTTTCTAATCGAATAGGCAAACTAACAGTTCCAATAACTTGACAAGATTCATTATTAGCTACGGTACAGGAATTTACTCTGGAAGGAGATAGCTTCAGGCCACAATTACTTATTATATCCCAGCCCTGTTTTCCCAAAACAGTAAGATTTGCACCCGAATCCAAAAGACCCTTCAACTTAATTCCAAGCACGTCGACAATCAGATAGGGCCGATTGTCACCTCGACAGCTCGAAAATATATATGACAAAATCGGTTGAATCCTACTCAATAGTTCAATACTAGATTTCGAATTATTGGTCATGTTTGACTTTCCCGAATCCACTGCATGACCTTCTAGTGATTCGGTGTTTCGTTTCCCGAGCATGTTGGACAAGTTCTAACAGTAACGTTCTCTTTACCACATTTAAAGCAATGTTTCCGAAGAGGCTGCGAACAATTCCGCCGAAAATGTCCTGACTGGCCACAATTAAAACATGTATTGGCACTCGAAAAGAGATTTCGTATAGAATTAGGATTATGAACATTACTTTATGAATTATCGCGGTTCCTGACAAGGGACCCACCCGTTGCCGGAGTGGAAATAGGTGAAATTCGAGTACTGGATTTGTGATATTCTAAACCAGGTTCTACGGAATTACGAGGGTTGATAGGGGGAGCGTGATATTCTTGTGAACTTGCATGTGCTTCCTCTACCTCGCGACCGATTGCTATCAGAGAACTGATTGACTGAACTGTTTTACCAGCAAGAGCAAGTTGGATATGTGGTAACATCCTACTTTTGATGGAATTGACCCGTGCCATTTCATCCGGTTTCCTAGATAATTTGTTATATAATCCTTCCATATAGGCCACGTAAATAACTACAAACTCGCCTTTTCCTTGAGTCCGATGACGAAGAATATCCATAATTTTATCTTCATAGTTTCGAGAAAGAAAAGTTGATCTCAAGACCCTACAAAAATGCCTATAATCATGTATTTGATCTCTCACGAATCTGAACCATACCGAAATATCACCTGTCAATAATTCTGAAATTGAACTCAACATTCGTTCCTCCGAAATATTTCGAGATATTCCCATCTTTTCCAAGAAATCCGTAACGCTAGAGTTCCCATCAAATTTTAGTCTCCATTTGCCAACATCGACAAATTTAGAATCTTGATCGCAATGAGTATGCCTATGATTCGTACTAGCACTAGACATGAAATCAAAGTTATTAGAGAAGTTGACGTGTTTTTGTGGGAGAACATGTAGAGATTCCGAAGCAGCTAAATTATTCTTACTAGATCTGGATACTTCCGGTGGACGATGATTATAACGTGAAGGACTATGAGGAATATATTGACGGTCATTAGAACTACTATCACCAGGCTGTTGGGATGAGGACTGAGCTAAGTTCTGTCCCAAATCAATGAGATAAGCACTCGGTGGAATATTATTCGGAAAAACCATATCATTATCAGTTTCCAACAATGATGAAACGCGAGAAGTGTTATGTGGAGTTGTGGCCCCTGAGACGTTCCTAGTATCCGAGGGAATGAAATCTTTCTCTAATGTTTCGACAAAATCTCGTTGAGGATCCATGAACGCATTGCTTGAGTTCGAAATATCATTCATTACTGGATTATCTGCAGTATTATAGGTCTTCTCTAAGTTATGTACGAGATCCTTACATAAATCCATAAGATTTTCTTTCTCTTTCAATAAAGAGCTATCAGTCACTGAAACAGCTTCTAATCTACTATGAACGTGCAGTAATCTAGGATTTATGCGCTTATACTCTTTTTTCTCTATTTTCAAAATTAAATTCATGAAGATTTTCTAAAAAATCTTCCAATTTAGTCGAGCAGATAGATAACTCACGAACAGGATCGAATTCAAAAGTACATTTGCGATATTTCCCAACTTTTCCATTAGCAATTGCTTCTCTTAATATATCGCGTTTTCTTTCCACTGTGCCATTACCTAACTCGTAACCTCTCCTTAGTAACTCCCATGTCAACTCGTCACTACGCAGTCGATAAATATCCATCATAAAGCTCATGAAAAAAAGATTACAATTTCGAAAACAATTTTATTTTAAATTGCAAGTATGCTCAATCAGATGCTTCGTTGCCAACTAGATCACCCTCTCCCAAAACAACAAGGACACCGGAAAGCGACAGTAGGAACACGATTACCTGAACCACCCCTAATACAAAAAAAAAAACAAAATGAAGTATTAAACCAATTATAACCTACTGCCGATGAAGCCTACATTAAAACCGTTTTCATTACCAACATAAAAATGGACACGCAGTATAAAATACTCTATGCTATACGACCTGTATATGATCTGTTGATATAGAGAAAGCAATCGACTTATCAATTAAAATAACGTTTTTTTTTCTTTGAAGACCATATATCGTTCACAAAAACGAAATTCAACAATAATTACTTATGAAAAAAAAACCTGTCCGAATACCTATGCTCGCAATATCGCATATATGATCGATAAATAAATTATCGATTGTTTTATAATATGGCAACAACACCTAAGGCCTATACTTACTGTGTACTAGTATATGTTATTTCCCCCCGAGAAAAACATATACACACAAAAGAAAAACCCAGAATCATGAGATATATACCGAATAACTTTGAGAAATCAAATCCAAAAGGAAAAAACAAATACTGGGGAACCACCTTTATGAAAATAGTAATAACATTGGGCGCCAATTGAAACGGGTGATAAATTGATCAAGTGAATATTTAATTAGACAAAAAAATCAATTTTAAGGCTGGTTGTATGTATTATCTAATAAATTTCAAGTGAGTACCCAATTCTTGGCCAGAGTGAGCCAGTTTGCTCAGTGGTGAGGGTATGGGTTCACAATACCAAATCAAAAGAATAAAAGGAAACGAATAAAGGGGCGCCACCCGTTCAGATACACTCTGTGACACCAAGAATATTACCCAACGGAAAGATAATGCTGATCAACGACTAAGTACAAACTATAATATTTCATTTATTAGAAAATTATAACAACCATTAGCAAATACGAGTTTATATAGAAGAAAATTATATAACCACAACATATGTCGCAATCTTATCCACAATTATTGAGTTCAGTCAATAACGAAACCCCTTCATATAGCTATATGTAGTTCACACGAAATGTTATATGGTATATATTGTTTATATGATATACTATCGATATAAAAGACTATTTTCTATTTTCCGGATTGAGCAATAAGAGTATCCCTAGCGATAGTGGTAGTTCAGTAAGTTCCCCAGTGAGAGAAAAATTGGACAGGTATTTTCTTACCAGGCTTCAGGAGCATTTGAGTATGTTTTTTCCCTTAATATTGATATCATTTGGGTTGTATAGCTAACAGCAGCAATATAGTATTTCTACTAAATATGTAGTCGTTACAAAAACCCTAAAATACGAACAAAAAAAAATGATGTCAAAATACCAGTCAGTACCAAACTGAAGTTTTCAGTAGAAAGTAGAAAGATATATTACCTCGAAATGTTGAGGGTTTCAATTCAAGAAAAGATCTGCTTTCACAAATGCAATGCCAGGTATCTGAATAGATTTTTGAATAGTACAATACTATGAAGAATATCAGCAGCACTGAAATATATTGACTGCATAGAAAATGGCGGTTTTTTTCCTGATATTAATACTCACAGTTCTAGTGTATGAATCCACAAGGAGCGATAATTATTTTCAACAATCGACACCCAAAATAAAGCACAACAAATTACATAACTTATTATGAAAACTCCTATTTATGAGTCTCCAAAAATCCTCAAAATTCTCAACTTTTTGGGAACGAGGTGTGTTCTCTTGAAGAAAATTATTACACTAGCGATGGTTCTCAGGATTGCCATACCAATTGATAATATCGAGATCATTTCAGTACGAAAAATCTATTCATAAAAACCTCGTTAACAGTTTGAATATTCGGAATTGAGTTGGTAGTACTGAAAAGGTACTGACGTTCTAAAAGTAGGTGATATTATAAAAGACATACTCCTTCATATTTCATCCTTATCTGACAACAACTGATTTTTATACCAGATCGGGAAAATAAGCGCCTAGTGTCCTACGTATCGATAAACCAGACTCTCGTTACTGCGAAATCTCGAATACAGGCTGTCCCTCGAAAAGAAATCTGATTTAGAAGAGGAAGGCCACGAAAATAACTCCTGAAAACAGATGATAGATAATGGTATTAAATCTATGATTATTATTATTACTCTCTTGATATAATGAAATGTAACACACGCATGATACTAAACTAACTGAGCATGATAATCAATTAGATGAGTGTCATATTCGAGTGAACAACTTATCACTGAGCAACACACAGTTACAAGAATCAGTAACTGGTATAGAACAAACAGTGGAAAAAATATCGAAGAAGCATGAGTCTGCTGATGTATCTTATGAAATAAAGGACTCTATCAACCGTGAAAAAAATTTGATAATATTTTGCGTACCTGAAGAAACTGATCTAAATTCAGTGGCTAATATCATTCGTGATGCTACCCAATATATAGACTCCATTATTGATGAAAGTGTTCCGCAATATAGAATATTGCATATTCATAGACTAGGAATCACCACTAATGTAAAAGTGAGACCACTGAAAATGTACTTGGATAGTTCCCTCATACCTGAATTCATCCTGAGACATAAACTCAAACTCAAGGGCAGAGGTAAATATGATAACATATCTTTCAGAAGCGATAAATCACATTCAGAACGTGCTTATTTGAATGATCTGAGAAGTGAGCTCACTGATAGGGCGTCTAGAGGAGAAAAAAACCTCAGCATAAAATATGTGAAAGGTACCCCTTCAATTGTCACAGTCCCAGCAACAATCGAGATTGCAAACGCTGATCTGAGGGTTACTCCAACTGAAATTCATATTGCTGCAAATGTCACAACTGCAAAGCATATGTTATCTATGGAATAAATATCACTATTTCTCTATAATCTCAAATGTCATATTGTTATTTAAGATAATTATTCATTTATTTAATATAATTATTCAATACTTAGTTATGTCTTATGTATTTTGTCGTCCCTCATGTTATTTATTATAATTATTATTATCATTTTTTCAACGTATATTGTTGAATAAGACAGAATGAAGAGGTTTATCCATGTGCAGAGTTTTCTCAACTTCTGCAGCATTTATGAGGGCTTTTCTCCGAGCGTGGTCGAGCTCAGTGACTGAGTCACGGGCTCTACGCTCAGAATCGAAAATCAGAGAGAGTTCATCGGCTGCTCGATGTGCTGCCTTGAAGAGGAATGCTCCTAATCCTGCATTCTCATGGCACTTGACCATCTGCAGGAGGGGATCCGAACTCCTGATGACTTTGCAGGCGTTATCCAGAACCATTCTGTTATGGAGATACTCCAAATTTAAGAGTCCACGGCCTCCCTGATCTCTTGGGAGATATAGCCGTGAAACGGACGAAGTTGGATGAAGGCTCCTATTAAGGTGCATCATCTTGCGAGTACTTACGTCAAGTTGGCACAGCTCAGCAAGTGTCCACTTAAATACTCCAAAGGAGTATAGTAGCCCTTGGTTCTTCTGAGCTCAACGGATAACGGCAACAATGAGATACAAGATAAGAGAGGGCTAAGGGAGTCTCCCTGGAAAACCCCTCTCTTGATGATGACCGGCTCTGTCTGAACTTTCGCATTCCCCGATGTTATGGTGAAGCGAGTCCGCCAGAGCGGCATCAGTTGTTCAATGCATCTCACTATCGGATCGGGTACCGAAAGGCACTTGAGTAAGTACACGAGTAATTCGTGCGACGTTGTATCAAATGCCTTTCGATAATCGATCCAGGCAATAGAGAGGTTTTGCTTGTGTTGCACGGAGTCCTGCGTTATAGATCTATCTATCAGCAGGTTCTTCTTGCAGCCAGCGACACCCCTCTTCGACCCTCGTTGCTCATATATCCGTTGATAAACCGGGTCTACCACTAGGAGCATACGCATGTACAAGATGCGTGTAAACAGCTTGTAGCATGCGTTCAAACAGGTTATTGGTCTGTAATTCTTCTGGTTGGACAAATCTCCTTTCTTGGGGAGAAGCACGGTTCGCCCCTCGATAAACCACTCCGGAATTTGCTGCTCTCCATTTAGCCAGAGATTGAATATTCTGGCTAAATGGTGGTGGGTAGTGAATAACTTTTTCCACCAAAAGTTATTGATCCCATCAGGACCTGGAGCAGCAAAGTTCTTAGAACCCGTTAGGGCTCTCCGAACCTCCTCGGTGGTAATCGATTGACGCAGCAATTCGGGCTCAGGCTCTCGGAACCTTTCACAAAAGGCTCCAAATTGCGTCAGGGCTGGAATATCTCTGTTGAATGGATGCCTCACCTCATAGATACCCTTCCAGAAGGTTTCCACCTGATCAACAGTCGGCGGATTCTCAACTACACTAGGAGGCGGTTGGAATAAGCGAGAGGGCTTTTCGCGAAAAAGTTTATTTTCCGCCAACCCTCTCTCTCGCCTCTTCAGTGACTGCTTGGCAGCCACTAACATCCGTATCCTCTCCAGGCAGTGCTGTTTGAAGACAGTCAGCACTGCCAGGTTTAGTGTGTGATGAGTGCGCCGTAATGTGATGGCTATTTGTCGCATTTTTGACGTGAATGGCCTGTTGGCCTCCACATAGTCCATCACACACCTATTATAATTATTATAATTATTATTTGAAAATTTGAATTTAATCAATTCCAGTCACGACTCTGCGGTCTCCGACACCACACAGAGTCGAGCTGGAGAAAAACCAGTGACCACTCAGCACGCCGTGAGGTAAGTGATCACTGGGACCGAGAATCGTGTGCCCTGAGTAAACGCAATGATCCCAGGATGACGGCCTTCTGCATGGCT
Source organism: Chrysomela aeneicollis (assembly GCA_029955515.1). Taxonomy (NCBI): domain Eukaryota; kingdom Metazoa; phylum Arthropoda; class Insecta; order Coleoptera; family Chrysomelidae; genus Chrysomela; species Chrysomela aeneicollis. The sequence continues at coordinate 590,855 of JARUHQ010000031.1, read as the reverse complement.
CCAGCTAAAACGCTTGCCTTTTGTCGGCAAGCTGGAATTTTCTGGAGTTCTGAGAGCAGCGTATGTCGTGTACCACCAAGAGAGCCTATAATCAGGATGACTAGTTCGACAGAATGGTCTGGATAAAGTCTGCGGAGTTCGTAGAGAAGATCTCTATATTTCGTCCGTTTTTCCTCCTCCTTCAAAACGATGTTCGGTTCGGCTGGTGCCGAGAATTCGATCACGAACATCGTTTTGGTTTGATGGTCGAGGAGGACTACATCAGGCTTATTAGCTTGTATCTGCCTGAGGGTGGGGAATGAGAAGTTCCAATAAATTCGGCACCTCTCATTCTCCACAACGGACTCAATATCCCCCGGAGCATAAGGCAGCACTGGAGTTTCATCAATACCGTACGTGTGTCTAAGATGGTAATAGAGCACACGTAATGCCGCATTATGTCTATGGATATAGGCCGAAACTGCATACACCGTGCATGCTGAAAGCAGGTGCATCAGCGTTTCCGGCGCCCTACGGCAGGCCCTGCATCTTACATCAGGGACCTCTATACCCATGACTCGGCTTCGGTAATGTAGGGTATTGAAAACTCCATCCTGGCATGCCATGATGAACCCCTCTGTTTCCGATTTAAGCCCACCTGACCTTAGGAATGCGAAGGTCAGCTCTTTGGATAAACCCCTGTCTTCAATGTTGTTGAAGAAGACAGAATGTAGAGGTTTATCCATGTGAAGCTGCAGAGTTTTTTTAACTTCTGCAGCTTTGATGCGGGCTTTCCTCCGAGCGTGGTCGAGCTCAGTGACTGAGTCACGGGCTTCACGCTCGGAATCGAAAATCAGAGAGAGCTCATCGGCTGCTCGATGTGCTGCCTTGAATAGGAATGCTCCTACTCCTGCATTCTCATGGCTTTTGACCATTTGCAGGAGGGGGTCCGAACTCCTGATGACCTTGCAGGCATTATCCAGAACCATTCTGTTATGGAGATACTCCAAACTTAAGAGTCCACGGCCTCCCTGATCTCTTGGGAGATATAACCGTGGAACGGACGAAGATGGATGAAGGCTCCTATTAAGGTGCATCATCTTGCGAGTACTAACGTCAAGTTGGCGCAGCTCAGCTAGTGTCCACTTGAATATTCCAAAGGAGTATAGTAGGATCGGAACAGCAAGCATGTTAGTAGCAGCGACTTTATTCTTTCCAGACAGTTCTGAAGACCAGATCTGTCGAAGTCGCTGCCGATACTTGCTGCGGAGAGCGTCTTTCACCATTTGTGTTTCCTGGATGTGGCTTTCCTCCACACCCAGGTAGGTGTACGTCTCTCCGGCATCCAAGTGGTGTAGGATGCTTCCGTCCACTAGCTGCGCGTCCTTGTCGTAGTCCTCGCATCGTCCTCTCTTAAGATTAACCAGTGCACATTTGTCCATCCCGAATTCCATCCCAATAGCCTGTGTATACTCCTGTACCACCCTGAGGGATTGGTCTAAGTCCCTCTCACCGGAAGCATAGAGTTTAAGGTCATCCACATAGAATAAGTGGGTGACCTTATGCCTCCGTTGACTGGGTGGTCCGCAGTAGTAGCCCTTGGTTCTTCTGAGCTCAACGGATAACGGCAACAATGAGATGCAAAATAAGAGAGGGCTGAGGGAGTCTCCCTGGAAAACCCCTCTCTTGATGATGACCGGCTCTGTCTGGACTTTCGCATTCCCCGATGTTATGGTGAAGCGAGTCCGCCAGAGCGGCATCAGTTGTTCAATGCATCTCACTATCGGATCGGGTACCGAAAGGCACTTGAGCAAGTACACGAGTGATTCGTGCGACGTTGTATCAAATGCCTTTCGATAATCGATCCAGGCCATAGAGAGGTTTCGCTTGTACTGCACGGAGTCTTGCATTATAGATCTATCTATCAGCAGGTTCTCCTTGCAGCCAGCGACACCCCTCTTCGACCCTCGTTGCTCATATATCCGCTGATAAACCGGGTCTACCACTAGGAGCATACGCATGTACAAGATGCGTGTAAACAGCTTGTAGCATGCGTTTAAACAGGTTATTGGTCTGTAATTCTTCGGGTTGGACAAATCTCCTTTCTTGGGGAGAAGCACGGTTCGCCCCTCGATAAACCACTCCGGAATTTGCTGCTCTCCATTTAGCCAGAGATTGAATATTCTGGCTAAATGGTGGTGGGTAGTGGATAACTTTTTCCACCAAAAGTTATTGATCCCATCAGGACCTGGAGCAGCAAAGTTCTTAGAACCCGTTAGGGCTCTCCGAACCTCCTCGGTGGTAATCGATTGACGCAGCAATTCGGGCTCAGGCTCTCGGAACCTTTCACAAAAGGCTCCGAACTGCGTCAGGGCTGGAGTATCTCTGTTGAATGGATGCCTCACCTCATAGATACCCTTCCAGAAGGTTTCCACCTGATCAACAGTCGGCGGATTCTCAACTACACTAGGAGGCGGTTGGAATAAGCGAGAGGGCTTTTCGCGAAAAAGTTTATTTTCCGCCAACCCTCTCGCTCGCCTCTTCAGTGACTGCTTGGCAGCCACTAACATCCGTATCCTCTCCAGGCAGTGCTGTTTGATGACAGTTAGCACTGCCAGGTTTAGTGTGTGATGAGTGCGCCGTAAGGTGGTGGCTATTCGTTATTATTATTATTTGAAAATTTGAATTTAATCAATTCCAGTCACGACTCTGCGGTCTCCGACACCACACAGAGTCGAGCTGGAGAAAAACCAGTGACCACTCCCCACGCCGTGAGGTAAGTGATCACTGGGACCGAGAATCGTGTGCCCTGAGTAAACGCAATGATCCCAGGATGACGGCCTTCTGCATGGCTCCAGCTAAAACGCTTGCCTTTTGTCGGCAAGCTGGAATTTTCTGGAGTTCTGAGAGCAGCGTATGTCGTGTACCACCAAGAGAGCCTATAATCAGGATGACTAGTTCGACAGAATGGTCTGGATAAAGTCTGCGGAGTTCGTAGAGAAGATCTCTATATTTCGTCCGTTTTTCCTCCTCCTTCAAAACGATGTTCGGTTCGGCTGGTGCCGAGAATTCGATCACGAACATCGTTTTGGTTTGATGGTCGAGGAGGACTACATCAGGCTTATTAGCTTGTATCTGCCTGAGGGTGGGGAATGAGAAGTTCCAATAAATTCGGCACCTCTCATTCTCCACAACGGACTCAATATCCCCCGGAGCATAAGGCAGCACTGGAGTTTCATCAATACCGTACGTGTGTCTAAGATGGTAATAGAGCACACGTAATGCCGCATTATGTCTATGGATATAGGCCGAAACTGCATACACCGTGCATGCTGAAAGCAGGTGCATCAGCGTTTCCGGCGCCCTACGGCAGGCCCTGCATCTTACATCAGGGACCTCTATACCCATGACTCGGCTTCGGTAATGTAGGGTATTGAAAACTCCATCCTGGCATGCCATGATGAACCCCTCTGTTTCCGATTTGAGCCCGCCTGACCTTAGGAATGCGAAGGTCAGCTCTTTGGATAAACCCCTGTCTTCAATGTTGTTGAAGAAAACAGAATGTAGAGGTTTATCCATGTGAAGCTGCAGAGTTTTTTTAACTTCTGCAGCTTTGATGCGGGCTTTCCTCCGAGCGTGGTCGAGCTCAGTGACTGAGTCACGGGCTTCACGCTCGGAATCGAAAATCAGAGAGAGCTCATCGGCTGCTCGATGTGCTGCCTTGAATAGGAATGCTCCTACTCCTGCATTCTCATGGCTTTTGACCATTTGCAGGAGGGGGTCCGAACTCCTGATGACCTTGCAGGCATTATCCAGAACCATTCTGTTATGGAGATACTCCAAACTTAAGAGTCCACGGCCTCCCTGATCTCTTGGGAGATATAACCGTGGAACGGACGAAGTTGGATGAAGGCTCCTATTAAGGTGCATCATCTTGCGAGTACTAACGTCAAGTTGGCGCAGCTCAGCTAGTGTCCACTTGAATACTCCAAAGGAGTATAGTAGTATCGGAACAGCAAGCATGTTAGTAGCAGCGACTTTATTCTTTCCAGACAGTTCTGAAGACCAGATCTGTCGAAGTCGCTGCCGATACTTGCTGCGGAGAGCGTCTTTCACCATTTGTGTTTCCTGGATGTGGCTTTCCTCCACACCCAGGTAGGTGTACGTCTCTCCGGCATCCAAGTGGTGTAGGATGCTTCCGTCCACTAGCTGCGCGTCCTTGTCGTAGTCCTCGCATCGTCCTCTCTTAAGATGAACCAGTGCACATTTGTCCATCCCGAATTCCATCCCGATAGCCTGTGTATACTCCTGTACCACCCTGAGGGATTGGTCTAAGTCCCTCTCACCGGAAGCATAGAGTTTAAGGTCATCCACATAGAATAAGTGGGTGACCTTATGCCTCCGTTGACTGGGTGGTCCGCAGTAGTAGCCCTTGGTTCTTCTGAGCTCAACGGATAACGGCAACAATGAGATGCAAAATAAGAGAGGGCTGAGGGAGTCTCCCTGGAAAACCCCTCTCTTGATGATGACCGGCTCTGTCTGAACTTTCGCATTCCCCGATGTTATGGTGAAGCGAGTCCGCCAGAGCGGCATCAGTTGTTCAATGCATCTCACTATCGGATCGGGTACCGAAAGGCACTTGAGCAAGTACACGAGTAATTCGTGCGACGTTGTATCAAATGCCTTTCGATAATCGATCCAGGCCATAGAGAGGTTTCGCTTGTACTGCGTTATAGATCTATCTATCAGCAGGTTCTCCTTGCAGCCAGCGACACCCCTCTTCGACCCTCGTTGCAATTATTGCATTATTATTATTATTATTATTATTATTATTATTATTATTATTATTATTATTATTATTATTATTATTATTATTATTATTATTATTATTATTATTATTATTATTATTATTATTATTATTATTATTATTATTATTATTATTATTATTATTATTATTATTATTATTATTATTATTATTATTATTATTATTATTATTATTATTATTATTATTATTATTATTATTATTATTATTATTATTATTATTATTATTATTATTATTATTATTATTATTATTATTATTATTATTATTATTATTATTATTATTATTATTATTATTATTATTATTATTATTATTATTATTATTATTATTATTATTATTATTATTATTATTATTATTATTATTATTATTATTATTATTATTATTATTATTATTATTATTATTATTATTATTATTATTATTATTATTATTATTATTATTATTATTATTATTATTATTATTATTATTATTATTATTATTATTATTATTATTATTATTATTATTATTATTATTATTATTATTATTATTATTATTATTATTATTATTATTATTATTATTATTATTATTATTATTATTATTATTATTATTATTATTATTATTATTATTATTATTATTATTATTATTATTATTATTATTATTATTATTATTATTATTATTATTATTATTATTATTATTATTATTATTATTATTATTATTATTATTATTATTATTATTATTATTATTATTATTATTATTATTATTATTATTATTATTATTATTATTATTATTATTATTATTATTATTATTATTATTATTATTATTATTATTATTATTATTATTATTATTATTATTATTTGAATGATTAAATTCAATCTATTCCAGTCACGACTCTGCGGCCTCCGAAACCACGCAGAGTCGAGCTGGAGGAAAACCAGTGACCACTCTCCACGCCGTGGGGTAAGTGATCACTGGGACCGGATATCGTGTGCCCTTAGTAGACGCAATGATCCAAGTATGACGGCCTTCTGCATTGCCCTAGCCAAAACGTGTGCTTTCTGACGGCAAACTGGCATTTTTTGCAATTCTGAGAGCAGCGTTTTTCTCGTACCACCGAGGGAGCCTATAATCAATATGACTAGTTCGACAGAATGGTCTGGATAAAGTCTGCGGAGTTCGAAGAGAAGATCTCTATATTTTGTCCGTTTTTCCTCCTCCTTCAAAACGATGTTCGGTTCGGCTGGTGCCGAGAATTCGATCACGAACATCGCTTTGGTTTGATGGTCGAGGAGGACTACATCAGGCTTATTGGCTTGTATCTGCCTGACGGTGGGAAATGAGAAGTTCCAATAAATTCGACACCTCTCATTCTCCACAACGGACTCAATATCCCCCGGAGCATAAGGCAGCACTGGAGCTTCATCAATACCGTACGAGTGCCTCAGATGGTAATAGAGCACTCGTAATGCCGCATTATGTCTATGGATATAGGCCGAAACTGCATACACCGTGCATGCTGAAAGCAGGTGCATCAGCGTTTCCGGCGCCCTACGGCAGGCTCTGCATCTTACATCAGGGACCTCTATACCCATGACTCGGCTTCGGTAATGTAAGGTATTGAAAACTTCATCCTGGCATGCCATGATGAACCCTTCTGTTTCCGATTTAAGCCCGCCTGACCTTAGGAATGCAAAGGTCAGCTCTTTGGATAAACCCCTGTCTTCAATGTTGTTGAAGAAGACAGAATGTAGAGGTTTATCCATGTGAAGTTGCAGAGTTTTGTCAACTTCTGCAGCTTTTATGCGGGCTTTTCTCCGAGCGTGGTCGAGCTCAGTCACTGAGTCGCGGGATCCACGCTCGGACTCGAAAATCAGAGAGAGTTCATCGGCTGCTCGATGTGCTGCCTTGAAGAGGAATGCTCCTACTCCTGCATTCTCATGGCTCTTGACCATCTGCAGGAGGGGATCCGAACTCCTGATGACTTTGCAGGCGTTATCCAGAACCATTCTGTTATGGAGATACTCCAAACTTAAGAGTCCACGGCCTCCCTGATCTCTTGGGAGATATAGCCGTGGAACGGACGAAGTTGGATGAAGGCTCCTATTAAGGTGCATCATCTTGCGAGTACTTACGTCAAGTTGGCGCAGCTCAGCTAGTGTCCACTTAAATACTCCAAAGGAGTATAGTAGGATCGGAACAGCAAGCATGTTAGTAGCAGCGACTTTATTCTTTCCTGACAGTTCTGAAGACCAGATCTGTCGAAGTCGCTGCCGATACTTGCTGCGGAGAGCGTCTTTCACCAGTCGTGTTTCCTGGATGTGGCTTTCCTCCACACCCAGGTAGGTGTACGTCTCTCCGGCATCCAGGTGGTGTAGGATGCTTCCGTCCACTAGCTGCGCGTCCTTGTCATAGTCCTCGCATCGTCCTCTCTTAAGATGAACCAGTGCACATTTGTCCATCCCGAATTCCATCCCGATCGCCTGTGTATACTCCTGTACCACCCTGAGGGATTGGTCTAAGTCCCTCTCACCGGAAGCATAGAGTTTAAGGTCATCCACATAGAATAAGTGAGTGACCTTATGCCTCCGTTGACTGGGTGGTCCGCAGTAGTAGCCCTTGGTTTTCCTGAGCTCAACGGATAAAGGCAACAGTGAGATACAAAATAAGAGAGGGCTGAGGGAGTCTCCCTGGAAAACCCCCCTCTTGATGATAACCGGCTCTGTCTGGACTTTCGCATTACCCGATGTTATAGTAAAGCGAGTCTTCCAGAGCGGCATCAGTTGTTCTACGCATCTCACTATCGGATCGGGTACCGAAAGGCACTTGAGCAGGTACACGAGTAACTCGTGGGACGTTGTATCAAATGCCTTTCGATAATCGATCCAGGCCATAGAGAGATTCCGCTTGTACTGCACGGAGTCTTGCGTGATAGATCTGTCTATCAGAAGGTTCTCCTTGCAGCCAGCGACACCTCTCTTTGACCCTCGTTGCTCATATATCCGTTGGTAAACCGGGTCCACTACTAGGAGTATGCGCATGTACAAGATGCGGGTAAACAGCTTGTAGCATGCGTTCAAACAGGTTATCGGTCTGTAATTTTTCGGGTTGGACAAATCTCCTTGCTTGGGGAGAAGCACGGTTCGCCCCTCGACAAACCACTCCGGAATTTGCTGCTCTCCATTTAGCCAATGATGGAATATTCTGGCTAAATGGTGGTGGGTAGTGGGTAACTTTTTCCACCAAAAGTTATTGATCCCATCAGGACCTGGAGCAGCAAAGTTCTTAGAACCCGTTAGGGCTCTTCGAACCTCCTCGGTGGTTATCGATTGACGCAGCAATTCGGGCTCAGGCTCACGGAACCTTCCACAGAAGGCTCACGGAACCTTCCACAGAAGGCACCGAACTGCGTCAGGGCTGGAGTATCTCTGTTGAATGGATGCATCACCTCATAAATACCCTTCCAGAAGGTTTCCACCTGATCAACAGTCGGCGGATTCTCAACTACACTAGGAGGCGGTTGGAATAAACGAGAGGGTTTTTCGCGAAAAAGTTTATTCTCCGCCAACCCTCTCGCTCGCCTCTCTAGTGACTGCTTGGCAGCCACTAACATCCGTATCCTCTCCAGGCAGTGCTGTTTGATGACGGTTAGCACTGCCAGGTTGAGTGTGTGATGGGTGCGACGTAAAGTAGTGGCTATTCGTCGCACTTTTGACGTGAATGGCCTGTTAGCCTCCACATAGTCCATCACACACTGGATACGGGAAGTGTGTTGTCTCGCCGACTGGATTTATTATTATTATTATTATTATTATTATTATTTGAAAATTTGAATTTAATCAATTCCAGTCACGACTCTGCGGTCTCCGACACCACACAGAGTCGAGCTGGAGAAAAACCAGTGACCACTCCCCACGCCGTGAGGTAAGTGATCACTGGGACCGAGAATCGTGTGCCCTGAGTAAACGCAATGATCCCAGGATGACGGCCTTCTGCATGGCTCCAGCTAAAACGCTTGCCTTTTGTCGGCAAGCTGGAATTTTCTGGAGTTCTGAGAGCAGCGTATGTCGTGTACCACCAAGAGAGCCTATAATCAGGATGACTAGTTCGACAGAATGGTCTGGATAAAGTCTGCGGAGTTCGTAGAGAAGATCTCTATATTTCGTCCGTTTTTCCTCCTCCTTCAAAACGATGTTCGGTTCGGCTGGTGCCGAGAATTCGATCACGAACATCGTTTTGGTTTGATGGTCGAGGAGGACTACATCAGGCTTATTAGCTTGTATCTGCCTGAGGGTGGGGAATGAGAAGTTCCAATAAATTCGGCACCTCTCATTCTCCACAACGGACTCAATATCCCCCGGAGCATAAGGCAGCACTGGAGTTTCATCAATGCCGTACGTGTGTCTAAGATGGTAATAGAGCACACGTAATGCCGCATTATGTCTATGGATATAGGCCGAAACTGCATACACCGTGCATGCTGAAAGCAGGTGCATCAGCGTTTCCGGCGCCCTACGGCAGGCCCTGCATCTTACATCAGGGACCTCTATACCCATGACTCGGCTTCGGTAATGTAGGGTATTGAAAACTCCATCCTGGCATGCCATGATGAACCCCTCTGTTTCCGATTTGAGCCCGCCTGACCTTAGGAATGCGAAGGTCAGCTCTTTGGATAAACCCCTGTCTTCAATGTTGTTGAAGAAAACAGAATGTAGAGGTTTATCCATGTGAAGCTGCAGAGTTTTTTTAACTTCTGCAGCTTTGATGCGGGCTTTCCTCCGAGCGTGGTCGAGCTCAGTGACTGAGTCACGGGCTTCACGCTCGGAATCGAAAATCAGAGAGAGCTCATCGGCTGCTCGATGTGCTGCCTTGAATAGGAATGCTCCTACTCCTGCATTCTCATGGCTTTTGACCATTTGCAGGAGGGGGTCCGAACTCCTGATGACCTTGCAGGCATTATCCAGAACCATTCTGTTATGGAGATACTCCAAACTTAAGAGTCCACGGCCTCCCTGATCTCTTGGGAGATATAACCGTGGAACGGACGAAGTTGGATGAAGGCTCCTATTAAGGTGCATCATCTTGCGAGTACTAACGTCAAGTTGGCGCAGCTCAGCTAGTGTCCACTTGAATACTCCAAAGGAGTATAGTAGGATCGGAACAGCAAGCATGTTAGTAGCAGCGACTTTATTCTTTCCAGACAGTTCTGAAGACCAGATCTGTCGAAGTCGCTGCCGATACTTGCTGCGGAGAGCGTCTTTCACCATTTGTGTTTCCTGGATGTGGCTTTCCTCCACACCCAGGTAGGTGTACGTCTCTCCGGCATCCAAGTGGTGTAGGATGCTTCCGTCCACTAGCTGCGCGTCCTTGTCGTAGTCCTCGCATCGTCCTCTCTTAAGATGAACCAGTGCACATTTGTCCATCCCGAATTCCATCCCAATAGCCTGTGTATACTCCTGTACCACCCTGAGGGATTGGTCTAAGTCCCTCTCACCGGAAGCATAGAGTTTAAGGTCATCCACATAGAATAAGTGGGTGACCTTATGCCTCCGTTGACTGGGTGGTCCGCAGTAGTAGCCCTTGGTTCTTCTGAGCTCAACGGATAACGGCAACAATGAGATGCAAAATAAGAGAGGGCTGAGGGAGTCTCCCTGGAAAACCCCTCTCTTGATGATGACCGGCTCTGTCTGGACTTTCGCATTCCCCGATGTTATGGTGAAGCGAGTCCGCCAGAGCGGCATCAGTTGTTCAATGCATCTCACTATCGGATCGGGTACCGAAAGGCACTTGAGCAAGTACACGAGTAATTCGTGCGACGTTGTATCAAATGCCTTTCGATAATCGATCCAGGCCATAGAGAGGTTTCGCTTGTACTGCACGGAGTCCTGCGTTATAGATCTATCTATCAGCAGGTTCTCCTTGCAGCCAGCGACACCCCTCTTCGACCCTCGCTGCTCATATATCCGTTGATAAACCGGGTCTACCACTAGGAGCATACGCATGTACAAGATGCGTGTAAACAGCTTGTAGCATGCGTTTAAACAGGTCATTGGTCTGTAATTCTTCGGGTTGGACAAATCTCCTTTCTTGGGGAGAAGCACGGTTCGCCCCTCGATAAACCACTCCGGAATTTGCTGCTCTCCATTTAGCCAGAGATTGAATATTCTGGCTAAATGGTGGTGGGTAGTGGATAACTTTTTCCACCAAAAGTTATTGATCCCATCAGGACCTGGAGCAGCAAAGTTCTTAGAACCCGTTAGGGCTCTCCGAACCTCCTCGGTGGTAATCGATTGACGCAGCAATTCGGGCTCAGGCTCTCGGAACCTTTCACAAAAGGCTCCGAACTGCGTCAGGGCTGGAGTATCTCTGTTGAATGGATGCCTCACCTCATAGATACCCTTCCAGAAGGTTATTATTATTATTATTATTATTATTATTATTATTATTATTATTATTATTATTATTATTATTATTATTATTATTATTATTATTATTATTATTATTATTATTATTATTATTATTATTATTATTATTATTATTATTATTATTATTATTATTATTATTATTATTATTATTATTATTATTTTTTTTTTTTTTTTTTTTTTTTTTTTTTTTTTTTTTTTTTTTTCGAGGCATCGACTACTATGGTCATTAGCCTCGTTTTTCGAATTTTGCAGTATTTCATTGGACTAGGTACACATCTATACTTTTTTCATTAGACCTGTTTCTTTGAGGAATTGAATCGTTTTCAGACAGTATTTTCCATTTTCCAAGCATTGTTTAAGTGTGTCCGGTAGGGAGCAATTGTTCCTAGCTTGGGTGTATACTGGGCATACAAGAAGTAAATGTTTCACAGTGACTTGCACGTCGCAGATTTCACATATTGGAGGTCTAGAACCAGACAATAGGTAGCTAGATGTAATATGAGTGTGACCAATTCTCAATCGTGTGAGTGCAACTTGTTCTCTCTTTTTGTTTGTTGGGAAAGGTAGTATTTCATCGACTTTGCTTTTTATTATTTTCAGTTTGTGGTTACTATCGTTCCATTCTTGGTTCCATTTATCTCTTATTTTATTTTTGTGGTGTGCTTTCATGTCTTCGGGTCGCAGTGGGATGTCATTCATATAATTTTGTCCCGTAGATTCGCGAGCAGCAATATCTGCAAGTTCATTACCAGCTATCCCTATGTGCCCTGGAATCCAGAAAAAAATTATTCTCCGGCCAGAGTTCTGCAGGATGTGGACCACTGTTGAGATGATCTGAATAAGCGGATCGTCGTTATAACTATTTTGTATAGCTTGTAGTGAACTACATGAATCAGAAAGAATCAAGTATGTCCCAATGTCCAACGTCCCGATAAATCTCAGTGCTTGAAGAATAGCATATAGTTCCGCTGTGAATATGGAGGATATTGGATTCAATGTCCACTGGTGAGTGTTTCCCATACAAGAAAAAGCTGATCCCACTCCTTCATCAGTTTTTGATCCATCAGTGTATATAATTGTACAATTCTCATATTTGTTTGTGACTTCGTAGAATATTTGGAGGTATTGAATTCTGTTAGTGTTCTCTTTCTTGAATACATTGCATTCGAAATGAAACTTTGGGGTTGTGAGTGTCCAAGGGGGAATTTCATTGAAAGATGAGGGGAAAACATGTGGGAGCTCAGTATCTAAGGAGTCCAAATCATTTTCTATTCGCTTTCCTACTGTTTTATTTGCTGATATCGCATTATAAATAATTGAGTGATTGGGATGATTAGGTTGTGACCATATTTTCACACCATAATTCAATAAAAGTTTCTTCCTCCTATGAATCAGTGAGCAAATCCCAGATTCACAAAAAATTGATTGGTTCGGGCTGGTACGAAAAGCTCCTATGGCAAGCCGGAGTCCTTCTTTATGTATCTTCTCAAGTTGATACAAACGACTCCTGCATGCCGATCCGTACACTATACTTCCGTATTCTAATTTTGGGAGTATCAGAGATTTATATGCGGAAAGTACGATCTTCCGCTCAGCACCCCAATTTATATTGGAGATACATCTAATGATATTGAGGGTTCTCTTACATTTACTAGTCAGATCTTCTATGTGAGGTTTCCAGTATAATTTTTTGTCGAAGGTCACTCCCAATATTTTCATAGTATTCTTTGGTTTTAAGCGTATTCCATTCATATATAGTTCTGGATCATTATGTCTCGTTCTTAGACGACAAAAGTGAGTTGGTTAATCGTTGTTTGAATTCTCCCTTCGACTTCTTGCATCTCTTTACCAGAATAATATACAATGAGATCATCAACATATAGACTCTTTCCAATACCTTCATCTATAGATTCCACGAGGCTATTAATCGCAATTAAAAACAATGTGACACTCAAAGTGGATCCTTGAGGAATCCCATTTTCCAGAGTTTTTCTCTCTGAAAGTATGTTGTTGATTCTCACTGTGAAATTTCTGATATTGAGGAAATTGGATAAAAATATTGGCAGTTTTCCTCTCAGACCCCATTCATGTATTGTTTTCAGAATGTTATATCGCCACGTGAGGTCATAGGCCTTTTCAATATCAAAAGAGACTGCTATCAAATGATCACGGCGTGCGAAACTCTCTTTTATTGCTGTATCCAGGAAAACAAGTTGGTCCGTAGTAGATCGACGTTTCCTGAATCCCATTTGATAATTTGAGAGATGATTGTTGATCTCTAGAAACCATACCAACCTGTGGTTAATCATTTTCTCTAAAAGTTTGCTTAAACAGCTTGTTAACGATATTGGTCGGTAACTTGTCGGGTTTTTAGGGTCTTTTCCAGGTTTAGGTATAGGGATTATCAGAGATGTTTGCCATAATTCAGGATATATACCTTCCGACCATATTTGGTTGAAGAGGTTTAAAATTACTTGTTTTTCACGTGGGGGTAAATTTTTTATCATATCATAATGAATTTTGTCTGGTCCAGGTGCTGAGTTCTTCGTTTCTCTCAAAGCATTTTGAAGTTCGAGCAGTGTGAAGTCTTTATTATAATCTCTCTCCATATTTTCTGAGAAGTCCAATTCCTGCTCTAATTCATTTTTTTCAATCTGGAATTCTATTGGATAATTCTCTGTACTACTCGTTTCTTCAAAGTGGCGTGCTAGTTCATTCGCGATGATATTTCCATTTCGAATTTCATCGCCGTTGATAATAATAATAATAATAATAATAATTATTAATATTATTATTATTATTATTATTATTATTATTATTATTATTATTATTATTATTATTATTATTATTATTATTATTATTATTATTATTATTATTATTATTATTATTATTATTATTATTATTATTATTATTATTATTATTATTATTATTATTATTATTATTATTATTATTATTATTATTATTATTATTATTATTATTATTATTATTATTATTATTATTATTATTATTATTATTATTATTATTATTATTATTATTATTATTAGACGCAACAGATGGAAAAGCCATCTCTCTTCTTCAAACCAATCAGAAAAATGTAGTAACCACCTTGGATAAACAGATTTCATTGACTACGAACATAATTGACGGTTATTATAAAACTCTTGTTCTAATCAAACAAAACGAAAATCATATCACAGATAAAATTAACGAACTGGATAAGGAATATCGCAGTTTTCTATCCAATTTCAATTGCTATGTGATAGCACAAAATGGCTTCAATCAAATAAGCGGAATTCTTAACACCATGCTCCAACTTTTGAATAACTTGGAGAACGCTGTCACATTTGCTAGACTCAAAACCATGCATAATAGCATACAGAGAATCGAAGATTAGGAACCAATTGTGAATAAACTTCTGGAACATCATTCACCTGATGAATTATTATTCGGAAACGATATTTTCATACAAATTCATACAAATATTATTAAATACTTGATGTCGAATGTTACCATTCAAAAAATAAAATAGTTTCATGATTCATTTTGTCCTAAAACATTCTCATATTTCCACCTTTATCCGATTCCAACAAAAAATAATTCAATTCTCATTCCCACCAAACCATTCCTCGCAATAGAAGAAACATTCTACCAGTACGAGAATAACGAATGCAGAAATATGCATCCCCTGTATTTCTGTGCCAACGAGAACCCGATCTTACAATTCGGAGAAGACTGTACACACCAAATTCTTCAGTTCAAGAACAAGAACCCGGTTAGCTGCGAGATAACCCCAGTTGTAATCCAACGCGAAATCATCGAAGAAATCAATCCAGTCCACTACATTGCTATCTTCCCCGAAGAAACCAAAGTAAAAATCGTTTGCCTCAAAACCGATTTTACGATTCTCAAGGGTACCTACCTTCTAGAAGTACCCACGACATGTAGTTTCGAGACCCCACACAATATCTTCACGAACGACGAAACCTTCATCACCGGCCAACCATTGTTACTACCAGATATCACAATACCTAAGATCACGAAACTCATCTACAAGAACTCGTGATCAATGACATATCGTTGGACCAAGTACATCGATTGCAACAGGATCAACATAGAATGGAGCAAATTTCGCTCAAAACCACACCTAGCGAAACAACATATTTCTGGTCAATACCAATTTACATAGTATTGATCGCATCTTTGGTTATTAGAACGATATACTTCAAGAAGCTTAGGAGTTCGAACCCAAATAGAACTCCGACACCAGTGGCAGCACCTACTTCTCTACCATCCCTGTTTCCAAGGTCTGAAGACGACGACGAGTGACTACCCACCAGAGATCCACCCCCTGTATGGATCTTTCTTAGGAGGGAGGAGTTATATCACCATTCCATGGGAATTCTCGTAGACTCAAGATTCTCAGCGAGGAGCGGAGTCAGCAGTTCCTTTATCTTGCATATTGTATTTCAGCTTTTGCATTTTTCACATCATAACGATTATTTTATTTATACTCAGTCTTGTCTAGAATCTCATACTGTAAACATCAATCTCTATTGTATAATTTTGACGAATACAAATATTTTTTATTCTAAATCCTGAATGGACCTATAAAATTCGCGGCTTATCGGTGGGTGCGATATCAGACGATAAGAACTATTATTGTTTGCGGCTTGAAAGAAAGCAGGTAGGAGGTAGGCAGTCAATCTGATAGTATAAAATAGGGGGATTATTATTTTTCTCAGGGATTGAGATTGTTGTTTTTTGAAGTGAAGATTTGTTTTGTTCATATAGTATTACTGTAGGTACAGTATTATATTGGTACATACCATATTACCGTGAGTACTAAACATGATTATGTAAAAATATTCAGTATAATATGTTTATTGATTATGTCTAGTGTTAGTTATAGCACTATAGTTGAAGCTCGTTGTACTATTCTGTCTAGTGTTTGTTACTACAGTGAATAGATATTATATTATATTATATTATATTATATTATATTATATTATATTATATTATATTATATTATATTATATTATATTATATTATATTATATTATATTATATTATATTATATTATATTATATTATATTATATTATATTATATTATATTATATTATATTATATTATATTATATTATATTATATTATATTATATTATATTATATTATATTATATTATATTATATTATATTATATTATATTATATTATATTATATTATATTATATTATATTATATTATATTATATTATATTATATTATATTATATTATATTATATTATATTATATTATATTATATTATATTATATTATATTATATTATATTATATTATATTATATTATATTATATTATATTATATTATATTATATTATATTATATTATATTATATTATATTATATTATATTATATTATATTATATTATATTATATTATATTATATTATATTATATTATATTATATTATATTATATTATATTATATTATATTATATTATATTATATTATATTATATTATATTATATTATATTATATTATATTATATTATATTATATTATATTATATTATATTATATTATATTATATTATATTATATTATATTATATTATATTATATTATATTATATTATATTATATTATATTATATTATATTATATTATATTATATTATATTATATTATATTATATTATATTATATTATATTATATTATATTATATTATATTATATTATATTATATTATATTATATTATATTATATTATATTATATTATATTATATTATATTATATTATATTATATTATATTATATTATATTATATTATATTATATTATATTATATTATATTATATTATATTATATTATATTATATTATATTATATTATATTATATTATATTATATTATATTATATTATATTATATTATATTATATTATATTATATTATATTATATTATATTATATTATATTATATTATATTATATTATATTATATTATATTATATTATATTATATTATATTATATTATATTATATTATATTATATTATATTATATTATATTATATTATATTATATTATATTATATTATATTATATTATATTATATTATATTATATTATATTATATTATATTATATTATATTATATTATATTATATTATATTATATTATATTATATTATATTATATTATATTATATTATATTATATTATATTATATTATATTATATTATATTATATTATATTATATATATATTATATTATATTATATTATATTATATTATATTATATTATATTATATTATATTATATTATATTATATTATATTATATTATATTATATTATATTATATTATATTATATTATATTATATTATATTATATTATATTATATTATATTATATTATATTATATTATATTATATTATATTATATTATATTATATTATATTATATTATATTATATTATATTATATTATATTATATTATATTATATTATATTATATTATATTATATTATATTATATTATATTATATTATATTATATTATATTATATTATATTATATTATATTATATTATATTATATTATATTATATTATATTATTATTATTTTTTTAACATTAGGGTGCATCGATTGCTGAGATCATTAGCACCTGTTTCCTATATTATGCGATTCATGTCACCAATAAAATTTATTCATTTATACTAAATATTCTTGTAAAGGTTAGTAGCTTTCAGGATATTGAGCAAATTTGTGATCATCAGGGCATCCTTGAAATTTTCTGAAATATCCACAGATATATTGAAAAGCTGCCGCATATTCCTGTATCTTTGACAATCACAGATGATATGTAATACTGTGATCGTTTCATCACAATGGTCACATATAGGACGTTCTTGTCCCTCTAAAAGAAAAGCATGTGTTAAGGCCGTGTGTCCAAACCTCAAACGGTGTACTTTAACCCTATCTGACCTACCCAAGGCCACAGGAAGCCGATATGGCTTGATAGAGGGTTTGAGTCTCTTCAAGTTGTTATCTACCTGATCCCATTCATGCTGCCATATTCCCATTATTTTTGATTTGTATTGCACTTTCATATCATCTCCTCTGACTATCTTGACATCGACTGTTTCGAAATCAGCCGCATCACGTGCAGCTCTATCAACATTTTCGTTCCCTTTTATGCCAACATGACTTGGTGCCCAAATAAATTCAACATTTTTCCCATTATCGTGCAGATGGTGAATAGCAAATAATATATTTTCACAAGTGGATCTTCAGAAAATGGGTTCGAAATTGTCTTGAGGACACTGAGAGAGTCGCAGATGATAACAATTCCTGGATTATTATCTGTTACATTGCAAAGTTGGAGAGCTTGCCAAATAGCATAAAGTTCAGCTGTATATATGGATATATATGGAGAGAGAGACCATGAGTATGTAACATCATCAACTGATAGAGCACAGCCGGCTCCAGTGGCCGTTTTAGATCCGTCTGTATATATAATTGTGGAAAGATGAAACTCCTGCAGGATCTCCATGAATAGTTGGCGATAAACCAGCGGGGCAGTAGAACTTTTAGAAAGAGAATTCAAGTCTAAACGGATAGAAATTTTCGGAAATAGCCAGGGCGGAACCTCGAAATTGTTAACTGGAAGAACGTTTAGATCATACCATTCTAGACGCGGCAGTGACTCTTGTGCTCTTATTCCTACTGGTCTTGTTATAGTTGGTCTATTGACATATTCGTTGTGATTTTCGAATAGAATTTTGAAATTTCGGTGATTGGGTTGTGCTCGCATATTGCAGATGTAGTTCGCCAGTAATTTTTGACGATGTAATCGTAATGGTGGAAAACCTGTTTCGCTGCAAATACTTGTGATTGGAGTGGTCCGAAAGGCGCCTATTGAATACCTTATTCCAGCATTATGTATCGGATCAAGTAATTTGAGGATAGATTTTCGCGCCGAGGAGTAAACTATGGAACCGTAATCCATCTTCGAAAGCACCAGAGACCGGTAAATATTCAATAAAGTATCTGTATCGGCTCCCCAGCTTGTGCTAGCGAGGCATTTCATAATATTCAGAGAGAGTTTACATCGGACTACCAAATTTTCTATATGATGTCGCCAGGTGAGTTTTGAATCGAATATTAATCCAAGGAATCTTATGGATTCCCTGCATTCGATTAAAGTATCGTCGATATAAACTACGCAACACTAATTACGTCGCATCCCAAAATGATGCCCCTGTTTGAATTGGAATAACTTTTTTCTGCTTTGTTCAATTTGAATTCTGTTTAAACTGTTCGCTAGCTCAGTCCTTCAGCTATAATCTCGTACTTCCTAGATATATGAGGTTCTTTTCATAAAATCGCCACAGGATGTTACTTGAAACTGTGCAAAATCTCGGAATTTTCAAAAGGATCCCAAATGAAGAAAAACATTGTTTTTTCAATTTTAACAGCGGAGGCATGAAGATGATCTCAATGACTTCAGACATTTTCAAAATGGTCCTTTTATCTCTTTTATTTACAGAGTGATCTCAAAAAATCGATTTTTTGGTTTTCCAGTCATAACTTTTCTCCACGTCAACCGATTTTCAAAATCTCTGGCTCATTTTGAAGCTAAAACCTCAGATGAAGAGATATAAAGATCAGAATTGACTCAAAATAAACATTCAAGACTGAGGGTCTCCTCAAAGATGACCCAAATCTAAAACACCCTCTAAATCCCAGCAGGGATGAGAATTAAACGAAAATCAACTTGTTTTCGGAAGGATCATTCATTCTGGATACGTTCAGATCCTTTCAGTTTTCAGTAGTCGAAAACTATGCATGAGTAAACCCAATTGAAACGACATGTTTCGGAAAAAAAATCAGACCATTGTTCGCCTGAAATGCATGGCCCGTAACCAACGTAACGAAAATCACAATAAGTGACTGACAAGTCAGGTTAATCAGACGTCAATTTTGATTCTGGTAAGAATAAATCACTCGTTTCAATGCCGCATCTAAAGCCCGACCAGCTGGAACTGATTCATCAAATGGCAGAACGAGGATTATCCAATCTCCAGATTGCCAATCTGCTGGGAACAACAGTGAGATCTGTCCAAAGGGCCCACTACCGAGCTAACGCTGGGGATATTCAATACCGACCGAGGGGGCCAAGAAGGGGCACAACAAGAAGAACAACTCCTGCTCAAGACCGCCTCATCGGAAGATCGGTACGGAGGACCCGTACTTCAACCGCCCCCAATATTCGTCGAGAATTAATCGACGCAACCGGTGTACAGGTTTCTAGTCAAACAATCCGACGCCGGATCCATGATATTGGCTGGCATGCAAGAAGACGAGCAGCCTGCCCGTTACTGAAACCTGTACATCGAGCAGCAAGGCGATTGTGGGGACAAGTACATCGAAACTGGGGAATAGCAGAGTGGAGTAGGTGTATGTTTACGGATGAGAGTAGGTTCAACTTGTTTCGAAAGGATGGGCGCATGTTAGTATGGAGAGGAAGGAATGAAAGGTTCCTGGAAGAGAATATGGAGGCAAGGGTGGCTTTTGGTGGTGGAGGCGTGACTGTGTGGGATGGAATATCGAATAATTGGAGGAGTGAATTAGTGATTTTGAGAGGAGAGAGTATGAATGGTGAGAGGTATAAAGATATGTGTCTGAGGGATATCGTGGTCCCTTACGCCGCAAATATAGGCGAAAACTTTATTCTCGTTGATGACAATGCGAGACCGCATAGGGCTCGCACTGTCAACGAATTTTTGAGGGATCACGGTATAGAGAGATTGGACTGGCCACCTTTGTCTCCCGATATGAATCCGATAGAGCATGTCTGGAGTCGTATAAAATTAAAATTGAAAGAAAGAGAAGGCCGAATGGAGAATTTGGATGACTTGGTGACTGCGGTACAGCAAGAATGGGCGGCTATTCCCCAGGAATTTATCGGAGGTCTGATAACCAGTATGCCGAATAGGGTCGAAGAAGTGGTTGCCCAGAGGGGAGGACCCACTAAATACTAATTTTTTTTCATGTACTGTTATCCAAGTTACCATTTCTTCTTCTTATTGATTATTAAAAATTCAAGAAACTTGTTTTCTTGCTCTTGCTTACTTACACAATCAATGCTACACGATTGAAAGAAAAACCGCTATTGTGGAATGAGCCTCAGCTGATCAGGATTGTCAGTCACTTATTGTGATTTTCGTTACGTTGGTTACGGGCCATGCATTTCAGGCGAACAATGGTCTGATTTTTTTTCCGAAACATGTCGTTTCAATTGGGTTTACTCATGCATAGTTTTCGACTACTGAAAACTGAAAGGATCTGAACGTATCCAGAATGAATGATCCTTCCGAAAACAAGTTGATTTTCGTTTAATTCTCATCCCTGCTGGGATTTGGGTCATCTTTGAGGAGACCCTCAGTCTTGAATGTTCATTTTGAGTCAATTCTGATCTTTATATCTCTTCATCTGAGGTTTTAGCTTCAAAATAAGCCAGAGATTTTGAAAATCGGTTGACGTGGAGAAAAGTTATGACTGGAAAACCAAAAAATCGATTTCTTGAGATCACTCTGTAAATAAAAGAGATAAAAGGACCATTTTGAAAATGTCTGAAGTCATTGAGATCATCTTCATGCCTCCGCTGTTAAAATTGAAAAAACAATGTTTTTCTTCATTTGGGATCCTTTTAAAAATTCCGAGATTTTGCACAGTTTCAAGTAACATCCTGTGGCGATTTCATGAAAAGAACCTTATATATCTAGGAAGTACGAGATTATAGCTGAAGGACTGAGCTAGCGAACAGTTTAAACAGAATTCAAATTGAACAAAGCAGAAAAAAGTTATTCCAATTCAAACAGGGGCATCATTTTGGGATGCGACGTAATTAGTGTTGCGTAGTTTATAATAAAGGATCATAGTGAGGTGTACGCAGTCTACAGAAGTGGGTGCAACACGTTTTTCCTCTACTGAACTTGTAACCAACATTTCTGGCGTTTCGAACAATTTGATCAATGGATCTTTGTAGCTTCCTTGTAGCAGATCCAACCGTAGGTGCAGACGTAACTATCATCAGATCATCAACATACAAACATATCTCAACTGTTGGGTCAACTGAAGAGGCAATATCATTCACTGCTATAGCAAACAGTGTCACGCTCAGAGTGGAACCTTGCGGCACACCATTTTCCAGTAGTCTAAGCGAGGATGAAGAATTACCTACTCTGACGCTAAAAGTTCTCTCCGATAGAAATGAACATATGAATAATGGCAAATTACCACGCAAACCCCACTCATGAAGCTTCTTCAGAATTCCATATCGCCAGGTCATATCATAGGCTTTTTCGAGGTCAAAAAACACAGCTACCGTATGTTGTCGCTTCCTGAAAGATTCCTGAATGATTTGCTCAAGATAGACGAGTTGGTCCGTGGTAGAACGATGCTTCCTGAAACCTGCCTGGTGATCGACCAAATACCCCCGTGATTCCAAAAACCAGACCAGTCTGTTGTTCACAATTTTTTCTAGGATTTTTCCCATACAGCAAGTGAGGCTAATAGGCCTGTAACTGGAGGCAAGTAGAGGATCCTTTCCTTCTTTCAGTATCGGAACAATGATAGCTTCTTTCCATTGAGATGGGTAAGTGTTCGATAACCATATTTTATTGTATAAGCTCAATAGTGATATTTTGAAATCAGATGATAGATGCTTGATCATTTCATAGCTTAATGAATCTGGACCCGGAGATGATGGTTTAGTACAAGAAAGGACGTATTCAAATTCAGAAGCGGTGAATGGTGAGTTATAATCAAAATCTTCTGGTGTGAAGAAGTCAAGGGGAAGCTCTTGTTGAGCTTTCAATTGAATGAATTCTTGTTCATAGTTTTGTTTGCTGCTTGCAGCACAGTAATGATCTGCCATATTTTCTACTATTATCCGTGGAGAATCAGTGATTTCATCATCTTCTGTGCGCAAATATTTGACTGGTGGTGAAAAGCTACTACCAGAAACCGCTTTAACTCTGCGCCAGACCTCTGAAATTGGCGTATTCGGAGATATCGATGACACATATGTATTCCAAGAAGATCGTTTACTCTGTAAAACGAGGCGGCGAGCCATCGCTCTAGCTTTTTTGAACGATATCAAATTTTCGAGTGTGGAATTTCTTTTGAATACATTGAGTGCTCTCTTCTTCGTCCGTATAGCCTCCCTCACTTGATCATTCCACCAAGGAACTACACGTTTGTCTGGAATTTGCGTTCTTATAGGTATCGCTTTCTCAGCTGCAGCCGTGATGTTATGAGTGAGCTTGACAACCTCTTGGTGTATGTTATCAGACTCGTCAGGAATTTCAAGATTCCGTTCAAAAGCAAGCCAGTTAGCTTTGTCTATTAGCCATTTGGGAGGCAAGGATATTCGACTTCTCGGGACATCAGTGGAAATTATAATCGGAAAATGATCACTGTTATGAAGATCATCTGAAACCCTCCAGGATAAGCGAGGGGCAATTCTAGGTGATGAAAAAGATAGATCGATTGCACTGAAGTCTCTAGATCTGGCATTGAAGTAAGTCATCGCACCAGAATTCAACAGGGCCAAATCATCCCTTTCTAATAACTGCTCGAGAATATCTCCACGAGCATCACGTCGTCGGGAACCCCAAAGTGGGTGGTGAGAATTAAAATCGCCAACCAGCAGAAATGGGCTGGGTAGTTGCGATATCAGATTCTCCAAGTCTTCTTTCCTCCAGTTAGCATCAGGAAGGTATAAGCTGCATATAGTTATGGTTATGGGAGCGACAATTCGAACAGCAACCGCCTGTAAGGCAGTATTTAGGTGGAACAGAGAGTGAGGCACGTTTTTTCGTATAAGAACAGCAACACCGCCTTTTGCCCGTATTTCGGGATTTACTTCCTTTCGGAAGATATCGTACCCCTTGATGGAATACGGTTGGTTCGGTTTGAAATGAGTTTCCTGAAGACAAATACAAATTGGGTCAAACTCAGTCAAAAGTAACTTGAGTTCACAATGATGAAGAACACAACCATTACAATTCCATTGAATTATTGAGTCCATAAAAGAATGGAATAAAAAAAAACAAGATGAAGAAAATGAACGTACAAATAAATAAATGTATAAAATAATTAAAAATTGAGAAGTGTAAATCACAGATAGTTATCACAGATAGTTATCACAGCCTTTCGGGGCTTTCCTTTTGGCCAACCTTTGGTTTTCTTTGTCTCCCTTTCTTGAGAGACAGAGCTTAGACTATCCTCCTCAGACGAGGAGAGGTCTTTTTTGTTCCTATCCCTTTTGCGATTTTCAGATCCTGTATCTGAAATAGAAGGGATTTGATGAGCATCTTATCCGATGTTGGGTCTAGGATGAGGGTGAAGTGGACGAATAAATTCAGGTTTCTTAGTGGGAACTTTGACTGCAAATACATCTTTCAAAGCAGTAACCAGCGAAGGTACTAATTCTTTCATAATCTTACATAATCTTATCTAAATCATTATTGGGAGAGTTCGAAGTAGCATTGGCATATGAAACACCAGTAGTAGGAGTCTGAATCTCTACTTTCTTTTTCGCCTCAAAATATGAGATGTTGTCTTTCGCTCTGACCTCTTGAATAGCACTCTCTTTTTTGAAAACTGGACACATTCGCGATCGTGCCGAGTGATTTCCCTTACAGTTAATGCAGGTAATCGGCTCGTCACACGGGGATCCTTCGTGTAGAGGCTTTCCACAAACACACACCTGATCACCACTACATCTGGTAGATGTATGACCAAATTTCTGACATCTGAAGCAGCGCATTGGTGATGGTATGTATAGTCTAACATTTAAGCGGTAGAAGGCAACCTTAACTTTATCGGGTAGAATGGGTCTATCAAATGTTAGGACATGGTTCGCTGTATCTTTCAGTTCTCCATTGTGCTTAGTACGGATACGTCTGACTTCGATAACTCCCTGATCTTTCAAATTCTCAGCTATTTCATCAATTGTACTATTGAGCAAATCTTTGTGGTATATAACACCTCTTGCAACGTTCATCGTTTTATGCGCAAAAACTTCAACATCCATTTCACACATTCTTTTTATATTCATCAGTCTCTTCGATTGTACAGCTGATACAGTTTCTACAAGCAGACAATCTTTTGTTTTCTTCACGTTTTTCACTTTACCAATCAATCCATATAGGCTTTTTTCAATAACAAACGGACTTACTTTGGAGAAATCTCCATCAGTTCTTTTCACGACAGCCACCTTCTCCTGAGTCACGCCAACCACTGGGAAATTTTTTGAATTGGAAGTTCTCATCAAGATCCCACGAGTAGCCAGGAAATAAAAGTCACCTGTAGCAGAGCACTGGATACCACAGAAAGGCTATGTACGGCGGGAGGACGCCAGGTATCCCGGAGGCACCGTTATCGACCATGTCCGTATGGCCACGCATTCATCAGCACGGTTGCTAACACCTTGAATTTCGGCTTTTTTTTGGCTGGTGAGCTCCATCCTTAGAGAGATGTAGTTGAAATATTGAAAGAGACCCCTGTACCCTCGGATACCCTAATAGCCACCAGGGGTCGGAAAAACAAGAGTTGGTCAAGAGAGACCGATAGAAAAGTGAAACTAGGAATATCACCCCAGACAAGTTGAAGAAAGGTGAGTATTCAGCTAGGGTGCCTCGGGTTTGCCACTCCCGTCCTCACAAGTTGTGAGCCCCTGAGGGATATATTATATTATATTATATTATATTATATTATATTATATTATATTATATTATATTATATTATATTATATTATATTATATTATATTATATTATATTATATTATATTATATTATATTATATTATATTATATTATATTATATTATATTATATTATATTATATTATATTATATTATATTATATTATATTATATTATATTATATTATATTATATTATATTATATTATATTATATTATATTATATTATATTATATTATATTATATTATATTATATTATATTATATTATATTATATTATATTATATTATATTATATTATATTATATTATATTATATTATATTATATTATATTATATTATATTATATTATATTATATTATATTATATTATATTATATTATATTATATTATATTATATTATATTATATTATATTATATTATATTATATTATATTATATTATATTATATTATATTATATTATATTATATTATATTATATTATATTATATTATATTATATTATATTCAAGAAAACATTCTTGATCTACCTGACTACTTCGAATGATCTTAAGAGAACTGGAAGGGAAATGGCTGTTACGTCACATTATATAAACAAGTTGGGATTGATTGAATATAAATTTCAATTGGTAAATCTGTGTTTCACTCCTGTACAAAAAACGAATAGATATACCTACACATTGCACAAGACTTATGTAAGGAAGATAGAGATGACCAGAAAATACTGTTCATCGAAATGATGCGAGAGCAAAGGAACTGAATGCTATAATAATTGGGAAAACCTTGCGACTTAACGGGGATTCCTACACAGTCGAGCAACTGAAGGAATTTGATAAAGTTGCTTCACCTTAATCGAAAAAAATGACATCTAATAGCGCACCAGAAACTCACAATAATTTAGGCGTGGGTCTGAGTCAGGCATACAGTATAATACCCAACCCACTGTAGGACCAAATATATTATCTAATGAGGAAGGAAGAGAAAATAAGAAATATGTCCCATTGGTGCAAGAAAGAGAAAAAATAAAATCAACTAGATCGGACTCAATCTCAAGTGACAAAAGTAGCAGAGCCAATAGGCTTCAGCAGAATTTGAAAAGGTAGAAACGTATGTTGAGCACTCGTTTAACAGCACATAAAGCTAAATTGGCTCAACATTCTTACTAAATTTGAACAATTTATAATATAAATGAATTCGGTAAATTTTTTTCACCTTGAGGTTATTTTGTGTAAGTTATTTCTAATTTGTCTACAAAATAAATTTCTCAGTATGCCATATCAATGCAAGATCTATGTAAGCAAGTCTGCTGGCATTCAAAAATGCAGTGCAGAGTAAATTCGATATCATAACAGTATCGCAAACTTGGCTCAATGATTTAATTTCGAACAAAGTGTTGAACCTTGATGGGAACATACTGTATAGACAAGATCGAGCCCTAAGTAGATGAGGAGATTTAGTAGTAGTAGTTTCGTCAAGCATCGTATAATCTCTGATATTGATATTCAAAACACAGAACAGCTGTGGATTTCGGTCACCGTAAATAAACAGACAAGTGCAATAGGTATACTGTATAAACCTCCGGACCTTCCAGCTCACGAATTTTTACTGGAATCGATCGTCGCGCCGAAATTTGAAAGGTGATTTGATGGAAATGATATGATGGAAATTGGAATTACTTCATTACTTGAATTAACTGACTTGCGAAATCGAAAGATAAGATTGTCCACACGAAAAACCTGGAGCCATCTGAAACAAATGTCTCGTCTCCTCATGATTTTACTCATCACTGCCTGATCTCCTGCACATTTGATTCAAAAAAAGAAAAGCCTGAAACGCGTTTCCATACCTATCGTGATTGTAAACGTATGAATTTGTAACGTTTCTCTGTTTACATCAACAATCTTGATTTTCAGGAAATATATGGTACAGTAGATATCAATAACAAAATTAGTATTTTAAACAATATAATTACACAAATTCTTGATATTTTCGCACCATTAAAAACACTCAAGATAACAGAAAAGTCATCCCCATGGTTAACAGATGAAATTAAAAAAATTATGAAAAGACGAGATAGGGCATTTTCTAGCTATAAAAGAAACTAATATGTAGGATAATTATAAAAAATAAAGAAATAAAACAAATAATACTATCAGGCGTGCACAAAAAACATGCATGGAACACAAACTTGTTACGACGGAGAAAAAGAGCATGTGGAAAGTTTTACGAAAATCAGATATTCAGTCTAAACAGTAAATTCTTTGCCAAATGAACTGTCTAACCCTGAGGATATAAATATTTTGTTCTGCGGCAATTTCAGTGATACGGAACCACCGAATACTGAGCTTAAGGATTACTACTATACTAATAAACTCTCTGAAGATATGAATCACTTCAGTTTCGATAATACTTCAGGGTTGGAAATCCACAAAACTCCATTGGGGATCAAATCCCACGCTCTGGGTACTAATTCGATAGGCATCAGAATGATACTTCTGATGTACCCCCTTATTATACTCATTTGAGAGTACATTTTCAATTTCATAAATTCGAATAAAAAATTCCCTGAGATTTGGATGCAGACAGTGGTACATCCTCTGGCAAAAGTGAATTCGCCAAAATAACTCAAAGACCTGAGGCCCATAAGTTTACTCTGTACCCTGTTATTCAGAAAGTAGCTTATATCACCATGGCATTGTTTATTTGAAAGAAAAAAAGCACAAGCGTTGATATGAAAAATATCACAACGGTCGCCTGAATTGATAGAAATAATGTCACTGTCAATATAAGCGCTCTCAAATCAAATTCATATTATTTATTAAAATTTCTGTCTCGTTTTGAATTATACCGAGACTTCCTTATCTATCGATTTCAATGTGTCTGATACATAACCTCTGAATTCACTTTAAAACTAGAATACTCTTTGCTGGAACTATTTCGATGTTATGGCAGCGGGTGAGATCATTCAAAAGAGTGCGGCTACAGTTTTTTTGCGCGGCTTGCTGCTTGCATCAGTTTGATATCACAGTATCACCAAAGAGAAGATTCTTTGGTATCACAGATGTCTTTAAGAAGTCAATGACGCATTAACTCGTAGTACTCGTACGCGCTTGCGCACTACGTACTTCTATGGTTCTGTATTCCTGGTTGCGTAGCAGGCGTATGGTGTCAAGGTTGTTTATATGCGCTGGTATCAATATCAATAAAATTTGTCCAAACTAAACTAACTCAATCAATCAGTAATTCACATAATGAGGAATTGTCGGAGAAGTATTCAAATACAATCTTGATTATGGAAATAAACAGTACTTGATATTGAATCAAAACCACCTGAAATTATAGAGACCGCTCAAGTTACATTTTTGACAAGACCTTCCGCGAAATGAAAGTATTCGGAGTCGTAGGAAAAATAGTGTACAAAACTCGTTGGAAATTGCATTTCCTTCACTCGTTACGTTTCCACACTCACCGCTACGCGGCTCGTGCTAAACGACTACTCATGTGGAATATGTCACTTTCCACACTTGTTGTGTGATATACTATAACCAATGTAACGGATGAAATTTTGAAAGCCAGTGATGATAATAATCTGTCTGTTCTGGTTGCGTTGGACTATTCCAAAGACTTTGACAGAATCCTCCATAAACTCTAAGTATCACTCTTGCATTACCTTGGTTTCGAAAAACCTGGTGCTGATCTGATGAAGGATTATTTGAGTGAAAGAGTACAATTTGTTGAAACCTCACAGGGCATCTCACCTCAATTACCGGTTGCGTCTGGAGTACCGCAACGCTCGGTCCTTGGACCCTTAATCTTCACACTCTATACATCACGATTATTAAAATGTTTTAACTATTGCCAGACTCACCTTTACTGTGATGGTACTCAGCTCCTATACTCTTTCAAAGAAGAAGACACCGTGCAAGCATGTGATCTGATCAATGAGGATCTGAACAAACTGGTCCAAATTTCTAATGACTACTACTTATCAATTAATTCCTCGAAATCGAATGTCATGTTATTTGGTCGCAAAATTCAACAAAACCGGCAAAAAAATGATATAGCCAAATAGATCAATATTCAAAATCTTGAGCACACGAAATCTGCTCGTAATCTTGGATTGGTCATGGATAATGGCCCTAACTTTTCGAATCATATTTCTAAAACCATTAGAAAAGCGTATGGTAATATCAGATAACTTCATGCGAAAAGGCACTTGTTGAATTATAAATGCAAAATTATACTATGTGATGCGCTAGTCTTATCACATTTCAATTACTCTGATACCATCTATGGGCCTAGTCTTCGAAAAATAGATTGCAGACGGATTCAGCTCATTCAAAATGCTTGCATTAGGTTTATATGTGGATTGAGGGGGCGAGATCATATCTCAGATCCATTAAAACAAATTGGCTGGCTCACGATGGAAAATGGACGTTTGGCACACGCATTTGTGCTCTACCATAAATTTATGAATAATCACATTCCACCATACTTGAACAACAAAATAAAGTTTCCTACACAATTGCACAATGTTAATTTGAGAAATAAAAACCTGCTATCGATTCCCAAGCATCGAACGAATGCATTAGAAGGTTCTCTTTCATATCACATCACTAAAACCTACAATAAAACACCAGAGAATATTAAAAATTTTTCATCACATGTAATTCGATATCGCATCAAAAAAAATTATTTTAAAACAAACTTTAGTTGTTTTTCCAGAGAAGTTCAATATTTTTTATGATACTCAATCATAAATCTTTTCCCTACCTGAATAATTTATATTTCCGTTGTCCATTTCCGTTCACGATGTCGTCATCCGAAGGCATAAATTGTAAGTCCTGTTCTGCACTGCACCATAACCTTTTTTCACTTATAATAGTTTCACAATATATTTCTCAATACTTTTATTTGATATTATATCATTGATAATAAGGTATTCTTAATGCACATTAGTTCATGTATATTCATTAGATATTTACGTTTTGTATTGTACCGGGTGTCCCATTAAGCCTATCGACCGGATTCATCCCAGAAACTATTGGTCCCACAGTTTTAGGAAAAAAACTATCTTTTGTAAGGTAGTCAAGAAAAATTCAACCAGAATATTTTCAAGTTTATAAACTCCTTTTTCTTAAAAATGTCAGATACAAACGTAGGTATTTTTTAATGTATTCTGCATCTCCTAGTCAATACCTAAAACTTTTGTGAATAACTTTCTGTTCTAACTCTTCAAACAACCACAACAAAAACAAAAGAAAAACGGTATACAAAAATTACCATAACTTCGGTTTGTCTTATCCGATTTAAATACTTTTGCAAAAATTGCAAAATATTGACAGATTTCATCATCTCCTTTTGACAGTTTTGCCAATTATTTTGTATTCATAGCCTTCTTGATATTTTAAAAATATGCATTTATAATGCTCGTTATCCTATAAACACATTTTTATTCATAACTTTTGTTTAAAAAACACTAGAGACTTCCGGTTTGTGGCATTCTCTTCTAAATCTATTGCAGAATATGACACTTCATTAAAAAATATGTCATTATATTTAAAATTTCTGAGAAATCATCAATAATTGGTAAAAATTACGAAAAGCGACGTCTGGTGGTTTGTTGTGGAATTTGCCAAAATATTTAAAATCGTATTCTTATTCTACATTGAATTACCTATCAAACGATCAAAAGTTTATTTGAATCGGATAAGATAAACCGAAGTTATGGTGATTTTTGTATACCGTTTTTGTTTTGTTTTTGTTGTCGTTGTTTGAAGAGTTAGAACAAAAAGTTTTTCTTAAAAGTTTCAGGTATTGACAAGGAGATGCAGAATACATTAAAATATACCTACGTTTGTAATACACTTTTTTAAGAAAAAGGAGTTTTTAAATTTTCAATCTGTATTACGCCACCTAGCGGTCATTTTAGGAACTTGAGAATATTTTGGTTGAATTTTTCTTGACTGCTGTACTCAAGATAGTTCTTTCCTAAAATTGTGGGAGCAATAGTTTCTGGGATAAATCCGGTCGATAGGCTTAATGGGACACCCGGTATATAATCAATGAAATACTCATTACTTTCAAGGTTGAGTGGAAGAGTGCTTCTTTCTGCAGAAGAAATGAAATGCACCACATTTAAATGAAATGAAGATCATTGAAATTTAAAAATGAAATAATATTTATTATTTGAATGATTTCAGATGAGATATAACTTACCCGCAATCGTAATTCTCTTACTGGTGGCTTGGCAAAAGGAATTTCTTGGAATGCGTAAAATTCTTTATTCATTGAAGAACTTCCTTTTCGCCCCTTCAATTGACCGTTGTGTATTTTTACTAGGACACATGTGTCTTCTATTATCGTGTTCTCCTGAAAACGAATCTTTTTATAAATAAATGTATTCATGTTCTTGTTTCAATAGATATTGATAATAACTAGGGTCACATCGATACTCATCGAGCCTCGTCTGATTTTAAAATAATAAAACAGTAGTCAATGACAGTCAGATGTGTCTTTTGTAGATTATAAGAACTCAGAAGATGTTTGGGTTTGAAGTAGAAGTGGTACGAAAAAAAAACAAACGAAAACAAGATACTGTGAAGCAGTTGTTGCAGTTATTGTTTAATCCATTATTTTAAGTAGTGAGAGCATGAATATTGAGAACTTGAGAGGAACAGTCGTAATAGGCATTGTTAGGTCCGTCTACCAGAAGAAAATATAATCTTCATTCATGCATTAATTTTTATAAGAATATCAGATTCCCAGTTCAAGATTTCAGCTAGATCTTCTAGTCGATCTGTCTTGCATATTTGGATGATATGTGGTATTCTGAACATGAAATGATATCATAGGTGATGTA
Source organism: Chrysomela aeneicollis (assembly GCA_029955515.1). NCBI lineage: Eukaryota > Metazoa > Arthropoda > Insecta > Coleoptera > Chrysomelidae > Chrysomela > Chrysomela aeneicollis. The sequence goes on along the minus strand of JARUHQ010000031.1, from coordinate 558,078 downwards.
TAGTTGAAACAGAGTTGGTGCCAGGACAGATCGTCGTAAAATTTTATTGCTATAGTATCGGATGAGATGTCATCAACCACTACATAGGGTGATCTATTTTTTCACTTACCTTCAATGTTTCAGTATGGTTTCCTCTTCTATAATTGCATGCAATAACAGCAACTAGGATAATAACTATAATGACTCCCAATATACCACAGCAGAGTTTGGGTTTTCTCAGGGGATCACCAATTTTGTAATAGAAACACATCATACCAAAGTCTTTCAAAAACTGGATTTCTGAAAGTTTTTATTCATCAAAGGTTGGAATATTAGTCGACACGTTTCTTACTCCTGGAAATTAAATATAATTGAAGTGTCCTATTTGTGGATCAGATTCGATGATGGGGAGTGGAATGGGGATGGGGATGGGGATGGGGATGGGGATGGGGATGGGGATGGGGATGGGGATGGGGATGGGGATGGGGATGGGGATGGGGATGGGGATGGGGATGGGGATGGGGATGGGGATGGGGATGGGGATGGGGATGGGGATGGGGATGGGGATGGGGATGGGGATGGGGATGGGGATGGGGATGGGGATGGGGATGGGGATGGGGATGGGGATGGGGATGGGGATGGGGATGGGGATGGGGATGGGGATGGGGATGGGGATGGGGATGGGGATGGGGATGGGGATGGGGATGGGGATGGGGATGGGGATGGGGATGGGGATGGGGATGGGGATGGGGATGGGGATGGGGATGGGGATGGGGATGGGGATGGGGATGGGGATGGGGATGGGGATGGGGATGGGGATGGGGATGGGGATGGGGATGGGGATGGGGATGGGGATGGGGATGGGGATGGGGATGGGGATGGGGATGGGGATGGGGATGGGGATGGGGATGGGGATGGGGATGGGGATGGGGATGGGGATGGGGATGGGGATGGGGATGGGGATGGGGATGGGGATGGGGATGGGGATGGGGATGGGGATGGGGATGGGGATGGGGATGGGGATGGGGATGGGGATGGGGATGGGGATGGGGATGGGGATGGGGATGGGGATGGGGATGGGGATGGGGATGGGGATGGGGATGGGGATGGGGATGGGGATGGGGATGGGGATGGGGATGGGGATGGGGATGGGGATGGGGATGGGGATGGGGATGGGGATGGGGATGGGGATGGGGATGGGGATGGGGATGGGGATGGGGATGGGGATGGGGATGGGGATGGGGATGGGGATGGGGATGGGGATGGGGATGGGGATGGGGATGGGGATGGGGATGGGGATGGGGATGGGGATGGGGATGGGGATGGGGATGGGGATGGGGATGGGGATGGGGATGGGGATGGGGATGGGGATGGGGATGGGGATGGGGATGGGGATGGGGATGGGGATGGGGATGGGGATGGGGATGGGGATGGGGATGGGGATGGGGATGGGGATGGGGATGGGGATGGGGATGGGGATGGGGATGGGGATGGGGATGGGGATGGGGATGGGGATGGGGATGGGGATGGGGATGGGGATGGGGATGGGGATGGGGATGGGGATGGGGATGGGGATGGGGATGGGGATGGGGATGGGGATGGGGATGGGGATGGGGATGGGGATGGGGATGGGGATGGGGATGGGGATGGGGATGGGGATGGGGATGGGGATGGGGATGGGGATGGGGATGGGGATGGGGATGGGGATGGGGATGGGGATGGGGATGGGGATGGGGATGGGGATGGGGATGGGGATGGGGATGGGGATGGGGATGGGGATGGGGATGGGGATGGGGATGGGGATGGGGATGGGGATGGGGATGGGGATGGGGATGGGGATGGGGATGGGGATGGGGATGGGGATGGGGATGGGGATGGGGATGGGGATGGGGATGGGGATGGGGATGGGGATGGGGATGGGGATGGGGATGGGGATGGGGATGGGGATGGGGATGGGGATGGGGATGGGGATGGGGATGGGGATGGGGATGGGGATGGGGATGGGGATGGGGATGGGGATGGGGATGGGGATGGGGATGGGGATGGGGATGGGGATGGGGATGGGGATGGGGATGGGGATGGGGATGGGGATGGGGATGGGGATGGGGATGGGGATGGGGATGGGGATGGGGATGGGGATGGGGATGGGGATGGGGATGGGGATGGGGATGGGGATGGGGATGGGGATGGGGATGGGGATGGGGATGGGGATGGGGATGGGGATGGGGATGGGGATGGGGATGGGGATGGGGATGGGGATGGGGATGGGGATGGGGATGGGGATGGGGATGGGGATGGGGATGGGGATGGGGATGGGGATGGGGATGGGGATGGGGATGGGGATGGGGATGGGGATGGGGATGGGGATGGGGATGGGGATGGGGATGGGGATGGGGATGGGGATGGGGATGGGGATGGGGATGGGGATGGGGATGGGGATGGGGATGGGGATGGGGATGGGGATGGGGATGGGGATTCATACAGATGTGAATCTCATGGATTGTTACCAGGTAATATCTTTCACATTCTTCAGGTACTTTTTCCTGTGTAATACAGTTTCGTCTAGAAAATATGAAACATATCGGCAATTTCGAGTAATGGCCAAGAGTTGTAGATTTTCAAATAGTTCTTCGAATAGAAATTATATCTATGATTTGGTTGCAACAGATTTTCTTCTCGTTCCTGACTATGAAACATGTCAAGTTGCCCTGGATTAGTGAAACTTTCCATACCACATCCTCATTTTCAACGATTAAATGGGTTAATTGATAATACGACGAAAACAAACGGAGGAACCGTCATAGATGACACCCTCCCATTTGAAATGATATAAACAATGCATAAAGTAATCTAGTAAAATATTATTTTCGCTATTGAAGACTTACACATCGAAAGCGACCCGACATTTTATACATGGTTAGAAGAGGAATGAAATCTTTTTCAACCAAACCATAGCGCACTGTAATTCCCATTTCAACAACTACAACTGCAGGACACATCTCGAAATTGCACATTATTTTTCAAATTTATTTGAACTCTCTGTATTATACAAGCAAATGTGCCCAAATAATATGAAAACTATCATCTTGTTATTTCACCATTATATTCACATATGTCTTGAAGTCGGGAAACCGAATTCCTGATTTTCACTCAAAAACAAAAATAAGATACCAATTGTATCGTTTTCGCCAGTAACTTTGTCTTGAAGGGAGATTGCGAATTAGTTTTCAATTATTTTTGTATCTCCTATAGTTACCGAGTTACCCTATACAAACATCAAAATTTCCCCACCCTGTACGACAACTCAGAAGAGAATTTATCAAAAACATTTACAGCCAACATTGACACGTTGCTAGAAGTTGCTGAATTTGTATCAACTACCATTTGTTCGTCTCAATTTTGCCAATATCACGCTATGGTTTATACAAATCTTTATTTTTAGGTACCTATATTATTATTAGTTCCATGAAGCTTACCCACCTGGAACCGATCAACACACACTACTCAGCTCATCAGGCTATTCAAATGGAAATAAATTTCGAACGATGGTGTATTCGTAACGTGGTCAAAAATAATTAACAATGAAGATAACGATCGTCATTAGTATTCTTAATTCTTCGCTCCATAATAAACTTATTAGTGAACGATACTTAGAATTAGGGAATATATGAATATCATCATCATAACAATGTTCAATATTCTATGAGAATATTCAGAATTTTATGTTTTTATTAAGCAAATAATGATAATTATCAATTAATTTATTAATTTAATATAGAACGTGTACAACTACCTACAGAAATCGTCAATAAAATTATATTATGATTGAAATTGAAGCCTGAAAAATAATCGATTGATATTACCTGATGCCTAAAAATGTTTATGATCATAACATACATTTATTGAAACTGTTAATGAAAGGCATATAATGAAATAAATATAACATTTCAGATTTCAAGAATAATAAACGTAAAAAGAAAATTCTTGTGAGAAGTATGCATTGAAGATTAACACATAGAATACGTAGAAAGAAAAAAATCTGTCATTATGCTGTGAATTATATCATTTGATCTGTATTTATTCTCATGGATTTACCAATGATCATCCTCAAGACTGTAATAGAAACTAGTAACAATTCGAATAACACTTTTTATCTCTAATCCACTATCAGTATTCTTTTGTTATAATAAATCGACAACATAAAATACTATAATAAAACTACTCATTCGTTAGAAGGCGATAATGTCCTCATAAACATGAGAGATACGAAGACGATGAGAGAAAAGGAATTAATCATTAATAATTCGATTAATCCTGACTGTGTTTTAAAGTTAGGGCGATTGTGATAAGAAAACGCATTCTACTGTATTTTTGTCCTTCAAGAAAAAAAATTATTGAAAAATTAAATGAAGTATCAAAAATCAATGAGACTTCACCACAAGATAACATAAAATTACATTAAATTATAGCGGAACAAAATGAAGAAAACAATGAGAATAATATCAATGGAATGATTCCAGAAATTCAAGAGAGGAGACGCAGAGTAGCAAATATACTAATCTGCAAAATTCAAGAATCCAGTGGAAATGATACTAAAAACGCAAAAAAAATTCTCGTGGGAATTGCAGATCAAGTTACCATATAAAATACATTCCGGTTTCGAAAGTACACACACAACTAGTTACACAAGAAATTATCCACATTTTTCAAAATAAAAGGAAAAAATAATGTTTGGCGACCAAACGAAAATACAAAAAGACTATTATCTTTCAATCAAAAGAAATATTAATTGATTTATATGCAGAGGTGAAATTGACAAAACTATGAGATACATAAATAATACTATAACAATTGTTGTTAAGCAGTCTCCAGTTATAAGGACTTGAACAACCAGCATCTTGTTTTACCCTTTTGTAGCAAGTTCTCATACATGAAAATCCAAAGTTTAGTGGCTGACACGATCAGCTCATTCGGGATATAATATGCTATCAACCAACTGCTAAGTGAATCACGTACAACAGCTGATATAATGGATTCAGAAATCAGAATCGCTGGCTACATAATAGTGTGATGTGATTCATAAAGTCGTCACACTGGTGGTGTACTATTATACGTTCGTGATAATATGAAAATAATTAAATTCTATAATTCAGACAAAATGCATTGCTGTTCAGTTACTGAACTGAAAATTCAACAAAGAGATTTATTGATTGGATGCCTGTACCATTTTCGAAGCTCAGACTTCATCATGTTCTTTGTTAGTTTTGAAGATTTGGCTGACATTATTTTCAACGAACAAGGTAAGTGTGTATGAGTGGGAGATTTCAAATTCAATTCTTTAGATGATTATAATCGATAGGTTAGTCAATTCAAAATCTTAATTACTTCTTTGTGAAACGAGCAGACAGTCAGAGACCCTACGAGAGTTACAAATAACAGTAGTACCATGATCGACTATGTACTAAGTAATTCAACTTTTGCTTCCTCAACAGTCCGTGATACCCCAAAAATCACTGATCACAATATCATTATAATATCAAGTAAAGCCACTCAGGATAATGAAAGTTATATATATTGAATCCGCTCCATGTTTGGATTGTCAACTGGTGCAAGACAGTCTGTTTTGGCTCATCAGTTGCACTAGGCCAGTTGACTTGGTCAACATTCGTCAACTGGTTAACTGGCCTAGTGCCATTATTTCACAGCCTCTTTGAAAAATCAAGGAAATTTCTCAAAGAAAACCCAAAACTTTTGTTAACTCTATCTGATAAAGGAAATGTCACAGTCTTAATGGACGAACAACAATATTTAAACCTCTCTTATAACATCATCAACAACAACTCATTATATATTCAAATTAATAAAGATCCAACATCAACTATACAAACAAAAAGTAATTCTCTTATAAAAGGAATCACCGAAGTTTTATGCATTGCCCAAAACACACAAACCAACTCTTTCTATGAGACTAATTGTTGCCTCCATTGACATATTTTGACCAGTGCATATGACTTCGATGATGAATACTACATAAAAGATTCATTCGAAATCACAGTAATATTTAATAAAAAAATTCTACCCAACAACTATGTCTTAGCAAGCTTGTATGTAGTTTCTCTATTCAGCAACGTATACCTAGAAGCCAGCATAATTGCCATTCATGAATAGTGGAACAATATCAGCAATCACTGCACTATCAGTGAAGACTCATTCATAAAACTTTTATTTTCTCATAGACAATACCTATTTCACTTTTGACAACTAATTTTACAAACCAACATTTGGCACATCAATGGGTGTTTCAATATACCCAATCCTAGCAGCTTACCTAATGGACAACATACTAGACATGGTCTTACCAGTACTCTTATTCAACCCCCCCTTTATTAAAAAGTACGTAAATGATATAATAGTAGCAGTACCAAGAGATGGTATTTATAAAATTCTTGATACTTTTAACATTTTGGATCCTCACATTCAATTTACGACTGAAAATGAAGACTTACAACAGTCTGTACAATTTCTTGACACAAAATTCATAAGAACCAATGAAAATCAAATCAACATTGACTGGTACAGAAAACCATGCAGCTCAAAAAGATATTTCAATTATCTTTCCTACCATAAACAATCGATGAAAATTAACCTGATCAAACAGCTAAAAAACAGTATATTAAGAATTTCAGACAGTTATTCCCATAAAAAGAACTTGAAGATTTTATTGGAACTTCTCTTAGAAAATTCATATCCTCATAGTCGAGTGAAACAAATCCTGTTTAATACATCCTCAGCAATAGAAATTAACAATATGAATGATCATCATCATCAAGAATACCACAAATTGTATATTTTTCACTACCCTTCATAAGAGAAATTACACCCAAGCTTGCAAGACTTTTTCAATTTATTCCTGATATAAAAATAGCAAATAAAACAACATTACCAATCAGAAACATCCATAGTAAAGTAAAAGACAAGATCCCACTGATGTCCAGAACGAATGTTGTGTATAGTGTGCCCTGTCAGGACTGTGATAAAAACTATGTTGGTCAGACTTCCCTCAATCTTGGTGCAAGAGTAACATCCCACAGAAGTGACTGCAGACTGCACCCTGAAAGATGTGCATTAGCAGAACATGTCAACAAGTGCGACCATCATATGAAATTTGATGAGATGAAAGTCTTAATTAGTGAACCATCCCTCACCAAGAGATTATTTCTTGAAATGGCATATATCTTTCAAGATAATACCTGCATCAACCAGAGAACAGAGTGAGACTTGAGTGAAATTAATTCCTTTTTGTTTACATTAGACAACAATCATCAGACACATAACAATGTCAATAATGACAGTATAAATTTCTAAGAAACCACTACAGGTTGGTAACTCAGATTAGTTGGTATTATGTCATACTGGAGGTCGGAAAGTATCGATACTGAGTATCGATATATCGAAACTACGCGGAGTATCGAAGTATCGATACTAATGATATTAGTATGGATACTCATTGACATATGACATTGACATATCATTCTTCTTCATTATCATTATTGTTACTTGTCACTCTTTTCAGTGGTAAATTGTAAATTTTTTGATTGTCGTTTTTTTGGTAATATAAAAAAATTAATAAATAAAAAGGTAATAAATCCGATGGATGGAACTATTTTGAGAAAGAAACCACATCCAATTATGCGACATGCTCGCTCTGCAAGAGAGAGTATAATTCAAGTGGAAACACCAGCAATCTCAGGAAGCACTTACTGAACTCTCATAGGGACGACATTGGATCTGAACTACTCGATACAGAGGAAGAAGTTATGGTTGAAGAAGGAGAACCCACTAGAAAAAGAAAAACAATAAAATCCTACTTCAAATGCAAGTCTGAATGTTATTCTAGCAATAGTTCAAGAAAGAAGGAAATCGACATGAAAGTAGCATTAATGATCGCGAGAGATATGCAGCCATTCAGTTTTGTTGAAGATCAAGGTTTTGTTGACCTGATGCATTTGCTGGACCCGAAATATAATGTCCCAACAAGTAGAACAGTGAAAACAATTCTCAACAATGATATATAAGTAGATGATTTGTGCCGATTCTAGACCTCCTCCCAAGGTCACACACCCCCCACGTGGCCTTGGGGGGTCAATGACCTTAGGGGGGTCAATGACCTTGGGAGGAGTGACCTTGGGAGGAGTGACCTTGGGGTGAATGACCTTGGGAGGAGTGACCTTGAGAGGAGTGACCTTGGGGTGAATGACCTTGATGCGATCTTGGGAGGAGTGACCTCGAGTTGGCGACCTTGAGAGGAGGGTGCCCTTGGGAGTTGCTGTGGCCTTGAGAAGAGCGCGTCCTTGAGGAGGGCTTTCTTTTTTTCTGTGAGCGTGACCTTGTGTTTCCACACCCCTGAAATGGGAGGGGGTGCGACCTTGAACACTGCTTCTGCGTGCGCATGCGCCATTCCCCCACTAGAGTTCAAGATCGCGTTGGTGAGAGTGGGGGAGTTCCTATAAATTGGCGATTCAGTGCTATAGTTGCCACAAGCAGTAGCAGCAGTATAACTAGCAATCAATAAAAATAAATATTGACTCGTAAAGCGTGTGCGTATCCTTGCGTGATAACAAGTGTTATTTTTATGTAAGTAAATTCCTATATTCTATATATTCTTTTGTACTCTCTTTCACGTGTTTAATCTAGAGATGGGTTCACCTAAAATTGATTTGATCGCGATCAATAATCAAATCGCTGAAGGGTATGAATTCACCAAGCAAGTGTTGATATCATCGCTGATCTTGAATAAGCCTTATCTGATCAAGAAAATGACAATATTTGAAACTAGATTTGGTAGATCTGCCACCGTTATATTATTAGATGAAGAAAGTGGGGAAACTGTGAAATGTTGGTTGCCCAAAAGAGTTTCAGATGTGATTGAAGAAAGCGATCTCCATTTGATCAACTCCCGCGGGCTTTATACAATAGCATACCTGGGGCAGAGTGAACCATCATATGCTGGTGCGAAAACGCGAACGCTTATTAGGTTCGGCATAAAAGAAATACCCCTTAGCGAGACTTCGCCTCAGTAATTAATTGAATTATTTTTATGATTAGTTTAGTATTAGTGAAAGGGAGTTTAAAGATTATATGTATATAGTAGTTCTTACATTCTCGCCACCCTCGTCGTCGCATTTACCATTTTTGGTGAGTAGTTTTTTTAAGCTGAGGGTATGAGCTATGTAATATGAAACGTATTTGTTGAATTATCTCCTAAACTCTTTTTTTTGTTTATTTATTTGTAGACTCCAGTACTCAACTTCTAAGGATATGTGGATGCACTATTCTAGCCAGTTTTGGCCAGCTGCTGAAGACATCGAATCAGCAGTCAGCAGACTTAAATGTGAACTCATCGATTTGGAGCGTGATTCACTCCATGCAGCCAACTATGATATGAGCGCATGTTTCAATCAAGAACGAGCTCGAGAGATTTTAGCGGATGCTGATCGATATAAAATCGGTCATTTTCTATGCAGTCGCCTAGAACACGGGAGTATAACTTTGGAGAAGTTTCTTGAAGAAATGGTGAAGGAGGGTTTGGAATGCTTCCTTCATGATTTAGTTGAATTCCTACCAACTATCATCATCGAAAAATACGGTTTGAGGGAAGCTTCAGAAGAAGAAGAAGAAGGTGGAGAAGGCGAAGAAGGGGAAGAAGAAGTTGGGGAAGAACAAGAAGGTGGCGGGGTACAAGGGGGTGTCTAGTATGCTCTTATAGTCTTTAGACTCACTATTTCAATCATTGTACATAATAGGAAAAATAAAACATTATTCAACATTTTACATCTTTTATTATCCGAAAAAAAACTGCTACAAATATATATATCTTAAACTATGGTGGTAGTGATTCATCTGATCATAGCTTCATAATTCTTCGTTCATACACCCATCTGTATGGAGCCATCTAGAGCGCTATATGTCATGACTGCGTCATGTAGAATGAGCGCATACACTCTTGTATTGGCTGGAAATTTTGATTTGCGAGTCTCAAATTCCAATTTGATATCTACTGTTGAGGATTTCATGGCGTCGGCTTGATGGCTGCAATCGATGATAAATAATGGGTTCTTCCTGAATTCTTCTATACCCATCATCGGCTCACTCATATCTTTACCATAGTAACTCTTTTGGAAATTTTCGTAAGCATAATAGGCTATAGCATCCAACTTCCTGTCGAATTCTAAATTCCACCGCTCGTATGGGTATACTTCTGAATTCAAATACACTCGAATATTATTAATGTCAGCATTAATGAATTGGGTGGCATCTTGAGATACATCATCCGTATTAGTAGATTTCTGGAATCCTATGATAATGTATCGCGGTCGCTCGAGGCTGTTGGTAGTTTTGACAGCCCAAATGTCTGAAGATGTTTCACGGATAGTTGGTAACTCATACAAATCCCACATCCTATATGCTATTTTTATCTTCGCAGTGGAACTTTTATTGATGCGATTCAATAGTTTGAGTTTTTGTTTATCTGACGGCATGATATGCCTTATTCTCCATTCAATCTTATCAATTTCTATTTTCGCATTAACTACTCCCATGTAGGAGTTTTTGAATGAGCGAGCAATGATTAGTATCAACTCTTGTTTTATATTCAAGACACCCTTATTATAGTCCTCAGCGAATCCCATCAAGTATTTGAGTGGTAATTTTCCGCTGAATACGTGATTGATTTTGTCTAGGATCGGTTGATTATCATCATCAATTCCCCAACCGAGGGTCTCTAGAAATTTTTTATTCGATTCCCCATAGGAGATCATACATTTCATAGCTGTAGTGATGCCTGGTTTTCGAATCATACACACTTGTTCGCCACCCATCTCATAGCGAATTTCGTCGAAGAGGAATGCTAGAGCATTATTGGATAAATAGCAATCTGCTGTCAAATCATCTGGCATGAATTTTCCTTCGATGTAGATGTAGCTCTCTGCAATATCTAATATCAAATCTTGAAAGTTGACAGCTATTCTTATTTCGTCAGAGTTCTTGAATGATGGTGAACCATATGGTTTGTATGTGTGTTCATGCAGGCTGATTAGGGAATGATCGAAGATTGGTTCATCAAACACTTCCAATTGGAGGCTAGTAGAAGTTGTGGAAACCATCTCTATTTTTTCTGTAGCACTTTCAGTCCGATAGATTTCAAGAAATCAATATCGCTCTCAGATAGGTTATGATGCCGCCTTGTCTGATTGAGACGTCGATTGCGAATGAATCCGCGACCGCGTTTACACTTCTTTTTATTATTTCTGCGCTCATTATGGGGTGTGGGGGTGGATATTCGCTTTGATTGGTTACCGAAGCAGAACCCCATCTTTTCTCTGCTATTTTTCGAGATCAATCTAGTTGTTTCAGTTCAAGCTTCACAATAATCTTCTCTCCTCGGAAATCGACCAAACAATTTTCATCATCCAAAATTCTCAGTGTAATGTTATCGATAGACTGACGTCCGGTCGGGCTGATTGGTAGATATATAATGTTTTTCGGTTCCTTCGACAGCTTATATCCAGGATCCACATTGATGTCGAATTCATACAACGTGTGAACCTCTTCCCCATTCAGGTACGCCCCGCTCGTGATATTGCAATCGATGCGTATTAGGCGAACTTTAATAATTTTCACCGGCTTGGTGGATTTATGTAGAAAGTTGGATGGGTAGAATTTTTTCTCGAAACCCAACACTTCGGCTATGGAATTCTCAACTGACAACATAATTCCATATGAAGATTTCATTTCACACATTAGAGTGTTATTATTAGCTCGAAGATAAAATTCAATATTATTTTTACTCTTTTTACTATCAGAGGAGGGGTTCGAAGATGCTATAGCTTCTTGTATAACTCTATTGATTTCTTCTATTTCATAGGCGCCTGGTGGTATATGAATCATTTTCAAGTTCTCAGAGATGCGACCTTCTTTCTCATCCCAATAACCCAAAGCGTTATTAGTCTCATCTATATTGGCTATGGAATTGTAAGAATAAAAGCCGTGTAATCCCAAACCGTAAGTTCTTCTCGCATCTAGTTCAATTGGTGGGTAAAAATCAGCGCTCAAAACACTATGACCACCCGATATGGTGAATGTTTGCGACATAATGTTGGTGGTGTGTAAAGAAAACGGCGAAAATGGGTAACAAACCTCAATGAACATTCAACAGCTGCAACTTGATCGCTATGCGAGACATTGAAGAATGTTTTTATTTTCGCATTGATAATCATTTATATATAAAAATTTTTTATTACATATTGCCACATCTACATTTTCATTCGACAAAAGCAGCAAAACACTTTTCGTGGTATTGGTCCATCGTTGACATCAACACCGTCTGGTTGATTATCGCATTTCTCGTGATGATGATCCTCACAAAATTGGTATTTCGACACCTCTGGATCGTCTTTCAATCGTTGCGGTAGCTTATCCCATACTAGAGCTATTTCTTGGGAGGCCAATCCAATCAGTACTTCCTTTGGTAGGTCGGCGAGTTCTTTCTCAGTCATTTTTAAGAGAGAGCGTGATTTAGAGTAAGCTAACAACGCATGGGCCATTTCTTTGATGCTTTCTCGATCCATGATGAGCTACTTTTCGTTTGTGTTCTTCTTCGAGAGAAATTTCAAGCACAAATGCCCGCACCAGACTGTGTTGTATTCTTGTTGGCGCTCATAGTTATATACTATTTTGGTAGCTCTAAGCGCCTGCGGCCCTCTATTCAGATATTTCACCAACTCTTTTGGTGGGGGTAAATCGCCATAGCTATCATAATACTCGACTACTTTACCGCTTTTTTTATATGCAACCCAATGTGTGCCATCGCCTTGTTCGCTATCTAAATTCAATATGGCGGATTCTGTACGATATGGGCCGGATGAGGGTAAATTATCCCTCATATATATACCTCGAAAGTTTGGTATTCCTATCTTTTTTATATATCGTGATAGGTCCACATCTGTTAAAGCCCTTCGAGGTAGGCCATCTAGTTTTTTGGAGTTTGGGACTTCAAATAGATACCCAACCCTTTGCGGTATGGTTTCAGATAGACCCCTTTGCCCATTTTACCTAGAGCAATTGCCTCCATATGTGTGTTGTGGCGGTTCGCCTCAGCGAGTTTCTCCTTACTTTCTTTGGCGGAATTGATAGCACGAACAACGCTTGCACTGCCTGCAGCCAAACTACCCAATGCTGATAATCCCGCGAAAATTGGGATTAGTGGGAGAATGCCGCCAACTTTGGGGATTGGTATTATGCGGGGTGTTCGAATATTTCTCCTTCCTCCTGCCATTCTCACGAATTTTTTAGCTGCACCGACGGCCTTTAGAGTTGTTTCACCCAAGTTTCTGGTGAGCGTTCCCCTGTTCCCCATTTGGCGTAGCGCATGTCGAACTTTGTGCACTATTCCCGATCCAAAAGCTATCTTTCTCATGCGTTTGGGCGTGGTCCGCTTCTTCTTCCTTTTCAGCACACTACCGCCGCACCCCATACCAAAGCGCCTTTTTCCCTTCATTATATTTGTTGTTTTCCCCTTACGACAAATACGCCAACTTTTTTTCTTTGTTGAAGTGTATCGCTTGGTGTTCATAATATAAATGAGCTTTGCGACACTCGCAGATCATTATAAAGTACTTGGCAGTCGCATGATGCAGATTGTTCGACAAAATGAGACATTCAGTGTGGAAAATTTTGATGAAAAAGTTGGGTTAGGAAATAGTGCAATTCCACAGCGTAGGCATGGGGATCTATTTCCCAATACAATTCGAAGTTTGATTATTGGTCCATCGAATTGTGGCAAGACGAATGTTATGATATCACTGCTCACCAATCAGAATGGCTTACGATTCGCCAACATATACCTCTATTCAAAATCATTGTATCAACCCAAGTATGAGTATTTACGTAAAGTATTGGAACCGATAAAGGGGTTGGGTTATCACACTTACAGTAATAATGCAGACATAGTTGAACCTGCCGATGCAAAACCTGAGAGTATATTTATATTCGATGATGTTATATGTGAGAAACAGGATGTGATTAGATCTTATTTTTCGATGGGGCGTCATAGGAATGTCGATTGTTTCTATCTTGCGCAAACCTATTCGAGAGTGCCTAAACAACTAATTCGCGATAATGCGAATTTCATAATCAAGTTCAAACAGGACGAAATGAATCTTCATCACATATTTTCCGATCATGTATCCCCAGATGTGACATTCAATCAATTTCGGGATATGTGCGCACATAGTTGGACGGATAAATATGGTTTTCTCGTTATCGATAAGGATAGTGAGATTTGCGAGGGACGCTATAGAAAAGGGTTTGATTGCTTCATATATCCGTGATACCCTGATGTGGTTGAATCATTCGATCGCTGGATGGCAAAATGAGCGCATCTAGCAGTGAAAAAATGGATGAAATATGTCTCAAGCAGAAACTTGTCGAAGCAACTGATGCGGTGAGAAAAAAATTCAAAAGTTTGAAGAGCGCCCACCTCAGCGATCAGACAATGCTTGAGAAGGTATACAAACCGCTAACGAAACCATTGAAAGCTATCTCAGAAGCTGCTGCGGTAGCGATAGCCCCCTCCCAAATATCGGGTCTGAAAGTACCACCTATCCTTAAAATACCGCAGCCTACGCACCATTCTACGCCGAAGCGTAGGAAAACGGTGGGAGATGCTACAGAAATGTTTGATAAACATTTGGAATCTGGAAATTCCAGCAAAAATTCGCAATTGATGCAGAGCGAACTCGATTATGTGACAATGATGGAAACACCACCAACATCATCAACTTCACATATTTCTAGCGATAATACTACCGCTATTGATACAACAACTCTACAAGATCGAGTGCAGCAGCATTTGGATAACTTGAAAACTGGAAAATCTAATTATGATACAGTATATGGTGTTCGTATCGATCCCAAAACGGGTAAATTAAGGATGGGTAATATGGAAATCCGTTTTTTGAATGATCAAATCGAATTATGGCGTGATAATAGAAGGAGTAAGGTATTTCCAGCTTCTTCTGAACTATATGATTTGATTTTTATGAATCAAGCACCTGGATCTATTAGCGATCGAGATAAGCAGATATATACCTCCATTCTGAAGACTACAGGATCCGCATATAAAAATTATGATATTAGAGGAGGTTTGAATGCTGAATCCTCTAACTCGAAAAAGAAATATCGACAAATCATCAAACCTCTTATAGATAGTCCACATTATATGAGGAGTAATCCTCAACGATTTGATATCAAAGGCGGTAAAGGAGTAGTGGAGGCAATACCGCGCAAAAAAGTTCTGAATAGAAAACGGAAAGAATTTGTTTATTGGAATGATGCTGCAGAATTGGTGGAACGTCTTCGATTATTGTGGAGTTCTAAAATGGTTGGTCATACAGGGCATGATAATGAAATAATGTCGATAATAGAGGAATTGCGTGAAGAAGGTATCATACGTTGATTTTTCAAAGTGCGAGCGCCATATGTATATGTGAGTTTGGAAGATTAGTTATTAGTATATGAATGAAAGCCGAAGTAATCGCAGCGGGAAATCTACGAAGTGGAAGATGAAAATAAGCCCAACCAAAAGGGCGATTGCTAATGAATTACACAAACCCGCGAGGCGTAACTTCAAAAGGAGGAGAACGATAATCAAAGGATTTGCTGACCTGTGGCAAATTGATTTGGCTGAAATGCAAATATATGCAGATGAGAATATGGGCTATCGATATATACTATTCGTTATCGATTGCTATTCAAAATATTTATGGGTTGAACCGATAAAAAATAAAACTGGTGTGGAAGTGACAAAAGCTATGGAAAAAGTGCTGAAGCGAGCTGAATATTCTCCAAAAAATATTCAAAGTGATTTAGGCAAAGAATTCTACAATTCACGCTTCGAAAATTTGATGCAGAGATATAAGATCAATCACTATTCAACTTATAGTATAATGAAAGCAGCTATTGTGGAGCGAGTAATTAGAACATTGAAGACTTGGATCTATAGAGAATTCTCCGCCAGAGGTGACTATAAGTGGCTCGACATTCTCGCAAATTTTGCTAACGAGTATAATAATAGAAAACATAGAACAATTGGTATGAAACCTGCTGACGTAACACCTTCAACAATACTTAAAGTATATAGCCACCTGAAAATAGCGCCACCAGCAAAATATAATGTTGGAGATGTTGTCAGAATAAGCAAATTCAAAGGAGTTTTCGAGAAAGGATACTCAGCCAATTTTTCCACAGAATTATTCACCATATCTAAAGTGAATATTACCAATCCGACGACATACAACATCAAAGATGTCAAAGGTCGCCCTATCAAGGGATGCTTTTATGAATTGGAATTGTTGAAAACAGCTGAGCCAAATGCATATCTAGTTGAAAAAGTGTTGAAAACGAAGGGGAATAAGATATTTGTCAAGTGGCTAGGATTTTCTGAAGAGCACAATTCTTGGCTTGATAAATCTGCAATTGTTTGAAGTATTTAATTTTTTTCAATAAATGAGTCTGTTGACATTTTCTATCGTCTATTTCTTTCCTACCCAATTTTCACCCAATAAGAAAAAGTCGCATCAGAATTTAATATATTGTATTATGAAAATTTGCAAATAATATGATGAACACAAACATAAATATATATTCACAACTATATACACCTTTATTTATATTTATAAAAACTTTAATTTCAACTATATACACAATCATCTTTATATACACACATCTTTTACTAATATTTACAATAATTTATTTACATACTTACAACTATATATACATCTTAATTTATATTTACAAAAACTATTTACAATTAGGGCCTTAACTAAAATTTACAAAAAAACTATATACAACTAGGTTTCCTTCCCCAGTAAAACAGCACTCGCGTCGGCATGTCCCCCATAACGAGAAACCTCCGCATCAATTTCGGCTATGCTCTCTTTCTGCATGGCAGAAATTCGCTGAAGTTCAGCTGCCTGAGCTAAAATCTCAGCCAGCTGAGCTTCAACCTGCGCGTTGTCGTGAAGGGTTCTCGTTTTGCGGTCGCTCATCATTGCCAACCACCGCACCAACTCGTCATTGTATCTCCTTAGTTGGGTAGCAGGCAGTAATGGTCCCGGCGGAATGCTGTTTGACGGGGAAGGCGTTGACGGGGAAGGCGTCGGCGGCGCGGCATCCTCACTCTCCGCCTGTGAAGGCGAAGCCGCACCTCCAGCTGCCGGTGAAGATGGCGGCGACGGCTGCGGCGGCGGCACATCCTCCCCTAGCGGCGAGGGTGACGCAATACCCGCCGGGGATGGTGTCGCAACCTCCGCCTCAGCTGCTGGCGATGGTGGTGGTGGGGATGATGGGGGCGTCGCCGCAACCTCTGCCTCCAGCGCCGGCGATGGTTGTTGGGGAGGTCGCGGGGTGGCATCTCCATGAGGTGGCGCGGCGTCGGCGGAAACAATGATGGTGATGACTTCGTCATCAGGCGGCGGAGTGGCGGCAACTGCAGCCTCATGAACGATGGCATCACCACCATTGTTTTCGCCAACATCCGCGCCCTCAGCAGCAGTAGCACCTTCATCGTCGGAGATGGTGACGATGCTGATGCTTCCAGACTGTTCAATTTCATTGGCATTAGCCACTTCCGGTGCATCACCCACGGCGCCTACTCCACTGGTTCCCTCATCAATGGCGGCGATCGCATCACCGTCCGCATTGGTTCGAGCACTAGCCGGCTTGATCACGTCCACTCTGAGGACGTTGATTGCCGGCTTTCGCTCTTGTTGAGCGGTACGCCGTTCCGCGTACCACTCAGCAATATCACCTCCGCGGTAGGGGTTTGCCTTGCCACTATTATTGAGGAACTTGCGGAGTATCATTGAAGAAGAGGAAGATTTGCCCTTCTTGCTAGGGCCGGCCTTAGAAGGCCCCGCAACCGCCTTCGGGCTAATCTTCCTCTTCTTCGAAGGTGCCTTGGGCGACGCTTTCGAAGACGTCGATGCCCTCGATGATAACGCCCTCTTTCCACCAACACGGCTACCAAAGATCTTTTTCTTTGGTTGCGGTGGTGGTGCAAAATCATCCTCGCTATCATCGAGAAAGATATGTTGAAGGGGGTTAGCAACCTTCCTTTTTGACGAGGACATGCTTTTCCCCCCAACAGATCCCGATGATTTCGCGCCACAAACCTTCATTTTCTTGGTTTGTGGCGCGAAATCATCAGCATTGTCATCTTCGGGCAGGCTTTCAACCAACATTGACGCTTTGTCTGAAAGCGCCATATCCTCCTCACTCTCCGACGATGAAGATGATTCACTCACCCTGCGACAGCTCATCTTAGCCCCCTTGGAAGATGCCCCTTGCGACATCGCCGGCCTCTTCTTACCCCGGGTGCCAGCCGCACCCACGGAATCGTCGCCGCGCATGCTGTCCCACGTGTCAGTGAGAAGAGCTCTAAGATCAATATCATCTTCGGGAACATCAAATGCGTCCATGGAGATGTTCTCGAAAAATGATGAATTGATGCCTGAAAAAATTTCGAGAAAAATATTAGGATGGTGTTATAAGAAAAAGAGTTGAAAATAACATACTTAATTGCTGGAGCTCCTCAGAATTGTCGGGAGCGGCAGAGGATCCAGCGGCGGCGGAGTTGTTGAAGGCCATCTCGTATTCCTATAACAATGAAAACATGTTAAGTCGTGTATTGCATTTTATAGAGAAATTATGAAATTATCGCAAAGAAAAATATTATAAGTTATAGGTTATTATAGCACTTAGCAAAACTCGACTATATCACAATGAGAATGAAGTATGTTATAGAACTCGAAAATTTATATTTCACTATATGCACTCACAAGGAAATACTTACAATTGGTTCAGAAGTAATACTCCAAAAAAATTTGCCGGTGGTGTGGTAGCTCGAGAGGAGGGCAAGCAACGGTGTCTTCTAGACCGGGTCCAAAAAACACTTGAAGATTCTACAACTTGGAAAAAGATTCAATATTAGTATAATGAAAAAAAACAAGAGTAAGAGTTTTCCACTTCGGAAAAATAATTCGACATTGAAGCAATGAGGAAAAACATTCAGAGTTGGAGAAATAGAAATAATCTGATATTATCACAAGGAGAAAAAAAATGTTCAAAAGTCCCAGCTTCTATCACTTTGAAAATGATTCGATATCAATGCAATGAGAAAACATTCAGAGTCAAAGAAATAGAAATAATCTAATGTTATCACAATGAGAAAAATGTACAAGTCCTACATTCACCACTTAGAATATAATTCGATATCACAAGTACAAAAATATGAAGATGTATACAAATTCACTATACACACTTCAAAGGTAATACTCACAGTTGGTCTAGGAGCGTCTAGTCTGAGTAGCCCAACAGGAAGGCAGCGAACAGAATGAGTTCAAGATGAAAACACTCGAAGATTCTATCACTTGGAAAAAGATTCAATATTAGTATAATGCAAAAAAACAAGAGTAAGAGTTTTCCACTTTGGAAAAATAATTCGACATTGGAGCAGTGAGGAAAAACATTCAGAGTCGGACAAATAGAAATAATCTAATATTATCACAACGAGAAAAATGTTAAAGTCCCAGCTTCTTTCACTTTGAAAATGATTCGATATTAATGCAATGAGAAAACATTCAGAGTCGAAGAAATAGAAATAATCTAATGTTATCACAATGAGAAAAATATACAAGTCCTACATTCACCACTCAGAATATAACACAAAATCACAAGTACAAAAATTTAGAGATATATACAAATTCACTATACACAACCAAAAGGTAATACTCACAATTGATCTAGCGGCGTCTAGTAGGCAGGTCTAGTCGAAGAGGAAGGCGGGCAGCAGAATTAGTTGAAGATGGTAACGGTTTGCAGATTCTATCACTTGGAAAAAGATTCAATATTAGTATAATGCAAAAAAAACAAGAGTAAGAGTTTTCCGCTTTGAAAAATAATTCGAAATTGGAGCAATGTGGAACAAACATTCAGAGTCGGGCAAATAGAAATAATCTAATATTATCACAACGAGAAAAAAATGTTCAATCCCCAACTTCTTTCACTTTGAAAATGATTCGATATTAATGCAATGAGAAAAATATTCAGAGTCAAAGAAACAGAAATAATCTGATGTTATCACAACGAGAGAAATCTACAAGTCCCAGATTCACCACTTAGAATATAATACAAAATCATAAGTACAAAAATATGGGGATATATACAAATTCACTATACACAATCAAAAGGTAATACTCACAATTGATCTAGCAGCGTCTAGTAGGCAGGTCTAGTCGAAGAGGAAGGCAGGCAGCAGAATGATAAATTCGAGTGGGCGCTTCGCTTTTGTACTCTTTCCTCCCTCCTAGCTGAGAGTGGGAGTGACTGATGGCGGGTGACAGATGATGATGGCGCTACTGATGGCGGATGACAGCTGACACGGAACACCTCAACGACCAACTACGGGCACGGAACACTTCGCGATAGTTTGGTATGGCAAATAATAGCGATTGTGATAGATGGCGCCCCTGTTTCAAGGTCATTAGCCTTAATAGCAGGTGGCGCTACTGATGGCAAGTGGCGCTACTGATGGCGAGTGACGCTACTGATATCGGGTGATAGCTGGCAGATGACAATTGACAGGGCGACTGTCACGGCGGCCATCTTAGTCGGAAAGAGTATTGAAAAGCGGAGGTCATAGCGGTTTCAACTCCTGAGTCGACCACTAGTTTGAGAAGAACTCCTCAATTATTCTTCAGTCAATATGTATCCGAGTGCCTGGGATAACAAGCCAATTATTGCAGTGAGGCCGCTTATCGCGAATGGGGCGATATGCTGCCACAATTGCGGGGACGCCTTCGTGCCAGGAGACCTTAATCCCAGCACGGGAATGTGCCAGCGTTGCTCGTTGGCGAATACGACAAGAACGGGGCCCCCATCTCCTGTACCAGCGCAGTCACCAAGTTCCGGAGCCCGATGCGATAGGTGCTGTAAAAAGCTGAGGAATTCCAACTTTGGAATCTGCCGCCCAACATGCCGGGAATGCAGCATGGGTAGAAGGCTGCACTTCCATAGATGTAGAAGCTGCCGGCAATATCGGAATGATTGCTGGCAAGGGATTTGCAGAGGTTGCAATTTCAGCAAGAAATTCTTTTGCGAGGTGGTGGGCCACTTTTATAGGGGGCCCTCCGAACATTTGGACAAGTGTTGGTGCCTACCCCTCGAAGAGAGACTTCGAAGAAGGGCTAGGGATTTGGAGGTGCCGGCTCCAACATTTAGATACTATAGGGGTGATATTGAAGGAGACTATTGAATTAGTGTATATATATATATTTGATTATTTATTTTTCTATTTATAAGTTTTTATTTTGTATATATTTATAGTTCATAAGATTTTATTTAGTATATTTGAAATTTGAGGGTATATATATATATATATATTTATTTATGTAAGAGTGTACAATGAATAAATGAAAAAAACTAAATTATCGATTTTATTTTATATACAAGAGTTTCAAAAATTATATCGCCCAGTATTAAATACAATATTTTCAATATTTTCACATATAACATTAATATAACTGAGAAAACTATGGTGCTCCCCGGGGGGGGGGGGGGGGGGGTGCTGATCGAATTCCACCTTGACACAAATTTTTTGATACCTCGGCAAGGATTTTGGATTTCATGGGGGGGGGGGGGGTGCTGATCGAATCCCACCTTGACACAGATCTTAGGGGTGGTGCTCCAAGGGGGGGGGCGGAGTTTTGGGGGGGGCGGAGTTTGGGGGGGGCGGAGTTTGGGGGGGCGGAGTTTTGGGGGCGGAGCTTCCTCGGGGGGGGGGGGGGGGGCGTAGCCAATTTGAGACCCTCCCACTTGTTGAGGCCCAGCCCTTTGGCTTCTCCCATTGGTCGTTACGCTCGGACCTCATTACACTAGCCCACTTCTTGTTAACGCCCACCACTTTGGTTTCTAATATTCGCCCTACTTCTCAGACATCATTTAAACTCCGTCTAACATGGTTCGCGCGTTGGAGTATCAATGCCCAGTTACATCAAGGCGTTATTGCTGCCGCAGAAAGTGTTTCTATCTATTCGAATACAACGATGTCGTAGATGGGCTTGCATGCAGGAAATGTATGCATTATTGTTATTGCGTGTGCGACTGTGATTCACATAAATATGGGATTTTCACTTCTTTTGTGAGAACAGTTAGGCATCTACGAGAGAAATTGAAACGGTAGACACTTGAGGACCACTTCTTACTTATTAATGGTGTATTCATATCATGACAAACAATTTGTATTATGAAAAAATTTATTGAAATATATAATATAAAAAACGATATATATTTGTTTACTTCACTTTCGGCTTCAACCTTTTAGCCGTGTAAGGCGGCACTCTCGACTTCTTCTTCCTACGTAGCTCCCTTCTTGTGATAACGGGAGATAAAATGATGGTTTCATCAGAGTCTGATCCAGGGTCGAGTTCTGGAATCTCCACAGCCATTATCTCCCGCATTGCTTCATCGGCCCGCCGCTCGTCCAAGTGTCTCTGCACCATTTCGTCGATCTCCACCGGGTTGGTGCGTTGTCTCTCCCGTATGGCGGCCACCATTTGTCTCATGGACATATTTCGATATTGTCCAGACATAATTGAATGCTCACTTGTAGATGCTTCTATAACAATTCAATGACTACTGCTCGACTCAGGAGTTGAAATCGCTATGGTTAAAATTGCTACCTCCTCCGCTTTTCAATGCTCTTTCCGCCTAAGATGGCCGCCGTGACAGCTGCCCTGCCAATTGTCACCTGTCACGTCAGTTATCACCAATCATGTCAACTGTCAATTAGGAAGTGTTCTGTACCCGTAGTTGGTTGTTTTTGGGATGCATGAATTTTGACAGAAGTGAAGCGCCATCTACCGTACCAACTATAATTTACCAACTGCCATCTCCCATACCGGATGTCACCGATCATACCAACTGTCGCGTCAGACATTCTCTACTTCGCCCATAAGGAAATTGGTGTGGAAGGTGTCAGGTAAAATAATCTCGAATGACAATATATATATTTATTTATTTACATCATAAGTACAATATGTTGGAATATAAATGTTTCATCACCATTTCAAATGTTGAGAGACCCAACTCCATACTGCGTGCGATTGCCTCAAGCTACAATTAACCCTTGCAGATAGCGTATGATTCATACAAAGAGCAGCTTCTTTTTCGAATACTGGTACAGGGTTTTGAAGACACATATCATGCTGATATTTTTCAATATTCACAATGTATGGCTTATAGGCCAATTGTTCTACATACTGTTGTAAAATCTCAAACTTTTGATGCCCCTTCACATAAACTATACTAGCGCTCGCAATAGGCTCAAGCACCTCACCCATCAGTTGATCATAGTCGATGAGCCCACTCGAGTATCTTATACCGTGGATGTTTCGTTCCACATAGGTTACTTGCTTTTTTTCACTCCGAGTTAAACTGTTATAGGGCTTAGGCGGTTTCAATATGTAATGATTAGTTTTCTCCCCATCTGTGATAGATATTTCTTTGGGGTGGAATACACTATTATCACCAAGCACGAAACCTTGCATGTCAACAGCGAGTAGTTTCATGGTGGCGGCCTTTCGTACAACTGACTCTAACATACCTTTGCGGTGAAGAATATCAAGAATGGCTGAGGGGTGGGGGGATTATAGCCTACTGCGCAATAATATTACAATAAATGTTTCGAGTATAGAAAAATATTATTACTTCAAAAATGGTAAATATAAACTTCACTACATATATTGCAACAAATAGGAGCAACACCTACCGCAATTGTTTCATGAAGTTTTCGATTACATAACTTCAAAAATGGTAAATATAAACTTTGCTGCGTACATTGCAACAAATAGGAGCAACACCTGTCACAATTGTTTCGTGAAGTGTTCGATTACATAATGTACATAAGAATGACCGAGGGACATTCATAAATTTATTTCGCTCAAATGCTTTTTCGCTGCATTCGGCGTCATCGTATCCTTCATCCGTGAAATTGTCTATGCCTTGCTGCCCAACAGCGTTTTTGGAAGGCTGCAACGAGAAAATATACATTTATAATATGGAAATGATTCCCAAAATCGAGAATATTATCGAATAAAAAATATACTCACAGCTTTCCCCTTTTCTTTATCATGCTCCTGAATTGAAAGTTTCGCAAGCGTCTCGCTGACCTCGGTAGTCATCTCAACTGCTGTTGCCAATATCGCAGCTAGTCACCAACTCGGAGGAATGGAAATATCTTATACCCCTTATAGGGCATGTAGCAAACAATCCTCCCCTCCCCCTACCCCCTCTCCCGGTATAGAGCTCACTGCTGAGGTTCTAATTGCTCCATCAACATTTCAATTAGCGAGTCTAATCTTTTGGACCGTTCATTATCCTCCCCCTGATCATTCTGCGACAAGTTGCTTATTGCCTGATGTAACCAAATTGAATTTTGCTCTGGACTAAATCGATAAAAATCGATATCATTATGACCCCAAGGAAGAGTTCTGACAGTATTGGGAATAATAAACCGCTTATCGTCGTGATATGAAAGAGCAACTTTGTTTCTCATCTCCGTGAAGATGTCATGCTTATAGCTACGAAAAGTATTCATCTTGCGAAATATCAAACCACCTTTCTCAACGATGTCTTTATAACTATCTAGAGATAGTTCGTTTCTTATAACAGCCCTGGAAACACCTTTCGCTTTTTTCACCTCGCTAGTCGTTGATTTGACGCAATAAGCTTTGGCGCCAGTACCATAAAAACTAATTAAGGGGTTGTTTGGGAATTCATCTTTCATTTTGCCGACGATCGATTCTGTGCGAGGCATGTTGAAGTTATTTTTTACAGGATAATTAGACGTGTCGAAATATTCTATGTTTTCTTTCATAAAATCATAGAAATTTTCGCTATCAATTTTCAAGATGAGGGAATCAGTATCGGTATACAATAATGATGAGGATGTTCCAGGAAAATTTTTCTTGATACAATCATATAAGAAATCATAGATTACAATTTTCGACACATCTAATATGCTGAAGCCCACATAGAGCGGTTTATCATAATGCACGCTAACCCTACCCATGTGAATTGCAACGAAATTTTCATGAAATATCGTGCAAGTCTTATAATTGGGAAGGGTCGTTAATGCATTAGCACCCTTCCGCTTCCCGATACTCTCCCAATGGGTCACAAGTTTGATATCGGTCCTTCTATCGACATTTTCCATAGTTTTACCATACACACAGTTGACCATCTTTTTAAATAATCCATTATCGGCTTTGTTCGTACTTTTATTGCGCATCTCAGTATTGAGGTCTACATATTTCTTCAACCAGCGAGATTGATTGAATTTAAGAACTCTATGTATTCGCGTCAAGATTAAACCATTTCTAATCGCCTGTTTCAAATTTCGATAATGGATTATATAATTTAACTTATTCGATAAATTCGGAATCAGTTTCTTATGAGCGGATTTTGAACCTGGCGGGCTGATGGTTTCCACAAGAAAAGGTAAATCCGAGTGTGCATCATGTAAATTTTCAGGGTAGTGAATATCTACTTCGAGAACATACCCGAACGGATCATCATCTGCAACATTCGAGATATCCAAATTTGAGATTTCAACATCAGTTAACCATGTGAAACCAGATGTAGGTAGTGGTTGCGACATACTATGACCATACAAGTTGGTCGCATCCAAATACATTATAAACGACGATGGATCATCAGGGTTGAAATTTGGGAGGAATTTATTATTAGCTACATGGCTTCTCATACTACACTGGCTGACACCGCCTCTTATTCCCTTCTTAAAGAAATTCACCATGTCGATGTCAGTTAAGAGTTCCAATTCCACTTTTGTGTAGCGCAACATAGCATCCCACGATAGACCAGGGGCTGTATAATATTGACATGGGTCCAACTTGTATGTCTTCAAACTAACCTTCCGAAAATTTTCAAAAACATCGCATAATAACAAAACATCCGATTTCAGATATACGTCTGAATAATCCCCAAGCGTTTTACATTTGAATATCTTCCAAATACGCTCAGCTCTACGATAATCCTCATTCGAAATGTGTTCATTCGATAAATTATCGAAAAAGTCATTTTGAGAAGGTAAACCTTTATGCTCCAATTTATCGATAGATGTAATAAAACTATACGGAAATACGCCTTTTCGCGTCATTAGCTTAAATTGTTCGCGATCTTGAAATGCTCTCGCTGTCTCAACACACTGTTCCGTAGTCAGATTTTCAGCTAGAGAATGCAGCGGATCAGAAAGAAATTTATAGCTATCTAAAAAGCGCAACTTCATGAACATTTTATGATTTTTCCCATCTTTTCCAAAGTACTCATCAACAAAAACATGTTTCGTGAATGAAACATACTTTTCCTTAGTTTGAGCGATACAATCCACCCTCTCTTCATGCTCGAACAATTGTTTGATGAAGAGGTGGCTATCATACCCGCTCATATTATGGAAAAAGATGGGGATGAAGTTAGGTAGCTTGAAATTCAAATTACATTTAGAATGTGCAGCGCCATCTCTCTTTTTACCAGTCAGGTGACAATGGTCTCTAACTTTAACATCTGTGGAATCAAGTGGCTTATCACAAATGTTGCAAATTGTAGCGGTAGCGAAATCAAGCTTCTCTGCAGCACTCAATTTAGCCATAGGAACAACACATTTCAAATGCATATTATATATAGCCTTAACATTATCGACTAAACTGGAGACAAACTTTTTTGCTACACCTTTTCCTCGGAATGAAACAAATTTAGTGAGGGAATCATCGTAGGAGCATTTGATGAGATATGCAAATGAATGCGGCTCGTGAGCGAATGTTTTATTAGTATACGACCCCGTAGGATCTGGTTCACAAGTTTGGATGGGTTTCAGAACAGATTCAAAATCCGCATATATAACGAATGGTACTTTCATCTGTTTCTCAAAACTTTGGAATTTTAAAATATTCCCGGGAGCGCTATTTCCGAATTTATCAACCTTGATTTCTGGAGATGGAACCGTAGTGTATGTATGATTGCAATCATTCAACTTATGACGTAGCAACTTCGACTCATCGGAGAAACATATCAGACACCCATCGCAAAAGAAATTCCTATGCCCTCTGGCATTTAATTGACTTGACACTAATCGCGATAAATTTTTTATCCAGCAATAATGCCCCTTATCGGAATCGTCCGAGATATAAAGTAAGTTTACATGCCTACCCAACCTATTCTTAGCATAATGAAGCGGCCCAATAACCCTATATTTCATTTTTTGATCATCGAATACGCTCTCTAACCCATAAACATTGATGGAGCAATCATTTTGATTTTCGAACTTTGGAATATCACTTACTTTCATAGGAAACTCTATACCAACCAGATTCAATACTGTAGAAAAGTGTGGGTAGGAAGATGTTTCGGTATTCCTTATCCTCGCAGGATACAAAGCTGATGTAACTGCCCAGGCGAAACAATGCTCATCCTGATTAATAATGTTTACCACCGCTTTCTTGTTCGCAATATAGGTGGGCAGCTTTATGTAAGACCCGCCTCTTAATGGACTATATTTATTAATATTTATTTCTAGAAACAAAATCTCTTCTAAAGCCCAACCTGTAATATCAAAGTAAAAAAAAGAAATAAGCAAACTTAGTCGACATCTGATTTTTTCAAACAACTCACCAGAATCACGTTCCTCGAATTCGATAGCTAGATTCGAAAGACAATCCCGAAATGCGTCAACGATATCTTCCAAATCTGGCGATGAAGCAATTATGCGATTCGGAGCCATGAAAGATTTCACATCTCTCACATCTCGGGTTTCAATGACATATCTACCAAAAACTTCCATGTTCACTTTAATCGAGTGATGAATCAGTAGCATATTATCTAATAGAGATATAATTGTAGCTCTATTCTCATTGAAGAACGCATTGTAATCTAAAATGTTCGTTCTACACTCTAACCTATAGCTAATAATGCGGCATTTGAACGCGCTCTCGATCGCATATACGCCATCTCTGTAGTGCATGCACGCATTAGAGCGATGCTCCAAGGTTCTCTTATGAGCACCCATCCTATCTGATGGAACATCTTTAGCGCAGGGCACACATCTTTGCATACTTCTAGATGTCGATGGCGCTGGCGGATTCGAAATATCCAATCGAGCCCTTTTTGCACTAGGCTCGCCCAAATCACTCAAATCACCAACACATGAAATTCTTTGATGGCGGCGTAAATTATCACTACGCGTAAATGTTTGGAAACAAGCACTGCAGGTCAACATGATGATGATGAATAAAAAACGCTTTTATCACTCACGAACAAACAACAAATGCTGATTAATATGTGATTCCCAATAAACTGTGCTCCGCTCTGCGCACCCTTGAATTTATAGAAGTACCGCCTCCCCCACTCTCACCAACGCGATCTTGAACTCTCGCGGGAGAATGGCGCATGCGCACGCAGCAGCAGTGTTCAAGGTCGCACCCCCTCCCATTTCAGGGGTGTGGAAACACAAGGTCACGCTCACAGAAAAAGAGAGCCCTCCTCAAGGACGCGCTCCTCTCAAGGCCACACCAACTCCCAAGGGCACCCTCCTCTCAAGGTCGCCAACTCGAGGTCACTCCTCCCAAGATCACATCGGGGTCATTCACCCCAAGGTCACTCCTCTCAAGGTCACTCCTCCCAAGGTCATTCACCCCAAGGTCACTCCTCCCAAGGTCACTCCTCCCGAGGTCATTGACCCCCCTAAGGTCATTGACCCCCCAAGGCCACGTGGGGGGTGTGTGACCTTGGGAGGAGGTCTAGAATCGGCACAAATCATCTACTTATATATGATGCTGTTCATAAAAACTTGAGAGAAATACTAGCATCAGTGAGTTGGTTCAGCCTAACAACTGATTTATGGACTTCATCTAACAACTCAGAATCATATTGCACAATAACCCGTCATTTTGTGTATGAATATAAGACTCAATCAGATGTCTTACATACAGTAGAGATGCCTGAAAGTCACACAGCTGAAAACATAAAGAATCATATCGAGGTTAGGTTTGATTTATACATTCAGATTTATTCGAAATATTATTTTTGTAGAAAGTCCTTACAAGGTTTGAAATGAAGATAGAGGTATTGTGAGTGACAATGCAGCAAATATGAAACTTTGCTGTTCCCTTTTACAAATCCCACACTTGTCTGGTTTTGCACATTCTCTAAATCTTGTTGTAGAAGATGCAATTTCAGGTGGGGAATCATCCAAAAAAATTCTGGATAAAGTGAGATCTTTAGTGACATACTTCGAAAGGAGTAATGTAGCTTTAGATATACTCAAAGAACAGCAAATAAAAAATGAATGTGTTGAAAAAAACTCCTGAAAGATGTGGCTACTCGCTGGAATAGCATTTTAGCAATGATTCGGTGGTTTTTGGAGATCGATAGGTAAAAAATGGGTACAAATAAAAATGAATTTTTAATATCATTCATCAATCATTATAGGAGATAACCTGGTAACTGCAATAGCACGTTGTCCCAAGGCCCCACTATCATTAAGTGCAGAAGAATTATTAGTTTTAGAGGAGTCTGTTCTGGTTTTGACCATTTATGGAAATGCCACTATACAGATGTCAGGAGACAATTACATTACAGTGTCACTCATAATACCCATGGGTATATACATGCAATTGACTGAACTTGAAACTAGTCTTAGCAAAGACGTTGTTAAACATCTACTTCATCCCCTTAAAGAGGGGTTGTAAAACGATTATACCCATATGAATCCAGAAACACACCACAAATATCATCATTGTTAGATCCAGGGTTAAGCAAATTGGTTTTTGTTCCAAAAAAAAATGCCAAAAAAGCTCAGGAAATTCTTCAACAGGAAGTTGTTAGGATTCTTCTTCCCTAGTGGTACTAGTACATCTAATAATCATGAGGCTGGTACTAGTTCATCAGATAATACTGATAGGATACCAGAGAATGACACTATCACCACTACTTCTGTTAAGGACTTGGGGACAAATACATATGGTATTTGTTGATTAATTCATAAAGTTTCAGAATGAAGCAAATGGTTAACCTTGATTCTCTATGTTAAATTTTTTAGATAGATGTAACCTATTTAAATTTCTGGCAGGTGAACGTCTAAACTTGATGAAAAATCTCCAACAGCTGAGGCAATCATCATGATCAGGCAGTATTTGGAAATTCCCCCAATACCCATGGGGTCTGATTCTTTTGAGTATTGAAAGAACACTTCAATCCACAACCCACTGAGCAAGAAACATCACAAGGAAATTCTGTAACGTTATATTCTTGTACCCATGGCTACATTTATGAAAAAACATCTTTAATGAGCTATAATAACATTTTTATGTGACGTTATAATGCCTGCCTTATTTGGGCCATGGTTGTTACATCCCCAAAAAAATATCGTTGGCTCATTATAGCTAACTGTACCAGAAACGTCAATGCGATCTTATTTGTACAATTTTTGAACGTTCACTTCAAGGTATCATTGTTTCATTCCCAGGAGGTTTCATGTAACGTTATTTTCATCGATTTTCATGATACTCTTATCGCGAACTTTGTTCATGACATACACGTTATTACAATAGCATTCCAGCTGTTGACTACCCATTTCGCCGTTTGTTTTGTTGTGACGCTGTGAGTTTGGTTTACATTTTATCAAATTTTTTCTTGCTATTCAAATTTTCGTGACAATAGTTTATTATTGGGGAGTTGTGTGAGTGAAGTACTATACCTAAGATACTGTGTGGCTGTGTGATGCTGACAACAGTGCTTAACATAGTTATTAATGAGGTGAGTTTTTTATCTTTATTAATTTTTCAATTATTTCCTGACATAATACATATCAATTAAGAGTTGATTGTTTATTTCGATGGCAATTTTCTTGTATTGTAAGGCTCTTTTTTCGAGATTGAGTCTTACAAAGTGGTTTCAGAGCTTAGTTATCTATTTAATTTAGAGCGGTTGCCTCGAGCGCCAGTTTTTTTTATTAAGTGGTATGCTCCACTTTCTTCCAGAACTAAAGTTCTTAGAAGGCCCTTGGTAGCTAACAGTGAAGAAGGGATACAATGTACCCTCTTATGTAAACCAGGGGTCAAATGAGTAGACTGGTCGATAACGTTTCTAAGTTCAGTACCAAAATAAAATGGAATAAAGGTTTTTAATCATCTATTTGGTAAAGTCAGCTTTCCACTACACTTTGTACGAATTTTCCGGAAACATGAAAATCAAACAGTTAAAGGAAAATGACAGACTACAATTGATCAATGAAACAAAACAATTCATTTCCTGGAAATGTCAGTCAAAATCATATAAACAAATATAGAAATTTTTTAATTATCAATACAAAATTAACATTTTCCTGAAACTGGTAAGATTTTGACAGATCAGGCTTATTCCGTAAATCAATGCAAATCAATGGAAATAAAATATATCGATGACAAAGAACATATGCCACTTACAACAGAGGCAATAACAAATCGACAACTTTCCTATACAGAGTGATTCATGTAGTCAGAGCGCAAAAACAGGTCAGGTTCCTGGAATTGATCAGGAAGTTCTGGGTTGACTTTCTTAACTCGTGAACTCAATTTTCCGTGATGTTCACGTATAATTGCGGGAAATGATTTTATTTAACAGGTTATGGTTACCAGGGAGAAGGTGAATTTCTGTCATATACTGGGAACGCCGAAACGTATATAATATCAGGATGGTTCTATACCGGAATATATATTTTATTGTATTCAATAATTATACGCCCGATATTTGCAATTGTCTGCCCGACTATCGGGAGTCACTGAAAAAAACAAGTAACCCTATCAAGTCAAAGCTTGGACAGAAAAGAAAGACCAAAACAACTCGGGTTCTGAATTCTGGGTTTTACTCGGGGTTTTATTGAGGAAACGAAATACTTCATTACACACCCGTCGGACGTACAAAAAAAATTATTGCTTCAGCTGTAATTTTTCAAAATTAAACTCTCCTCAAAAAAAAAACGTATATTGCGAATTCTCCCGAAAAATGCATAAACTTTCTAAATACAGGTTTATAACAAACTACCGAATTCTAAACAAAAGTAGTAACAAATTCAAAAAAAAAATCCAACAATAGTTGTCATCACCACTCTGGACCTAGTATCGGAAGCCGGTGCGGGGCTCTCGGCAGGTGCATAGATTGCACTGGGTAGATCGGTCTGGACCTTCTGGTTTATCTGGTCCGGTTTCAGCAGCCAGTTGGAGAGTCGATGACGAACGGGTTGTGACCGTTCTGGTACCAAAACCGGGAAATATCCGGGTAGTCGGGGTTGCCTGGGAGGGCAGGCGCAGTCGCAGGATCTCACCCCTACGCCACAGCGGAAACAGAAAATTCGGGACGTTCCTTGGCACTGGGGACGATCATGGCCTGGGTAAGCCACACCTCCAGCACAATCGCCGTTCTACCGGCAAGTAGATGTTGCAAGGGGAGGCATTGTGGCGGGGCGGCGGAAGAGCCGTCATTACCGGGTCTGGTTTTCTGGCGTCGGTTGTGGGCTCTTGGAGTGGGGCTTCGGCGTCAGGTAGTTTCGACTGGTTTTCACAGGGAAGCTTCGAGACGTCGGGGACTGGTTCCTCGGGCAGGGGCTCGACCTCTCGTTGAGACGATGGATCGTTCTCCTGGAGACGCGGCGTGGGATCTGGGACCTTCCCGGGGTTGATGTCTAGCAGGGGTTCGACGAGGCTGGAATCGGGCTCGCCGGGTTTATCCTTCCTAGTTGGGTCCGGGGTGACGGAGACGGCGGGGGTGTCGGGATGGTCTGGTAACAATTCCCATCCGTCAAGGGAATTGTAACAAAGTTCCAGGACGTCCTCCATATTTATTCTGAAACATATATAAGGTAGTCAATATTTCTGTAGTATTACCTGGGTCTCTCGTGCCTCTGGTATCTTAGTGAGGACCAATTCCAGCCGGGAGGGTAATCCAGCGGATTTTTCCCTCGGGGGTCACAAGCCGACGACGACACCGGACGTTCAGATGAACGTTTTCAGGTCGAAGTTGTCCCACCATTTGCCACATTAGGGGTGACCACTCAGCTTGGCTGGACATCTGTTGATATTCGGCGAGGACCCATTGTTCGATCGCCTCTTTACCCTCGAAGCAGGGGCAAATTGTAACTCCGGGAGATATTGTTCCTATTTCCGGTTATCATTATCACAATACTGGGAGATCATTGTTTTAACCGTCTTGTTAGTTTGCTCGACCGGATCAGCTTGCGGAGTGTATGGAGGGGTTGAGCGGTGTTTTATTCCCAGATCTTGTGAAATATCATCGAATATCCTTCCGGTGTACTGGGTACCGTTGTCACTAATGACGATTTCGGGACGTACAAATCTCAGGACGACATCTTCATAAAAGGCTTGAGAATCGGCTCTGGAAGTGGCTTTACGAAGGGGTCTCAATTGCACCACTTAGTAAAACGATCCTTGTACACCGCCAGGTAGCAGTTTCCCTTACTGGATCTGGGTAACGGACCGACCAAATCGGTGGAAACAATATCCCAAGGTATGGTATTCCTGAACGGATGCATTTTTCCAGGGGGTTGTTGTTGGGAATTCTTATATTCCTGGCAGCTTTTACAACTTCGGACATATCGAGCAATTTCTCTGAACATTCCAGTCCAATAATATTTCTGGGTGATACGAGCGATGGTTTTCGCAATCCCCATATGTCCGGCTGTGACGTCATCATGATTTTCCTGGAATACTTGAGTACGAAAGGATTTCGGTACGCACAGTTTCCAGGGATCCCCCATTTCTTCCTCAGACAAGTTATTGGAATCCCAGAAAAGACGAAAAAGACGACCATCCTTGATGCAGTAATCAGGGTGAGCTTCGGGATTCTGCTCGATTTCATTCTTCTTTCCTCGATACCAGGAACATTGCTGTCCCGCCTCTAGTTCGGCGTCGGTAGTACACAGGAGAACATCTATTTCGGATTCTTCGGTACTGGGATGTGATAACGGTTGACGGGATAATGCATCGGCAACCTTGTTCAGAACCCCTCGGTGGTACTTGACTTCGAAGTCAAATTGGTGCAGGAACATAGCCCACCGGGCGATGCGACCAGCGGGGCTCTTTATGGGCTGTAACAATTTCAATGATAGGTGATCAGTCAGGACGGTAAAGTGGTAACCTTCCAGGTAGGGTCTTAGCTTTTCGATGCTCCAGACTATGGCCAAGCATTTCTTTTCGGTCACGGAGTAGTTACGTTCTGGTCCGGTTAACATCCTACTCGCATACGCCACTACTTTTTCCTGACCCTCTATGTTCTGGGTAAGTGCAGCTCCCAGGCCACAATCGGAGGCGTCAGTTTGTAGTATGAACGGCTTGGTGAAATCTGGGCAGGTCAAAGCGGGAGCTTCGGTAAGTCAAGTTTTCAGAAACTCGAAGGCGGTGTCCTGAGCTTCTGTCCATTTCCAACGATTACCTTTCTTCAGCAGTTTCGTCAGTGGAGCCACTATCCCGGAGAAATTCGGTATAAATCTCCTATACCATGATGCCATTCCTAGGAACTGACGTAATTTCTTCAGGGTGTTTGGGGCAGGCCACTGGACTATAGACTCTACTTTGTCAGGGTCGGTTTTTATTCCTTCGGATGTTACTACATGACCCAGGTATTTCAGCGAGCTTAGACAAAACTTGCACTTTTCTGGATTGAGCTGCAAGTTATCTTGACGTAGCCGGTGGAAAACACGTTGAAGATTGGTCAGGTGCTCATCGAAAGTCTTGCTCAGCACGATAATATTATCTAGGTATGCAAAAGCAGAGGGTTCCATCTCAGGACCTATCAGGGTGTCCATCAATCTCTGGAACGTAGCTGGGGCTGAGTGGAGCCCGAACGGCATCACCCGGAACTGGAATAACCCTCTTTCAGGACGTCTGCTATATGTTTGTTACGTATAGGTAAGCAAATCTCCTGTTGATCTCTGTTAACTAAAGTCATATTGTCGGTCGTTCATGATTCTTTATATCTCCAGATTTTGTATTAGCTCAATGTTAATCACCTCAAAGATGATAGTAGCGCGATGAATCTGTAGTAACCAGAAATGATCTGCTCTCCTTACTTTTTTTTTTTTGGATTGGTTGAACTCTAGCAGTCTTTCAGTTTGAGGAAACGCAACGAGTTCATGAAAAGAAACGAAGAACTGTTGTTAATCAAGGGACACATTTCTTGAGAACGATCGGAGGAATTCCATTTAGTCCCATAATAGTGATGGGTTGACGGAATACTATTTCTGGAATACGGCTATCGATGGTAACAATATCAGGAGGAACTTGTGGAGCCAAGGTGCAAACATTTCAGCAGTGATGGTGTTGTGGCTTATATATACCTACCAATACTCAGCCAATTCAATTTATATTGATTATGATAGATTGAATTGATGGAAAATTTTTTTACCTCACAATCAGTCGTTACGTTTCTAATTTCACTGTGGCTTTAATTGTATGATCATTTCTCCATCGTGATCAGCTTTTTCATTATTATCACTACTAATCTATTTGCTTCTTACCTGAGCATAAAAACTCATTCGCAAAAGTTGGCTACACATGGTGTTGTTTTGGGGAAAAAGTGGGTTGTAAATTATTCTTCAAGCTGGACCTAGACATTTTTATCTGTTAATGCTTCGATACATTCGAAGAGTTATCGAGATATGTACCAGATTCAAAACAATATCTACAGAACCGTGAATATTATGGGTAACCAAATAAATGGAAAGAATAGATGAAACGGCTATCTCGACTATAATAACGAGGGATGCATCTATAACATGAAAATTTACCCTACTATACATAACATCTGAGGTTGGGTTGATTTATTTTCAAAATGTTCAAATACCACAACAATATGGTTGAGGGTTCTTCAGTGAAGCATTTCCGTGTTAGCTTTTCAGGGTTTTTTACTGATATCAGACCGTAGAGATGACGAGTTTTCCAGTTTGAATTTTAGTTCATATGATCCTCATTCACTTTCAACAAATATCAATTTCATGTTATTTGCGAGTTATGAAATACCATACTTACGCAGTAATATTATTAATTTAGTTTATTCCCCTACATGTTGAAGATACTAAGAATATAGAAATTTATTCAGGTTATTTGATATTCACAATGTTTACATTTCTGGAATTTAACCTTGACCATGAACAACGACTTGAAGTTGTCTGATGTAGGTCGCTGTCTTTTGCAAGGATCTAAAGTATAAATGTGGTTGTGTGGTAAAAGAGTCTGAGGTTGTTAGAGATCCAATGATCCTAACCATAGTCCTGTCAAGGTGATAGGTTTTGTGGTTCTATGATACATAGAAGGTTCAGTTGGTCAAGTTGGCTATTTAAAAAAAAAAAACTAATTCACAACTGCAAAGTGTGTTGTGCATTTGGTAGCGTTTTTTAAGCAGGCGTGCCTAAAAAAAAGGACCTGCTTGGGTGATAAGATGGTTTTTTATACGTCGATAAGGTGGGCGACGATAATGATAGAAATGATGAGATTTAGTTTTATCCTCGGGGCGAGCAAACCCCTAGTGAAAGGCTGTTCCAACATTATTGGGAAGGTGAGTCTGGAAAATTCCAAAATGAAATTCCAACGTGGATATTGATCTGGCGATCTATATTATTATAGATCTGCTGGCCTTTTTTGTGGGGTTCTGTTCAAGTGAAGAATTTTCGGGATCAGCCGGCTATCGGGGCTCTTCCGGGATTCTGTGAGAGGCCAAAGATTTTAGTTGGATTCAAAGACCGGCTGCACGCTGGCTTACCGGATGGAACTTACAGGAGATATCACCCATCTTTAGAGTTGTCTCCGGGATGTCCCTATCTTAACTGCAGTGCTCCTGGGTGGCGCCAAGCCTGCTCTTTCTGCCTTGAGTGTATACATCTGCGGAACTTGGTGGGCATGTCATCAGCCCGTCTTCTGCCCTACCTCGAGACTGGATTTTGAGGCTGGTAACAGCTGTTTGAGGTAAGAACTTTCCAGATTTTTTGTCAGTCATCAGGCATTTTGGTTTAGTTTATAAGTTACCACTCGAAAGAAAAAAAAAATATTTCTTTTGATCTAATATCCGTAACATGAATATTATTCATTTATTTTATCATAACGGGATAGTTATGACTAGATAGTCTCACACATATATGTGAACTCGTATATTTGCCAATATAAGGGGGAATTATAGGTATATAAGAAGTAATTAATTAATTACTGATGTCATAACTCATAAGTGGAAGATCACTTAACAATCTCACTTTTTCTTTTTAATTTGTACAAGTATGGGATTTCATTAAACAATGTGGTTCAACTGATACTTTTCTTTGAAATTACATTTCTCAGTTTTCGCTTATATAAACTGCAGTGGCGCCTAACAATAAAAACAAGGAACCCCAGCTTTCATTGAACTCACACCCAGCCACCTAACAACAGAGCTGCCGTGCTTTATAACTATACCCTATATGGACCACCAGTCTTAGGACTTTGAGAATTACAGGTAGGACATATTATAGAAAAACCAGGGAAATGTTATAAATAATTGGCACCATGAACGTGGGGCTCCGATTCTTCGAGTGGTAAATTTAAATTTTGCTAATAACTTTCCCATAAATATTTCATTAACTCACAAATTTGAATAGATATTCGATAATCTGATGACCTGTGGGGACTGACATGAGGGATGTTTTACTGAAGAATTATCAATAATTTTTCAGGTATTTTGATCTCAAAATATATACAGGGTGACAAAAGTCACATTCTTTTGATTTTTGATTATAATTCTTCCATGAGGGATTAAATTTTTGATGTGGTATCTTCAAGAATTACTTGAAGTATTTTTGAATACATTTTTTTGAATTTAGTTATACTGATTAAGTATACATATCTTGAATTTGGTTAAGGAAACCATTTATAAAGTACACTAAATAAAGTGTACATTTTTGATATACAGGGTGGCCAAAATAAACACTTCAGTAAATTTTGAGTTCTGGTCGAGTAAACTTATTCAACATTTTCCTAAAGTTAGGAGAGGACACTTTTATTTTTTTATTGATTTCATAATTACTGAATAAAATTAAAAGTTCTGAATTTAACTTCAAAATAATTTGAACATTTTTGAACTGAGATCAACTTCAGCCAAGATGGAGAGTCAAATTAAGCCTAAATTTCTGTTGCTTGATGAGATGGACTATGAGCTAAGAATACGAGGAATAATTACAAATAGGGATATGAATGAAAAACGTAAAATTCTTGGTACTGCTTTACGTAAGGAGAAGAAAGGGTCTCTCGAACTAGTTGATCCCAATTATGCCTTTGCAACTGAAAAAATACAAATAGGTTCAACCTTGGATAGTGTTTCGAATCAAATTCCTGATTTCGAAGTATCCACTTCTGATTCTTTATATCAGAGATTGAAGGCTAGGTTAGCACATGTTGAAGCTAGGATAAGGAGGATGAAGGTAGATGTTGACAAAAGAGATGAGGTCACATTTAAAAATGAAGCATATGCTACATGTTTTTCTTTAGAGTCAAAATTAGAAGATCAGGTTAAAACCACAGCTAATTTACCTATAAATTTACCTCTACCTCAACAAAATCAAACAAATACTACCCCTCAAAATTCAAATAACCCTTCTACTTCTAAACCAGCTGCAATATATAAGTGGAACCTGAAATTTGATGGGACAAAAAATACTTTAAATGTCAAGTCATTCCTTGAACGAGTTGATGAACTTTCAAGAGCTAGGCATGTTTCAAAGCAGGAACTTTATGATTCAGCCCTAGATTTATTCGATGGTAAAGCTCTCCTTTGGTTTCGATATGTTTCAAATAATGTTAAAGACTGGGATACCTTAGCTAAAAGGTTAGAACAGGATTTCCTAAATAAGGACTATGATGAGGAATTATGGGAAACAATTAAGCATCGAAAACAACGCGATGATGAATCAGTCATTCTTTTTGTAGCTGTAATGGAACAGTTTTTCAATAGATTAGGTCATCCTCCTGCACTAAGTACCAGAATAAAATGGATACAAAAAAATTTAAAACCAGAGTATGTTGAAAGATTGGCTTCAAACAAATATGAAACTATTGAGGATTTAATAAATGATGCCAGGGCATTGGAAGAAGTTTATAGGGACCTTCATGTTAAACCAACTACTTGTAGACAAAATGTAAGTTCATTAAGCCATGAGTTGAATATTGAGTTTGGTAGTTGTAGCATTCAGGCAGAACAGGGTAGCTCTCGTAACTTTAATCACAGAAATACAGGGAATACCAATTTCAAAATTCAGAACAAAGGGCATGACTGGAGATCGGGTGGTTCGCGAGACTATTCTGCTTCTACATCTAGACAGTCTACTGGATTCACTAACTCCCCTCAGAACAATGGTGGAACTCCCCAAACTTCTCGAAAACCCATGGTTTGTTTCAATTGCCGTCAAGAAAATCACCATTTTAAACATTGTACAAAACGTAGGGGAAAATTCTGTTTTTCGTGTGGGAAGCAGGATGTAGTTAAATCTGACTGTGATAATTGCCAGGGAAACGGTTCAAGGAGGTGAAATCTAATTCACTTGGCCGCATTTTACCTCCTCTAGTTCCGGCCAATAGATTAATTCGGTATTCAGAAGAACAATTAGATGGTTTGGTCTTTATGAGAAATTATTTTGAAAATTTAAGGAAAAATAATAGTACAGTCAATGTTGAGAATAGTTCAGATAACAGTATAGAAAAACCTGTTGATAGTCTAGGAAATTGAAGTAATACTCCAGTAAAATTTAATAATAGCCCAGTAAACTTGAAACATAATTTGGAAAATTCTGAGGTAAACTTACTCATGAATGAAAATTCTATTAGTCCAGTGTTTGTCGATAAATTGAATGACAACAGACCTTATATTGAAGTAGAAATTTTCGGAAAGAAAATAATTGCATTGTTAGATTCTGGAGCTAGCAGTTGCACTATTGGGAGTAGAGGCATTGACTTTATAAAAAATCTCGGTTTGAAGATTAGGACATCAGTTCACAATTTTGTCAAAACAGCTGATGGTGTTAGACAGCCAGTTCAAGGTTTAGTTGAAGTTCCTATTTGTGTTAATGATCAATGTAAAATGATCACATTTTTGATAGTGCCATCGCTAAGTTATTCAGTAATACTAGGAAGCGACTTTTGTAAAAGTTTTCAGATTAAAATTGATTTTCAAGATAAAACCTGGGAAATCAGGGGAAGTACTGGTGTTTATGTCGCTCAGGACGGATTTAACAACATCAATGCTTTCTCAGAAGAGTATGTGCAAGGCTTAGATAATATGACTTCTCAACAACGTACCTTAGTGGAAGATGTTGTTTCCAAATTTCAAATTTTAAATAGGAATGGAACTTTGGGTCGTACAAATAAGTTAGTTTATCATATTGATACTGGGGATGCCAGACCGGTTAAACAACGACAATACCAAATGTCGCCCTATATGTTATCTCATTCAAATAAAAAATTAGATAAAATAATGATTGAATTAAATGTTGTCGAACCTTCTAGTAGTGAGTGGAGTTCTCCAGTACTTTTGGTGAAAAAACCAAATGGGGAGTTCCGGTTTTGTTTTGATGGGAGGAAGTTGAATTCGGTTACCAAGAAGGATAGTTATCCTCTCCCTATGGTCGATAGGATTCTTTCAATGTTAGGGAACGCAAATTTCATTTCTTCCATTGATCTTCGTAGTGCTTTTTGGCAGATTCCGTTAGACTGTGATTTTAAAGAGAAGACAGCATTTTCAATTCCAGGTAGGGGGTTGTTTCATTTTAATGTTTTGCCTTTTGGTCTTTCAAACGCGGCACAATGCCAGCAGCGACTTATGGACGCTATTTTCGGTCCGAAACTAGAACCTAATGTATTCGTATATTTAGACGATGCCATAATCATCACTAAAAACTTTGATGAGCATATAGCGTTATTAAATGAAGTGGCAGAACGTTTAAATGAGGCAAACCTAACGGTAAACATCAATAAATGCGAATTTTTACGGCCGTCACTTAAATATCTTGGATTCATAGAAGATAAATTTGGACTTAGAACAGATCCTAGTAAAGTCACAGCAATGGTGAACTTTCCACAGCCAAAAAACACTACAGAAATCAAAAGATTCACTGGTCTTTGCAGCTGGTACAGGCGTTTTATTCCCAATTTTTCGAGTTTAATGGCTCCCATAAATAATCTATTGAAAGATAAGAAGAAAGGTCAGAAAATCCTTTGGTCAAATCAAGCTGATAGAGCCTTCAAGGATGTTAAGCAAGCACTTGTTTCTGCAACCATTCTTACTAGTCCTGATTTTAGAAATAAATTCACGGTTCAATGTGACGCTTCAGACACCGGTCTTGGCTGTGTACTAACGCAAAATCAAGAAGGACAGGAGAAAGTGATTGCCTTTGCATCTAGAAGTTTATCTAGAAGCGAGAGGAACTATAGTGTAACGGAAAAGGAATGTTTAGCCTGTATTTTTGCGTGCGAAAAATTCCGTCCTTATATTGAGGGAGTAAAATTCAATTTAATTACTGATCATTCTTCACTCAAGTATCTAATGAAAATGAAAAATCCTACGGGACGTCTTGCACGGTGGAGTGTGCGACTCAGCCAATTTGATTTTGATTTAACTTATTTAAGGGGAAATCTAAACGTAGTCCCAGATGCTCTTTCAAGGTCACCAGTTGAAGAGGCTCCTAGTGAATCTTTGATTCAGGAAAATTTCGCTGTTGAAAATCCAGATGAAACTATTTCTCTGGATATTGATCTAGAAAATGTAGATTCTTTTTACCTGAAAATGCGCTTCAATATTGTATCAAGTCCGGAAAGTTATCCAAATTGGGCAGTCAAAGGAGGGTATGTTTACAAATTGTTGCCGTCAAAAGTTCCTATAAATACAAACATTTCGGATTGGAAACTTTTAGTGCCTAAGAGGCAAAGAACCAAAATTATATCCTCGTGCCACGATCTACCTACAGCTTCACACTTAGGATATTTTAAAACATTTTCTAGAGTCACACTTACCTATTTCTGGCCAAAAATGCGACGTGATATATACCGCTATGTAAAATCTTGTAAAATTTGCGCTTGTCAGAAAGCTCCAAATTATCCTAAGTTCGGACTTATGGGAACAGAAAAAAAGGTCAGATATCCTTGGCAAATTATAGCGTTAGATTTAATGGGTCCTTTACCTTGAAGCTCAAATGGATTTCAGTATATTTTAGTGATCAGTGACTGGTTCACTAAATACCCGTTAATTTATCCTCTACGAAATGCTACCTCACC
Source organism: Chrysomela aeneicollis (assembly GCA_029955515.1). Lineage (NCBI taxonomy): Eukaryota > Metazoa > Arthropoda > Insecta > Coleoptera > Chrysomelidae > Chrysomela > Chrysomela aeneicollis. Next base: position 515,638 of record JARUHQ010000031.1, on the reverse strand, counting down.
AAGTATAGTTCGTATTCTCGAAAATGAAGTTTTCCTAGTCTATGGTGTTCCTCAACACATTATTTGTGATAACGGTAGACAGTTAATTAGCAACTCTATCAAGAGTTTAGTAAAAAAATATGAAACAAATATTTTATATACTCCTTATTACCACCCTCAGTCTAATTACGTTGAACGAGCGAATAGGACTATAGGAACTGCTATTCGAAGCTATATCACTGACAACCATAAGTTGTGGGACAGGAAACTTTCAAAAATCGCGTATGCGTTAAGAACAAATGTACATGAAGTGACCGGGTATAGCCCAGCTTTCCTAAATTTCGGTAGGGAAGTACCTTGCTCCGGCAAATATTATGGACGCGGTGATATAGATTTAGATCAGAGTGAATTTGGGAAGGATGTCTGAGATTTATAGAGAAGTTCAGAATAAACTTAATGTTGCATATAAACGTAACGCTAAGCGTTATAATCTAAGGAGAAGAGACAAAGAATTTTTCGTAGGAGATGTAATTTTACGAAAAAATAAAGTTCTTTCAAATGCTGGAGATAATTTCAGTAAAAAATTGGCTCCACGCTATTTAAAATGTACCGTGATTAAGAAAAAATCAAAACTTGTCTATGTTGTAACGGGAAGTTTTTCATCCCGTTACTTTCAGCTACCATTGCCCGTCCCATTGCTACGCCCATGGTACTAAAAATGTTGAGGTATTGTCTCCTGTCGGTCAGGTCAGAAACTACGGTATAATTGGCTCTCTTTCAAACCTGCGGTGCGCGGATAAGCCCTTCTTTTTCTGGAGAATCACGTGTTGACTGAAAGACGAGACGATCGGGATTCTTGACAAGGATTCGCTCTCTTTGGATGCAAATTTTGCAGGAAACACATCGTTGATTTTGAGTGCTTCTTTTTGGCTTTCTGGAGAAACTTTTTCTAGAGGTGAGATGTTGAATTCACTAAATACACAATAAGATTGTCATATTAATTATGGATTACTGAAATTTTCCAATTTGTCTGCTTATTTTCAGGATATGATTACCTTTTCGTTTTGAGAAGTTTAAGCTTGGTGAAAGCACGCCATTTTGTTTCATAAAAATGATAAAGTTTTGATTTCAAATTAAGATTATTTCGTTAATCATTGCATAGAATCAATTGATTTTATCTTAATCGTAATCAGCTAATTGATTAAAAGTACGGAGATATCGTATTTTTTATATATCTATTTTTTTTTCTTGATCATTACGATTGCCGGTATCTGGTTTTTTTTTTATGCGTGCTGAAGGCTGAGAAACTTCCTTTTCTGCTTTGTTTTTTTTACTTCGTAGATAAATCTAGAAGATACTAGTGAGGAAACGAAAGGTTTGAAATACTCTCTGATGCAAGAGAACAGACTGGTGCAGAATTATCTAACCATTTTCAAGGAACAGGAAGCTAAACATTGGTAACCAGGATCATCGAGGAATTTGAGCTCAGGTGAGTGATGCATTGTTATATTCAGTAAAATAAATCAGATAGTGCATAACCTCACCTGTGCTTTCCTTTCTCACCTCGAGAATCGGTTACACTGTTTTCTTTCTTTTCTGTAGTTATTCAGTAAGATAAGCAAATAAATTGGAAATTATAATTTCATCACTTTCCTCACTTTAGTGAATAAAACATCTCACAACTCATCAAAGATGCCTCAGGATTCTCGATTGTTTTCTTAAAGAAGGAGCATCTATTTTCCTTTCTTATCTCAAGATTTTCCTTTTCTAACCACTTTGATTTTTCAGATTAAGATTGGCATATTACATTTCCAAATTGAGATTTGACATAAGTCAGCAATAATTATTTCAGATTTTCTTTGTCTTTGAAATTAACTTTTCAGATTTTCTTCATCTTTAAAATTAACATTGTCATTATAGGATTGAATAGACCTACAGTTGATTTATGATATTGATTTATTTCTTTGATTGAGGAATTGATGAGATTGTGGTTACTTGAGCCCAAAGGTTCTATTGTCTTCTCTCTTCTGTGGTAACACCATACTGCTGTAAAATTGTCTGCACAGGAACATCTGATACTATCAAGGAGGACTATAGGGATTATCCATTCTGGGAGGAGAAAGAGCCACTGAAGTAGTCGAATCAACCTTCTTTGCTGAGACCTGATTTCTACAAGATACTTCCAACCTAGTATTGAAAGGATCACTGAATCACGTGAGAGGCTGCTAGAACCTTTTCTTGAGATCTCATCGTTGGTGTTGGAGAAAGTCCTGAGCAAGACAATAGGTATTTGAAATCATCAGGAGGAATACGACTGAGTAAGTGAGCTCCCAAAAATCCTGTCCACGAACCAGCAAGTACAGTCAGACAGAAGAAATTTTGTTAACCCAGAATGAGTACTTCTTCGATTTTGTGAAACAGTTTCATTAACTTTCCTTATTCAAAGATTAAGACTAACTTAATTGTTCCATTCATCTACATTGATAGTGTTCACCAAACTTGAAGTTTCCATTTATGCAATCTAATTAGTAAATTTCAGACAAAGCTTATAACCACTTTGTAAATTCCCATAATTTCATTTGTTGTTTTCATCAATATTTACTGTCATAATCATTCCTAATTCTTGTTAGTATATACATAAATGAAATTAGTTTGTTTTATTTTCTATTTGAGAACACACCACCACTGTGAGAATTTATTACTTTAGAAAGGGATATCAGCTCTTTTGATTATTTTTTTGGCATCTTTTAGGTAAAAAGATCCTGGCGCCCACTATTTCTATCGGAATATAGTATCTTCATCTTCAATAAGAAAAAGGAATTCTCACAGGAAATCCTTACCCACAACCCTCCCGTAACAATCTGAGCAGCCCAAAGGCAAGAGCAATAAAAGCTATATAAACCTCTTTTATATATTAAAAAATAAAATATAGAAAAAGTAGTTTACACAATTGGCGCCTAAAACGTGGGGCCCGATTTTTCTGACTCGAATATTCAGTACTCAAAAATTCCCTCACCTTCCCTGAAATATCTGGTGGTGTTCTCTTATAGAAAATTCTATCTGGTGAAATACTTGCTGATTTATCTCATCTATCTTTATATATATTATTCCTTTGATTTATCTCATCGTAATTGATTTTGATTCTTGTTTTCTCATAACTAATAAATGATGGCCACTTTCAAGATAAACCCTGGCTATTTGAAAGTCCATGAACTGGATTATGAACTTTCTATCAGAGGTTTGGCAATAACTGGTGATGTTGAAAAGAAAAGAAAAATTTTCAGAGGTCTTTTGAGTCAAGAAAGTGCAAATCGTAGTTTTGCTGGTTTAGCAGAACAACATAATTTTCAAGGAGAAAAGGTGAACATATTAAGTACCTTGAATGAATTATCTGAAAAGATTAATAACTTCTCTGGAACTACATCTGACGTAGAATACAAACGCCTTCTGTCTCGTTTGACTCATGTTTCTGGTAGAATAAGTAGGGTTGTAACGGAAGAAGATGAACAAGAAACCGAAAAAAAAAATTGGCTTTTGAAAATTTTGACTATGGAAGGTGAATTAGATGAAAAAATTTCTCCAATCACCTCCACACCAATTGAATCAGAATTTCAAAATTTATCTTCACACTTTCCCTTGAGTAAACCTGTTTCAACATACAAATGGAATCTTAATTTTACTGGTACAAATCAAAAGGAGTCTTTAATATCTTTTCTTGAAAAAGTGGAGTCTTTAAGAATAGCTAGAGGTGTCTCTAAGCAGGATCTGTTTGTCTCAGCAGGTGACTTATTCACATCAAATGCCTGGACTTGGTATAATAATAATAGGGCTAAATTCAGATCATGGGACGAACTTGTAACCAAACTAAAAGAAGATTTCTTGCCTTATCATTATGATGATGATTTGCGTGATGAAATTAGAAACAGAACCATGGGTCAAAATGAAAGAGTATCTTTATTCATAAATTCCATCGAAGGCCTTTTCAATAGACTCACAGTCAAACCAGATGAGAAAACAATTGTCAATGCAATTAGGAAAAACTTATTACCTAATTATGTCTCCCAACTTGCACTATATGATATCGATACCTTGTCTGACTTATCTAAATACTGCAAAATACTTGAAGAGTCACACATGTGGTCTAGTAGGTATAAACCCCCTCCAACTCGTAAGGCTGGTTTATTGGAACCAGATCTTAGTTATTTTGCATTTGAGGCTGGGCCATCTTTCAACTCTAGTAGGAATACCTTCAATAGTTCCAGGAATGTTTCGGCTATTACCTCGTCTTCCTCAGGACCCTCTTGTTGGAATTGTGGAATGAATGGACATGTCTATAATGAGTGCCGTAAACCTAGGGTGATTTTCTGTTATGGTTGTGGAATGAAGGGTGTTATTAAATCTAGATGCACTATCTGCTCAAAAAACGAAGAACATGGTGCCGTGAGTCTGGACACCGTCACCAGTATTTCCCCAAGTCCAGAACAACAATCCAAAAAGGGCAAAGGCAAGGGAGAAGGAAAGAAATCATCCTCTCAAGGTCCATCTCCTCAGTAAAATCCTCTCAGGTGGTTCCTTCGACTTCCAAGACAGAGTGGAGAAGTTGGTTAAACTTTGTCAAAAATTTTCTATCAGTTAATAGGCAATATCCCTCAAAATCCATTTGTCCCGTATTTCTCAAGAAAAATGGTGATGATCGTCCATACCTTGAAATAAATATCTTTGGAATGAGTGTCCTAGCTTTGGTCGATAGTGGCAGTAATGCATCCATATTGGGGGCGTCTGGTTACTCTATCCTGAAAAATATGAATATTCCCATTTCTTCTGAGAATTTTATATGTGTGACAACAGCTGACGGGAAGCCACAAGATTTCCTAGGTCATGTTACCATTCCTGTTACCTTTAATGATGTCAGTAAGAATTTCAAATTTCTAGTTATAATTTCAATTACCCAAACCCTTATACTGGGTGTTGACTTTCTCAAGTGTTTCAAGATTGAAGTTAATTTTGACAATTCTTCCTTTAAAACTAACTCACTATCTATATCTGCGGTGAATACAATACAGGATGTATCGGTTCTCACAGAGCAAGAACAGGCAAGTTTAAAAAATATAATTACCTTATTTCAAGAAATTGGCCCCAAAAACAGAATTGGTAAAACGAATCTCCTCTCACACCGGATAGATACTGGCGATGCAAGACCTTGTAAGCAGAGACAATATCCCTTGTCTCACAATATGCAATCTCATTTGGAAAAACAAGTTGATGAAATGCTTCAAATGGGTGTTATTCAGCCCTCACACAGTAGTTGGTGTAGTCCATTGTGGTTAGTCAAGAAAAGTAGTGGTGATTATAGAGTATGCTTTGATGGTAGGAAAATCAATGAACTGACGATAAACAGAGATGCTTATCCATTACCCTTAATTGATACCATTTTGACTAAGATGCGAGATGCAAGGTTCATATCATCAATTGATTTGAAGCAAGCTTTTTTTCAAATTCCACTGGAGGAATCCTCTCGTCCCAAGACAGCTTTCGCCGTACCGGGAAAGGGTCTATTTGAGTTCGTAACGATGCCCTTTGGATTAGTCTGCGCATCACAAACAATGTGTCGGTTGATGGATTTGGTTATTGGTCCTGCACTCGAACCATTTTGTTTCTATTACCTTGATGACATAATCATTGCTACTCCCAATTTCTCGAAACATTTGTAAATTTTGGAGAAAGTTTATTGTAGGCTCAAAGAAGCCAATTTAACTGTCAATATTGACAAATGTCACTTTTGTCGTCCCTCCCTAAAGTTTTTAGGTTATCTTGTCGATGAGCACGGACTCAGGACTGATCCAGAAAAAGTATCTGCTGTCGTGAATTTTCCTACTCCAAAAAATACTACTCAAATCAGACGCCTCATTGGACTGGTCAGTTATTATCGAAGATTCATCAAAAACTTTTCTTCCTTATCAAGCCCTATTACTGCTCTACTTCATGGTCGTAAGAAAGGGCAAGCAATTGTTTGGACACCTGAGGCGGATAAAGCGTTTCAAGGAATCAAGGAAGCCTTGACCACAGCTCCAGTGCTAGCTAGTCCCGATTTCTCAAAACCATTTTCTATAATGTGTGATGCGTCGGATACTGGGTTAGGTGCCGTTATCTTCCAGGAAGAAAATGGAGCAGAACATCCCATTGCATACACCAGCAAGATGTTGAATAAATGTCAAAGGAAATACACCACTACAGAGAAAGAACTCATTGCTGTCATCCATGGAATTGAAAAGTTCAGATATTTTGTCGAGGGTAAACATTTCACGGTCTTTACGGATCATAGTTCTCTTGTCTGGTTGAATAATGTGAAAGATCCTTCTCCAAGGTTATCTCGTTGGATGGTTAAGCTGTCTCAATACCAATATACCATCAAACACAAGCTTGGAGCTCAAAATTCTGTGGCAGATTCCTTATCTCGTACTTATGAAGTTGCTCTGCTGGATTTATCTACCTTGAAGCCTGATGACTGGTACCTTAGTATGATTGAACAGGTTCAGAATAGTCCTGACTCATATTCCTCTTACCGTGTCGAAAATGGTGTCTTGTATAAACACATTTTTCGCCGACTTGGCATTGAAGGAAATGGCTCAGATTGGAAGATTGTGGTACCCACTGCTAATCGAATAGAAATTTTGAAAACCTTTCATGATCATGAAACTGCCTCTCACTTTGGTGTATCCAAGACCTTGGCTAGAGTTTCTGAACTTTATTATTGGCCTAATATGAGAAAAGGTGTGCAAAAATATGTCAGGAAATGCAAATCTTGTGCAGCAAGCAAATCCTCGAATCTACCTCAGGCTGGTTTAATGGGATCCTATCGGAATATCAACTTTCCCTTCCAACTTATCTCAGCAGATCTCTTAGGACCTTATCCAAGATCCAAAAATGGTAACCAGTATCTTTTGGTTGTGGTTGATTGGTTTACGAAATTCGTTTTGGTTCATGCCATGCCTAATGTTACCTCAAAGTCTATCATAAAATTTCTTGAGAATCAAGTTTTCCTCATATTCGGTGTACCTCAGGTCTTCGCTTGCGACAATGCTACAGTTTTCACCAGCAAGGAATTCAAGGGATTCGTGGAAAGGTACTCTGTTCAGAAAATTTGGTACAATGCAAGGTACCATGCACAAATAAATCATACTGAACGAGTCAACAAGAGCATAGTTAGTGCTATTCGTTGTTATGTTCATGAGAATCATAAGACTTGGGATCAGGAAGTTTATAAGGTTGCTCAGGCCATTAGACTCTCCAAACATGATGTCACCCAATATCCTCCTTCATTTTTAGTGTTTGCTAGGAACGTTCCAGTTTCTGGAGATTATTATGGAAAGATTGAGGAAAATGCCAGGAATGTAGTCTCTATTGGGGAAAAGGTTCACAACCTAAAAGATTCGCAGGAATTGCCCGAATTATTTGAGGATGTTCGAAAGAAATTGTACCGTTCCTATGTTCAAAACTCAAAGAGATATAATTTGAGAAGACGTCCTATGCAGTATCATGTGGGTGACTTTGTTTGGAAGAAGAACTATGTCTTATCCAAGGCAGTAAACAATTTTTCTGCCAAACTTGCTCCCAAGTACGTCCCTTGCATTGTCCATAAGGTAATTTCCCCTCTAGTGTATAACTTAAAGGACAGAAGTGGTGCAGACCTAGGAAATTGGCATGTCAAGGACATCAAACCCGACGTGACAATTAGTTCCGACCAGGAATCAGACCAGGATGAAGAGGAAGGCTTGGTGACATAATTGTTTCCAAGATATTGAATGCCTTTCTTCTCTGATATAGCTGAGCACTATTTCCTATGTTTTTTCTCTTTATTCTGATCCTCTTATTTATCTAATTATCTTATTTTTCATTTCCTTTCTCTTTGGCTGTGCTGAGTCCGGCCTGAGAATTGCTCAGTAGGAATTGACCTTCCTGGCGGTAAGAGTCCGACCAAATTGGCATATCTTTATTTTTGAAATCATATCTTTATCTTGAAGTCATATAGTTATCTTTGAAATAGTAATTTCTTTCTTTGTGTTTTATATCTTAACATCAATTCCATCTTTGGCTGTGCTGAGTCTGGCCTAAGAATTGCTCAGTAGGAATTGACCTTCCTGGCGGTAAAAGTCCGACCAAATTGGCAAGCGATTTGTGGATAACTATTTCGTCATCGGCTTTTGTCAAACGTTGAACTTTTGTCAAGTTTTTCTTCATTTCAGTCTGCCGTGCAGCGTATCTTTAACTCAATTTTTTTTTCCTTCGTGAAAAATCAAGAATTTATCTTGGCCTGTTTTCTTTTTCAAGTTTACATTATTTGGGTGAAAGACCCCATTTCTTGAAAATTTATGAATTTACCTTGTAGCTATTTTTCAATTATCTTGTTTGAGTGAAAGACCTCATATCTTGGAAAATAGTGAATCTGTCTTATGGCCTACCTTTTCGAGTATCTTGTATTTTGAGTTAGAGAACAATTTGTTGAGCAATTATTGACATTGTATTATCTTTAGATTATTGATGAATAATCAGACAATCATAGGCTTGACAAAATCCGAATACGACGAAATAATATGCTATATTAGTGGTAGACACAAAGTAGATACATTTGAATTTCATGATTTCGAAGTTAAATAAAATTTTAGGTGTCCTCAACACAACTTGTTGATATCTTTTTGATTAGATCTCATGAAAATCTAGTATTGTATTTTTCACAACTTTCATATCACAACACTAACATCTAGTTGAATTTCAGTCACCACTACAAAATCTCGATCTCTATTATTATTTTTATATCTTATCTATATCTTATCTATTTCTTTTCTCTATCTCACTTATCTCTTCTTCATTTTTTTTATTTCAATTCAATTATACATACGAGCGACTGAATTGAACAGAAGGTTGAATAGATAGACTAAACAATGATCGTATCTGGGGTTGTATTCGATTATATCGTGATGAAGTTCATATAGAAATACTCACCAGTTTACTGTTCTTTCGTTATACATACGAGCAACCGAATCGAACAGAAGGTTGAATGGATGGTATCTGGGTTGTATTCGATTATGATGTTATGCTGTGTATATAGTTATACACACTAGGTGACGGTATTCCCGTTTTACATACGAGCGACCGAAACGAACAGAAAGTTGAATGGATAGACTGAACAATCTATGTATCTGGTTGGTATCCGATTATATCGCATTACTCCATAATCTGAAGGAAAAGGAAGATACAGATGAAACTGGGGAAAAAAACGGAATAATAATCAAGGATACAAAGGCTGCACAGAAGGTAACTCAAACACAAGAATCTTCATCAGCCTACGCAACCAGACATCAGGGAAAATATCGACAAAAGATTATAGGAGGAGAACTGGCGACTCCACCTTCCAAAAAAATTAAAAAATAATAGGATGCAGTTTCATGCCGTTTTTACATCGGTAAATAACTATATAATCCACTGCCTAATAGACTTAATGTAATTTTAATATTTCACTGCCTGATAGACTTTTGTAATTTTAATTGTATTACTCACTAATACTACTGCTTTTATTATTATTATACATTCATAATACACTTTGTTTATATATCGATAAGAATATATACATACAGACAGTTTTTCCCTAAATAATAATAATGGACGGATATATAAGAGATTATATGCCTTCTACTATAAAAACCAGTTTAATTGAGATCGGTGGTTTGAAAGAAAATAATGCGAAAAATAGAAATAGATATAGAATTTTCCATAATAATATCAGAAGTGTAGCAAAGAATTGTGTGGTTTTATCAGAAACATTCTGGGTTGATGAGATACAACTATACAATATTTCTGGATTCTCAGTTATTTATAATGAGGGTAACATTAATAGGAATGATGGGGTCCTTATTCTCATAAAGAATCACCTTCAATTCAGTTATGATATAATACACTTAGAAAAAATTAAAGCCATACAGTTATTAGTTAATTATAAAAATACATCTATCGAAATCCTTGCATTGTATAGACCACCTTCATTGTGTCCCAAACAATTCAATGGAAACTTAGAAGAATATTTGAAGTCAAGCAGGCCCCAAAAAGATATAACTATACTAGTAGGAGATATAAATATTGATATTTGTGGTGATCTTGATTACATCGAAGAATACCAGGATATCCTGAGTGAGTATGGTTATACAAGCGCTATCAATATCCCTACCCGAATACAAGGCGAATCATCTTCTTGCTTAGACCATTTTTTTGTGAAATCTAAATCCTTCGACAATTACTCCTTTAATTCATATGTTATGAACTATCTCATAACCGACCACTTTCCCATTGTTCTTGATATATTCCTACCTGAAAGAGAAAATAACATATTTAAAACAGAAAACTATTTCAAACAGATTGATTATAAAAAACTTAATGAATGTCTGATGAATGAAACTTGGCATGATGTTCACTCAGAAAAAAGCATTGATAAATCAACAGAAATATTTATCAACAGGTTGAAAGACCTCACGGACAGTAATACGACAATGAGAAAAATAAAAAGAAACTTCAGGAAACGGAATCCATGGATTACTCCTGGATTGATAAAATCTATCGAAGTGAAAAATAAACTCTATAAAAAAATGAAGAACTATCCATTGAACATTGAAATCAAACAAGAATTCAAAGATTATAATAAACAACTCGGTTATCTCATTAAGAAAACAAAGAATGATTATTTTATTGATAAGATAAACACTAATAAAAACTGTCCAAAAAACTTATGGAAATGCGTCAAAGATCTAGGCAACTCGAACAAAGGCACAGAAATCAAATGTGTAATGAACACCTCAGGAGAACTTGAGAAAAATCCATCGGGAATTTGTGAGGTATTTGCGGATTATTTTACAGGCATAGGAGAGAAACTTGCAAATGATATCAAAAAACCAAATGGAAAATTCGAAGGCAAATCAATCCAGAACTCAATTGTTATATCTGAAGTAACGGAAGAAGAAGTACATAAAGCCATATTTAGTCTTAAATTGAATAAATCACCCGGACTTGACTACATAACCGCTGAATACTTGAGATGCATTTCTAAAAATATTTTATCACCATTAACCTACATAATTGATACCTGCATCAATAATGGACATTTCCCTCGATCATTGAAAATGGCAGTTATATCCCCAATTTATAAAACAGGTAACAAAGATCTACCAGAAAATTATAGGCCCATATCGCTTATATCAAACCTAGCCAAAGTATTCGAAAAAATTTTAAAAAACAAATTAACTTGTTTTCTAGATGAATATAAAATAATCTCAAATCTACAATACGGATTCAGAGAAGCTAGATCAACTCAAGATGCAATAGCTCACTTAACAGAAAAAATATACAAGGCATTAGATCAAAACAGGCCAGCCCTATGTATCTTTGTTGATTTAGCTAAAGCTTTTGACACCGTCAGCCATCCTGATTTGATCAGAGCAATGGAGAAAATCGGATTTCGAGGAAGCTGTCTTTCTTTGATGAGTAGTTACCTGACTGACAGGAAACAATGTGTCAAGATTGGAAATGCAATCAGTTCAGTCAAAGATATCAAGTATGGAGTACCACAAGGCACAATTCTCGGACCAATGCTATTCACCATTTATATAAATGATTTGTTCGACTTAGCTATCGAAGGAGATGTCATCAGTTTCGCTGACGATACAGCAGTGTTCTACGAAGACAACACCTGGAACTCACTGAGACATAAAGCAGAAAATAATTTCCAACTGATTATAAATTTCTTCAGAAGTAAACTACTCACCATCAATACTAAAAAAACATTCTTCATTCCATTCACTAGCTATGCTACAAATCTACCCGACTATGGTAAAATAAATATAAAGCTACCTGATGAAGAAATCGAAATAATGGCAAGAACAAATATAAAATATTTAGGAATTCATATCGATTGTCATCTCCGATGGGACGTGCATGTTAAAAAACTACTCGCTAAAGTACGTGGATTAACAGGGAAATTCAAAATTTGTTCAGGATTCTGTGATTTAACCCATCTCAGAATACTTTATTTTGCCTTAGTTCAGTCTCATTTGACGTATGGCATCATTGCGTGGGGTGGCTTAACAAATAATTACCTGGATAAATTGGAAGTAGCCCAAAAATATATTATCAAAATAATACTCAAGACAGAGTTCAGATATTCTTCCGAGTTACTATTTCACGAAAGCGGTTTCTTTGACATCAAACAGTTGTACTGTCAAACACTATTACTGAAACAAAATAAAACAACAAGTCATAATATTGAAATGATTCACTATACTAGACACAGACTCAACTCTGTGGCTATTCCAATGATGAAAAAAACAATAGGACAAAGAAGTCATGTTTATCTTGGACCTAGAATTTTCAACCTGCTACCACCTGAAATAAAGACACTTAAATCTTTTCCTCATTACAAATCTATGATTAAAAAATGGATAACTAGTCATAATCGCAAGTATATACACGAAATCATAGATCTCAAAAACAATTAAAGATAGAAACGTGCTAATTTTATGAATGCATGAGATCTGTATGTATATATTTATGTTTTATTATTCTGTTTTTATTTGAACAAACTTATATATTTGTATTATTCAATTTTTTTAATGTGTATCTATCTACTCAATTCATTTATATTATCAAATTTATTCGTTTAGTGTGAGTTCATATTTACATTCATAATTACTTTTATTGTTTTACAGTCTTTCAAATAGCAATTTCAACAAATGAAAATTATCATAATTGTATTTCTCATCGATTGATCCTTACGCAGAACACAAAATCAAGCTATAGCCATGTGCGGATTCATTTCCTTATGACTGCTACCGTGTTTATTTCTGTCGAACTATCAAAGATGATGAAATTATTATTTTCTATTTCATAGCTATTTTTGTAAATTTTTGTTTCATTGTGTTATCACTTTCGAAAGAATAAACATATATTATTATTATTATTATTATTATTATTATTATTATTATTATTATTATTATTATTATTATTATTATTATTATTATTATTATTATTATTATTATTATTATTATTATTATTACTGTATATATAGTGATACTTACCAGGTGACGGTACTTCTGTTACACATACTAGCGTCTGAATCGAACAGAATGTTAAATGGTTAGACGAAGCGATAATTGTATCTGAGTTGTATTCGATGATATCGTGATAATGTTTATATAGCAATATTCACCAGGTAACTGTTCTTTCGTTTTACATAAAAGCGACCGAATCGAGCAGAAGGTTTAATGGATAGATTGAAAATTCATCGTATCTTGGTTGTATTCGATTAGGTTTATATAGTTATACTCACAAGGTAACTGTTCTTCCGTTATACATACGAGCGACTGAATTGAACAGAAGGTTGAATGGATAGACTAAACAATGATCGTATCTGAGGTTGTATTCGATTATATCGTGATGATGTTTATATAGTTATACTCAACAGGTAACTGTTCTCCAGTTATACATAAGAGCGACTGAACTGAACAGAAGGTTGAATGGATAGACTGAACAATCATTGTATCTGGGTTGTATTCGATTATATCGTGATGATTTTCATATAGTATGTCTAACCAGGTAACAGTTCTTCTGTTACACATACGAGCAACCGAATCGAACATAAGGTTGAATGGATAGATTGAACAATCATTGTATCTGGGTTGTCTCCGATTATATCGTTATGCTGTATATTTAGTTACACCTACCATGTAACGGTTCTTTCGTTAAACATACGAGCGTCTGAATCGAACATAAGGTTGGATGGTTAGACGGAACGATAATTACAACTGAGTTGTATTCGATTTTATCGTGGTGATGTTTATATAGTGATACTCACCAGGTGACTGTTCTTGCGTTATACATACGAGCGACCCAATCAAACATAAGGTTGGATGGATAGACGGGATGGTCATTGTATCTGAGTTGTATTCGATTATATAGTGATGACGTTCATATAGAAATACTCACCAGGTTACTGTTCTTTCGTTATACATACGAGCAATCGAATCGAACAGAAGGTTGAATGGATAGTATCTGGGTTGTATTCGATTATGATTTTATGCTGTGTATATATTTATACACACTAGGTGACGGTATTCTCGTTTCACATACGAGCGACCGAAACGAACAGAAAGTTGAATGGATAGACTGAACAATCAATGTATCTGGGTGGTATCCGATTATATCGCAATTCTGTATATATAGTGATACTTACCAGGTGACGGTACTTCCGTTACACATACTAGCGACTGAATCGAACAGAAGGTTGAATGGTTAGACGAAACGATAATTGTATCTGAGTTGTATTCGATGATATCGTGATGATGTTTATATAGCAATACTCACCAGGTAACTGTTCTTCCGTTTTACATACAAGCGACCGAATCGAGCAGAAGGTTAAATGGATAGATTGAAAATTCATCGTATCTGGGTTGTATTCGATTAGGTTTATATAGTTATACTCACCAGGTAACTGTTTTTCCGTTATACATAAGAACGATTGAATTGAACAGAAGGTTGAATGGATAGACTGAACAATCAATGTATCTGGGTGGTATCCGATTATATCGCAATACTGTATATATAGTGATACTTACCAGGAGACGGTACTTCCGTTACACATACTAGCGACTGAATCGAACAGAAGGTTGAATGGTTAGACGAAATGATAATTGTATCTCTGAGTTGTATTCGATGATATCGTGATGATGTTTATATAGCAATACTCACCAGGTAACTGTTCTTCCGTTTTACATACAAGCGACCGAATCGAGCAGAAGCTTAAATTTAGTATAGAATCAACAATCATCGTATCTGGGTTGTATTCGATCATGTTTATATAGTTATACTCACCAGGTAACAGTTCTTATGTTATACATACGAGCAACCGAATCGAACATAAGGTTGGATGGATAGATTGAACAATCATTGTATCTGGGTTGTCTCCGATTATATCGTTATGCTGTATATTCAGTTACACCTACCATGTAACGGTTCTTTCGTTACACATACGAGCGTCTGAATCGAACATAAGGTTGGATGGTTAGACGGAACGATAATTGATGGTTGAAGGTTCAATTCAGTCGCTCGTATGTATAACGGAAGAACAGTTACCTGGTGAGTATAACTATATAAAAATAATCGAATACAACCCAGATACGATTATTGTTCAATCTATCTATTTAACCTTCTGCTCGATTCGGTCGCTTGTATGTAAAACGGAAGAACCTGGTGAGTATAACTATATAGACCTAATCGAATGCAACCCAGATACGATGAATTTCCAATCTATCCATTTAACCTTCTGCTCGATTCGGTCGCTTTTATGTAAAACGGAAGAACAGTTGCCTGGTGAGTATTGCTATATAAACATCATCACGATATCATCGAATACAGCTCAGATACAATTATCGTTTCGTCTAACCATTCCACATTCTGTTCGATTCAGTCGCTAGTATGTGTAACGGAAGTATCGTCACCTGGTAAGTATCACTATATATACAGAATTGCGATATAATCGGATACAACCCAGATACATTGATTGTTCAGTCTATCCATTCAACTTTCTGTTCGTTTCGGTCACTCGTATGTAAAACGGGAATACCGTCACCTAGTGTGTATAAATATATACACAGCATAACATCATAATCGAATACAACCCAGAAACTATCCATTCAACCTTCTGTTCGATTCGGTTCCTCGTATGAATAACGAGAGAACAGTAACCTGGTGAGTATTTCTATATGAACGTCATCACGATATAATCGAATACAACTCAGATACAATGATCATTCCGTCTATCCATCCAACCTTATGTTCGATTGGGTCGCTCGTATGTATAACGCAAGAACAGTAACCTGGTGAGTATTTCTATATAAACATCATCACGATATCATCGAATACAACTCAGAGATATAATTATCGTTTCGGCTAACCATTTAACCTTCTGTTCGATTCAGTCGCTAGTATGTGTAACGGAAGTACCGTCACCTGGTGAGTATCACTATATATACAGTATTGCGATATAATCGGATACCACCCAGATACATTGATTGTTCAGTTTATCCATTCAACTTTCTGTTCGTTTCGGTCGCTCGTATGTAATACGGGAATACCGTCACCTTATGTGTATAACTATATACACAGCATACTATCCATTCAACCTTCTGTTCGATTCGGTTGCTCGTATGTATAACGAAAGTACAGGAACCTGGTGGGTATTTCTATATGAACGTCATCACGATATAATCGAATACAACTCAGATACAATGATAATTCCGTCTATCCATCCAACCTTCTGTTCGATTGGGTCGCTCGTATGTATAACGCAAGAACAGTCACCTGGTGAGTATTACTATATAAACATCACCACGATATAATCGAATACAACTCAGTCACATTTATCGTTCCGTCTAACCATCCAACCTTATGTTCGATTCAGACGCTCGTATGTGTAACGAAAGAACCGTTACATGGTAGGTGTAACTAAATATACAGCATAACGATATAATCGGAGACAACCCAGATACAATGATTGTTCAATCTATCCATCCAACCTTATGTTCGATTCGGTTGCTCGTATGTATAACGGAAGAACTGTTACCTGGTGAGTCATACTATATGATAATAATCACGATATAATCAAATACTACCCAGATACGATGAATGTTCAGTCTATCCATTCAACCTTCTCTTCAGTTCAGTCGCTCTTATGTATAACTGGAGAACAGTTTCCTGGTGAGTATAACTATATGGACATCATCAAGATATAATCGAATACAACCCCAGATACGATTATTGTTTAGTCTATCCATTCAACCTTCTGTTTTGACAGTCAGTGGAATATTTATTTTCGAAATACTGACGTATATTCATCAGAATCGGGATATTTACTTAAGAAATAGCGATACACATTCATACAATACAAGGAAAAAAGAAAATTATCATGTACCTTACAAACATCTAGAAATATCCAAAAGATCTCCTAATACTTTTGGTTTCCATTTATACAACTTGCTTCCACAGGAGTTGAAAAATATGACGTCTCGGAAATTCAAACGTAACTTAAAGAAATTCCTAATAGATCTATGTCCTTATACCATACGAGAATTTATTGATTCTGGTTAAAATTTTATTCGTGAACTGCCCTCCTATGTAGGCTTTTTATATTATATGTTTTTTTTGACCTGTCCTATAATTTATATGTTCCAAAGGATTAATAAAATGATTGATTGATTGATTGTTCAATTCAGTCGCTCGTATGTATAACGGAAGAACAGTTACCTGGTGAGTATAACTATATATACATAATCGAATACAACCCAGATACGATGATTGTTAAATCTATACTAAATTTAAGCTTCTGCTCGATTCGGTCGCTTGTATGTAAAACGGAAGAACAGTTACCTGGTGAGTATTTCTATATAAACATCATCACGATATCATCGAATACAACTCAGAGATACAATTATCATTTTGTCTAACCATTTAACCTTCTGTTTGATTCAGTCGCTAGTATGTGTAACGGAAGTACCGTCTTCTGGTAAGTATCACTATATATACAGTATTGCGATATAATTGGATACCACTCAGATACATTGATTGTTCAGTCTATCCATTCAACTTTCTGTTCAATTCAGTCGCTCAATGTATAACTGGAGAACAGTTTCCTGGTGAGTATAACTATATGAACATCATCAAGATATAATCGAATACTACCCCAGATACGATTATTGTTTAGTCTATCCATTCAACCTTCTGTTCAATTCAGTCGTTCTTATGTATAACGGAAAAACAGTTACCTGGTGAGTATAACTATATAAACCTAATCGAATACAACCCAGATACGATGAATTTTCAATCTATCCATTTAACCTTCTGCTCGATTCGGTCGCTTTTATGTAAAACGGAAGAACAGTTACCTGGTGAGTATTGCTATATAAACATCATCACGATATCATCGAATACAACTCAGATACAATGATCATTCCGTCTATCCATCTAACCTTCTGTTCGATTGGGTCGCTAGTACGTATAACGCAAGAACAGTCACCTGGTGAGTATTACTATATAAACATTCCCTCGATATATTCGAATACAACTCAGTTACAATTATCGTTCCGTCTAACCATCCAACC
This sequence comes from Chrysomela aeneicollis, assembly GCA_029955515.1. Lineage (NCBI taxonomy): Eukaryota > Metazoa > Arthropoda > Insecta > Coleoptera > Chrysomelidae > Chrysomela > Chrysomela aeneicollis. The sequence goes on along the minus strand of JARUHQ010000031.1, from coordinate 497,468 downwards.
TTATGTTCGATTCAGACGCTCGTATGTGTAACGATAGAACCGTTACATGGTAGGTGTATCTAAATATACAGCATAACGATATAATCGGAGACAACCCAGATACAATGATTGTTCAATCTATCCATTCAACCTTATGTTCGATTCGGTTGCTCGTATGTATAACGGAAGAACAGTTACCTGGTTAGACATAATATATAATAATCATCACGAAATAATCGAATAAAACCCAGATACGATGATTGTTCAGTCTATCCATAAAACCTTCTGTTCAATTCAGTCGCTCGTATGTTTAACGGAAGAACAGTTACTTGGTGAGTATAACTATATAAACATAATCGAATACAACTCAGATACGATGATTGTTCAATCTATCCATTCAACCTTATGTTCGATTCGGTTGCTCGTATGTATAACGGAAGAACAGGTACCTGGTGAGTATAACTATATAATCATAATCGAATACAACTCAGATACGATGATTGTTCAATCTATTCATTTAACCTTCTGCTCAGTAGTATAGATATGAGAAACATAGAACCGCGCCAATGAGCCAAACTAATTAACGTTAATTGAAATCAATTGAGGATAGGTGTGAACCAACAAAGCAGAATTATCTGTTCATACAGAGTGATAAGAATACATATACAGAGTGTTCATTTGGTCAGAATGTTCAGTGTATACAGGGTGATAAAAAAATATATAAAAATTTCATCGATCAGAAGAGAAGCAGAATTATCTGTTCGTTCATATAGAAAATAATTTCTTGTAAAATATCTGCTCACAGCATTGTGATGGGAATTAATTGGGATTTGTCATACCATGTGGTATATCTCATATGTGGGTAACAAAAAATTTTATTATGCTTGTTTCGCATTCTTCACTTTAGCCAATCATTAGGTCAATTCAATATTTTTTCTCATGTATGACTCGCGAATCATCTGGTGTCATGGGAAGTTGAATAAAACCCCTTCTTAATTGCGCTGAATACATATTGTTTTGATTGCATGATGTTCTCATCTTTGCCATATTTGATGAAAAGGGTGAATTGAATCTAATAGAGCAACAATCTGCAAATTATTTGGCTGCAAATGTGTCATACCATGTGGTATATCTCATATGCGGGTAACAAAAAATTTTATTATGTAAATTGAACTTGTTTCGCATTCTTCACATTAGCCAATCATTAGGCCAATTCAATATTTTTTTCTCATGTATGACTCGCGAATCATCTGGTGTCATGGGAAGTTTAATAAAACAGAAACCACCATTCTTAATTGCGCTGAATACATATTGTTTTGATTGCATGATGTACTCATTATAGCACATATTTGCCATATTTGATGAAAAGGAGTGAATTAAATCTAATAGAGCAACAATCTGCAAATTAGTCGGCTGCATATTGTTTCAATTGCATGATGCACATAAGGAATTATTTCATATGGAGGAATTGATCTAAATAATTTTTGTGCTATTTAAGCTGACAGATAATTGAGCCGACAACAAATAAATAGCATTCACGCGAACAGTTCAAGTTATTCTTCACTGTAAAGTTCAACATGAAAACTAAAATTTTGAGTGTACCGATTCCGAGAAAATCAATCAAGATATTACAACATTTGAAAAGGAGTGAAAATTCTGATAGTTTCCACAACGTCAGTGAACCGATCCTGAATAGTAGTGTGGAATATGTGAGTGGCTCTTTCACTAATCATAGAGCAATGTTATTCAAACCTGTGGCAGAATCAACCCCGAAGAGAGGAAAAGTGCTGAGACAGTCCAAGTTTGACGATATTTCCGACATGTCATCTGACGAAGAGGAGGAACACATTGCACAAGATGAACATGAACATGAACTAGAAGAAATACGGAAAGGACAAGAAGAAGAAGAAAAAGGAGAAGAAGAAGAAGAAGAAGAAGAAGAAGAAGAAGAAGAAGAAGAAGATAAAGAAGACGAAGAAGATGATCTTTTCAATAATACTACAAATCATGAAAATATCAAGAAAATAGAGTTAGAATCGTTAAATAATTTCACCAACGACATGAAAGATAGAAATAAGGTATTCTTGAAACAGAAATTGGAGATGAAAAAAAAACTTGAGAAAAAAAACAGAAAACATTTTAAAAGAATCCAAAGAAATCGTGAAATATTAGATATTATAGAACAAGATATAATTACCAGTAGAAAAATTGACGAAGCTTTAAAATAAAATTAGTTGTTTTGGAATTTGAATATAAAAAGATTGTATCTGAACCATGAAATGAAATTACTATTGAATTATTATAAAGTTTATTTGGGGCTGTATTATATCTTTACTAAATGTTTTGTATTATCTTTTCATCTATTGATATTGTATTCTCGGAATTATCATGTTCAAAACTTTAGTTTTCATCTTGAACTTTATAGTGAATAAAGAATAACTTCGCACACATTTCTTTTTCTCCGACTTGAAATGAAATTATATTCTTGATATTTCTGCATTTCTTCAAAAAAAAAAGATAGTCAAATTAACTAAAAAACAGGATATTTCGGAAGTTTTATCAAAGGGCACTAAAACTTGGGATACCCTCTGGATATAAAATGTATTTTACTATGGTTTTCCATAAAACTATGATATAGTTTTATTCATTACTGAATTCCTTGACAAATGTTTTTATTAAACGATTCACATTTTTCATTTGAAAATAATGTAGACTAATCTATCAGAGAGTGAAGTTACTCACTCAAATTCTGACTCACATCATCATGCGCGTAATTAATGCAAGAGGGGTTTTGTTTCAATTAGGTGTACAGATGTTCGCACATTAATGGTCTCTGTAAACAAACAAGAAAGTATTTATTTTTCAGTAACCCAACAATGTTGGAGTATTTCTTTGAGAGATGGCGTAAGTTGTACCATTTCACCGAATATTCCCTCGATCAATATGATACAGCAGTCTTCACAATGAACCAGAATAAAATTATAATGGGGGGCAGGACCGTATCGGACAAGAAATATTCACCGTATTCAGAAGACAAAAATAACACAGAACATATTATTTCAGAATAAATATTTATTGAAATTAATAAAAATGTTGCTTAATAAAAATATTCTTTTATAGACACTAAAAAATATGATGATATATTATCAACAAATTATTTTACAGTACACTGATGTCATTCAGGTATTTGGTTCATTACACAAAAGACAAAATCTAGTTAAACAATTTAAATATAACGGAACACTACAAACGTAGCAAGTATGCCTATATGCTGTCAGGTGTAGTGGAAAATTTGTTAAATGTAAAGACTCTTGTTCACTGCCAATATTGGTGTTTGGGTAGTCTGCCACGATGTCGAAGAAACAGCTCGTACAAAATTTCTCTTCCTCCAACATGGTTGAGAAACTGTAAACTGTTAACACTATATTGGATTCGGATCACTTGTTCTCCATCGAACTCGATCTCATCTGATTCAGATAATTCAGCATCAACATTCAATGCATCGTCCACATCCATCTTGAATTAGAACCCATATATGAGACATAAACTGAGAATAAATTTATATTTATGGGTATAACCCCCCACAGGAATATGATTATAAGTAGTGTATATTGGCCGGTATTGGATCGTCCCAATTACGGGTACTTGCTTTTCAATTGCGCAATAATTGTAATCGCTCATTGTGCAGTAATTGGGAAGATCCAGTACCAACCAATGGGTTATTTCAACAGTAATTACCTTGTGAATAATGATTTCTCTAAGGAACGACTGTGGTTTGATGCTCCGAAAGTATATCCTGGTGTTTGTAATTGTAGCAACTTACACAAACTATAGGAATTACATCGAATTATTGCCGTATTATACCATAACTAAGTTGAACAACACTTCTTGCCACGTCGAGTCGCCATACCCGACTGGTGCGAATATGAACAGTCACATTGATTGCCAGCTATGCTGTGTACGGATGTAGTGGGGAGTTCCAAGCCCCCTCCTCTTTCCGAGAATATAAATTCGGACGCATAGCTACTCGATGCATTATTTCTAAAACTTCAGTTGTGAATATATGAACTGTTACGAAGCCATGTTCGCGTGCAGTAGTTGTGATAAAAAGTTTTCTCGCATCGATAATTTGCGTCGACATGAAAGAACATCGTGCCCAAATACTGCCGGTGTTTCAACACATCCTCCAAAGAAGCTTAAGATAAATCCACCATCGTCAACATCGTTGGAAGAGGTATGCCATTGCTGTAACATAATGGTGCCCAAAGGCGATATGAGCTCTCATAGAAGAACGTTAAAACATAGAACGAGCTCATGTGTCGAGTTATCGAGCGGCGTGAAAGTAATCCATAGCGCCTTCAAGTGCAGAATCATCAGCTATAGAGTTAATTCCGACAATGAAACTCTGGATTATAAATTATTCTTCAGCAACATATCACAGAAAGTTATTGCGTTACTCGAAAATGTTTTGGGCATGCATGTAACTTTCAAAGCCAATATGGAGGTATTTGGCCGCTATATCCATCAAACTCGAGATATTGTAGAAATAAAATCATTCAATACTCCGAATCAGATTATAGCCCGCTCAAGTAATTTGGAACATATGATGAATATCTTCAAAGATGTCATGATAAGTCAAACTACTGAGTTTGAAGAGCGAGATTCTGGTGAGTTTATTTTTAAATTATTTTAATGGTCTCGAATAATGAATTTGATCGTTTTGTAGGTTGGGCTTTGGAAAAAATATTATTCTTGGAAGTTAACGTCAACAGGTATAGCCCATTGAAAGGGTGTTCCTATATAAAGCTGCCGAAGTTCATCGAGAATAAGAAGGCAGTCATCAATGTGGTAAATCAAGACTTATGTTGTTTCGCTCGGGCAGTCACGTCTGCTTTATATCCCGCAGCTAGCAATGTTCAAAGAGTGTCGTCATATCCACATTTTGCGACAGTGCTCAACCTGGCAGGTATAAGTTTTCCAATGAGTTTGCGAGATATACCTATGTTTGAGATTATGAATGATTGTTCTATCAATGTCTACGGTCTCGAGAAATTTTATGAGTCGGATAAATTGAAATATGAGATTGTCGGTCCTCTTCATTATTCACGTAATAGGCTTGGTAATCATGTAAATTTATTGTTCTTGACCGACGATAAAGGAAATAATCATTATTGTTGGATAAAAGATTTATCCAGATTAGTTTCGAGTCAGATTTCATCACATGAACACAAGTATTACTTTTGCGATGGTTGTTTGTTGTACTTTGAGAATGAGATATCTTTATTGAGGCATAGATCGCATGATTGTAATCACGTTTACAGCGTTTTACCTACAACAAATTTGAAACTCGATAAATTCGGTAAGACTGAGCCAGAAAATATTTTAAAATTTGAGAATTTTGAGAAGCAATTGCAGGTTCCATTCATAGTATATGCGGATTTTGAATCGATTCTGAAACCTATGGATTCGTGTCAAATGGATCCAGATGCTTCATTTACTCATAAGACATATAAACATGAACCCTATTCTTTTGCGTATTTGATTAAATGCTCTTTTGATGATTCATTAACAAAGTTTGTGACATATAGAGGAAAAAATGCTGCGGAATTATTTGTTTCTAAGATTGAAGATGATTTGACTAAAGTTTATAATGAACACTTGAAACGCATTGTACCGATGCATAAATTGACTAGGGCGGAACAGTTTGAATTCGATAATGCATCTGCTTGCGGTATTTGTGAAGTTCCATTTGTGGATGGTGATATCAAAGTTAGAGATCATTGCCATTTAACTGGAAAAAAAAGATATGGTGCCGCACATTCGATTTGTAACCTTAATTTCAAGATTCCATATTTTATTCCTATCGTTTTCCATGATTTGAGTGGGTATGATTGTCATCTTTTCATCAAAGAACTTTTCGATAAGGGAGATAAAGTCGAAGTAATTCCTCAAACGAAAGAAAAATATGTATCATTCACAAGGCATTTACATGTCGATAATTATATCGATAGAGATGGGCAATTGAAGAATATATTTTTAAAATTGAGGTTCATAGATAGCTTCAGATTTATGGCTGATTCATTGCAGAATTTGGGTGAGAGTTTGAAAGATGATCAGTTCCCAGTAACAAGAAAATATTTTCCAGATGATGAAAAATTCAATTTGATGAGGAAAAAAGGTGTATTTCCATATAGTTTTGTAAATAATTTGGTTAGATTAGATAACGAAGATTTGCCATCGCAAATGGAATTTTATGATAGTTTGAATGAGCGTCATATATCTGATGAAGAATATGGTAGAGCAAAGTTAGTGTGGAATTCATTCAACTGCTGCACCTTGGGCGATTATTCTGATATTTATCTGAAGTCGGATGTACTTCTTCTGTGTGACGTTTTCGAGAATTTCCGCAATATTTCTTTGGATAAATATAAGTTGGATCCCGCGCATTATTACACTTCTCCTGGTCTTTCCTGGGATGCTATGTTACGATATACTAAAGTGAAGTTGGAATTGTTGACTGACATAGACATGTTGAATTTTTTCAAAAAAGGAATTCGTGGTGGCATTAGTCAATGTAGTGAACGAAAGCATATTGCAAATAACATTTTATTACCAAACTTCGACCGACAAGCACCATCCTCATTCATTATGTATTTGGATGCAACGAATCTTTACGGACATAGTATGAGCCAAACACTACCAACTGATGGTTTTGAATGGTTGTCTCCCACCGAAATAGGGAAATTCGACGTCATGAGTACCTCAAGTAATGATGCAGTGGGATATGTGCTAGAAGTCGATATACATTACCCAGAGAGCTTGCATGATCTCCACTCAGACCTTCCATATCTGGTAGAGTCGATCATTCCACCAGAATCGAAATCCAAAATACCAAAGCTGATACCAAATTTGAATAATAAGAAGAAATACATCGTTCATTATGTGAATTTGAAGCAAGCAATTGAGAACGGCTTAATTTTGGTGGAAATTCATAGAATACTGAAGTTCAATCAGTCTCCATGGCTCAAGAAATACATAGATCTAAATACCGAAATGAGAAATAAGGCAACTAGTAAATTTGAGAATAGACATTATAAGGGTATGGTAAATTCGGTGTATGGTAAAACGATGGAGAATGTAGATAAGAGGTGTGATATAAAACTTTTGACTCATTGGGAAAATATTCGCAGAACCTTAGGTGCCAGCGCTTATATAGCGCGACCAAATTTCAAAACTGTTTCGAGATTCAACGAAAATTTCGTAGCAATTCATATGGGTAAAGTAAAAATCAATTATGACAAACCGATGTACCTGGGATTCTGCATTTTGGAATTATCCAAAACTGTGATATACGATTTCTTCTATGGTTGTATAAAGAAGGAGTTCGGGCGAAATGCGTCCTTATTATACACAGATACCGATTCTCTCATTCTCAAAGTAGAAACAGAAAATTTTTATGATTTCATGAAAAATAATCCAGATAGTTTCGATACTTCCAATTACAAGGAGGGTAATTGTCTTGGAATATCCATAGGAAAGTCAGTTCTTGGAAGAATGAAAGATGAATTTCCTAGCGATCCTATTATGAAATTTTACGGGACTGGGGCGAAAGCGTATTACGTACAATCGTTGAAAAATGAAGTGAAGAAAGCAAAGGGTATAAAAAATCTGTGATCGAGAAACAAATTCATTCGGAGGACTATAGAAAAATCGTTGAGAGGGGTGGCCTCATTTTTAGAAAAATGAATACTTTTGTTAGTGAACTGCATGATATTTATACCATATTGAGAAACAAAATTGCCCTATCTTCACACGATGATAAGAGATTTGTAATACCTAATACAACTAAGACTCTGCCGTGGGGTCATAAGGAAATTATTCAGCATAAGGTAGAACACGAATTACATAACAATCATTATGGAAATGGAAATCTCGATGATTTGATAAAAGGTCTTGAGGGAGAAATGTAGAATATTCCTTCTGTACATAGTTGTATATTGTTATTATGCATCATAAAATACATATGAAATAAAATATTTCGTCACTATAGTGTATCTTGATTTTCCCTCGAATGTTTGTCACAAAATTCTTGAAATATGACTTTATGTGAAACTGTACCCTATGCGTCTGCTGTTGGAATGTGGATATAGAAATGGCAAAGCATTCTTTGAGAATAACATCGGAATGTTGTGTATAACAGAACGAATGGGTCTTTTGCCAGCGAGCAGGTAGAAAGATGCTCGCATCTCTCACCCAACAGACGGTTGTGAAAGCGTGTTATATAGCCGCAATGTTTGAAGTGTGAGAGAGACAACAGTAGACGTATGCGCGGTCAGCGTTCGATTGAGGAGTGGGAGAGTGAAGCTTCCTCACCACTTCAGCGAGGAACAGAGATTCAGTCTTGACTATTTCTTAGTTCAAGCTACCACGCTCTCTGAGTCTTGAAGTATTTCTTTATTCAAAGTGCTACCACCAAAAAACAAAATGGCAACCTATTACGACTTGATTAGTGAGTTGGGGATTGAGTTCGAATCGGATATCGGATTCGACACGGTCCCGATACCGACAGCTATGGATACGGCTGTTTCCCCGAATCCTGCTATATCGATGCCAGATATAGCAGCTATAACTGAAGTGGAGGCGAGTCCGGAGGAGAAGGAACTTCTTGAGGCCAAGGAGTTTCTATCAACACCGACGGTGATATCGCCGATGTCAGTTACTCGAACAGCTCTCGGAGTAGGGCTGAAGAAAACAAGGAAGCCGTCCAGTAGAGGGAAGCGAGCTGATAAACAGTCGTCAGTTACGGTTGTTTCGGACGTCACTGTCCGGCGGCCATTTACTGTCACACCGATGCCTGAGCAGTCGACTGGATTCAAAAAATCCTCCGAATTGAAGAGGAAACCGAAAGGGAGAGAGCCGGCTTACACACCGTATAGTCGGCGCAAAACGGGCGTTTCTATAACGCCGTGGATGGTGCCCATCGCCTCGACATCGACTGCCGTTCCAGCACCGACCCCATCAGCTCCAATACCGGCCCGATCAGCTCCAACGCCAACGCCAACCCGAGCAGCCCCAACGCCAACCCGAGTAGCCCCAACACCTGCCCCAAGAAAATACGTCGCGCCAGATATCGACGAAGATATCCCTCTCACACAGGAGAGGAATGTCTTCGTAGCGTTTGATGATTATGATAAGAAGTTGGCAGCTGCAATTCTCCGGTTGAAAAAAGCTAAAGTGGAAGCCAAAAGGTTAGTCGAGAAACAGAGGCTGGTGAGGAAGGAAGAAGAGAAAGAAGAACAACAGCAGCGCGAATGGCGATCCCGCATTTCGGCTCGCATGGATGAGCTAGCCAAGGAAATGGAGGCTCTGAAGCGGGAGAAAGCATCCAAGATTCTCGAACAGGAAGAGCGGTCCAGAAAAAATAAAGAGAACGTGGAGGCATGTAAGACAGCACTCAGCGAATCGGACCAGGAGCTGAAAGAGAGCCGGTTGGAGGTGGAGAAATATAAAAAAAAATTTCAAAAATTTTCAGACAGTTGTCAGGCAAGGCTGAAGAATGTAAGTAGTGGGGACGAGTTTGAATAAATTGTATATTGAAGATTTCAACCCTCTGTGTATGATTCCCCTTCCCCACAAAAAAAAATAAAAAAAATACTAAAAAATTTAAAAAATACAAAAAATACAAAATAGGTGCCAAAAATACTGATAAGTATTTTTGGTGCCTAGAATCAACTGCGCAGACCTAAGTCAAACGGTTCTCGAGATAGACCAAAATGAGCATTCTGAGTTTGTCTTGAGGAAAACTTATGCGCAGTACATTGGGTTACCATCAGGGCTCAAATCATACGTTTGAATCCCATTAACAAGTTAATGAGATTGAAAAGTTGTGCGCAGGCGTGGGCCTTACCGTTTTCAAAATCGACCATTTCAGGGTGTTTTGGAATGCGCAGTGAAAAAAGTTATGCGCAGTATGGAAAATTGTGTACTGTTTCGAGTACCTTGAACATATTTTCCATCAAACTTGTGATAAGTTTATTCCTTCGATAGTTAGCGTGTGCGCAGTACTTTATTTATGATTTTTTGGATGCGCAGTTGATTGATTAATCATCCACAAATAATTACCCATCTGAAGGATCAACAGAGCAAATATGTATTGGTTATGTATAAGGATATGGCGCATGCGCACATTCTGATATGTGACATTTTTATGTGCGCTTTGTTCATGGATGTGTTATCTTCTACATTGAATAATGAAGTCATGAATTCGACATTGTTTATTATTTTTCCTTACAATGTACAATAAAATCACGTGTAGATAGAGACCTACTAATTCATTTGGGAAGTTATAAATCGCATCATGCCTTCTAATTTCGATATTCTATTAACGCATTTCATCATCTTGGCATCGTAGCTCGATATCGCTTCATCTATTCTTTTAGATGTGAGATTCACCGCCACAATTGAATCATTTAGTTCTGGTGACATCGTGAGAACCTTCTGGCAGAATTGTGGATAATCTTTGATGTGCTTCTTCATCTCTTTGAGCGCCTCTAGCATTTCAGACTTTTGTAGATTGTGGAAATCCAATGTTATAATATCCCCACCACTTTTAGGATAACTCACATTCACTAGTCGCTTACCCTGTAAATCATAATTTCCGAAACTATCAAGTTTGAATCCAATTCCTGGACGCCCATGTGAAAAACTAATCGATTTCCTCTTTTTGCGACCAAATTTATCTATAGTGCTATACATCTTACATCTACTGCTGCTCGAGGTATACTAGCTAGGTATAAATAATATATCGGACTATATCAACAATTTTATTCTTCTAATATTAACATTAAATTACAATAATCAATCGATGACAAGATCACCATCGACGATGCTGGCTCTCAATGGAGGGGCGTTATTGCATATAATGCACACTTCCACCAACTTCGTCAAATACAGGCGATCACTACAAACCGCACAGCGCTGTGTCACTGGAATTCCATCGAAATTCGCCGTGTAGTGCGCATCAACGTGGGTGTACGATCCTCCCAGAGACCTGTGAGTATATAAGGTGAAGCAATTGAAGCACAAATGCTTATCACCAGCGGTTGTTTCAACCACCACGAAGCTCATAGAGATACAGTAGAGCTGATTCGGGCGATTTCTTATGACTACCACATTGAAGAGACGACGCATGGCTAGCAGTTCGTCTTCTACAATGGGAACGTCATCTCCCAATCCTTCATCTTCATCTTCTTCGATTTCAATCACTGCTCCTTCTTCTTCCACCCCTTCATCCTCTATGATTTGAAATAAGAAATAAGTATATGATTATATCTGATGAACAATAATTTTGGCAGACTACTTACAGCTATATTATTTAAGTCCATTTGAGCAATTTCTCCCATATTATTGAAGATTCCTTCCATTATGACTATTATGTTCACTCTTCTAAATTTGTGTTGTGAATGATGACACACATCCCTCCTCTCCTTTTATATACTTCTGGAGATGAGGAGGAGTGTGACGTTATGAGCCAAAATTTCAGTAGTTATAAATAGAGGAGGTGAGTGTGCTCCGAGTGTTAGTATCAATTCCGCATGGTTGGCGAACAGAATACATAGTCAAAGATGCCATTTCCAAAATCTTGGGATTCCAAACCGAAAGTGATGACTTTTCCAGTGAGAATTGATGACACAATCATGTGCTACAACTGCAATAGTGCATACAATACAAAAGAGATTAATCCATGTACTGGATTACGCCCGATATGTATACATGAGAATCGGCCGCCTCGAGAAATACTACGACCAACTATGAAAGATGATTGTGGGGCGAAATGTTCCAAATTTGACTTGAAGAAATTGAAAACTTCGAATTTCGGAATTTGTAGGAATGTATGCAAGAATTGTATGAAATATGATTGCCCATTGAAGCAGCGTTGTATATCGTGCAATACTTATAGAAATGATTGTTTCAATGGAATCTGTAGTTCATGCACTTCTGATTTATTTCTATGTGAGAATGTGGGACATTTCTTCTTGAACGCTCAACACCACTTCAGAACATGTTGGTGCCTGAATTTCGAAAAACAAACTCTGAGGAAGAATTCTGGAGTTGTTGTGCGGAACCCATATACGACAAGAAGTATAGTTGATCCATTCGGAGCTGGAGAACAATCCAGCGCTTCCAGTAGCGCTCATGAATAAGCTTGCTAACAAATTGTTGAAACAAATAAAACATATTAGTTTAACATTTTTTATTATTCATTGAGGCAATACATTAAACAACATCTGATGCATTGATCCAGGAGTTATGTTTATTCGAGAATCCCAACCATTTGACGAATCGTCTTCCTTCTTTTCGTTTTAAAATCTTCTCAACCAAGTATATATTTGGATTGATTGTTTTCAGTAGTTCCTTTTCATAAAAACATCCTTTGATCGGATTTTTTTCCATATCTTCGAGCAAGTAGGTTGTGGGGTCAGTTCTCTTCACTTCAGAAATTTTGAAAAGTTCTGTGGAGAAATTCGCTGCGAATCCCTTTTCAAAAACACCTTTGTACTTGCTTATTCGCACGATTTCACCTTCTCGGAATTTTGGTTTCGGAGCAGTTTTCGGATTACTATAAGCTTTCAAGAACGTTGTTGGAGAAACATCTACAGGCCTCATTCCAATTGTGCGATGTTTTTTATGATTATATCTATGGATTTGTTGGGGTAATATTTCTAACCACTTGTATTTACCTAGAGCTGTGAATTCTTTGTATATCCAATTCTTCAATGTTCTGATGACTCGCTCAACTATTGCAGCTTTTTTCGTACTATATGTGGAATAGTGATTCATTTTATATTTGATCATCAATTCATTGAACCATCGATTATAAAATTCTTTGCCAGCGTCGCTTTGAATATGCCTTGGTGAGTATTGTACACCTTCCAATATTTTCCTCATTGCTTCAGTGACTTCCTTACCCGTTTTGTTTTTGATCGGTTCAGCCCACAGATATTTAGTGTAGCAATCGATCACAAACAAAATATATCTATATCCATCGTTTTCTTCAGCATATGGTTGCATTTCGGCAAGATCAATTTGCCATAAGTCAGCAAATACTTTGATAATTGTTTTTCTTCTCCTAAAGTTACGGCGAGCAGGTGTGTGAAGTTCGTTTGCGATTTGTCTCTTCACATTATCCATTATTGTTGCTTGAATTAATCACTATTTGACCGACTTTCCATCGAAATCGAGCGCAACTGACGATCTCAACAATATTCAACATAAGATATATTCGAAATATGTTCCAGATATCTAATACACAATACGTTCTTCACGCAATTCTTCTATTATCGACATTATTTCGTTATCATGACCAGTATGTCCAGACATTCTTGAACTCCATAATAATCTCAATCGATTAATCAGTTCTCTAGGTTTATTCCAATAAACATACTCCTTTTTCAGGGTGGTGAAGTATTTCTGTGTAGGAAACTTCTGATTCACCATTCCGCCTCTCTTTCTCATTTCGTAAGGGGCACCAACTGACGGTTCGATCAATTCACGAAATTTTTTAGTATTGGCAGTATTCAACCCTTGTCTCAAATCGAAATTCTTGTATGGCGCTCGAGTCATTTCCATTATGGTTGCAAATATTTTATGGTTCTCAGATCCTATTTCTTTAGGCGGTAGCTTGAGAAATATCATATCATATAATTGCGCATTGGCTGGGAATTGTTTTATTTTTTTCCCGATGTGAAATGCAATGTGTCCGCTTGGAAAACTGACTTCGGCATTACCAACCTTCAGTTGTTTTGTAGAGGAATCTTCATATACTCCATAAACAGTATCATAACGCAAGTTTCCAGTTTTCATTTTATGTATGTGTCTATTCGCAATTTCATCCCGCTCCACTTCTATGCGTGTGATTGTATCATCTGATGAAGACATCGTTGACGAAGGGGGTGTATCCATGGGATATAATTCAGAAGGGTTGGATGCAGCATTACTCTCCCATTTAGGTGAAAAAAATTCGTTATTTCTGCTACTATCATTCTTCGGCGTACTTGCTGATAAAGGGGTGATGGGTGTGGTATCCAAAGTTGGTGCTTTCATATTCATTGAAGCGTGTGAAGTTTCAATCTTTGGGTTCGCCACCGTTGCATCGGATATTACCTTCAGGGGTTTTGTTATAGGTTCATATATCTTCTCAAGAGAAACTTGATTCTCGTTACGAACGCTCTTGATCGCATTGAACTTTTGTCTCACTTCATCTGTTGCTTCAATCAGTTGGCGTTTCAAATTAATATCCTTCTCCATATTCTCATCCATTTTAATCTTTTCAGAAACCCCTATTAGCTTCTGATTATTCAGTTTATGTAGTCACCACAACGTCCAAGGGTCAATTGATTATCTGCATGAGGGTCTCGTGGATATATGAAACTATCGAATCCTTTTCTATAACGACCATTGCATATCTCGCTGTCTTTGTCAACCGTCAGGAAACCATGATTATCTCTCCAACATTCTCCACACATATCTTGAAATTCTTTAAATGTAACATCAGGTGATACGTGATCGGAAAAAATGTGTTGTAGATTTGTTGCATCCTGTTTAAACATGATGATGAAGTTAGAGTTGTCACGAATGAGCTGCTTTGGGATTCTAGAGTACGTCTGTGCTAGATAAAAGCAGTCTACATGCTTATGGCGACCCATACTGAAATACGATCTGATCAAATCTTGATTTTCAGTGATAACATCATCAAAAATGAATATGGAATCTGGCTTAGCTTCCGACGGATCCATAACCTCTGCATTATTACTGAAAGTATGAAATCCCAGCTCCTTTATTGGTTGTAATACATCCTGAAGATACACATACTTTGGTTGATTCAACGACTTGGAGTATAAATATACATTCGCAAAGCGAAGCCCATATGGGTGAGTCAGCAATGATATCATCACATTTGTTTTACCACAATTTGAAGGACCGACAATAAGACCCCGAATGGAGGAAGGTAATAAATGCCCATGGCGTGGAGTATTTTCTTTCCCATTTCCATACCCAATTTTGCGATCCCAATTGTCCACAACGAAGTTTTCTTTTTGTTTCACTATGTGCATGGTTCGAGCTTCGAATGATATATAAAGATGAATAAGTGAAAACAACTCATTTATATTATGAAAGTCGAGCGATGCAGACGTAAAACCACATCTAAAACTAGTAAAAGCGGTAGAGGTTTAGTTAATACTCTCATCAATAAACTCCCATTTGAGTTACATTTACCTGGAGGTTATCAGTATTGCGGTCCTGGAACCAAATAACAGAAGCGGTTAGCAAGAGGTGATCCAGGAATCAATCAATTGGATATTGCATGTAAAAAGCACGACATTGCTTACTCTCAGAATAGCAGTAACTTAACGAATAGACATAAAGCAGATGAGCAACTAGAGCTTGCTGCGTGGGAAAGAGTGAAATCAAAAGAAGCAAGCATTGGAGAAAAAGCCGCAGCTTGGTTGGTGACTAATATAATGAAAGGAAAGAGACGATTTGGTATGGGCTGTCGTAGAGTTAGTAGATCTAAGAATAGAGTTGGGAAGACTAAAAAAATTGCTTTCGGTTCGGGAATAGTTAAGAAAGTCAGAGGAGCTTTGCGTCTGGCAGGTGGGGATCAGAAGCTCGATAAAAATATGAAGAAAGTGTCGAGTATCGCTCTAACAGCTGCAAAAAAATATCTGAGAGTTGCTGGAGGTAAGAAGAATATTCGAACACCTCGCATAATTCCAATCCCCAAAATTGGAGGAATTTTACCCCTCATACCGATATTTGCAGGATTATCTGCTTTGGGAAGTATCGCAGGAGCAGCTGCAGGTATAGCGAAAGCTGTTCAGACTGCTAAATCGAGTAGGGAACAACTTATTGAAGCAAATCGCCACAATAGGAATATGGAAGCTATTGCAATTGGTAAAAATGGAAAAGGGGTTTATTTGAAGCCCTATAGATAAGGAATGGGCATCTTTTTAAGACCGAATGATTCAAAAAACTAATAGACACCCTACCCCGAAGACCTTTGAGCAATATTGATATTGAGAATTTTGCACAACAGACAAATTTGGCATATTTTCGAGGCGTATTCATGCGCGATAACCTACCCAGTACTGGGCCACATCTCAACGAGTCTGCCATCATCAATCTAGATACAATAAGCGGTCCCGGTACTCACTGGGTTGCATATAAAAAACGTGGTAGGGTGATTAAATACTTCGATAGCTATGGAGACTTACCACCTCCTGAAGAATTAATTCGCTACTTTCATAGCGGCCCAACGACAACCAAGCTATTGTATAATTACGAACGTCAACAAAAATATAACACATTCTGGTGTGGGCATTTGTGCTTGAAGTTTCTCTCCAGCAGATAGACATAATATCTCACACATTATGGATCG
Source organism: Chrysomela aeneicollis (assembly GCA_029955515.1). NCBI lineage: Eukaryota > Metazoa > Arthropoda > Insecta > Coleoptera > Chrysomelidae > Chrysomela > Chrysomela aeneicollis. The sequence continues at coordinate 481,051 of JARUHQ010000031.1, read as the reverse complement.
TGACAGCATCAAAAAAATGAGTCATTCACTGAAAGCTTACTCTAAATTGGGGACTTTGTTGAAAATGTCCAAAGAAGAGCTTGCAGATATGCCAAAGGAAATGATGATCGCATGCGCCCCACATGAGATTGTAATGGTGTGGGATAAGCTGCCCGAATATCTACAAAATGATTTGGACATTTTGAAATATCAATATTGTGATAAGCATTATGATGGAAACACTGAAGGAGCTAGTTATGATATAAACGACGGTCCCACACCTAGAAAAATATTCTGCTGCTACTGTAACATGGGCGATGTCAACGTTGGTGCGAATAATGAGATTGATTACAAACCTACCATAACCGGGAAGAAGCGGTGCATTTCTTCATGCTGCAAACAGCAATAAATGGTGTGAAGATATAATATTGTGATCAGTTTGATAGTTGCAGTCATGTCGCGAACATTCACACTAACTGGACAAACGAGCGTCTTGAGCGCAAATTTTTACCCGCCAATCGAACTCGATGTACACAATAGTTATGGATTAGGCTTACATGGATTTTACTCTTACAATTCTATCCTCAATGTGGATGAGAAGAATAATGTAATCGGCTATAAAACGATGGATAATGCTTCAACAATTCCTGTGAAAATTCCACCTGGCGTATATGTGATAGATGAGATTAATAAAACGATACAAAATATTATGAAAACACAAATGAATAAAGCAACTGATGATATGAATGATGTATTTTTATTGCAAGCCAACAATAATACTCTGAAATGTGTGATCCATTCCACATTTGAGATTGATTTATCACACGAGAATTCCATTGCTCCACTTCTAGGATTTGAAGCACATCGACTGGGCCCAAATATACGACATGAATCCGCATTACCTGTGGATATAATGAGAGTAAGAATCATACGTATCGATTGCAATATAATATCTGGAGCATATTTCAATGGTGGGGAGGCGCATACCCTATTCGAATTCGACATAGATGTAGAACCAGGATACAAATTATCTAAGGAGCCTCGAAATATTATTTACATGCCGGTCAGACCAGAGGGGCGTCAGTTCATCGACAACATTACTCTGAGTATTTTGGATGATAACGGAGCTTTGATTGATTTTCGAGGAGAAAAAATCATAGTGAAACTAGAACTGAAGAAATTATCTTAAACAATCAAGATGGGATTCTCGTTCAAACGACCCCAGAAAATTTCGAGAGATCCCCGAACGCATATAAAAAAGAGTGCGCGCAATTACAAGCTCACTTCACGTTATTGTTCCGAACAGTCAAGATATAAGCTATCAGCCGAGGATAAAAATTTTCTTGAGTCGATCGTTGGATTGAAATTGCGAAAAAACCCTGAAAAATATGGTGGCACAAACCTCAAGTGATAAATTGGATGTTTTCGATGAACCAACTATGGATCATTCATTAATAAGCCTTCACGAACATACCTACAAACCGTATGGCTCACCATATTATAAGAATTCAGATGAGATCAGAATTCCTATCAATTTTCAAGACCTGATATTGGATATAGCAGAAAGTTATATATACATCGAAGGTAAATTTACCCCTACAGACCCGAACAAAGTTTGCTATTTATCAAATAATGCACTAGCATTTCTCTTCGATGAAATTCGTTACGAAATGGGAGGTGAGCAAGTAGTTGTAATTCGAAAGCCTGGAATAACTACCGCTATGAAAACTATGGTATCTTATGGACAAACGCACAACAAGTCATTGCAAACTGTGGGATGGGGTCTCAACCAAGAGAAACAGGATATTTTGGATATCACTAGTCATATTTTCAGTGGAAAATTACCGCTCAAATACTTGATGGGTTTTGCTGAGGATTACACCAAGGGAATTCTGAATGTTAAACAAGAGCTCATACTCATCATTGCTCGATCATTCAAAAACTCATACATTGGCGAGGTTGATGCTGACTTGAAAATAAATAAGATCGAATGGAAAATTAAGCACATCATGCCAGAGGATAGACAAAAGCTCAAATTACTCAGTCGAATCAATAAGAGTAATGCAAACGCTAAAGTTAAGATGGCTTATAGAATGTGGGATCTTTATGAACTACCTTCATTACGAGAAACTGCGTCAGATATTTGGGCTATAAAGACAACAAATAGTCTTGAACGCCCCCGCTATATTATTATTGGATTTCAACACACAAATAATTTCAACGACAGATCTGCCGATTCGACACAATTCAAACATGCCGACATCAATAATATTCGACTATATCTCAACTCAGAAGTGTATCCATATGAAAGGTGGAATCTCGATTTCGATAAGAAGCTATATTCACCAGCATACTATGCTTATGAACAATTCCAACGGAACTATTATGATAAAGATATGAGTGAACCAATGATGGCATTTGGGGAATTCCGCGACAATCCTTTATTTATAATCGACTGCTGCCACCAACCTGATGCTATGAAGGCTTCTACAGTAGATATCAAAGTTGAATTTGAAACTCGCAAGACTAAGTTTCCAGGAAATACTAGAGTATACGCTTTGATTATTCACGATGCGTGTCTGACCTATAGCGCGCTAGATGGCACTGTTCAAATTGGATCTATATAGTGAATATCAAACAAAAACTATATGGAATTATTTTATAAAGAGTAATCAAACTAATTATTCATTATTGTTATTCACCTAGATCTATGTTCAAACATATATGTTTTAATATTGAAATAAAACAGTTGAAATCAGTTGAATTTTTTTATTCACGATATTCATATTGTTCAACACAGTTTATTGATTAGATTCTTCATCATCATTCAAGTGATATGCTTCACAGATTTCCTTTGGTAAGTAGGGTACCAACTGGAATAGGAAATCATGTAAGTCAATATCGACTAGTTGCTCGCAAAATTGTACCAAGTTCAAACTTCCATATATGAATTTATTACATATACCGGAACCCTCTTCATACTTTTCATGAAGCTGTATGCATTTTCGAACCGCATCATTGTCGAAACAAATATTCATATCATAATTGGTGGAATGTAAAGCATCAAAACTCAGATCGTTGAACTCGCATCGCAATCGCTCGATTGCTGTTTTCAAGTCCTGTGCTCCTGGCCATTCTTGTTGCGAGTATTGCATCCACATGTTGGTGTAGATCTGGATACTGCTGGAAGGAAAAATATTGTTAGATATAATGATTGAATCAAGAATATTCATACTCACACAAATAATTAAAGTAGATAATCGAATTCAAACAAAGATCGAGTTTTTGCTCCATCAAAAGAAGGCGCGCTCTCTCCTAAATATCTCAAAGTGAAATGGCTATTTGGAGAATTCAGTTCACTTATAATTTCATCAGTCAATCGATCAGCCACCCGTTTAGGCAGCCATGATTTGAATTTAACATCCTCATCAGATAATAAAACTACAATGGATCTCCCATATCTCGTAGATAATGCAGTAATCTTTTCAATGCTATATGCTTTGTTCACAGTCAATGACGATAATCGCATTGTTTGAAATTCTTGTGGAGATTGATTCATCATACTATTGATTTCATCCAGATCTAATTTGCCAATAGACATTTTGAGTATAATAAAGTTGGATAATGAATTGATAAATTATTTTACCTTTTCCGATTATGAATAATTTGTTTATGTTGGCTTCTGATATCGGAGTGAGACGTCAACGCTACGAAATGTGGAGAAATATAATTCCAAGCGAAAGTAGCACGAGCTTTATATATTAATTCAGAAGGAGAGGGGGTTAGAGATACCCTCGCGCTCTACCATGCGCAAACGCGATGATAATCAACACCCCCTCTCTAAAGCATATCTGAGAAACCTCAGTACCTTACCAGTTGGGCACACCGACTCGAGCAGAATAGATGTATGTAAGTAAATCAGATGATATGATATCTCCAATTTCATTCCAAATAATAACATACGCATGGATATTCCCACATATATAATTGCGTGAAGAAATGGTGAAAAACATTTAAACAACTATTACATTCCATGAAAATCAAGTAATCAGTCTTTCTACAAGCCATCATTCACTAGGTGATTACTGTTGAGATAATCCCTTGGTCGGTACTGGATCCTCCCAATTACTGCAAAATGAGTAATTACAATTATTGCGCAATTGAAAAGCAAGTACCCGTAATTGGGAGGATCCAATACCGGCCAATATACACTACTATTATAATTGAATTCCTTGAGACAAAAGTGGACATACTAATGGTAGATTAACAAAACAATTCATCAGGTCAATTAACATCATAAAGTGTAGAATAATTCATCAATTAACTCATTCATCAGACCAATCATATACTTTGGTCCAGAATGATTCATCTGATTAATCGATATTAATCAGCGAATTAATCAATTTCGATGAGTAAGCAATTGAAAACAGTTGCACAATGATTCATACTGATTGAAGTTGAAAAGAATGACTCAACAACTATTATTTGATTACTCATTTGATAACAGCTGTAAGATGATTCATAAGATTAATTGATATCGATTAATGACTCATTATATCAGTAATTTACAATTGAACAGCTGCTGATGCAACCATATTAAAACCTGATTAAATGAATCATCACCTATTGGAGACTCAACATATCCCCCACTTCTTTAAATATAATGATATATAAATTTGACGATCGGATCCTAAACTTAGTCTTCAAGTCATTGAAGTGGTGAAAACACATTTTAGAATGGATTTGTCGAAATCAACTATGAATCCAAGTGGGTGCTACAACACCAATTCTGGAATGGATTTATCGAAATCAACTATGTATCCAAGTGGACGCTACAACGCCAGTGTTTCCAACTTCTCTGATCCCTCAGGATTTAATCTGAAAGAATCTAGACAAAATAACCACAAATCTATAGTGTTGGGGGAAAGAAAATTTCATTTGAACAAGTCGAGAAGCAAATTTGTTTCCACAGGATTATCGTATGACTTTGGTTATGCTCCAAGTATCAAGATATCTGGACTTAAAAATGACGCAATTATTTTCAATAATCGAGAGTGGAAAGAATTTCTCAAATATCGAGGAATAATATCAAACTATTTCTATCCTAGCGATCATCCAGAATCGTTAGATGGTGAATCCTTCAACATATACTTTGTGAAAATTTCGGAAACAAATGTCATCAAGATTCTGAAGAATAACTCATACATTTACCTGGGTTATGAATCTATTTGCAATTTGTGGACATTATTGCCACTCATCGAGTATCGAGTCGAGATGTTGGAGAGACTACAGTTCACGAATTACCTCACAGTGTTGCAGAGAGGTCTTCGAAATCAGGCTGGGGATGTATTGAAAAATGCGTTAGATCTCATTAGACCACAAGAGAACCCGAATAGTGAAAATGTCTGTATTGTATTAGAATTCATTCACATGTATTCTGATGTTTTCACAGATGATCTCAATAATGTTCAATAATGTAATTTTATATAAATATTTGTAACTAGGTATAATGCAATAAAAACATTTCATCCTGAGTAATTATTTTTATTTCAAAAAAAAATATCAACATTTCAAACCAAATCATTTTCATTAATCCAAGAATTATGAGAATTATCTAACCCGAGCCATTTAATACGTAGCATTTTTCCTTTTCTCTGTAGGACTTTCTCAACCAAGTAGACGTTGGGATATTTCACTTTCTGAATTTCTTCAGTATAAAACACTCCTTGAATATTCTCATGGTTTTGATCTTCTAATAAGTAAGTAGTTGGGTTCGTAGATTTGACTTCTCGAATTCTAAACACCTCATTAGAAAAATTTGGCTGATAAGATTTGTCGAAGAGTGTTCGGTATTTACTTATTCTCACATAGTCGTTCACTTTGAATTTATTTCTACGAGAGTCAAATGTTTTCAAATGATTGTACACCGTTCTCAGTAATTGTTCTTCGTTTTTTGCATTAACATCTTTAGGCTTCATTCTGATTGTCGAATGCTTGGTATTATTATATTTATCTTCAATTTCCTTCAGAATTGTTAGCCATTTGTATGAACCTTGTAGACTGAATTTTTTCCACATCATATTCTTCAAAGTGCGATTTACACGCTCCACTACACTAGCTTTCAAATTTGAGAATGTACTATAGTGGTTTATGTTGTGCAATTCCATCAATGTTTTGAAGTGTGAATTATAGAACTCCTTTCCGTTATCAGTTTGAATATTATTAGGTTTATCTTTGACTGCAGCAAGGATATCACTCATCGCTGCTGTGACATCTTTTGCAGTTTTTCGTTTGACAGGTCTTGATGACAACCAATATGTAACGGTAACCCTTATTTATTTTTGCATAAGGTATCATTTCAACTAAATCAGCTTGATACAAGTCGTTCAACCCCTTCACAATCACTTTCCGTCTTTTGAATATTTTTCTAGCAGGATTATGTAGTTCATTGACTACTGTTTCTTTGACACTACTCATCCCTAGCTATGGGACACTGAAGAACTAGTTGGACATATAGCGTTCCTAAATGTTCTCGTTTGACAGAATCACCTTTATTTATTTCTTTTTCCACCAAGTCTTCAATTTTCACCTCATTATTGTTGAACAAAATTTGTGTTCCAACCGGTAAAATATCAATTTTTTCTATTTTGCCAGTTATAGGAAAAATATATGACCTACTATTATTTTCCTGCAGAAAAACCCAATATTTTGGCCTTTGTTGTACTTGTTGACCAGTGCCCGATCCACGTATAGTTATAATGCATTTACTATGATGATTTGACGGTTGACAAATATAAAAAGGTGATGGTAATAATGTTGGTTGAGATGATGACAATACTGGTGGTTCTGATGGGAGAGTGTATTGATTTCTGGTGAACAGATGTCTTCCAAACTTATCGATCGGCATCGTTACAAGGTTATAATTTGAATGACTTAAAAAAATATCCATCAACCTATTTTATAATCTTTCCTTCCCTTAGTTCTTCAATTATAGAAATAATTTCATTGTTGTGACCAGTATCACCGGCAGATTGAGAAGCAATCAACAGTTTCAACCTATCAACTAATTCATTAAAATCATCGAAATATTTGTATTCCGCCGGTTTTTTGTTGAGTCGCATCATAGTTAATTTACCACCACGTTTGGCTTTGCTTCTTGTCGTAACAATTGAGGGAGTGGAACCACTTCTGGGTCTTGTTGGTTGTCCTCGAACTACTGAAGGTATCGATGTTGGTTTGGAGGTTTTTTTCATTGATCTCTCCAAATTTAGAGAATGTAAAGATGTGATTCTCGGCTTGATAATATCTATAAATTTTGAAGAATTCGAAGTTGAAAGTCCGTTTTCCGGATTATATCCTAAATAATGTGCGTTGGTTCTTCGAATAATGTCAATATACTGTTCTATATCGGTTTTTTTCATTCCTGCAGGATATTTTTTGAACATAAGTTCGTATAATCCAGGAGTACCCTTATATCTGAATGTATCGCTTATAATGAAATCAGCACCATCAAAATCCACGGTTGAATCACCAATAGCATATTTTTTCAAATATGGGTCGAAATAAATACCAAACGTATCATCAAATGCTTTGTTAGTACCATGAATTTTATCATCAATGTATGCTCTAGGTAATGGTGCTTTGAATTGTTCCAAGTATTTTTCATGTTCAGTCGATATATCAATTCCAGGGGGAATTGTTTCTTCAAAAAAGCTCTCTCCATATTCTGGTCTGACCAATGAGGGATCGTGAATAAATGTTTCTTCATCATCCAAATTCAAAGATGGCGTTGTACGGTAATATTCATCTTTAAATTCATGTTTTGACTCATTTTTTATTGGTGTTTTTGATAGATCTCGTTCAGATTTACTGATGGTTGTAATTAGTTCTTTCAATGGTTGTGTTATTGGTTGATAAGTTTTCTCTAAATTAGATTGAGATTGTGCAATGTCACTTTTCAAACTCCTATATTTTTTTCTTAAAGCTTTTCTTGTTTTCAATAGTTCCGTTACCATGCGGTTATCCATCGTGAATAACTCTGATGAAAAAATGGTTTCCTTTATATATGAATGAACTCATCGAACCCTCTACGGTACCTACCCGAGTTCAATGGAGAATCTTTATCAATAACAAGAAAGCCGAATTTTTGTTGCCAACAAAGAGCACATAATTCTTTGAATTGCTGAAAAGACATATCGATATTCACATGATCGTCATATATATGCTTCAAATTTGTCATATCCTGTTGAAAAACGATAATCAAGTTCGAATTATCTCTAATGAGCTGTTTACTGATAGCAGAATAAGTTTGACATAAATAAAAACAGTCTGTGTTTTTGTGACGACCAAAACAAAAATAATCTTTCATTATATCTTGATCACAGCAAGCAACATCGTCAAATATGATTATGGAATTATTTCGAATATTTTCTGGTGAAACAATGGTTTCTTTATCAGAATATTCCCTGTAGCCTATTTCTTTCAGAGGTTTAAATAATTCCCTCAAATAAGAATATTTGGGCTGGTGTAATGATTTCGAATATATGTAAATATTTTCGAAACGAAGACCATTGGGATGTTCAATCAAGGATATCATCACATTCGTTTTTCCAGATCCACTAGATCCCACCAGTAGACCTCTTTTAGACTGACCACCGAACAGAATTCCATGTTTTCTAAATTTATTTTCGGAAGCAATTTCATCATGATTTGTGATTGGTAAAGAAAATGTCTGCTTCTGAATCTTCATTATACAGATACATCCGTGGAACTGATACTATCAGTCATGTTCCAGTTCTATATAAAAAGGGATTTGTAAAAACAAATCAATTATTATTTGACCGACCGTCTTGAAAACAATATAAAAATGAAACGAAAAAATAATTCAATCAGTCGTTGTCGAAACGTAAAAAGGAAAGGTAGAGGACTTCTCAATACATTCATTAATAAGCTCCCAATAGAGCTCCATATACCGGGGTATAACTATTGTGGACCTGGTACAAAGCTACAAAAAAGATTACTCAGAGGAGACAGTGGTATCAATAAACTGGATGAAGCTTGTAAACAACACGATTTAGCTTATTCAAAATTTGAAGATATTGAAAATAGAAATATAGCTGATAGACTACTTGCCGAAGCAGCTGCACAGCGTTTCAAGGCAACCGATTCTGGGGTTGGCGAAAAAATTGCTGCATTAGGTGTTACTGGAGCTATGAAATTGAAAAGTAAGATGGGTATGGGATTGAAACGAAAAAGGAAGGTTCCACGAAAAAAAAAGAGGTGGTGCTTTGAACCAAGTAGCAGCGCTCAAACGGTCTCCAAAAAAAACTAAAAAGCAAAGAATTATTCCAGTACCTAAAATTGGAGGATTTTTGCCATTTTTGTAACCACTTTTAGGAGCACTCGGAGCTGTAGGAGGTGGTGCTGCAGGTATCGCCAAAGCTGTAAATGATGCAAAAGCTAACCGAGAACAATTAACTGAACAACAACGACATAATCGAGAAATGGAAAAAGTTGCTTCGGGAAAAGGATTGTATTTGAGACCATACAAAGGTTACGGCATGTATTTGAAGCCATATGCAAAAAACTCCTGATAAAGCTACCTCGCAAATCGATGACTAATATTGACTTGGACAAATATGTGAGAATTCTCAAAATACCACACTTTAGAGGAATTTTCATGAGAGATACCCTACCTAAAATGTTAGGGATTTACCTTTCACCTCATAGAATTAAGTTATTTTTTCCTTGTTTACTATTCATAATTAATTTTTTTTTATATATATTCTGATTTCAAATATTGCGCGAGATATTGAATGCTCTAACCACTGAAGCGCTTAGCGCAGAAGAAAGGAGTGGGAGGTACCCGCGCAAGACGAGAACGATTCGAAGAGGAGGTGTGTGGTATCGTCTCGCGATAGCTTCACTGAAACTTTTCTTTTTATCTAAACTAGTGATAAAAACTACATTAAAAATACTCCTCCTATTGTGTGTGCGCGTCAGACATACGGAGCTCCATATTCCACCCTTGAGAAACCACGAACCAGCGTTGCATAAGTCCAAGGTGAGTTAGAGCTTTCGCGTGAATTTTCTGATTGTTGCACATATTTTTGGTCCTTCGAGCCGGATCCTCTCATTGAAAAAATCTACTTTCAATAAAATTCAAAATCTCTATACATTTTCTATATATACACCACAAAAATTGCAAATATTTCATTATTGATGTAACGATCAAAATAAGTATAATTCTCTTTGCTTTCTTATCAGTCGCAAAAACGCGACCCCCTTTTTTTGCTCTATACATCGCTCATCTGGATTTGTTGTTTATATTTCAACCGTTCTTCACATTCTAGCCGTTTGTCTCACATTCTAACAAACTTTCACATTATAATCAATTTCGGAAAATTTACTTTGGAAATGATCTCGCTCATTATAAAATAACTCATGTAGTGAGTGAGTGTTCTATTCCACAGAAATATTGATTGTATGGTATCGCTATTTCAATACATATAATATATACAGGGTGGTCCATCTTTATGTTGATATAAAATTAGTTTAAATTTAAATCAATTTCTCTCAATAATTGGCTCGTAACAATTTATATTTACATTTCAATCGTACAATCATGGCGTCCGATAAAATAAAACAAGCGATTGCTGGTCGCGACACTCTCGTGAATCGTATCGGAGAGATCCATAATTTAGCTAATCAAGCCTCAGTTGATGACACATTCATTCCTAAGATGAAAGCTAGATTTGAAGATTTATCTGATATATTCAAGGAATTCTCTCAACAACACAAAATTTTTATTTCTATTCTGGTCACAAAAGATTTCGATTTGAAACCTCATGAAGACATCCGAACAACAGTGGAAGATCAGTATTATTCTATCAGAGCTATTTGTCAGAACTTTTCCAATTGCTCATCTAATAATAATCCTCCACAAACTAGACAAGTCAATGTAAAGTTGCCAAAACTTGACATTCCTAGGTTTGATGGAAATTTAAAATGCTGGCCAACGTTTTTCGATTTATTCAAGGCATTGATTCATAACAACGAAAATCTCACCCCTGTGGAGAAATTTGAATATTTAATATCAGTTCTTTCTAAAGATCCTCTCAATCTCATAAAAAATATCCCCCTATCGGACAATAATTACCAAATTGCAATTGAAAGTTTAGAAAAACGTTACCAAAATAAGCGTTTATTAGCAACTCATTATTGGGAAGAAATAAATAATGTTCCAAAGCTAACAAATGAAAATTCTCAAGGCCTTAGGCTTATTTTAGATACATTCTCTCATAACATCAAGGCTTTGGAAAATCTAGAATTCAAAATCGATGAATTTTCGGATTTTATACTTTTCAACAAATTGAGTAAAAAGATTGATTCGGAAACTCTGAAGAGATTTGAGTTACATCATGCCTCATCTGATATTCCTAGCTACAAAGCTCTTTTCGATTTTTCTGAAAAACAATGTACAGCCTTTGACTCTGTTGCATTAGTGAATAATTCCAAATCGCTTAAATCAACTCTTATTCCCAAGAAAAGTAATTCTAATTATAAAACTTCACTTTTTACATCAAGTTCTTGTCCAGTGTGCAAATCTAATGGTCACTCAATATATAAATGTCACTTATTCAATTCTAAATCACCAAAAGAAAGATTGGATATAGTAAGATCTAATAACTGGTGCACAAATTGTCTGGGTTTGGGTCATACCTATAGCACCTGCACATCAAGTACATTATGTCGTATTTGTAAGACGGGAAAACACCATACTCTTTTGCACCAGGACCGTCAGTTTTCTTATCAAACTCATTCTCAGGCCCCCTCTCAAGGTCATTCACAGACCTTATCTAAAGGTCATCCTCAGACTTCTGCTCAAGAGCATCCTCAGGCTCAAGTTCATTATCCAGACTCTAGAGCTGCATACCCTAGAAATAGCAATAACGAACCCACTACACTCACTAGCACGGTACTAGCCTCATCCTCTTCTATTCATTCTATGGTCGTGCTACCAACAGCGCTCATAGAAGTTCTTGATATAAAAGGTTATCCCCAAGTAATGAGAGCTATTCTTGATAGTGCCAGTCAGATCTCCTTTATAACCAAAAGGTGTGCGAGGAAGTTGGGTTTGCATTCCATACCATGTTCTCTATCAGTCAATGGCGTAGATCGAATGACGTCATCCATTAAAAGCAAAATCACTTGTGACATAAAACCCACAGGAAAAGAGGCACCTACTCTAGCTGTAGATCTTTTCGTTCTGCCGAAAATATGTTGTGAAATGCCCGGACAAAATATATTGTCGTCTGATTGGGACCACATCAATTCACTGAATCTAGCTGACCCCTCATTCGCTAAGCAAGGCCCAATCGATATTCTCTTAGGCGCAGATGTTTTTCCGTTAATTTTAGCAGACGGCCGAATAAAAGGAAGGTCAAATCAACCTTTTGCTTTGAACACTATTTTTGGTTGGATTGTCATGGGTAAAATTGACGTTTCCAATACGCACTCTGTCAGCTCGTTTTGCATGTCTGTCGAATCAGTTGATAACACTCTCAAAGGTTTTTTCGAAATAGAAGAAGTTCCTTCTAAAATTCACATTTCTCCAGAGGATGAAATTTGTGAGAAAATATTTATTGATTCTCACTCTAGAGATATGTCTGGTCGCTACATGGTCTCTCTACCTTTCCGATACACAAATCCTGTGTTTCCTGACTCTCGTCAAATTGCTCTTAGACGATATTTTTCTCTCGAAAATCGTCTCATGAAAAATCCTGAAATTCGTGAACAGTATAACGAATTCATGAATGAATATATCAACTTAGGTCATATGGAAGTTGTCAATAACTCGAAATCACTTAATTCTTATTACTTACCCCATCATTGTGTTTTGAAGCCCTCTAGTACCACTACCAAATTAAGAGTAGTATTTGACGCTTCCACTAAATCTAGCCAAAATATTTCACTCAATGATACACTCTATGTTGGATCTAAACTTCATAAAGACCTTCTATCTATCTTGCTGAAATTTAGGCTGCATCAATATGCCTTCACTGCGGACATTAAACAGATGTTTCGACAGATACTAGTGAACCCAGAACATCGAGATTTCCAAAGACTTCTTTGGAGGTTTTCCCCCTCTGAACCAATTCAAGATTTTCGTCTAACCACCGTGGTATTTGGTATTTCATCTTCACCGTTTCTCGCCAACCGCACAATTCTGCAGTTAGCCGAAGATGAGAGATCAAAATTTCCTTTAGCATCTCAAATTCTTGCCTCAGATATTTTTGTTGACGATATTGTCAGTGGTTGTGATTCCCTAGAAAAGGCTCAATTTATATCTGCACAACTAGTTTCACTTTTAAGAACTGGCGGATTCGAACTGAGAAAATGGGCTAGTAATGATTTATCCGTCCTAAGAAACATTCCAGATGAATTTTGTGAGCAAAAGACCCTATCTTTCAATGATAAAGATGATTCTTCCTTGAAAATATTAGGCCTCAGATGGTTACCATCATCTGATTGTTTCTTCTACGAGGTTTCACCGCAAGATAGACCTTGTACCAAACGTGTTCTGCTATCAGAGTTAGCAAAGATATTTGATCCCATAGGATTTCTGGCACCTCTATCCTTTTGGGGAAAATATTTGATAGAATATCTTTGGTCTTTGGGTTTAGATTGGGATGAGACACCCCCCTCTCAGATTTCTACTATATGGTTTCGGTATAAAGAACAATTGCCCACGATTTCTGAGCTCAGAATTCCCCGCATCATCAAACCGACTAAATTCACATCATGTGAGTTACATGGTTTTTCAGACAGCTCTGAAAAGGGTTATGCTGCAGTGGCTTATCTAAGATTTCGCATTTCAGAATGCAATTATAAAGTATTTTTCGTGTCGGCTAAATCTAAGGTCGCTCCTCTAAAGAGGATATCTATTCCAAGGTTGGAACTTTGTGCTGCAGTCCTCTTAGCAAAGTTGTTGAAATATGTCTCGGAAATTTATTCTTCTGCTCTAACTATTTCTAATTATTATGCATATACTGACAATACAGCTGTCCTTGAATGGCTCAATAGTTCTCCACATCGTTTGAAAACCTTTGTTGGAAATAGGGTTAGCTACATTCAGGATAAGATGTCACCCTCAGATTGGTATTACGTGAAGTCTGAGGAGAATCCAGCAGATTGTGCCAGCCGAGGATTATTACCTGATGAACTCGTAAATCATAATTTATGGTGGAATGGCCCTCCATGGCTTAGTTTTTCTGAGACTATTCAGTCATGCCCCCCTGAAATAACAGATACCTCAGTAATCAAGGCCGAGGAAAGGAATATTGTTCTCTCTACACAAATTGAATTCGATTGTATTATCTCCCTCCTCGACAAGTATTCCTCTCTATCAAAAATAAAACGAATAGTTGCTTATTGCCAACGATTTATTTTCAACCTTAAGAATCGACATTCTAAAAAATGTAACCCATTCACTAGTCATGAACTTCATGAAGCTCTTCTCGTTCTCGTGAAGCAGGCTCAGTTAACCTGTTTCAAGAGTGAAATATCTCTATTACAAGGTGGTGAACAGCTCCCAAAATACTTCAGGAAGCTCAACCCTTTTATAGATCCTCATGGTGTCGTCAGGGTGGGCGGTCGACTTTTGAACGCCAATCTACCCTACGAAGCCAAGTATCCAGCACTTTTAGCTCGGAATCATAGACTCACAGAGTTGATAATTGAGGATGTTCATAAAACCAATTTTCACCCCGGTCAACAGACTCTCCATTTCTTGATATTGCAGAATTTTTGGAGGCCCCTTTCAAATAACCTTGGGAAGACACAGAGGTGTGAGATCTCAGAAGGCTTATATCTGTCTCTTCGTATGTCTTTCTACCAAGGCTATTCATCTTGAATTAGCAAGTGACCTATCTTCAGAATGTTTCGTTGCTGCACTTCGCCGCTTTATCGCTCGCCGTGGACGTTGCAATTCAATCCAGTCCGATTGCGGCACTAACTTCATCGGAGCAAAAAGAGAACTTTTTGAACTCATGCAGAAGTCTGCTGAAGCTGAGAAGATTGAATTCACTCAAATTCCTGCAAGAACACCACATTTTGGTGGAATTTAGGAAGGCGGTATAAAATCTGTCAAAACTCACCTGAATCGAATTGTAGGGTGTCAGATTTTGACTTATGAGGAATTCCTGACTGTTCTGGTCCAAATCGAATCACTTCTTAATTCAAGACCCTTGTGTGCACTCAGTAGCGACCCAAATGATTTGCAAGCCTTGACCCCGGGGCATTTTTTAACGCTTGAGCCTCTGACAAGTATACCAGACAATGATCTAAGGCCCTTGAATATTGGTCGTCTGAACCGATGGCAATTGTTACAGCGAATGCATCAAGATTTTGCGAATCGCTGGAAAAACGAATACTTACACACCTTGCAACAGCGTGAAAAGTGGAATAAACACTCACCCTCTCTTGAGGTAGGTACCTTGGTCGTAATAAAAGACGATTTGTTTCCTCCACTTAAATGGAAAATTGCAAGAATTGTGCAAACACATCCAGGTCGCGATGGTGTCGTTCGTGTTTGTACAGTTCGTACCTCAAATGGTCTTCTTCAAAGACCTGCGGTAAAGCTTTGACCTTTACCTAACCAATAGTAGTTGTCTAATTGAAAACATTGCATGTTTTGGTGGGCGGTATGTTAGGGATTTACCTTTCACCTCATAGAATTAAGTTATTTTTTCCTTGTTTACTATTCATAATTAATTTTTTTTATATATATTCTGATTTCAAATATTGCGCGAGATATTGAATGCTCTAACCACTGAAGCGCTTAGCGCAGAAGAAAGGAGTGGGAGGTACCCGCGCAAGACGAGAACGATTCGAAGAGGAGGTGTGTGGTATCGTCTCGCGATAGCTTCACTGAAACTTTTCTTTTTATCTAAACTAGTGATAAAAACTACATTAAAAATACTCCTCCTATTGTGTGTGCGCGTCAGACATACGGAGCTCCATATTCCACCCTTGAGAAACCACGAACCAGCGTTGCATAAGTCCAAGGTGAGTTAGAGCTTTCGCGTGAATTTTCTGATTGTTGCACATAAAATAATAAGAAAGAATGAATCTATAATTTTAAATCTAGATTCCAATTTGGGTAAAGGTACACATTGGACTGCCTATGCCAAACGTGATAATCAAATTGTTTATTTCAATAGTTATGGAAATTTATCTCCACCTTTGGAACTGATTCAATATTTCTCAAGCGATGGTGGCAACAATGATATAATGTATAATTATGATGCAGTACAATCATTCAATTCGTTTCAATGTGGTCAACATTGCTTACTTTTTTTATATAACCAATATTTATAATTGTAAAGATTCATTCATGATTAAACTTTCAATAAATCAATAGGTCACTTACATTCACTCTCAGTGGTCGTTCATCGATCTTGAGTTACGATTTCAATCCCCCCATATATTTAGATGATGAATACGAGTACGAAATTGGACTGGTGAATTTCGATACTTTTAACTCAATTCCCAACATTGATTTATCAAATAATGTATTCGTTTGGGGTGATAAAGATCAATATAAATTCGAGATACCTACTGGATCATATGAAGTTGATGATATAGCAAAACTCATTTCTGATGCTATGATCATTGAAGATGATGAAGCAATTATAAGAATCATACCAAATCTGAACACCTCGAAAGTTACTATAAAAACAAATCGTAGAATCAATTTCGGAGTGAAAAATACAGTTGGATCAATTCTTGGGTTCAGCAACAGGGTACTGGAAGCGGATAGCAGAAACATTTCTAACCATCAAGTGAAAATTCTCAATATAAATTCTATATGTATAGACTGTAACCTGGCTATTTGAAGCTATTTAAATGGTGAACCAGTTCATTTGATCCATCAGTTCAACGCCAAAGTTCCTACAGGCTACAAGATCATTGAATCACCAGTAACAATTTTATATTATTTGGTTTCAGTTAAAACAATCAATAATATAACAATCAGAGTTATTGATCAAGCAGGGAATATTATAAATTTCCGTGAGGAAGAAATAACCGTTAGAGTTCACATTCGTAAAAAGATTTCATAGGTATGGTGTGGAGATTCATAAGTCCGACCCCATTTTATTGCCCTGAACAACGCTATAGAAGCGGAAACAGCAAACAATTACAACCTAGTGTTAGAAAGACCTCTGGAATATTAACATCAGAAAACCGAAAATTTTTGATTTCTCTTGGACTAGAAGTTTTGAAATAATGGAACTGTTGAATATTACCGGTCAGCCTTTCAGTGACAACACAATCGAAGACTATCAATTTCACAGTTATCAGCCGTTTATTTCTGGAAATCTAAATTATAATGATGAGATTCGTATTCCAGTATATGATCTTGAAGCCTATACCCTGCCGTGCAATAGCTACTTATACATAGAGGGTACACTATTGAATGACAAGAATACTGTTCCAACAAAACTTCGCTTCATCAACAATGGAATATCTTTCTTATTTCGAGAACTGCGTTATGAACTAAATGGAGTGGTTATTGATTCTGTGAGGAATGTGGGATTGGTATCAACATTGAAAAATTATCTATCACTAAATGAAAATGAAAGCGTTTCCATGCAAAATGCAGGCTGGTTTCCAAAAATATCAAACCAAGAAAAAATACTAGTTGGTGCCAATGGTCAATTCAATGTTTGTATCCCTCTCAAAATGTGGGCAGGTTTCTTTGAAGATTTCAGAAAAATAATAGTGAATATGAGACAAGAATTAGTTCTGGTGAGAGCAAGTAATGATTTAGATGCAGTAAGTAGTACAGATGAATCTGAAAATCCCAAGGTAGAGTTGACCAAATTATATTGGAAAGTTCCTCACATAACGCCGAGCATTCAAGAACAACTTAGAATAACAAAAATTACTAATAAAAGTATTGAACTCCCTCTCAAATT
The DNA here is from genome assembly GCA_029955515.1 of Chrysomela aeneicollis. Classification (NCBI taxonomy): domain Eukaryota; kingdom Metazoa; phylum Arthropoda; class Insecta; order Coleoptera; family Chrysomelidae; genus Chrysomela; species Chrysomela aeneicollis. The sequence continues at coordinate 463,091 of JARUHQ010000031.1, read as the reverse complement.
CAGAAGTTGGGAGTTGATAGAGTATCCGACCCTCAGCGAATCAAACCGTCACACTTGGGCGGTGAAAACTACAACAAAAGTCGAAACTCCCCGACATGTGATAGTTGCATTTCAAACTAGTAGGAAAGGTAAAGTTACCAGTGATATGAGTAAATTCGATAATATTGATCTCACCAATATCAAAGTGTTCCTGAATTCTGAAAGATATCCCTACAATGATTCACAATTAGATTTCAAAAATAACAAATTTGCAATACTTTATGAAATGTTTTCAAATTTTCAAGAAAATTATTATCATATGAAAAACAATGAGCCAATATTTACACCAAAAGATTTCAAAGATAGAGCCCCAATAATTCATATTGATTGTTCTCGCCAGAAAGAAGTAATTCAAACAAGATCAATTGCGATGAGGATTGAATTTGAAACTGGTAATAATACACCAAAAGAAACCAGTGCTTTTTGTCTCATTCTGCATGAGAAAGAATACTCGTATAATCCTCTAACAAAAATTGTAAAGCAAAATTAATGCGCATGTTCAGAAATTGTTATATATTGAGAAATACATTATCTCTTATTCACTTGATATAATGTTATCCAGTTATAAGATACGCCTAAGAAAACATCGGGAAAACATAAAGATAGTGAAAAGGCTGATAGAATTGTACTCTATCAAGAAAACAGTTTTCAAAAAATTTTCTAAACTCTCGATATGAGTTTAACCATAGATGTCCAAGGATTTAAGATAGAAAATAACAAATTCATTGTCAAGGAGTTTGCAGCCTTCGATGGAGTGAAAATTTGCCACTACATTTTCAAACCACCATTTCCACTCAACTTTTTACCTCCAAATTTACAGAAGCAGGCTAATTGGCTGGTTCGTAATTTTCACTGTATAGAGTGGACCGAAGAATTCACACCAATACATCAATTTGGAAATATCTTGAAAAATCTAAGTGATGGAATCGATCTGATCCATGTCAAAGGAAGGGAGAAAGCTAAATACATCAGACGATTTACCTCAGTACCAGTGGTTGAATTCGATGAACAACCTATTTTACAACAGTCGGAACCAAAATGTTTTTATCATACGAATACGAATTGTATGTGTGCATTAACAAATGTTTTTTACTTGTATGACAAATTTTTTATGCAATCATAAAATAAAGTATAATATCGAAAAATAAACTCGTTTTTTAATTTTTTTCCTTGATTGTACAATAAATTATCTGCCCTTCATGGCGCATTCGCAAAGATATGCGGCTACCAGATGTTCGGTTTCGCAAACATGTGGGAAGCAGATATTCTTGATGGATGATTCATTCGCTAACACGCAGATGTTCAGTTTCGCTGAATGAGTCATTCGTAAAGGTATGCGGGTACTAAACATTATAAATTCAGAGCAGTAAAATCATTTTCTCAGTTTTGTTTTTGATACGTTTTAACACACATCTTAGTTATGAAGTGCAGATATTGTGGTAATGAGTTATCATCAAAAAAAAACTTGTTACGTCATATACGCGAGAATTGTCGAAAAAGTGATGAGGGTCCAGTTGCCAAAAAGATGAAATACAACAGAACAAACGAGTCACAGCCGTCTACCTCGGCAAATACATTGTTGAACTATTTTCCCAAAAACAACACTGAGAATACCCAATGTACAGAAAAACGGAATAGGGTAAATCAGACTGTTGAAGAAAGCTTGGGGAATGGTGTTGTCAAACTTCGACATGCCTTCAAAAATAGGATTGCTAGCTATCGATTTTCCAGTAAAAAAACCCACATAGTTCCTCATGAATTTCTGGAAGAAGTGCAGTCGAAAGTACTAGGAATCCTATCTCAATACCTGCAGAGCCATAAAAGTTTGAAGATCAATTTCGAACTTTTTGGATTATATGTCATACCAGAAAAGGAACTATCTGATATAAAGTCCTTCAATACCAAGAATAGAATCATAACATTTTCATCAAACATTAAGAATGATTACGATGAATTCGGAAATGAAATGCTTTCTAAGGCATCAGAATTTCAAGAACGTGATTCTGGGTGGATATTGAAACATGTCATGTTTTTGGATGTTAACATCAACAAATTTGCATCAATTTCGGCATCTTCCCACATCAAGCTGCCCAGAGCTATTGAATCTAAACATGCTGTTCTGAATATACAAAACAAGGACAGAGCCTGCTTCGCATGGTCTATTAATGCTGCTATTTTCCCTGCAGATGGTCTGCCTCAAAGAACAACATCTTACCCGCATTACAGTACCTTATTGAATTTTCAAGGACTCGAGTTTCCCATAAAATTGAAAGACATTCCAAAATTCGAGCGACTCAACAACATCTCAGTCAATGTGTTCGGTCTTGATTCGTCTTTCAAAGATGGAAAGATGATAACTGAAGTGATTGGACCACTACATTTCACATCGTATCGTCAAGCAACACATGTGAATTTGCTCCTTGTAGCTGATAATGTTGGCAACACACATTACTGCCTCATCAAAGACTTGGGAAAATTGATTGGAACACAAAAATCGAAACATAATGGGAAAATATATATTTGTGACGGATGTCTACAATCTTTCACTACAATGGCGCATTTGAGATGCCACGAAAAAAATGATTGCAACCACGTCTATACGAAGATACCCACTACTAATTTGAAAATCAACAAATATGGTGAATCTGTGCCTGAAAACATTCTCAAATTTATCAATTTTGAAAAACAATTACCACCACCGTTTGTGATTTATGCTGACTTTGAAAGTTTACTCAAACCAATTCAACACAATGAACCATGTGATGAGAAATCTTTCTCCGTTAAAGTATGTGAACATGAAGCATATTCGTTCGCGTTTTATGTGAAATGTACTTTTGACGATCGTTATTCGAGGTCAGTACTTTATCGTGGTGATGATGCTGCTGATGTTTTCGTGAAAAAGTTGGATGAAACCGTCTTAGATTTGTATACGAATCATATGAAACATGTTCGTAAAATGGAACCTCTCACTGAGAAAGAACAGCAAACTTTCCGAGATAGCACTACATGTCACATTTGTGAAAAGCCAATCAAGCAATCAGATGTGAAAGTCCGTGATCACTGTCACTACACCGGTAAATTCCGTGCTGCAGCACACTCCACCTGTAACTTGAACTATAAGACTACCAAAACTATTCCTGTATTTTTTCATAATCTCACAAATTATGATTGTCATCTATTCATCAAAAAATTAACAACAAATGAGAAAAAATATCAGTAATTGCCCAAACTAAGGAGAAATACATTTCGTTTTCCAAATTTATTTTGGTTGATAAATCTACAGTATCAAGAACTTTTGATGAATACATTCAGTTGAGATTTGTAGACTCTTTTCGATTTTTACCAAAATCTCTAGATAAATTGAGCAAAAACTTGGAGCCACAGCAATGTAATGAGGTGCGGAGATACTTCGGAAATAATAAGCAGTTCCATTTGATAAGACAGAAGGGAGTTTTTCCCTACAGCTATGTGGATTCCATTGAGAAATTGGAAGAAACACAACTGCCATCAAAGGAAAAATTCTTCAATGATTTGACCAACGAAGCACTTTCTGACGAAGATTATGATAGAGCTATAGATATGTGGAATACCTTCAGATGTAAAACACTGGGAGATTATGCAGATGTTTATTTAAGATCCGATTATTTGCTCCTAGCCGATGTCTTTGAGAATTTCAGACAGATATGCATGCAACAATACAAGTTAGATCCTGCCCACTATCTGACAGCACCGGCGTTGAGCTGGGACGCCATGTTACGTTATACTCAAATAGAACTTCAGCTCCTAACTGATAAAGATATGTTTCATTTTTTCAAGAAGGGGATTCGTGGCGGAGTGGCACAATGCAGCAAAAGAAAAGCTCTAGCAAATAATGAATTTTTATCAACCTACGATCCGCAGAAACCAACATCATATATTATGTATCTGGATGCAACAAATTCATATGGAGCCAGTATGACAAATTTCCTCCCAACTGGTGATTTCACTTGGCTTAATCCCGAAGATGTTACAAATTTTGACTGTTTTTCAATTGAAGACGATTCCCCCACAGGATATGTATTGGAAGTAGACTTGGAGTATCCAGCAAACCTACACATTGACCATAATGATTTACCATTCTGTCCAGAACAAATAATACCACCAAAGAGTAAAACTCCCAAACTCATTCCAAATTTGCGGAACAAATACAAATATGTTATTCATTACAGAAATTTGAAACAGTGCTTGAAATATGGCTTGAAAATTATGAAAATTCATAGAATCTTGAAATTTTCGCAATCAGCATGGTTAAAACCATATATAGATCTGAATACGCATCTTAGAAATTCTGCCCTGAACGAATTCGAACGAGAACTGTTCAAATTGTTAATAAATTCGATATTTGGAAAAACCATGGAGAATGTTGACAAAAGAATTGAAACTTTGCTCACGCTGGAAAAATAGAAATAATTCGATAGGGGCCAAGACGCTGATAGCCAAGCCCCAATTCAAATGTAGTACAGAATTTGGTGAGAACTTGGTAGCAATACAGATGGAAAAGACAAGTGTTTGTTATGATAAGCCGCTTTACATAGGTTTTTCAGTATTGGATATCTCTAAAATCATTATTTATGATTTCTTCTATGGGTTCATCAAAGAAAAATATGGTGATAATGCAACGTTATGCTATACTGATACAGATTCATTGATTTTAGAAGTTTTTACTGATAATTTTTATAATGATATAAAGGAGAACATTCAATTCTTTGATACATCAAATTACCCCGTCAACAATATTCATGAAATTCCTAAATCAATATCTGTAGTAGGACGCATGAAAGATGAATATGCTGGAAGACCTATTGAATGTTTCTTCGGTACTGGTGCGAAAGCATATTGTGTCAAGGCAGGTGATGTGATGAAAAAAGCCAAAGGTGTTTCGAAAAATGTAATCAACAACCGAATTCAGTTTGCGGATTATGTAAATATTGTGGAGAATGGGGGAACAATACTTCGTAAGATGTATATGTTTACTTTCAATCTACACACCATTTACACGGAGTTGAGGAATAAAGTAGCTTTGTTATCAGCTGATGATAAGCGTTATAAAATTCCCTTCGATGTGAAAACTTTAGCTTGGGGTCATTTGCTGATCACACCTAAAGTCGTCGCTGGAACTTTAGATGATATTCTGGAAATTGCTCAAGATTATATTGATGAGGTGAAGATCAAACAATAGTTTGAATGTTGAGTTTATGCTAAGAAAATTTATATGTTGTATAAGTCTTTCATGTTTGTGATTGGTAATAAGAAATAAAAAATCATCAAGTATATTTGTTTTTATTGTCCAATAATAAATATAATAATATATCAATATCATCCACATTGCTGTAGACCCCATCTACAAATATGACATTCTGATTGAGGCTGGGGGGGTCCATCCACATGAATTCTCCACTCTGGACGATTGTAGTGCACAAAACAGGGTAGCTGGATACGAAGTTTAAAATTTCTGGTATATGCCTGTGGTAATTTATCCCATAAATAGAGGAGTTCCATCGGAGTCGCTTTTTCGATCAGATAGTGTAATGGAAAATGCTGGAGCTCTTGTTCGGTGAAATCATATAATTTCTTGTGCCCGTTACTATGTTTTTTTAAAAGTTCAGTCACTAAACAATTTGGACAATCTTCAGACATGTTGTAACAATAAGTTCGAGCAGCAATAATGACACACACGTTGCTGTATAAAACGTCACCCAATCGACTAGTCTCATTCCCTTCACATCCTTCTTTATATCATCATCACGAAGGAGTGGGGGTTTTGGATATAGTTCACACCACTCAGAGTCCACGGTGGCGCCGTTACCTTTTCGTAATCGCAGCTTATATATAGTACTATTTTCAGGTATTAGTGATTTGATGGTTGCCACATTGTTAGTGGTATTCTTTTCCATTCTAGACCATTTGGACGGCCAACTTTCATTTCGTGTTCCATTACTATCGAAACATATGAAAACTTCTCTTATATTATAAGGTTGTGCAATATAAAGAAAACCTTGAAAAACCACTTGTAAAACTAAACATTCTGAAGTGATCATGTTCACAACTCTAGACACACTGAAAATATCATGTAATTTTATATATATTTATTGAAGACATGTGAGATACAGGGTATTCGATTCATTCATCAAAGTTAATTTTATTACAAAATCTAGTTTTATTATCAAAAACATTCTTATCCCAAATTTTCTGTTCTTCCAGAGTTGGTAGATTTGCATGTCGAATTATCTCCTTCATTCGGAATCTCCTTTTTTCAGTTTTGGTTTTTCCAATTGGCGGACATCTGATGATGTTCTTGTTTTCGAAATCTGGTATATATGTAGGATAATTGTCATCATCCCAGTTTTCTTCCATTATTGATTTATTTTCAGAAGTGTTCATGATTTGGGGACAACAGTACTCCTAAAGGATCTTCATCGTAAGATCTGATGACTTTTACTGGTCTTGTTTGATTACAAAGACGAGTACAAAGTATTATTACCGTTTTCGGTTTGCTCAACCAACTATCACTTTCTAGATATTTACGATTAACTGTTTTTCTACAAACACAACACTGTTTCGTTTCAACCACACGATGATCACCACTTTGTATGAATATATGCAATGAGCTACTGCAATGTGAAATGTTATGACAAAATCAAGAAAACGCCAGACTACTTATAGGTCTAAACTAGTGGGGATGCATTTACACAATTACCTATCATTTGATTATTAGTATGAATTAATATTGATGAATAATCCTACAGCTGTTTTCAATTGATCAAAGATGATGAAATAATTAATTGATGAGTAATTCTTTCATACTTCAATTAGTCCGGGCCTGTTCTAAATTGATATTAATTGATTTCAATTAACATTAATTAGTTTGGATCATTATCGCGGTTCTATGTCTCTCATATCTATACTACTCTGCTCGATTCGGTCACTTGTATGTAAAACTGAAGGACAGTTACCTGGTGAGTATTGCTATATAAACATCATCACGATATCATCGAATACAACTCAGATACAATTATCGTTTCGTCTAACCATTCAACCTTAAGTTCGATTCAGTCGCTAGTATGTGCAACGGAAGTACCGTCACCTGGTAAGTATCACTAAATATACAGTATTGCGATATAATCGGATACCACCCAGATACATTGATTGTTCAGTCTATCCATTCAACTTTCTGTTCGTTTCGGGCGCTGGTATGTAGAACGGGAATACCGTCACCTGATGTGTATAACTATATACACAGCATAACATCATAATCGAATACAACCCAGATACTATACATTCAACCTTTTGTTCGATTCGGTTGCTCGTATGTATAAAGAAAAAACAGTAACCTGGTGAATATTTCTATATAAACGTCATCACGATATAATCGAATACAACTCAGATACAATGATCATTCCGTCTATCCATCCAAACTTCTGTTCGATTGGGTCGCTCGTATGTATAACGCAAGAACAGTCACCTGGTGAGTATTACTATATAAACATCACCACGATATAATCGAATACAACTCAGTTGCAATTATCGTTCCGTCTAACCATCCAACCTTATGTTCGATTCAGACGCTCGTATGTGTAACGAAAGAACCGTTACATGGTAGGTGTAACTGAATATACAGCATAACGATATAATCGGAGACAACCCAGATACAATGATTGTTCAATCTATCCATTCAACCTTATGTTCGATTCGGTTGCTCGTATGTGTAACAGAAGAACTGTTACCTGGTTAGACATACTATATGATAATCATCACGATATAATCGAATACAACCCAGATACAATGATTGTTCAGTCTATCCATTCAACCTTCTGTTCAGTTCAGTCGCTCTTATGTATAACTGGAGAACAGTTACCTGTTGAGTATAACTATATAAACATCATCACGATATAATCGAATACAACCTCAGATACGGTCATTGTTTAGTCTATCCATTCAACCTTCTGTTCAATTCAGTCGCTCGTATGTATAACGGAAGAACAGCTACCTGGTGAGTATAACTATATGAACCTAATCGAATACAACCCAGATACGATGAATTTTCAATCTATCCATTTAACCTTTTGCTCGATTCGGTCGCTTTTATGTAAAACGAAAGAACAGTTACCTGGTGAATATTGCTATATAAACATCATCACGATATCATCGAATACAACTCAGATACAATTATCGCTTCATCTAACCATTTAACCTTCTGTTCGATTCAGACGCTAGTATGTGTAACGGAAGTACCGTCACCTGGTCAGTATCACTATATATACAGTAATGCGATATAATCGGATACCAACTAGATACATTGATTGTTCAGTCTATCCATTCAACTTTCTGTTCGTTTCGGTCGCTCGTATGTAAAACGAGAATACCGTCACCTAGTGTGTATAACTATATACACAGCATTACATCATAATCGAATACATCCCAGATACCATCCATTCAACCTTTTGTTCGATTCGGTTGCTCGTATGTATAACGAAAGAACAGTAACCTGGTGAGTATTTCTATATAAACTTCATCACGATATAATCGAATACAACTCAGTTACAAAGATCATTCCGTCTATCCATTCAACCTTCTGTTCGATTGGGTCGCTCGAACGTATTACGCAAGAACAGTCACCTGGTGAGTATTACTATATAAACATTACCACGATATAATCGAATACAACTCAGTTACAATTATCGTTCCGTCTAACCATCCAACCTTATGTTCGATTCAGACGCTCGTATGTGTAACGGAAGAACCGTTACATGGTAGGTGTATCTAATTATACAGCATAACGATATAATCGGAGATAACCCAGATACAATGATTTTTCAATCTATCCATTCAACCTTATGTTCGATTTCGGTTGCTCGTATGTATAACTGGAGAACAGTTACCTGGTGAGTATAATTATATAAACATCATCACGATATCATCGAATACATCCCCGGATACGATCATTGTTTAGTCTATCCATTCAACCTTCTGTTCAATTCAGTCGCTCGTATGTATAACGGAAGAACAGTTACCTGGTGAGTATAACTATATAAACATAATCGAATACAACCCAGATACGATGATTGTTCAATCTATCTATCTAACCTTCTGCTCGATTCGGTCGCTTGTATGTAAAACGGAAGAACCTGGTGAGTATAACTATATAGACCTAATCGAATACAACCCAGATACAATGATTGTTCAGTCTATCCATTCAACCTTCTGTTCAGTTCAGTCGCTCTTATGTATAACTGGAGAACAGTTACCTGTTGAGTATAACTATATAAACATCATCACGATATAATCGAATACAACCTCAGATACGGTCATTGTTTAGTCTATCCATTTAACCTTCTGTTCAATTCAGTCGCTCGTATGTATAACGGAAGAACAGTTACCTGGTGAGTATAACTATATGAACCTAATCGAATACAACCCAGATACGATGAATTTCCAATCTATCCATTTAACCTTCTGCTCGATTCGGTCGCTTTTATGTAAAACGAAAGAACAGTTACCTGGTGAATATTGCTATATAAACATCATCACGATATCATCGAATACAACTCAGATACAATTATCGCTTCATCTAACCATTTAACCTTCTGTTCGATTCAGACGCTAGTATGTGTAACGGAAGTACCGTCACCTGGTAAGTATCACTATATATACAGTAATGCGATATAATCGGATACCAACCAGATACATTGATTGTTCAGTCTATCCATTCAACTTTCTGTTCGTTTCGGTCGCTCGTATGTAAAACGGGAATACCGTCACCTAGTGTGTATAACTATATACACAGCATTACATCATAATCGAATACATCCCAGATACCATCCATTCAACCTTCTGTTCGATTCGGTTGCTCGTATGTATAACGAAAGAACAGTAACCTGGTGAGTATTTCTATATGAACTTCATCACGATATAATCGAATACAACTCAGTTACAATGATCATTCCGTCTATCCATCCAACCTTCTGTTCGATTGGGTCGCTCGTACGTATAACGCAAGAACAGTCACCTGGTGAGTATTACTATATAAACATTACCACGATATAATCGAATACAACTCAGTTACAATTATCGTTCCGTCTAACCATCCAACCTTATGTTCGATTCAGACGCTCGTATGTGTAACGAAAGAACCGTTACATGGTAGGTGTATCTAATTATACAGCATAACGATATAATCGGAGATAACCCAGATACAATGATTTTCAATCTATCCATTCAACCTTATGTTCGATTCGGTTGCTCGTATGTATAACTGGAGAACAGTTACCTGGTGAGTATAATTATATAAACATCATCACGATATCATCGAATACAACCCCGGATACGATCATTGTTTAGTCTATCCATTCAACCTTCTGTTCAATTCAGTCGCTCGTATGTATAACGGAAGAACAGTTACCTGGTGAGTATAACTATATGAACATAATCGAATACAACCCAGATACGATGATTGTTCAATCTATCTATTTAACCTTCTGCTCGATTCGGTCGCTTGTATGTAAAACGGATGAACCTGGTGAGTATAACTATATAGACCTAATCGAAAACAACCCAGATACGATGAATTTCCAATCTATCCATTTAACCTTCTGCTTGATTCGGTCGCTTTTATGTAAAACGGAAGAACAGTTACCTGGTGAGTATTGCTATATAAACATCATCACGATATCATCGAATACAACTCAGATACAATTATCGCTTCGTCTAACCATATAACCTTATGTTCGAAGCAGACGCTCGTATGTGTAACGAAAGAACCGTTACATGGTAGGTGTAACTAAATATACAGCATAACGATATAATCGGAGACAACCCAGATACAATGATTGTTCAATCTATCCATTCAACCTTATGTTCGATTCGGTTGCTCGTATGTGTAACAGAAGAACTGTTACCTGGTTAGACATACTATATGATAATCATCACGATATAATCGAATACAACCCAGATACAATGATTGCTCAGTCTATCCATTCAACCTTCTGTTCAGTTCAGTCGCTCGTATGTATAACGGAAGAACAGTTACCTGGTGAGTATAACTATATAAACATAATCGAATACAACCCAGATACGATGATTGTTCAATCTATACTAAATTTAACCTTCTGCTCGATTCGGTCGCTTGTATGTAAAACGGAAGAACAGTTACCTGGTGAGTATTGATATAAACATCACCACGATGCAATCGAATACAACTCAGTTACAATTATCGTTCCGTCTAATCATCCAACCTTATGTTCGATTCAGACGCTCGTATGTGTAACGAAAGAACCGTTACATGGTAGGTGTAACTAAATATACAGCATAACGATATAATCGGAGACAACCCAGATACAATGATTGTTCAATCTATCCATTCAACCTTATGTTCGATTCGGTTGCTCGTATCTGTAACAGAAGAACTGTTACCTGGTTAGACATACTATATGAAAATCATCACGATATAATCGAATACAACCCAGATACAATGATTGTTCAGTCTATTATTATTGAATAGGGTTAAGTTAATATGGCCGAGTCTGAAGTGTTGGAGGAAAGTGGTTCTGTGAATAATGCTAATAATTTATTTATCCGCTGCAAGAATAAACCTAATTTTACATACTATGTGTGCATTAAGTGTTCCCGCATACTGCACAAGAGCTGTTTGCAGCGAATGAAAAACGTGCACTTTATTAATTCTCACAAAATAGTGTGCAAGGAATGTTACTCTATACTGGAATCAGATGTTGACGAGAGTGCACATGAAATGTGTATAAAAAATTCACATGAACTCGCAAAGGACAATGATGAAAAAGATAAGTACATTAGCAAATTACAGTTAGAATTAAAAACATTTTTCGATCAATCAGTCGATATGGAATCAGAACTTAATGCTATGATCAAAGAAAAAGAACAAGAGATAAGGAACTTAAATAAAAAAGTTCAAACACTGGAATCCCTAATAGCAAAAAGCATTGATGACAAAAACAATGTGAGCGATATTTGTACACAAACAAGCTGTGAAGCTAATGGAACCGGAGCTATTATACAGGAAGGAACACAGACAGACATTACTACCTTTTCTACAGGATGGACTCAAACCGAAATCGAAAGTGAAAACGAAAAAAATAAGATGGAAAATAAACGAAAATTCACTCTCAAGAGAAAGAAAAACACAGTCAAACTGAAAAAGAAAAAGTCAGGTGAAAATGATCTGGAAAATGGGTTCAAGGTACTAATGATGGACAAAAATGATAGTCATAATAAACAAATTGAAAAGGACATTATTCCTCTGGTCACTGCAAATGATGTACTCAACCTAGAATGCAATGGAAACTCCAAAGAAAATAATGAGAATGAGGGTGAAGTGAATTTTGAAAAAGAGGGTGCAGAGAAGGCAGCTGATGATGAAAAAAATTGTTCAATGGATGCAAGTATAAGTGAACCTGTCTATGCAGCTATAGAAGAGGTATCAACAAAAAAAATTCTAATTTTAGGTGATGAATATGCAAAAAAATTTTCCAAAGTAATTGGAATGATTCTTGATAATAGTAAAAAATATGTGATTGAGGAGCACACTCAAGTTGATATGGAAATTTCAATGATAACGAAAGACTTATTTCCACTTGTTAGTCAATATGGACATGATGATTATGTTTTAGTAATGTTTAATACAAAAAACATCAGCAATAATCTTACCTTGAAATTAGCCTTGAAGAACATTCTTCCGATAGGCAAATTTACGAATATTATGATCATTGCAGAACAGAATCAACCAATTGATATAAAAATCATCGATCATATTAATAAAGAAATTAAAATTTACTCCAAACTGAAGAGAAATATATGTGTCAAATTCTTAGCTGATCCCAAGATCAAAAATGGTAAAATGTGCATTGCCGACAATATAAGACACTTTATATCCACTCATAAAAATGTTCAAATAGTCCTGAGAAGTGTAAGGCTTTGCGAAAGTAAAAATCCTTTTTTAGCCAACCTCAAGGACTCGATAGAAATCACTTAAATGATAGCCTCAACTATAGTATTAGTAGTAACAAAACTTGTGTATCTTCTGTTTACAGTAATTATTTGAATGTTGTTAATGTTAACTCCCCAACTCTGAGTACAAAATTGAATATTACCGAGAAGATTGAATTTTCTGTGTCTGAGAGGAATGCTCTAAACCGTCTCTCATTTTGTCACCAAAACATTCAGTGCATTAGTAATAAGATTGTGATGTTAAACTATATATTTGCTAATGAACAAAAATGTGACATTCTGTTGCTAACAGAACACTGGCAGAGTGAGACCCAACTTGATGTGCTGAAGCTGAAAGATTTTAGCATATGCTCTTCCTTTTCTAGGAAGAATTCAATACATGGTGGTGTTGCCATTTTTAAACACGATAATCTCAAACAAGAAAATATCTGCCGTTATGATGTGAATAACTTTTGTGTAGAAGGTACAATGGAATGCTGCGGTATCAGATTAATTTCTCAGAAACTCATATCAGTTGTTATTTATAGACCGCCTTCAGGTGATTTTCATGAGTTTTTGTATCATTTGAATGGTATGCTAACAAAGTTGTGTAGTGAGAATGTCGATATTATTATTGGAGGCGATTTCAATTTGAATTTCTTGAGAACAAGTATAAATCTTTCACAGCTTCTCGATCTGTTAGCATGTTTCAATATCGAAGTCAGTGTCAATTCTCCAACAAGAGTGACATCATACTCCGAGACATGTATCGTTAACTTTTTTATTAAATGTAATAGGCACTTTGAAGTAGCAGTGAAGGACTTGCATTTGTCTGATCACTTTGCACAATTTTTAGTTATGGAAGATCACATTATAAAAAAAAGTGATCATAAAAAAAATTACTACTTCCGCAGGGATCTCTGTAATGAAAACATCTCAAGATTTCGTGACTACTTGAAAAATGAAAATTGGTCAGAAATGTATGCACTAGATTGTCCAAACTTGGCCTACAATGTTTTCTCAGAGATGCTATTGTATTATTTTGAAATTTCTTTTCCATTAAGAAGATCCACTATAAAAACACGAAAGGGCAATGATTATATCATGAAACCTGAATTGCAAGAATTGAAAAATAATGTAACTTTGTATACCTCATTTGCTAAGCAGAATGACAATTATAAGGAAATAAGTAAATATTACAGTAAACTATATAGAGAAAAATTAAGTTGTGCAAGAAAAGAGTATCATGATTATCAAATTCTGAATTCTGATAACAAATCGAAAACTACTTGGCAGATCATTAACCATATTCAAAAAAAACCTAAACACAATAGTGTAATAACTGTTAAACATAATGATGTTGATATTGGAGAAAAAGAACTAGCTAATAAATTCAATGACAATTTCACTAAGCCATTGATTGAAAACAGGTGCTGCGATCCAAATTTCCTTGTACAAAATATACCAAATAATTCAAATAGTTTTTTCCTATCTTCAGTTTGTGAGAGTGACGTCTTAGAGCTCATTTCTCAACTGAAAAATTCAAATGCTTCTGGTCATGATTTTATCTCTAATAACTTGCTGAAAAGTTGCCGCCATGAACTATGTAGTCCCTTGACATATTTGATAAATCTGTCCTCTGTAAATGGAATTTTTCCAGCAAATTTGAAGCTTGCAACAGTATGCCCGTTACTTAAAAAAGGTGATGTGAATGACCTAGATAATTATAGAGCAATAAGCCTTCTGTCAAGTCTCTCCAAGCCATTCGAGTTAAATTTAAAAAAACAGTTGACTATGTTTTACGAACGAAACAAATTATTGTCATCCTCACAGCACGGTTTCACTAAATCCAAGAGTACAGAGTCAGCCCTATGTGAATTCCAGTCAAGAATTGTTAATGCTCTCGACAAGAAAAAATGTGTTATGGGCCTTTTTATAGATTTCTCACGTGCTTTTGATTGTGTGGACCATGAACTGTTACTATCAAAGCTTTATAGATCAGGTGTAAGAGGGGTACCACATGATTTGGTAAGATCGTATCTTATAGGTAGGAGGCAAAAAGTGAGAATTGGTCAATGCATGGGCGATGACTATGATATTATGCAGGGAGTTCCTCAGGGTTCGAATTTAGGCCCTTTTTTTTCTTGTTATTTGCCAATGATCTGATTTCATTCATAAGCAAAACAAACTCGGCTTTTGTCACAAGTTATGCTGACGACACAAATATTTTGATTGTTGAAGACAACATGGATGCACTCCAAAAAACTGCTGAGGATATATATGATAAAATCATATTGTGGGCTGAAAAAAACAACTTGAAACTCAACAAATCTAAAACTAACACCATACTGTTTAGCAGACGCGGTCAAAGGGAATCGAATGTGATACTATATGAAAATAGTGAAAAATCAATTAGTCCAGTAGAAACTGTAAATATGCTAGGAATTGCTCTAGACAAAAAATTAATATGGAATCATCATATTGATGCATTATGTACTAAACTGAAGAAAAGCTGCTATTCTATTAGATTCATGTCAAATCACTGCAGCCCTAGTATACTCTTAACATTGTACCATGCTAACTTCCATTCACACCTCCGATATGGTATTCTCAACTGGGGTATGAGTGCTTCTGTCCAAAGAATATTTCTCCTCCAGAAATACGCAGTTAGAATAATTGCCAAGCTAGGGTACCGTGATTCATGTAGAGATGCCTTCGAACAGCTGAAAATTCTTACAGTTGCCAGCACCTATATACTAGAGGCTAGTGCATACGTTTTCAGAAATAAATCCATTTTTCAGTCCTATCGTCCATCACATAACCACAATACTCGTTCTAGAGATCTAATCTTAACAAACGCTCATAGAACTTCTTTGTATGAAAAAAGCGTAGAGTACAGTGGGTGTAAATTATACAATATGCTTCCAATAACTCTTAAGAATTCCCCAAATATTCATGTATTCAAAATGCATCTGAAAAAAATGTTACTTCAAAGGACTTGTTACACAATTCAAGAATTCACTGATCAACTTACATGAGATCTTCAGCTTTAGCAGGTTTGGTTGTACTGTTTACTCTTAATTGTTTTGTTTTGAATCACCGAATACTCTGGTGTTACATTTTTTTGTATATATATATTTTTTAATTCATTCATTTTTTGACTGTCTTCTTGTAAGGAGGAATTATTTGTTGTTATATTAGGTTTATACTTCTTTTTTTATACTTCTTCATCAATACTCTTGGACTGTTTGTGTTGCGTATATTATTTCGATTGACTTTTATAATATGGGTATATGTAGTTATTTACATGTACACGTTTTTTGTATGCATAGTTTGCTATTTTCACTTCTGGACTTGACATTTTCTTTGTTTATTGTGCATTGATTTTTTTCAACTGTACTTTTCAACCAAAGAAATAAATATTATTATTATTATTATTATTATTATTATCCATTCAACCTTCTGTTCAGTTCAGTCGCTCTTATGTATAACTGGAGAACAGTTACCTGTTGAGTATAACTATATAAACATCATCACGATATTATCGAATACAACCTCAGATACGATCATTGTTTAGTCTATCCATTCAAACTTCTGTTCAATTCAGTCGCTCGTATGTATAACGGAAGAACAGTTACCTGGTGAGTATAACTATATAAACCTAATCGAATACAACCCAGATACGATGAATTTTCAATCTATCCATTTAACCTTCTGCTCGATTCGGTCGCTCTTATGTAAAACGGAAGAACAGTTACCTGGTGAATATTGCTATATAAACATCATCACGATATCATCGAATACAACTCAGATACAATTATCGCTTCGTCTAACCATTTAACCTTCTGTTCGATTCAGTCGCTAGTATGTGTAACGGAAGTACCGTCACCTGGATAGTATCACTATATATACAGTATTGCGATATAATCGGATACCAACCAGATACATTGATTGTTCAGTCTATCCATTCAACTTTCTGTTCGTTTCGGTCGCTCGTATGTAAAACGGGAAAACCGTCACCTAGTGTGTATAACTATATGAACATCATCAAGATATAATCGAATACAACCCCAGATACGATTATTGTTTAGTCTATCCATTCAACCTTCTGTTCAATTCAGTCGATCGTATGTATAACGGAAGAACAGTAACCTGGTGAGTATAACTATATGAACATCACCACGATGCAATCGAATACAACTCTGTTACAATTATCGTTCCGTCTAATCATCCAACCTTATGTTCGATTCAGACGCTCGTATGTGTAACGAAAGAACCGTTACATGGTAGGTGTAACTAAATATACAGCATAACGATATAATCGGAGACAACCCAGATACAATGATTGTTCAATCTATCCATTCAACCTTATGTTCGATTCGGTTGCTCGTATCTGTAACAGAAGAACTGTTACCTGGTTATACATACTATATTAAAATCATCACGATATAATCGAATAAAACCCAGATACAATGATTGTTCAGTCTATCCATTCAACCTTCTGTTCAGTTCAGTCGCTCTTATGTATAACTGGAGAACAGTTACCTGTTGAGTATAACTATATAAACATCATCACGATATAGTCGAATACAACCTCAGATACGATCATTGTTTAGTCTATCCATTCAACCTTCTGTTCAATTCAGTCGCTCGTATGTATAACGGAAGAACAGTTACCTGGTGAGTATAACTATATGAACCTAATCGGATACAACCCAGATACGATGAATTTTCAATCTATCCATTTAACCTCCTGCTCGATTCGGTCGCTTTTATGTAAAACGAAAGAACAGTTACCTGGTAAATATTGCTATATAAACATCATCACGATATCATCGAATACAACTCAGATACAATTATCGCTTCGTCTAACCATTTAACCTTCTGTTCGATTCAGACGCTAGTATGTGTAACGGAAGTACCGTCACCTGGTAAGTATCACTATATATACAGTAATGCGATATAATCGGATACCAACCAGATACATAGATTGTACAGTCTATCCATTCAACTTTCTGTTCGTTTCGGTCGCTCGTATGTAAAACGGGAATACCGTTACCTAGTGTGTATAACTATATACACAGCATAACATCATAATCGAAAAAAACCCAGATACCATCCATTCAACCTTCTGTTCGATTCGGTTGCTCGTATGTATAACGAAAGAACAGTAACCTGGTGAGTATTTCTATATGAACTTCATCACGATATAATCGAATACAACCCCAGATACGATCATTGTTTAGTCTATCCATTCAACCTTCTGTTCAATTCAGTCGCTCGTATGTATAACGGAAGAACAGTTACTTGGTGGGTATAACTATATAAACATAATTGAATACAACTCAGATACGATGATTGTTCAATCTATCCATTCAACCTTATGTTCGATTCGGTTGCTCGTATGTATAACGGAAGAACAGGTACCTGGTGAGTATAACTATATAAACATAATCGAATACAACTCAGATACGATGATTGTTCAATCTATCCATTTAACCTTCTGCTCGATTCAGTCGCTTGTATGTAAAACGGAAGGACAGTTACCTGGTGAGTATTGCTTTATAAACATCATCACGATATCATCGAATACAACTCAGATACAATTATCGTTTCGTCTAACCATTCAACATTCTGTTCGATTCAGTCGCTAGTATGTGTAACGGAAGTATCGTCACCTGGTAAGTATCACTTTATATACAGAATTTCGATATAATCGGATACCACCCAGATACATTGATTGTTTAGTCTATCCATTCAACCTTCTGTTCAATTCAGTCGCTCGTATGTATAACGCAAGAACAGTCACCTGGTGAGTATTATTATATAAACATCACCACGATATAATCGAATACAACTCAGTTACAATTATCGTTCCGTCTAACCATCCAACCTTATGTTCGATACAGACGCTCGTATGTGTAACGAAAGAACCGTCACATGGTAGCTGTAACTTAATATACAGCATAACGATATAATCGGAGACAACCCAGATACAATGATTGTTCAATCTATCCAATCAACCTTATGTTCGATTTGGTTGCTCGTATGTATAACGGAAGAACTGTTACCTGGTTAGACATACTATATTATAAACATCACGATATAATCAAATACAACCCAGATACGATGATTGTTCAGTCTATCCATTCAACCTTCTGCTCGATTCGGTCGCTAGTATGTGTAAAGGAAGTACCGTCACCTGGTTAGTATCACTATATATTCAGTATTGCGATATAATCGGATACCACCCAGATACATTGATTGTTCGGTCTATCCATTCAACTTCCTGTTCGTTTCGGTCGCTCGTATGTAAAACGGGAATACCGTCACCTAATGTGTATAACTATATACACAGCATAACATCATAATCGAATACAACCCAGATACTATCCATTCAACCTTCTGTTCGATTCGGTTGCTCGTATGTATAACGGAAGAACAGTTATCTGGTGAGTATAACTATATGAACCTAATCGAATACAACCCATATACGATGAATTTTCAATCTATCCATTTAACCTTCTGCTCGATTCGGTCGCTTTTATGTAAAACGGAAGAACAGTTACCTGGTGAGTATTGCTATATAAACATCATCACGATATCATCGAATACAACTCAGATACAATTATCGTTTCGTCTAACCATTCAACATTCTGTTCGATTCAGTTGCTAGTATGTGTAACGGAAGTATCGTCACCTGGTAAGTATCACTATATATACAGAATTGCGATATAATCGGATACCACCCAGATACATTGATTGTTCAGTCTATCCATTCAACTTTCAGTTCGTTTAGGTCGCTCGTATGTAAAACGGGAATACCGTCACCTAGTGTGTATAAATATATACAAAGCATAACATCATAATCGAATACAACCCAGATACTATCCATTCAACCTTCTGTTCGATTCGGTTGCTCGTATGTATAACGAGAGAACAGTAACCTGGTGAGTATTTCTATATGAACGTCATCACGATATAATCGAATACAACTCAGATACAATGATCATTCCGTCTATCCATCCAACCTTATGTTCGATTGGGTCGCTCGTATGTATAACGCAAGAACAGTCACCTGGTGAGTATTACTATATAAACATCACCACGATATAATCGAATACAACTCAGATACAATGATCATTCCGTCTATCCATCCAACCTTATGTTCGATTGGGTCGCTCGTATGTATAACGCAAGAACAGTCAACTGATGAGTATTACTATATAAACATCACCACGATATAATCGAATACAACTCAGTAACAATTATCGTTCCGTCTAATCATCCAACCTTATGTTCGATGCATACGCTCGTATGTGTAACGAAAGAACCGTTACATGGTAGCTGTAACTTAATATACAGCATAACGATATAATCGTAGACAACCCAGATACAATGATTGTTCAATCTATCCATTCAACCTTATGTTCGATTCGGTTGCTCGTATGTGTTACAGAAGAACTGTTACCTGGTTAGACATACTATATGATAATCATCACGATATAATCGAATACAACCCAGATACAATGATTGTTCAGTCTATCCATTCAACCTTCTGTTCAATTCAGTCGCTCTTATGTATAACTGGAGAACAGTTACCTGGTGAGTATAACTATATGAACCTAATCGAATACAACCCATATACGATGAATTTTCAATCTATCCATTTAACCTTCTGCTCGATTCGGTCGCTTTTATGTAAAACGGAAGAACAGTTACCTGGTGAATATTGCTATATAAACATCATCACGATATCATCGAATACAACTCAGATACAATTATCGCTTCGTCTAACCATTCGGTCGATTCTGTCGCTTGTATGTAAAACGGAAGGACAGTTACCTGGTGAGTATTGCTATATAAACATAATCACGATATCATCGAATACAACTCAGATACAATTATCGTTTCGTCTAACCATTCAACATTCTGTTCGATTCAGTTGCTAGTATGTGTAACGGAAGTATCGTCACCTGGTGAGTATCACTATATATACAGAATTGCGATATAATCGGATACCACCCAGATACATTGATTGTTCAGTCTATCCATTCAACTTTCTGTTCGTTTAGGTCGCTCGTATGTAAAACGGGAATACCGTCACCTAGTGTGTATAAATATATACACATCATAACATCATAATCGAATACAACCCAGATACTATCCATTCAACCTTCTGTTCGATTCGGTTGCTCGTATGTATAACGAGAGAACAGTAACCTGGTGAGTATTTCTATATGAACGTCATCACGATATAATCGAATACAACTCAGATACAATGATCATTCCGTCTATCCATCCAACCTTATGTTCGATTGGGTCGCTCGTATGTATAACGCAAGAACAGTCACCTGGTGAGTATTACTATATAAACATCACCACGATATAATCGAATACAACTCAGTTACAATTATCGTTCCGTCTAACCATCCAACCTTATGTTCGATTCAGACGCTCGTATGTGTAACGAAAGAACCGTTACATGGTAGCTGTAACTTAATATACAGCATAACGATATAATCGGAGACAACCCAGATACAATGATTGTTCAATCTATCCATTCAACCTTATGTTCGATTTGGTTGCTCGTACGTATAACGGAAGAACTGTTACCTGGTTAGACATACTATATTATAATCATCACGATATTATCAAATACAACCCAGATACGATGATTGTTCAGTCTATCCATTCAACCTTCTGCTCGATTCGATCGCTTGTATGTTAAACGGAAGAACAGTTACCTGGTGAGTATTTCTATATAAACATCATCACGATATCATCGAATACAATTCAGATACAATTATCGTTTCGTCTAACCATTTAACCTTCTGTTCGATTCAGTCGCTAGTATGTGTTAAGGAAGTACCGTCACCTGGTTAGTATCACTATATATTCAGTATTGCGATAAAATCGGATACCACCCAGATACATTGATTGTTCAGTCTATCCATTCAACTTTCTGTTCGTTTCGGTCGCTCGTATGTAAAACGGGATTACCATCACCTAATGTGTATAACTATATACACAGCATAACATCATAATCGAATACAACCCAGATACTATCCATTCAACCCTCTGTTCGATTGGGTCGCTCGTATGTATAACGCAAGAACAGACAACTGGTGAGTATTACTATATAAACATCACCACGATATAATCGAATACAACTCAGTAACAATAATCGTTCCGTCTAATCATCCAACCTTATGTTCGATGCATACGCTCGTATGTGTAACGAAATAACCGTTACATGGTAGCTGTAACTTAATATACAGCATAACGATATAATCGGAGACAACCCAGATACAATGATTGTTCAATCTATCCATTCAACCTTATGTTCGATTCGGTTGCTCGTATGTGTAACAGAAGAACTGTTACCTGGTTAGACATACTATATGATAATCATCACGATATAATCGAATACAACCCAGATACAATGATTGTTCAGTCTATCCATTCAACCTTCTGTTCACTTCAGTCGCTCTTATGTATAACTGGAGAACAGTTACCTGTTGAGTATAACTATATAAACATCATCACGATATAATCGAATACAACCTCAGATACGATCATCGTTTTGTCTATCCATTCAACCTTCTGTTCAATTCAGTCGCTCGTATGTATAACGGAAGAACAGTTACCTGGTGAGTATAACTATATGAACCTAATCGAATACAACCCAGATACGATGAATTTTCAATCTATCCATTTAACCTTCTGTTCGATTCGGTTGCTCGTATGTATAACGAAAGAACAGTAACCTGGTGAGTATTTCTATATGAACTTCATCACGATATAATCGAATACAACTCAGATACAATGATCATTCCGTCTATCCATCCAACCTTCTGTTCGATTGGGTGGCTCGTACGTATAACGCAAGAACAGTCACCTAGTGTGTATTACTATATAAACATTACCACGATTTAATCGAATACAACTCAGTTACGATTATCGTTCCATCTAACCATCCAACCTAATGTTCGATTCAGACGCTCGTATGTGTAACGAAAGAACCGTTACATGGTAGGTGTATCTAATTATACAGCATAACGATATAATCGGAGATAACCCAGATACAATGATTGTTCGATCTATCCATTCAACCTTATGTTCGATTCGGTTGCTCTTATGTATAACGGAAGAACAGTTACCTGATTAGACATAATATATAATAATCATCACGAAATAATCGAATACAACCCAGATACGATGATTATTCGGTCTATCCATTCAACCTTCTGTTCAGTTCAGTCGCTTTTATGTATAACTGGAGAACAGTTACCTGGTGAGTATAACTATATAAACATCATCACGATATCATCGAATACAACCCCAGATACGATCATTGTTTAGTCTATCCATTCAACCTTCTGTTCAATTCAGTCGCTCATATGTATAACGGAAGAACAGTTACCTGGTGAGTATAACTATATAAACATAATCGAATACAACCCAGATACGATGATTGTTCAATCTATCTATTTAACATTCTGCTCGATTCGGTCGCTTGTATGTAAAACGGAAGAACCTGGTGAGTATAACTATATAGACCTAATCGAATACAACCCAGATACGATGAATTTCCAATCTATCCATTTAACCTTCTGCTCGATTCGGTCGCTTTTATGTAAAACGGAAGAACAGTTACCTGGTGAGTATTGCTATATAAACATCATCACGATATCATCGAATACAACTCAGATACAATTATCGCTTCGTCTAACCATTTAACCTTCAGTTCGATTCAGTCGCTAGTATGTGTAACGGAAGTACCGTCACCTGATAAGTATCACTATATATACAGTATTACAATATAATCAGATACCAATCAGATACATTGATTGTTCAGTCTATCCATTCAACTTTCTCTTCGTTTCGGTCGCTCGTATGTAAAACGGGAATACCGTCACCTAGTGTGTATAACTATATACACAGCATAACATCATAATCGAATACAACTCAGATACTATCCATTCAACCTTCTGTTCGATTCGGTTGCTCGTATGTATAACAAAAGAACAGTAACCTGGTGAGTATTTCTATATGAACTTCATCACGATATAATCGAATACAACTCAGATACAATGATCATTCCGTCTATCCATCCAACCTTCTGTTCGATTGGGTCGCTCGTACGTATAACGCAAGAACAGTCTCCTGGTGAGTATTACTATATGAACATTACCACGATATAATCGAATACAACTCAGTTACAATTATCGTTTCGTCTAACCATCCAACCTCATGTACGATTCAGACGCTCGTATGTGTAACGAAAGAACCGTTACATGCTAGGTGTATCTAAATATACAGCATAACGATATAATCGGAGACAACCCAGATACAATGATTGTTCGATCTGTCCATTCAACCTCATGTTCGATTCGGTTGCTCGTATGTATAACGAAAGAACAGTTACCTGGTTAGACATAATATATGATAATCATCACGAAATAATCGAATACAACCCAGATACGATCATTGTTTAGTCTATCCATTCAACCTTCTGTTCAATTCAGTCGCTCGTATGTATAACGGAAGAACAGTCACTTGGTGGGTATAACTATATAAACATAATTGAATACAACTCAGATACGATGATTGTTCAATCTATCCATTCAACCTTATGTTCGATTCGGTTGCTCGTATGTATAACGGAAGAACAGGTACCTGGTGATTATAACTATATAAACATAATCGAATACAACTCAGATACGATGATTGTTCAATCTATCCATTTAACCTTCTGCTCGATTCGGTCGCTTGTATGTAAAACGGGAATACCGTCACCTTATGTGTATAACTATATACACAGCATAACATCATAATCGAATACAACCCAGATACTATCCATTCAACCTTCTGTTTGATTCGGTTGCTCGTATGTATAACGAAAGAACAGTAACCTGGTGAGTATTTCTATATGAACGTCATCACGATATAATCGAATACAACTCAGATACAATGATCATTCCGTCTATCCATCCAACCTTCTGTTCGATTGGGTCGCTCGTATGTATAACGCAAGAACAGTCACCTGGTGAGTATTACTATATAAACATCACCACGATATAATCGAATACAACTCAGTTACAATTATAGTTCCGTCTAACCATCCACCCTTATGTTCGATTCAGATGCTCGTATGTGTAACGAAAGTACCGTTACATGGTAGGTGTAACCAAATATACAGCATAACGATATAATCGGAGACAACCCAGATACAATGATTGTTCAGTCTATCCATTCAACTTTCTGTTCGTTTCGGTCGCTCGTATGTAAAACGGGAATACCGTCACCTAGTGTGTATAACTATATACACAGCATAACATCATAATCGAATACAACCCAGATACCATCCATGCAACCTTCTGTTCGATTCGGTTGCTCGTATGTATAACGAAAGAACAGTAACCTGGTGAGTATTTCTATATGAACTTCATCACGATATAATCGAATACAACTCAGATACAATGATCATTCCGTCTATCCATCCAACCTTCTGTTCGATTGGGTCGCTCGTACGTATAACGCAAGAACAGTCACCTGGTGTGTATTACTATATAAACATTACCACGATTTAATCGAATACAACTCAGTTACAATTATCGTTCCATCTAACCATCCAACCTAATGTTCGATTCAGACGCTCGTATGTGTAACGAAAGAACCGTTACATGGTAGGTGTATCTGATTATACAGCATAACGATATAATCGGAGATAACCCAGATACAATGATTGTTCGATCTATCCATTCAACCTTATGTTCGATTCGGTTGCTCGTATGTATAACGGAAGAACAGTTACCTGGTTAGACATAATATATAATAATCATCACGAAATAATCGAATACAACCCAGATACGATGATTATTCAGTCTATCCATTCAACCTTCTGTTCAGTTCAGTCGCTCTTATGTATAACTGGAGAACAGTTACCTGGTGAGTATAACTATATAAACATCATCACGATATCATCGAATACAACCCCAGATACGATCATTGTTTAGTCTATCCATTCAACCTTCTGTTCAATTCAGTCGCTCGTATGTATAACGGAAGAACAGTTACCTGGTGAGTATAACTATATGAACATAATCGAATACAACCCAGATACGATGATTGTTCAATCTATCTATTTAACCTTCTGCTCGATTCGGTCACTTGTATGTAAAACGGAAGAACCTGGTGAGTATAACTATATAGACCTAATCGAATACAACCCAGATACGATGAATTTCCAATCTATCCATTTAACCTTCTGCTCGATTCGGTCGCTTTTATGTAAAACGGAAGAACAGTTACCTGGTGAGTATTGCTATATAAACATCATCACGATATCATCGAATACAACTCAGATACAATTATCGCTTCGTCTAACCATTTAACCTTCAGTTCGATTCAGTCGCTAGTATGTGTAACGGAAGTACCGTCACCTGGTAAGTATCACTATATATACAGTCTTGCGATATAATCGGATACCAATCAGATACATTGATTGTTCAGTCTATCCATTCAACTTTCTCTTCGTTTCGGTCGCTCGTATGTGAAACGGGAATACCGTCACCTAGTGTGTATAACTATATACATAGCATAACATCATAATCGAATACAACTCAGATACTATCCATTCAACCTTCTGTTCGATTCGGTTGCTCGTATGTATAACAAAAGAACAGTAACCTGGTGAGTATTTCTATATGAACTTCATCACGATATAATCGAATACAACTCAGATACAATGATCATTCCGTCTATCCATCCAACCTTCTGTTCGATTGGGTCGCTCGTACGTATAACGCGAGAACAGTCTCCTGGTGAGTATTACTATATAAACATTACCACGATATAATCGAATACAACTCAGTTACAATTATCGTTCCGTCTAACCATCCAACCTCATGTTCGATTCAGACGCTCGTATGTGTAACGAAAGAACCGTTACATGGTAGGTGTATCTAAATATACAGCATAACGATATAATCGGAGACAACCCAGATACAATGATTGTTCGATCTGTCCATTCAACCTTATGTTCGATTCGGTTGCTCGTATGTATAACGGAAGAACAGTTACCTGGTTAGACATATTATATAATAATCATCACGAAATAATCGAATACAACCCAGATACGATGATTGTTCAGTCTATCCATACAACCTTCCCTTCTGTTCAGTCGCTCTTATGTATAACTGGAGAACAGTTACCTGGTGTGTATAACTATATAAACATCATCACGATATAATCGAATACAACCCCAGATACGATCATTGTTTAGTCTATCCATTCAACCTTCTGTTCAATTCAGTCGCTCGTATGAATAACGGAAGAACAGGTACCTGGTGAGTATAACTATATAAACATAATCGAATACAACTCAGATACGATGATTGTTCAATCTATCCATTTAACCTTCTGCTCGATTCGGTCGCTTGTATGTAAAACGGGAATACCGTCACCTTATGTGTATAACTATATACACAGCATAACATCATAATCGAATACAACCCAGATACTATCCATTCAACCTTCTGTTCGATTCGGTTGCTCGTATGTATAACGAAAGAACAGTAACCTGGTGAGTATTTCTATATGAACGTCATCACGATATAATCGAATACAACTCAGATACAATGATCATTCCGTCTATCCATCCAACCTTCTGTTCGATTGGGTCGCTCGTATGTATAACGCAAGAACAGTCACCTGGTGAGTATTACTATATAAACATCACCACGATATAATCGAATACAACTCAGTTACAATTATAGTTCCGTCTAACCATCCACCCTTATGTTCGATTCAGATGCTCGTATGTGTAACGAAAGTACCGTTACATGGTAGGTGTAACTAAATATACAACATAACGATATAATCGGAGACAACCCAGATACAATGATTGTTCAATCTATATCCATCCAACCTTATGTTCGATTCGGTTGCTCGTATGTATAACGGAAGAACTGTTACCTGGTTAGACATACTATATGATAATAATCACGATATAATCAAATACAACCCAGATACGATAAATGTTCAGTCTATCCATTCAACCTTCTGTTCAGTTCGGTCGCTCTTATGTATAACTGGAGAACAGTTTCCTGGTGAGTATAACTATATGAACATTATCAAGATATAATCGAATACAACCCCAGATACGATTATTGTTCAATCTATACTGAATTTAAGCTTCTGCCCGATTCGGTCGCTTGTATGTAAAACGGAAGAACAGTTACCTGGTGAGTATTGCTATATAAACATCATCACGATATCATCGAATACAACTCAGAGATACAATTATCGTTTCGTCTAACCATTCAACCTTCTGTTCGATTCAGTCTCTAGTATGTGTAACGGAAGTACCGTCACCTGGTAAGTATCACTATATATACAGTATTGCGATATAATCGGATACCACCCAGATACATTGATTGTTCAGTCTATCCATTCAACTTTCTGTTCAGTTCAGTCGCTCTTATGTATAACTGGAGAACAGTTTCCTGGTGAGTATAACTATATGAACATCATCAAGATATAATCGAATACAACCCCAGATACGATTATTGTTTAGTCTATCCATTCAACCTTCTGTTCAATTCAGTCGCTCGTATGTATGACGGAAGAACATTTACCTGGTGAGTATAACTATATAAACATAATCGAATACAACCCAGATACGATGATTGTTCAATCTATACTAAATTCAACCTTCTGCTCGATTCGGTCGCTTGTATGTAAAACGGAAGAACAGTTACCTGGTGTGTATTGCTATATAAACATCATCACGATATCATCGAATACAACTCAGATACAATTATCGTTTCGTCTAACCATTTAACCTTCTGTTCCATTCAGTCGCTAGTATGTGAAACGGAAGTACCGTCACCTGGTAAGTATCACTATATATACATTATTGCGATATAATCGGATACCATCCAGATACATTGATTGTTCAGTCTATCCATTCAACTTTCTGTTCGTTTCGGTCGTTCTTATGTATAACGGAAAAACAGTTACCTGGTGAGTATAACTATATAAACCTAATCGAATACAACCCAGATACGATGAATTTTCAATCCATCCATTTAACCTTCTGCTCGATTCGGTCGCTTTTATGTAAAACGGAAGAACAGTTACCTGGTGAGTATTGCTATATAAACATCATCAGGATATCATCGAATACAACTCAGATACAATTATCGCTTCGTCTAACCATTTAACCTTCTGTTCGATTCAGTCGCTAGTATGTGTAACGGAAGTACCGTCACCTGGTAAGTATCACTATATATACAGTATTGCGATATAATCGGATACCAACCAGATACATTGATTATTCAGTCTATCCATTCAACTTTCTGTTCGTTTCGGTCGCTCGTATGTAAAACGGGAATACCGTCACCTAGTGTGTATAACTATATACACAGCATAACATCATAATCGAATACAACTCAGATACTATCCATTCAACCTTCTGTTCGATTCGGTTGCTCGTATGTATAACGAAAGAACAGTAACCTGGTGAGTATTTCTATATAAACTCCATCACGATATAATCGAATACAACTCAGATACAATGATCATTCCGTCTATCCATCTAACCATCTGTTCGATTGGGTCGCTCGTACGTATAACGCAAGAACAGTAACCTGATGAGTATAACTATATAAACATTCCCACGATATAATCGAATACAACTCAGTTACAATTATCGTTCCATCTAACCATCCAACCTTATGTTCGATTCAGACGCTCGTATGTGTAACGAATGAACCGTTACATGGTAGGTGTATCTAAATATACAGCATAACGATATAATCGGAGACAACCCAGATACAATGATTGTTCAATCTATCCATTCAACCTTATGTTCGATTCGGTTGCTCGTATGTATAACGGAAGAACAGTTACCTGGTTAGACATAATATATAATAATCATCACGAAATAATCGAATACAACCCAGATACGATGATTGTTCAGTCTATCCATACAACCTTCTGTTCAGTTCAGTCGCTCTTATGTTTAACTGGAGAACAGTTACCTGGTGAGTATAACTATATAAACATCATCACGATATAATCGAATACAACCCCAGATACGATCATTGTTCAGTCTATCCATTCAACCTTCTGTTCAATTCAGTCGCTCGTTTGTATAACAGAAGAACAGTTACTTGGTGAGTATAACTATATAAACATAATCGAATACAACTCAGATACGATGATTGTTCAATCTATACATTCAACCTTCTGCTCGATTCGGTCGCTTGTATGTAAATCGGAAGAACAGTTACCTGGTGATTATTGCTATATAAACATCATCACGATATCATCGAATACAACTCAGATACAATTATCGTTTCGTCTATCCATTCAACCTTATGTTCGATTCGGTTGCTCGTATGTGTAACAGAAGAACTGTTACCTGGTTAGACATACTATATGATAATCATCACGATATAATCGAATACAACCCAGATACAATGATTGTTCAGTCTATCCATTCAACCTTCTGTTCAGTTCAGTCGCTCTTATGTATAACTGGAGAACAGTTACATGGTGAGTATAACTATATAAACATCATCACGATATAATCGAATACAACCCCAGATACGATCATTGTTTAGTCTATCCATTCAACCTTCTGTTCAATTCAGTCGCTCGTATGTATAACGGAAGAACAGGTACCTGGTGAGTAAAACTATATAAACATAATCAACGCCGAGCATTCAAGAACAACTTAGAATAACAAAAATTACTAATAAAAGTATTGAACTCCCTCTCAAATTCAGAAGTTGGGAGTTGATAGAGTATCCGACCCTCAGCGAATCAAACCGTCACAAGTTACAATATTAAACTGCCTAGACCTACATCTGCTTTGACTAAGGACTCCATCATCTATAATGGTATCAAAGTATATAACCATCTACCTGTTGCAATAAAAACAACTGAGAATTCAAACTCCTTTAAAACGAAGGTCAAGAATTTATTAATAGAAAAATCAAATTACAGCCTAGAAGAATATATAAACGACCCTTTGAATGAAACCATAGAGTAATATTGTAATAATCACAGACCATGTAATAATGTATAGTTTCCTGACATATGATCTGTGACCTTGTGTGCATGTCCTAACTATATATAGATCTTATAATTATTATCTTGAGTTCATGTCCCAACTTTACATCCATTCTAATATTATTATGTAACTATATTCGTTTTTATACAACTAAGACATATATATGTGTTGTTAATCTTAATTGCATAGACCTAAGCTTTGTCAATGAGATGTTTATCTTTAGAGAATAAAGCATATACAAACAAACAAACAAACTTGGGCGGTGAAAACTACAACAAAAGTCGAAACTCCCCGACATGTGATAGTTGCATTTCAAACTAGTAGGAAAGGTAAAGTTACCAGTGATATGAGTAAATTCGATAATATTGATCTCACCAATATCAAAGTGTTCCTGAATTCTGAAAGATATCCCTACAATGATTTACAATTAGATTTCAAAAATAACAAATTTGCAATACTTTATGAAATGTTTTCAAATTTTCAAGAAAATTATTATCATATGAAAAACAATGAGCCAATATTTACACCAAAAGATTTCAAAGATAGAGCCCCAATAATTCATATTGATTGTTCTCGCCAGAAAGAAGTAATTCAAACAGGATCAATTGCGATGAGGATTGAATTTGAAACTGGTAATAATACACCGAAAGAAACCAGTGCTTCTTGTCTCATTCTGCATGAGAAAGAATACTCGTATAATCCTCTAACAAAAATTGTAAAGCAAAATTAATGCGCATGTTCAGAAATTGTTATATATTGAGAAATACATTATCTCTTATTCACTTGATATAATGTTATCCAGTTATAAGATACGCCTAAGAAAACATCGGGGAAACATAAAGATAGTGAAAAGGCTGATAGAATTGTACTCTATCAAGAAAACAGTTTTCAAAAAATTTTCTAAACTCTCGATATGAGTTTAACCATAGATGTCCAAGGATTTAAGATAGAAAATAACAAATTCATTGTCAAGGAGTTTGCAGCCTTCGATGGAGTGAAAATTTGCCACTACATTTTCAAACCACCATTTCCACTCAACTTTTTACCTCCAAATTTACAGAAGCAGGCTAATTGGCTGGTTCGTAATTTTCACTGTATAGAGTGGACCGAAGAATTCACACCAATACATCAATTTGGAAATATCTTGAAAAATCTAAGTGATGGAATCGATCTGATCCATGTCAAAGGAAGGGAGAAAGCTAAATACATTAGACGATTTACCTCAGTACCAGTGGTTGAATTCGATGAACAACCTATTTTACAACAGTCGGAACCAAAATGTTTTTATCATACGAATACGAATTGTATGTGTGCATTAACAAATGTTTTTTACTTGTATGACAAATTTTTTATGCAATCATAAAATAAAGTATAATATCGAAAAATAAACTCGTTTTTTAATTTTTTTCCTTGATTGTACAATAAATTATCTGCCCTTCATGCGGCTACCAGATGTTCGGTTTCGCAAACATGTGGGAAGCAGATATTCTTGATGGATGATTCATTCGCTAACACGCAGATGTTTAGTTTCGCTGAATGAGTCATTCGTAAAGGTATGCGGGTACTAAACATTATAAATTCAGAGCAGTAAAATCATTTTCTCAGTTTTGTTTTTGATACGTTTTAACACACATCTTAGTTATGAAGTGCAGATATTGTGGTAATGAGTTATCATCAAAAAATAACTTGTTACGTCATATACGCGAGAATTGTCGAAAAAGTGATGAGGGTCCAGTTGCCAAAAAGATGAAATACAACAGAACAAACGAGTCACAGCCGTCTACCTCGGCAAATACATTGTTGAACTATTTTCCCAAAAACAACACTGAGAATACCCAATGTACAGAAAAACGGAATAGGGTAAATCAGACTGTTGAAGAAAGCTTGGGGAATGGTGTTGTCAAACTTCGACATGCCTTCAAAAATAGGATTGCTAGCTATCGATTCTCCAGTAAAAAAACCCACATAGTTCCTCATGAATTTCTGGAAAAAGTGCAGTCGAAAGTACTAGGAATCCTATCTCAATACCTGCAGAGCCATAGAAGTTTGAAGATCAATTTCGAACTTTTTGGATTATATGTCATACCAGAAAAGGAACTATCTGATATAAAGTCCTTCAATACCAAGAATAGAATCATAACATTTTCATCAAACATTAAGAATGATTACGATGAATTCGGAAGAAATGCTTTCTAAGGCATCAGAATTTCAAGAACGTGATTCTGGGTGGATATTGAAACATGTCATGTTTTTGGATGTTAACATCAACAAATTTGCATCAATTTCGGCATCTTCCCACATCAAGCTGCCCAGAGCTATTGAATCTAAACATGCTGTTCTGAATATACAAAACAAGGACAGAGCCTGCTTCGCATGGTCTATTAATGCTGCTATTTTCCCTGCAGATGGTCTGCCTCAAAGAACAACATCTTACCCGCATTACAGTACCTTATTGAATTTTCAAGGACTCGAGTTTCCCATAAAATTGAAAGACATTCCAAAATTCGAGCGACTCAACAACATCTCAGTCAATGTGTTCGGTCTTGATTCGTCTTTCAAAGATGGAAAGATGATAACTGAAGTGATTGGACCACTACATTTCACATCGTATCGTCAAGCAACACATGTGAATTTGCTCCTTGTAGCTGATAATGTTGGCAACACACATTACTGCCTCATCAAAGACTTGGGAAAATTGATTGGAACACAAAAATCGAAACATAATGGGAAAATATATATTTGTGACGGATGTCTACAATCTTTCACTACAATGGCGCATTTGAGATGCCACGAAAAAAATGATTGCAACCACGTCTATACGAAGATACCCACTACTAATTTGAAAATCAACAAATATGGTGAATCTGTGCCTGAAAACATTCTCAAATTTATCAATTTTGAAAAACAATTACAACCACCGTTTGTGATTTATGCTGACTTTGAAAGTTTACTCAAACCAATTCAACACAATGAACCATGTGATGAGAAATCTTTCTCCGTTAAAGTATGTGAACATGAAGCATATTCGTTCGCGTTTTATGTGAAATGTACTTTTGACGATCGTTATTCGAGGTCAGTACTTTATCGTGGTGATGATGCTGCTGATGTTTTCGTGAAAAAGTTGGATGAAACCGTCTTAGATTTGTATACGAATCATATGAAACATGTTCGTAAAATGGAACCTCTCACTGAGAAAGAACAGCAAACTTTCCGAGATAGCACTACATGTCACATTTGTGAAAAGCCAATCAAGCAATCAGATGTGAAAGTCCGTGATCACTGTCACTACACCGGTAAATTCCGTGCTGCAGCACACTCCACCTGTAACTTGAACTATAAGACTACCAAAACTATTCCTGTATTTTTTCATAATCTCACAAATTATGATTGTCATCTATTCATCAAAAAACTAACAACAAATGAGAAAAAATATCAGTAATTGCCCAAACTAAGGAGAAATACATTTCGTTTTCCAAATTTATTTTGGTTGATAAATCTACAGTAGCAAGAACTTTTGATGAATACATTCAGTTGAGATTTGTAGACTCTTTTCGATTTTTACCAAAATCTCTAGATAAATTGAGCAAAAACTTGGAGCCACAGCAATGTAATGAGGTGCGGAGATACTTTGGAAATAATAAGCGGTTCCATTTGATAAGACAGAAGGGAGTTTTTCCCTACAGCTATGTGGATTCCATTGAGAAATTGGAAGAAACACAACTGCCATCAAAGGAAAAATTCTTCAATGATTTGACCAACGAAGCACTTTCTGACGAAGATTATGATAGAGCTATAGATATGTGGAATACCTTCAGATGTAAAACACTGGGAGATTATGCAGATGTTTATTTAAGATCCGATTGTTTGCTCCTAGCCGATGTCTTTGAGAATTTCAGACGGATATGCATGCAACAATACAAGTTAGATCCTGCCCACTATCTGACAGCACCGGCGTTGAGCTGGGACGCCATGTTACGTTATACTCAAATAGAACTTCAGCTCCTAACTGATAAAGATATGTTACATTTTTTCAAGAAGGGGATTCGTGGCGGAGTGGCACAATGCAGCAAAAGAAAAGCTCTAGCAAATAATGAATTTTTATCAACCTACGATCCGCAGAAACCAACATCATATATTATGTATCTGGATGCAACAAATTCATATGGAGCCAGTATGACAAATTTCCTCCCAACTGGTGATTTCACTTGGCTTAATCCCGAAGATGTTACAAATTTTGACTGTTTTTCAATTGAAGACGATTCCCCCACAGGATATGTATTGGAAGTAGACTTGGAGTATCCAGCAAACCTACACATTGACCATAACGATTTACCATTCTGTCCAGAACAAATAATACCACCAAAGAGTAAAACTCCCAAACTCATTCCAAATTTGCGGAACAAATACAAATATGTTATTCATTACAGAAATTTGAAACAGTGCTTGAAATATGGCTTGAAAATTATGAAAATTCATAGAATCTTGAAATTTTCGCAATCAGCATGGTTAAAACCATATATAGATCTGAATACGCATCTTAGAAATTCTGCCCTGAACGAATTCGAACGAGAACTGTTCAAATTGTTAATAAATTCGATATTTGGAAAAACCATGGAGAATGTTGACAAAAGAATTGATTTGAAACTTTGCTCACGCTGGAAAAATAGAAATAATTCGATAGGGGCCAAGACGCTGATAGCCAAGCCCCAATTCGAATGTAGTACAGAATTTGGTGAGAACTTGGTAGCAATACAGATGGAAAAGACAAGTGTTTGTTATGATAAGCCGCTTTACATAGGTTTTTCAGTATTGGATATCTCTAAAATCATTATTTATGATTTCTTCTATGGGTTCATCAAAGAAAAATATGGTGATAATGCAACGTTATGCTATACTGATACAGATTCATTGATTTTAGAAGTTTTTACTGATAATTTTTATAATGATATAAAGGAGAACATTCAATTCTTTGATACATCAAATTACCCCGTCAACAATATTCATGAAATTCCTAAATCAATATCTGTAGTAGGACGCATGAAAGATGAATATGCTGGAAGACCTATTGAATGTTTCTACGGTACTGGTGCGAAAGCATATTGTGTCAAGGCAGGTGATGTGATGAAAAAAGCCAAAGGTGTTTCGAAAAATGTAATCAACAACCGAATTCAGTTTGCGGATTATGTAAATATTGTGGAGAATGGGGGAACAATACTTCGTAAGATGTATATGTTTACTTCCAATCTACACACCATTTACACGGAGTTGAGGAATAAAGTAGCTTTGTCATCAGCTGATGATAAGCGTTATAAAATTCCCTTCGATGTGAAAACTTTAGCTTGGGGTCATTTGCTGATCACACCTAAAGTCGTCGCTGGAACTTTAGATGATATTCTGGAAATTGCTCAAGATTATATTGATGAGGTGAAGATCAAACAATAGTTTGAATGTTAAGTTTATGCTAAGAAAATTTATATGTTGTATATGTCTTTCATGTTTGTGATTGGTAATACGAAATAAAAAATCATCATCAAGTATATTTGTTTTTATTCTCCAATAATAAATATAATAATATATCAATATCTTCCACATTGCTGTAGACCCCATCTACAAATATGACATTCTGATTGAGGCTGGGGGGGTCCATCCACATGACTTCTCCACTCTGGACGATTGTAGTGCACAAAACAGGGTAGCTGGATACGAAGTTTAAAATTTCTGGTATATGCCTGTGGTAATTTATCCCATAAATAGAGGAGTTCCATCGGAGTCGCTTTTTCGATCAGATAGTGTAATGGAAAATGCTGGAGCTCTTGTTTGGTGAAATCATATAATTTCTTGTGCCCGTTACTATGTTTTTTTAAAAGTTCAGTCACTAAACAATTTGGACAATCTTCAGACATGTTGTAACAATAAGTTCGAGCAGCAATAATGACACACACGTTGCTGTATAAAACGTCACCCAATCGACTAGTCTCATTCCCTTCACATCCTTCTTTATATCATCATCACGAAGGAGTGGGGGTTTTGGATATAGTTCACACCACTCAGAGTCCACGGTGGCGCCGTTACCTTTTCGTAATCGCAGCTTAAATATAGTACTATTTTCAGGTATTAGTGATTTGATGGTTGCCACATTGTTAGTGGTATTCTTTTCCATTCTAGACCATTTGGACGGCCAACTTTCATTTCGTGTTCCATTACTATCGAAACATATGAAAACTTCTCTTATATTATAAGGTTGTGCAATATAAAGAAAACCTTGAAAAACCACTTGTAAAACTAAACATTCTGAAGTGATCATGTTCACAACTCTAGACACACCAAAAATATCATGTAATTTTATATATATTTATTGAAGACATGTGAGATACAGGGTATTCGATTCATTCATCAAAGTTAATTTTATTACAAAATCTAGTTTTATTATCAAAAACATTCTTATCCCAAATTTTCTGTTCTTCCAGAGTTGGTAGATTTGCATGTCGAATTATCTCCTTCATTCGGAATCTCCTTTTTTCAGTTTTGGTTTTTCCAATTGGCGGACATCTGATGATGTTCTTGTTTTCGACATCTGGTATATATGTAGGATAATTGTCATCATCCCAGTTTTCTTCCATTGTTGATTTATTTTCAGAAGTGTTAATGATTTGGGGACTACAGTACTCCTAAAGGATCTTCTTCGTAAGATCTGATGACTTTTACTGGTCTTGTTTGATTACAAAGACGAGTACAAAGTATTATCACCGTTTTCGGTTTGCTCAACCAACTATCACTTCCTAGATATTTACGATTAACTGTTTTTCTACAAACACAACACTGTTTCGTTTCAACCACACGATGATCACCACTTTGCATGAATATATGCAATGAGCTACTGTCATGTGAAATGTTATGACAAAATCAAGAAAACGCCAGACTACTTATAGTTCTAAACTAGTGGGGATGCATTTACACAATTACCTATCATTTGATTATTAGTATGAATTAATATTGATGAATAATCCTACAGCTGTTTTCAATTGATCGAAGATGATGAAATAATTAATTGATGAGTAATTCTTTCATACTTCAATTAGTCCGGGCCTGTTCTGAATTGATATTAATTGATTTCAATTAACGTTAATTAGTTTGGATCATTGGCGCGGTTCTATGTAAAACTGAAGGACAGTTACCTGGTGAGTATTGCTATATAAACATCATCACGATATCATCGAATACAACTCAGATACAATTATCGTTTCGTCTTACCATTCAACCTTAAGTTCGATTCAGTCGCTAGTATGTGCAACGGAAGTACCGTCACCTGGTAAGTATCACTAAATATACAGTATTGCGATATAATCGGATACCACCCAGATACATTGATTGTTCAGTCTATCCATTCAACTTTCTGTTCGTTTCGGGCGCTCGTATGTAGAACGGGAATACCGTCACCTAATGTGTATAACTATATACACAGCATAACATCATAATCGAATACAACCCAGATACTATACATTCAACCTTCTGTTCGATTCTGTTGCTCGTATGTATAAAGAAAAAACAGTAACCTGGTGAGTATTTCTATATGAACGTCATCAGGATATAATCGAATACAACTCAGATACAATGATCATTCCGTCTATCCATCCAAACTTCTGTTCGATTGGGTCGCTCGTATTGTAACGTTTATTATTTCCTCCTCTAGAAGTTGAAAATAAAAAGCTACTATCCCGTTAGCGATGTAGTCTAGAGAGCATGGTGGTCGGGGTTGTACTTAATTGAAAATTGAAATCATTCGTTTATAAGTCCCAAACAAGATGCAGGACTTACCCAGGCGCCACTTGACTTATTATAATGTATATTTTATCTTGTTCAAGTCAAGAAAACAAGACATTATGAAATTGGTATTCAAATACAAAACAATTTTTGAATTATATTGTCACTTACAACAAGCACCTGTTATGAATGAGGGATAAATAAAAAAACAATAACACATTCCCCAGATATTACATGTATTAAAAAAAAAAAAACAATCTCATACTGTTAAAATCACCTTGTGACTGACATTCTTCAGCCTAGTACATGAAGGAATTACCAGTATTTAAATATACTAGAATTTAGGTTAGATTTAAACAGTACCTAGCTTGTAAATGAAAGAATTTACATGAGAAAATTTACTTGAAAATCTTCAAGTAACAATGGTTGATGCTTTCGCACAGTACTGAGCGGAGGCTATACCAGTTTTACATTAATAAATTCTTTGATGAACATTTTTTTGGCATTATTACCATGCAATAGACAATAAATGAAAATACCTTCAATATAAAAATGTGTCACTGGTAGTGATTAATAATGAGGTAAAAAAGAAAAAGAAACTGATTATATCTGGCCTTGTTTGTTCGAGTTATAGACCCAATTTTCCATCACCATCTCAATTTCCATTATCAAGCCTTGATCAGCATAAAAAGACTTAGCGTTTCGTTGAAATCCAGGAATCCTGCAGCCGCTTGTTCGCACCTCAAGTTCCAGTGAAAGTTTATTGACCGGTAGACCAACACCTGGGGTTGTTGACAAGAATAAATAGCCGCCATCATCAGCTAAGTGGTGGTTGGAGGACCAGGTACAAACTTCACCTCAACGGATGTAACAGTGCTGCAGTTACCAGACAAAAAATAATAGTCTTTCCTAAAACCCTAAATAACAAAATGTTATATCCTTGACATCCTTGATAGGGATGTCGACTTACCCCTTGAAGAGGGTTGTCCCAAATTACCAAACATGGTATGTAAACAAAGAATAGTTAAATTCTTCTGCTGACTACAAAAGAAATGAAACCAAAATTTGTAAAGATAAATCTGAAATTTGATTGAGAAAGAAAACTCACGTTTTTTTTTTTCTTTTAGGAAACTAGCACGTGCATCACCATGGACAGGACCACCATAGGTTTCACTGTAGGTTTATAATCACCTACTCATAAATTTTCACCACAGAAAGAGCGAACCAGGAATTCTCAATCAAGAGAAAATACAAATCCCGAAATTACATCGGTTGAAGCCCTTTGGTTTCTTTCTGAACAAAATGGAGGTTCGTCCACCACCTCCTGAAACCCAACCTTCCTCTCGAAACGGGAACCAGTCGCTAATGACAGTTATCTGTCCGATGGTAGTGCCCTCTCTACATGAACCCTCTCAAACAAATTCCAGAAAATTGTCAAATTTCGAGAAGATACCTAACTTATCAACAATTAAAGAAAACTGTACGCACAATTTACCCATGAAGATCGGAGCACGAACAGCCGGAAGTTGAACACAAACAAACAAGTGAGATCATATATTGAATTAAGGTAAGTTTACAACCTAACTTATACCAATTTCTTCTCGTTTAC
The DNA here is from genome assembly GCA_029955515.1 of Chrysomela aeneicollis. Taxonomy (NCBI): domain Eukaryota; kingdom Metazoa; phylum Arthropoda; class Insecta; order Coleoptera; family Chrysomelidae; genus Chrysomela; species Chrysomela aeneicollis. The sequence continues at coordinate 422,598 of JARUHQ010000031.1, read as the reverse complement.
CACAGGTATCCACCAATTGGGCAAGATATGCTACCCAATACTGAACTGCTGGAATACTATGGGATTTATGGACTTGTCAGGCCATGTTCCGTAAAGCCACAGTTACAATGGACTTGGAATTTCGCTTTCCTAACCATAAATTTATTTTAATGACATTACAAATAAAAATAATTGATCCCAAAATTCAAGTACGAATTACTGATAGCTATCTTTATAGAAGGATATTGATTGAAGAAACTTGTCGTTTATACTTGATCATTTGTGAGGAGGTATGCCAGCGCCACCTGTTGGTAAGTAGTGCAATCAAGTTAAGATCAGCAGTACAATTCAACGCGACCTTCTCAGCTGAGATCACCTCACATGTTATTTGATGGATATGGAACGTTTGCGAACGTTACAGTATGTATAACGCAAGAACAGTCACCTGGTGAGTATTACTATATAAACATCACCACGATATAATCGAATACAACTCAGTTGCAATTATCGTTCCGTCTAACCATCCAACCTTATGTTCGATTCAGACGCTCGTATGTGTAACGAAAGAACCGTTACATGGTAGGTGTAACTGAATATACAGCATAACGATATAATCGGAGACAACCCAGATACAATGATTGTTCAATCTATCCATTCAACCTTATGTTCGATTCGGTTGCTCGTATGTGTAACAGAAGAACTGTTACCTGGTTAGACATACTATATGATAATCATCACGATATAATCGAATACAACCCAGATACAATGATTGTTCAGTCTATCCATTCAACCTTCTGTTCAGTTCAGTCGCTCTTATGTATAACTGGAGAACAGTTACCTGTTGAGTATAACTATATAAACATCATCACGATATAATCGAATACAACCTCAGATACGGTCATTGTTTAGTCTATCCATTCAACCTTCTGTTCAATTCAGTCGCTCGTACGTATAACGCAAGAACAGTCACCTGGTGAGTATTACTATATAAACATTACCACGATATAATCGAATACAACTCAGTTACAATTATCGTTCCGTCTAACCATCCAACCTTATGTTCGATTCAGACGCTCGTATGTGTAACGGAAGAACCGTTACATGGTAGGTGTATCTAATTATACAGCATAACGATATAATCGGAGATAACCCAGATACAATGATTTTTCAATCTATCCATTCAACCTTATGTTCGATTTCGGTTGCTCGTATGTATAACTGGAGAACAGTTACCTGGTGAGTATAATTATATAAACATCATCACGATATCATCGAATACATCCCCGGATACGATCATTGTTTAGTCTATCCATTCAACCTTCTGTTCAATTCAGTCGCTCGTATGTATAACGGAAGAACAGTTACCTGGTGAGTATAACTATATAAACATAATCGAATACAACCCAGATACGATGATTGTTCAATCTATCTATTTAACCTTCTGCTCGATTCGGTCGCTTGTATGTAAAACGGAAGAACCTGGTGAGTATAACTATATAGACCTAATCGAATACAACCCAGATACAATGATTGTTCAGTCTATCCATTCAACCTCCTGTTCAGTTCAGTCGCTCTTATGTATAACTGGAGAACAGTTACCTGTTGAGTATAACTATATAAACATCATCACGATATAATCGAATACAACCTCAGATACGGTCATTGTTTAGTCTATCCATTCAACCTTCTGTTCAATTCAGTCGCTCGTATGTATAACGGAAGAACAGTTACCTGGTGAGTATAACTATATGAACCTAATCGAATACAACCCAGATACGATGAATTTCCAATCTATCCATTTAACCTTCTGCTCGATTCGGTCGCTTTTATGTAAAACGAAAGAACAGTTACCTGGTGAATATTGCTATATAAACATCATCACGATATCATCGAATACAACTCAGATACAATTATCGCTTCATCTAACCATTTAACCTTCTGTTCGATTCAGACGCTAGTATGTGTAACGGAAGTACCGTCACCTGGTAAGTATCACTATATATACAGTAATGCGATATAATCGGATACCAACCAGATACATTGATTGTTCAGTCTATCCATTCAACTTTCTGTTCGTTTCGGTCGCTCGTATGTAAAACGGGAATACCGTCACCTAGTGTGTATAACTATATACACAGCATTACATCATAATCGAATACATCCCAGATACCATCCATCCAACCTTCTGTTCGATTCGGTTGCTCGTATGTATAACGAAAGAACAGTAACCTGGTGAGTATTTCTATATGAACTTCATCACGATATAATCGAATACAACTCAGTTACAATGATCATTCCGTCTATCCATCCAACCTTCTGTTCGATTGGGTCGCTCGTACGTATAACGCAAGAACAGTCACCTGGTGAGTATTACTATATAAACATTACCACGATATAATCGAATACAACTCAGTTACAATTATCGTTCCGTCTAACCATCCAACCTTATGTTCGATTCAGACGCTCGTATGTGTAACGAAAGAACCGTTACATGGTAGGTGTATCTAATTATACAGCATAACGATATAATCGGAGATAACCCAGATACAATGATTTTTCAATCTATCCATTCAACCTTATGTTCGATTCGGTTGCTCGTATGTATAACTGAAGGACAGTTACCTGGTGAGTATAATTATATAAACATCATCACGATATCATCGAATACAACCCCGGATACGATCATTGTTTAGTCTATCCATTCAACCTTCTGTTCAATTCAGTCGCTCGTATGTATAACGGAAGAACAGTTACCTGGTGAGTATAACTATATGAACATAATCGAATACAACCCAGATACGATGATTGTTCAATCTATCTATTTAACCTTCTGCTCGATTCGGTCGCTTGTATGTAAAACGGAAGAACCTGGTGAGTATAACTATATAGACCTAATCGAATACAACCCAGATACGATGAATTTCCAATCTATCCATTTAACCTTCTGCTTGATTCGGTCGCTTTTATGTAAAACGGAAGAACAGTTACCTGGTGAGTATTGCTATATAAACATCATCACGATATCATCGAATACAACTCAGATACAATTATCGCTCCGTCTAACCATATAACCTTATGTTCGAAGCAGACGCTCGTATGTGTAACGAAAGAACCGTTACATGGTAGGTGTAACTAAATATACAGCATAACGATATAATCGGAGACAACCCAGATACAATGATTGTTCAATCTATCCATTCAACCTTATGTTCGATTCGGTTGCTCGTATGTGTAATAGAAGAACTGTTACCTGGTTAGACATACTATATGATAATCATCACGATATAATCGAATACAACCCAGATACAATGATTGCTCAGTCTATCCATTCAACCTTCTGTTCAGTTCAGTCGCTCGTATGTATAACGGAAGAACAGTTACCTGGTGAGTATAACTATATAAACATAATCGAATACAACCCAGATACGATGATTGTTCAATCTATACTAAATTTAACCTTCTGCTCGATTCGGTCGCTTGTATGTAAAACGGAAGAACAGTTACCTGGTGAGTATTGATATAAACATCACCACGATGCAATCGAATACAACTCAGTTACAATTATCGTTCCGTCTAATCATCCAACCTTATGTTCGATTCAGACGCTCGTATGTGTAACGAAAGAACCGTTACATGGTAGGTGTAACTAAATATACAGCATAACGATATAATCGGAGACAACCCAGATACAATGATTGTTCAATCTATCCATTCAACCTTATGTTCGATTCGGTTGCCCGTATCTGTAACAGAAGAACTGTTACCTGGTTAGACATACTATATGAAACTCATCACGATATAATCGAATACAACCCAGATACAATGATTGTTAAGTCTATCCATTCAACCTTCTGTTCAGTTCAGTCGCTCTTATGTATAACTGGAGAACAGTTACCTGTTGAGTATAACTATATAAACATCATCACGATATTATCGAATACAACCTCAGATACGATCATTGTTTAGTCTATCCATTCAACCTTCTGTTCAATTCAGTCGCTCGTATGTATAACGGAAGAACAGTTACCTGGTGAGTATAACTATATAAACCTAATCGAATACAACCCAGATACGATGAATTTTCAATCTATCCATTTAACCTTCTGCTCGATTCGGTCGCTCTTATGTAAAACGGAAGAACAGTTACCTGGTGAATATTGCTATATAAACATCATCACGATATCATCGAATACAACTCAGATACAAATATCGCTTCGTCTAACCATTTAACCTTCTGTTCGATTCAGTCGCTAGTATGTGTAACGGAAGTACCGTCACCTGGATAGTATCACTATATATACAGTATTGCGATATAATCGGATACCAACCAGATACATTGATTGTTCAGTCTATCCATTCAACTTTCTGTTCGTTTCGGTCGCTCGTATGTAAAACGGGAAAACCGTCACCTAGTGTGTATAACTATATGAACATCATCAAGATATAATCGAATACAACCACAGATACGATTATTGTTTAGTCTATCCATTCAACCTTCTGTTCAATTCAGTCGATCGTATGTATAACGGAAGAACAGTAACCTAGTGAGTATAACTATATGAACATCACCACGATGCAATCGAATACAACTCTGTTACAATTATCGTTCCGTCTAATCATCCAACCTTATGTTCGATTCAGACGCTCGTATGTGTAACGAAAGAACCGTTACATGGTAGGTGTAACTAAATATACAGCATAACGATATAATCGGAGACAACCCAGATACAATGATTGTTCAATCTATCCATTCAACCTTATGTTCGATTCGGTTGCTCGTATCTGTAACAGAAGAACTGTTACCTGGTTATACATACTATATTAAAATCATCACGATATAATCGAATAAAACCCAGATACAATGATTGTTCAGTCTATCCATTCAACCTTCTGTTCAGTTCAGTCGCTCTTATGTATAACTGGAGAACAGTTACCTGTTGAGTATAACTATATAAACATCATCACGATATAATCGAATACAACCTCAGATACGATCATTGTTTAGTCTATCCATTCAACCTTCTGTTCAATTCAGTCGCTCGTATGTATAACGGAAGAACAGTTACCTGGTGAGTATAACTATATGAACCTAATCGGATACAACCCAGACACGATGAATTTTCAATCTATTCATTTAACCTCCTGCTCGATTCGGTCGCTTTTATGTAAAACGAAAGAACAGTTACCTGGTGAATATTGCTATATAAACATCATCACGATATCATCGAATACAACTCAGATACAATTATCGCTTCGTCTAACCATTTAACCTTCTGTTCGATTCAGACGCTAGTATGTGTAACGGAAGTACCGTCACCTGGTAAGTATCACTATATATACAGTAATGCGATATAATCGGATACCAACCAGATACATAGATTGTTCAGTCTATCCATTCAACTTTCTGTTCGTTTCGGTCGCTCGTATGTAAAACGGGAATACCGTTACCTAGTGTGTATAACTATATACACAGCATAACATCATAATCAAATAAAACCCAGATACCATCCATTCAACCTTCTGTTCGATTCGGTTGCTCGTATGTATAACGAAAGAACAGTAACCTGGTGAGTATTTCTATATGAACTTCATCACGATATAATCGAATACAACCCCAGATACGATCATTGTTTAGTCTATCCATTCAACCTTCTGTTCAATTCAGTCGCTCGTATGTATAACGGAAGAACAGTTACTTGGTGGGTATAACTATATAAACATAATTGAATACAACTCAGATACGATGATTGTTCAATCTATCCATTCAACCTTATGTTCGATTCGGTTGCTCGTATGTATAACGGAAGAACAGGTACCTGGTGAGTATAACTATATAAACATAATCGAATACAACTCAGATACGATGATTGTTCAATCTATCCATTTAACCTTCTGCTCGATTCAGTCGCTTGTATGTAAAACGGAAGGACAGTTACCTGGTGAGTATTGCTATATAAACATCATCACGATATCATCGAATACATTTCAGATACAATTATCGTTTCGTCTAACCATTCAACATTCTGTTCGATTCAGTCGCTAGTATGTGTAACGGAAGTATCGTCACCTGGTAAGTATCACTTTATATACAGAATTTCGATATAATCGGATACCACCCAGATACATTGATTGTTTAGTCTATCCATTCAACCTTCTGTTCAATTCAGTCGCTCGTATGTATAACGCAAGAACAGTCACCTGGTGAGTATTACTATATAAACATCACCACGATATAATCGAATACAACTCAGTTACAATTATCGTTCCGTCTAACCATCCAACCTTATGTTCGATACAGACGCTCGTATGTGTAACGAAAGAACCGTTACATGGTAGCTGTAACTTAATATACAAAATAACGATATAATCGGAGACAACCCAGATACAATGATTGTTCAATCTATCCAATCAACTTTATGTTCGATTTGGTTGCTCGTATGTATAACGGAAGAACTGTTACCTGGTTAGACATACTATATTATAAACATCACGATATAATCAAATACAACCCAGATACGATGAATGTTCAGTCTATCCATTCAACCTTCTGCTCGATTCGGTCGCTCGTATGTAAAACGGGAATACCGTCACCTAGTGTGTATAACTATATTCACAGCATAACATCATAATCGAATACAACCCAGATACCATCCATGCAACCTTCTGTTCGATTCGGTTGCTCGTATGTATAACGAAAGAACAGTAACCTGGTGAGTATTTCTATATGAACTTCAACACGATATAATCGAATACAACTCAGATACAATGATCATTCCGTCTATCCATCCAACCTTCTGTTCGATTGGGTCGCTCGTACGTATAACGCAAGAACAGTCACCTGGTGTGTATTACTATATAAACATTACCACGATTTAATCGAATACAACTCAGTTACAATTATCGTTCCATCTAACCATCCAACCTAATGTTCGATTCAGACGCTCGTATGTGTAACGAAAGAACCGTTACATGGTAGGTATATCTAATTATACAGCATAACGATATAATCGGAGATAACCCAGATACAATGATTGTTCGATCTATCCATTCAACCTTATGTTCGATTCGGTTGCTCGTATGTATAACGAAAGAACAGTTACCTGGTTAGACATAATATATAATAATCATCACGAAATAATCGAATACAACCCAGATACGATGATTATTCAGTCTATCCATTCAACCTTCTGTTCAGTTCAGTCGCTCTTATGTATAACTGGAGAACAGTTACCTGGTGAGTATAACTATATAAACATCATCACGATATCATCGAATACAACTCAGATACAATTATCGCTTCGTCTAACCATTCGGTCGATTCGGTCACTTGTATGTAAAACGGAAGGACAGTTACCTGGTGAGTATTGCTATATAAACATCATCACGATATCATCGAATACAACTCAGATACAATTATCGTTTCGTCTAACCATTCAACATTCTGTTCGATTCAGTTGCTAGTATGTGTAACGGAAGTATCGTCACCTGGTAAGTATCACTATATATACAGAATTGCGATATAATCGGATACCACCCAGATACATTGATTGTTCAGTCTATCCATTCAACTTTCAGTTCGTTTAGGTCGCTCGTATGTAAAACGGGAATACCGTCACCTAGTGTGTATAAATATATACAAAGCATAACATCATAATCGAATACAACCCAGATACTATCCATTCAACCTTCTGTTCGATTCGGTTGCTCGTATGTATAACGAGAGAACAGTAACCTGGTGAGTATTTCTATATGAACGTCATCACGATATAATAGAATACAACTCAGATACAATGATCATTCCGTCTATCCATCCAACCTTCTGTTCGATTGGGTCGCTCGTATGTATAACGCAAGAACAGTCAACTGATGAGTATTACTATATAAACATCACCACGATATAATCGAATACAACTCAGTAACAATTATCGTTCCGTCTAATCATCCAACCTTATGTTCGATGCATACGCTCGTATGTGTAACGAAAGAACCGTTACATGGTAGCTGTAACTTAATATACAGCATAACGATATAATCGGAGACAACCCAGATACAATGATTGTTCAATCTATCCATTCAACCTTATGTTCGATTTGGTTGCTCGTATGTGTTACAGAAGAACTGTTACCTGGTTAGACATACTATATGATAATCATCACGATATAATCGAATACAACCCAGATACAATGATTGTTCAGTCTATCCATTCAACCTTCTGTTCAATTCAGTCGCTCTTATGTATAACTGGAGAACAGTTACCTGGTGAGTATAACTATATGAACCTAATCGAATACAACCCATATACGATGAATTTTCAATCTATCAATTTAACCTTCTGCTCGATTCGGTCGCTTTTATGTAAAACGGAAGAACAGTTACCTGGTGAATATTGCTATATAAACATCATCACGATATCATCGAATACAACTCAGATACAATTATCGCTTCGTCTAACCATTCGGTCGATTCGGTCGCTTGTATGTAAAACGGAAGGACAGTTACCTGGTGAGTATTGCTATATAAACATAATCACGATATCATCGAATACAACTCAGATACAATTATCGTTTCGTCTAACCATTCAACATTCTGTTCGATTCAGTTGCTAGTATGTGTAACGGAAGTATCGTCACCTGGTAAGTATCACTATATATACAGAATTGCGATATAATCGGATACCACCCAGATACATTGATTGTTCAGTCTATCCATTCAACTTTCTGTTCGTTTAGGTCGCTCGTATGTAAAACGGGAATACCGTCACCAAGTGTGTATAAATATATACACATCATAACATCATAATCGAATACAACCCAGATACTATCCATTCAACCTTCTGTTCGATTCGGTTGCTCGAATGTATAACGAGAGAACAGTAACCTGGTGAGTATTTCTATATGAACGTCATCACGATATAATCGAATACAACTCAGATACAATGATCATTCCGTCTATCCATCCAACCTTATGTTCGATTGGGTCGCTCGTATGTATAACGCAAGAACAGTCACCTGGTGAGTATTACTATATAAACATCACCACGATATAATCGAATACAACTCAGTTACAATTATTGTTCCGTCTAACCATCCAACCTTATGTTCGATACAGACGCTCGTATGTGTAACGAAAGAACCGTTACATGGTAGCTGTAACTTAATATACAGCATAACGATATAATCGGAGACAACCCAGATACAATGATTGTTCAATCTATCCATTCAACCTTATGTTCGATTTGGTTGCTCGTATGTATAACGGAAGAACTGTTACCTGGTTAGACATACTATATTATAATCATCACGATATAATCAAATACAACCCAGATACGATGATTGTTCAGTCTATCCATTCAACCTTCTGCTCGATTCGGTCGCTTGTATGTTAAACGGAAGAACAGTTACCTGGTGAGTATTTCCATATAAACATCATCACGATATCATCGAATACAATTCAAATACAATTATCGTTTCGTCTAACCATTTAACCTTCTGTTCGATTCAGTCGCTAGTATGTGTAAAGGAAGTACCGTCACCTGGTTAGTATCACTATATATTCAGTATTGCGATAAAATCGGATACCACCCAGATACATTGATTGTTCAGTCTATCCATTCAACTTTCTGTTCGATTGGGTCGCTCGTATGTATAACGCAAGAACAGACAACTGGTGAGTATTACTATATAAACATCACCACGATATAATCGAATACAACTCAGTTACAATTATCGTTCCGTCTAATCATCCAACCTTATGTTCGATGCATACGCTCGAATGTGTAACTAAATAACCGTTACATGGTAGCTGTAACTTAATATACAGCATAACGATATAATCGGAGACAACCCAGATACAATGATTATTCAATCTATCCATTCAACCTTATGTTCGATTCGGTTGCTCGTATGTGTAACAGAAGAGCTGTTACCTGGTTAGACATACTATATGATAATCATCACGATATAATCGAATACAACCCAGATACAATGATTGTTCAGTCTATCCATTCAACCTTCTGTTCAGTTCAGTCGCTCTTATGTATAACTGGAGAACAGTTACCTGTTGAGTATAACTATATAAACATCATCACGATATAATCGAATACAACCCCAGATACAATTATCGTTTCGTCTAACCATTCAACCTTCTGTTCGATTCGGTTGCTCGTATGTATAACGAAAGAAAAGTAACCTGGTGGGTATTTCTATATGAACGTCATCACGATATAATAGAATACAACTAAGATACAATGATCATTCCGTCTATCCATCCAACCTTTTGTTCGATTGGGTCGCTCGTATGTGTAACGCAAGAACAGTCACCTGGTGAATATTACTATATAAACATCACCACGATATAATCGAATACAACTCAGTTACAATTATCGTTTCGTCTAACCATCCAACCTTATGTTCGATTCAGACGCTCGTATGTGTAACGAAAGAACCTTTACATGGTAGGTGTAACTAAATATACAGCATAACGATATAATCTGAGACAACTCAGATACATTCAACCTTATGTTCGATTCGGTTGCTCGTATGTATAACGGAAGATCTGTTACCTGGTTAGACATACTATATTATAATCATCACGATATAATCAAATACAACTCAGATACGATGATTGTTCAGTCTATCCATTCAACCTTCTGTTCAGTTCAGTCGCTCTTATGTATAACTGGAGAACAGTTTCCTGGTGAGTATAACTATATGAACATCATCAAGATATAATCGAATACAACCCCAGATACGATTATTGTTTAGTATATCCATTCAACCTTCTGTTCAATTCAGTCGCTCGTATGTATAACGGAAGAACAGTTACCTGGTGAGTATAACTATATGAACATAATCGAATAAAACCCAGATACGATGATTGTTCAATCTATACTAAATTACACCTTCTGCTCGATATCACTATATATACAGTATTGCGATATAATCGCATACCACCCAGATACATTGATTGTTCAGTCTATCCATTCAACTTTCTGTTCGTTTCGGTCGCTCGTATGTAAAACGAAAATACCGTCATCAAATGTGTATAACTATATACACAGCATAACATCATAATCGAATACAACCCAGATACTATCCATTCAACCTTCTGTTCGATTCGGTTGCTCGTATGTATAACGAAAGAACAGTTACCTGGTGAGTATTTCTATATGAACGTCATCACGATATAATAGAATACAACTAAGATACAATGATTGTTCAGTCTATCCATTCAACCTTCTGTTCAGTTCAGTCGCTCTTATGTATAACTGGAGAACAGTTTCCTGGTGAGTATAACTATATGAACATCATCAAGATATAATCGAATACAACCCCAGATAAGATTATTGTTTAGTCTATCCATTCAACCTTCTGTTCAATTCAGTCGCTCGTATGTAAAACGGAAGAACAGTTACCTGGTGAGTATAACTATATGAACATAATCGAATACAACCCAGATACGATGATTGTTCAATCTATACTAAATTCAACCTTCTGCTCGATTCGGTCGCTTGTATGTAAAACGAAAGAACAGTTACCTGGTGAGTATTTCTATATAAACATCATCACGATATCATCGAATACAACTCAGATACAATTATCGTTTCGTCTAACCATTTAACATTCTGTTCGATTCAGTCGCTAGTATGTGTAACGGAAGTACCGTCACCTGGTAAGTATAACTATATATTCAGTATTGCGATATTATCGGATACCATCCAGATACATTGATTGTTCAGTCTATCCATTCAACTTTCTGTTCGTTTCGGTCGCTCGTATGTAAAACGGGAGTACCGTCACCTAATGTGTATAACTATTTACACAGCATAACATCATAATCGAATACAACCCAGATACTATCCATTCAACCTTCTGTTCGATTCGGTTGCTCGTATGTATAACGAAAGAACAGTTACCTGGTGAGTATTTCTATATGAACGTCATCACGATATAATCGAATACAACTCAGATACAATGATCATTCCGTCTATCCATCCAACCTTCTGTTCGATTTGGTCGCTCGTATGTATAACGCAAGAACAGTCACCTGGTGAGTATTACTATATAAACATCACCACGATATAATCGAATACAACTCAGTTACAATTATCGTTCCGTCTAATCATCCAACCTCATGTTCGATGCAGACGCTCGTATGTGTAACGAAAAAACCGTTACATGGTAGGTGTAACTAAATATACAGCATAACGATATAATCGGAGACAACCCAGATACAATGATTGTTCAATCTATCCATTCAACCTTATGTTCGATTCGGTTGCTCTTATGTGTAATAGAAAAACTATTACCTGGTTAGACATACTATATGAAAATCATCACGATATAATCGAATACAACCCAGATACAATGATTGTTCAGTCTATCCATTCAACCTTCTGTTCAGTTCAGTCGCTCTTTTGTATAACTGGAGAACAGTTACCTGTTGAGTATAACTATATAAACATCATCACGATATAATCGAATACAACCTCAGATACGATCATTGTTTAGTCTATCCATTCAACCTTCTGTTCAATTCAGTCGCTCGTATGTATAACGGAAGGACAGATACCTGGTAAGTATAACTATATAAACCTAAACGAATACAACCCAGATACGATGAATTTTCAATCTATCCATTTAACCTTCTGCTCGATTCGGTCGCTTTTATGTAAAACGGAAGAACAGTTACCTGGTGAATATTGCTATATAAACATCATCGCGATATCATCGAATACAACTCAGATACAATTATCGCTTCGTCTAACCATTTAACCTTCTGTTCGATTCAGTCGCTAGTATGTGTAACGGAAGTACCGTCACCTGGTAAGTATCACTATATATACAGTATTGCGATATAATCGGATACCAACCAGATACATTGATTGTTCAGTCTATCCATTCAACTTTCTGTTCGTTTCGGTCGCTCGTATGTAAAACGGGAATACCGTCACCTAGTGTGTATAACTATATACATAGCATAACATCATAATCGAATACAACCCAGATAGTATCCATTCAACCTTCTGTTCGATTCGAATGCTCGTATGTATAACGAAAGAACAGTAACCTGGTGAGTATTTCTATATGAACTTCATCACGATATCATCGAATACAACTCAGAGATACAATTATCATTTCGTCTAACCATTTAACCTTCTGTTCGATTCAGTCGCTAGTATGTGTAACGGAAGTACCGTCACCTGGTAAGTATCACTATATATACAGTATTGCGATATAATCGGATACCACCCAGATACATTGATTGTTCAGTCTATCCATCCAACTTTCTGTTCAGTTCAGTCGCTCTTATGTAAAACTGGAGAACAGTTTCCTGGTGAGTATAACTATATGAACATCATCAAGATATAATCGAATACAATACAACCCCAGATACGATTATTGTTTAGTCTATCCATTCAACCTTCTGTTCAATTCAGTCGCTCGTATGTATAACGGAAGAACAGTTACCTGGTGAGTATAACTATATAAACATAATCGAATACAACCCAGATACGATGATTGTTCAATCTATACTAAATTTAACCTTCTGCTCGATTCGGTCGCTTGTATGTAAAACGGAAGAACAGTTACCTGGTGAGTATTGCTATATAAACATCATCACGATATCATCGAATTCAACTCAGATACAATTATCGTTTCGTCTAACCATTTAACCTTCTGTTCGATTCAGTCGCTAGTATGTGTAACGGAAGTACCGTCACCTGGTAAGTATCACTATATATACAGTATTGCGATATAATCGGATACCACCCAGATACATTGATTGTTCAGTCTATCCATTCAACTTTCTGTTCGTTTCGGTCGCTCGTATGTAAAACGGGAATACCGTCACCTAATGTGTATAACTATATATACAGCATAACATCATAATCGAATACAACCCAGATACTATCCATTCAACCTTCTGTTCGATTCGATTGCTCGTATGTATAACGGAAGAACAGTTACCTGGTGAGTATAACTATATAACCATAATCGAATACAACCCAGATACGATTATTGTTCAATCAATACAGAATTCAACCTTCTGCTCGATTCAGTCGCTCTTATGTATAACTGGAGAACAGTTACCTGTTGAGTATAACTATATAAACATCATCACGATATAATCGAATACAACCTCAGATACGATCATTGTTTAGTCTATCCATTCAACCTTCTGTTCAATTCAGTCGCTCGTATGTATAACGGAAGAACAGTTACCTGGTGAGTATAACTATATAAACCTAATCGAATACAACCCAGATACGATGAATTTTCAATCTATCCATTTAACCTTCTGCTCGATTCGGTCGCTTTTATGTGAAACGGAAGAACAGTTACCTGGTGAATATTGCTATATAAACATCATCACGATATCATCGAATACAACTCAGATACAATTATCGCTTCGTCTAACCATTTAACCTTCTGTTCGATTCAGTCGCTAGTATGTGTAACGGAAGTACCGTCACCTGGTAAGTATCACTATATATACAGTATTGCGATATAATCGGATACCAACCAGATACATTGATTGTTCAGTCTATCCATTCAACTTTCTGTTCGTTTCGGTCGCTCGTATGTAAAACGGAAATACCGTCACCTAGTGTGTATAACTATATACACAGCATAACATCATAATCGAATACAACCCAGATACCATCCATTCAACCTTCTGTTCGATTCGGTTGCTCGTATGTATAACGAAAGAACAGTAACCTGGTGAGTATTTCTATATGAACTTCATCACGATATAATCGAATACAACTCAGATACAATGATCATTCCGTCTATCCATCCAACCTTCTGTTCGATTGGGTCGCTCGTACGTATAACGCAAGAACAGTCACCTGGTGAGTATTACTATATAAACATTACCACGATATAATTGAAAACAACTCAGTTACAATTATCTTTAACCATCCAACCTTATGTTCGATTCAGACGCTCGTATGTGTAACGAAAGAACCGTTACATGGTAGGTGTATCTAATTATACAGCATAACGATATAATCAGAGACAACCCAGATACAATGATTTTTCAATCTATCCATTCAACCTTCTGTTCAGTTCAGTCGCTCTTATGTATAACTGGAGAACAGTTACCTGGTGAGTATAACTATATAAACATCATCAAGATATAATCGAATACAACCCCAGATACGATTATTGTTTAGTCTATCCATTCAACCTTCTGTTCAATTCAGTCGCTCGTATGTATAACGGAAGGACAGTTACCTGGTGAGTATAACTATATAAACCTAATCGAATACAACCCAGATACGATGAATTTTCAATCTATCCATTTAACCTTCTGCTCGATTCGGTCGCATTTATGTAAAACGGAAGAACAGTTACCTGGTGAATATTGCTATATAAACATCATCACGATATCATCGAATACAACTCAGATACAATTATCGCTTCGTCTAACCATTTAACCTTCTGTTCGATTCAGTCGCTAGTATGTGTAACGGAAGTACCGTCACCTGGTAAGTATCACTATATATACAGTGTTGCGATATAATCGGATACCAACCAGATACATTGATTGTTCAGTCTATCCATTCAACTTTCTGTTCGTTTCGGTCGCTCGTATGTAAAACGGGAATACCGTCACCTAGTGTGTATAACTATATACACAGCATAACATCATAATCGAATACAACCCAGATACTATCCATTCAACCTTCTGTTCGATTCGAATGCTCGTATGTATAACGAAAGAACAGTAACCTGGTGAGTATTTCTATATGAACTTCATCACGATATCATCAAATACAACTCAGAGATACAATTATCATTTGGTCTAACCATTTAAACTTCTGTTCGATTCAGTCGCTAGTATGTGTAACGGAAGTACCGTCACCTGGTAAGTATCACTATATATACAATATTGCGATATAATCGGATACCACCCAGATACATTGATTGTTCAGTCTATCCTTTCAACTTTCTGTTCAGTTCAGTCGCTCTTATGTATAACTGGAGAACAGTTTCCTGGTGAGTATAACTATATGAACATCATCAAGATATAATCGAATACAACCCCATATACGATTATTGTTTAGTCTATCCATTCAACCTTCTGTTCAATTCAGTCGCTCGTATGTATAACGGAAGAACAGTTACCTGGTGAGTATAACTATATAAACATAATCGAATACAACCCAGATACGATGATTGTTCAATCTATACTAAATTTAACCTTCTGCTTGATTCGGTCGTTTGTATGTAAAACGGAAGAACAGTTACCTGGTGAGTATTGCTATATAAACATCATCACGATATCATCGAATACAACTCAGATACAATTATCGCTTCGTCGAACCATTTAACCTTCTGTTCGATTCAGTCGCTAGTATGTGTAACGGAAGTACCGTCACCTGGTAAGTATCACTATATATACAGTATTGCGATATAATCGGATACCAACCAGATACATTGATTGTTCAGTCTATCCATTCAACTTTCTGTTCGTTTCGGTCGCTCGTATGTAAAACGGAAATACTGTCACCTAGTGTGTATAACTATATACACAGCATAACATCATAATCGAATACAACCCAGATACCATCCATTCAACCTTCTGTTCGATTCGGTTGCTCGTATGTATAACGAAAGAACAGTAACCTGGTGAGTATTTCTATATGAACTTCATCACGATATAATCGAATACAACTCAGATACAATGATCATTCCGTCTATCCATCCAACCTTCTGTTCGATTGGGTCGCTCGTACGTATAACGCAAGAACAGTCACCTGGTGAGTATTACTATATAAACATTACCACGATATAATCGAATACAACTCAGTTACAATTATCTCTAACCATCCAACCCATCCGTTCGGAAGTTAAGGCGATCTGAAGAATTCGAAAAAGTTCCAAGGGGGCTCCCTTTGATGCATTTTTTTTTCGATTTCGGTTTCTTCGATTGGAGAAATGGATCCAATGAAAAAAAACAAGCAGATTGGTATGATCGAAGTTGAAAATCGGTCCATCCGTTTGGAAGTTAAGGCGATCTGAAGAATTCGAAAAAGTTCCAAGGGGGCCCCCTATGATGCATTTTTTTTTCGATTTTGGTTTTTTCGATTGGAGAAATGAATTCTATGAAAAAAAACAAGCAGATTGGTATGATCGAAGTTGAAAATCGGTGCATCCGTTCGAAAGTTAAGGCGATCCGGAGAATTCGAAAAAGTTCCAAGAGGGCCCCCTTTGATGTATTTTTATTTTTGATTCCGGTTTTTTCGATCGGAGAAATGGAATCTATGAAAAAAAAACAAACAGATTGGTATGATCGAAGTTGAAAATCGGTCTATCCGTTCGGAAGTTAAGGCGATCTGAAGAATTCGAAAAAGTTCCAAGGGGGCCCCTTTTGATGCATTTTTTTTTTATTTCAGTTCTTTCGTTTGAAGAAATGGATTCTATGAAAAAAAACAAGCAGATTGGTGTGATCGAAGTTGAAAATCGGTCCATCCGTTCGGAAGTTAAGGCGATCTGAAGAATTCGAAAAAGTTCCAAGAGGGCCCCCTTTGGTGCATTTTCTTTTAGATTTCGGTTTTTTAGATTGGAGAAATGGATTCTATGAAAAAAACAAACAGATTGGTATGATCGAAGTTGAAAATCGGTCCATCCGTTCGGAAGTTAAGGCGATCTGAAGAATTCGAAAAAGTTCCAGGGTGGCCCCCTTTGATGCATTTTTTTTATTTTAGTTTCTTCTATTGGAGAAATGGATTCTATGAAAAAAAAAACAAGCAGATTTGTATGATCGAAGTTGAAAATCGGTCCATCCGTTCGGAAGTTAAGGCGATCTGAAGAATTCGAAAAAGTTCCAGGGTGGCCCCCTTTGATGCATTTTTTTTATTTTAGTTTCTTCTATTGGAGAAATGGATTCTATGAAAAAAAAAACAAGCAGATTTGTATGATCGAAGTTGAAAATCGGTCCATCCGTTCGGAAGTTAAGGCGATCTGAAGAATTCGAAAAAGTTCCAAGGGGGCACCCTTTGATGCAATTTTTTTTTCGATTTCGGTTTTTTCGATCGGAGAAATGGATTCTATGAAAAAAAACAATCAGATTGGTATGATCGAAGTTGAGACCGGTCCATCCGTTCGGAAGTTAAGGCGATCTGAAGAATTCGAAAAAGTTCCAAGAGGGCCCCTTTTGATGCATTTTTTTTTTCGATTCCGGTTTTTTCGATTGGAGAAATGGATTCTATGAAAAAAAACAAACAGATTGGTATGATCGAAGTTGAAAATCGGTGCATCCGTTCGGAAGTTAAGGCGATCCGAAGAATTCGAAAAAGTTCCAAAAGGGCCCCCTTTGATGTATTTTTTTTTTCGATTCCGGTTTTTTCGATTGGAGAAATGGATTCTATGAAAAAAAAACAAACAGATTGGTATGATCGAAGTTGAAAATCGGTCCATCCGTTCGGAAGTTAAGGCGATCTGAAGAATTCGAAAAAGTTCCAAGGGGGCCCCCTTTGATGCATTTTTTTTTCGTTTTCGGTTCTTTCGTTAGAAGAAATGGATTCTATGAAAAAAAACAAGCAGATTGGTATGATCGGAGTTGAAAATCGGTCCATCCGTTCGGAAGTTAAGGCGATCTGAAGAATTCGAAAAAGTTCCAAGAGGGCCCCCTTTGGTGCATTTTCTTTTCGATTTCGGTTTTTTAGATTGGAGAAATGGATTCTATGAAAAAAAACCAGCGGATTGGTATGATCGAATTTGAAAATCGGTCCATCCGTTCGGAAGTTGAGGCGATCTGAAGAATTCGAAAAAGTTCCAAGGGGGCCCTCTTTGATGAATTTTTTTTTCGATTTCGGTTTCTTCGATTGGATAAATGGATTCTATATAAAAAAACAAACAGATTGGTATGATCGAAGTTGAAAATCGGTCCATCCGTTCGGAAGTTAAGGCGATCTGAAGAATTCGAAAAAGTTTCATGGGGGCCCCCTTTGATGCATTTTTTTTTATTTCGGTTTTTTCTATTGGAGAAATGGATTCTATGAAAAAAAAACAAGCAGATTTGTATGGTCGAAGTTGAAAATCGGTCCATCCGTTCGGAAGTTAAGGGGATCTGAAGAATTCAAAAAAGTTCCAAGGGGACCCCCTTTGATGCAATTTTTTTTTTCCGATTTCTGTTTTTTCAATTGGAGAAATGGATTCTATGAAAAAAAAACAAGCAGATTGGTATGATCGAAGTTGAAAATCGGTCCATCCGTTCGGAAGTTAAGGCGATCTGAAGAATTCGAAAAAGTTCCAAGGGGGCCGCCTTTGATGCATTTTTTTTCTATTTCGGTTTTTTCGATTGGAGAAATGAATTCTATAAAAAAAAACGAGCAGATTGGTATGATCGAAGTTGAAAATCGGTCCATCCGTTCGGAAGTTATGGCGATCTGATGAATTCGAAAAAGTTCCGAGAGGGCCCCCTTTGATGTATTTTATTTTTCGATTTCGGTTTTTTCGATCGGAGAAATGGATTCTATGAAAAAAAAACAAACAGATTGGTATGATCGAAGTTGAAAATCGGTCCATCCGTTCGGAAGTTAAGGCGATCTGAAGAATTCGAAAAAGTTCCAAGAGGGCCCCCTTTGATTCAATTTTTTTTCGATTTCGGTTTCTTTGATTGGAGAAATTGATTATATGAAAAAAAAACAAGCAGATTGGTATGATCGAAGTTGAAAATCGGTCCATCCGTTCGGAAGTTGAGGCGATCTAAAGAATTCGAAAAAGTTCCAAGGGGGCCCCCTTTCATGCATTTTTTTTTCGATTGGAGAAATGGATTCTATGAAAAAAACAAGCAGATTGGTATGATCGAAGATGGAAATCGGTTCATCCGTTCGGAAGTTAAGGCGATCTGAAGAATTCGAAAAAGTTCCAAGGGGGCCCCCTTTGATACAATTTTTTTTTCGATTTCGGTTTTTTCGATTGGAGAAATGGATTCTATGAAAAAAAACAAGCAGATTGGTATGATCGAAGTTTAAAATCGGTCCATCCATTCGGAAGTTAAGGCGATCTGAAGAATTCGAAAAAGTTCCAAGGGGACCCCCTTTGATGAAATTTTTTTTCGATTTCGGTTTTTTCGATTGGAGTGATGGATTCTATGAAAAAAAACAAGCATGATCGAAGTTGAAAATCGGTCCATCCGTTCGGAAGTTAAGGCGATCTGAAGAATTCGAAAAAGTTCCAAGGGGATCCCCTTTAATTCAATTTTTTTTTCGATTTCGGTTTTTTCGATTGGAGAAATGGATTCTATGAGGAAAAACAAGCAGATTGGTATGATCGAAGTTGAAAATCGGTCCATCCGTTCGGAAGTTAAGGCGATCTGAAGAATTCGAAAAAGTTCCAAGGGGACCCCCTTTGATGAAATTTTTTTTCGATTTCGGTTTTTTCGATTGGAGTGATGGATTCTATGAAAAAAAACAAGCATGATCGAAGTTGAAAATCGGTCCATCCGTTCGGAAGTTAAGGCGATCTGAAGAATTCGAAAAAGTTCCAAGGGGATCCCCTTTAATTCAAATTTTTTTTCGATTTCGGTTTTTTCGATTGGAGAAATGGATTCTATGAAAAAAAACAAGCAGATTGGTATGATCGAAGTTTAAAATCGGTCCATCCATTCGGAAGTTAAGGCGATCTGAAGAATTCGAAAAAGTTCCAAGGGGACCCCCTTTGATGAAATTTTTTTTCGATTTCGGTTTTTTCGATTGGACTGATGGATTCTATGAAAAAAAACAAGCATGATCGAAGTTGAAAATCGGTCCATCCGTTCGGAAGTTAAGGCGATCTGAAGAATTCGAAAAAGTTCCAAGGGGATCCCCTTTAATTCAAATATTTTTTCGATTTCGGTTTTTTCGATTGGAGAAATGGATTCTATGAGGAAAAACAAGCAGATTGGTATGATCGAAGTTGAAAATCGGTCCATCCGTTCGGAAGTTAAGGCGATCTGAAGAATTCGAAAAAGTTCCAAGGGGACCCCTTTTGATTCAATTTTTTGTTCGATTTCGGTTTTTTCGATTGGAGAAATGGATTTTATGAAAAAAAAAACAAGCAAATTGGCATGCACGAAGTTGAAGATAAGGTGATCTGAAGATTTCGAAAAAGTTCCAAGGGGAACCCCTTTGATGCATTTTTTTTCTCGATTTCGGTTTTTTCGATTGGAGAAATGGATTCTATGAAAAAAAACAAGCAGATTGGTATGATCGAAGTTGAAAATCGGTGCATCCGTTCGGAAGTTAAGAAGATCCGAAGAATTCGAAAATGTTCCAAGAGGGCCCCCTTTGATGTATTTTTTTTTCGATTCCGGTTTTTTCGATTGGAAAAATGGATTCTATGAAAAAAAAAACAAACAGATTGGTATGATCGAAGTTGAAAATCGGTCCATCCCTTCGGAAGTTAAGGCGATCTGAAGAATTCGAAAAAGTTCCAAGGGGGCCCCCTTTGATGCATTTTTTTTTATTTCGGTTCTTTCGTTTGAAGAAATGAATTCTATGAAAAAAAACAAGCAGATTGGTATGATCGAAGTTGAAAATCGGTCCATCCGTTCGGAAGTTAAGGCGATCTGAAGAATTCGAAAAAGTTCCAAGAGGGCCCCCTTTGGTGCATTTTCTTTTCGATTTCAGTTTTTAAGATCGAAGAAATGGATTCTATGAAAAAAAAACAAGCAGATTGGTATGATCGAAGTTGAAAATCGGTCCATCCGTTCGGAAGTTAAGGCGATCTGAAGAATTCGAAAAAGTTCCAAGGAGGCCCTCTTCGATGAATTTTTTTTTTCGATTTTGGTTCCTTCGATTGGAGAAATGGATTCTATGAAAAAAAAACAAACAGATTGGTATGATCGAAGTTGAAAATCGGTCCATCCGTTCGGAAGTTATGGCGATCTGAAGAATTAGAAAAAGTTCCATGGGGGCCCCCATTGATGCATTTTTCTTATTTCGGTTTTTTCTATTGGAGAAATGGATTCTATGAAAAAAAAACAAGCAGATTTGTATGGTCGAAGTTGAAAATCGGTCCATCCGTTCGGAAGTTAAGGCGATCTGAAGAATTCGAAAAAGTTCCAAGGGGGCACCCTTCGATGCAATTTTTTTTTCGATTTCGGTTTTTTCGATTGGAGAAATGGATTCTATAAAAAAAAACAAGCAGATTGGTATGATCGAAGTTGAAAATCGGTCCATCCGTTCGGAAGTTGAGGCAATCTGAAGAATTCAAAAAAGTTCCAAGGGGACCCCCTTTGATGCAATTTTTTTTTCGATTTCGGTTTTTTTCGATTGGAGAAATGGATTCTATGAAAAAAAAAAACAAGCAGATTGGTATGATCGAAGTTGAAAATCGGTCCATCCGTTCGGAAGTTAAGGCGATCTGATGAATTCGAAAAAGTTCCAAGAGGGCCCCCTTTGATGTATTTCATTTTTCGATTTCGGTTTTTTCGATCGGAGAAATGGATTCTATGAAAAAAAACAGATTGGTATGATCGAAGTTGAAAATCGGTCCATCCGTTCGGAAGTTGAGGCGATCTAAAGAATTCGAAAAAGTTCCAAGGGGGCCCCCTTTGATGCAATTTTTTTTCGATTTCGGTTCCTTCGATTGGAGAAATGGATTCTATGAAAAAAAACAAGCAGATTGGTATGATCGAAGTTGAAAATCGGTCCATCCGTTCGGAAGTTAAGGCGATCTGAAGAATTCGAAAAAGTTCCATGGGGGCCCCCTTTGATGCATTTTTTTTTTCGATTGGAGAAATGGATTCTATGAAAAAAACAAGCAGATTGGTATGATCGAAGTTGGAAATCGGTCCATCCGTTCGGAAGTTAAGGCGATCTGAAGAATTCGAAAAAGTTCCAAGGGGACCCCCTTTGATGCAATTTTCTTTCGATTTCGGTTTTTTCGATTGGAGAAATGGATTCTATGAAAAAAAAAAGCATGATCGAAGTTGAAAATCGGTCCATCCGTTCGGAAGTTAAGGCGATCTGAAGAATTCGAAAAAGTTCCAAGGGGATCCCCTTTGATGCAATTTTTTCTTCGATTTCGGATTTTTTGATTGGAGAAATGGATTCTATGAGGAAAAACAAGCAGATTGGTATGATCGAAGTTGAAAATCGGTCCATCCGTTCGGAAGTTAAGGCGAACTGAAGATTTCGAAAAAGTTCCAAGGGGACCCCCTTTGATGCATTTTTTTTTCTCGATTTCGGTTTTTTAGATTGGAGAAATAGATTCTATAAAAAAAACAAGCAAATCGGTATGCGCGAAGTTGAAAATCGGTCCATCCGTTCGGAAGTTAAGGTGATCTTAAGATTTCGAAATAGTTCCAAGGGGGCCCACTTTGATGCAATTTTTTTTTCGATTTCGGTTTTTTCGATTGGAGAAATGGATTCTATGAAAAAAAAACAAACAGATTGGTATGATCGAAGTTGAAAATCGGTCCATCCGTTCGGAAGTTAAGGCGATCTGAAGAATTCGAAAAAGTTCCAAGGAGATTCCCTTTGATGCAATTTTTTTTTCGATTTCGGTTTTTTCGATTGGAGAAATGGATTCTATGAGGAAAAACAAGCAGATTGGTATGATCGAAGTTGAAAATCGGTCCATCCGTTCGGAAGTTAAGGCGATCTGAAGAATTCGAAAAAGTTCCAAGGGGGCCCACTTTGATGCAATTTTTTTTTCGATTTCGGTTTTTTCGATTGGAGAAATGGATTCTATGAAAAAAAAAAAACAGATTGGTATGATCGAAGTTGAAAATTGCTCCATCCGTTCGGAAGTTAAGGCGATCTGAAGAATTCGAAAAAGTTCCAAGGGGGCCCCCTTTGCTGCATTTTTTTTTCGATTTCGGTTTTTCCGATTGGAGAAATGGATTCAATGAAAAAAAAACAAGCAGATTGGTATGATCGAAGTTGAAAATCGGTCCATCCGTTTGGAAGTTAAGGCGATCTGAAGATTTCGAAAAAGTTCCAAGGGGGCCCCCTTTGTTGCATTTTTTTTTTTTGATTTCGGTTTTTTCGATTGGAGAAATGGATTTTATGAAAAAAAAACAAACAGATTGGTATGATCGAAGTTGAAAATCGGTGCATCCGTTCGGAAGTTAAGGCGATCTGAAGAATTCGAAAAAGTTCCGAGGGGGCTCCCTTTGATGAATTTTTTTTTTTCGATTTCGGTTTTTTTGATTGGAGAAATGGATTCTATAAAAAAAAACAAGCAGATTGGTATGATCGAAGTTGAAAATCGGTCCATCCGTTCGGAAGTTAAGGCGATCTGAAGAATTCGAAAAAGTTCCAAGGGGATCCCCTTTGATGCAATTTTTTTTCCGATTTCGGTTTTTTCGATTGGAGAAATGGATTCTATGAGAAAAAACAAGCAGATTGGTATGATCGAAGTTGAAAATCGGTCCATCCGTTCGGAAGTTAAGGCGATCTGAAGAATTCGAAAAAGTTTCAAGGGGACCCCTTTCGATGCAATTTTTTTTCGATTTCGGTTTTTTCGATTGGAGAAATGGATTTTATGAAAAAAAACAAACAGATTGGTAGGATCGAAGTTGAAAATCGCTCCATCCGTTCGGAAGTTAAGGCGATCTGAAGAATTCGAAAAAGTTCCAATTTTTTTTTGGTTTCGGTGTTTTCGATTGGAGAAATGGAAAAAAAACAAGCATGATCGAAGTTGAAAATCGGTCCATCCGTTCGGAAGTTAAGGCGATCTGAAGAATTCGAAAAAGTTCCAAGGGGATCCCCTTTGATGCAATTTTTTTTTCGATTTCGGTTTTTTCGATTGGAGAAATAGATTCTATGAGGAAAAACAAGCAGATTGGTATGATCGAAGTTGAAAATCGATCCATCCGTTCGGAAGTTAAGGCGATCTGAAGAATTCGAAAAAGTTTCAAGGGGGCCCCCTTTGATGCAATTTTTTTTTCGATTTCGGTTTCTTCGATTGGAGAAATGGATTCTATGAAAAAAAAAACAAACAGATTGGTATGATCGAAGTTGAAAATCGCTCCATCCGTTCGGAAGTTAAGGCGATCTGAAGAATTCGAAAAAGTTCCAAGGGGGCCCCCATTGATGCATTTTTTTTTTCGATTATGGTTTTTTCGATTGGAGAAATGGATTCAATGAAAAAAAACAAGCAGATTGGTATGATCGAAGTTGAAAATCGGTCCATCCGTTTGGAAGTTAAGGCGATCTGAAGAATTCGATAAAGTTTCAAGGGGGCCCCCTTTGATGCATTTTTTTTTCCGATTTCGGTTTTTTCGATTGGAGAAATGGATTCAATGAAAAAAAAACAAGCAGATTGGTATGATCGAAGTTGAAAATCGGTCCATCCGTTTGGAAGTTAAGGCGATCTGAAGAATTCGATAAAGTTCCAAGGGGCCCCCTCTGATGAATTTTTTTTTTCGATTTCGGTTTTTTCGATTGGAGAAATGGATTTTATGAAAAAAAAACAAACACATTGGTATGATCGAAGTTGAAAATCGGTCCAACCGTTCGGAAGTTAAGGCGATCTGAAGAATTCGAAAAAGTTCCAAGGGGGCTCCCTTTGAAAATTTTTTTTTTTTCGATCTTGGTTTTTTCGATTGGAGAAGTGGATTCTATGAAAAAAAACAAGCAGATTGGTATGATCGAAGTTGAAAATCGATTCATCCGTTCGGAAGTTAAGGCAATCTGAAGAATTCGAAAAAGTTCCAAGGGGGCCCCCTTTGATGCATTTTTTTTTTCGATTTCGGTTTCTTCGATTAAAGAAATGGATTCTATAAAAAAAACAAGCAGATTGGTATGATCGAAGTTGAAAATCGTTCCATCCGTTCGGAAGATAAGGCGATCTGAAGAATTCGAAAAAGTTCCGAGGGGGCCCCCTTTGATGCATTTTTTTTTTCGATTTCGGTTTCTTCGATTGGAGAAATGGATTCTATGAAAAAAAACAAGCAGATTGGTATGATCGAAGTTGAAAATAGGTCCATCCGTTCGGAAATTGAGGCGATCTGAAGAATTCGAAAAAGTTCCAAGGGGACCCCCTTTGATGCAATTTTTTTTTCGATTTCGGTTTTTTTGATTGGAGAAATGGATTTTATGAAAAAAAACAAGCAGATTGGTATGATCGAAGTTGAAAATCGGTCTATCCGTTCGAAAGTTAAGGCTATCTGAAGAATTCGAAAAAGTTCCAAGGGGGCCCTCTTCGATGCAATTTTTTTTTCGATTTCGGTTTTTTCGATTGGAGAAGTGGATTCTATGAAAACAAACAAGCAGATTGGTATGATCGAAGTTGAAAATCGGTCCATCCGTTCGGAGGTTAAGGCGATCTGAATAATTCGAAAAAGTTCCAAGGGGGCCCCCTTTGATGCAATTTTTTTTTTCGATTTCGGTTTTTTCGATTCGAGAAATTGATTTTATGAAAAAAAAAAACAAGCAGATTGGTATGATCGAAGTTGAAAATTGGTCTATCCGTTCAGAAGTTAAGGCGATCTGAAGAATTCGAAAAAGTTCCAAGGGGGCCCATTTTGATGCATTTTTTTTTCGATTTCGGTTTTTTCGATTGGAGAAATGGATTCAATGAAACAAAAACAAGCAGATTGGTATGATCGAAGTTGAAAATCGGTCCATCCGTATGGAAGTTGAGGCGATCTGAAGAATTCAAAAAAGTTCCAAGGGGGCCCCCTTTGATGCATTTTTTTTTCGATTTCGGTTTTTTCGATTGGAGAAATGGATTTTATGAAAAAAAAACAAACAGATTGGTATGATCGAAGTTGAAAATCGGTCCATCCGTTCGGAAGTTAAGGTGATCTGAAGAATTCGAAAAAGTTCCAAGGGGGCCCCCTTTGATGCATTTTTTTTTTCGATTTTGGTTTTTTCGATTGGAGAAATGGATTCTATGGAAAAAAAACAAACAGATTGGTATGATCGAAGTTGAAAATCGGTCCATCCGTTCGGAAGTTAAGGCGATCTGAAGAATTCGAAAAAGTTCCAAGGGGGCCCCCTTTGATGCATGTTTTTTTTTCGATTTCGGTTTTTTCGATTGGAGAAATGGATTCAATGAAAAAAAAACAAGCAGATTGGTATGATCGAAGTTGAAAATCGGTCTATCCGTTTGGAAGTTAAGGCGATCTGAAGAATTCGAAAAAGTTCCAAGGGGGCCCCCTTTGATGCAATTTTTTTTTCGATTTCGGTTTTTTCGATTGGAGAAATGGATTGTATGAAAAAAAACAAGCAGATTGGTATGATCGAAGTTGAAAATCGATCCATCCGTTCGGAAGTTAAGGCGATCTGAAGAATTCGAAAAAGTTCCGAGGGGGCTCCCTTTGATGAATTTTTTTTTTCGATTTCGGTTTTTTTGATTGGAGAAATGGATTCTATGAAAAAAAAACAAGCAGATTGGTATGATCGAAGTTGTAAATCGATCCATCCGTTCGGAAGTTAAGGCGATCTGAAGAATTCGAAAAAGTTCCAAGGGCGCCCCCTTTGATGCATTTTTTCTTCGATTTCGGTTTTTTCGATTGGAGAAATGGATTCTATAAAAAAAAAACAAGCAGATTGGTATGATCGAAGTTGGAAATCGGTCCATCCGTTCGGAAGTTAAGGCGATCTGAAGAATTCGAAAAAGTTCCAAGGGGATCCCCTTTGATGCAATTTTTTTTTCGATTTCGGTTTTTTCGATTGGAGAAATGGATTCTATGAGGAAAAACGAGCAGATTGGTATGATCGAAGTTGAAAATCGGTCCATCCGTTCGGAAGTTAAGGCGATCTGAAGAATTCGAACAAGTTTCAAGGGGACCCCTTTCGATGCAATTTTTTTTCGATTTCGGTTTTTTCGATTGGAGAAATGGATTTTATGAAAAAAAACAAACAGATTGGTATGATCGAAGTTGAAAATCGCTCCATCCGTTCGGAAGTTAAGGCGATCTGAAGAATTCGAAAAAGTTCCAATTTTTTTTTGATTTCGGTGTTTTTGATTGGAGAAATGGAAAAAAAAACAAGCATGATCGAAGTTGAAAATCGGTCCAACCGTTCGGAAGTTGAGGCGATCTGAAGAACTCGAAAATGTTCCAAGGGGATCCCCTTTGATGCAATTTTTTTTTCGATTTCGGTTTTTTCGATTGGAGAAATAGATTCTATGAGGAAAAACAAGCAGATTGGTATGATCGAAGTTGAAAATCGATCCATCCGTTCGGAAGTTAAGGCGATCTGAAGAATTCGAAAAAGTTCCAAGGGGGCCCCCTTTGATGCAATTTTTTTTTCAATTCCGGTTTTTTCGATTGGAGAAATGGATTCTATGAAAAAAAAACAAACAGATTGGTATGATCGAAGTTGAAAATCGGTCCATCCGTTCGGAAGTTAAGGCGATCTGAAGAATTCGAAAAAGTTCCAAGGGGACCCCCTTCGATGCATTTTTTTTCTCGATTTCGGTTTTTTCGATTGGAGAAATAAATTCTATGAAAAAAAACAAGCAAATTGGTATGCGCGAAGTTGAAAATCGGTCCATCCGTTCGGAAGTTAAGGTGATCTGAAGATTTCGAAAAAGTTCCAAGGGGGCCCCTTTTGATGCATTTTTTTTTGCGATTGGAGAAATGGATTCTATGAAAAAAAAACAAGCAGATTGGTATGATCGAAGTTGAAAATCGGTGCATCCGTTCGGAAGTTAAGGCGATCCGAAGAATTCGAAAAAGTTCCAAGGGGGCCCCCTTTGATGTATTTTTTTTTTCGATTCCGGTTTTTTCGATTGGAAAAATGGATTCTATGAAAAAAAAAACAAACAGATTGGTATGATCGAAGTTGAAAATCGGTCCATCCGTTCGGAAGTTAAGGCGATCTGAAGAATTCGAAAAAGTTCCAAGGGGGCCCCCTTTGATGCATTTTTTTTTGATTTCGGTTCTTTCGTTTGAAGAAATGATTTCTATGAAAAAACAAGCAGATTGGTATGATCGAAGTTGAAAATCGTTCCATCCGTTCGGAAGATAAGGCGATCTGAAGAATTCGAAAAAGTTCCGAGGGGGCCCCCTTTGATGCATTTTTTTTTTCGATTTCGGTTTCTTCGATTGGAGAAATGGATTCTATGAAAAAAAACAAGCAGATTGGTATGATCGAAGTTGAAAATAGGTCCATCCGTTCGGAAATTGAGGCGATCTGAAGAATTCGAAAAAGTTCCAAGGGGACCCCCTTTGATGCAATTTTTTTTTCGATTTCGGTTTTTTTGATTGGAGAAATGGATTTTATGAAGAAAAACAAGCAGATTGGTATGATCGAAGTTGAAAATCGGTCTATCCGTTCGAAAGTTAAGGCGATCTGAAGAATTCGAAAATATTCCAAGGGGGCCCTCTTCGATGCAATTTTTTTTTCGATTTCGGTTTTTTCTATTGGAGAAGTGGATTCTATGAAAACAAACAAGCAGATTGGTATGATCGAAGTTGAAAATCGGTCCATCCGTTCGGAGGTTAAGGCGATCTGAATAATTCGAAAAAGTTCCAAGGGGGCCCCCTTTGATGCAATTTTTTTTTTCGATTTCGGTTTTTTCGATTCGAGAAATTGATTCTATGAAAAAAAAAACAAGCAGATTGGTATGATCGAAGTTGAAAATTGGTCTATCCGTTCAGAAGTTAAGGCGATCTGAAGAATTCGAAAAAGTTCCAAGGGGGCCCCCTTTGATGCATTTTTTTTTCGATTTCGGTTTTTTCGATTGGAGAAATGGATTCAATGAAACAAAAACAAGCAGATTGGTATGATCGAAGTTGAAAATCGGTCCATCCGTATGGAAGTTGAGGCGATCTGAAGAATTCAAAAAAGTTCCAAGGGGGCCCCCTTTGATGCATTTTTTTTTCGATTTCGGTTTTTTCGATTGGAGAAATGGATTTTATGAAAAAAAACAAACAGATTGGTATGATCGAAGTTGAAAATCGGTCCATCCGTTCGGAAGTTAAGGTGATCTGAAGAATTCGAAAAAGTTCCAAGGGGGCCCCCTTTGATGCATTTTTTTTTCGATTTTGGTTTTTTCGATTGGAGAAATGGATTCTATGGAAAAAAACAAACAGATTGGTATGATCGAAGTTGAAAATCGGTCCATCCGTTCGGAAGTTAAGGCGATCTGAAGAATTCGAAAAAGTTCCAAGGGGGCCCCCTTTGATGCATTTTTTTTCTTCGATTTCGGTTTTTTCGTTTGGAGAAATGGATTCAATGAAAAAAAAACAAGCAGATTGGTATGATCGAAGTTGAAAATCGGTCTATCCGTTTGGAAGTTAAGGCGATCTGAAGAATTCGAAAAAGTTCCAAGGGGGCCCCCTTTGATGCAATTTTTTTTTCGATTTCGGTTTTTTCGATTGGAGAAATGGATTGTATGAAAAAAAACAAGCAGATTGGTATGATCGAAGTTGAAAATCGATCCATCCGTTCGGAAGTTAAGGCGATCTGAAGAATTCGAAAAAGTTCCGAGGGGGCTCCCTTTGATGAATTTTTTTTTTCGATTTCGGTTTTTTTGATTGGAGAAATGGATTCTATGAAAAAAAACAAGCAGATTGGTATGATCGAAGTTGTAAATCGATCCATCCGTTCGGAAGTTAAGGCGATCTGAAGAATTCGAAAAAGTTCCAAGGGCGCCCCCTTTGATGCATTTTTTCTTCGATTTCGGTTTTTTCGATTGGAGAAATGGATTCTATAAAAAAAAACAAGCAGATTGGTATGATCGAAGTTGAAAATCGGTCCATCCGTTCGGAAGTTAAGGCGATCTGAAGAATTCGAAAAAGTTCCAAGGGGATCCCCTTTGATGCAATTTTTTTTTCGATTCCGGTTTTTTCGATTGGAGAAATGGATTCTATGAGGAAAAACGAGCAGATTGGTATGATCGAAGTTGAAAATCGGTCCATCCGTTCGGAAGTTAAGGCGATCTGAAGAATTCGAACAAGTTTCAAGGGGACCCCTTTCGATGCAATTTTTTTTCGATTTCGGTTTTTTCGATTGGAGAAATGGATTTTATGAAAAAAAACAAACAGATTGGTATGATCGAAGTTGAAAATCGCTCCATCCGTTCGGAAGTTAAGGCGATCTGAAGAATTCGAAAAAGTTCCAATTTTTTTTTTATTTCGGTGTTTTCGATTGGAGAAATGGAAAAAAAACAAGCATGTTCGAAGTTGAAAATCGGTCCAACCGTTCGGAAGTTAAGGCGATCTGAAGAACTCGAAAATGTTCCAAGGGGATCCCCTTTGATGCATTTTTTTTTTCGATTTCGGTTTTTTCGATTGGAGAAATAGATTCTATGAGGAAAAACAAGCAGATTGGTATGATCGAAGTTGAAAATCGATCCATCCGTTCGGAAGTTAAGGCGATCTGAAGAATTCGAAAAAGTTCCAAGGGGGCCCCCTTTGATGCAATTTTTTTTTCAATTCCGGTTTTTTCGATTGGAGAAATGGATTCTATGAAAAAAAAACAAACAGATTGGTATGATCGAAGTTGAAAATCGGTCCATCCGTTCGGAAGTTAAGGCGATCTGAAGAATTCGAAAAAGTTCCAAGGGGACCCCCTTCGATGCATTTTTTTTCTCGATTTCGGTTTTTTCGATTGGAGAAATAAATTCTATGAAAAAAAACAAGCAAATTGGTATGCGCGAAGTTGAAAATCGGTCCATCCGTTCGGAAGTTAAGGTGATCTGAAGATTTCGAAAAAGTTCCAAGGGGGCCCCTTTTGATGCATTTTTTTTTGCGATTGGAGAAATGGATTCTATGAAGAAAAAACAAGCAGATTGGTATGATCGAAGTTGAAAATCGGTGCATCCGTTCGGAAGTTAAGGCGATCCGAAGAATTCGAAAAAGTTCCAAGGGGGCCCCCTTTGATGTATTTTTTTTTTTCGATTCCGGTTTTTTCGATTGGAAAAATGGATTCTATGAAAAAAAAACAAACAGATTGGTATGATCGAAGTTGAAAATCGGTCCATCCGTTCGGGAGTTAAGGCGATCTGAAGAATTCGAAAAAGTTCCAAGGGGGCCCCCTTTGATGCATTTTTTTTTTATTTCGGTTCTTTCGTTTGAAGAAATGATTTCTATGAAAAAAAACAAGCAGATTGGTATGATCGAAGTTGAAAATCGGTCCATCCGTTCGGAAGTTAAGGCGATCTGAAGAATTCGAAAAAGTTCCAAGAGGGCCCCCTTTGGTGCATTTTCTTTTCGATTTCGGTTTTTAAGATTGAAGAAATGGATTCTATGAAAAAAAAAACGAACAGATTGGTATGATCGAAGTTGAAAATCGGTCCATCCGTTCGGAAGTTAAGGCGATCTGAAGAATTCGAAAAAGTTCCAAGGGGGCCCTCTTCGATAAATTTTTTTTTCGATTTTGG
Organism: Chrysomela aeneicollis; assembly: GCA_029955515.1. Classification (NCBI taxonomy): domain Eukaryota; kingdom Metazoa; phylum Arthropoda; class Insecta; order Coleoptera; family Chrysomelidae; genus Chrysomela; species Chrysomela aeneicollis. Next base: position 390,334 of record JARUHQ010000031.1, on the reverse strand, counting down.
TTCCTTCGATTGGAGAAATGGGTTCTATGAAAAAAAACAAACAGATTGGTATGATCGAAGTTGAAAATCGGTCCATCCGTTCGGAAGTTAAGGCGATCTGAAGAATTCGAAAAAGTTCCATGGGGGCCCCCATTGATGCATTTTTTTTATTTCGGTTTTTTCTATTGGAGAAATGGATTCTATGAAAAAAAAAACAAGCAGATTTGGATGGTCGAAGTTGAAAATCGGTCCATCCGTTCGGAAGTTAAGGCGATCTGAAGAATTCGAAAAAGTTCCAAGGGGGCACCCTTTGATGCAATTTTTTTTTCGATTTCGGTTTTTTCGATCGGATAAATGGATTCTATGAAAAAAACAAGCAGATTGGTATGATCGAAGTTGAAAATCGGTCCATCCGTTCGGAAGTTAAGGCGATCTGAAGAATTCAAAAAAGTTCCAAGGGGACCCCCTTTGATGCAATTTTTTTTTCGATTTCGGTTTTTTTCGATTGGAGAAATGGATTCTATGAAAAAAAAACAAGCAGATTGGTATGATCGAAGTTGAAAATCGGTCCATCCGTTCGGAAGTTAAGGCGATCTGAAGAATTCGAAAAAGTTCCAAGGGGGCCGCCTTTGATGCAATTTTTTTTTCTATTTCGGTTTTTTCGATTGTAGAAATGAATTCTATGAAAAAAAAACAAGCAGATTGGTATGATCGAAGTTGAAAATCGGTCCATCCGTTCGGAAGTTATGGCGATCTGAAGAATTCGAAAAAGTTCCAAGGGGACCCCCTTTGATGCAATTTTTTTTTTTCGATTTCGGTTTTTTCGATTGGAGACATGGATTCTATGAAAAAAAAACAAGCAGATTGGTATGATCGAAGTTGAAAATCGGTCCATCCGTTCGGAAGTTAAGGCGATCTGATGAATTCGAAAAAGTTCCAAGAGGGCCCCCTTTGATGTATTTTATTTTTCGATTTCGGTTTTTTCGATCGGAGAAATGGATTCTATGAAAAAAAAACAAACAGATTGGTATGATCGAAGTTGAAAATCGGTCCATCCGTTCGGAAGTTGAGGCGATCTAAAGAATTCGAAAAAGTTCCAAGGGGGCCCCCTTTGATGCAATTTTTTTTTCGATTTCGGTTTCTTCGATTGGAGAAATGGATTCTATGAAAAAAAAAACAAGCAGATTGGTATGATCGAAGTTGAAAATCGGTCCATCCGTTCGGAAGTTAAGGCGATCTGAAGAATTCGAAAAAGTTCCATGGGGGCCCCCTTTGATGCATTTTTTTTTTCGATTGGAAAAATGGATTCTATGAAAAAAACAAGCAGATTGGTATGATCGAAGTTGGAAATCGGTCCATCCGATCGGAAGTTAAGGCGATCTGAAGAATTCGAAAAAGTTCCAAGGGGGCCCCCTTTGATACATTTTTTTTTCGATTTCGGTTTTTTTGATTGTAGAAATGGATTCTATGAAAAAAAACAAGCAGATTGGTATGATCGAAGTTGAAAATCGGTCCATCCATTCGGAAGTTAAGGCGATCTGAAGAATTCGAAAAAGTTCCAAGGGGACCCCCTTTGATGCAATTTTTTTTCGATTTAAGTTTTTTCGATTGGAGAAATGGATTCTATGAAAAAAAACAAGCATGATCGAAGTTGAAAATCGGTCCATCCGTTCGGAAGTTAAGGCGATCTGAAGAATTCGAAAAATTTCCAAAGGGATCCCCTTTGATGCAATTTTTTTTTTCGATTTCGGATTTTTCGATTGGAGAAATGGATTCTATGAGGAAAAACAAGCAGATTGGTATGATCGAAGTTGAAAATCGGTCCATCCGTTCGGAAGTTAAGGCGATCTGAAGATTTCGAAAAAGTTCCAAGGGGACCCCCTTTGATGCATTTTTTTTTCTCGATTTCGGTTTTTTAGATTGGAGAAATAGATTCTATGAAAAAAACAAGCAAATTGGTATGCGCGAAGTTGAAAATCGGTCCATCCGTTCGGAAGTTAAGGTGATCTGAAGATTTCGAAAAAGTTCCAAGGGGGCCCACTTTGATGCAATTTTTTTTTCGATTTCGGTTTTTTCGATTGGAGAAATGGATTCTATGAAAAAAAACAAACAGATTGGTATGATCGAAGTTGAAAATCGCTCCATCCGTTCGGAAGTTAAGGCGATCTGAAGAATTCGAAAAAGTTCCACTTTTTTTTTATTTCGGTTTTTTCGATTGGAGAAATGGATTCTATGAAAAAAAAACAAGCATGATCGAAGTTGAAAATCGGTCCATCCGTTCGGAAGTTAAGGCGATCTGAAGAATTCGAAAAAGTTCCAAGGGGATCCCCTTTGATGCAATTTTTTTTTCGATTTCGGTTTTTTCGATTGGAGAAATGGATTCTATGAGGAAAAACAAGCAGATTGGTATGATCGAAGTTGAAAATCGGTCCATCCGTTCGGAAGTTAAGGCGATCTGAAGAATTCGAAAAAGTTCCAAGGGGACCCCTTTTGATGCAATTATATTTTCGATTTCGGTTTTTTCGATTGGAGAAATGGATTTCATGAAAAAAAAACAAGCAAATAGGCATGCACGAAGTTGAAAATCGGTCCATCCGTTCGGAAGTTAAGGCGATCTGAAGAATTCGAAAAAGTTCCAAGGGGATCCCCTTTGATGCAATTTTTTTTTCGATTTCGGTTTTTTTCTATTGGAGAAATAGATTATATGAGGAAAAACAAGCAGATTGGTATGATCGAAGTTGAAAATCGATCCATCCGTTCGGAAGTTAAGGCGATCTGAAGAATTCGAAAAAGTTTCAAGGGGGCCCCCTTTGATGCAATTTTTTTTTCGATTTCGGTTTTTTCGATTGGAAAAATGGATTCTATGAAAAAAAAACAAACAGATTGGTATGATCGAAGTTGAAAATCGCTCCATCCGTTCGGAAGTTAAGGCGATCTGAAGAATTCGAAAAAGTTCCAAGGGGGCCCCCTTTGATGCATTTTTTTTTTCGATTTCGGTTTTTTCGATTGGAGAAATGGATTCAATGAAAAAAAACAAGCAGATTGGTATGATCGAAGTTGAAAATCGGTCCATCCGTTTGGAAGTTAAGGCGATCTGAAGAATTCGATAAAGTTTCAAGGGGGCCCCCTTTGATGCTTTTTTTTTTCGATTTCGGTTTTTTCGATTGGAGAAATGGATTCAATGAAAAAAAACAAGCAGATTGGTATGATCGAAGTTGAAAATCGGTCCATCCGTTTGGAAGTTGAGGCGATCTGAAGAATTCGATAAAGTTCCAAGGGGGCCCCCTCTGATGCATTTTTTTTTTTCGATTTCGGTTTTTTCGATTGGAGAAATGGATTTTATGAAAAAAAAAACAAACAGATTGGTATGATCGAAGTTGAAAATCGGTCCAACCGTTCGGAAGTTAAGGCGATCTGAAGAATTCGAAAAAGTTCCAAGGGGGCTCCCTTTGAAAATTTTTTTTTTTCGATTTTGGTTTTTTCGATTAAAGAAATGGATTCTATAAAAAAAAACAAGCAGATTGGTATGATCGAAGTTGAAAATCGTTCCATCCGTTCGGAAGATAAGGCGATCTGAAGAATTCGAAAAAGTTCCGAGGGGGCCCCCTTTGATGCATTTTTTTTTATTTCGGTTTTTTTGATTGGAGAAATGGATTCTATGAAAAAAAACAAGCAGATTGGTATGATGGAAGTTGAAAATCGGTTCATCCGTTCGGAAGTTAAGGCGATCTGAAGAATTCGAAAAAGTTCCAAGGGGACCCCCTTTGATGCAATTTTTTTTTCGATTTCGGTTTTTTCGATTGGAGAAATGGATTCTATGAAAAAAAACAAGCAGATTGGTATGATCGAAGTTGAAAATAGGTCCATCCGTTCGGAAGTTGAGGCGATCTGAAGAATTCGAAAAAGTTCCAAGGGGGCCCCCTTCGATGCAATTTTTTTTTCGATTTCGGTTTTTTCGATTGGAGAAGTGGATTCTATGAAAACAAACAAGCAGATTGGTATGATCGAAGTTGAGAATCGGTCCATCCGTTCGGAGGTTAAGGCGATCTGAATAATTCGAAAAAGTTCCAAGGGGGCCCCCTTTGATGCAATTTTTTTTTTCGATTTCGGTTTTTTCGATTCGAGAAATTGATTCTATGAAAAAAAACAAGCAGATTGGTATGATCGAAGTTGAAAATTGGTCCATCCGTTTGGAAGTTAAGGCGATCTGAAGAATTCGAAAAAGTTCCAAGGAGGCCCCCTTTGATGCATTTTTTTTTCGATTTCGGTTTTTTCGATTGGAGAAATGGATTGTATGAAAAAAAAAACAAACAGATTGGTATGATCGAAGTTGAAAATCGGTCCATCCGTTCGGAAGTTAAGGTGATCTGAAGAATTCGAAAAAGTTCCAAGGGGGCTCCCTTTGATGAATTTTTTTTTTTCGTTTTTGGTTTCTTCGATTAGAGAAATGGATTCTATGAAAAAAAACAAGCAGATTGGTATGATCGAAGTTGAAAATCGATCCATCCGTTCGGAAGTTAAGGCGATCTGAAGAATTCGAAAAAGTTCCGTGGGGGCTCCCTTTGATGAATTCTTTTTGTTCGATTTCAGTTTTTTCGATTGGAGAAATGGATTCTATGAAAAAAAAACAAACAGATTGGTATGATCGAAGTTGAAAATCGGTCCATCCGTTCGGAAGTTAAGGCGATCTGAAGAATTCGAAAAAGTTCCAAGGGGATCCCCTTTGATGCAATTTTTTTTTCGATTTCGGTTTTTTCGATTGGAGAAATGGATTCTATGAGGAAAAACAAGCAGATTGGTATGATCGAAGTTGAAAATCGGTCCATCCGTTCGGAAGTTAAGGCGATCTGAAGAATTCGAAAAAGTTCCAAGGGGACCCCTTTTGATGCAATTTTTTTTTTCGATTTCGGTTTTTTCGATTGGAGAAATGGATTTTATGAAAAAAAAACAAACAGATTGGTATGATCGAAGTTGAAAATCGCTCCATCCGTCCCGAAGTTAAGGCGATCTGAAGAATTCGAAAAAGTTCCAATTTTTTTTTGATTTCGGTGTTTTCGATTGGAGAAATGGAAAAAAAAACAAGCATGATCGAAGTTGAAATTCGGTCCATCCGTTCGGAAGTTAAGGCGATCTGAAGAATTCGAAAAAGTTCCAAGGGGATCCCCTTTGATGCAATTTTTTTTTCGATTTCGGTTTTTTCGATTGGAGAAATAGATTCTATGAGGAAAAACAAGCATATTGGTATGATCGAAGTTGAAAATCGATCCATCCGTTCGGAAGTTAAGGCGATCTGAAGAATTCGAAAAAGTTCCAAGGGGGCCCCCTTTGATGCAATTTTTTTTTCAATTCCGGTTTATTCGATTGGAGAAATGGATTCTATGAAAAAAAAACAAACAGATTGGTATGATCGAAGTTGAAAATTGGTCCATCCGTTCGGAAGTTAAGGCGATCTGAAGAATTCGAAAAAGTTCCAAGGGGGCCTCCTTTGATGCATTTTTTTTTTCGATTTCGGTTTTCATGATTGAATAAATGGATTCTATGAAAAAAACAAGCAGATTGGTATGATCGAAGTTGAAAATCGGTTTATCCGTTCGGAAGTTAAGGCGATCTGAAGAATTCGAAAAAGTTCCAAGGGGGCCCCCTTTGATGCATTTTTTTTTTGATTTCGGTTTTTTCGATTGGAGAAATGGATTCTATGAAAAAAAACAAGCAGATTGGTATGATGGAAGTAGAAAATCGGTCCATCCGTTCGGAAGTTAAGGCGATCTGAAGAATTCGAAAAAGTTCCAAGGGGACCCCCTTTGATGCAATTTTTTTTCGATTTCGATTTCGGTTTTTTCGATTGGAGAAATGGATTCTATGAAAAAAAAACAAGCAGATTGGTATGATCAAAGTTGAAAATAGGTTCATCCGTTCGAAAGTTGAGGCGATCTGAAGAATTCGAAAAAGTTCCAAGGGGACCCCCTTTGATGCAATTTTTTTTTCGATTTCGGTTTTTTCGATTGGAGAAATGGATTTTAAGAAAAAAAACAAGCAGATTGGTATGATCGAAGTTGAAAATCGGTCCATCCGTTCGAAAGTTAAGGCGATCTGGAGAATTCGAAAAAGTTCAAAGGGGGCCCTTTTTGATGCAATTTTTTTTCGATTTCGGTTTTTTCGATTGGAGAAATGGACTCTATGAAAAAAAAACAAGCAGATTGGTATGATCGAAGTTGAAAATCGGTCCATCCGTTCGGAGGTTAAGGCGATCTGAAGAATTCGAAAAAGTTCCAAGGGGGCCCCCTTTGATGCATTTTTTCTTCGATTTCATTTTTTTTGATTGGAGAAATGGATTCTATAAAAAAAAACAAGCAGATTGGTATGATCGAAGTTGAAAATCGGTCCATCCGTTCGGAAGTTAAGGGGATCTGAAGAATTCGAAAAAGTTCCAAGGGGATCCCCTTTGATGCAATTTTTTTTTCGATTTCGGTTTTTTCGATTGGAGAAATGGATTCTATGAGGAAAAACAAGCAGATTGGTATGATCGAAGTTGAAAATCGGTCCATCCGTTCGGAAGTTAAGGCGATCTGAAGAATTCGAAAAAGTTTCCACTGGACCCCTTTCGATGCAATTTTTTTTCGATTTCGGTTTTTTCGATTGGAGAAATGGATTTTATGAAAAAAAAACAAACAGATTGGTATGATCGAAGTTGAAAATCGCTCCATCCGTCCCGAAGTTAAGGCGATCTGAAGAATTCGAAAAAGTTCCAATTTTTTTTTGATTTCGGTGTTTTCGATTGGAGAAATGGAAAAAAAACAAGCATGATCGAAGTTGGAATTCGGTCCATCCGTTCGGAAGTTAAGGCGATCTGAAGAATTCGAAAAAGTTTCAAGGGGATCCCCTTTGATGCAATTTTTTTTTCGATTTCGGTTTTTTCGATTGGAGAAATAGATTCTATGAGGAAAAACAAGCAGATTGGTATGATCGAAGTTGAAAATCGATCCATCCGTTCGGAAGTTAAGGCGATCTGAAGAATTCGAAAAAGTTCCAAGGGGGCCCCCTTTGATGCAATTTTTTTTTCAATTCCGGTTTTTTCGATTGGAGAAATGGATTCTATGAAAAAAAACAAACAGATTGGTATGATCGAAGTTGAAAATTGGTCCATCCGTTCGGAAGTTAAGGCGATCTGAAGAATTCGAAAAAGTTCCAAGGGGGCCCCCTTTGATGCATTTTTTTTTCGATTTCGGTTTTTTCGATTGAAAAAATGGATTCTATGAAAAAAAAACAAACAGATTGGTATGATCGAAGTTGAAAATCGGTCCATCCGTTTGGAAGTTAAGGCGATCTGAAGAATTCGATAAAGTTTCAAGGGGCCCCCCTTTGATGCATTTTTTTTTTCGATTTCGGTTTTTTCGATTGGAGAAATGGATTCAATGAAAAAAAAAAAAAAACAAGCAGATTGGTATGATCGAAGTTGAAAATCGGTCCATCCGTTTGGAAGTTAAGGCGATCTGAAGAATTCGAGAAAGTTCCAAGGGGGCCCCCTTTGATGCATTTTTTTTTTTCGATTTCGGTTTTTTCGATTGGAGAAATGGATTCAATGAAAAAAAACAAGCAGATTGGTATGATCGAAGTTGAAAATCGGTCCATCCGTTTGGAAGTTAAGGCGATCTGAAGAATTCGATAAAGTTTCAAGGGGGCCCCCTTTCATGCATTTTTTTTTTCGATTTCGGTTTTTTCGATTGGAGAAATGGATTCAATGAAAAAAAAAACAAGCAGATTGGTATGATCGAAGTTGAAAATCGGTCCATCCGTTTGGAAGTTAAGGCGATCTGAAGAATTCGATAAAGTTCCAAGGGGGCCCCCTCTGATGCATTTTTTTTTTCGATTTCGGTTTTTTCGATTGGAGAAATGGATTTTATGAAAAAAAAAACAAACAGATTGGTATGATCGAAGTTGAAAATCGTTCCAACCGTTCGGAAGTTAAGGCGATCTGAAGAATTCGAAAAAGTTCCAAGGGGGCTCCCTTTGAAAATTTTTTTATTTCGATTTTGGTTTTTTCGATTAAAGAAATGGATTCTATAAAAAAAACAAACAGATTGGTATGATCGAAGTTGAAAATCGCTCCATCCGTCCCGAAGTTAAGGCGATCTGAAGAATTCGAAAAAGTTCCAATTTTTTTTTGATTTCGGTGTTTTCGATTGGAGAAATGGAAAAAAAACAAGCATGATCGAAGTTGGAATTCGGTCCATCCGTTCGGAAGTTAAGGCGATCTGAAGAATTCGAAAAAGTTTCAAGGGGATCCCCTTTGATGCAATTTTTTTTTCGATTTCGGTTTTTTCGATTGGAGAAATAGATTCTATGAGGAAAAACAAGCAGATTGGTATGATCGAAGTTGAAAATCGATCCATCCGTTCGGAAGTTAAGGCGATCTGAAGAATTCGAAAAAGTTCCAAGGGGGCCCCCTTTGATGCAATTTTTTTTTCAATTCCGGTTTTTTCGATTGGAGAAATGGATTCTATGAAAAAAAACAAACAGATTGGTATGATCGAAGTTGAAAATTGGTCCATCCGTTCGGAAGTTAAGGCGATCTGAAGAATTCGAAAAAGTTCCAAGGGGGCCCCCTTTGATGCATTTTTTTTTCGATTTCGGTTTTTTCGATTGAAAAAATGGATTCTATAAAAAAAAAACAAACAGATTGGTATGATCGAAGTTGAAAATCGGTCCATCCGTTTGGAAGTTAAGGCGATCTGAAGAATTCGAAAAAGTTCCGAGGGGGCCCCCTTTGATGCATTTTTTTTTTATTTCGGTTTTTTTTATTGGAGAAATGGATTCTATGAAAAAAAAACAAGCAGATTGGTATGATGGAAGTTGAAAATCGGTCCATCCGTTCGGAAGTTAAGGCGATCTGAAGAATTCGAAAAAGTTCCAAGGGGACCCCCTTTGATGCAATTTTTTTTTCGATTTCGGTTTTTTTGATTGGAGAAATGGATTTTATGAAAAAAAACAAGCAGATTGGTATGATCGAAGTTGAAAATCGGTCCATCCGTTCGGAAGTTAAGGCGATCTGAAGAATTCGAAAAAGTTCCAAGGGAGCCCCCTTTGATGCAATTTTTTTTTCGATTTCGGTTTTTTCGATTGGAGAAGTGGATTCTATGAAAACAAACAAGCAGATTGGTATGATCGAAGTTGAAAATCGGTCCATCCGTTCGGAGGTAAAGGCGATCTGAATAATTCGAAAAAGTTCCAAGGGGGCCCCCTTTGATGCAATTTTTTTTTTCGATTTCGGTTTTTCCGATTGGAGAAATGGATTCAATGAAAAAAAACAAGCAGATTGGTATGATCGAAGTTGAAAATCGGTCCATCCGTTTGGAAGTTAAGGCGATCTGAAGAATTCGATAAAGTTTCAAGGGGGCCCCCTTTGATGCATTTTTTTTTTTCGATTTCGGTTTTTTCGATTGGAGAAATGGATTCAATGAAAAAAAAAACAAGCAGATTGGTATGATCGAAGTTGAAAATCGGTCCATCCGTTTGGAAGTTAAGACGATCTGAAGAATTCGATAAAGTTCCAAGGGGGCCCCCTCTGATGCATTTTTTTTTTCGATTTCGGTTTTTTCGATTGGAGAAATGGATTTTATGAAAAAAAAAACAAACAGTTTGGTATGATCGAAGTTGAAAATCGGTCCAACCGTTCGGAAGTTAAGGCGATCTGAAGAATTCGAAAAAGTTCCAAGGGGGCTCCCTTTGAAAATTTTTTTATTTCGATTAAAGAAATGGATTCTATAAAAAAAACAAGCAGATTGATATGATCGAAGTTGAAAATCGTTCCATCCGTTCGGAAGATAAGGCGATCTGAAGAATTCGAAAAAGTTCCGAGGGGGCCCCCTTTGATGCATTTTTTTTTATTTCGGTTTTTTTTATTGGAGAAATGGATTCTATGAAAAAAAAACAAGCAGATTGGTATGATGGAAGTTGAAAATCGGTCCATCCGTTCGGAAGTTAAGGCGATCTGAAGAATTCGAAAAAGTTCCAAGGGGACCCCCTTTGATGCAATTTTTTTTTCGATTTCGGTTTTTTCGATTGGAGAAATGGATTCTATGAAAAAAAACAAGCAGATTGGTATGATCGAAGTTGAAAATAGGTCCATCCGTTCGGAAGTTGAGGCGATCTGAAGAATTCGAAAAAGTTCCAAGGGGACCCCCTTTGATGCAATTTTTTTTTCGATTTCGGTTTTTTTGATTGGAAAAATGGATTTTATGAAAAAAAACAAGCAGATTGGTATGATCGAAGTTGAAAATCGGTCCATCCGTTCGGAAGTTAAGGCGATCTGAAGAATTCGAAAAAGTTCCAAGGGGGCCCCCTTTGATGCAATTTTTTTTTTCGATTTCGGTTTTTTCGATTGGAGAAATGGATTCAATGAAAAAAAACAAGCAGATTGGTATGATCGAAGTTGAAAATCGGTCCATCCGTTTGGAAGTTAAGGCGATCTGAAGAATTCGATAAAGTTTCAAGGGGGCCCCCTTTGATGCATTTTTTTTTTCGATTTCGGTTTTTTCGATTGGAGAAATGGATTCAATGAAAAAAAAAACAAGCAGATTGGTATGATCGAAGTTGAAAATCGGTCCATCCGTTTGGAAGTTAAGGCGATCTGAAGAATTCGATAAAGTTCCAAGGGGGCCCCCTCTGATGCATTTTTTTTTTCGATTTCGGTTTTTTCGATTGAAGAAATGGATTCTATGAAAAAAAAAAAACAAGCAGATTGGTATGATGGAAGTTGAAAATCGGTCCATCCGTTCGGAAGTTAAGGCGATCTGAAGAATTCGAAAAAGTTCCAAGGGGACCCCCTTTGATGCAATTTTTTTTTCGATTTCGGTTTTTTCGATTGGAGAAATGGATTCTATGAAAAAAAAACAAGCAGATTGGTATGATCGAAGTTGAAAATAGGTCCATCCGTTCGGAAGTTGAGGCGATCTGAAGAATTCGAAAAAGTTCCAAGGGGACCCCCTTTGATGCAATTTTTTTTTCGATTTCGGTTTTTTTGATTGGAGAAATGGATTTTATGAAAAAAAACAAGCAGATTGGTATGATCGAAGTTGAAAATCGGTCCATCCGTTCGGAAGTTAAGGCGATCTGAAGAATTCGAAAAAGTTCCAAGGGGGCCCCCTTTGATGCAATTTTTTTTTCGATTTCGGTTTTTTTGATTGGAGAAATGGATTTTATGAAAAAAAACAAGCAGATTGGTATGATCGAAGTTGAAAATCGGTCCATCCGTTCGGAAGTTAAGGCGATCTGAAGAATTCGAAAAAGTTCCAAGGGGGCCCCCTTTGATGCAATTTTTTTTTCGATTTCGGTTTTTTCGATTGGAGAAGTGGATTCTATGAAAACAAACAAGCAGATTGGTATGATCGAAGTTGAAAATCGGTCCATCCGTTCGGAGGTAAAGGCGATCTGAATAATTCGAAAAAGTTCCAAGGGGGCCCCCTTTGATGCAATTTTTTTTTTCGATTTCGGTTTTTTCGATTGGAGAAATGGATTCAATGAAAAAAAACAAGCAGATTGGTATGATCGAAGTTGAAAATCGGTCCATCCGTTTGGAAGTTAAGGCGATCTGAAGAATTCGATAAAGTTTCAAGGGGGCCCCCTTTGATGCATTTTTTTTTTCGATTTCGGTTTTTTCGATTGGAGAAATGGATTCAATGAAAAAAAAAACAAGCAGATTGGTATGATCGAAGTTGAAAATCGGTCCATCCGTTTGGAAGTTAAGGCGATCTGAAGAATTCGATAAAGTTCCAAGGGGGCCCCCTCTGATGCATTTTTTTTTTCGATTTCGGTTTTTTCGATTGAAGAAATGGATTCTATGAAAAAAAAACAAGCAGATTGGTATGATGGAAGTTGAAAATCGGTCCATCCGTTCGGAAGTTAAGGCGATCTGAAGAATTCGAAAAAGTTCCAAGGGGACCCCCTTTGATGCAATTTTTTTTTCGATTTCGGTTTTTTCGATTGGAGAAATGGATTCTATGAAAAAAAACAAGCAGATTGGTATGATCGAAGTTGAAAATAGGTCCATCCGTTCGGAAGTTGAGGCGATCTGAAGAATTCGAAAAAGTTCCAAGGGGACCCCCTTTGATGCAATTTTTTTTTCGATTTCGGTTTTTTTGATTGGAGAAATGGATTTTATGAAAAAAAACAAGCAGATTGGTATGATCGAAGTTGAAAATCGGTCCATCCGTTCGGAAGTTAAGGCGATCCGAAGAATTCGAAAAAGTTCCAAGGGGGCCCCCTTTGATGCAATTTTTTTTTCGATTTCGGTTTTTTCGATTGGAGAAGTGGATTCTATGAAAACAAACAAGCAGATTGGTATGATCGAAGTTGAAAATCGGTCCATCCGTTCGGAGGTAAAGGCGATCTGAATAATTCGAAAAAGTTCCAAGGGGGCCCCCTTTGATGCAATTTTTTTTTTCGATTTCGGTTTTTTCGATTCGAGAAATTGATTCTATAAAAAAAAACAAGCAGATTGGTATGATCGAAGTTGAAAAATGGTCTATCCGTTCGGAAGTTAAGGCGATCTGAAGAATTCGAAAAAGTTCCAAGGGGGCCCCCTTTGATGCATTTTTTTTTCGATTTCGGTTTTTTTGATTGGAGAAATGGATTCAATGAAACGAAAACAAGCAGATTGGTATGATCGAAGTTGAAAATCGGTCCATCCGTATGGAAGTTGAGGCGATCTGAAGAATTCGAAAAAGTTCCAAGGGGGCCCCCTTTGATGCATTTTTTTTTTTCGATTTCGATTTTTTCGATGGGAGAAATGGATTTTATGAAAAAAAAAACAAACAGATTGGTATGATCGAAGTTGAAAATCGGTCCATCCGTTCGGAAGTTTAGGTGATCTGAAGAATTCGAAAAAGTTCCAAGGGGACCCCCTTTGATGCATTTTTTTTTGATTTCGGTTTTTTCGATTGGAGAAATGGATTCGATATAAAAAAACAAGCAAATTGGTATGCGCGAAGTTGAAAATCGGTCCATCCGTTCGGAAGTTAAGGCGATCTGAAGAATTCGAAAAAGTTCCAAGGGGGCCCCCTTTGATGCATTTTTTTTTCGATTTTGGTTTTTTCGATTGGAGAAATGGATTCTATGAAAAAAAAAACAAGCAGATTGGTATGATGGAAGTTGAAAATCGGTCCATCCGTTCGGAAGTTAAGGCGATCTGAAGAATTCGAAAAAGTTCCAAGGGGACCCCCTTTGATGCAATTTTTTTTTCGATTTCGGTTTTTTCGATTGGAGAAATGGATTCTATGAAAAAAAACAAGCAGATTGGTATGATCGAAGTTGAAAATAGGTCCATCCGTTCGGAAGTTGAGGCGATCTGAAGAATTCGAAAAAGTTCCAAGGGGACCCCCTTTGATGCAATTTTTTTTTCGATTTCGGTTTTTTTGATTGGAGAAATGGATTTTATGAAAAAAAACAAGCAGATTGGTATGATCGAAGTTGAAAATCGGTCCATCCGTTCGGAAGTTAAGGCGATCTGAAGAATTCGAAAAAGTTCCAAGGGGGCCCCCTTTGATGCAATTTTTTTTTCGATTTCGGTTTTTTTGATTGGAGAAATGGATTTTATGAAAAAAAACAAGCAGATTGGTATGATCGAAGTTGAAAATCGGTCCATCCGTTCGGAAGTTAAGGCGATCTGAAGAATTCGAAAAAGTTCCAAGGGGGCCCCCTTTGATGCATTTATTTTTTCGATTTCGGTTTTTTCGATTGGAGAAGTGGATTCTATGAAAACAAACAAGCAGATTGGTATGATCGAAGTTGAAAATCGGTCCATCCGTTCGGAGGTAAAGGCGATCTGAATAATTCGAAAAAGTTCCAAGGGGGCCCCCTTTGATGCAATTTTTTTTTTCGATTTCGGTTTTTTCGATTGGAGAAATGGATTCAATGAAAAAAAACAAGCAGATTGGTATGATCGAAGTTGAAAATCGGTCCATCCGTTTGGAAGTTGAGGCGATCTGAAGAATTCGATAAAGTTTCAAGGGGGCCCCCTTTGATGCATTTTTTTTTTCGATTTCGGTTTTTTCGATTGGAGAAATGGATTCAATGAAAAAAAAAACAAGCAGATTGGTATGATCGAAGTTGAAAATCGGTCCATCCGTTTGGAAGTTAAGGCGATCTGAAGAATTCGATAAAGTTCCAAGGGGGCCCCCTCTGATGCATTTTTTTTTTTTCGATTTCGGTTTTTTCGATTGAAGAAATGGATTCTATGAAAAAAAAAACAAGCAGATTGGTATGATGGAAGTTGAAAATCGGTCCATCCGTTCGGAAGTTAAGGCGATCTGAAGAATTCGAAAAAGTTCCAAGGGGACCCCCTTTGATGCAATTTTTTTTTCGATTTCGGTTTTTTCGATTGGAGAAATGGATTCTATGAAAAAAAACAAGCAGATTGGTATGATCGAAGTTGAAAATAGGTCCATCCGTTCGGAAGTTGAGGCGATCTGAAGAATTCGAAAAAGTTCCAAGGGGACCCCCTTTGATGCAATTTTTTTTTCGATTTCGGTTTTTTTGTTTGGAGAAATGGATTTTATGAAAAAAAACAAGCAGATTGGTATGATCGAAGTTGAAAATCGGTCCATCCGTTCGGAAGTTAAGGCGATCTGAAGAATTCGAAAAAGTTCCAAGGGGGCCCCCTTTGATGCAATTTTTTTTTCGATTTCGGTTTTTTCGATTGGAGAAGTGGATTCTATGAAAACAAACAAGCAGATTGGTATGATCGAAGTTGAAAATCGGTCCATCCGTTCGGAGGTAAAGGCGATCTGAATAATTCGAAAAAGTTCCAAGGGGGCCCCCTTTGATGCAATTTTTTTTTTCGATTTCGGTTTTTTCGATTCGAGAAATTGATTCTATAAAAAAAAACAAGCAGATTGGTATGATCGAAGTTGAAAAATGGTCTATCCGTTCGGAAGTTAAGGCGATCTGAAGAATTCGAAAAAGTTCCAAGGGGGCCCCCTTTGATGCATTTTTTTTTCGATTTCGGTTTTTTTGATTGGAGAAATGGATTCAATGAAACGAAAACAAGCAGATTGGTATGATCGAAGTTGAAAATCGGTCCATCCGTTTGGAAGTTAAGGCGATCTGAAGAATTCGAAAAAGTTCCAAGGGGGCCCCCTTTGATGCATTTTTTTTTTCGATTTCGGTTTTTTCGATTGGAGAAATGGATTCAATGAAAAAAAAACAAGCAGATTGGTATGATCGAAGTTGAAAATCGGTCCATCCGTTTGGAAGTTAAGGCGATCTGAAGAATTCGAAAAAGTTCCAAGGGGGCCCCCTTTGATGCATTTTTTTTTTCGATTTCGGTTTTTTCGATTGGAGAAATGGATTGTATGAAAAAAAACAAACAGATCGGTATGATCGAAGTTGAAAATCGGTCCATCCGTTCGGAAGTTAAGGTGATCTGAAGAATTCGAAAAAGTTCCGAGGGGGCTCCCTTTGATGAATTTTTTTTTTCGATTTCGGTTTCTTCGATTGGAGAAATGGATTCTATGAAAAAACACAAGCAGATTGGTATGATCGAAGTTGAAAATCGATCCATCCGTTCGGAAGTTAAGGCGATCTGAAGAATTCGAAAAAGTTCCGAGGGGGCTTCCTTTGATGAATTTTTTTTGTTCGATTTCGGTTTTTTCGATTGGAGAAATGGATTCTATGAAAAAAAAAACAAGCAGATTGGTATGATCAAAGTTGAAAATCGATCCATCCGTTCGAAAGATAAGGCGATCTGAAGAATTCGAAAAAGTTCCAAGGGGGCCCCCTTTGATGCATTTTTTCTTCGATTTCAGTTTTTTCGATTGGAGAAATGGATTCTATAAAAAAAAACAAGCAGATTGGTATGATCGAAGTTGAAAATCGGTCCATCCGTTCGGAAGTTAAGGCAATCTGAAGAATTCGAAAAAGTTCCAAGGGGATCCCCTTTGATGCAATTTTTTTTTCGATTTCGGTTTTTTCGATTGGAGAAATGGATTCTATGAGGAAAAACAAGCAGATTGGTATGATCGAAGTTGAAAATCGGTCCATCCGTTCGGAAGTTAAGGCGATCTGAAGAATTCGAAAAAGTTTCAAGGGGACCCCTTTCGATGCAATTTTTTTTCGATTTCGGTTTTTTCGATTGGAGAAATGAATTTTATGAAAACAAACAAACAGATTGGTATGATCGAAGTTGAAAATCGCTCCATCCGTCCCGAAGTTAAGGCGATCTGAAGAATTCGAAAAAGTTCCAATTTTTTTTTGATTTCGGTGTTTTCGATTGGAGAAATGGAAAAAAAAACAAGCATGATCGAAGTTGAAATTCGGTCCATCCGTTCGGAAGTTAAGGCGATCTGAAGAATTCGAAAAAGTTCCAAGGGGATCCCCTTTGATGCAATTTTTTTTTCGATTTCGGTTTTTTCGATTGGAGAAATAGATTCTATGAGGAAAAACAAGCAGATTGGTATGATCGAAGTTGAAAATCGATCCATCCGTTCGGAAGTTAAGGCGATCTGAAGAATTCGAAAAAGTTCCAAGGGGGCCCCCTTTGATGCAATTTTTTTTTCAATTCCGGTTTTTTCGATTGGAGAAATGGATTCTATGAAAAAAAAACAAACAGATTGGTATGATCGAAGTTGAAAATTGGTCCATCCGTTCGGAAGTTAAGGCGATCTGAAGAATTCGAAAAAGTTCCAAGGGGGCCCCCTTTGATGCATTTTTTTTTCGATTTCGGTTTTCATGATTGAATAAATGGATTCTATGAAAAAAACAAGCAGATTGGTATGATCGAAGTTGAAAATCGGTTTATCCGTTCGGAAGTTAAGGCGATCTGAAGAATTCGAAAAAGTTCCAAGGGGGCCCCCTTTGATGCATTTTTTTTTATTTCGGTTTTTTCGATTGGAGAAATGGATTCTATGAAAAAAACAAGCAGATTGGTATGATGGAAGTGGAAAATCGGTCCATCCGTTCGGAAGTTAAGGCGATCTGAAGAATTCGAAAAAGTTCCAAGGGGACCCCCTTTGATGCAATTTTTTTTCGATTTCGGTTTTTTCGATTGGAGAAATGGATTCTATGAAAAAAAACAAGCAGATTGGTATGATCGAAGTTGAAAATAGGTTCATCCGTTCGAAAGTTGAGGCGATCTGAAGAATTCGAAAAAGTTCCAAGGGGACCCCCTTTGATGCAATTTTTTTTTCGATTTCGGTTTTTTCGATTGGAGAAATGGATTTTAAGAAAAAAAACAAGCAGATTGGTATGATCGAAGTTGAAAATCGGTCCATCCGTTCGAAAGTTAAGGCGATCTGGAGAATTCGAAAAAGTTCCAAGGGGGCCCTTTTTGATGCAATTTTTTTTCGATTTCGGTTTTTTCGATTGGAGAAATGGACTCTATGAAGAAAAAACAAGCAGATTGGTATGATCGAAGTTGAAAATCGGTCCATCCGTTCGGAGGTTAAGGCGATCTGAAGAATTCGAAAAAGTTCCAAGGGGCCCCCTTTGATGCAATTTTTTTTTTCGATTTCGGTTGTTTCGATTCGAGAAATTAATTCTATGAACAATCATCATATCTGGGTTGTATTCGATTATGTTTATATAGTTAAACTCACCAGGTAACTGTTCCTCCGTTACACATACTAGCGACTGAATCGAACAGAAGGTTGAATGGTTAGACGAAACGATAATTGTATCTGAGTTGTATTCGATGATATCGTGATGATGTTTATATAGCAATAATCACCAGGTAACTGTTCTTCCGTTTTACATACGCGACCGAATCGAGCAGAAGGTTAAATGGATAGATTGAACAATCATCGTATCTGAGTTGTATTCGATTATGTTTATATAGTTATACTCACCAGGTACCTGTTCTTCCGTTATACCGAATCTAACATAAGGTTGAATGGATAGATTGAACAATCATCGTATCTGAGTTGTATTCGATTATGTTTATATAGTTATACTCACCAAGTAACTGTTCTTTCGTTATACATAGGAGCGACTGAATTGAACAGAAGGTTGAATGGATAGACTAAACAATGATCGTATCTGGGGTTGTATTCGATTATATCGTGATGATGTTTATATAGTTATACTCACCGGGTAACTGTTCTCCAGTTATACATAAGAGCGACTGAACTGAACAGAAGGTTGTATGGATAGACTGAACAATCATCGTATCTGGGTTGTATTCGATTATTTCATGATGATAATTATATATTATGTCTAACCAGGTAACTGTTCTTCCGTTATACATACGAGCAACCGAATCGAACATAAGGTTGAATGGATAGATTGAACTATCATTGTATCTGGGTTGTCTCCGATTATATCGTTATGCTGTATATTTAGATACACCTGCCATGTAACGGTTCTTTCGTTACACATAAGAGCGACTGAACTGAACAGAAGGTTGTATGGATAGACTGAACAATCATCGTATCTGGGTTGTATTCGATTATTTCATGATGATTATTATACAGGGTCGCTGATATGTATGGAAACGGTCGATTATTTCCTAAAGTAAGATAGCTAGCGAAAAATGTTAGGATACAAAAGTTGTAGGGTTTTTCAAAATCCATTAAACTAATGAAAAATTAAGTATACAGGATGAGTCAAAAAGTCAGGACGAAACAAAGTTTCTTTTTCTCTAATGGGACGCCCTGTATATTATTCCACATTTCAATTCTGCTCGAAATTCTGAACAAAATTGATGAAGCGCTTCATTTCCTAAATTCAACCGATTTCGAGATATCGAATTTTGAAAATAACTTATAATAAATTATCCGAAAATGTTAGTCCATTAAGTTCATAGTCCATCAAGTTACCTTTGAAAGTTTTCAGCTCCATAACAACGCCGCGTCGTTCTTTTGTCTAACAGTGATGATCTTGACAACACATGAATGAATGGCCAGCTAGGTCTCCCGATATGACCCCACTTGACTTTTTTCTATGGGGTCACATAAAAAATGTAGTCTACAAAAATAGGCCGCCAAATATCGAAGAGTTGCAAGAAAGAATAAGGCATGAAATTTCTACCATTCCTCCTCACATGATTTTAGATTCACTACAAAATTTTGTTCAGCGAGTTCATTACTGTCAGGAGGTAAATGGTAAACACTTTGAGCACCTTATTAAATAGAATTTCAAAGAAAAATTTGTTGTTTATTAAAACTTGTTTTCTCTCTTTTCCTCCTGTCTCAACTATTGTTTTCATAAAATTTTAAATATCCTGGACATTCATTAAAAAATACATTTTATTGTTTTAATTGCATTTTAATCAACCCTGAACAATTATGCTTTTTTTATTTTCTGTAAAAAAATTATAATTAAATTGTAATCATAATATCCACATACTCCACCTTTTGTGACTTTCATAATAAATATGCATCATTTCGTGCTTTTTCTTTAATAAATTTGAGAGTAGTAAAAAGTTATTTTCAAAATTCGATATCTCGAAAACAGTTGAATTTAGGAAATGATGTGCTATATCAATTTTGTTCAGAATTTCGAGCAGAATTGAAATGTGGAATAATATACAGGGCGTCCCATTAGAGAAAAAGCAACTTTGTTTCGTCCTGACTTTTTGACTCATCCTGTATACTTAATTTTTCATTAGTTTAATGGATTTTGAAAAACCCTACAACTTTTGTATCCTAACATTTTTCGCTAGCTATCTTACTTTAGGAAATAATCGACCGTTTCCATACATATCAGCGACCCTGTATATTATGTCTAACCAGGTAACTGTTCTTCCGTTATACATACGAGCAACCGAATCGAACATAAGGTTGAATGGATAGATTGAACAATCATTGTATCTGGGTTGTCTCCGATTATATCGTTATGCTGTATATTTAGATACACCTACCATGTAACGGTTCTTTCGTTACACATACGAGCGTCTGAATCGAACATAAGGTTGGATGGTTAGACGGAACTATAATTGTAACTGAGTTGTATTCGATTATATCGTGGTAATGTTTATATAGTAATACTCACCAGGTGACTGTTCTTGCGTTATACGTACGAGCGACCCAATCGAACAGAAGGTTGGATGGATAGACGGAATGATCATTGTATCTGAGTTGTATTCGATTATATCGTGATGAAGTTCATATAGAAATACTCACCAGGTTACTGTTCTTTCGTTATACATACGAGCAACCGAATCGAACAGAATGTTGAATGGATGGTATCTGGGTTGTATTCGATTATGATGTTATGCTGTGTATATAGTTATACACACTAGGTGACGGTATTCCTGTTTTACATACGAGCGACCGAAACGAACAAAAAGTTGAATGGATAGACTGAACAATCAATGTATCTGGTTGGTATCCGATTATATCGCAATACTGTATATATAGTGATACTTACCAGGTGACGGTACTTCCGTTACACATACTAGCGACTGAATCGAACAGGAGGTAAAATGGTTAGACGAAGCGATAATTGTATCTGAGTTGTATTCGATGATATCGTGATGATGTTTATATAGCAATATTCACCAGGCAACTGTTCTTCCGTTATACATACGAGCGACCGAATTGAACAGAAGGTTGAATGGATAGACTAAACAATGATCGTATCTGAGGTTGTATTCGATTATATCGTTATGATGTTTATATAGTTTTACTCAACAGGTAACTGTTCTCCAGTTATACATGAAAGCGACTGAACTGAACAGAAGGTTGAATGGATAGACTGAACAAACATTGTATCTGGGTTGTATTCGATTATATCGTGATGATTATCATATAGTATGTATAACCAGATAACAGTTCTTCTGTTACTCATACGAGCAACCGAATCGAACATAAGGTTGAATGGATAGATTGAACAATCATTGTATCTGGGTTGTCTCCGATTATATCGTTATGCTGTATATTAAGTTACAGCTACCATGTAACGGTTCTTTCGTTACACATACGAGCGTATACATCGAACATAAGGTTGGATGATTAGACGGAACGATAATTGTAACTGAGTTGTATTCGATTATATTGTGGTGATAGTAATACTCACCAGGTGACTGTTCTTGCGTTATACATACGAGCAACCGAATCGAACAGATAGTATCTGGGTTGTATTCGATTATGATGTTATGCTGTTTATATAGTTATACACATTAGGTGACGGTATTCCCGTTTTACATACGAGCGACCGAAACGAACAGAAAGTTGAATGGATAGACTGAACAATCAATGTATCTGGGTTGTATTTGATTATATCGTGATGGTTATAATATAGTATGTCTAACCAGTTAACAGTTCTTCCGTTATACATACGAGCAACCGAATCGAACATAAGGTTGAATGGATAGATTGAACAATAATCGTATCTGGGGTTGCATTCGATTATATCTTGATGATGTTCATATAGTTATACTCACCAGGAAACTGTTCTCCAGTTATACATAAGAGCGTCTAAACTGAACAGAAGGTTGAATGGATAGACTGAACAATCATCGTATCTGGGTTGTATTTGATTATATCGTGATGGTTATAATATAGTATGTCTAACCAGGTAACAGTTCTTCCGTTATACATACGAGCAACCGAATCGAACATAAGGTTGAATGGATAGATTGAACAATCATTGTATCTGGGTTGTCTCCGATTATATCGTTATGCTGTATATTTAGTTACACCTACCATATAACGGTTCTTTCGTTACACATACGAGCGTCTGAATCGAACATAAGGTTGGATGGTTGGACGGAACGATAATTGTAACTGAGTTGTATTCGATTATATCGTGGTGATGTTTATATAGTTATACTCACCAGGTGACTGTTCTTGCGTTATACATACGAGCGACCCAATCGAACATGAGGTTGGATGGATAGACGGAATGATCATTGTATCTGAGTTGTATTCGATTATATCGTGATGACGTTCATATAGAAATACTCACCAGGTTACTGTTCTTTCGTTATACATACGAGCAATCGAATCGAACAGAAAGTTGAATGGATAGTATCTGGGTTGTATTCGATTATGGTGTTATGCTGTGTATATATTTATACACACTAGGTGACGGTATTCCCGTTTCACATTCGAGCGACCGAAACGAACAGAAAGTTGAATGGATAGACTGAACAATCAATGTATCTGGGTGGTATCCGATTATACCGCAATTAGATAGATAGATAGATAGATAGATAGTGGTTTATTCATCGATAAAATAATACAATAAATATTGATTATACATGCATACATGTTGAATAAACACAATACTCACGATACTGTATATATAGTGATACTTACCAGGTGACGGTACTTCCGTTACACATACTAGCGACTGAATCGAACAGAAGGTTAAATGGTTAGACGAAACGATAATTGTATCTGAGTTGTATTCGATGATATCGTGATGATGTTTATATAGCAATACTCACCAGGTAACTGTTCTTCCGTTTTACATACAAGCGACCGAATCGAGCAGAAGGTTAAATTTAGTAGATTCAACAATCATCGTATCTGGGTTGAATTCGATTATGTTTATATAGTTATACTCACCAGGTAACTGTTCTTCCGTTATACATACGATCGACTGAACTGAACAGGAGGTTGAATGGATAGACTGAACAATCATCGTATCTGGGTTGTAATTGATTATATCGTGATGATTATCATATAGTATGTCTAACCAGGTAACAATTCTTCCGTTATACATACGAGCAACCAAATCGAACATAAGGTTGAATGGATAGATTGAACAATCATTGTATCTGGGTTGTCTACGATAATATCGTTATGCTGTTTATTTAGTTACACCTACCATGTATAGGTTCTTTCGTTACACATACGAGCGTCTGATGGTTGGATGGTTAGACGAAACGATAATTGTAACTGAGTTGTATTCGATTATATCGTGGTGATGTTTATATAGTAATACTCACCAGGTGACTGTTCTTGCGTTATACATACGAGCAACCCAATCGAACAGAAGGTTGGATGGATAGACGGAATGATCATTGTATCTTAGTTGTATTCTATTATATCGTGATGACGTTCATATAGAAATACTCACCAGGTTACTGTTCTTTCGTTATACATACGAGCAACCGAATCGAACAGAAGGTTGAATGGATAGTATCTGGGTTGTATTCGATTATGATGTTATGCTGTGTATATAGTTATACACATTTGATGACGGTATTCCCGTTTTACATACGAGCGACCGAAACGAACAGAAAGTTGAATGGATAGACTGAACAATCAATGTATCTGGGTGGTATGCGATCATATCGCAATACTGTATATATAGTGATACTTACCAGGTGACGGTACTTCCGTTACACATACTAGCGACTGAATCGAACAGAAGGTTGAATGGTTAGACGAAACGATAATTGTATCTGAGTTGTATTCGATGATATCGTGATGATGTTTATATAGCAATAATCACCAGGTAACTGTTCTTCCGTTTTACATACAAGTGACCGAATCGAGCAGAAGGTTAAATGGATAGATTGAACAATCATCGTATCTGAGTTGTATTCGATTATGTTTATATAGTTATACTCACCAGGTACCTGTTCTTCCGTTATACATACGAGCAACCGAATCGAACATAAGGTTGAATGGATAGATTGAACAATCATCGTATCTGAGTTGTATTCGATTATGTTCATATATTTATACTCACCAAGTAACTGTTCTTCCGTTATACATACGAGCGACTGAATTGAACAGAAGGTTGTATTGATAGACTGAACAATTAGCGTATCT
Organism: Chrysomela aeneicollis; assembly: GCA_029955515.1. Taxonomy (NCBI): domain Eukaryota; kingdom Metazoa; phylum Arthropoda; class Insecta; order Coleoptera; family Chrysomelidae; genus Chrysomela; species Chrysomela aeneicollis. The sequence continues at coordinate 366,638 of JARUHQ010000031.1, read as the reverse complement.
GGGTTGTATTCGATTATTTCGTCATGATTATTATATATTATGTCTAACCAGGTAACTGTTCTTTCGTTATACATACGAGCAACCGAATCGAACATAAGGTTGAATGGATAGATTAAACAATCATTGCATCTGGGTTGTCTCCGATTATATCGTTATGCTGTATATTTAGATACACCTACCATGTAACGGTTCTGTCGTTACACATACGAGCGTCTGAATCGAACATAAGGTTGGATGGTTAGACGGAACGATAATTGTAACTGAGTTGTATTCGATTATATCGTGGGAATGTTCATATAGTAATACTCACCAGGTGACTGTTCTTGCGAGTTATGTTTCTCGTACACGGGATCGTGTTTTTAAAAACATTTATTTTCGTACAATGGCAAAGGTACAGATCTTGGTAGCAGAATGATTATAATAACAATTTGTCCTATACTTATAAACTATTAATGCTGACTTGACAGGAGCCATAGACAGTGGCTCATTGTTGTCTATTACTGGGTCGACGGCTATCCATACATAACTACTCCCTTCTTAAGATGAAAACAACAAGGATGTAGGGTTGTTTTCAGATTCTCTTTCTTGAAGGTCCTCTTCTGATTTCTTGAACTTCTTCTGGTATATCTTCCAGGCGATGAATACAGCAAGGGCAATCATCAGAAGGGTTGTGAAGACACTACCAAAACTCCATGCTAAGGGGTAGACCGCTTCGACATCTTTGACATGTAATAGTTCGGTTTTTTCTTGAAGTTCGTGGATTTTTTCCAGGTTGATAGAATTCAGTTGAATTGGATTCTTTTCCAAATACTCCAAGTTGGCTGTAGACATTTTGATTTCTGGTAGATTGAATGGCTTGGCTTCGATTAGTTCTTGTTTATTCCAAAACTGAGAATCTTTGATAGTAATTCCACAGTTATACGGAATATCAATAAGACTGGCTTTTTCAATAACAATAAACTCATTTTGTTTACAGAGTTTTTGCATCTTGAGTGGATTTTGAGTAGGGACCACTAAGACGTGTCTACTAGTGATTGATTCGATGATTGGATTAATTAAACTGATTTTCACGGCTTGACAATTTCGATCTTCGGCTTCTTCTATGAGGGTGGTTATACAGCTGTTGAATCGAGGGCTCAAGTGGTTCTGACATATACGAATGTTCTCAACAATGGGGCATACTTCATCTTCATATTGTTGTCGGCTCGTACCAAGTATTAGGAAAGGTCGGTCAGGAATTATAATCGACTGGTCAATAGGTACGGGAAATAATTGATAAATCTTAAATGATTCTTTCAGGAAAATTGGAATATGTATGGCGAAAACTATTTTATCTTCCAAAAATGTTACTTGAGATCCGAATAATTGATAATATGAAATTAGATTCTTAAAATTCGGAACTTTTTCATGACCATACAAATTGATCAAGTAATCAATCATTTTATTCAATTCTGATATTGAAATTACTGCACTATGTAGAGTGTTCAGTTTCGCAAACATCAAAGCATCTTCAAGATTATCAAGAAATGTTATTAAATTTTGTGAATTCAGGATTATCTGATCTATAGTATTTTGTGCCTTCAAATAAGCTGCAATATCATCTATTCTTTTATTGATATTATGTTGAAAATATTCAAGACGTTTTTTAATCAATTTTTGATTTGCGTCAAGCAAAGTTATAGTAGAATTATAATTATTTATAAGCTGTTTTGTTAGGGATATCTGCATTGCCATTTCCTTTGATAATGAATTTTGATTATTTTCTAAGGTCATAATAGCCTTAGTATACCTTTCTTCGTCATCGGAATCCAAAGTTCCGAATAGCCATTTTGAAGCTTTTCCAACTATATTAAGTAAAGCTCGTTTTGTACGAATATGCGGTCTTATCTTATCTATTTTATCTTTAAGCTCTAAAATAAGATATTTCGCATGTATTAATAAATTCGATTGTACATTATGATGTACGAAAGCAGGTTGAATAGAATGCGAGTTATTAAGCATATTTTCTACACTATTATAGAAATATTCAATATTATTGAATTGATTAATTATAGGTTGTATCTCTATATAATGAATAAAAGTATGTTTGGTTTCGATTACTTTCAAGTTTCCAAGTTGGAAAGGAAGTAATGGAGTCTTGATCGGTATGACTTCAACATCTTCATTTATTATTATATTGATTGTCATCAGGAGAATGACTAGAAGAAGGTATTTCTTCGTTGGGTACATTTTCCTGTGGAGAAGAATAAGCTTTAGGTTTTTGAAGTTGTGACTTGTGATGTAATTTGTCTTTTTGGGTTTTTATTTTCATCCCTAAGTCTTCCTTGGCTAAAGTTTTTATATGTTTTTTCTTTGATTTATTTCTCAGGGCACCTTTGTCATTCACGAAGGCTTTTGAACCGACTGGAAATTGAGGGGGTTCTTCACGAGTTTGATTTTGTTTTCCATTTAAGCGTGTTTTTTGGTTCAAAGTTGTTTCATGGATTTTTCCAAAAATGTTTCTAAGTTTCTCTTTTCTCAAGGGCGTCAAGTCGTCCATTAATAAGATCAAAAGGCTTTTGTTTAGTAAAACTGTGAATGGATGAATTATAACCGAGTATCGCAAATTGCATTAATTGCTTTGTATTAGACTTCGCGTCTGTTGTTTTTAATATACGAAATAATTCAATTAATGTTGAATGGAGTCTTTCTACTGGACTGTTACTGTTTGAATTTCCTGGCGTAGTGAAATGTAATCTTATATTATGAAGTTTGCAAAAATCAGTCAATAGGCTTTTAAACTCTGTGCCGTTATCGCAGGTTATTGACTGAGGAATACCATGATGACTTATAAACGTTAATAAATTGTCATACACTGTGAATGATGTAGCAATTGGTTCTAAAACATACGCTTGGGCGTTTCTTGAAAATACATCAATAATTGTCAAAAACTTTGTATTCAATATTTGGAAAGTGTCCATATGAATTGCCTCTAGGGGTTGTTTCGGTGTTGCGGTTAGAGAAAATTTTATTCTCGGAGGATGTCTATCGTATTTCGTTTCTTGACAAATGTCACAATTATTTATAAATTCTGTTATTGCTTTTTGCATACGGGGCCAATAGTATAATTTTTTGAGTGCTAATAACATCCCATTTATACCACGGTGGTCTTTTCATGATGATATGATAGTAATTGTCTTTGCTTTTCTATATGTGGAACATCTCTGACAAATAGATTTGAAATTACCAATTTATAAGAATGGTTTTTAAAATATTTTGGTAATATATTACTCAAATGAGTTGTTAGATTTATTTCAGATTGTTGAACATAAATACAATGTAATAGTTTTGGGTCTACATGGTTTTTAAAGAATTCGAATGTTTCTTGTTCGAAATTTCTCGATAGATATAATGTGATATACACTTGATTGTTTTTGATTGAAAAAAATCTGATTCGTATATTTGTTAACACAATGTTCAGTTATTGGTATATCTAAAATTGGATTTTCTGCTGATGTATGGACTGTTTCATTACTAGTTTCTGGTCTTATTTGAATATCAGATATGATGTTTACACGAGGTGTTTCATTTCTCTCTTCTCTTATTTCAGTCTCATTATTTGGGTTGAATATTTGATCGAGATTATCTAGATCTTCGATTGACACATTTACAGGTTCAATTGTTTGTAGGTATTCATCAATTTCTTTATTGATTTCTCCTGGATTACCTATAATTGATTCATCTTCCATTGCATTAATTTATATTTTTGACAGAGCATCGGCATTACAGTTTTGACGTCCTTTTTTATAATGAATTTCGTAATCGTATTCTTCTAACTTTAACCTCCATCTAACTAGACGTGAATTTGGCTCTTTAAGATTAAATAACCATTGAAGGGGTTTATGATCTGTTACGATTTTAAATTTTCGTCCGAATTAATATGGTCGGAAGTTTTTTGTTCACCACACTATAGCAAGCAATTCTTTTTCAATTGTACTATAGTTTATCTCATCAGGATTTAAAGTTCTGGACGCATATGCTATTGGTAAATCATTTCCGATTATACCCTGGCTAAGAACCGCACCTACGGCTATGTTCGAGGCGTCTGTAGTTAATATAAATGGTTTGTCAAAATCGGGATAGAGTAGAAAAATATTGACATCGTCCTAATTTGTCCAAAATATCAGTTATGTTTGGAAGGGGATAACGATCATCAATTGTTTTTTCATTTATTTTACGATAATCAACAACGATTCGCCATTTTCGTTTACCGCTAGCATCTAGCTTTTTTGGAACAATCCAAATTGGGCTACTCCAAGGACTTTGACTAGGTCGAATAATACCATCTTCCAAAATTTTATTAATTTGGTTTTGAACTTCTTGTTTATGAATAAAAGGATATCTATAGGATCTTGTATGTATCGGTATTTCGTGTGTAGTTTTGATTTCGTGTTTGATCTTATTTGTGAATGATAACTTGTCAGTTTCTTGATGAATAATATCAGAGTATTCATTACAAAGTTTTATTTATTCTTTTCTTTCTTCCGAATTCAAATGGTCATCTCGAATATTATTTGAAATATCAATATTTTTTGTTAAATCGGTTTCTGGTAGAAAATGTTCAAAGTGAAAGAAATTGAACTTTTCTTTTTGAGAGTCTGGAAAAGTTTCAACATATATAGGTTCTTCAAATGTTATTGATATCGATTCATCTGTATAATTAAAAATCTCTGTTTTCGCAAATCCTTTTTTTGCTGTTGTTAATGTTTCTGGAAAATATACATTTCCAACCTGTGTTTCTGTTATAATAATATCACCTTCATATTCAGTTACTGGAATACTGATTGATGCTACTTCGTTGGCATTCATAGAAATATTGAATTTTCCTGTTTTTGGTCTTTGATAAAAAATTGGAATTTTGATTTTTTCGTTTACAAGATAGTTATTCGTAAGATCAATTGAAAAATTCATTTTTTGCAATTTTTTTAAGCCTATTATACCATCAAAGAATGAATGAAAATCGAATAGTATAAATGTTATCATTTGATTAGTTTTGAGTTCTTGAAATGCAGGTATATCTGCTTTGAATCTCACTTCTTTTTGTCCAACGCCTGTTCTTATGTTAGAGGTATTGTGATAAATTCTTTGCGGAAAATATGTTTCTGCGATTATAGGTCGTATTATGGAATTAAAACATCCTGTATCAATTAGTAAATTCATTGGTGGATTACTGATTTTGATGTATGGTAGGGTGTTATTAGTTTCTGTAAACATTTCCGATGTCATTTCGTTTGATTGGTTGGGCCAGTTTGGTGAAAATTTTCAGTATAATTCTCACATTGTTCATATGTTTGATCTTCGTCAGAAATAAACTCAGATTCATTAGAATAGTACTGTGAATCATAATCGTTTGTTAATTCAATATTTTGAGTTTCATCGTATATTTCTGTGATTTCAGGTAATTGACTAGATTGGTCATTTTCGTCTATGTGATATACTTCTTCTGCAATGAAGTCGCGGGGACCTGTTGCTTTGAAATAATTCTTATTATTTTGCGGATACATTGTTGTTGGTCGAGTAAATGTATTTCTCGTACTTGTAGACATTGGTTGTGGAGCATTATTCACAACTTGTCCTGTTGGTTTGAATACATTTTTCGGGGGACCGAAAACTTGTCTATTTGTTGGAAAGTTATGATGTACAGGGCGTGATTGAATATTAATAGGTTGTCTGGGAAAATTTGAGTGTCCTGAAAAATGTTGTTGCGGATTTTGGGATCTATATTGTATTTGTGTATTTGAACGCTGTGGAAATTGTGGATAATTTTGATATTGATAATTATTATTAAACGGTCTGAAACTCGGATTATTCTGAATTGGTCTAGTATTTTGATAGTTTTGAATTGGTGTCTTTAATTGTGGTTTTTGTTGATAATTTGTAGGCATTCGAAATATATTTTGAGAATATTGGAAATTTTCCTCTTCTACAATAAATGTAATTGCGTCTTCCAAGGAATTTGGATTTTTCAATCTTATTATACTCTGTAAATGGCCTGGTAGACCTCTTATAAAAGTTCTTAGACAAATTCCGTCGTATTGTCGCAAGTATATAAGTTTCGTAGCAACATCCATTGTTGTTTCTGGATGAGCATTTATTTTTTGTGCGAGTGTGCTTCGTAAAACTTGAAGTCGCTTCGCAAAATCAAGCGAATTTTCGTTTTTGAAAGGTCTAGCTGTGAATAAATCTTGTTCAAGACAAACGAGATTTCGTTTATCACCAAAACATTGCTCCAGAGCTGATTTGATAAGGGTCCAGTCGACTAATTCAGTACGACAACCCACCAATAATCGGGCTCTGTTAATCAATTTCGCCTGAACGACTTTGACTAAATAGCTTTTCAGAATTGGATCATTTTGACGGTCGAATGTATGAAAAAGAAAATCACATGAATATATAAAACTTGTTAAAATATTTGAATCTCCATCATAGTTTGGAATAATGTCTACGTACATTTTCAACATAGTTAGATTGGGATTATCCTGAACTTGAGTCATATTTACTATATCTAAATTCTCTGTTGTATCAGAAAGATTGAGTGAACGTACAAGATTATTTATTAAATCTTCTATTTCTCCTTGATTAATATTCATAAATCATTTGATTCTTATCTCTGTTTCTTTGTTTCTTAATCCTAGTTTTTCTATACAGGGAAAGGTGTTCCTATTCAGGGAAAGGTTGGGGAAAAATGAACAGGGAGCCACTTAGTAGTGCACCTAGGCGGGTATCATGACAAGATGGCCGCCAAGGGGCAATGACGTCATCCAAGATGGCCGCCATGGGGCAGCTGTCAATTGTCATGTCATCTGTCATGTCATCTGTCATGTCATCTGTCATGTCATCTGTCATGTCATCTGTCATGTCATCTGTCATGTCATCTGTCATGTCATCTGTCATGTCATCTGTCATGTCATCTGTCATGTCATCTGTCATGTCATCTGTCATGTCAAATGTCATCTGTCATCTGTCATCTGTCATCTATCATCTGTCATCTGTCATCTGTCATCTGTCATCTTTCATCTGTCATCTGTCATCTGTCATCTGTCATCTGTCATCTGTCATCTGTCATCTGTCATCTGTCATCTGTCATCTGTCATCTGTAATCTGTCATCTGTCATCTGTCATCTGTCATCTGTCATCTGTCATCTGTCATCTGTCATCTGTCAACTGTCATGTCATCAATCAACTGTCATGTGTCAACTGTCATATGTCTACTGTCAAGTGTTCCATGCCGCTGTATCAACTGTCAAGTGTCCCATAGACTACCCGACCAATCAGAAGCCGTCATACTTTTTTGGCGCGAAATTCAAGTTATTTTTGAGGTTAGGTATTCTGCTTGCAACATGGGATAGGATATCGGCCCCTCTGGCCCCCTCAGGTGCCCCCTTGGCCCCCCTCAGGACTTCGCTGTACCCCCTTGGCCACCTTAGGCCTTCGCTGTACCCCCTTGGCCCCCCTCAGGTCTTCGCTGTACCCCCTTAGCCCCCTTAGGTTTTTGCTATACCCCCCCTGACCCCCCATAAGACTGCGCCCCCTTAGCGCTCCGCATCCGGAAACATCTCATGACGTCATATTTTATTTAAAAAAATCCTTCTATCGGCGGGATTTGAACTCCAGACCACCGGATTACGAGTCCGATGCGTTCCCTCAGAGCTACGACCACTATATAATTTAATTGCAGTCAATGTCGATGCAACGTTATCGCACAGCGTGACGTAGTCGAGCAGATCCGTCTCAAAGATAAGAGAACGTAGCAACCTCGGCAAGCGGGGAGCAGGGAAACGAACAATGGCTTATTCATTCATTGAATATCAGTGTATTGATAGACATAATCGCATTCAAGGTCAGGTTCGCTGCATTCCAATGATGACTCAACATGCAGATCCATGGAGCAGGAAAAGGAACAATGGCTTATTCATTCATTAAACATTAGTGTATTAATAGACATAATCGCATTCAAGGTCAGGTTCGCTGGATTCCATTGATGATTCAACATTATACAATATTTCGCAAGACGTTACAAAGATAAGAGACGACAAAGCGACTGACACTGTTGCCAGACGTTTGAAAAAATAAGGCATTGATGCCAGACTTTCAAAAATATCTGGAAATATACCATAATGCACCTACAGCTTACCCAAGTGGAATCCGAACCATAGATGGATAACGTCTGAAGTATTACAGGGTGTGGCTGCCTGAAATAAGGCGTCTGATATCTGACGTATGACGTCATCGTTTCAAAATATCGAAAGGTCACCAACTGTTTAGTTATTTCCATCTGAACCACAACGTGTGATTATTCAAAATTGATGGATAACGTTTGACGTATTACAGGGTGTCAGCCTGAAGTCAGGCGTCTGACATCTGACGTATGACGTCATCATTTCAAAATGGCCGCTGAAATCGGGAGATCACTAACTGTTTAGTAATTTCCGTATTATGAAGGTAATATACATACAGCTTACACAAGTAGAATCGGAATCACCACGTCTGAATACTCAAAATTGATGAATAAAGTTTGACGTATGACAAGGTGTGGCTGCCTGAAGTTATTTATTATTTAGTAATTTTCGTATTAAATATACCTACAGCTCACACAAGTAAAATCCGAACCACAGCATTGATATCGACGCAACAGAATTCATGAAATCGTTAATATAAAGATGTCAATGACAAAATGATTGATTTTCTCTACGAATTATCAAAAAATATCCACTTCCTGTTTATTAAAAAGCGATATAGAGAAAAACTAATGTTTTATTCGTGATCCCCATGACGTGTAAACTTCAAAAACATCAACTTCCGGTTTCACTTCCGGTTTCCATTTTTCCACTTAACATAGTCATAAGGGTACTCTGAGAGAAGGATTTTTCACGGACATTCCAAATATATCATTTTACCTATGTACAAAGTCTCAAGGTTGAAGAGATATCAATCAAAATAAATCGAAATAATGAAAAAATCTATGTAAACAATTCACAAACTCTTCGTGTAATGATTTTCTGGTCGATCCAGCTTTTCGACGAGTTATCAAAAAATATCCACTTCCGGTTCATCAAAAATCGATATAGAGAAAAACTAATGTTTTATTCGTGATCCCCATGACGTGTAGACTTCAAAAACATCAACTTCCGGTTTTACTTCCGGTTTCTATTTCTCCACTTAACATAGTCATGTGGGTACTCTGAGAGAAGGATTTTTCACGGACATTCCAAATATATCATTTTACCTATGTACAAAGTCTCAAGGATAAAGAGATATCAATCAAAATAAATCGAAATAATGAAAAAAATTTATGTAAACAATTCATAATCTCTTCGTGTAATGATTTCCTGACCGATCCAGCTTCTCGACAAATTATCACAAAATATCCACTTCCGGTTCATTAAAAAGCTATATAGAGAAAAACTAATGGAATATTCGTGACCCCCATGACGTGTAGACTTCAAAAACAACAACTTCCGGTTTCACTTCCGGTTTCCATTTTGTTAGTAAACAGGGTCATGTGGGTACTCATTGAAAAGGTTATTTCACGTACATTCCTTATATATTAACTTACCTATATACAAAGTCCCAAGGATAAAGAGATATCAATCAAAATAAATCGAAATAATGAAAAAAATTTATGTAAACAATTCATAATCTCTTCGTGTAATGATTTCCTGACCGATCCAGCTTCTCGACAAATTATCACAAAATATCCACTTCCGGTTCATTAAAAAGCTATATAGAGAAAAACTAATGGAATATTCGTGACCCCCATGACGTGTAGACTTCAAAAACAACAACTTCCGGTTTCACTTCCGGTTTCCATTTTGTTAGTAAACAGGGTCATGTGGGTACTCATTGAAAAGGTTATTTCACGTACATTCCTTATATATTAACTTACCTATATACAAAGTCCCAAGGTTTGCGAGATATCAATCAAAATTTCTCGAAATATTGATAAAACAATAAAAACTGTTCACCATCTCTTTGAGTACTGCTTTTCTAACCGATCTATCTCCTTGATGAATTATCGAAAAATATCCTCTTTCAATTCGTAAAAAATCGAGATAGAGGAAAAATGATGAGATGTTAGTGAACCCATAACGTTCGGACATCGAAACAACAACTTCCGGTTTCACTTTCGGTTACGATTTTTTCAGTAAACAGAGCCATGTGGGTACTCTGAGAGAAGGATTTTTCACGGACATTCCAAATATATCATTTTACCTATGTACAAAGTCTCAAGGTTAAAAAGATATCAATCAAAATAAATCGAAATAATGAAAAAATCTATGTTAACAATTCACAAACTCTTCGTGTAATGATTTTCTGGTCGATCCAGCTTTTCGACGAGTTATCAAAAAATATCCACTTCCGGTTCATCAAAAATCGATACAAAGAAAAACTAATGTTTTATTCGTGATCCCCATGACGTATAGACTTCAAAAACATCAACTTCCGGTTTTTCTTCTGGTTTCTATTTCTCTACTTAACATAGTCATGTGGGTACTCTGAGAGAAGGATTTTTCACGGACATTCCAAATATATCATTTTACCTATGTACAAAGTCTCAAGGATAAAGAGATATCAATCAAAATAAATCGAAATAATGAAAAAAAATTATGTAAACAATTCATAATCTCTTCGTGTAATGATTTCCTGGCCGATCCAGCTTCTCGACAAATTATCACAAAATATCCACTTCCGGTTCATTAAAAAGCTATATAGAGAAAAACTAATGGAATATTCGTGACCCCCATGACGTGTAGACTTCAAAAACAACAACTTCCGGTTTCACTTCCGGTTTCCATTTTGTTAGAAAACAGGGTCATGTGGGTACTCATTGAAAAGGTTATTTCACGTACATTCCTAATATATAAACTTACCTATATACAAAGTCCCAAGGTTTGCGAGATATCAATCAAAATTTCTCGAAATATTGATAAAACAATAAAAACTGTTCACCATTTCTTTGAGTACTGCTTTTCTAACCGATCTATCTCCTTGATGAATTATCGAAAAATATCCTCTTCCAATTCGTAAAATATCGAGATAGAGGAAAAATGATGAGATGTTAGTGAACCCATAACGTTCGGACATCGAAACAACAACTTCCGGTTTCACTTCCGGTTACAATTTTTTCAGTAAACAGAGCCATGTGGGTACTCTGAGAGAAGGATATCTCACGGACATCCCGAATATATCAACTTACCAATATACAAAATCTCAAGGTTTGCGAGATATTGACGAGAATTGGTGAAATAATCAAAACAACACTGTTACACGCAAGAAAGTGCTATGGAGAGTCGATTTGAGTCCACGGTTAACTCATGTTTCTATCTTATTAATCAATATTCTAGTAGGAGACTATAATTTTTGTACAACTCATATCAGGAAATGGCATTTACACCATAATGAAAACCAAGTAGGTGAAATGATAAATAGGAAATCGATAATCAATTTTGAAGTAATCGATAACACATAGGGTTAATAAAGTTTCAAAAAAAGCTCTGTTCAAGGTATGTTTATAAATTCCAAGGCTATATAACTATTAAGATCACATTATATTGGAACCAGGTACTTCAATCATTGATCTACTCAAAAAATATGTCTCGAAACAGATATAATTTTCTATATTTAGGATTGCACTTCCAGCATCGGCAATACATGGATTATTATCGGAAATCTTGAGGTGAATGTTTCAAGGACTAAGAATTATCGAAATTTCAAAAACGGAGCTCTGATCAAGGTATGGTTATAAATTCCAAAGCTGTATAACTATTCACATCACATTATATTGAAGCCAGATACTTCAATCATTATTCACCTCAAAAAATATGATACGAAACATATAATTTTTTCTATATTTGGGATCGCACTTTCAGCAAAGAGAATATGTGTCAACGTCTACAGAAATCAATGCTTTCATTCATAATGTTTTCGATAGGTCTAACGATGGAACCAACAGGCTGATAAAATACAGGGATGTAAAAACTATCTAGTCTGGAAGAAATATACTGGGTGTGTAAGAAATTACACTTAATATTTTCAATAGGTGTACCGTTCGAAAAATACAAATGTACTGACTGGTACAGGATGTATCAAGAATTAATGATGACGTTTAACGTTTGATAGGTATAATTTGATAGTTGACGCTCAACGACTGGAACTTGAGAGCCTTGGTCACGTGAGGGTGGATATGGTTGTATTATGATCAGTGACGAAAACAATTTTATATTGATGAATTATTGAAAAAGTGTTCCTATGTTTTCGTGAAAACGCGACATAGGAGAAAACAAATGATACATTTATGATCCACATGATGAAAAGAGCTCAAACTTTTTGTTTTTCTAGTGAACAGGGATTATATGGGTACTCCGGAAAAATGATTTTTCACGGACATTTCGAGAATTCAACTTGTATATATTCTGAGACTAAAGACCAAAATTGATATTAATTGATAAACATTCATAACAATGACAAACCTTACGAATACAACGCACATATGTCGCGCAAATACAAAAAACGCGCAGACATCGCACCCTTATCAAAAAACTATCAAAAATGATAAATAGCACGACGAAAAGTCGAACATGCGTCTTACATATATCATGCTAACGTCGTTACTCGTCAAAGATCTATCAGACAACGTCGTCTAAAATTTTTGAATACGATGATTCGCATGACAAAGCGTCACGCATTCATTAAACAAGTAGAAAACATCAAAATTCATCACACATACATCACCCATACGTCGCACATGCGTCGAACATACGTCATGCAAACGTCACACATTCATCGAGAATCTATCAAACAGCAACATAAAAACGATTAATAACGTACTGACATTGCAAATCCAAAATGGTAGCTATTAAAGTTTAGCATCTGGCATCAGACATTCGGTGTCCGACATTTGACGCTTGACGTACTAAGATTTCTGTTATTCACCAACATAAAGTTGTAGATATAAAAATAAACATAGGGCAATCATTGAAGAACATTGATTATGTTAAAAAAAAACATGACGCATGCGTTGTGCATACGTTGCGCATACGTCATACATACGTCGTGCAAACGTAGCGCCTACATCGAAAATCCATAATACAACGTGTTTAAAGCCTTGAAATGAGAAATAGCATGACATGATATCCATCACACATTCATTTTATGACGTTGAAAATTTTGAAAATAAAAACTCCACGCATGCGTCGTACGTACACCACGCTGACGTCGTGCCTTCGTCGGAAATCTACCAAGCAACGTATAAGAACTTCAATAACAATAAATAGCATAACGAAACGTCAGACATGAGTTATACATATATTGCATCGACGTCGTGTCCTTGTGAAAATGAAAATGTTCAAAACGATTTATCACTTATTCATTAAACAATATCAAAAACTTTGAAAAACACTACACGAAAATTGTCGGGATGTCATTGAAAAATTCAACGACAGACGACAAAGAGTACTAGAAGCAAGAGAAGTGAGTAATTGAAAGATTCGACGATAGGGTCGATAGGAGTGAGTGAGCCATAGACGAATGACCCGGTGTTGAAATTATTATGATACAGGGTGACACATAATTCTCAATGAATCATCACATGGAATATTCACTTCCGGATGGCGGAAGATCTACGTGACCGAATAGCTGTGTTCAAAACTTCAATTATAATTATTAACATTAGTTTTGAATTCGTTAAATTATGGTTACATGAAAATAGGACAGTATATGACAAAATACATCAAGAGTATATTCATTTCATTATTGCTTTCAAATTCAAGTTGATCTATGTAATGAAATATGAATAATGAATCATTATTTACCACCACTTTTACAATTATTCACCAACAGATGTCAACTTCGATGAAAAACCCATACACTTAGTTGAAAAACCTCGATATCAATATAATGATGGATTCAGGAATGCTTGTAAATGGAATAATATCAAACCTAACGTCATACATGACGTAGAACCTGACATCACACGCGACGTCTGAGACGTGCGTAAGACGTTAGACTCAGGTTTTCGATCAAGTAAGCTTCATGAATGTGGAAGAGGATCGTTTGGTAGGTCACACTTTTCTCTTCAAGTTCTCAAGAAATTCGCAAATTCATTGAATGGATCTGGTGGTAACAATAATCATTTTATAAAAATAGAAAAATAATCCACTTTCATCATTCAAATTTGGTAAATTTTATACATCATAATTCCTAGGGGAAAAATAAAAACGAAAAATTATAGATTTTTATATATATTTCTCACACATTATTCAAATCTCTCAATACATTCATTTCATGAAGGAACAAATATTCCCTGAGTGCATTACTTACTAAACTATCATTTGATATTTCACAAAATAAATACAGAGCTTCAAAATAATCAATATAACCAGCATCTTTATTGAATATCGATTTAATCAAATTCAAAATATTATTATAAATTGTACAGAAGTTCATTTTTTCCAGTAAAACCACCCGATGGCCCACTAAACTTCGATGAACTTGAAGGATCTGCGTAGCATCCTCGACACCGATAAGGAACTCGACATCATGTTTTTTGACGAGTAGACATTTGATCCCATCAAACACCAATTGTGATATTTTGCAGAAATCTCCACATGGAAACGATACTGGCTCATATTCATCTTGGTGGGTTGGTAACTTCTCGTAGAAAAAATTGTCCAATGCTCGTTTCAGTAAATCAGTGAAAGTTTTCCATTCCGTTGTACAAAAAGATTGTTTATTTGGTTTGTATGGTTGTGATAAAATTATAGATGGATTGAATTTTCTCGCTGGACTCAAACCCACTCCTACCTGGAAGGCTCTCAACTGGAATAATGTGTAGAGTAGGTAATGTTTCTCGGCTCGGGCTGCATTTTCGTACATCTCCAACACTTCATCTAATTCTTGATGATATTTCGCATTATTGAAAGATGATTCGGTGAAATATGAATCAATATCGTCTTCTGACACACTCACATAACCACTATCTCGACTTGATGTTGACATGATAGACTAAGTTAAAATATTTTCAGACTGAGATCAATTTCATGTATCTATTTATAGTCTCCCTCCACATTCGAGAACAATAGAGTTGAAATCATTATTGCGAGATGAATCTTGACATATCAAATATGAGAATAATGCTGATTCAAGTAGAATAGCAGAAAAACAGAGGTATTACATGAATGCGTTGCTTATCTCCCCACATGATGCCCTGAGAAATGCAAAGTTGCATATCGAATATGAGATGTAATAAACATGATGATTCAGGGAGATAACATCAACATCATCACAATCTTTGAATTATGGTCGTGATTTATGATATCATCATCGACCACCTGCGAACTTATCAAAGATCTCTTCTATATTGTCGATTCATCTGATGAAATACAGAGAATAAGCATGACATTATTATTGCCAAATGAAATCTGAACCACCACATGTGATAACCCCAAATTGATGGATAATATTTGACGTATGACAGAGGCGTACTAGGGCTGCTGGAGTTTGGCGTCTGACATCTGACAGTTAACGTTTGACGATACGTCATGCATACGAAGTCTTTTTTTTATAGAAAATCTATCAATCAACGCACAAAAACTTCAAAAACAATAGAAAGCATGACGAAACGTCAAGCATGCGTCATACATACATCGCGCAGACATCGTGTATTTCTTAAAAATCTATCAAACAATATATTGAAACTATAAAAACGAGTAATAGCATGACTAGATATAATGCATTCATCAAATAACATCGAAAACGATAAAAAACATCACGAATACGTCATGCAACTTATGTCAACTGTCAAGTATTCCATGGCGCTGTGTCATATGTCAATCGGAAAGTGTTCCATGATGCTGCTGATGACGCCAGAGTATGGAAACGCAACGCGTCATAGACTACTAGCTCGACCAATCAGAAGCCGTCATATTCCAAACCACTTCTTTTTTGGCGGGAAATTAAAGTTATTTTTATGATATCACCCCTTAGCCCCCCCCAGGTCACCGCTGTGCCCCCTTTATGCGCAACACGTTAGACTCTGAGTTCAGGTGGGGCTTCGTGACGTTAGATTCAGAGGTTAGGTTAGGTTGGGTCTCGAGACGTTAGACTCAAAGGTTATGTTAGGACCCCGTGACGTTCGATTCTAACGTTAGGTTAGGTTGGATCCCGAGACGTTAGCCTCAGAAGATAGGTTAGGTCTCCGACCTAACCTAACCTAACGACCTAACGTCTCGGGATCCAACCTAACCTAACGTTAGAATCGAACGTCACGGGGTCCTAACATAACCTTTGAGTCTAACGTCTCGAGACCCAACCTAACCTAACCTCTGAATCTAACGTCACGAAGCCCCACCTAAACTCAGAGTCTAACGTGTTGCGCATAAAGGGGGCACAGCGGTGACCTGGGGGGGGCTAAGGGGTGATATCATAAAAATAACTTTAATTTCCCGCCAAAAAAGAAGTGGTTTGGAATATGACGGCTTCTGATTGGTCGAGCTAGTAGTCTATGACGCGTTGCGTTTCCATACTCTGGCGTCATCAGAAGCATCATGGAACACATTCCGATTGACATATGACACAGCGCCATGGAATACTTGACAGTTGACATAAGTTGCATGACGTATTCGTGATGTTTTTTATCGTTTTCGATGTTATTTGATGAATGCATTATATCTAGTCATGCTATTACTCGTTTTCATAGTTTCAATATATTGTTTGATAGATTTTTAAGAAATACACGATGTCTGCGCGATGTATGTATGACGCATGCTTGACGTTTCGTCATGCTTTCTATTGTTTTTGAAGTTTTTGTGCGTTGATTGATAGATTTTCTATAGAAAAAAGACTTCGTATGCATGACGTATCGTCAAACGTTAACTGTCAGATGTCAGACGCCAAACTCCAGCAGCCCTAGTACGCCTCTGTCATACGTCAAATATTATCCATCAATTTGGGGTTTTCACATGTGGTGGTTCGGATTTCATTTGGCAATAATAATGTCAAGCTTATTCTCTGTATTTCATCAGATGAATCGACAATATAGAAGAGATCTTTGATAAGTTCGCAGGTGGTCGATGATGATATCATAAATCACGACCATAATTCAAAGATTGTGATGATGTTGATGTTATCTCCCCGAATCATCATGTTTATTACATCTCATATTCGATATGCAATTTTGCATTTCTCAGGGCATCATGTGGGGAGATAAGCAACGCATTCATGTAATACCTCTGTTTTTCTGCTATTCTACTTGAATCAGCATTATTCTCATATTTGATATGTCAAGATTCATCTCGCAATAATGATTTCAACTCTATTGTTCTCGAATGTGGAGGGAGACTATAAATAGATACATGAAATTGATCTCAGTCTGAAAATATTTTAACTTAGTCTATCATGTCAACATCAAGTCGAGATAGTGGTTATGTGAGTGTGTCAGAAGACGATATTGATTCATATTTCACCGAATCATCTTTCAATAATGCGAAATATCATCAAGAATTAGATGAAGTGTTGGAGATGTACGAAAATGCAGCCCGAGCCGAGAAACATTACCTACTCTACACATTATTCCAGTTGAGAGCCTTCCAGGTAGGAGTGGGTTTGAGTCCAGCGAGAAAATTCAATCCATCTATAATTTTATCACAACCATACAAACCAAATAAACAATCTTTTTGTACAACGGAATGGAAAACTTTCACTGATTTACTGAAACGAGCATTGGACAATTTTTTCTACGAGAAGTTACCAACCCACCAAGATGAATATGAGCCAGTATCGTTTCCATGTGGAGATTTCTGCAAAATATCACAATTGGTGTTTGATGGGATCAAATGTCTACTCGTCAAAAAACATGATGTCGAGTTCCTTATCGGTGTCGAGGATGCTACGCAGATCCTTCAAGTTCATCGAAGTTTAGTGGGCCATCGGGTGGTTTTACTGGAAAAAATGAACTTCTGTACATTTTATAATAATATTTTGAATTTGATTAAATCGATATTCAATAAAGATGCTGGTTATATTGATTAATTTGAAGCTCTGTATTCATTTTGTGAAATATCAAATGATAGTTTAGTAAGTAATGCACTCAGGGAATATTTGTTCCTTCATGAAATGAATGTATGGAGAGATTTGAATATTGTGTGAGAAATATATATAAAAATCTATAATTTTTCGTTTTTATTTTTCCCCTAGGAATTATGATGTATAACATTTACCAAATTTGAAAGATGAAAGTGGATTATTTTTCTATTTTTATAAAATTATTATTGTTACCACCAGATCCATTCAATGAATTTGCGAATTTCTTGAGAACTTGAAAAGAAAAGTGTGACCTACCAAACGATCCTCTTCCACATTCATGAAGCTTACTTGATCGAAAACCTGAGTCTAACGTCTTACGCACGTCTCAGACGTCGCGTGTGATGTCAGGTTCTACGTCATGTATGACGTTAGGTTTGATATTATTCCATTTACTAGCATTCCTGAATCCATCATTATATTGATATCGTTGCGCAACGTATGCACAACGCATGCGTCATGTTTTTTTTAACATAATCAATGTTCTTCAATGATTGCCCTATTTTTATTTTTATATCTACAACTTTATGTTGGTGAATAACAGAAATCTTAGTACGTCAAGCGTCAAATGTCGGACACCGGATGTCAGATGCCAGATGCTAAACTTTAATAGCTACCATTTTGGATTTGCAATGTCAGTACGTTATAAATCGTTTTTATGTTGCTGTTTGATAGATTCTCGATGAATGTGTGACGTTTGCATGACGTATGTTCGACGCATGTGCGACGTATGGGTGATGTATTTGTGATGAATTTTGATGTTTTCTACTTGTTTAATGAATGCGTGACGCTTTGTCATGCGAATCATCGTATTCAAAAATTTTAGACGACGTTGTCTGATAGATCTTTGACGAGTAACGACGTTAGCATGATATATGTAAGACGCATGTTCGACTTTTCGTCGTGCTATTTATCATTTTTGATAGTTTTTTGATAAGGGTGCGATGTCTGCGCGTTTTTTGTATTTGCGCGACATATGTGCGTTGTATTCGTAAGGTTTGTCATTGTTATGAATGTTTATCAATTAATATCAATTTTGGTCTTTAGTCTCAGCATATATACAAGTTGAATTCTCGAAATGTCCCTGAAAAATCATTTTTCCGGAGTACCCATATAATCCCTGTTCACTAGAAAAACAAAAAGTTTGAGCTCTTTTCATCATGTGGATCATAAATGTATCATTTGTTTTCTCCTATGTCGCGTTTTCACGAAAATATAGGAACACTTTTTCAATAATTCATCAATATAAAATTGTTTTCGTCACTGATCATAATACAACCATATCCACCCTCACGTGACCAAGGCTCTCAAGTTCCAGTCGTTGAGCGTCAACTATCAAATTATACCTATCAAACGATAAACGTCATCATTAATTCTTGATACATCCTGTACCAGTCAGTACATTTGTATTTTTCGAACGGTACACCTATTGAAAATATTAAGTGTAATTTCTTACACACCCAGTATATTTCTTCCAGACTAGATAGTTTTTACATCCCTGTATTTTATCAGCCTGTTGGTTCCATCGTTAGACCTATCGAAAACATTTTGAATGAAAGCATTGATTTCTGTAGACGTTGACACATATTCTCTTTGCTGAAAGTGCGATCCCAAATATAGAAAAAAATATATGTTTCGTATCATATTTTTCGAGGTGAATAATGATTGAAGTATCTGGCTTCAATATAATGTGATGTGAATAGTTATACAGCTTTGGAATTTATAACCATACCTTGATCAGAGCTCCGTTTTTGAAATTTCGATAATTCTTAGTCCTTGAAACATTCACCTCAAGATTTCCGATAATATTCCATGTATTGCCGATGCTGGAAGTGCAATCCTAAATATAGAAAATTATATCTGTTTCGAGACATATTTTTTGAGTAGATCAATGATTGAAGTACCTGGTTCCAATATAATGTGATCTTAATAGTTATATAGCCTTGGAATTTATAAACATACCTTGAACAGAGCTTTTTTTGAAACTTTATTAACCCTATGTGTTATCGATTACTTCAAAATTGATTATCGATTTCCTATTTATCATTTAACCTACTTGGTTTTCATTATGGTGTAAATGGCATTTCCTGATATGAGTTGTAGAAAAATTAAAGTCTCCTACTAGAATATTGATTAATAAGATAGAAACATGAGTTAACCGTGGACTCAAATCGACTCTCCATAGCACTTTCTTGCGTGTAACAGTGTTGTTTTGATTATTTCACCAATTCTCGTCAATATCTCGCAAACCTTGAGATTTTGTATATTGGTAAGTTGATATATTCGGGATGTCCGTGAGATATCCTTCTCTCAGAGTACCCACATGGCTCTGTTTACTGAAAAAATTGTAACCGGAAGTGAAACCGGAAGTTGTTGTTTCGATGTCCGAACGTTATGGGTTCACTAACATCTCATCATTTTTCCTCTATCTCGATATTTTACGAATTGGAAGAGGATATTTTTCGATAATTCATCAAGGAGATAGATCGGTTAGAAAAGCAGTACTCAAAGAGATGGTGAACAGTTTTTATTGTTTTATCAATTTTCGAGAAATTTTGATTGATATCTCGCAAACCTTGGGACTTTGTATATAGGTAAGTTAATATATTAGGAATGTACGTGAAATAACCTTTTCAATGAGTACCCACATGACCCTGTTTTCTAACAAAATGGAAACCGGAAGTGAAACCGGAAGTTGTTGTTTTTGAAGTCTACACGTCATGGGGGTCACGAATATTCCATTAGTTTTTCTCTATATAGCTTTTTAATGAACCGGAAGTGGATATTTTGTGATAATTTGTCGAGAAGCTGGATCGGCCAGGAAATCATTACACGAAGAGATTATTTATTGTTTACATAATTTTTTTTCATTATTTCGATTTATTTTGATTGATATCTCTTTATCCTTGAGACTTTGTACATAGGTAAAATGATATATTTGGAATGTCCGTGAAAAATCCTTCTCTCAGAGTACCCACATGACTATGTTAAGTGGAGAAATAGAAACCAGAAGAAAAACCGGATGTTTTTGAAGTCTACACGTCATGGGGATCACGAATAAAACATTAGTTTTTCTCTGTATCGATTTTTGATGAACCGGAAGTGGATATTTTTTGATAACTCGTCGAAAAGCTGGATCGACCAGAAAATCATTACACGAAGAGTTTGTGAATTGTTAACATAGATTTTTTCATTATTTCGATTTATTTTGATTGATATCTCTTTAACCTTGAGACTTTGTACATAGGTAAAATGATATATTTGGAATGTCCGTGAAAAATCCTTCTCTCAGAGTACCCACATGGCTCTGTTTACTGAAAAAATCGTAACCGGAAGTGAAACCGGAAGTTGTTGTTTCGATGTCCGAACGTTATGGGTTCTCTAAGATCTCATCATTTTTCCTCTATCTCGATTTTTTACGAATTGGAAGAGGATATTTTTCGATAATTCATCAAGGAGATGGATCGGTTAGAAAAGCAGTACTCAAAGAGATGGTGAACAGTTTTTATTGTTTTATCAATATTTCGAGAAATTTTGATTGATATCTCGCAAACCTTGGGACTTTGTATATAGGTAAGTTAATATATAAGGAATGTACGTGAAATAACCTTTTCAATGAGTACCCACATGACTCTGTTTACTAACAAAATGGAAACCGGAAGTGAAACCAGAAGTTGTTGTTTTTGAAGTCTACACGTCATGGGGGTCACGAATATTCCATTAGTTTTTCTCTATATAGCTTTTTAATGAACCGGAAGTGGATATTTTGTGATAATTTGTCGAGAAGCTGGATCGGTCAGGAAATCATTACACGAAGAGATTATGAATTGTTTACATAAATTTTTTTCATTATTTCGATTTATTTTGATTGATTTCTCTTTATCCTTGGGACTTTGTATATAGGTAAGTTAATATATAAGGAATGTACGTGAAATAACCTTTTCAATGAGTACCCACATGACCCTGTTTACTAACAAAATGGAAACCGGAAGTGAAACCAGAAGTTGTTGTTTTTGAAGTCTACACGTCATGGGGGTCACGAATATTCCATTAGTTTTTCTCTATATAGCTTTTTAATGAACCGGAAGTGGATATTTTGTGATAATTTGTCGAGAAGCTGGATCGGTCAGGAAATCATTACACGAAGAGATTATGAATTGTTTACATAAATTTTTTTCATTATTTCGATTTATTTTGATTGATATCTCTTTATCCTTGAGACTTTGTACATAGGTAAAATGATATATTTGGAATGTCCGTGAAAAATCCTTCTCTCAGAGTACCCACATGACTATGTTAAGTGGAGAAATAGAAACCGGAAGTAAAACCGGAAGTTGATGTTTTTGAAGTCTACACGTCATGGGGATCACGAATAAAACATTGGTTTTTCTCTATATCGATTTTTGATGAACCGGAAGTGGATATTTTTTGATAACTCGTCGAAAAGCTGGATCGACCAGAAAATCATTACACGAAGAGTTTGTGAATTGTTTACATAGATTTTTTCATTATTTCGATTTATTTTGATTGATATCTCTTTAACCTTGAGACTTTGTACATTGGTAAAATGATATATTTGGAATGTTCGTGAAAAATCCTTCTCTCAGAGTACCCACATGACTATGTTAAGTGGAAAAATGGAAACCGGAAGTGAAACCGGAAGTTGATGTTTTTGAAGTTTACACGTCATGGGGATCACGAATAAAACATTAGTTTTTCTCTATGTCGCTTTTTAATAAACCGGAAGTGGATATTTTTTGATAATTCGTAAAGAAAATCAATCATTTTGTCATTGACATCTTTATATTAACGATTTCATGAATTCTGTTGCGTCGATATCAATGCTGTGGTTCGGATTCTACTTGTGTGAGCTGTAGGTATATTTAATACGAAAATTACTAAATAATAAATAACTTCAGGCAGCCACACCTTGTCATACGTCAAACTTTATTCATCAATTTTGAGTATTCACACGTGGTGATTCCGATTCTACTTGTGTAAGCTGTATGTATATTACCTTTATAATACGGAAATTACTAAACAGTTAGTGATCTCCCGATTTCAGCGGCCATTTTGAAATGATGACGTCATACGTCAGATGTCAGACGCCTGACTTCAGGCTGACACCCTGTAATACGTCAAACGTTATCCATCAATTTTGAATAATCACACGTTGTGGTTCAGATGGAAATAACTAAACAGTTGGTGACCTTTCGATATTTTGAAACGATGACGTCATACGTCAGATATCAGACGCCTAATTTCAGGCAGCCACACCCTGTAATACTTCAGACGTTATCCATCTATGGTTCGGATTCCACTTGGGTAAGCTGTAGGTGCATTATGGTATATTTCCAGATATTTTTGAAAGTCTGGCATCAATGCCTTATTTTTTCAAACGTCTGGCAACAGTGTCAGTCGCTTTGTCGTCTCTTATCTTTGTAACGTCTTGCGAAATATTGTATAATGTTGAATCATCAATGGAATCCAGCGAACCTGACCTTGAATGCGATTATGTCTATTAATACACTAATGTTTAATGAATGAATAAGCCATTGTTCCTTTTCCTGCTCCATGGATCTGCATGTTGAGTCATCATTGGAATGCAGCGAACCTGACCTTGAATGCGATTATGTCTATCAATACACTGATATTCAATGAATGAATAAGCCATTGTTCGTTTCCCTGCTCCCCGCTTGCCGAGGTTGCTACGTTCTCTTATCTTTGAGACGGATCTGCTCGACTACGTCACGCTGTGCGATAACGTTGCATCGACATTGACTGCAATTAAATTATATAGTGGTCGTAGCTCTGTGGGAACGCATCGGACTCGTAATCCGGTGGTCTGGAGTTCAAATCCCGCCGATAGAAGGATTTTTTTAAATAAAATATGACGTCATGAGATGTTTCCGAATGCGGAGCGCTAAGGGGGCGCAGTCTTATGGGGGGTCAGGGGGGGTATAGCAAAAACCTAAGGGGGCTAAGGGGGTACAGCGAAGACCTGAGGGGGGCCAAGGGGGTACAGCGAAGGCCTAAGGGGGCCAAGGGGGTACAGCGAAGTTCTGAGGTGGGCCAAGGGGGCACCTGAGGGGGCCAGAGGGGCCGATATCCTATCCCATGTTGCGAGCAGAATACCTAACCTCAAAAATAACTTGAATTTCGCGCCAAAAAAGTATGACGGCTTCTGATTGGTCGGGTAGTCTATGGGACACTTGACAGTTGATACAGCGGCATGGAACACTTGACAGTAGACATATGACAGTTGACACATGACAGTTGACAGATGACATGACAGTTGACAGATAACAGATGACATGACAGTTGACAGATAACAGATGACAGATGACATTTGACATGACAGATGACATGACAGATGACATGACAGATGACATGACAGATGACATGACAGATGACATGACAGATGACATGACAGATGACATGACAGATGACATGACAGATGACATGACAGATGACATGACAGATGACATGACAGATGACATGACAGATGACATGACAGATGACATGACAGATGACATGACAGATGACATGACAGATGACATGACAGATGACATGACAGATGACATGACAATTGACAGCTGCCCCATGGCGGCCATCTTGGATGACGTCATTGCCCCATGGCGGCCATCTTGTCATGATACCCGCCTAGGTGCACTACTCCACTTGGTACTTACCCCTATATTCTCTTCTTCCTCCTGGGTGGTGATTCTGCTTTGCTGCTTCCTAAACCACTGTTCCCTCTCGATCGCCTTCTCAGCTGAACTCAATCACTTCTTGAAGATCGAACGAAAGTTTGTCAAAGTGCCAAAAGATTAAAATCTACGATTTCGCGTGGATCGGACTCGATGCCGTGGTTCCTTACGAAAACTGCACTTATCCTACCGACTGCGCCAGTTATGTTTCTCGTACACGGGATCGTGTTTTTAAAAACATTTATTTTCGTACAATGGCAAAGGTACAGATCTTGGTAGCAGAATGATTATAATAACAATTTGTCCTATACTTATAAACTATTAATGCTGACTTGACAGGAGCCATAGACAGTGGCTCATTGTTGTCTATTACTGGGTCGACGGCTATCCATACATATAACTTGCGTTATACGTACTATCGACCCAATCGAACAGAAGGTTAGATGGATAGACGAAATGATCATTGAATCTGAGTTGTATTCGATTATATCGTGATGAAGTTTATATAGAAATACTCACCAGGTTACTGTTTTTTCGTTATACATACGAGCGACCGAAACGAACAGAAAGTTGAATGCATAGACTGAACAATCAATGTATCTGGTTGGTATCCGATTATATCGCAATACTGTATATATAGTGATACTTACCAGGTGACGGTACTTCCGTTACACATACTAGCGACTGAATCGAACAGAAAGTTAAATGGTTAGACGAAGCGATAATTGTATCTGAGTTGTATTCGATGATATCGTGATGATGTTTATATAGCAATACTCACCAGGTAACTGTTCTTCCGTTTTACATGAAAGCGACCGAATCGAGCAGAAGGTTAAATGGAGAGATTGAAAATTCATCGTATCTGGGTTGTATTCGATTAGGTTTATATAGTAATACTCACCAGGTAACTGTTTTTCCGGTATACATAAGAACGACTGAATTGAACAGAAGGTTGAATGGATAGACTAAACAATAATCGTATCTGGGGTTGTATTCGATTATATCCTGATGATGTTCATATAGTTATACTCACCAGGAAACTGTTCTCCAGTTATACATAAGAGCGACTGAACTGAACAGAAAGTTTAATGGATAGACTGAACATTCATCGTATCTGGGTTGTATTTGATTATATCGTGATTATTATCATATAGTATGACTCACCAGGTAACAGTTCTTCCGTTATACATACGAGCAACCGAATCGAACATAAGGTTGGATGGATAGATTGAACAATCATTGTATCTGGGTTGTCTCCGATTATATCGTTATGATGTATATTTAGTTACACCTACCATGTAACGGTTCTTTCGTTACACATACGAGCGTCTGAATCGAACATAAGGTTGGATGGTTAGACGGAACGATAATTGTAACTGAGTTGTATTCGATTATATCGTGGTGATGTTTATATAGTAACACTCACCAGGTGACTGTTCTTGCGTTATACATACGAGCGACCCAATCGAACAGAAGGTTGAATGGATAGTATCTGTGTTGTATTCGATTATGATGTTATGCTGTGTATATAGTAATACACATTAGGTGACGGTATTCCCGTTTAACATACGAGCGACCGAAACGAACAGAAAGTTGAATGGATAGACTGAACAATCAATGTATCTGGGTGGTATCCGATTATATCGCAATACTGTATATATAGTGATACTTACCAGGTGACGGTACTTCCGTTTCACATACTAGCGACTGAATCGAACAGAAGGTTAAATGGTTAGACGAAACGATAATTGTATCTCTGAGTTGTATTCGATGATATCGTGATGATGTTTATATAGCAATACTCACCAAGTAACTGTTCTTCCGTTTTACATACAAGCGACCGAATCGAGCAGAAGCTTAAATTCAGTATAGATTGAACAATCATCGTATCTGGGTTGTATTCGATTATGTTTATATAGTTATACTCACCAGGTAACTATTCTTCCGTTATACATACGAGCAACTGAATTGAACAGAAGTTTGAATGGATAGACTAAACAATAATCGTATCTGGGGTTGTATTCGATTATATCTTGATGATGTTCATATAGTTATACCCACCAGGAAATTGTTCTCCAGTTATACATGAGAGCGACTGAACTGAACAGAAGGTTGAATGGATAGACTGAACATTCATCGTATCTGGGTTGTATTTGATTATATCGTGATAATTATCATATAGTTTCTCTAACCAGGTAACAGTTCTTCCGTTATACATACGAGCAACCGAATCGAACATAAGGTTGGATGGATAGATTGAACAATCATTGTATCTGGGTTGTCTCCGATTATATCGTTATGCTGTATATTTAGTTACACCTACCATGTAATGGTTCTTTCGTTACACATACGAGCGTCTGAATCGAACATGATGTTGGATGGTGAGACGGAACGATAATTGTAACTGAGTTGTATTTGATTATATCGTGGTGATGTGTATATAGTAATACTCACCAGGTGACTGTTCTTGCGTTATACATACGAGCGACCCAATCGAACAGAAGGTTGGATGGATAGACGGAATGATCATTGTATCTGAGTTGTATTCGATTATATCGTGATAACGTTCATATAGAAATACTCACCAGGTTACTGTTCTTTCGTTTAACATACGAGCAACCGAATCGAACAGAAGTTTGAATGGATAGTATCTGGGTTGTATTCGATTATGATGTAATGCTGTGTATATAGTTATACACATAAGGTGACGGTATTCCCGTTTTACATACGAGCGACCGAAACGAACAGAAAGTTGAATGGATAGACTGAACAATCAATGTATCTGGGTGGTATCCGATTATATCGCAATACTGTATATATAGTGATACTTACCAGGTGACGGTACTTCCTTTACACATACTAGCGACTGAATCGAACAGAAGTATAAATGGTTAGACAAAACGATAATTGTATCTGAGTTGTATTCGATGATATCGTGATGATGTTTATATAGCAATACTCACCAGGTAACTGTTCTTCCGTTTTACATACAAGCGACCGAATCGAGCAGAAGCTTAAATTTAGTATAGATTGAACAATCATCGTATCTGGGTTGTATTCGATTATGTTTATATAGTTATACTCACCAGGTAACTGTTCTTTCGTTATACATACGAGCGACTGAATTGAACAGAAGGTTGAATGGATAGACTAAACGATAATCGTATCTGGGGTTGTATTCGATTATGTCTTGATGATGTTCATATAGTTATACTCACCAGGAAACTGTTCTCCAGTTATACATAACAGCGACTGAACTGAACAGAAGGTTGAATGGATAGACTGAACATTCATCGTATCTGGGTTGTATTTGATTATATCGTGATTATTATCATACAGTATGTCTAACCAGGTAACAGTTCTTCCGTTATACATACGAGAAACCGAATCGAACATAAGGTTGGATGGATAGATTGAACAATCATTGTATCTGGGTTGTCTCCGATTATATCTTTATGCTGTATATTTAGTTACACCTACCATGTAACGGTTCTTTCGTTACACATACGAGCGTCTGAATCGAACATAAGATTGGATGGTTAGACGGAACGATAATTGTAACACTTGTTGTATTCGATTATATCGTGGTGATGTTTATATAGTAATACTCACCAGGTGACTGTTCTTGCGTTATACATACGAGCGACCCAATCGAACAGAAGGTTGGATGGATAGACGGAATGATCATTGTATCTGAGTTGTATTCGATTATATCGTGATGACGTTCATATAGAAATACTCACCAGGTAACTGTTCTTCCGTTCCACATACAAGCGACCGAATCGAGCAGAAGCTTAAATTTGGTATAGATTGAACAATCATCGTATCTGGGTTGTATTCGATTATGTTTATATAGTTATACTCACCAGGTAACTGTTCCTCCGTTATACATACGAGCAACCGAATCGAACAAAAGTTTGAATGGATAGATTGAAAAATCATTGTATCTGGGTTGTCTCCGATTATATCGTTATGCTGTATATTTAGATACACCTACCATGTAACGGTTCTTTCGTTTCACATACGAGCGTCTGAATCGAACATAAGGTTGGATGGTTAGACGAAACGATAATTGTAACTGAGTTGTATTCGATTATATCGTAGTGATGTTTATATAGTAATACTCACCAGGTGACTGTTCTTCCGTTATACATACGAGCGACTGAATTGAACAGAAGGTTGAATGGATAGTATCTGTGTTGTATTCGATTATGATGTTATGCTGTGTATATAGTTATACACATTAGGTGACGTTATTCCCGTTAAACATACGAGCGACCGAAACGAACAGAAAGTTGAATGGATAGACTAAACAATAATCGTATTTGGGGTTGTATTCGATTATATCTTGATGATGTTCACATAGTTATACTCACCAGGAAACTGTTCTCCAGTTATACATAAGAGCGACTGAACTGAACAGAAGGTTGAATGGATAGACTGAACATTCATCGTATCTGGGTTGTATTTGATTATATCGTGATTATTATCATATAGTTCGTCTAACCAGGTGACAGTTCTTCCGTTATACATACGAGCAACCGAATCGAACATGAGGTTAGATGGTTAGACGGAACGATAATTGTAACTGAGTTGTATTCGATTATATCGTGGTGATGTTTATATAGTAATACTCACCAGGTGACTGTTCTTGCGTTATACATACGAGCGACCCAATCGAACAGAAGGTTGGATGGATTGACGGAATGATCATTGTATCCGAGTTGTATTCGATTATATCGTGATGACGTTCATATAGAAATACTCACCAGGTTACTGTTCTTTCGTTATACATACGAGCAACCGAGTCGAACAGAAGGTTGAATGGATAGTATCTGGGTTCTATTCGATTATGATGTTATGCTGTGTATATAGTTATACACATAAGGTGACGGTATTCCCGTTTTACATACGAGCGACCGAAACGAACAGAAAGTTGAATGGATAGACTGAACAATCAATGTATCTGGGTGGTATCCGATTATATCGCAATACTGTATATATAGTGATACTCACCAGGTGATGGTACTTCCGTTACACATACTAGCGACTGAATCGAACAGAAGGTTAAATGGTTAGACGAAACGATAATTGTATCTGAGTTGTATTCGATGATATCGTGATGATGTTTATATAGCAATACTCACCAGGTAACTGTTCTTCCGTTTTACATACAAGCGACCGAATCGATCAGAAGGTTGAATTCAGTATAGATTGAACAATCATCGTATCTGGGTTGTATTCGATTATGTTCATATAGTTATACTCACCAGGTAACTGTTCTTCCGTTATATATACGAGCGACTGAATTGAACAGAAGGTTGAATGGATAGTATATGGGTTGTATTCGATTATGATGTTATGCTGTGTATATAGTTATACACACTAGGTGACGGTATTTCCGTTTTACATACGAGCGACCGAAACGAAAAGAAAGTTGAATGGATAGACTGAACAATCAATGTTTCTGGGTTTCTGGTTAGATTATATATGAGAACTGTTACCTGGTTAGACATACTTTATGATAATCATCACGATATACTCGAATACAACCCCAGATACGATTATTGTGTAGTCTATCCATTCAACTTTCTGTTCAATTCAGTCGTTCTTATGTATAATGGAAGAACAGTTACCTGGTGAGTATAACTATATAAACATAATCGAATACAACCCAAATACGATGAATTTTCAATCTATCCATTCAACCTTCTGCTCGATTCGGTCGCTAGTATGTGTAACGGGAGTACCGTCACTTGGTAAGTGTCACTATATATACAGTATTGCGATATAATCGGATACCAACCAGATACATTGATTGTTCAGTCTATCTATTCAACTTTCTGTTCGTTTCGGTCGCTCGTATGTAAAACGGGAATACCGTCACCTAGTGTGTATAACTATATACACAGCATAACATCATAACCGAATACAACCCAGATACTATCCATTCAACCTTCTGTTCGATTCGGTTGCTCGTATGTATAACCTGGTGAGTATCCTAACCCAACCTAACCTAACCTAACCTAACCTAACCTAACCTAACCTAACCTAACCTAACCTAACCTAACCTAACCTAACCTAACCTAACCTAACCTAACCTAACCTAACCTAACCTATCCTAACCTGGTGAGTATTTTCATATGAACTTCATCACGATATAATCGAATACAACTCAGATATAATGGTCATTCCGTCTATCCATCCAACCTTCTGTTCGATTTGGTCGCTCGTACGTATAATGCAAGAACAGTCACCTGGTGAGTATTACTATATAAACATTACCACGATATAATCGAATACAACTCAGTTACAATTATCGTTCCGTCTAACCATCCAACCCCATGTTCGATTCAGACGCTCGTATGTGTAACGAAAGAACCGTTACATGGTAGGTTTATCTAAATATACAGCATAACGATATAATCGGAGACAACCCAGATACAATGATTGTTCAATCTATCCATTCAACCTTATGTTCGATTCGTTTGCTGGTATGTATAACGGAAGAACAGTTACCTGGTTAAACATAATATATAATGATCATCACGAAATAATCGAATACAACCCAGATACGATGATTGTTCAGTCTATCCATTCAACCTTCTGTTCAGTTCAGTCGCTCTTATGTATAACTGGAGAACAGTTACCTGGTGAGTATAACTATATAAACATCATCACGATATAATCGAATACAACCCCAGATACGATCATTGCTTAGTCTATCCATTCAACCTTCTGTTCAGTTCAGTCGCTCTTATGTATAACTGGAGAACAGTTTCCTGGTGAGTATAACTATATGAACATCATCAAGATATAATCGAATACAACCCCAGATACGATTATTGTTTAGTCTATCCATTCAACCTTCTGTTCAATTCAGTCGCTCGTATGTATAACGGAAGAATAGTTACCTGGTGAGTATAACTATATAAACATAATCGAATACAACCCAGATACGATGATTGTTCAATCTATACTAAATTTCAGCTTCTGCTCGTTTCGGTCGCTTGTATGTAAAACGGAAGAACAGTTACCTGGTGAGTATTGCTATATAAACATCATCTCGATATCATCGAATACAACTCAGAGATACAAATATCGTTTCGTCTAACCATTTAACCTTCTGTTCGATTCAGTCGCTAGTATGTGTAACGGAAGTACCGTCACCTGGTGAGTATCACTATATATACAGTATTGCGATATAATCGGATACCACCCAGATACATTGATTGTTCAGTCTATCCATTCAACTTTCTGTTCGTTTCGGTCGCTCGTATGTTAAACGGGAATACCGTCACCTAATGTGTATAACTATATACACAGCATAACATTATAATCGAATACAACACAGATACTATCCATTCAACCTTCTGTTCAATTCAGTCGCTCGTATGTATAACGGAAGAACAGTCACCTGGTGAGTATTACTATATAAACATTACCACGATATAATCGAATACAACTCAGTTACAATTATCGTTCCGTCTAACCATCCAACCTTATGTTCGATTCAGACGCTCGTATGTGTAACGAAAGAACCGTTACATGGTAGGTGTATCTAAATATGCAGCATAACGATATAATCGGAGACAACCCAGATACAATGATTTTTCTATCTATCCATTCAAACTTTTGTTCGATTCGGTTGCTCGTATGTATAACGGAGGAACAGTTACCTGGTGAGTATAACTATATAAACATAATCGAATACAACCCAGATACGATGATTGTTCAATCTATACTAAATTTAAGCTTCTGCTCGATTCGGTCGCTTGTATGTAAAACGGAAGAACAGTTACCTGGTGAGTATTTCTATATGAACGTCATCACGATATAATCGAATACAACTCAGATACAATGATCATTCCGTCTATCCATCCAACCTTCTGTTCGATTGGGTCGCTCGTATGTATAACGCAAGAACAGTCACCTGGTGAGTATTACTATATAAACATCACCACGATATAATCGAATACAACTCAGTTACAATTATCGTTCCGTCTTACCATCCAATCTTATGTTCGATTCGGACGCTCGTATGTGTAACGAAAGAACCGTTACATGGTAGTTGTAACTAAATATACAGCATAAAGATATAATCGGAGACAACCCAGATACAATGATTGTTCAATCTATCCATCCAACCTTATGTTCGATTCGGTTGCTCGTATGTATAACGGAAGAACTGTTACCTGGTTAGACATACTACATGATAATAATCACGATATAATCGAATACAACCCAGATACGATGAATGTTCAGTCTATCCATTCAACCTTCTGTTCAGTTCAGTCGCTCTTATGTATAACAGAAGAACAGTTTCCTGGTGAGTATTGCTATATAAACATCATCACGATATCATCGAATACAACTCAGATACAATTATCGTTTTGTCTAACCATTTAACCTTATGTTCGATTCAGTCGCTAGAATATGTAACGGAAGTACCGTCACCTGGTAAGTATCACTATATATACAGTATTGCGATATAATCGGATATCACCCAGATACATTGATTGTTCAGTCTATCCATTCAACTTTCTGTTCGTTCCGGTCGCTCGTATGTAAAACGGGAATACCGTCACCTTATGTGTATAACTATATACACAGCATAACATCATAATCGAATACAACCCAGATACTATCCATTCAACCTTCTGTTCGATTCGGTTGCTCGTATGTATAACGAAAGAACAGTAACCTGGTGAGTATTTCTATATGAACGTCATCACGATATAATCGAATACAACTCGGATACAATGATCATTCCGTCTATCCATCCAACCTTCTGTTCGATTGGGTCGCTCATATGTATAACGCAAGAACAGTCACCTGGTGAGTATTACTATATAAACATCACCACGATATAATCGAATACAACTCACTTACAATTATCGTTCCGTCTAACCATCCAACCTCATGTTCGATTCAGACGCTCGTATGTGTAACGAGAGAACCGTTACATGGTAGGTGTAACTAAATATACAGCAAAACGATATAATCTGAGACAACCCAGATACAATGATTGTTCAATCTATCCATCCAACCTTATGTTTGATTCGGTTGCTCGTATGTATAACGGAAGAACTGTTACCTGGTTAGACATACTATATGATAATAATCACGATATAATCAAAGACAACCCAGATACGATGAATGTTCAGTCTATCCATTCAACCTTCTGTTCAGTTCAGTCGCTCTTATGTATAACTGGAGAACAGTTTCCTGGTGATTATAACTATATGAACATCTTCAAGATATAATCGAATACAACCCCAGATACGATTATTGTTTAGTCTATCCATTCAACCTCCTGTTCAATTCAGTCGCTCGTATATATAACGGAAGAACAGTTACCTGGTGAGTATAACTATATAAACCTAATCGAATACAACCCAGATACGATGATTGTTCAATCTATACTAAATTTAAGCTTCTGCTCGATTCAGTCGCTTGTATGTAAAACGGAAGAACAGTTACCTGGTGAGTATTGCTATATGAACATCATCACGATATTATCGAATACAACTCAGAGATACAATTATCGTTTCGGCTAACCATTTAACCTTCTGTTCGATTCAGTCGCTAGTATGTGTAACGGAAGTACCGTCACCTGGTGAGTATCACTATATATACAGTATTGCGATATAATCGGATACCACCCAGATACATTGATTGTTCAGTCTATCCATTTAACTTTCTGTTCGTTTCGGTCGCTCGTATGTTAAACGGGAATACCGTCACCTAATGTGTATAACTATATACACAGCATAACATTATAATCGAATACAATACAGATACTATCCATTCAACCTTCTGTTCAATTCAGTCGCTCGTATGTATAACGGAAGAACAGTCACCTGGTGAGTATTACTATATAAACATTACCACGATATAATCGAATACAACTCAGTTACAATTATCGTTCCGTCTAACCATCCAACCTTATGTTCGATTCAGACGCTCGTATGTGTAACGAAAGAACCGTTACATGGTAGGTGTATCTAAATATGCAGCATAACGATATAATCGGAGACAACCCAGATACAATGATTTTTCTATCTATCCATTCAAACTTTTGTTCGATTCGGTTGCTCGTATGTATAACGAAGGAACAGTTACCTGGTGAGTATAACTATATAAACATAATCGAATACAACCCAGATACGATGATTGTTCAATCTATACTAAATTTAAGCTTCTGCTCGATTTGGTCGCTTGTATGTAAAACAGAAGAACAGTTACCTGGTGAGTATTTCTATATGAACGTCATCATGATATAATCGAATACAACTCAGATACAATGATCATTCCGTCTATCCATCCAACCTTCTGTTCGATTGGGTCGCTCGTATGTATAACGCAAGAACAGTCACCTGGTGAGTATTACTATATAATCATCACCACGATATAATCGAATACAACTCAGTTACAATTATCGTTCCGTCTAACCATCCAATCTTATGTTCGATTCAGACGCTCGTATGTGTAACGAAAGAACCGTTACATGGTAGTTGTAACTGAATATACAGCATAAAGATATAATCGGAGACAACCCAGATACAGTGATTGTTCAATCTATCCATCCAACCTTATGTTTGATTCGGTTGCTCGTATGTATAACGGAAGAACTGTTACTTGGTTAGACATACTATATGATAATAATCACGATATAATCGAATACAACCCAGATACGATGAATGTTCAGTCTATCCATTCAACCTTCTGTTCAGTTCAGTCGCTCTTATGTATAACTGGAGAACAGTTTCCTGGTGAGTATAACTATATGAACATCATCAAGATATAATCGAATACAACCCCAGATACGATTATTGTTTAGTCTATCCATTCAACCTTCTGTTTAATTCAGTCGCTCGTATGTATAACGGAAGAACAGTTACCTGGTGAGTATAACTATATAAACATAATCGAATACAACCCAGATACGATGATTGTTCAATCTATACTAAATTCAAGCTTCTGCTCGATTCGGTCGCTTGTATGTAAAACGGAAGAACAGTTACCTTGTGAGTATTGCTATATAAACATCATCACGATATCATCGAATACAACTCAGATACAATTATCGTTTTGTCTAACCATTTAACCTTATGTTCGATTCAGTCGCTAGAATATGTAACGGAAGTACCGTCACCTGGTAAGTATCACTATATATACAGTATTGCGATATAATCGGATACCACCCAGATACATTGATTGTTCAGTCTATCCATTCAACTTTCTGTTCGTTTCGGTCGCTCGTATGTAAAACGGGAATACCGTCACCTTATGTGTATAACTATATACACAGCATAACATCATAATCGAATACAACCCAGATACTATCCATTCAACCTTCTGTTCGATTCGGTTGCTCGTATGTATAACGAAAGAACAGTAACCTGGTGAGTATTTCTATATGAACGTCATCACGATATAATCGAATACAACTCGGATACAATGATCATTCCGTCTATCCATCCAACCTTCTGTTCGATTGGGTCGCTCATATGTATAACGCAAGAACAGTCACCTGGTGAGTATTACTATATAAACATCACCACGATATAATCGAATACAACTCACTTACAATTATCGTTCCGTCTAACCATCCAACCTCATGTTCGATTCAGACGCTCGTATGTGTAATGAGAGAACCGTTACATGGTAGGTGTAACTAAATATACAGCAAAACGATATAATCGGAGACAACCCAGATACAATGATTGTTCAATCTATCCATCCAACCTTATGTTCGATTCGGTTGCTCGTATGTATAACGGAAGAACTGTTACCTGGTTAGACATACTATATGATAATAATCACGATATAATCAAAGACAACCCAGATACGATGAATGTTCAGTCTATCCATTCAACCTTCTGTTCAGTTCAGTCGCTCTTATGTATAACTGGAGAACAGTTTCCTGGTGAGTATAACAATATGAACATCATCAAGATATAATCGAATACAACCCCAGATACGATTATTGTTTAGTCTATCCATTCAACCTCCTGTTCAATTCAGTCGCTCGTATATATAACGGAAGAACAGTTACCTGGTGAGTATAACCATATAAACCTAATCGAATACAACCCAGATACGATGATTGTTCAATCCATACTAAATTTAAGCTTCTGCTCGATTCAGTCGCTTGTATGTAAAACGGAAGAACAGTTACCTGGTGAGTATTGCTATATGAACATCATCACGATATTATCGAATACAACTCAGAGATACAATTATCGTTTCGGCTAACCATTTAACCTTTTGTTCGATTCAGTCGCTAGTATGTGTAACGGAAGTACCGTCACCTGGTGAGTATCACTATATATACAGTATTGCGATATAATCGGATACCACCCAGATACATTGATTGTTCAGTCTATCCATTCAACCTTCTGTTCGATTCGGTTGCTCGTATGTATAACGAAAGAACAGTAACCTGGTGAGTATTTCTAATTGAACGTCATCACGATATAATCGAATACAACTCGGATACAATGATCATTCCGTCTATCCATCCAACCTTCTGTTCGATTGGGTCGCTCGTATGTATAACGCAAGAACAGTCACCTGGTGAGTATTACTAAATAAACATCACCACGATATAATCGAATACAACTCAGTTACAATTATCGTTCCGTCTAACCATCCAACCTCGTGTTCGATTCAGACGCTCGTATGTGTAACGAAAGAACCGTTACATGGTAGGTGTAACTAAATATACAGCATAACGATATAATCGGAGACAACCCAGATAAAATGATTGTTCAATCTATCCATCCAACCTTATGTTCGATTCAGTTGCTCGTATGTATTACGAGAGAACTGTTACCAGGTGAGTCATACTATATGATTATGATCACGATATAATCAAATACAACCCAGATACGATGAATGTTCAGTCTATCCATTCAACCTTCTGTTCAGTTCAGTCGCTCTTATGTATAACTGGAGAACAGTTTCCTGGTGTGTATAACTATATGAACATCAACAAGATATAATCGAATACAACCCCAGATACGATTATTGTTTTGTCTATCCATTCAACCTTCTGTTCAATTCAGTCGCTCGTATGTATAAAGGAAGAACAGTTACCTGGTGAGTATAACTATATAAACATAATCGAATACAACCCAGATACGATGATTGTTCAATCTATACTAAATTTAAGCTTCTGCTCGATTCGGTCGCTTGTATGTAAAACGGAAGAACAGTTACCTGGTCATCGAATACAACTCAGAGATACAATTATCATTTCGTCTAACCATTTAACCTTCTGTTCGATTCAGACGCTAGTATGTGTAACGGAAGTACCGTCACCTGGTAAGTATCACTATATATACAGTATTGCGATATAATCGGATACCACCCAGATACATTGATTGTTCAGTCTATCCATTCAACTTTCTGTTCAGTTCAGTCGCTCTAATGTATAACTGAAGAACAGTTTCCTGGTGAGTATAACTATATGAACATCATCAAGATATAATCGAATACAACCCCAGATACGATTATTGTTTAGTCTATCCATTCAACCTTCTGTTCAATTCAGTCGTTCTTATGTAAAACGGAAAAACAGTTACCTGGTGAGTATAACTATATAAACCTAATCGAATACAACCCAGATACGATGAATTTTCAATCTATCCATCTAACCTTCTGCTCGATTCGGTCGCTTTTATGTAAAACGGAAGAAAAGTTACCTGGTGAGTATTGCTATTTAAACATCATCACGATATCATCGAATACAACTCAGATACAATTATCGCTTCGTCTAACCATTTAACCTTCTGTTCAATTCAGTCGCTAGTATGTGTAACGGAAGTACCGTCACATGGTAAGTATCACTATATATACAGTATTGCGATATAATCGGATACCAACCAGATACATTGATTGTTCAGTCTATCCATTCAACTTTCTGTTCGTTTCGGTCGCTCGTATGTAAAACGGGAATACCGTCACCTAGTGTGTATAACTTTTGTGATTCATTTGAAATATCCGGTTAAAATTTATAAATATGGGATTTTATGAATTATATACACAGCATAACATCATAATCGAATACAACTCAGATATTAACCATTCAACCTTCTGTTCTATTCGGTCGCTCGTACGTATAACGCAAGAACAGTCACCTGGTGAGTATTACTATATAAATATTCCCACGATATAATCGAATACAACTCAGATACAATGATCATTCCGTCTATCCATCCAACCTTCTGTTCGATTGGGTCGCTCGTATGTATAACGCAAGAACAGTCACCTGGTGAGTATTACTATATAAACATCACCACGATATAATCGAATACAACTCAGTTACAATTATCGTTCCGTCTAACCATCCAACCTTATGTTCGATTTAGACGCTCGTATGTGTAACGAAAGAACCGTTACATGGTAGGTGTAACTAAATATACAGCATAACGATATAATCGGAGACAACCCAGATACAATGATTGTTCAATCTATCCATCCAACCTTATGTTCGATTCGGTTGCTCATATGTTTAACGGAAGAACTGTTACCTGGTTAGACATACTATATGATAATCATCACGATATACTCGAATACAACCCCAGATACGATTATTGTTTAGTCTATCCATTCAACTTTCTGTTCAATTCAGTCGTTCTTATGAAAAACGGAAGAACAGTCACCTGGTGAGTATAACTATATAAACCTAATCGAATACAACCCAGATACGATGAATTTTCAATCTATTCATTCAACCTTCTGCTCGATTCGGTTGCTTTTATGTGAAACGGAAGAACAGTTACCTGGTGAGTATTGCTATATAAACATCATCACGATATCATCGAATACAACTCAGATATAATTATCGCTTCGTCTAACCATTCATCATTCTGTTCGATTCAGTCGCTAGTATGTGTAAAGGAAGTACCGTCACCTGGTAAGTATCACTATATTTACAGTATTGCGATATAATCGGATACCACCCAGATACATTGATTGTTTAGTCTATCCATTCAACTTTCTGTTCGTTTCGGTCGCTCGTATGTAAAACGGGAATACCGTCACCTAATGTGTATAATTATATACACAGCATAACATCATAATCGAATACAACCCACATACTATCCATTCATCCTTCTGTTCGATTCGGTTGCTCGTATGTATAACGAAAGAACAGTAACCTGGTGAGTATTTCTATATGAACGTCATCACGATATAATCGAATACAACTCAGATACAATGATCATTCCGTCTATCCATCCAACCTTCTGTTCGATTGGGTCGCTCGTATGTATAACGCAAGAACAGTCACCTGGTGAGTATTACTATATAAACATCACCACGATATAATCGAATACAACTCAGTTACAATTATCGTTCCGTCTAACCATCCAACCTTATGTTCGATTTAGACGCTCGTATGTGTAACGAAAGAACCGTTACATGGTAGGTGTAACTAAATATACAGCATAACGATATAATCGGAGACAACCCAGATACAATGATTGTTCAATCTATCCATCCAACCTTATGTTCTATTCGGTTGCTCGTATGTTTAACGAAAAAACTGTTACCTGGTTAAACATACTATATGATAATCATCACGATATACTCGAATACAACCCCAGATACGATTATTGTTTAGTCTATCCATTCAACTTTCTGTTCAATTCAGTCGTTCTTATGAAAAACGGAAGAACAGTCACCTGGTGAGTATAACTATATAAACCTAATCGAATACAACCCAGATACGATGAATTTTCAATCTATTCATTCAACCTTCTGCTCGATTCGGTCGCTTTTATGTGAAACGGAAGAACAGTTACCTGGTGAGTATTGCTATATAAACATCATCACGATATCATCGAATACAACTCAGATACAATTATCGCTTCGTCTAACCATTCATCATTCTGTTCGATTCAGTCGCTAGTATGTGTAAAGGAAGTACCGTCACCTGGTAAGTATCACTATATTTACAGTATTGCGATATAATCGGATACCACCCAGATACATTGATTGTTTAGTCTATCCATTCAACTTTCTGTTCGTTTCGGTCGCTCGTATGTAAAACGGGAATACCGTCACCTAATGTGTATAATTATATACACAGCATAACATCATAATCGAATACAACCCACATACTATCCATTCATCCTTCTGTTCGATTCGGTTGCTCGTATGTATAACGAAAGAACAGTAACCTGGTGAGTATTTCTATATGAACGTCATCACGATATAATCGAATACAACTCAGATACAATGATCATTCCGTCTATCCATCCAACCTTCTGTTCGATTGGGTCGCTCGTATGTATAACGCAAGAACAGTCACCTGGTGAGTATTACTATATAAACATCACCACGATATAATCGAATACAACTCAGTTACAATTATCGTTCCGTCTAACCATCCAACCTTATGTTCGATTTAGACGCTCGTATGTGTAACGAAAGAACCGTTACATGGTAGGTGTAACTAAATATACAGCATAACGATATAATCGGAGACAACCCAGATACAATGATTGTTCAATCTATCCATCCAACCTTATGTTCTATTCGGTTGCTCGTATGTTTAACGAAAGAACTGTTACCTGGTTAAACATACTATATGATAATCATCACGATATACTCGAATACAACCCCAGATACGATTATTGTTTAGTCTATCCATTCAACTTTCTGTTCAATTCAGTCGTTCTTATGAAAAACGGAAGAACAGTCACCTGGTGAGTATAACTATATAAACCTAATCGAATACAACCCAGATACGATGAATTTTCAATCTATTCATTCAACCTTCTGCTCGATTCGGTTGCTCGTATGTATAACGAAAGAACAGTAACCTGGTGAGTATTTCTATATAAACGTCATCACGATATAATCGAATACAACTCAGATACAATGATCATTCCGTCTATCCATCCAACCTTCTGTTCGATTGGGTCGCTTGTATGTATAACGCAAGAACAGTTACCTGGTGAGTATAACTATATAAACATAATCGAATACAACCCAGATACGATGATTGTTCAATCTATACTAAATTCAAGCTTCTGCTCGATTCGGTCGCTTGTATGTAAAACGGAAGAACAGTTACCTTGTGAGTATTGCTATATAAACATCATCACGATATCATCGAATACAACTCAGAGATACAAATATCGTTTCGTCTAACCATTTAACCTTCTGTTCGATTCAGTCGCTAGTATGTGTAACGGAAGTACCGTCACCTGGTGAGTATCACTATATATACAGTATTGCGATATAATCGGATACCACCCAGATACATTGATTGTTCAGTCTATCCATTCAACTTTCTGTTCGTTTCGGTCGCTCGTATGTTAAACGGGAATACCGTCACCTAATGTGTATAACTATATACACAGCATAACATTATAATCGAATACAACACAGATACTATCCATTCAACCTTCTGTTCAATTCAGTCGCTCGTATGTATAACGGAAGAACAGTCACCTGGTGAGTATTACTATATAAACATTACCACGATATAATCGAATACAACTCAGTTACAATTATCGTTCCGTCTAACCATCCAACCTTATGTTCGATTCAGACGCTCGTATGTGTAACGAAAGAACCGTTACATGGTAGGTGTATCTAAATATGCAGCATAACGATATAATCGGAGACAACCCAGATACAATGATTTTTCTATCTATCCATTCAAACTTTTGTTCGATTCGGTTGCTCGTATGTATAACGGAGGAACAGTTACCTGGTGAGTATAACTATATAAACATAATCGAATACAACCCAGATACGATGATTGTTCAATCTATACTAAATTTAAGCTTCTGCTCGATTCGGTCGCTTGTATGTAAAACGGAAGAACAGTTACCTGGTGAGTATTTCTATATGAACGTCATCACGATATAATCGAATACAACTCAGATACAATGATCATTCCGTCTATCCATCCAACCTTCTGTTCGATTGGGTCGCTCGTATGTATAACGCAAGAACAGTCACCTGGTGAGTATTACTATATAAACATCACCACGATATAATCGAATACAACTCAGTTACAATTATCGTTCCGTCTTACCATCCAATCTTATGTTCGA
This sequence comes from Chrysomela aeneicollis, assembly GCA_029955515.1. NCBI lineage: Eukaryota > Metazoa > Arthropoda > Insecta > Coleoptera > Chrysomelidae > Chrysomela > Chrysomela aeneicollis. The sequence goes on along the minus strand of JARUHQ010000031.1, from coordinate 323,728 downwards.
TTCGGACGCTCGTATGTGTAACGAAAGAACCGTTACATGGTAGTTGTAACTAAATATACAGCATAAAGATATAATCGGAGACAACCCAGATACAATGATTGTTCAATCTATCCATCCAACCTTATGTTCGATTCGGTTGCTCGTATGTATAACGGAAGAACTGTTACCTGGTTAGACATACTATATGATAATAATCACGATATAATCGAATACAACCCAGATACGATGAATGTTCAGTCTATCCATTCAACCTTCTGTTCAGTTCAGTCGCTCTTATGTATAACAGAAGAACAGTTTCCTGGTGAGTATTGCTATATAAACATCATCACGATATCATCGAATACAACTCAGATACAATTATCGTTTTGTCTAACCATTTAACCTTATGTTCGATTCAGTCGCTAGAATATGTAACGGAAGTACCGTCACCTGGTAAGTATCACTATATATACAGTATTGCGATATAATCGGATACCACCCAGATACATTGATTGTTCAGTCTATCCATTCAACTTTCTGTTCGTTCCGGTCGCTCGTATGTAAAACGGGAATACCGTCACCTTATGTGTATAACTATATACACAGCATAACATCATAATCGAATACAACCCAGATACTATCCATTCAACCTTCTGTTCGATTCGGTTGCTCGTATGTATAACGAAAGAACAGTAACCTGGTGAGTATTTCTATATGAACGTCATCACGATATAATCGAATACAACTCGGATACAATGATCATTCCGTCTATCCATCCAACCTTCTGTTCGATTGGGTCGCTCATATGTATAACGCAAGAACAGTCACCTGGTGAGTATTACTATATAAACATCACCACGATATAATCGAATACAACTCACTTACAATTATCGTTCCGTCTAACCATCCAACCTCATGTTCGATTCAGACGCTCGTATGTGTAACGAGAGAACCGTTACATGGTAGGTGTAACTAAATATACAGCAAAACGATATAATCTGAGACAACCCAGATACAATGATTGTTCAATCTATCCATCCAACCTTATGTTTGATTCGGTTGCTCGTATGTATAACGGAAGAACTGTTACCTGGTTAGACATACTATATGATAATAATCACGATATAATCAAAGACAACCCAGATACGATGAATGTTCAGTCTATCCATTCAACCTTCTGTTCAGTTCAGTCGCTCTTATGTATAACTGGAGAACAGTTTCCTGGTGATTATAACTATATGAACATCTTCAAGATATAATCGAATACAACCCCAGATACGATTATTGTTTAGTCTATCCATTCAACCTCCTGTTCAATTCAGTCGCTCGTATATATAACGGAAGAACAGTTACCTGGTGAGTATAACTATATAAACCTAATCGAATACAACCCAGATACGATGATTGTTCAATCTATACTAAATTTAAGCTTCTGCTCGATTCAGTCGCTTGTATGTAAAACGGAAGAACAGTTACCTGGTGAGTATTGCTATATGAACATCATCACGATATTATCGAATACAACTCAGAGATACAATTATCGTTTCGGCTAACCATTTAACCTTCTGTTCGATTCAGTTGCTAGTATGTGTAACGGAAGTACCGTCACCTGGTGAGTATCACTATATATACAGTATTGCGATATAATCGGATACCACCCAGATACATTGATTGTTCAGTCTATCCATTTAACTTTCTGTTCGTTTCGGTCGCTCGTATGTTAAACGGGAATACCGTCACCTAATGTGTATAACTATATACACAGCATAACATTATAATCGAATACAATACAGATACTATCCATTCAACCTTCTGTTCAATTCAGTCGCTCGTATGTATAACGGAAGAACAGTCACCTGGTGAGTATTACTATATAAACATTACCACGATATAATCGAATACAACTCAGTTACAATTATCGTTCCGTCTAACCATCCAACCTTATGTTCGATTCAGACGCTCGTATGTGTAACGAAAGAACCGTTACATGGTAGGTGTATCTAAATATGCAGCATAACGATATAATCGGAGACAACCCAGATACAATGATTTTTCTATCTATCCATTCAAACTTTTGTTCGATTCGGTTGCTCGTATGTATAACGAAGGAACAGTTACCTGGTGAGTATAACTATATAAACATAATCGAATACAACCCAGATACGATGATTGTTCAATCTATACTAAATTTAAGCTTCTGCTCGATTTGGTCGCTTGTATGTAAAACAGAAGAACAGTTACCTGGTGAGTATTTCTATATGAACGTCATCATGATATAATCGAATACAACTCAGATACAATGATCATTCCGTCTATCCATCCAACCTTCTGTTCGATTGGGTCGCTCGTATGTATAACGCAAGAACAGTCACCTGGTGAGTATTACTATATAATCATCACCACGATATAATCGAATACAACTCAGTTACAATTATCGTTCCGTCTAACCATCCAATCTTATGTTCGATTCAGACGCTCGTATGTGTAACGAAAGAACCGTTACATGGTAGTTGTAACTGAATATACAGCATAAAGATATAATCGGAGACAACCCAGATACAGTGATTGTTCAATCTATCCATCCAACCTTATGTTTGATTCGGTTGCTCGTATGTATAACGGAAGAACTGTTACTTGGTTAGACATACTATATGATAATAATCACGATATAATCGAATACAACCCAGATACGATGAATGTTCAGTCTATCCATTCAACCTTCTGTTCAGTTCAGTCGCTCTTATGTATAACTGGAGAACAGTTTCCTGGTGAGTATAACTATATGAACATCATCAAGATATAATCGAATACAACCCCAGATACGATTATTGTTTAGTCTATCCATTCAACCTTCTGTTTAATTCAGTCGTTCGTATGTATAACGGAAGAACAGTTACCTGGTGAGTATAACTATATAAACATAATCGAATACAACCCAGATACGATGATTGTTCAATCTATACTAAATTCAAGCTTCTGCTCGATTCGGTCGCTTGTATGTAAAACGGAAGAACAGTTACCTTGTGAGTATTGCTATATAAACATCATCACGATATCATCGAATACAACTCAGATACAATTATCGTTTTGTCTAACCATTTAACCTTATGTTCGATTCAGTCGCTAGAATATGTAACGGAAGTACCGTCACCTGGTAAGTATCACTATATATACAGTATTGCGATATAATCGGATACCACCCAGATACATTGATTGTTCAGTCTATCCATTCAACTTTCTGTTCGTTTCGGTCGCTCGTATGTAAAACGGGAATACCGTCACCTTATGTGTATAACTATATACACAGCATAACATCATAATCGAATACAACCCAGATACTATCCATTCAACCTTCTGTTCGATTCGGTTGCTCGTATGTATAACGATAGAACAGTAACCTGGTGAGTATTTCTATATGAACGTCATCACGATATAATCGAATACAACTCGGATACAATGATCATTCCGTCTATCCATCCAACCTTCTGTTCGATTGGGTCGCTCATATGTATAACGCAAGAACAGTCACCTGGTGAGTATTACTATATAAACATCACCACGATATAATCGAATACAACTCACTTACAATTATCGTTCCGTCTAACCATCCAACCTCATGTTCGATTCAGACGCTCGTATGTGTAATGAGAGAACCGTTACATGGTAGGTGTAACTAAATATACAGCAAAACGATATAATCGGAGACAACCCAGATACAATGATTGTTCAATCTATCCATCCAACCTTATGTTCGATTCGGTTGCTCGTATGTATAACGGAAGAACTGTTACCTGGTTAGACATACTATATGATAATAATCACGATATAATCAAAGACAACCCAGATACGATGAATGTTCAGTCTATCCATTCAACCTTCTGTTCAGTTCAGTCGCTCTTATGTATAACTGGAGAACAGTTTCCTGGTGAGTATAACAATATGAACATCATCAAGATATAATCGAATACAACCCCAGATACGATTATTGTTTAGTCTATCCATTCAACCTCCTGTTCAATTCAGTCGCTCGTATATATAACGGAAGAACAGTTACCTGGTGAGTATAACCATATAAACCTAATCGAATACAACCCAGATACGATGATTGTTCAATCCATACTAAATTTAAGCTTCTGCTCGATTCAGTCGCTTGTATGTAAAACGGAAGAACAGTTACCTGGTGAGTATTGCTATATGAACATCATCACGATATTATCGAATACAACTCAGAGATACAATTATCGTTTCGGCTAACCATTTAACCTTTTGTTCGATTCAGTCGCTAGTATGTGTAACGGAAGTACCGTCACCTGGTGAGTATCACTATATATACAGTATTGCGATATAATCGGATACCACCCAGATACATTGATTGTTCAGTCTATCCATTCAACCTTCTGTTCGATTCGGTTGCTCGTATGTATAACGAAAGAACAGTAACCTGGTGAGTATTTCTAATTGAACGTCATCACGATATAATCGAATACAACTCGGATACAATGATCATTCCGTCTATCCATCCAACCTTCTGTTCGATTGGGTCGCTCGTTTGTATAACGCAAGAACAGTCACCTGGTGAGTATTACTAAATAAACATCACCACGATATAATCGAATACAACTCAGTTACAATTATCGTTCCGTCTAACCATCCAACCTCGTGTTCGATTCAGACGCTCGTATGTGTAACGAAAGAACCGTTACATGGTAGGTGTAACTTAATATACAGCATAACGATATAATCGGAGACAACCCAGATAAAATGATTGTTCAATCTATCCATCCAACCTTATGTTCGATTCAGTTGCTCGTATGTATTACGAGAGAACTGTTACCAGGTGAGTCATACTATATGATTATGATCACGATATAATCAAATACAACCCAGATACATTGATTGTTCAGTCTATCCATTCAACTTTCTGTTCAGTTCAGTCGCTCTAATGTATAACTGAAGAACAGTTTCCTGGTGAGTATAACTATATGAACATCAACAAGATATAATCGAATACAACCCCAGATACGATTAATGTTTTGTCTATCCATTCAACCTTCTGTTCAATTCAGTCGCTCGTATGTATAAAGGAAGAACAGTTACCTGGTGAGTATAACTATATAAACCTAATCGAATACAACCCAGATACGATGAATTTTCAATCTATCCATCTAACCTTCTGCTCGATTCGGTCGCTTTTATGTAAAACGGAAGAAAAGTTACCTGGTGAGTATTGCTATTTAAACATCATCACGATATCATCGAATACAACTCAGATACAATTATCGCTTCGTCTAACCATTTAACCTTCTGTTCAATTCAGTCGCTAGTATGTGTAACGGAAGTACCGTCACATGGTAAGTATCACTATATATACAGTATTGCGATATAATCGGATACCAACCAGATACATTGATTGTTCAGTCTATCCATTCAACTTTCTGTTCGTTTCGGTCGCTCGTATGTAAAACGGGAATACCGTCACCTAGTGTGTATAACTTTTGTGATTCATTTGAAATATCCGGTTAAAATTTATAAATATGGGATTTTATGAATTATATACACAGCATAACATCATAATCGAATACAACTCAGATATTAACCATTCAACCTTCTGTTCTATTCGGTCGCTCGTACGTATAACGCAAGAACAGTCACCTGGTGAGTATTACTATATAAATATTCCCACGATATAATCGAATACAACTCAGATACAATGATCATTCCGTCTATCCATCCAACCTTCTGTTCGATTGGGTCGCTCGTATGTATAACGCAAGAACAGTCACCTGGTGAGTATTACTATATAAACATCACCACGATATAATCGAATACAACTCAGTTACAATTATCGTTCCGTCTAACCATCCAACCTTATGTTCGATTTAGACGCTCGTATGTGTAACGAAAGAACCGTTACATGGTAGGTGTAACTAAATATACAGCATAACGATATAATCGGAGACAACCCAGATACAATGATTGTTCAATCTATCCATCCAACCTTATGTTCGATTCGGTTGCTCATATGTTTAACGGAAGAACTGTTACCTGGTTAGACATACTATATGATAATCATCACGATATACTCGAATACAACCCCAGATACGATTATTGTTTAGTCTATCCATTCAACTTTCTGTTCAATTCAGTCGTTCTTATGAAAAACGGAAGAACAGTCACCTGGTGAGTATAACTATATAAACCTAATCGAATACAACCCAGATACGATGAATTTTCAATCTATTCATTCAACCTTCTGCTCGATTCGGTCGCTTTTATGTGAAACGGAAGAACAGTTACCTGGTGAGTATTGCTATATAAACATCATCACGATATCATCGAATACAACTCAGATATAATTATCGCTTCGTCTAACCATTCATCATTCTGTTCGATTCAGTCGCTAGTATGTGTAAAGGAAGTACCGTCACCTGGTAAGTATCACTATATTTACAGTATTGCGATATAATCGGATACCACCCAGATACATTGATTGTTTAGTCTATCCATTCAACTTTCTGTTCGTTTCGGTCGCTCGTATGTAAAACGGGAATACCGTCACCTAATGTGTATAATTATATACACAGCATAACATCATAATCGAATACAACCCACATACTATCCATTCATCCTTCTGTTCGATTCGGTTGCTCGTATGTATAACGAAAGAACAGTAACCTGGTGAGTATTTCTATATGAACGTCATCACGATATAATCGAATACAACTCAGATACAATGATCATTCCGTCTATCCATCCAACCTTCTGTTCGATTGGGTCGCTCGTATGTATAACGCAAGAACAGTCACCTGGTGAGTATTACTATATAAACATCACCACGATATAATCGAATACAACTCAGTTACAATTATCGTTCCGTCTAACCATCCAACCTTATGTTCGATTTAGACGCTCGTATGTGTAACGAAAGAACCGTTACATGGTAGGTGTAACTAAATATACAGCATAACGATATAATCGGAGACAACCCAGATACAATGATTGTTCAATCTATCCATCCAACCTTATGTTCTATTCGGTTGCTCGTATGTTTAACGAAAAAACTGTTACCTGGTTAAACATACTATATGATAATCATCACGATATACTCGAATACAACCCCAGATACGATTATTGTTTAGTCTATCCATTCAACTTTCTGTTCAATTCAGTCGTTCTTATGAAAAACGGAAGAACAGTCACCTGGTGAGTATAACTATATAAACCTAATCGAATACAACCCAGATACGATGAATTTTCAATCTATTCATTCAACCTTCTGCTCGATTCGGTCGCTTTTATGTGAAACGGAAGAACAGTTACCTGGTGAGTATTGCTATATAAACATCATCACGATATCATCGAATACAACTCAGATACAATTATCGCTTCGTCTAACCATTCATCATTCTGTTCGATTCAGTCGCTAGTATGTGTAAAGGAAGTACCGTCACCTGGTAAGTATCACTATATTTACAGTATTGCGATATAATCGGATACCACCCAGATACATTGATTGTTTAGTCTATCCATTCAACTTTCTGTTCGTTTCGGTCGCTCGTATGTAAAACGGGAATACCGTCACCTAATGTGTATAATTATATACACAGCATAACATCATAATCGAATACAACCCACATACTATCCATTCATCCTTCTGTTCGATTCGGTTGCTCGTATGTATAACGAAAGAACAGTAACCTGGTGAGTATTTCTATATGAACGTCATCACGATATAATCGAATACAACTCAGATACAATGATCATTCCGTCTATCCATCCAACCTTCTGTTCGATTGGGTCGCTCGTATGTATAACGCAAGAACAGTCACCTGGTGAGTATTACTATATAAACATCACCACGATATAATCGAATACAACTCAGTTACAATTATCGTTCCGTCTAACCATCCAACCTTATGTTCGATTTAGACGCTCGTATGTGTAACGAAAGAACCGTTACATGGTAGGTGTAACTAAATATACAGCATAACGATATAATCGGAGACAACCCAGATACAATGATTGTTCAATCTATCCATCCAACCTTATGTTCTATTCGGTTGCTCGTATGTTTAACGAAAGAACTGTTACCTGGTTAAACATACTATATGATAATCATCACGATATACTCGAATACAACCCCAGATACGATTATTGTTTAGTCTATCCATTCAACTTTCTGTTCAATTCAGTCGTTCTTATGAAAAACGGAAGAACAGTCACCTGGTGAGTATAACTATATAAACCTAATCGAATACAACCCAGATACGATGAATTTTCAATCTATTCATTCAACCTTCTGCTCGATTCGGTTGCTCGTATGTATAACGAAAGAACAGTAACCTGGTGAGTATTTCTATATAAACGTCATCACGATATAATCGAATACAACTCAGATACAATGATCATTCCGTCTATCCATCCAACCTTCTGTTCGATTGGGTCGCTTGTATGTATAACGCAAGAACAGTCACCTGGTGAGTATTACTATATAAACATCACCACGATATAATCGAATACAACTCAGTTACAATTATCGTTCCGTCTAACCATCCAACCTTATGTTCGATTTAGACGCTCGTATGTGTAACGAAAGAACCGTTACATGGTAGGTGTAACTAAATATACAGCATAACGATATAATCGGAGACAACCCAGATACAATGATTGTTCAATCTATCCATCCAACCTTATGTTCGATTCGGTTGCTCGTATGTTTAACGGAAGAACTGTTACCTGGTTAGACATACTATATGATAATCATCACGATATACTCGAATACAACCCCAGATACGATTATTGTTTAGTCTATCCATTCAACTTTCTGTTCAATTCAGTCGTTCTTATGAAAAACGGAAGAACAGTCACCTGGTGAGTATAACTATATAAACCTAATCGAATACAACCCAGATACGATGAATTTTCAATCTATTCATTCAACATTCTGCTCGATTCGGTCGCTTTTATGTGAAACGGAAGAACAGTTACCTGGTGAATATTGCTATATAAACATCATCACGATATAATCGAATACAACTCAGATACAATTATCGCTTCGTCTAACCATTTAACCTTCTGTTCGATTCAGTCGCTAGTATGTGTAACGGAAGTACCGTCACCTGGTAAGTATCACTATATATACAGTATTGCGATATAATCGGATACCAACCAGATACATTGATTGTTCAGTCTATCCATTCAACTTTCCGTTCGTTTCGGTCGCTCGTATGTAAAACGGGAATACCGTCACCTAGTGTGTATAACTATATACACAGCATAACATCATAATCGAATACAACCCAGATACTATCCATTCAACCTTCTGTTCGATTCGGTTTCTCGTATGTATAACGAAAGAACAGTAACCTGGTGAGTATTTCTATATGAACGTCATCACGATATAATCGAATACAACTCAGATACAATGATCATTCCGTCTATCCATCCAACCTTATGTTCGATTGGGTCGCTCGTATGTATAACGCAAGAACAGTCACCTGGTGAGTATTACTATATAAACATTACCACGATATAATCGAATACAACTCAGTTACAATTATCGTTCCGTCTAACCATCCAACCTTATGTTCGATTCAGATGCTCGTATGTGTAACGAAAGAACCGTTACATGGTAGGTGTAACTAAATATACAGCATAACGATTTATTCGGAGACAACCCAGATACAATGATTGTTCAATCTATCCATTCAACCTAATGTTCGATTTGGTTGCTCGTATGTATAACGGAAGAACTGTTACTTGGTTAGACATACTATGTGATGATAATCACGATATAATCAAATACAACCCAGATACAATGATTGTTCAGTCTATCCATTCAACCTTCTGTTCAGTTCAGTCGCTCTTATGTATAACTGGAGAACAGTTTCCTGGTGAGTATAATTATATGAACATCATCAAGATATAATCGAATACAACCCCAGATACGATTATTGTTTAGTCTATCCAGTCAACCTTCTGTTCAATTCAGTCGCTCGTATGTATAACGGAAGAACAGTTACCTGGTGAGTTTTACTATATAAACATAATCGAATACAACCCAGATACGATGATTGTTCAATCTATACTAAATTTAACCTTCTGCTCGAAACGGTCGCTTGTATGTAAAACGGAAGAACAGTTAACTGGTGAGTATTACTATATAAACATAATCGAATACAACCCAGATACGATGATTGTTCAATCTATTCATTTAACCTTCTGCTCGATTCGGTCGCTTGTATGTAAAACGGGAGAACAGTTACCTGGTGAGTATTGCTATATAAACATAATCACGATATCATCGAATACAACTCAGATACAATTATCGATTCGTCTAACCATTCAACCTTCTGTTCGATTTAGTCGCTAGCAGGTGTAACGGAAGTACCGTCACCTGGTAAGTATCACTATATATACAGTATTGAGATATAATCGGATACCACCCAGATACATTGACTGTTCAGTCTATCCATTCAACTTTCTTCTCGTTTCGGTCGCTCGTATGTAAAACGGGAATACCGTCTCCTAGTGTGTATAACTATATACACAGCATATCATCATAATCGAATACAACCCATATACTATCCATTCAACCTTCTGTCCAATTCAGTCGCTCGTATGTATAACGGATGAACAGTTACCTGGTGAGTATACCTATATAAACATAATTGAATACAACCCAGATACGATGATTGTTCAATCTATACTGAATTCAACCTTCTGCTCGATTCGGTCGCTTGTATATAAAACGGAAGAACAGTTACCTGGTGAGTATTGCTATATAAACATCATCACGATATCATCGAATACAACTCAGATACAATTATCGTTTCGTCTAACCATTTAACCTTCTGTTCGATTCAGTCGCTAGTATGTGTAACGGAAGTACCGTCACCTGGTAAGTATCACTATATATACAGTATTGCGATTGTTCCGTCTTCACCTTCTCTTTGTGTTTGTCTGATTATTGTTAATATAATATAATTTACTTTGCGCGATATTGCTGTGGTTTCTAATGTAGTAAACTTCGATCGCCCCTCGTATCACCAATTTCTCAACAAAAACACACCTGTGCCGAAGCACGGGAGAACTGAGAAGATAAAAACAATTGCGATTTGGTCGTTCGCTCGAATATAGATTTTCTAGTGCGATTACTTTCGAAAACTCTTGTTCCCTGTTTTGTTCGTGACTACCGCGCTGGCCAGTGATCTAATCAACTCAAATTCTCAACCTCAGAACTTCACCTGTGGTGGTACTTCAAGAATCTTCAAGATTTTCAAGGTAGGAAACCACAGCCTCGATTTAACCTCTCAAATCAATATAGATCATCTACGAGTTTTTGTTCCGGTAATTGTATCAACAATTTTATTTCATTTCAATTATTATACAGTCCACTGAAACTACAACATTATTTGGTCCTTCGAGCCGGATATTTTGTTTCATGCGAAAGTGCATGACGAAATTGTTGATGTAAAGGCGAAAAAGAAATTCGTTTTTTTTTCTCTCTCTCGTTGTTTTCATCATACTCAGACAAACATATATTATATTATATTTCTCTTTACCAAATCAGTTGTTTGCATTTGATGACAACTCGTACTGATTCGGTACACGATTGCGGCATCTATATATTCTTTATTGCTCACAATTATTATTGATTATCATTCAAATTCACAAACCTCGTGCAAAAAAACTTGCTATAAAAAACGGGTGTGAATTTTCCTATCAAAATAAAAGTGATTACTCTTGCATCAAAGTCCATATTCCGAAAAGTTAATTTGATCGATGAGATTCTAATTAGTTAATAGTTCTTTTTTTGTATAATTCTACAACTTTTTGTTGACTATACCTTTTTGGAATAAAAAACGTACACCTGTTTGCTCTGATATAGCTTGCACCAGTTGGGACTTTTTATTTAACAAAATTTTCCTACTCTTAGTTTTCAACTCAGGAATTTATAGTATACCAGGTGCGCTCAATAATTAGTTCGCTATTAGGGCTACTCAACAAAATAAAACAAAACATTATAAAGCGCTGTAGACATTATGCATGGAGCGTATGAGTGATATAGCTGTTATTGCAGAATCTGCAAAAAATTCTTCCGATTTGCATAACCAATTCAAGGCTAGATATACTCATCTTGACATAATCTATTCTGAATTTGAAAATTATAATCAGTCACTCATTCCATTATTGATTGCTACTGACACATACAATATCGATGAAATAAGAGATTCATCTACAACTTTTTATCAACATTATTATAGTGCCAAGTCAATATACACTCAACTATTCGAAACAGGTACAAATAATCAAATTGATGCTGTTGATCATAGAAGTAATGTAAAATTGCCCAAGATAGAATTGGTGAAATTTGATGGTAATCTTAGACAATGGAAAACATTCATTGGTATGTTCAATTGTTTGGTTCACGATAATTCGAAATTAAAAAATATAGAAAAGTTCAATTACCTGATATCTTCTCTAAGCGGTGCTCCTTTAGCTTTAGTTAAACGAAATGATCTCACTGATGCGAACTATGTGATTGCCTACAATTCTTTGATAAAACGATATGAGAATAAACGTGATTTAGTATCTGCCCATTACCTTGAAATTGAAAATGCTCCAAATCTCTCGGATAATACTGTGACTCCTCAAAATTTACGATCTTTAGTAGATATATTTACTGAAAATTTGGCGGCTCTAAAAAATTTAGGGTTTCCAACTGAATCATGGAGCTTCCTCTTATTTAATATGCTCCTGAAACGACTCGATGCTAATACAGTTTCTCGTTATGAATTAGAATCTGGATCAGATGAGATCCCAACTTTCGATAGCCTAGTTGATTTTGTCTCGAAACAATGTAGTAGTCTTGATAGAGCAGCATATTATACACAAAATAGTTCTCCCAGGAGTAATGTCAAATTTCGGAATTCCCCAATAGTGACTTCTTCCAAGTTCACTCCTCGACGTTCTTCGTTCCATACTCAAGTACGTAACTCTTCATGTTCTTTATGTTCAGGTGAACATCTCATTTATAAATGTCCTCAATTTTTAGCACTTCCTACTCGTGAACGATTCAATGTTGTGAAATCTCACAAGTGGTGTGTAAATTGCCTAGGTTGTATGCATACCATAAAAAAATTGCTCTTCACAATCCCATTGTGTGAAATGTGGACAATCACATCACACTTTATTACACTTCAATGACTCTACACCTCTCTCGACAAATCGACCAAATCAAGGTCATTTCACAGGTCAGTCTCATGTTGGAAATTCGTCCAATCTCAACAGTCAAGGTTTCGCAAGTCCCAATCAAGTTCCAAATTCATCACCTTCCCTCGGTGCTCAAGGTAGTCACTCTTCTCCTCATACTGCAACAACTCATTATTGTGCCCTGAACTCAACTTCAACCATTCTTCTGTCAACTGCACTGATTGAAGTACTTGATGCCTGGGGTTCATATCAAAAAGCACGTACATTACTTGATACTGGCTCTCAAGTTAGCATCATTAGTGCAAAATTCTGCAATCGTCTCGGATTGAAAAATGATGATATTTTCCTTTCCATACAAGGTATAAGCCAGATGAATTCACGTGCATCAAAATCAGTCTCTCTCCAAATTCGCCCTCGTCAAAGCCCCAAACCTGTCCTGAAAGTAAACGCAATTGTTTTACCCAAAGTATGCAATCGAATGCCGAGTAATTCGATTAGTACAACATCCTGGTCTTATATCTCGAACTTAGATCTTGCCGATCCTTCTTTCAATATTTCTGGTGATATCGATATTTTTCTCGGAGCAGACATATTCTCTTTAGTACTGGAAAGTGGTCGAATATCTGGTAGTATCAATGAACCAGTTGCTTTTAACACTATATTTGGTTGGATTCTGATGGGTGCTGTCCATGATCCAACTCCACCTATATTAAATTCTCTGCACTGTACTTGTGCCTTTCCTCTCGATTCCGCGTTTAAGAGGTTATGGGAGATTGAAGAGATTCCGAAGATGCCTATCCAAGCCCCGGATGATGAACGGTGTGAGAAGATTTTCCAGAAAACCGTGTCCCGAAATTCTTCAGGTCGCTTTGTTGTCACTCTCCCCTTCAAGAGTTGTGAACCTGTATTTAGTGGTTCTCGCGACATAGCTCTTAAACGATTTTTCTCGTTGGAAAAAAGATTGCGTAACAATCTTCCTATTTATCAACAGTACCGTGAGTTCATGGATGATTATTTGAAACAAGGTCATATGTCTCTGCTCAAAAGTCCAGATGTTCCGAACTGCTCTTATTACATACCACATCATTGTGTGCTTCGCCCGGACAGTCTAAGTACCAAACTACGTTGACGCATCCGCAAAATCATCTGACGGAACCTCATTGAATGATACTCTGATGACTGGTCCAAAACTTCAAAGAAACCTTGTGACAATTCTTTTGAACTTTAGGGTCCATCCCATTGCCCTTATGGTAGATATTCGCCAGATGTACCGGCAGATTTTGGTGTCAGAAGATCATGTCAATTATCAACGGATTTTGTGGCGATTTTCTCCTGATCAACCTATTCAAGAATTTATCTTGAATACCGTTACCTATGGAGTATCTTCTGCTCCTTTTCTCGCAATCCGAGTACTCTTACAATAAGCTGAAGAAGGAAGTTCTGAGTTTCCACTTGCCTCCGAAGCCATAATAACCTCTTCATATGTCGATGATATCGTTTTAAGTTGTCACACTATTGAAATTGCTCAAACTTTGAAAAACCAACTCATCTCCTTGCTTGGAAAAGGAGGTTTTCAATTACATAAGTGGAACAGTAACCAGCCTTCGCTACATTCTGATGAACTCTCTACAGTGTCTAAGTCTCTTGATCTAGAGCAAGACCCAATCGTTGTCAAAGTACTGGGCTTGGAATGGAACTCTTCTCTCGATGTATTTTCTTTCAGTATTTCATCTCAAAACCTTCCTTGTACTAAAAGAAATGTTCTTTCAGATCTTGCTCGGATTTTTGATCCACTTGGTTTTCTCACCCCGTTAACTTTGTTTGCAAAAAGACTAATCCAATATTTATGGACTATCGGCTTGGGATGGGATGACAGACCACCCCAAGATGTTGTATCAAGTTGGAATCGGTTCAAATGCGAACTTCCAATACTTTCCCAAATTCGAGTTCCTCGGTACTTGTTCCATTTGTCAGAAAATGAATGTGAACTTCACGGTTTCTCAGATGCAAGTAAAAAAGGCTATGCTGCAGTGATCTACTGTAGGTATCTTAGTAACAATATACCCCGTGTGTCGTTAATATGTGCCAAATCGAAAGTTTCCCCTCTGAAAACAGTATCGATACCCCGGCTTGAATTGTGTGGCGCTGCCCTTCTTTCAGAACTACTAAGTTTTGTTGAAAATACTTTCAAAAATCAAATTACTATCAACGGTATTGTTGCGTGGACTGATTCATCCACAACTCTAAATTGGATTCAATTTTCTCCCCACAAATTGCAAACATTTGTCAGTAACCGAGTTAGTTTTATCCAAGAAAGGTTTCTCCCAGCTATATGGCGCTATGTCCCTTCAAAGGATAACCCAGCTGATTGTGCTTCAAGAGGAATGTTGCCTTCTCAACTTGTTGAGCATCTCCAATGGTGGGCGGGGCCTAGTTGGCTTTCCGAGCATCCTTCCTCATGGCCATCAATTTCTTTCAAAAATAATCTAACCTCCGAGTTTTTTAAGGAACAAAAGAAACACGTCCTTCTTGTGCAAAATGAAACAAAAATCTATGATGTGCTGCTAGCAAAGTATTCATCCCTCTCAAAGCTTCAACGAATAATTGCATATATTCGTCGGTTCATCAAGCGATCTCATAAAACCCAAATTCGAACTCATGGTTCCTACATCTCAAACCCAGAGCTAAATGAAGCTCTAATAATACTAGTTCAGCATGTGCAAGGTCAAGTCTTCCATGCAGAAATCGCCTCTCTCTTATCGAAAACCTTACTGTGCAAATCTCTTCGAAAATTGAATATTTTCCTTGACAACAAGGGTTTGTTGAGGGTGGGCGGTCGGCTAACGTATTCTGGCCTATCGTATGATAAACGTCACCCTCTTCTCCTTCCCAGTAATCATGTACTCACTGAATTAATTGTAGAAAGTACTCATAAGCAATATCTTCATCCAGGAAATCAAACCCTCAGTTTTCTCTTGCTTCAAAAATTCTGGATTTTATCGGCAAAAAGGGTGATTCGAAGAATTACATCACGCTGTTTAACTTGTTGGAAACAGTCACCAAAATGCCTTCAACCCCCCATGGGAAATCTCCCTCCTTTAAGAGTGTCTCAAGTCAAACCTTTTTCCTGTATTGGTGTCGATTTTGGAGGCCCGTTCACAATTTCCTTGGGAAGATTTCGTGGTATCAAGACGCATAAAGCATACATATGTTTATTCGTTTGCTTTGCCACCAAGGCATTGCACTTAGAATTGGCCACGGATTTATCTTCGGATACTTTTCTCGCTGCTCTACGCCGGCTCGTATCTCGTCGTGGTAGAGTTAGTATAATTCATAGCGATAACGCCACAAATTTCGTTGGTTGTTACAGACAGCTCCTCAAACTCATGCAAAATGCTGCAGAACAGGAGTGTATTGAATGGAAATTCATTCCTCCGATGAGCCCCCATTTCGGTGGATTGTGGGAGGCAGGGATAAAATCTGTAAAGTCACATATATCGAGAGTAATTGGAGAACAAATCCTCACATATGAAGAGTTCAATACGTTATTAGTTCAAGTGGAGGCAGTTCTAAATTCCAGACCCCTTTGCCCTGCTAGCACAGATCCCAATGACATTTCAGCACTCACTCCGGGTCACTTCCTGACGTTGGAACCTTTAAATTCATTTCCAGACGAAGATTTGCTCGCTTTGAAAATAAACACACTCTCTCGGTGGCAACTGATCCAGCGGTTGCATCAAGATTTTTGGTCTCGCTGGAACAAGGAGTATCTTCACACCTTGTTTCATAAAGGTAAATGGACCGAAGCTGTGGCTAACATTAAAACCGGATCGTTAGTTTTATTAAAGAACGATAATGTTCCCCCATTGCGTTGGCAACTCGGTCGTATTATTGATATTCACCCCGGAAAAGACGGAATTATACGAGTTGTCACGGTGCAAACTAGTACTGGTTATTTCAAACGCTCAGTGACGAAGGGTTGCCCTTTGCCACTCGCCGAAAATGATAACCAATAAAATGCACCTGCATTTTAGGTGGGCGGTTATGTTCCGTCTTCACCTTCTCTTTGTGTTTGTCTGATTATTGTTAATATAATATAATTTACTTTGCGCGATATTGCTGTGGTTTCTAATGTAGTAAACTTTGATCGCCCCTCGTATCACCAATTTCTCAACAAAAACACACCTGTGCCGAAGCACGGGAGAACTGAGAAGATAAGAACAATTGCGATTTGGTCGTTCGCTCGAATATAGATTTTCTAGTGCGATTACTTTCGAAAACTCTTGTTCCCTGTTTTGTTCGTGACTACCGCGCTGGCCAGTGATCTAATCAACTCAAATTCTCAACCTCAGAACTTCACCTGTGGTGGAATCTTCAAGATTTTCAAGGTAGGAAACCAGAGCCTCGATTTAACCTCTCAAATCAATATAGATCATCTACGAGTTTCTGTTCTGGTAATTGTATCAACAATTTTATTTCATTTCAATTATTATACAGTCCACTGAAACTACAACAGCGATATAATCGGATACCACCCAGTATATCCATTCTACCAATAAATCGGCATGATTTACAAGATACATTCAAAGATAACAAAAAGAAAAAATCGTGTGGTGAGGATGAAATATCACTAAATATACTGATAAATCTGCCGGTAGATGCTCTTGATACCCTTTCAGAGGCAATAAATATTTCATTTTCTATAGGCGAATTTCCCTCTAGTCTGAAGTTATCTGTTGTAATTCCACTATTCAAAGGAGGAGACCCATCAAATCCGGCAAACTTTCGCCCAATCTCTCTCTTATCCACACTTTCAAAGGTAATTGAAAAATTAGTGAAAAAACAAATCTGCAGCTTTCTAAGCAAACATAATATTTTGTCACCATGCCAATTTGGCTTTCAGAATTCTGAAAGTACGAATGATGCTATTTTCACATTTTTAGAAAATCTTTATTTGAAGCTTAATACTGGTGTTGTAGCTGCAGCAGTATTTTGTGATTTTTCAAAAGCTTTTGACTGCGTCAATCATGAATTGCTTTTGAAAAAAATGAATAGGTATGGTTATAGGGGTATCGCTTGGGATTGGTTCAATTCATATTTGACAGGCCGTTATCAAATTGTATGCAGTGATGGGAAATACTCGGAGACTGGTGGCATAATCCATGGAGTACCTCAGGGTTCGGTTTTAGGCCCAGTTTTATTTTTGCTTTACATTAATGATTTAACTACAATAAATATAAATGGCAACTTCACTATTTTTGCCGACGACACTACGTTGTTGTGGAGTGGGAAGGATATAGACATCCTGAAAAATAATATTACCCTTGATATCGATAAAGTAAAGCAATGGTGTGATGCCAATTTTATGTGTTTCAATATATCTGAAACAAAAATATTATCGTTCAGATTTGGTTGTGATAATCTGGCCTTAGGTAACCAGGTAATAATAAATAGTGAATGCAGTAAATATCTAGGACTACTAATAGATCATAAATTGAAATACATGGACCACATATCAAATCTGAACAAAAAAATAGCATCAGGCTGTTTTGCTGTTCGAGTGATATTTCATGAACTGGGTCACGATATAGCAAAAATTACATATTCAGCACTTGTAGAATCCCATATAAGATATGGTATCGCATTTTGGGGATTCTGTAGCTCTCAGTTGTTCAATTCAGTCTTTGTCCTACAAAAAAGAGCGCTCCGTCATATGTGTGGTGCAAAACCGAGAGATCACTGTAGAGTACTATTTAAGAATGAAAGAATACTGACAGTTACTTGCCTTTTTGTGCTGGAGACTGCTTGTTTAGTTCATAAAAAATATAAAAATACAATGAATTATAATAGATACAACACGCGAAATGGTTTTCATCTGCGCTTACCTATTCCAAGAACATCACTGACGCAAAATTCTCTGATATATGAAAACTTGAAGATATATAATCACCTACCGGAGCATATAAAAAATATCTGTGATAATAACCAATTCAGGAACACTGAAAAGTATGCTTGCCACAAAAGCGTATTATAATTTAAGAGAATTTTATTGGGATTGTTCATAGCTCCTAAATTTTTGATCAAATCGTCCTTATTGACCTTTCTCTATTTTATCTATACAATCATTTTATATTAATTTTATTTTTATTATTGATATACATTTATGTAATTTGTATCAAATTTTAATTTTACAATTGTGACACTGTGTATATACTTACATCTATGTTATTTATATTCTGTATTGTGTATCATCGTATTGTGACGAAAAAAGCCTATGCCGCCCTTTGATTTAACATATATTATGTGTATTGTTAAGTATCAAGCATATATAATAAATAGGTTTACATTTACACAGGCTTTGTCAATAAGAATTATGTTCTTCGACAATAAAGCATATTTTGATTTGATTAACCTTCGGATCGATTCGGTCGCTTTTTTTAAAACGGAAGAACAGTTACCTGGTGAGTATTGCTATATAAACATCATCACGATATCATCGAATACAACTCAGATACAATTATCGCTTCGTCTAAACATTTGACCTCCTGTTCGATTCAGTCGCTAGTATGTGTAACGGAAGTACCGTCACCTGGTAAGTATCACTATATATACAGTATTGCGATATAATCTGATACCACCCAGATACATTGATTGTTCAGTCTATCCATTCAACTTTCTGTTCGTTTCGGTCGCTCGTATGTGAAACGGGAATACCGTCACCTTATGTGTATAACTATATACACAGCATAACATCATAATCGAATACAACCCAGATACTATCCATTCAACCTTCTGTTCGATTCGGTTGCTCGTATGTATAACGAAAGAACAGTAACCTGGTGAGTATTTCTATATGAACGTCATCACGATATAATCGAATACAACTCAGATACAATGATCATTCCGTCTATCCATCCAACCTTCTGTTCGATTGGGTCGCTCGTATGTAAAACGCAAAAACAGTCACCTGGTGAGTATAACTATATAAACATCACCACGATATAATCGAATACAACTCAGTTACAATTATCGTTCCGTCTAACCATCCAACCTTATGTTCGATTCAGATGCTCGTATGTGTAACGAAAGAACCGTTGAATGGTAGGTGTAACTAAATATACAGCATAACAATATAATCGGAGACAACCCAGATACAATGATTGTTCAATCTATCCATCCAACCTTATGTTCGATTCGGTTGCTCGTATGTTTAACGGAAGAACTGTGGTTAGACGTACTATATGATAATCATCACGATATACTCGAATACAACCCTTAGATACGATTATTGTTTAGTCTATCCATTCAACCTTCTGTTCAATTGAGTCGTTCTCATGTATAACGGAAGAACAGTTACCTGGTGAGTATAACTATATGAACATAATCGAATACAACCCAGATACGATGAATTTTCAATCTATCCATTTAACCTTCGGCTCGATTCGGTCGCTTTTCTGTAAAACGGAAGAACAGTTACCTGGTGAGTATTGCTATATAAACATCATCACGATATCATCGAATACAACTCAGATACAATTATCGCTTCGTCTAAACATTTAACCTCCTGTTCGATTCAGTCGCTAGTATGTGTAACGGAAGTACCGTCACCTGGTAAGTATCACTATATATACAGTATTGCGATATAATCGGATACCAACCAGATACATTGATTGTTCAGTCTATCCATTCAACTTTCTGTTCGTTTCGGTCGCTCGAATGTAAAACGGGAATACCGTTACCTAGTGTGTATAACTATATACACAGCATAACATCATAATCGAATACAACTCAGATACTATCCATTCAACCTTCTGTTCGATTCGGCTGCTCGTATGTATAACGAAAGAACAGTAACCTGGTGAGTATTTCTATATAAACTTCATCATGATATAATCGAATACAACTCAGATTCAATGATCATTCCGTCTATCCATCCAACCTTCTGTTCGATTGGGTCGCTCGTACGTATAATGCAAGAACAGTCACCTGGTGAGTATTACTATATAAACATTACCACGATATAATCGAATACAACTCAGTTACAATTATCGTTCTGTCTAACCATCCAAACTTATGTTCGATTCAGACGCTCGTATGTGTAACGAAAGAACCGTTACATGGTAGGTGTAGTTAAATATACATTATAACGATATAATCGGAGACAACCCAGATAAAATGATTGTTCAATCTGTCCATTCAACCTTATGTTCGATTCGGTTGCTCGTATGTATAACGGAAGAACAGTTACCTGGATAGACATAATATATAATAATCATCACGAAATATTCGAATACAACCCAGATACGATGATTGTTCAGTCTATCCATTCAACCTTCTGTTCAGTTCAGTCGCTCTTATGTATAACTGGAGAACAGTTACCTGGTGAGTATAACTATATGAACATAATCGAATACAACTCAGATACGATGATTGTTCAATCTATCCATTCAACCTTATGTTCGATTTGGTTGCTCGTATGTATAACGGAAGAACAGGTACCTGGTGAGTATAACTATATAAACATAATTGAATACAACTCAGATATGATGATTGTTCAATCTATCCATTTAACCTTCTGCTCGATTCGGTCGCTTGTATGTAAAACGGAAGGACAGTTACCTGGTGAGTATTGCTATAAAAACATCATCACGATATCATCGAATACAACTCAGATACAATTATCGTTTCGTCTAACCATTCAACATTCTGTTCGATTCAGTCGCTAGTATGTGTAACGGAAGTATCGTCACCTGGTAAGTATCACTATATATACAGTATTGCGATATAATCGGATACCACCCAGATACATTGATTGTTCAGTCTATCCATTCAACTTTCTTTTCGTTTCAGTCGCTCGTATGTAAAACGGGAATACCATCTCCTAGTGTGTATAACTATATACACAGCATAACATCATAATCGAATACAACCCATATACTATCCATTCAATCTCTGTTCAATTCAGTCGCTCGTATGTATAACGGAAGAACAGTTACCTGGTGAGTATAACTATATAAACATAATCGAATACAACCCAGATACGATGATTGTTCAATCTATACTGAATTCGACCTTCTGCTCGATTCGGTCGCTTGTATGTAAAACGGAAGAACAGTTACCTGGTGATTATTGCTATATAAACATCATCACGATATCATCGAATACAACTCAGATACAATTATCGTTTCGTCTAACCATTCAACCTTCTGTTCGATTCAGTCGCTAGTATGTGTAACGGAAGTACCGTCACCTGGTAAGTATCACTATATATACAGTATTGCGATATAATCGGATACCACCCAGATACATTGATTGTTCAGTCTATCCATTCAACTTTCTGTTCGTTTCGGTCGCTCGTATGTAAAACGGGAATACCGTCACCTTATGTGTATAACTATATACACAGCATAACATCATAATCGAATACAACCCAGATACTATCCATTCAACCTTCTGTTCGATTCGCTTGCTCGTATGTATAACGAAAGAACAGTAACCTGGTGAGTATTTCTATATGAACGTCATCACGATATAATCAAATACAACTCAGATACAATGATCATTCCGTTTATCCATCCAAACTTCTGTTCGATTGGGTCGCTCGTATGTATAACGCAAGAACAGTCACCTGGTGAGTATTGCTATATAAACATCACCACGATATAATCGAATACAACTCAGTTACAATTATCGTTCCGTCTAACCATCCAACCTTATGTTCGATTCAGACGCTCGTATTTGTAACGAAAGAACCGTTACATGGTAGATGTAACTAAATATACAGCATAACGATATAATCGGAGACAACCCAGATACAATGATTGTTCAATCTATCCATCCAACCTTATGTTCGATTCGAATGCTCGTATGTTTAACGGAAGAACTGTCACCTGGTTAGACATACTGTATGATAATCATCACGATATACTCGAATACAACCCCAGATACGATTATTGTTTAGTCTATCCATTCAAGCTTCTGTTCAATTCAGTCGTTCTCATGTATAACGGAAAAACAGTTACCTGGTGAGTATAACTATATAAACATAATCGAATACAACCCAGATACGATGAATTTTCAATCTATTCATTTAACCTTCCGCTCGATTCGGTCGCTTTTATGTGAAACGGAAAAACAGTTACCTGGTGAGTATTGCTATATAAACATCATAACGATATCATCGAATACAACTCAGATACAATTATCGCTTCGTCTAAACATTTAACCTCCTGTTCAATTCACTCGCTAGTATTTGTAACGGAAGTACCGTCACCTGGTAAGTATCACTATATATACAGTATTGCGATATAAGCGGATACCAACCAGATACATTGATTGTTCAGTCTATCCATTCAACTTTCTGTTCGTTTCGGTCGCTCGTATGTAAAACGGGAATACCGTCACCTAGTGTGTATAACTATATACACAGCATAACATCATAATCGAATACAACCCAGATACTATCCATTCAACCTTCTGTTCGATTCGGTTGCTCGTATGTATAACGAAAGAACAGTAACCTGTTGAGTATTTCTATATGAACTTCATCACGATATAATCGAATACAACTCAGATACAATGATCATTCCGTCTATCCATCCAACCTTCTGTTCGATTGGGTCGCTCGTACGTATAATGCAAGAACAGTCACCTGGTGAGTATTACTATATAAACATTACCACGATATAATCGAATACAACTCAGTTACAATTATCGTTCCGTCTAACCATCCAACCTTATGTTCGATTCAGACGCTCGTATGTGTAACGAAAGAACCGTTACATGGTAGGTGTATCTAAATATACAGCATAACGATATAATCGGAGACAACCCAGATACAATGATTGTTCAATCTATCCATTCAACCTTATGTTCGATTCTGTTGCTCGTATGTATAACGGAAGACCAGTTACCTGGTTAGACATAATATATATATTAATCATCACGAAATAATCGAATACAACCCAGATACGATGATTGTTCAGTCTATCCATTCAACCTTCTGTTCAATTCAGTCGCTCGTATGTATAACGGAAGAACAGTTACCTGGTGAGTATAACTATATAAACATAATCGAATACAACTCAGATACAATGATTGTTCAATCTATCCATTCAACCTTATGTTCGATTCGGTTGCTCGTATGTATAACGGAAGAACAGGTACCTGGTGAGTATAACTATATAAACATAATCGAATACAACTCAGATACGATGATTGTTCAATCTATCCATTTAACCTTCTGCTCGATTCGGTCGCTTGTATGTAAAACGGAAGGACAGTTACCTGGTGAGTATTGCTATATAAACATCATCACGATATCATCGAATACAACTCAGATACAATTATCGTTTCGTCTAACCATTCAACATTCTGTTCGATTCAGTCGCTAGTATGTGTAACGGAAGTATCGTCACCTGGTAAGTATCACCATATATACAGAATTGCGATATAATCGGATACCACCCAGATACATGAATTGTTCAGTCTATCCATTCAACTTTCTGTTCGTTTCGGTCGCTCGTATGTAAAACGGGAATACCGTCACCTAGTGTGTATAACTATATACACAGCATAACATCATAATCGAATACAACCCAGATACTATCCATTCAACCTTCTGTTCGATTCGGTTGCTCGTATGTATAACGAAAGAACAGTAACCTGGTGAGTATTTCTATATGAACTTCATCACGATATAATCGAATACAACTCAGATACAATGATCATTCCGTCTATCCATCCAACCCTCTGTTCGATTGGGTCGCTCATACGTATAATGCAAGAACAGTCACCTGGTGAGTACTACTATATAAACATTACCACGATATAATCGAATACAACTCAGTTACAATTATCGTTCCTTCTAACCATCCAACCTTACGTTCGATTCAGACGCTCGTATGTGTAACGAAAGAACCGTTACATGGTAGGTGTATCTAAATATACAGCATAACGATATTATCGGAGACAACCCAGATACAATGATTGTTCAATCTATCCATTCAACCTTATGTTCGATTCTGTTGCTCGTATGTATAACGAAAGAACAGTTACCTGGTTAGACATAATATATATATTAATCATCACGAAATAATCGAATACAACCCAGATACGATGATTGTTCAGTCTATCCATTCAACCTTCTGTTTAATTTAGTCGCTCGTATGTATAACGGAAGAACAGTTACCTGGTGAGTATAACTATATAAACATAATCGAATACAACTCAGATACAATGATTGTTCAATCTATCCATTCAACCTTATGTTCGATTCGGTTGCTCGTATGTATAACGGAAGAACAGGTACCTGGTGAGTATAACTATATAAACATAATCGAATACAACTCAGATACGATGATTGTTCAATCTATCCATTTAACCTTCTGCTCGATTCGGTCGCTTGTATGTACAACGGAAGGACAGTTACCTGGTGAGTATTGCTATATAAACATCATCACGATATCATCGAATACAACTCAGATACAATTATCGTTTCGTCTAACCATTCAACATTCTGTTCGATTCAGTCGCTAGTATGTGTAACGGAAGTATCGTCACCTGGTAAGTATCACCATTAATACAGAATTGCGATATAATCGGATACCACCCAGATACATTAATTGTTCAGTCTATCCATTCAACTTTCTGTTCGTTTCGGTCGCTCGTATGTAAAACGGGAATACCGTCACCTAGTGTGTATAACTATATACACAGCATAACATCATAATCGAATAAAACCCAGATACTATCCATTCAACCTTCTGTTCGATTCGGTTGCTCGTATGTATAACGAGAGAACAGTAACCTGGTGAGTATTTCTATATGAACTTCATCACGATATAATCGAATACAACTCAGATACAATGATCATTCCGTCTATCCATCCAACCTTCTGTTCGATTGGGTCGCTCGTACGTATAATGCAAGAACAGTCACCTGGTGAGTACTACTATATAAACATTACCACGATATAATCGAATACAACTCAGTTACAATTATCGTTCCTTCTAACCATCCAACCTTATGTTCGATTCAGACGCTCGTATGTGTAACGAAAGAACCGTTACATGGTAGGTGTATCTAAATATACAGCATAACGATATAATCGGAGACAACCCAGATACAATGATTGTTCAATCTATCCATTCAACCTTTTGTTCGATTCTGTTGCTCGTATGTATAACGGAAGAACAGTTACCTGGTTAGACATAATATATATATTAATCATCACGAAATAATCGAATACAACCCAGATACGATGATTGTTCAGTCTATCCATTCAACCTTCTGTTCAATTCAGTCGCTCGTATGTATAACGGAAGAACAGTTACCTGGTGAGTATAACTATATAAACATAATCGAATACAACCCAGATACAATGATTGTTCAATCTATCCATTCAACCTTATGTTCGATTTGGTTGCTCGTATGTATAACGGAAGAACTGTCACCTGGTTAGACATACTATATGATAATAATCACGATATAATCAAATACAACCCAGATACGATGATTGTTCAGTCTATCCATTCAAACTTTTGTTCAGTTCAGTCGCTCTTATGTATAACTGGAGAACAGTTACCTGGTGAGTATAACTATATGAACATCATCACGATATAATCGAATACAACCCCAGATACGATCATTGTTTAGTCTATCCATTCAACCTTCTGTTCAATTCAGTCGCTCGTATGTATAACGGAAGAACAGTTACCTGGTGAGTATAACTATATAAACATAATCGAATACAACTCAGATACGATGATTTTTCAATCTATCCATTCAACCTTATGTTCGATTCGGTTGCTCGTATGTATAACGGAAGAACAGGTACCTGGTGAGTATAACTATATAAACATAATTGAATACAACTCAGATATGATGATTGTTCAATCTATCCATTTAACCTTCTGCTCGATTCGGTTGCTTGTATGTAAAACGGAAGGACGGTTACCTGGTGAGTATTGCTATAAAAACATCATCACGATATCATCGAATACAACTCAGATACAATTATCGTTTCGTCTAACCATTCAACATTCTGTTCAATTCAGTCGCTAGTATATGTAACGGAAGTATCGTCACCTGGTAAGTATCACTATATATACAGTATTGCGATATAATCGGATACCACCCAGATACATTGATTGTTCAGTCTATCCATTCAACTTTCTTTTCGTTTCAGTCGCTCGTATGTAAAACGGGAATACCGTCTCCTAGTGTGTATAACTATATACACAGCATAACATCATAATCGAATACAACCCATGTACTATCCATTCAACCTTCTGTTCGATTCGGTTGCTCGTATGTATAACGAAAGAACAGTTACCTGGTGAGTATAACTATATAAACATAATCGAATACAACCCAGAAACGATGATTGTTCAATCTATACTGAATTCAACCTTCTGCTCGATTCGGTCGCTTGTATGTAAAACGGAAGAACAGTTACCTGGTGAGTATTGCTATATAAACATCATCACGATATCATCGAATACAACTCAGATACAATTATCGTTTCGTCTAACCATTTAACTTTCTGTTCGATTCAGTCGCTAGTATGTGTAACGAAAGTACCGTCACCTGGTAAATATCACTATATATACAGTATTGCGATATAATCGGATACCACCCAGATACATTGATTGTTCAGTCTATCCATTCAACTTTCTGTTCGTTTCGGTCGCTCGTATGTAAAACGGGAATACCGTCACCTTATGTGTATAACTATATACACAGCATAACATCATAATCGAATACAACCCAGATACTATCCATTCAACCTTCTGTTCGATTCGGTTGCTCGTATGTATAACGAAAGAACAGTAACCTGGTGAGTATTTCTATATGAACGTCATCACGATATAATCGAATACAACTCAGATACAATTATCATTCCGTCTATCCATCCAACCTTCTGTTCGATTGGGTCGCTCGTATGTATAAGGCAAGAACAGTCACCTGGTGAGTATTGCTATATAAACATCACCACGATATAATCGAATACAACTCAGTTACAATTATCGTTCCGTCCAACCATCCAACCTTATGTTCGATTCAGACGCTCGTATGTGTAACGAAAGAACCGTTACATGGTAGGTGTAACTAAATATACAGCATAACGATATAATCGGAGACAACCCAGATACAATGATTGTTCAATCTATTCATCCAACCTTATGTTCGATTCGGTTGCTCGTATGTTTAACGAAAGAACTGTCACCTGGTTAGACATACTATATGATAATCATCACGATATACTCGAATACAACCCCAGATACGATTATTGTTTAGTCTATCCATTCAACCTTCTGTTCAATTCAGTCGTTCTCATGTATAACGGAAGAACAGTTACCTGGTGAGTATAACTAAATAAACATAATCGAATACAACCCAGATACAATGATTGTTCAATCTATCCATTCAACCTTATGTTCGATTCGGTTGCTCGTATGTATAACGGAAGAACAGGTACCTGGTGAGTATAACTATATAAATATAATCGAATACAACTCAGATACGATGATTGTTCAATCAATCCATTTAACCTTCTGCTCGATTCGGTCGCTTGTATGTAAAACGGAAGGACAGTTACCTGGTGAGTATTGCTATATAAACATCATCACGATATCATCGAATACTACTCAGATATAATTATCGTTTCGTCTAACCATTCAACATTCTGTTCGATTCAGTCGCTAGTATGTGTAACGGAAGTATCGTCACCTGGTAAGTATCACCATATATACAGAATTGCGATATAATCGGATACCACCCAGATACATTAATTGTTCAATCTATCCATTCAACTTTCTGTTCGTTTCGGTCGCTCGTATGTAAAACGGGAATACCGTCACCTAGTGTGTATAAATATATACACAGCATAACATCATAATCGAATACAACCCAGATACTATCCATTCAACCTTCTGTTCGATTCGGTTGCTCATATGTATAACGAAAGAACAGTAACCTGGTGAGTATTTCTATATGAACGTCATCACGATATAATCGAATACAACTCAGATACAATGATCATTCCGTCTATCCATCCAACCTTATGTTCGATTGGGTCGCTCGTATGTATAACGCAAGAACAGTCACCTGGTGAGTATTACTATATAAACATAACCACGATATAATCGAATACAACTCAGTTACAATAATCGTTCCGTCTAACAATCCAACCTTATGTTCGATTCAGACGCTCATATGTGTAACGAAAGAACCGTTACATGGTAGGTAAATATACAGCATAACGATATAATCGGAGACAACCCAGATACAATGATTGTTCAATCTATCCATTCAACCTTATGTTCGATTTGGTTGCTCGTATGTATAACGGAAGAACTGTCACCTGGTTAGATATACTATATGATAATAATCACGATATAATCAAATACAACCCAGATACGATGATTGTTCAGTCTATCCATTCAAACTTTTGTTCAGTTCAGTCGCTCTTATGTATAACTGGAGAACAGTTACCTGGTGAGTATAACTATATGAACATCATCACGATATAATCGAATACAACCCCAGATACGATGTAACGTTTTTTTTGGAAAAATATCTCGATAGAGAAATGTTCCAATTATAGGACACCCGGTATAGTCCATGCGAATGTAAAGAGAACTCGTTCATTTCATTTATCTCCATCAACTTCTCAAACAAGTATTGATGTCCAGTAATGGTCAAAATGTTTGATAATAATAACAAATTTCATTAATTAAATATACCTCTATATCATTGAAATTGGGCATCCCTATATGAGATAATGTTTTGTGAGAAATGTTTTGTTGACGAGATTATTAAAATCTGAATAATTCCTGAATTTGAATAGAATGACGAGTTGTCTAGAAAATAATTTCAATCAAGATTTTGGTATTCACTGGAATACAATTTTTTACAAAATCAGTTTTTTTTTAAATCCTAGTTACCTTCTTGATTTCACATAGATAGGTTTTGGCACTAAGAATAGCGAAAATTTCAAGAAAAGTCGAGAGCAAACAAGAGAGTTATAAATAATTGGATTGGATACATAAATTTATGGATTGATAAATATAATTCAATTATGAGTCTTGTTGATTGCTGAATCTCTTCAAAATCTGCTTGAATACGCTTTTATTCACTTTGAGGCCACCCAAAATCAAAGGTAATAGAAAATCTCAAGTTTTTCTTTTAGCTTACTATAAACTTTCATTTCCCAATTGCAGGCCTCGTTTTTCCTCCTCAACTCGATTACCATTTCTTTGAGCGAAGTTCATTTACCATATGAATATCAGTTATATGTACATAATAATTATTGAGAAACGAAGATACGAATTTGATCCATGGTCGATGAATGCGAATGACATTTAACCACAAGCTGCTACAGTAGTCTAAAAAAATCTGTGAATTGGAAATCATCATCTATGGCAGAAAAGAAACACAAAAATGGTTGAGTTCGACACTACAGGTTTGCTCTAATGGATATCTGTTGATTGTAATAAAATATATCTTATATTGTTTCAATCATAGCAACACAGGTAACTTTCATTTTCCATATAAATTGAATGTAAGGCATGCACATACGTATGGAATTGCTATTTTTAGTATGAGGTTGATTTTTGATGGAACCAATTCTTCATGAGATATTGACTTATATATATAAATACGAATAGCTATATTATTTGCATTACGCAATCACAGCGATTGGATCTTGGGTTTATTATTTTTTTATAATCTATAGAATATTAAGTTTATAAATAAACTATTTCCTTGAATTCTTATTATACATATGTCTCAAGAATATTCTTCCATGATTTTTCTTATGTACTATCCCTTTCTTTATATATAACTGAGTTATTAGTGAGTAAGTTATATTTTCAAATAAAATTATTTATACTTCAAACTAATTGGCGCCCATTTGTTTGAAATTTGAGTCTATAGAACATCTTTCAAAAATCTCAATATTCACGACCTATAAGCTCCCGTAAAAACAAAAAACTGAGTAACCATCAGCCAATTTGTGATTCTCAGAAAAAGAGGGTACACAAATATTGACGCCCAACGTTCTGGGGCCCGAGATTTTTGTAGTAATATTTTATTCCTTTCAAGCAAAAAAAAAATAAATAAATAAATGAATATTCATTATTAGGGTTACATGTGTTCGAATATTTTTGAGACATTTCAATTAGGTATTTTAAGTTTTGAAAGTAGATTCACATATATGTGTATTGAAGGTATATAAAAAAAAGGTAAACCTTTCGTTATCTTCATCTTCACCACTTTTTATGTTTCTTTTGGCCTCAGTACTACTGAAATCAAGGTTTTTGTGAGGTTTCGAATATCTTTATTATCTTTCATTGTGCGTATAGGTACATTCGCTATTATTATACAGGTTGGATCGTTTTCATTAAAAACTTTATTTCTGATCATAAATTCAATATGGATATTATGGATATGAAAACAGTTTATCTTCTATCAGAAGAATTGAACTATGAGTTAAGACTGAGAGGTTTGGTGACAAAAAAAGATATAGCTACTAGAAGAAAAATTCTGAATAAACGTTTGGCTAGTGGTAGTAAAAACAATGAAGAATTAATTGCTTTAACTGATCCCGAGTATGACATAATTACAGAACGTAAAGTTATCACAGAAACATTAGAACAACTTAGAACTATGATAGGAGATTTCAGTGGTCCGGAAAATGACTCTGGGTTTCAAAAAATAAAATCACGTTTGATATACATAACTTATAGAGTTCAAAGAATAGTAATTTCAAATACTGATGATGATGCAGCTAGTATACGCGATTTTAAAAACGAAAGTTTCGCTACTTGTGCCGAATTGGAAGCTCTGCTATATGATGCCGTAATGGTTGATGAGTTTCCTTCACATAAGCTGTCATCCCCTACAGATTTAAACAGTACATTACAGATTTCAAGAACATCAGTAGTTAATAATTCCGTCCAAAAGTCAGTACCAGTTTACAAATGGAACATAACAAAATTCAACGGTGATAGTAACGCTCTATTTTCATTCATGAATAAGATTGATGAGCTAGCTAAAGCTCGAAACGTTACTAAAGATGACCTATTGTCCTCTGCAGCTGATCTGTTCACTGATAAAGCCTACATTTGGTTTAAATCTATAGAGAATTCTTTGAAAGATTGGGATCACTTGATTTCATTGCTGAAAACATATTTTCTACCTCTAGATTTCGATGATAGAATTTGGGATGATATAAGATGTAGAACCCAGGGTAAAAAAGAGCCTATTCATATTTATGTTGCTGTAATGCAAACATATTTCAATAATCTTCAGAAGCCAGTTCATGACAGCACCAAATTGAAATACATCAGAAAGAGTATTTTACCTCATTATAATGAACGTTTATCAGTTGTTACTGTACCTATCAACACTGTTGAAAATTTGCTAGATTGGTGTAGAAAAATTGATGAGGGTCAACAATATGCTAATGTATACCATGCTCCTCCAAAATCTTCTAGTTTATGTCCGGAGTTAGTTTATTTGAGTAACAATGAAACTTCCACCTCAGCTTCGCATAATTCGATTAGTACTATTTCTAGTAATGATAGGCAGGGTAATTTTAGTGATAGAAGAAATGTGTCTTCTAGAACTTATACGAGAAATACATTTCCTAAGAATAGTGATTCTGCAAAAGTTTGCTGGAACTGTCAAAAAATAAATCACAGTTACAGGTATTGTACAGCAAAAAGGACTAAATTTTGCTTCAAATGTGGTAAACAAAATGAAACCAGTCGAACTTGTGGCTGTTCAAAAAACCATTAATAGAGACAAATGAAAATGGCCTTCATCTGTCTCTAAGCTTCAAGGCCAAAAACAAACAAAACTATAAAAATGTGAATAACTTTAAAAAAATAAAAGGAAATGATTGGATCAGTTGGTTAATGACTGTGAAATATTTTTACAAAAACAATTCTTTTTTGATTCCTAATGAGATTTCACCCCTGTTCATAAATCAGCCATCTGACAATAGACCTTATTTGGAAATAGATATTTTTGGGCATCCCTTCACAGTACTTCTCGATTCAGGTGCCACTCAATCTGTTCTAGGTGAGAAGGCTTTATATATAATCAATAAATTTTGTTTAACTGTTGACAAAACTAATAAGGAAAAAGCTGTTCATACTGCTGACGGCTCTGCGCAGACGGTAACGGGTTCAATTTATCTACCTGTTAAGGCAGGAAACATTTGTAATATTATTAAAGTTTTAGTAGTACCGTCATTGAAACATGCAATTATCCTAGGAAGTGATTTCTGTAAGCAGTTTCTTCTAGAGATTGATTTCAAAAACAACTCTTGGAATGTTCAATGTGGAACACACAGTTACAATATGGTTCTTTCTACTGATGAGAAATATATTAGTAGTTTTACTGTAGAAAATGAAGAAATATTTACTTACGCTCAACGAGTTGAAATAGAGGAGGTAAAAAAATGTTTCGAAGAAATTAGTGCAAAGGACAAGTTAGGTCGCACTGATAAATTGATTTTTGAAATTGATACTGGTGATGCTAAACCATTCAAAGTTAGGCAATATCCTTTGTCACCGTTTATGATGAGAATACTCAATCAAGAACTTGATGATATGCTTCGTTTAGGTGTTGTTGAGCCTTCTCATTCATCTTGGAATTCGCCAGTTCTACTAGTCAAAAAGAAATCTGATGAATACAGATTCTGCTTTGATGGGAGGCGTTTAAATTCGGTTACTAAACCAGATGCTTATCCACTTCCACGTATAGAAAGAATCCTCAGTATGCTTGGCAATGCACATTTCATTTCAAGTATCGATCTGAGAAAGGCATTCTGGCAAATTCCCCTCCATTCAGATAGTAAAGAAAAGACTGCTTTTTCCGTACCAGGTAGGGGACTCTATCATTTCACAGTGGTACCTTTTGGTCTTGTGAATTCAGCCCAATGCCAACAGAGAGTTATGGACGCTGTATTTGGTCCAAAACTAGAACCTTACGTTTTCTGTTATTTAGATGATCTGTTGATAATATCCGAAACATTTAGAGAACATATAGACATTTTGAAAGAGGTATTATTTCGTTTAAAAGATGCCAACCTCACCATAAACTTAGATAAATGCCAATTTTTCAAAACATCTATAAAGTATTTAGGTTTTGTGGTGGATTCAGAAGGTTTGAAAACAGACCCCGATAAGGTATCATCGATGATAAATTATCCCCGACCAACGACCACAACTGAAGTAAAAAGATTTATTGGTATGACATCTTGGTACAGAAAATTTATTAATCATTTTTCCACGCTCGTATCTCCTCTTAATGATCTATTAAAAGGTAAAAAAAAAGGCCAGACCATAAGGTGGACTTCGGAAGCAGAACATTCTTTTATAATGTTGAAAAAAGCTCTAGTTTCCTCTCCTATTTTACGTAATCCGGATTTCACGAAACCTTTCATTATACAATGTGACGCTTCAAATTATGGTCTCGGTTCGGTTCTAATACAAGAAAATGAGGGTGAAGAGAGCGTTATTGCTTTTGCTAGTAGATCTTTGTCTAAAACAGAACGGAATTATTCAGTAACGGAGAGGGAATGCCTTGCTGTGATTTTTGGGATAGAAAAATTCCGTCCTTATGTTGAAGGATCCCACTTCACTATTATCACAGATCATTTTTCTCTACTTTGGTTGCATAATTTGAAAGAGCCGACAGGTAAACTAGCACGTTGGGCTGTTAAACTTCAACAATTTTCATTTACTTTAGTTCATAGAAAAGGTAGCCTCAACGTGGTACCTGATGCGCTTTCGCGAATTCCTATGTCAGAAAATAAAAGCTCTGTATCTCTAGATGAGATTTGTTGTTTGGACAATCCCGTAGAAAAACCTGATCCCTTTTATGATAAAATGGCAGAAAATATTTCAAAATATCCCGAAAGATTTCCTAAATGGAAGATCGAAAATAATATCGTTTATAAATTGATAGTGTCTCCATTAAAAATAAGATCTAATTTGAATGAATGGAAAATATTAGTACCTAAGTATCAGAGAGCAACAATAATAAAAGAGGCACATGATCCTCCAACTGCTGGTCATTTTGGGTTTTATAAAACGCTATCTCGTATAAAAGAAAAGTACTATTGGGGTAAAATGGGTCATGATATCATGAATTACGTAAAATCATGTAGAGTTTGTGGAGCTCAAAAATCTTCTTCTGATGCTCGAATAGGTTTGATGGGTTCGGAAAAGAAAGCCAATTTTCCATTTCAGATTATCGCTACTGACATTATAGGTCCACTTCCTAGAAGTACCCGTGGTTATTCTTATATACTTGTAGTAGGGGATTGGTTCTCAAAATACACTCTAATTTTTCCATTACGAAAAGCAGACGCACCTAGTATCGTAAAAATTATAGAAACTGAAGTATTTTTGGTCTTTGGCGTACCCCAAGTGATAATATGTGATAATGGTTCACAATTCACAGGAAGAACATTTAAATCATTAGTAGAAAAATATAGTATTCAAAAAATTTGGTTGAATGCTAGATATCATCCTCAGTGCAATTTTGTAGAGCGGTCAAATAGGACTATTGGTACGGCTATTCGAAGCTACATAACAGAACACAAAAACTGGGATAAGTTCATTCCAGAAATCCGATATGCTATCAATACAGCTATAAGTGAAACAACTGGTTTTTCTCCTTCATTCTTAGTATTCGGTCGTAATATTCCTATCAGCGGAAAGTATTATGGTGAAATGAAGTCAACCAAAGATATTTTTCTAATTCCCGGAAACCGCGAGTCTTATGTTAATGATGTCAAAAATATGTCAGAGGTTTACGCAGCGGTTAAAAAGAAATTACATGAAGCTTACAATAAAAATTGTAGATATTATAATTTGAGGAAACGATATATTTCATTTTCTGTGGGTGACAGAGTATGGCGCCGAAATAAAGTTTTGTCTGATGCAGCAAATAAATTTTCAGCAAAGCTTGCACCAAAATATATTCTTTGTAGAATTGTCAAAAAGGTTTCGCGTTTAATTTATTCTTTGGGGGATATTGAAGGTGTTGATCTCGGCGATTGGCACATTAAAGATTTAAAACCATACTATGGTTCAAATTCTGACGTTTCCGTAGGCTCGGACTGAATGTCATTATTCTGATTATTTGCCACACTATCTACCGTGTTGTTTTTGTTTTTGGCATTTTGTGGTGAATACTTAGGTAACAATTGTTGTTACAAAGTGAATGAATACTTCATTTACAAACAGATCTGTTGTACATAGATTAAGTATAAGAAAAGTTAGAATTAGTTGAAATAGTTTTTCATTGCTTCTTTTACCCGGGTATGGCGACACTTGTTCATGACTTCCATATGATTTTGACTTTACCCAATCCGAGATTAGAACTTATTACGTCCCTGTTCATACATCTAGGCGTTTGGTACGCGAAGATACCTAAAGTCCATAGCCCTAAGTGAAAAGCATATAAGGAGAATGATTTGTTTATTATTTAAGGTTTTCGAGTTGGGGATAAAACAACATTAAAAATCATACTCACTACGTTTGTCTGATTTTTGTTTTGGGAGAGGGGTGGTGTAACGTTTTTTTTGGAAAAATATCTCGATAGAGAAATGTTCCAATTATAGGACACCCGGTATAGTCCATGCGAATGTAAAGAGAACTCGTTCATTTCATTTATCTCCATCAACTTCTCATACAAGTATTGATGTCCAGTAATGGTCAAAATGTTTGATAATAATAACAAATTTCATTAATTAAATATACCTTTATATCATTGAAAATGGGCATCCCTATATGAGATAATGTTTTGTGAGAAATGTTTTGTTGACGAGATTATTAAAATCTGAATAATTCCTGAATTTGAATAGAATGACGAGTTGTCTAGAAAATAATTTCAATCAAGATTTTGGTATTCACTGGAATACAATTTTTTACAAAATCAGTTTTTTTTTTAAATCCTAGTTACCTTCTTGATTTCACATAGATAGGTTTTGGCACTAAGATTAGCGAAAATTTCAAGAAAAGTCGAGAGCAAACAAGAGAGTTATAAATAATTGGATTGGATACATAAATTTATGGATTGATAAATATAATTCGATTATGAGTCTTGTTGATTGCTGAATCTCTTCAAAATCTGCTTGAATACGCTTTTATTCACTTTGAGGCCACCCAAAATCAAAGGTAATAGAAAATCTCAAGTTTTTCTTTTAGCTTACTATAAACTTTCATTTCCCAATTGCAGGCCTCGTTTTTCCTCCTCAACTCGATTACCATTTCTTTGAGCGAAGTTCATTTACCATATGAATATCAGTTATATGTACATAATAATTATTGAGAAACGAAGATACGAATTTGATCCATGGTCGATGAATGCGAATGACATTTAACCACAAGCTGCTACAGTAGTCTAAAAAAATCTGTGGATTGGAAATCATCATCTATGGCAGAAAAGAAACACAAAAATGGTTGAGTTCGACACTACAGGTTTGCTCCAATGGATATCTGTTGATTGTAATAAAATATATCTTATATTGTTTCAATCATAGCAACACAGGTAACTTTCATTTTCCATATAAATTGAATGTAAGGCATGCACATACGTATGGAATTGCTATTTTTAGTATGAGGTTGATTTTTGATGGAACCAATTCTTCATGAGATATTGACTTATATATATAAATACGAATAGCTATATTATTTGCATTACGCAATCACAGCGATTGGATCTTGGGTTTATTATTTTTTTTATAATCTATAGAATATTAAGTTTATAAATAAACTATTTCCTTGAATTCTTATTATACATATGTCTCAAGAATATTCTTCCATGATTTTTCTTATGTACTATCCCTTTCTTTATATATAACTGAGTTATTAGTGAGTAAGTTATATTTTCAAATAAAATTATTTATACTTCAAACTAATTGGCGCCCATTTGTTTGAAATTTGAGTCTATAGAACATCTTTCAAAAATCTCAATATTCACGAC
This sequence comes from Chrysomela aeneicollis, assembly GCA_029955515.1. NCBI lineage: Eukaryota > Metazoa > Arthropoda > Insecta > Coleoptera > Chrysomelidae > Chrysomela > Chrysomela aeneicollis. The sequence goes on along the minus strand of JARUHQ010000031.1, from coordinate 285,523 downwards.
CTATAAGCTCCCGTAAAAACAAAAAACTGAGTAACAATCAGCCAATTTGTGATTCTCAGAAAAAGAGGGTACAACGATCATTGTTTAGTCTATCCATTCAACCTTCTGTTCAATTCAGTCGCTCGTATGTATAACGGAAGAACAGTTACCTGGTGAGTATAACTATATAAACATAATCGAATACAACTCAGATACGATGATTGTTCAATCTATCCATTCAACCTTATGTTCGATTCGGTTGCTCGTATGTATAACGGAAGAACAGGTACCTGGTGAATATATCTATATAAACATAATTGAATACAACTCAGATATGATGATTGTTCAATCTATCCATTTAACCTTCTGCTCGATTCGGTTGCTTGTATGTAAAACTGAAGGACAGTTACCTGGTGAGTATTGCTATATAAACATCATCACGATATCATCGAATACAACTCAGATACAATTATCGTTTCGTCTAACCATTCAACATTCTGTTCAATTCAGTCGCTAGTATATGTAACGGAAGTATCGTCACCTGGTAAGTATCACTATATATACAGTATTGCGATATAATCGGATACCACCCAGATACATTGATTGTTCAGTCTATCCATTCAACTTTCTTTTCGTTTCAGTCGCTCGTATGTATAACGGGAATACTGTCTCCTAGTGTGTATAACTATATACACAGCATAACATCATAATCGAATACAACCCATGTACTATCCATTCAACCTTCTGTTCGATTCGGTTGCTCGTATGTATAACGAAAGAACAGTTACCTGGTGAGTATAACTATATAAACATAATCGAATACAACCCAGAAACGATGATTGTTCAATCTATACTGAATTCAACCTTCTGCTCGATTCGGTCGCTTGTATGTAAAACGGAAGAACAGTTACCTGGTGAGTATTGCTATATAAACATCATCACGATATCATCGAATACAACTCAGATACAATTATCGTTTCGTCTAACCATTTAACTTTCTGTTCGATTCAGTCGCTAGTATGTGTAACGAAAGTACCGTCACCTGGTAAATATCACTATATATACAGTATTGCGATATAATCGGATACCACCCAGATACATTGATTGTTCAGTCTATCCATTCAACTTTCTGTTCGTTTCGGTCGCTCGTATGTAAAACGGGAATACCGTCACCTTATGTGTATAACTATATACACAGCATAACATCATAATCGAATACAACCCAGATACTATCCATTCAACCTTCTGTTCGATTCGGTTGCTCGTATGTATAACGAAAGAACAGTAACCTGGTGAGTATTTCTATATGAACGTCATCACGATATAATCGAATACAACTCAGATACAATGATCATTCCGTCTATCCATCCAACCTTCTGTTCGATTGGGTCGCTCGTATGTATAAGGCAAGAACAGTCACCTGGTGAGTATTGCTATATAAACATCACCACGATATAATCGAATACAACTCAGTTACAATTATCGTTCCGTCTAACCATCCAACCTTATGTTCGATTCAGACGCTCGTATGTGTAACGAAAGAACCGTTACATGGTAGGTGTAACTAAATATACAGCATAACGATATAATCGGAGACAACCCAGATACAATGATTGTTCAATCTATTCATCCAACCTTATGTTCGATTCGGTTGCTCGTATGTTTAACGAAAGAACTGTCACCTGGTTAGACATACTATATGATAATCATCACGATATACTCGAATACAACCCCAGATACGATTATTGTTTAGTCTATCCATTCAACCTTCTGTTCAATTCAGTCGTTCTCATGTATAACGGAAGAACAGTTACCTGGTGAGTATAACTAAATAAACATAATCGAATACAACCCAGATACAATGATTGTTCAATCTATCCATTCAACCTTATGTTCGATTCGGTTGCTCGTATGTATAACGGAAGAACAGGTACCTGGTGAGTATAACTATATAAATATAATCGAATACAACTCAGATACGATGATTGTTCAATCAATCCATTTAACCTTCTGCTCGATTCGGTCGCTTGTATGTAAAACGGAAGGACAGTTACCTGGTGAGTATTGCTATATAAACATCATCACGATATCATCGAATACAACTCAGATACAATTATCGTTTCGTCTAACCATTCAACATTCTGTTCGATTCAGTCGCTAGTATGTGTAACGGAAGTATCGTCACCTGGTAAGTATCACCATATATACAGAATTGCGATATAATGCAAAAAAAGATCCGAAACTCTACTTTGAAAGAATTTAAACAAGATAATTTTTCTGAAGAAAAGAAAAAACTGTTCTTTGATGCAAAGAGAGATTATAAATTTATTTTGAGAAACAAAAAACGAAAATATGAGGATGGAATTATCTCTAAGCTATCATGTGTTCATAATCCAACAGAGTTCTGGCTTACCGTCAAACAATTCCGTTGTATAAAATCCCGTAAATCCTTACCAACCGTAGTTTGGGAGGAGTTCTATTCAAATGTCTTTCCTCCCCGTCAAAATATATCTTATAATTTCACTGACGTACGCCATCCGTTTCTTGATTCATATGTTACAACTCAAGAGATTTATTCTGTACTGAGTAGATGTAAATACAAAAAATCACCTGGCTGTGACAATATACCCTACGAATTCATCATGCATTTACCTAATAACTGGATAATTTACTTGACCTCACTATATAATAAAATTTTCGAAACTGCTGTCATACCATCAGATTGGTCGAATATTTGCCTACACATGATACATAAGCGTGGTCCAGCAGAGGATCCTTCGAATTATCGTGGAATATCTCTAGTGAATTGTTCTGTGAAAATCTTCACTCACATCATCCTTGACCGTCTGTCTTATTGGGCTGATGAAAACAAAATTTTACCTGAATGCCAAGCCGCTTTTCGCAAAGGGCGTGGCTGTATTGATAATGTTTTTATTCTCAGCTCTGCCATTCATTTTCACATCAGACACAAAAGGCGCAAGTTATTTGCTATTTTTGTTGATTTTAAACGTGCCTTCGATTCGGTCAATCATATTTTACTTTGGAGAAAACTTTTTGATCTTGGAGTTTCGTCTGGAATCATCAGAGTAATTAAAAATCTTTACATGCGCGCAACAGTTAAAATAAAAGGTGATTTTGGACTAACAAAACCATTTGATGTTACTAGTGGTGTATTACAGGGTGAATCCCTGAGCCCCCTGTTATTCTCGTTATTTCTTGCAGACATTGAAAAATTTTTTTACTCTAACGGAGCTCTGGGTGTGAATATCGACGATAGACATGATGTCCTCACATTACTTTATGCTGATGACATCGTTATTCTTGCGCACTCTGAGATTGACGTGGCAAAAAAACTCAAGATCTTAGAGTTGTATACAGCCCAACTTGACCTTTCTGTTAATATCGCGAAAACAAAAATAATGTCTTTTTCTAGAGGAGGTTTTCAACTAACTAACCACAAGTTTTTTTTACAAAAATGATCCTGTTTCTGTAGTGAACAAATATGTCTACTTAGGTGTAACATTTACACCATCTGGTTTTTTTCGTGAAATGGCAACGGTTACAACAGACAAAGCAAAGCAAGCCGTAGGTGCAATTTTGCCCATTATGTGTAAAGCCAGGATAGATACGTGGTTCCCGCGAATCAAATTATTCGAATCTCTCGCACTAAGTACTATGTCAAATTGTCTACCCGTCTGGGGTTTGAGGTACTGTGATATCTTGGAGAGGATTCAAATACTATTTCTGAAAAGAATTTTGCTTGTCCATAATAACTCTCCAGATTACATAATGCGATTGGAAACGGGCAGAGTGAAATATGCTTATAATGTCTTAAAAATGTCACTGAACTGGTTACAAAAACTCCTTTCGATGGATGACAACCGATTACCAAAACTTTGCTTTAGACAGCAAATAAATTCACTCAACACCATTGATGAAAAATTCAATTGGGCTAGACAATTGATGACATTCTTTGTTTTTGCCGGGGCTGAGGATAGCTGGAACGATGTTGTTTTGCATGGAAGAATCAGGAAAAATTATGTTTTATCAAAATACTACAATAAGCTATTTGAATCTGATGTTTCCTTGTTACAACGAACTACCTATTTGCCACTGTACAACAATAATTCATTTATCTCTAAAGAACCCAAATATTACTTGCTCTATCAACTACCCATACAGGTCACCCGCACGATAGCTCAATTGCAGTTATGCAATAATTTCGAAATCAAGCTCACATTGAATGGAATGTCCCACCTCATAAACCCGAAAGCGTTGTGCTCAGTTTGTAATCGCAATGAAAATGAAACCATTCGTCATTTATTGTTTGACTGTCCCATATACGTGGTGATGAAACCACAATGTTATCCTTTGGAGTCATGGGACTCTTTTCTCTTTTCTCTGGAGAGACTCACAATAGATGACGTTAGGTCTATTTCCAGTTATATATGGAATATTCTGAAACTTAGGTCTTTCATTTTAAACGAATAGACTCAAAATATTCTATATCCACTTTCTCTCACACAGGTATTTTATTTTATTTTTTGTTTTTCTCTCATACATAATATACATTCAGTTCTTGCACTACACAACTCTTGCTGTAAATTACAGTTTTAAGAAGCAATAAAGGTATTATTATTATTATTATACAGAATTGCGATATAATCGGATACCACCCAGATACATTAATTGTTCAATCTATCCATTCAACTTTCTGTTCGTTTCGGTCGCTCGTATGTAAAACGGGAATACCGTCACCTAGTGTGTATAAATATATACACAGCATAACATCATAATCGAATACAACCCAGATACTATCCATTCAACCTTCTGTTCGATTCGGTTGCTCATATGTATAACGAAAGAACAGTAACCTGGTGAGTATTTCTATATGAACGTCATCACGATATAATCGAATACAACTCAGATACAATGATCATTCCGTCTATCCATCCAACCTTATGTTCGATTGGGTCGCTCGTATGTATAACGCAAGAACAGTCACCTGGTGAGTATTACTATATAAACATAACCACGATATAATCGAATAAAACTCAGTTACAATTATCGTTACGTCTAACCATCCAACCTTATGTTCGATTCAGACGCTCGTATGTGTAACGAAAGAACCGTTACATGGTAGGTGTAACTAAATATACAGCATAACGATATAATCGGAGACAACTCAGATACAATGATTGTTCAATCTATCCATTCAACCTTATGTTCGATTTGGTTGCTTGTATGTATAACAGAAGAACAGATTCCTGGTGAGTTTAATTATATGAACATCATCAAGATATAATCGAATACAACCCCAGATACGATTATTGTTTAGTCTATCCATTCAACCTTCAGATCAATTCATTCGCTCATATGTATAACGAAAGAACAGTTACCTGGTGAGTATAACTATATAAACATAATCGAATACAACCCAGATACGATGATTGTTCAATCTATACTAAATTCAACCTTCTGCTCAATTCGGTCGCTTGTATGTAAAACGGAAGAACAGTTGGTGAGTATTGCTATATAAACATCATCACGATATCATCGAATCCAACTCAGATACAATTATCGTTTCGTCTAACCATTTAACCTTCTGTTCGATTCAGTCGCTAGTATGTGTAACGGAAGTACCGTCACCTGTAAAGTATCACTATATATACAGTATTGCGATATAATCGGATACCACCCAGATACATTGATTGTTCAGTCTATCCATTCATTTTTCTGTTCGTTTGTGAAACGCTCGTTTGTAAAACGGGAATACCGTCACCTAATGTGTATAACTATATACACTGCATAACATCATAATCGAATACAACCCATATATTATCCATTCAACATTCTGTTCGATTCGGTTGCTCGTATGTATAACGAAAGAACAGTAATCTGGTGAGTATTTCTATATGAACGTAATCACGATATAATCGAAAACAACTCAGATACAATGATCATTCCGTCTATCCATCCAACCTTCTGTTCGATTGGGTCGCTCGTATGTATAACGCAAGAACAGTCACCTGGTGAGTATAAACATCACCACGATATAATCGAATACAACTCAGTTACAATTATCGTTCCGTCTAATCATCCAACGTTATGTTCGATTCAGACGCTCGTATGTGTCACGAAAGAACCGTTACATGGAAGGTGTAACTGAATATACAGCATAACGATATAATCGGAGACAACCCAGGTACAATGATTGTTCAATCTATCCATTCAACCTTATGTTCGATTCGGTTGCTCGTATGTATAACGGAAGAACAGTTACCTGGTTAGACATAATATGTAATAATCATCACGAAATAATCGAATACAACCCAGATACGATGATTGTTCAGTCTATCCATTCACCCTTCTCTACGATTCAGTCGCTCGTATTTGTAACGAAAGAACCGTTACATGGTAGGCTAAACTAAATATACAGCTTAACGATATATTCAGATACAACCCAGATACAATGATTGTTCAATCTATCCATTCAACCTTATGTTCGATTCGGTTGCTCGTATGTATAACGGAAGAACTATTACCTGGTTAGACATACTATATGATAATCATCACGATATAATTAAATACAACCCAGATACGATGATTGTTCAGTCTATCCATTCAACCTTCTGTTCAGTTCAGTCGCTCTTATGTATAACTGGAGAACAGTTTCCTGGTGAGTATAACTATATAAACATCATCAAGATATAATCGAATACAACCCCAGATACGATTATTGTTTAGTCTATCCATTCTACCTTAAGTTCAATTCAGTCGCTCGTATGTATAACGCAAGAACAGTCACCTGGTGAGTATTACTATATAAACATCACCACGATATAATCGAATACAACTCAGTTACAATTATCGTTCCGTCTAATCATCCAACCTTATGTTCGATTCAGACGCTCGTATGTGTTACGAAAGAACCGTTACATAGTAGGTGTAACTAAATATACAGCATAACGATATAATCGGAGACAACCCAGATACAATGAATGATCAATCTATCCATTCAACCTTATGTTCGATTCGGTTGCTCGTATGTATAACGGAAGAACAGTTACCTGGTTAGACATAATATATAATAATCACCACGATATAATAGAATACGACTCAATTACAATTATCGTTTCGTCTAACCATCCAACCTTATGTTTGATTCAGACGCTCGTATGTGTAACGAAAGAACCGTTACATGGTAGGTGTAACTAAATAAACAGCATAACGATATAATCGGAGACAACCCAGATACAATGTTTGTTCATTCTATCCATTCAACCATATGTTCGATTTGGTTGCTCGTATGTATAACGGAAGAACTGATACCTGGTTAAACATACTATATGATAATCATCACGATATAATCGAATACAACCCAGATACGATGATTGTTCAGTCTATCCATTCAACCTTCTGTTCAATTCAGTCGCTCTTATGTATAACTGGAGAACAGTTACCTGGTGAGTATAACTATATGAACATCATCACGATTTAATCGAATACAACCCCAGATACGATTAGTGTTTAGTCTATCCATTCAACCTTCTGTTCAATTCAGTCGCTCGTATGTATAACGGAAGAACAGTTACCTGGTGAGTATAACTATATATACATAATCGAATACAACCCAGATACGATGATTGTTCAATTTATCCATTTAACCTTCTGCTCGATTCGGTCGCTTGTATGTGAAACGGAAGAACAGTTACCTGGTGAGTATTGCTATATAAACATTATCACGATATCATCGAATACAACTCAGATACAATTATCGTTTCGTCTAACCATTTAACCTTCTGTTCGATTCAGTCGCTAGTATGTGTAACGGAAGTACCGTCACCTGGTGAGTATCACTATATATACAGTATTGCGATCCATCCATCCAACCTTCTGTTCGATTTGGTCGCTCGTACGTATAACGCAAGAACAGTCACCTGGTGAGTATTACTATATAAACATTACCACGATATAATCGAATACAACTCAGTTACAGTTATCGTTCCGTCTAACCATCCAACCTTATGTTCGATTCAGACGCTCGTATGTGTAACGAAAGAACCGTTACATGGTAGGTGTAACTAAATATACAGCATAACGATATAATCGGAGACAACCCAGATACAATGATCATTCCGTCTATCCATCCAACCTTCTGTTCGATTGGGTCGCTCGTATGTATAAGGCAAGAACAGTCACCTGGTGAGTATTGCTATATAAACATCACCACGATATAATCGAATACAACTCAGTTACAATTATCGTTCCGTCTAACCATCCAACCTTATGTACGATTCAGACGCTCGTATGTGTAACGAAAGAACCGTTACATGGTAGGTGTAACTAAATATACAGCATAACGATATAATCGGAGACAACCCAGATACAATGATTGTTCAATCTATTCATCCAACCTTATGTTCGATTCGGTTGCTCGTATGTTTAACGAAAGAACTGTCACCTGGTTAGACATACTATATGATAATCATCACGATATACTCGAATACAACCCCAGATACGATTATTGTTTAGTCTATCCATTCAACCTTCTGTTCAATTCAGTCGTTCTCATGTATAACGGAAGAACAGTTACCTGGTGAGTATAACTAAATAAACATAATCGAATACAACCCAGATACAATGATTGTTCAATCTATCCATTGAACCTTATGTTCGATTCGGTTGCTCGTATGTATAACGGAAGAACAGGTACCTGGTGAGTATAACTATATAAATATTGTTACTAGTTAAATTCTTCCTTAAGGGATTGATGGAAAAGAAATATAAAATAATGCAATGTGTAACAAAAATAATATTTAAAGTGCCTTGTTCTCTTGAAACAAGACACTGGCTAGCTCAGTGGGCGTTGGGGTGAGTAAGGGTATATTGAACAAAGGGTGATCTAAGAATTTTTAATTCTTTATTGATAGTACCTCCCTTAACTGGGCCAATGTGCCAAGTGGATACCTTCAATTAATTGCCTTATACTAAACTCTCTAAAACCTAGGTGATCACCAGATTACACAATATATATAACTGAACTTAAATAAGTACTATCCAGGGTGTCTCCAATTTAGTACTTGGTGGCTCAATAGGTAGGGTAGTCGTATCCCAGAATGGATTCAAAATCGCTTACCAGAGAGTGGCCAAGATTTGCTTACACCTATATCCCATCCTCTGGTGGTTGGGGATCATATGGCTACACAATCCCAGATTGCCTAGAGTCCCAAGTCATACAGGGTAGTTCCGATAATGGGGATCAACCAACAGTTCAGGGGCATGTAGGGTAGCTGGTCCTAGCAAGGTACGTAGAAACACGCAGGTAGTCTTTCAACTGGAGAGGGGGTCTGAACAGAAGCCCTGTGATGTTGGTTGGGCTAGATGTGATCTTGGAGTGAATTGTGCACCAGATATCCTGCTAATCCTCCAAGGAGAGATGGAAGTACAACTTCCACATGTTGAAGATTCTTATTAATCCCACAATCAATGGTGGACGAACCAAATCTTCTCGAAATTCGAGTCAAGAAATCTTCAAAGGACCTTCTCTGCCACAATTCCCAAAATGAAATCCAATCTTCCAGAACCGCTGGACACCTCGTGCTTTTCCGCCACCAAGGGGGCGAGGTCGAATTCGCCGAACGCATCGAATCGTCCCCGAACATTTTTCCATCGCGAGGATACACCTCAATTAATGCAAAAACTAGTAGATTGTTCATTATGAACTGAAAGTACTCAAATATTATTATTAACGACGCCACAGGAACCATGAGGTCCATGTACTTGTTCACAATCACAAAAGACTGCTACTGCCATCTCTATTCAAAACCTAGCAGTATAGGAGTCGATATTACAGATTTTCCCCAGGCTTACCACTAACTCTCTTCTACACCTGTCCTGACTGCTAGAGCAATGGGCCTAACCAGCACCATATGCATAGACTCCCAGACATTGACCCTAAAGCTGAGTTCCAAAGAGGTTTGGGAATTAGGTGACTGAGTACTTCCGTCTCTTGCAGAAAAATAATGAGAGGAACGAAATCAGCTGTTTCTCTTTGGTTATGTTTTACTTGTGTTCGTAAATAATGATCAGATGTAAACATCAGTTTCGAATGCATACCCCTTACAAAAAATACCAGGTTTACTTCAGCAGGAAATATTAGGTGAGTTCTATTATTTATGCAATCAGTTCCTACGCTTACTTCATGACAAAATTTGTGGAGACTCGTCAATAACAAGGTATATTCTTTTCAGATGATCACGGTCGCTACGAGATATACAAAACAAGGCTGTTTACAACATGATTCGTACTATTTTTTACAGACAGGGTGACCAAGCTGACGGCCACTATCGATTTCCAGATTAATAAGTGACGGTAGTCGGTAAGAACTTTTGGTATTGATGTTTTTGATCCTTTAACCACGATTATTCGCTTTCAGGTAGATGATTCACCAAGGCATATCTGACGACCAGAAATGAGATTTCGCAGTGGATAGTTCGAAATTGAAGATATTATTCCTGGTTTTAATAAAAATAATGAGACATAATCTAGACTAGAAATTAACTCGTAACAACTCCCCCCCAACCCCCAAGGGATTTACCCGTAAATCTCTTCAAATGCGAAACAAAAGAAAATATATAACAAAAAAAACGACCAATTGATTGCCCACTTCTTCAGCCAGACCGAACTATACTCGGAGTACCAACCAGTAATCCACATCTGTGATATCCGCTACTCTAGGACAAATCGGAAGAAACAGTAAGAATCCCTCCTCGAGGTGATGCACTGCTGAGAACAAAACCACATAACAGCATATACTACCACTTCCGGGTTGACTCCGAAAAATTCAGCTTTTGGCCATCTGGCGGAAGAGACCGCCCCTAATACTAATAACATCACCAACACACTGTACAGGGTCATCACCACAATTACCAACAAGACCAGTCCATATGTCCGTCATTATTCGTCAGTATCAGTACTAGAACTTTCCGGCTCCGTATCAGGAGGATGAGCTTTGAGGTCCTTAACGTGCCAAGTACCCCGAGACTTGCCATTCTCGTCGACTAACTCGTATGTGATGGGTGATAGTTTTCGCTTGACAACAAACGGGCCAATATATTTTTGTGCAAATTTTGCAGTAAAATTTTGTGCCGCATCCGATAAAACATAGTTTCGTCGATATACTCGTCCGCCAACCGGGAAGGATTCCGGCCTTCGTCGTAAATTGTATCTGGTTGTCGATCGGGCATGTGCCAATTTCAGTCGTTCACTCACGTCCCTAAATATATTACCGTACTCTTCGACCATGGAGGCTTTACTGGGGGTTACCACATTATTCGTATCAATAGCAGGTTTCTGATATTCGTCCCCTTTAGATATATGTTCGCGACCGAAATTTATGAAGAAAGGCGTAAGGCCAGTAGTCTCATGGACAGCCGTTCTGATGGCGCATCCTACTTTAGGAAGTAAAGTGTCCCATTTTTGATGGTTATCTTCTACATAGCACGACAACATAGTCTTTAGTACTTGATTAACCCTTTCGACCGGATTGGCTTGGGCATGATAAAAAGGAGTGAACCTGATATTAACATTATAAGTCTTACCTAGATTTTGAAATAAATTAGATCGAAATTGGACCCCATTATCGCAAATGATATATTCTGGACAGCCAAAGACTAAGAATATTTGCTCCTCCGTAATACGTGTTATAGCTGCCGCCGTTGCAGTTCTAAGCGGGAAAAATAGCGAAAACTTGCTGAAAGTATCAGTGATCACATAGATAAATTTATACCCTTGTGAGGAACGGGGAAGTGGACCAAATAAGTCAACGCTAATCATTTGCCAAGGTACCTTCACTTCGGGATGTTTACCAAGAAAACCAGGGGGGGCCTTCAGAACAGGCTTCCTAGTTAGACATACGGGACATTTCCTAATATAAGACGCGACATCTACTTGCATTTTGGGCCAATAGAAACGATTTTTAAGGCGTTCTAGAGTTTTAAATACACCTGCGTGACAGGCCAGGGTACTATCATGGTGCTGACTGATGATTCTTTTGCGATCCTCTTTCGGAACTACTATTTTCCAGAAATCACTGGTATCTCTCAGAAGGGGGTACTTACAATCGACATACTTATACAATTTATCTTCAACTAATCGCCATTGCGGAAACTTCAAGGGGTGTTCACGAATAATTGTAATCATACGGTTATACCATGAATCTTTAATATTTTGAGAAATCTCAATCACTGATATTTCCGGGACGGCACGAGATAATCCATCCGGGACAACTAAATCTTCACCAGAGCGATGTTTAATGTCAAAATCGAACTGTTGTAGTCTGACCGCCCAACGCGCTAACCGACCAGTTGGTTCTCGTAAATTGTTTAACCATATCAAGCTATGATGGTCTGTAATAAGAGTAAATTTATAACCTTCTAAATAGGCACGAAGTTTCTCAATAGTGTACAATGCAGCCAGACATTCACGTTCGGTTGTGCTATAGTTCCTTTCTTGTCGAGTTAGAGACCGGCTAATGTAGCATATGACGTGTTCTCCGTCGTCAAAAATTTGCGAAAGTACGCCGCCGATACCGTAGGCGGAAGCGTCCGTTTGCACGAGGAACGGTCGAGTGAAATCAGGGCACGTGAGTATTGGAGCTGAAACAAGGGCGTCTTTGATGGCAGTAAACGAATTTTGACATTCCTCCGTCCAAGACCACTTCCTGTTCTTCGACAACAGCGCCGTCATTGGTGCTACCAAACTTGAAAAATGAGGGATAAATCGGCGATACCATGAGGCAATGCCTACCAGACGTCGAATCTCAGTCGTGTTCTTTGGAGGCGGAATGTTCAATACAGCCGATACCTTATCGGGATCTACATGAAGGCCTTGATTATCAACCACATATCCGAGGTAATGCAACTCAGGTCTACAAAAAAAACATTTCTCTTTCGAAACTGTCAACCCTGCTTTTCGGAATCGATTAAAAACTTCACGAATTAGTGATAGATGGGATTCAAAGTCCTGTGTGACTAGGATAACGTCGTCTAAGTATACGAAGACGTTTGGTTCTAAGTCAGCCCCTAATACATTATCAATTAATCTTTGAAATGTGGCCGGCGCATTACATAAGCCGAACGGCATTCTTTTGAAATGGTAAAGCCCACGTCCAGGAACAGTGAAAGCCGTATATTCACGGGATTCCAAAGATATCGGAACTTGCCAGTAAGCGGACTTAATATCCACAGAACTGAGGTATGCCGCGTTCCTTAATTTGTCCAGTATGGTATTAATAAAGGGCAGTGGGTATGCATCCTTCTTAGTCACGCGATTCAGTTTCCGGTAGTCGACGCAAAAACGATACTCTCCATTTTTCTTCGGCACTAACAAAACAGGACTTGACCATGCAGATTCCGAAGCCTCTATAACCTCGCTTTCTAACATCTCCTTTACGGCTTTGTCGATGTGAGATTGCATTGCCGGTGAAACGCGATACGCCCTCTGCTTTATGGGATCAGAAGCTACAGAAATTTTATGGTGAACCATTGATGTACACCCTAAGACATCACCTTGTAGTGTGAAATATTCATTTACGATTTTATCCAAACGATTCTTCTGATCTAATGTCAAGATTTCCTTAGAGACGACTGTGCTTATTGAATTTATCTGTGGAGATGATCGATCAAATTCCCAGCAACCCCGCTTCAGATCCGGAATGACACCCATCGAAACCCAAAAGTCCACTCCCAGAATAACCGTATGGGCAAGTTCAGGAATGATCAGCACCTCAAGAGTTCGTACTCTTCCTTCCAATCTAAATGGCACGCTCGCCACTCCGATTACTTTGCAGCATTCGTCGTTGGCCACGATGCAGGATTTGATATCAGAAGTACTGAGTGCGATGCCCAACTTGCGCAACACTCTCCAACCAAGTCCCCCAATGACGGTTCTATTACAACCGCTATCCAGCAAAGCTTTAAATTTCAACCCCAGTACGTCAATCTCCAGATACGGACGATTGTCGCCTTCACAGTGTGACATAATGTAGGTCAGAACTGGGTGTATGTTGGCGGAAATGGCGGTCGCTGAAGGCTTCGTAGAGCACACTGCGCGACCAGTTAGTGGCTCCCACTTCCGTATCCCGCACAATCCACACAAGTTCGGACCGTCACGCCTGGGGCTCCACAGCGGTAGCAATGTCGACGAGGTGCTTGCGTACAATTTGCACGCAAGTGACCAGGTTGCCCACAGTTCCAACACCGAGCAAGTTCTGGAGACTCCCGTACTGGTGTTGACCTAGGGGTAGCAGGAACCGAGCCACCATCCCTGGGATCTGGCTGGTGAGGACGTGCACCAATCATCGATACCCTAGACTGGCCCACGCGTTGATATTCGAGGCCGGGCTCCACGGAATATCTGGGTGCTACTATAGGTGGCCTATATTCCTGCGCGCTCAAACTTGCCTCTTCGATTTCGCGACCGACAGTGATCAATGAGCTCAAGGTAGATACTCCCTTTCCTGCGAAAGCCATTTGTACATGGGGTAACATTTTGCCACGAATGAAATTGACACGCGACTCCTCGTTAGGTTTACAACCCAATTTGGCGAAAAGATTTTCCATATACGCGACGTAAATTGTCACTGATTCGGTAGCGCCCTGTGTTCTGCGTTTGAGTGTATCCCAAATTCGTTCTTCATAATTTCTAGGCAGAAAACTAAGTCGGACAGAATTCAAAAATTCATCATAATTCTGGATTTGATTTCTCGCAAATCTAAACCACACAGCCGCGTCCCCTTCTAATAATTCTGATACTGAATCAAACATTTGCTTTTTTGAAACATTCCTTGAAATCCTCATTTCTTCTAACTTTTCGATAAAATCCGTCACACTAGAGGTACCATTGAATCTAAGCCTCCAACGACTAACATCCACAAATTTTGATGAGGAAAATTCGAATTGATCCGAGCCTGAAGGGTCGTAAACATTGAACGGTTTCGTTCCATAAGATGGGTCGGAATTTTGGACTTGTTTCACAGGGTGAAATTCATGGGCCGAGTTAACACGATGTCGGGTATGTTGTGTCGAATTAAAGGTAGCGCATTGAGTATGGAACCCTTCATCATTGATATTAACTTCAGGGGGTCGAGAAAATTTCCTCAAATTTGGCGCCATAGGTTGTGGCCTAGAAGTTGACAAATGTGGGGATGATTGACACTGACTCAGATTAAAATTCTTCAGTTTTTCAGCAAATTCATTAGTAAGGATCGTGATATTTTTAGACTTTGATTCCTCTGGTTTACTAGTTCCCGCGTTAGAATTTGAACTTGGCTGCTTGACAAATTTGATCAAATCTTCCTCCGTATCCACTGGTTCGGCGGTATTTGTTGTGACCGGCCCGGTATCGCGACGAGAGGGAGATGAACCTGGGAATAAGCAATTGGGCTCATCAATTATTGAACTATTTTTAAAATGGATCGGTTGATCTATCACCGATTCATTCGCCGTTTCTGAATTCGAGTTAATATGGGTAGCATATGCATCTTCCAAACCAGCATGAGCTTCCTTTATCAATATCAATAATTTCTTCTTTTCTGAAACAAGATCCTCATTATCGGATTCTATCCTCAACAAGCGATTTTGTAAATGCACAAGACGAGTTCCAATACGCTTATATTCATTTTCTAAATTGTGAATATTGATCTCCTGAATATTTCCTACCAATTCTTCTAATTTATAACTGCAAATAGTGAATTCATTACTTGGATCACATTGCGTTGTAACCGAACTAACATATCCCTCCCGTTCACGAGCCAAAGCCTGTCTCAACAAAGAGCGCTTTTCTTGTACCGTACCATTTCCCAAACTTGCGCCCCGAATCAACAGTTCGTAAGTCAATTCATCTCCTAGCAGCCTGTTGACATCCATGATGAACAAGTATTCAATTCAACAACACACAATGGCAAGTCTAGGGACACCGGACACGAAGTCCCCTGAAAGGTCCACCCTGTACCTGATGTGAGTCAATCAAATCCTCCCCCTTCCTCAAAAAGAAGCGAACGAGGACAAAAAGAGAAAGAGAAAAAGAAAATTTATCCCTTGTCACTAAATCCACCAAGTAGTGGCAGAACTTCCCTGTATGACCCGGACCCAGACAAAATATTCACCAACCACACAGCCCCAACAAAAATGAAGTTTGTTCAGGAACAAAAATCTCTAAATATTTATACTCACGGTTGATTACAATATCAGAAATAAGCAATGTATTGTATTACTTACTTCCTATTTATACTATGCTGAATCTTGAGCACCCTGTATAAGCAATAACAACAACAAAAAAATCTTATTTGCAACAAGGAATTATCAATATAATGTATGATAACAATGACAAAAAAAAATACATTCAATTCCAAACAGGAGTTGAACAAAACAAAGTGTTTGGTATCACCCTGTATATGGTTTCAAACCCCTCTCAGTACAAGTTTAGCGAAATTTAATTGTTTCTACTTTTTTTTTCCATCCCTCAACAAATGAAACACCACACCATAGGGCTGCCAAAAACAATAATGAAAGTACTTTTGATTTATGAGAAAGAAATGATGACTAATTACAAAAAAAAAAAAACAGGAATTGGATTTCCACTGCCTTTTCGAGAAAATTTCTCTCTACTACCAAATCTGAGAAGATTCAAGTTAATCAATTTTTGAAAGCAAAAGTTGAAAATTTATTTTTCAGCATAAGTATAGTAAGGACTAATGAGTGTTATAACAACCAGGGACGGAAAACAATTCTTAGTTAACCAATTTTGCAATGCAATGTCAAAATTGGAAACTATTGTCCATCAGAAGTCAGTTCCAGATCTCTAATTTCGAAAAGGAAGTGAAAAAAAAAACATCTGAAATCTTTCATAACATTTTTGAAATGCTTACTATTGCTGAAAAAGTATAATCAACAAAATAAGGAAAATTAATAATTGAATCTAAATCTTTTTGGCAGATCTCCAGATGAACATTACATTTGCTGAACAATGACAATATTTTCTGTTTTTTTTTTCCTATGCAACTACAAAATAAAAATTTCGTAACAATATGAAAAAAAAAATAAAAATTGTGTAAAAGACTATGCTAATACTGCTACCTTGCTTGCTCCTTTCTAAAATCCTATGACCTACCTGCCTTTGGAACTATTACATACAATGCATTTCACAGCAACAAAAATTCACCCTGTATAATGGTGTCAAAATTTCAATGACCAGAAATAATAAAATTATGGAATGTCCAAAATATATGCTCACTGTGCAAACTATGGATTAATAAAATTATAGCCAAAAAATATCTTTATACTACCACTGGTATTATATTGAATAATACCACCTTATTCACCCTAAAACCAACAGAAATAGACCAAGTAGTTGGGCGCCATTGTTACTAGTTAAATTCTCCCTTAAGGGATTGATGGAAAAGAAATATAAAATAATGCAATGTGTAACAAAAATAATATTTAAAGTGCCTTGTTCTCTTGAAACAAGACACTGGCTAGCTCAGTGGGCGTTGGGGTGAGTAAGGGTATATTAAACAAAGGGTGATCTAAGAATTTTTAATTCTTTATTGATAGTACCTCCCTTAACTGGGCCAATGTGCCAAGTGGATACCTTCAATTAATTGCCTTATACTAAACTCTCTAAAACCTAGGTGATCACCAGATTACACAATATATATAACTGAACTTAAATAAGTACTATCCAGGGTGTCTCCAATTTAGTACTTGGTGGCTCAATAGGTAGGGTAGTCGTATCCCAGAATGGATTCAAAATCGCTTACCAGAGAGTGGCCAAGATTTGCTTACACCTATATCCCATCCTCTGGTGGTTGGGGATCATGTGGCTACACAATCCCAGATTGCCTAGAGTCCCAAGTCATACAGGGTAGTTCCGATAATGGGGATCAACCAACAGTTCAGGGGCATGTAGGGTAGCTGGTCCTAGCAAGGTACGTAGAAACACGCAGGTAGTCTTTCAACTGGAGAGGGGGTCTGAACAGAAGCCCTGTGATGTTGGTTGGGCTAGATGTGATCTTGGAGTGAATTGTGCACCAGATATCCTGCTAATCCTCCAAGGAGAGATGGAAGTACAACTTCCACATGTTGAAGATTCTTATTAATCCCACAATCAATGGTGGACGAACCAAATCTTCTCGAAATTCGAGTCAAGAAATCTTCAAAGGACCTTCTATGCCACAATTCCCAAAATGAAATCCAATCTTCCAGAACCGCTGGACACCTCGTGCTTTTCCGCCACCAAGGGGGCGAGGTCGAATTCGCCGAACGCATCGAATCGTCCCCGAACATTTTTCCATCGCGAGGATACACCTCAATTAACGCAAAAACTAGTAGATTGTTCATTATGAACTGAAAGTACTCAAATATTATTATTAACGACGCCACAGGAACCATGAGGTCCATGTACTTGTTCACAATCACAAAAGACTGCTACTGCCATCTCTATTCAAAACCTAGCAGTATAGGAGTCGATATTACAGATTTTCCCCAGGCTTACCACTAACTCTCTTCTACACCTGTCCTGACTGCTAGAGCAATGGGCCTAACCAGCACCATATGCATAGACTCCCAGACATTGACCCTAAAGCTGAGTTCCAAAGAGGTTTGGGAATTAGGTGACTGAGTACTTCCGTCTCTTGCAGAAAAATAATGAGAGGAACGAAATCAGCTGTTTCTCTTTGGTTATGTTTTACTTGTGTTCGTAAATAATGATCAGATGTAAACATCAGTTTCGAATGCATACCCCTTACAAAAAATACCAGGTTTACTTCAGCAGGAAATATTAGGTGAGTTCTATTATTTATGCAATCAGTTCCTACGCTTACTTCATGACAAAATTTGTGGAGACTCGTCAATAACAAGGTATCTTCTTTTCAGATGATCACGGTCGCTACGAGATATACAAAACAAGGCTGTTTACAACATGATTCGTACTATTTTTTACAGACAGGGTGACCAAGCTGACGGCCACTATCGATTTCCAGATTAATAAGTGACGGTAGTCGGTAAGAACTTTTGGTATTGATGTTTTTGATCCTTTAACCACGATTATTCGCTTTCAGGTAGATGATTCACCAAGGCATATCTGACGACCAGAAATGAGATTTCGCAGTGGATAGTTCGAAATTGAAGATATTATTCCTGGTTTTAATAAAAATAATGAGACATAATCTAGACTAGAAATTAACTCGTAACAATATAATCGAATACAACTCAGATACGATGATTGTTCAATCAATCCATTTAACCTTCTGCTCGATTCGGTCGCTTGTATGTAAAACGGAAGGACAGTTACCTGGTGAGTATTGCTATATAAACATCATCACGATATCATCGAATACAACTCAGATACAATTATCGTTTCGTCTAACCATTCAACATTCTGTTCGATTCAGTCGCTAGTATGTGTAACGGAAGTATCGTCACCTGGTAAGTATCACCATATATACAGAATTGCGATATAATCGGATACCACCCAGATACATTAATTGTTCAATCTATCCATTCAACTTTCTGTTCGTTTCGGTCGCTCGTATGTAAAACGGGAATACCGTCACCTAGTGTGTATAAATATATACACAGCATAACATCATAATCGAATACAACCCAGATACTATCCATTCAACCTTCTGTTCGATTCGGTTGCTCATATGTATAACGAAAGAACAGTAACCTGGTGAGTATTTCTATATGAACGTCATCACGATATAATCGAATACAACTCAGATACAATGATCATTCCGTCTATCCATCCAACCTTATGTTCGATAAGGTCGCTCGTATGTATAACGCAAGAACAGTCACCTGGTGAGTATTACTATATAAACATAACCACGATATAATCGAATACAACTCAGTTACAATAATCGTTCCGTCTAACCATCCAACCTTATGTTCGATTCAGACGCTTATATGTGTAACGAAAGAACCGTTACATGGTAGGTAAATATACAGCATAACGATATAATCGGAGACAACCCAGATACAATGATTGTTCAATCTATCCATTCAACCTTATGTTCGATTTGGTTGCTCGTATGTATAACGGAAGAACTGTCACCTGGTTAGACATACTATATGATAATAATCACGATATAATCAAATACTACCCAGATACGATGATTGTTCAGTCTATCCATTCAAACTTTTGTTCAGTTCAGTCGCTCTTATGTATAACTGGAGAACAGTTACCTGGTGAGTATAACTATATGAACATCATCACGATATAATCGAATACAACCCCAGATACGATCATTGTTTAGTCTATCCATTCAACCTTCTGTTCAATTCAGTCGCTCGTATGTATAACGGAAGAACAGTTACCTGGTGAGTATAACTATATAAACATAATCGAATACAACTCAGATACGATGATTGTTCAATCTATCCATTCAACCTTATGTTCGATTCGGTTGCTCGTATGTATAACGGAAGAACAGGTACCTGGTGAGTATAACTATATAAACATAATTGAATACAACTCAGATATGATGATTGTTCAATCTATCCATTTAACCTTCTGCTCGATTCGGTTGCTTGTATGTAAAACGGAAGGACAGTTACCTGGTGAGTATTGCTATAAAAACATCATCACGATATCATCGAATACAACTCAGATACAATTATCGTTTCGTCTAACCATTCAACATTCTGTTCAATTCAGTCGCTAGTATATGTAACGGAAGTATCGTCACCTGGTAAATATCACTATATATACAGTATTGCGATATAATCGGATACCACCCAGATACATTGATTGTTCAGTCTATCCATTCAACTTTCTTTTCGTTTCAGTCGCTCGTATGTAAAACGGGAATACCGTCTCCTAGTGTGTATAACTATATACACAGCATAACATCATAATCGAATACAACCCATGTACTATCCATTCAACCTTCTGTTCGATTCGGTTGCTCGTATGTATAACGAAAGAACAGTTACCTGGAGAGTATAACTATATAAACATAATCGAATACAACCCAGAAACGATGATTGTTCAATCTATACTGAATTCAACCTTCTGCTCGATTTGGTCGCTTGTATGTAAAACGGAAGAACAGTTACCTGGTGAGTATTGCTATATAAACATCATCACGATATCATCGAATACAACTCAAATACAATTATCGTTTCGTCTAACCATTTAACTTTCTGTTCGATTCAGTCGCTAGTATGTGTAACGAAAGTACCGTCACCTGGTAAATATCACTATATATACAGTATTGCGATATAATCGGATACCACCCAGATACATTGATTGTTCAGTCTATCCATTCAACTTTCTGTTCGTTTCGGTCGCTCGTATGTAAAACGGGAATACCGTCACCTTATGTGTATAACTATATACACAGCATAACATCATAATCGAATACAACCCAGATACTATCCCTTCAACCTTCTGTTCGATTCGGTTGCTCGTATGTATAACGAAAGAACAGTAACCTGGTGAGTATTTCTATATGAACGTCATCACGATATAATCGAATACAACTCAGATACAATGATCATTCCGTCTATCCATCCAACCTTCTGTTCGATTGGGTCGCTCGTATGTATAAGGCAAGAACAGTCACCTGGTGAGTATTGCTATATAAACATCACCACGATATAATCGAATACAACTCAGTTACAATTATCGTTCCGTCTAACCATCCAACCTTATGTTCGATTCAGACGCTCGTATGTGTAACGAAAGAACCGTTACATGGTAGGTGTAACTAAATATACAGCATAACGATATAATCGGAGACAACCCAGATACAATGATTGTTCAATCTATTCATCCAACCTTATGTTCGATTCGGTTGCTCGTATGTTTAACGAAAGAACTGTCACCTGGTTAGACATACTATATGATAATCATCACGATATACTCGAATACAACCCCAGATACGATTATTGTTTAGTCTATCCATTCAACCTTCTGTTCAATTCAGTCGTTCTCATGTATAACGGAAGAACAGTTACCTGGTGAGTATAACTAAATAAACATAATCGAATACAACCCAGATACAATGATTGTTCAATCTATCCATTCAACCTTATGTTCGATTCGGTTGCTCGTATGTATAACGGAAGAACAGGTACCTGGTGAGTATAACTATATAAATATAATCGAATACAACTCAGATACGATGATTGTTCAATCAATCCATTTAACCTTCTGCTCGATTCGGTCGCTTGTATGTAAAACGGAAGGACAGTTACCTGGTGAGTATTGCTATATAAACATCATCACGATATCATCGAATACAACTCAGATACAATTATCGTTTCGTCTAACCATTCAACATTCTGTTCGATTCAGTCGCTAGTATGTGTAACGGAAGTATCGTCACCTGGTAAGTATCACCATATATACAGAATTGCGATATAATGCAAAAAAAGATCCGAAACTCTACTTTGAAAGAATTTAAACAAGATAATTTTTCTGAAGAAAAGAAAAAACTGTTCTTTGATGCAAAGAGAGATTATAAATTTATTTTGAGAAACAAAAAACGAAAATATGAGGATGGAATTATCTCTAAGCTATCATGTGTTCATAATCCAACAGAGTTCTGGCTTACCGTCAAACAATTCCGTTGTATAAAATCCCGTAAATCCTTACCAACCGTAGTTTGGGAGGAGTTCTATTCAAATGTCTTTCCTCCCCGTCAAAATATATCTTATAATTTCACTGACGTACGCCATCCGTTTCTTGATTCATCTGTTACAACTCAAGAGATTTATTCTGTACTGAGTAGATGTAAATACAAAAAATCACCTGGCTGTGTCAATATACCCTACGAATTCATCATGCATTTACCTAATAACTGGATAATTTACTTGACCTCACTATATAATAAAATTTTCGAAACTGCTGTCATACCATCAGATTGGTCGAATATTTGCCTACACATGATACATAAGCGTGGTCCAGCAGAGGATCCTTCGAATTATCGTGGAATATCTCTAGTGAATTGTTCTGTGAAAATCTTCACTCACATCATCCTTGACCGTCTGTCTTATTGGGCTGATGAAAACAAAATTTTACCTGAATGCCAAGCCGCTTTTCGCAAAGGGCGTGGCTGTATTGATAATGTTTTTATTCTCAGCTCTGCCATTCATTTTCACATCAGACACAAAAGGCGCAAGTTATTTGCTATTTTTGTTGATTTTAAACGTGCCTTCGATTCGGTCAATCATATTTTACTTTGGAGAAAACTTTTTGATCTTGGAGTTTCGTCTGGAATCATCAGAGTAATTAAAAATCTTTACATGCGCGCAACAGTTAAAATAAAAGGTGATTTTGGACTAACAAAACCATTTGATGTTACTAGTGGTGTATTACAGGGTGAATCCCTGAGCCCCCTGTTATTCTCGTTATTTCTTGCAGACATTGAAAAATTTTTTTACTCTAACGGAGCTCTGGGTGTGAATATCGACGATAGACATGATGTCCTCACATTACTTTATGCTGATGACATCGTTATTCTTGCGCACTCTGAGATTGACGTGGCAAAAAAACTCAAGATCTTAGAGTTGTATACAGCCCAACTTGACCTTTCTGTTAATATCGCGAAAACAAAAATAATGTCTTTTTCTAGAGGAGGTTTTCAACTAACTAACCACAAGTTTTTTTTACAAAAATGATCCTGTTTCTGTAGTGAACAAATATGTCTACTTAGGTGTAACATTTACACCATCTGGTTTTTTTCGTGAAATGGCAACGGTTACAACAGACAAAGCAAAGCAAGCCGTAGGTGCAATTTTGCCCATTATGTGTAAAGCCAGGATAGATACGTGGTTCCCGCGAATCAAATTATTCGAATCTCTCGCACTAAGTACTATGTCAAATTGTCTACCCGTCTGGGGTTTGAGGTACTGTGATATCTTGGAGAGGATTCAAATACTATTTCTGAAAAGAATTTTGCTTATCCATAATAACTCTCCAGATTACATAATGCGATTGGAAACGGGCAGAGTGAAATATGCTTATAATGTCTTAAAAATGTCACTGAACTGGTTACAAAAACTCCTTTCGATGGATGACAACCGATTACCAAAACTTTGCTTTAGACAGCAAATAAATTCACTCAACACCATTGATGAAAAATTCAATTGGGCTAGACAATTGATGACATTCTTTGTTTTTGCCGGGGCTGAGGATAGCTGGAACGATGTTGTTTTGCATGGAAGAATCAGGAAAAATTATGTTTTATCAAAATACTACAATAAGCTATTTGAATCTGATGTTTCCTTGTTACAACGAACTACCTATTTGCCACTGTACAACAATAATTCATTCATCTCTGAAGAACCCAAATATTACTTGCTCTATCAACTACCCATACAGGTCACCCGCACGATAGCTCAATTGCGGTTATGCAATAATTTCAAAATCAAGCTCACATTGAATGGAATGTCCCACCTCATAGACCCGAAAGCGTTGTGCTCAGTTTGTAATCGCAATGAAAATGAAACCATTCGTCATTTATTGTTTGACTGTCCCATATACGTGGTGATGAAACCACAATGTTATCCTTTGGAGTCATGGGACTCTTTTCTCTTTTCTCTGGAGAGACTCACAATAGATGACGTTAGGTCTATTTCCAGTTATATATGGAATATTCTGAAACTTAGGTCTTTCATTTTAAACGAATAGACTCAAAATATTCTATATCCACTTTCTCTCACACAGGTATTTTATTTTATTTTTTGTTTTTCTCTTATACATAATATACATTCAGTTCTTGCACTACACAACTCTTGCTGTAAAACACTGTTTTAAGAAGCAATAAAGGTATTATTATTATTATTATTATTATACAGAATTGCGATATAATCGGATACCACCCAGATACATTAATTGTTCAATCTATCCATTCAACTTTCTGTTCGTTTCGGTCGCTCGTATGTAAAACGGGAATACCGTCACCTAGTGTGTATAAATATATACACAGCATAACATCATAATCGAATACAACCCAGATACTATCCATTCAACCTTCTGTTCGATTCGGTTGCTCATATGTATAACGAAAGAACAGTAACCTGGTGAGTATTTCTATATGAACGTCATCACGATATAATCGAATACAACTCAGATACAATGATCATTCCGTCTATCCATCCAACCTTATGTTCGATTGGGTCGCTCGTATGTATAACGCAAGAACAGTCACCTGGTGAGTATTACTATATAAACATAACCACGATATAATCGAATAAAACTCAGTTACAATTATCGTTCCGTCTAATCATCCAACCTTATGTTCGATTCAGACGCTCGTATGTGTTACGAAAGAACCGTTACATGGTAGGTGTAAGTCTATCCATTCACCCTTCTCTACGATTCAGTCGCTCGTATTTGTAACGAAAGAACCGTTACATGGTAGGCTAAACTAAATATACAGCTTAACGATATATTCAGATACAACCCAGATACAATGATTGTTCAATCTATCCATTCAACCTTATGTTCGATTCGGTTGCTCGTATGTATAACGGAAGAACTATTACCTGGTTAGACATACTATATGATAATCATCACGATATAATTAAATACAACCCAGATACGATGATTGTTCAGTCTATCCATTCAACCTTCTGTTCAGTTCAGTCGCTCTTATGTATAACTGGAGAACAGTTTCCTGGTGAGTATAACTATATAAACATCATCAAGATATAATCGAATACAACCCCAGATACGATTATTGTTTAGTCTATCCATTCAACCTTAAGTTCAATTCAGTCGCTCGTATGTATAACGCAAGAACAGTCACCTGGTGAGTATTACTATATAAACATCACCACGATATAATCGAATACAACTCAGTTACAATTATCGTTCCGTCTAATCATCCAACCTTATGTTCGATTCAGACGCTCGTATGTGTTACGAAAGAACCGTTACATGGTAGGTGTAACTAAATATACAGCATAACGATATAATCGGAGACAACCCAGATACAATGAATGATCAATCTATCCATTCAACCTTATGTTCGATTCGGTTGCTCGTATGTATAACGGAAGAACAGTTACCTGGTTAGACATAATATATAATAATCACCACGATATAATCGAATACAACCCAGATACGATGATTGTTCAGTCTATCCATTCAACCTTCTGTTCAATTCAGTCGCTCTTATGTATAACTGGAGAACAGTTACCTGGTGAGTATAACTATATGAACATCATCACGATTTAATCGAATACAACCCCAGATACGATTAGTGTTTAGTCTATCCATTCAACCTTCTGTTCAAATCAGTCGCTCGTATGTATAACGGAAGAACAGTTACCTGGTGAGTATAACTATATATACATAATCGAATACAACCCAGATACGATGATTGTTCAATTTATCCATTTAACCTTCTGCTCGATTCGGTCGCTTGTATGTGAAACGGGAGAACAGTTACCTGGTGAGTATTGCTATATAAACATTATCACGATATCATCGAATACAACTCAGATACAATTATCGTTTCGTCTAACCATTTAACCTTCTGTTCGATTCAGTCGCTAGTATGTGTAACGGAAGTACCGTCACCTGGTAAGTATCACTATATATACAGTATTGCGATCCATCCATCCAACCTTCTGTTCGATTTGGTCGCTCGTACGTATAACGCAAGAACAGTCACCTGGTGAGTATTACTATATAAACATTACCACGATATAATCGAATACAACTCAGTTACAATTATCGTTCCGTCAAACCATCCAACCTTATGTTCGATTCAGACGCTCGTATGTGTAACGATGGAACCGTTACATGATAGGTGTATCTAAATATACAGCATAACGATATAATCGGAGACAACCCAGATACAATGATTGTTCAATATATATATTCAACCTAATGTTCGATTCGGTTGCTCGTATGTTCAACGGAAGAACAGTTACCTGGTTAGACATAATATATAATAATCATCACGAAATAATAGAATACAACCCGGATACGATGATTGTTCAGTCTATCCATTCAACCTTCTGTTCAGTTCAGTCGCCCTTATGTATAACTGGAGAACAGTTACCTGGTGAGTATAACTATATAAACATCATCACGATATAATCGAATACAACCCCAGATACGATCATTGTTCAGTCTATCCATCAAACCTTCTGTTCAATTCAGTCGCTCGTATGTATAACGGAAGAACAGTTACCTGGTGAGTATAACTATATGAACATAATCGAATACAACTCAGATACGATGATTGTTCAATCTATCCATTCAACCTTATGTTCGATTGGGTTGCTCGTATGTATAACGGAAGAACAGGTACCTGGTGAGTATAACTATATAAACAGAATTGCGATATAATCGGATACCACACAGATACATTGATTGTTCAGTCTATCCATTCAACTTACTGTTCGTTTCGGTCGCTTGTATGTGAAACGGGAATACCGTCACCTAGTGTGTATAAATATATACACAGCATATCATCATAATCGAATACAACCCAGATACTATCCATTCAACCTTCTGTTCGATTCGGTTGCTCGTATGTATAACGAAAGAACAGTAACCTGGTAAGTATTTCTATATGAACGTCATCACGATATAATCAAATACAACTCAGATACAATGATCATTCCGTCTATCCATCCAACCTTATGTTCCATTAGGTCGCTGGTATGTATAACGAAAGAACAGTCACCTGGTGAGTATTACTATATAAACATCACCACGATATAATCGAATACAACTCAGATACAATGATCATTCCGTCTATCCATCCAACCTTATGCTGTGTATATAGTTATACACATAAGGTGACGGTATTCCCGTTTTACATACGAGCGACCGAAACGAACAGAAAGTTGAATGGATAGACTGAACAATCAATGTATCTGGGTGGTATCCGATTATATCGCAATACTGTATATATAGTGATACTTACCAGGTGACGGTACTTCCGTTACACATACTAGCGACTGAATCGAACAGAAAGTTAAATGGTTAGACGAAACGATAATTGTATCTGAATTGTATTCGATGATATCGTGATGATGTTCATATTGCAAAACTCACCAGGTACCTGCTCTTCCGTTATACAAACGAGCAACCGAATCGAACATAAGGTTGAATAGATGGATTGAACAATCATCGTATCTGAGTTGTATTCGATTATGTTTATACAGTTATACTCACCAGGTAACTGTTCTTCCGTTATACATGCGAGCGACTGAATTGAACAGAGGGTTGAATGGATAGACTAAACAATGTTCGTATCTGGAGTTGTATTCGATTATATCGTGATGATGTTCATATAGTTATACTCACCAGGTAACTGTTCTCCAGTTATACATAAGAGCGACTAAACTGAACAGAAGGTTGAATGGATAGACTAAACAATTATCATATCTGGGGTTGTATTCGAGTATATCGTGATGATTATCATATAGTATGTCTAACCAGGTGACAGTTTTTCCGACAAACATACGAGCAACCGAATCGAACATAAGGTTGGATGGATAGATTGAACAATCATTGTATCTGGGTTGTTTCCGATTATATCGTTATGCTGTATATTTAGTTACACCTACCATGTAACGGTTCTTTCGTTACACATACGAGCGTCTGAATCGAACATAAGGTTGGATGGTTAGACGGAACGATAATTGTAACTGAGTTGTATTCGATTATATCGTGGTGATGTTTATATAGTAATACTCACCAGGTGACTGTTCTTGCGTTATACATACGAGCGACCTTATCGAACAGAAGGATGGATGGATAGACGGAATGATCATTTTATCTGAGTTGTATTCGATTATATCGTGATGACGTTCATATAGAATTACTCACCAGGTTACTGTTCTTTCGTTATACATACGAGCAACCGAATCGAACAGAAGGTTGAATGGATAGTATCTGGGTTGTATTCGATTATGATGTTATGCTGTGTATATAGTTATACACATAAGGTGACGGTATTCCCGTTTTAAATACGAGCGACCGAAACGAACAGAAAGTTGAATGGATAGACTGAACAATCAATGTATCTGGGTGGTATCCGATTATATCGCAATACTGTATATATAGTGATACTTACCAGGTGACGGTACTTCCGTTACACATACTAGCGACTGAATCGAACAGAAGGTTAAATGGTTAGACGAAACGATAATTGTATCTGAGTTGTATTCGATTATGTTTATATAGTTATACTCACCAGGTAACTGTTCTTCCGTTATACATACGAGCGACTGAATTGAACAGAAGGTTGAATGGATAGTATATGGGTTGTATTCGATTATGATGTTATGCTGTGTATATAGTTATACACACTAGGAGACGGTATTCCCGTTTTACAAACGAGCGACCGAAACGAAAAGAAAGTTGAATGGATAGACTGAACAATCAATGTATCTGGGTGGTATCCGATTATATCGCAATACTGTATATATAGTGATACTTACCAGGTGACGATACTTCCGTTACACATACTAGCGACTGAATCGAACAGAATGTTGAATGGTTAGACGAAACGATAATTGTATCTGAGTTGTATTCGATGATATCGTGATGATGTTTATATAGCAATACTCACCAGGTAACTGTCCTTTCGTTTTACATACAAGCGAACGAATCGAGCAGAAGGTTAAATGGATGGATTGAACAATCATCGTATCTGAGTTGTATTCGATTATGTTTATATAGATATACTCACCAGGTACCTGTTCTTCCGATATACATACGAGCAACCGAATCGAACATAAGGTTGAATGGATAGATTGAACAATCATCGTATCTAAGTTGTATTCGATTATGTTTATATCGTTATACTCACCAGGTAACTGTTATTCCGTTATACATACGAGCGACTGAATTGAACAGAAGGTTGAATGGATAGACTAAACAATGATCGTACCCGGGGTTGTATTCGATTATATCGTGATGATGTTCATATAGTTATACTCACCAGGTAACTGTTCTCCAAATATACATAAGAGCGACTGAACTGAACAGAAGGTTGAATGGATAGACTGAACAATCATCGTATCTGGGTTGTATTCGATTATTTCGTGATGATTATTATATATTATGTCTAACCAGGTAACTGTTCTTCCGTTATACATACGAGCAACCAAATCGAACATAAGTTTGAATGGATAGATTGAACAATCATTGTATCTGGGTTGTCTCCGATTATATCGTTATGCTGTATATTTGGATACACCTACCATGTAACGGTTCTCTCGTTACACATACGAGCGTCTGAATCGAACATAAGGTTGGATGGTTGGACGGAACGATAATTGTAACTGAGTTGTATTCGATTATATCGTGATGATGTTTATATAGCATTACTCACCAGGTAACTGTTCTTCCGTTTTACATGAAAGCGACCGAATCGAGCAGAAGGTTAATGGATAGATTGAAAATTCATCGTATCTGGGTTATATTCACTAGGAGACGGTATTCCCGTTTAACATAAAAGCGACCGAAACGAAAAGAAAGTTGAATGGATAGACTGAACAATCAATGTATCTGGGTGGTATCCGATTATATCGCAATACTGTATATATAGTGATACTTACCAGGTGACGATACTTCCGTTACACATACTAGCGACTGAATCGAACAGAATGTTTAATGGTTAGACGAAACGATAATTGTATCTGAGTTGTATAAGATGATATCGTGATGATGTTTATATAGCAATACTCACCAGGTAACTGTCCTTCCGTTTTACATACAAGCGACCGAATCGAGCAGAAGGTTAAATGGATAGATTGAACAATCATCGTATCTGAGTTGTATTCGATTATGTTTATATAGATTTACTCACCAGGTACCTGTTATTCCGTTATACATACGAGCGACTGAATTGAACAGAAGGTTGAATGGATAGACTAAACAATGACCGTATCTGGGGTTGTATTCGATTATATCGTGATGATGTTCATATAGTTATACTCACCAGGTAACTGTTCTCCAGTTATACATAAGAGCGACTGAACTGAACAGAAGGTTGAATGGATAGACTGAACAATCATTGTATCTGGGTTGTCTCCGATTATATCGTTATGCTGTATATTTAGATATACCTACCATGTAACGGTTCTTTCGTTACACATACGAGCGTCTGAATCGAACATAAGGTTGGATGGTTAGACGGAACGATAATTGTAACTGAGTTGTATTCGATTATATCGTGGTAATGTTTATATAGTAATACTCACCAGCTTACTGTTCTTTAGTTATACATACGAGCAACCGAATCGAACAGAAGGTTGAATGGATAGTATCTGGGTTGTATTCGATTATGATGTTATGCTGTGTATATAGTTATACTCACTAGGTGACGGTATTCTAGTTTTACATACGAGCGACCGAAACGAACAGAAAGTTGAATGGATAGACTGAACAATAAATGTATCTGGTTGGTATCCGATTATATCGCAATACTGTATATATAGTGATACTTACCAGGTGACGGTACTTCCGTTACACATACTAGCGACTGAATCGAACAGGAGGTTAAATGTTCAGACGAAGCGATAATTATATCTGAGTTGTATTCGATGATATCGTGATGATGTTTATATAGCATTACTCACCAGGTAACTGTTCTTCCGTTTTACATACAAGCGACCGAATCGAGCAGAAGGTTGAATTCAGTATAGATTGAACAAGCATCGTATCTGGGTTGTATTCGATTATGTTTATATAGTTATACTCACCAGGTAACTGTTCTTCCGTTATACATACGAGCGACTGAATTGAACAGAAGGTTGAATGGATAGACTGAACAATCATCGTATCTGGGTTGTATTTGATTATATCGTGATTATTATCACATAGTATGTCTAACCAGGTAACAGTTCTTCCGTTATACATACGAGAAACCAAATCGAACATAAGATTGAATGGATAGATTGAACAATCATTGTATCTGGGTTGTCTCCGATTATATCGTTATGCTGTATATTTAGTTACACCTACCATGTAACGGTTCTTTCGTTACACATACAAGCGTCTGAATCGAACATAAGGTTGGATGGTTAGACGGAACGATAATTGTAACTGAGTTGTATTCGATTTTATCGTGGTGATGTTCATATAGTAATACTCACCAGGTGACTGTTCTTGCGTTATACATACGAGCGACCCAATCGAACATAAGGTTGGATGGATAGACGGAATGATCATTGTATCTGAGTTGTATTCAATTATATCGTGGTGATGTTTATATAGGAATACTCACCAGGTTACTGTTCTTTCGTTATACATACGAGCAACCGAATCGAACAGAAGGTTGAATGGATAGTATCTGGGTTGTATTCGATTATGATGTTATGCTGTGTATATATTTATACACACTAGGTGACGGTATTCCCGTTCCTTATACGAGCGACCGAAACGAACAGTTGAATGGATAGACTGAACAATCAATGTATCTGGGTGGTATCCGATTATATCGCAATTCTGTACATATAGTGATACTTACCAGGTGACGATACTTCCTTTACACATACGAGCGACTGAATCGAACAGAATGTTGAATGGTTAGACGAAACGATAATTGTATCTGAGTTGTATTCGATGATATCGTGATGATGTTTATATAGCAATACTCACCAGGTAACTAACTGTCCTTCCGTTTTACATACAAGCGACCGAATCGAGCAGAAGGTTAAATGGATAGATTGAACAATCATCGTATCTGAGTTGTATTCGATTATGTTTATATAGTTATACTCACCAGGTACCTGTTCTTCCGTTATACATACGAGCAACCGAATCGATCATAAGGTTGAATGGATAGATTGAACAATCATCGTATCTGAGTTGTATTCGATTATGTTCATATAGTTATACTCACCAGGTAACTGTTCTTTCGTTATACATACGAGCGACTGAATTGAACAGAAGGTTGAATGGATAGACTAAACAATGATCGTATCTGGGGTTGTATTCGATTATATCGTGATGATGTTTATATAGTTATACTCACCAGGTAACTGTTCTCCAGTTATACATAAGAGCGACTGAACTGGACAGAAGGTTGAATGGATAGACTGAACAATCATCGTATCTGAGTTGTATTCGATTATGTTCATATAGTTATACTCACCAGGTAACTGTTCTTTCGTTATACATACGAGCAACTGAATTGAACAGAAGGTTGAATGGATAGACTAAACAATGATCGTATCTGGGGTTGTATTCGATTATATCGTGATGATGTTTATATAGTTATACTCACCAGGTAACTGTTCTCCAGTTATACATAAGAGCGACTGAACTGGACAGAAGGTTGAATGGATAGACTGAACAATCATCGTATCTGGGTTGTATTCGATCATTTCGTGATGATTATCATATATTTTGTCTAACCAGGTAACAGTTCTTCCGTTAAACATACGAGCAACCGAATCGAACATAAGGTTGGATGGATAGATTGAACAATCATTGTATCTGGGTTGTCTCCGATTATATCTTTATGCTGTATATTTAGTTACACCTACCATGTAACGGTTCTTTCGTTACACATACGAGCGTCTGAATCGAACATAAGGTTGGATGGTTAGACGGAACGATAATTGTAACTGAGTTGTATTCGATTATATCGTGGTGATGTTTATATAGTAATACTCACCAGGTGCCTGTTTTTGCGTTATACATACGAGCGACCCAATTGAACAGAAGGTTGGATGGATAGACGGAATGATCATTGTATCTGAGTTGTATTCGATTATATCGTGATGACGTTCATATAGAAATACTCACCAGGTTACTGTTCTTTCGTTATACATACGAGCAACCGAATCTAATAGAAGGTTGAATGGATAGTATCTGAGTTGTATTCGATTATGATGTTATGCTGTGTATATAGTTATACACATAAGGTGACGGTATTCCCGTTTTACATACGAGCGACCGAAACGAACAGAAAGTTGAATGGACAGACTGAACAATCAATGTATCTGGGTGGTATCCGATAATATCGCAATATTGTATATATAGTGATACAAACCAGGTGACGGTACTTCCGTTACACATACTAGCGACTGAATCGAACAGAAGGTCGAATGGTTAGACGAAACGATAATTGTATCTGAGTTGTATTCGATGATATCGTGATGATGTTTATATAGCAATACTCACCAGGTAACTGTTCTTCCGTTTTACATACAAGCGACCGAATCGAGCAGAAGGTTGAATTCAGTATTAATTGAACAATCATCGTATCTGGGTTGTATTCGATTATGTTCATATAGTTATACTCACCAGGTAACTTTTCTTCCGTTATACATACGAGCAACCGAATCGAACAGAAGGTTGAATGGATAGTATCTGGGTTGTATTCGATTATGATGTTATGCTGTGTATATAGTTCTTCCGTTTTACATACAAGCGACCGAATCGAGCAGAAGGTTAAATTCAGTATAGATTGAACAATCATCGTATCTGGGTTGTATTCGATTATGTTCATATAGTTATACTCACCAGGTAACTGTTCTTTCGTTATACATACGAGCGACTGAATTGAACAGAAGGTTGAATGGATAGACTAAACAATGATCGTATCTGGGGTTGTATTCGATTATATCGTGATGATGTTTATATAGTTATACTCACCAGGTAACTGTTCTCCAGTTATACATAAGAGCGACTGAACTGGACAGAAGGTTGAATGGATAGACTGAACAATCATCGTATCTGGGTTGTATTCGATTATTTCGTGATGATTATCATATATTTTGTCTAACCAGGTAACAGTTCTTCCGTTAAACATACGAGCAACCGAATCGAACATAAGGTTGGATGGATAGATTGAACAATCATTGTATCTGGGTTGTCTCTGATTATATCTTTATGCTGTATATTTAGTTACACCTACCATGTAACGGTTCTTTCGTTACACATACGAGCGTCTGAATCGAACATAAGGTTGGATGGTTGGACGGAACGATAATTGTAACTGAGTTGTATTCTATTATATCGTGGTGATGTTTATATAGTAATACTCACCAGGTGCCTGTTCTTGCGTTATACATACGAGCGACCCAATTGAACAGAAGGTTGGATGGATAGACGAAATGATCATTGTATCTGAGTTGTATTCGATTATATCGTGAAGACGTTCATATAGAAATACTCACCAGGTTACTGTTCTTTCGTTATACATACGAGCAACCGAATCTAATGGAAGGTTGAATGGATAGTATCTGAGTTGTATTCGATTATGATGTTATGCTGTGTATATAGTTATACACATAAGGTGACGGTATTCCCGTTTTACATACGAGCGACCGAAACGAACAGATAGTTGAATGGACAGACTGAACAATCAATGTATCTGGGTGGTATCCGATAATATCGCAATATTGTATATATAGTGATACTAACCAGGTGACGGTACTTCCGTTACACATACTAGCGACTGAATCGAACAGAAGGTCGAATGGTTAGACGAAACCATAATTGTATCTGAGTTGTATTCGATGATATCGTGATGATGTTTATATAGCAATACTCACCAGGTAACTGTTCTTCCGTTCTACATACAAGCGACCGAATCGAGCAGAAGGTTGAATTCAGTATTAATTGAACAATCATCGTATCTGGGTTGTATTCGATTATGTTCATATAGTTATACTCACCAGGTAACTTTTCTTCCGTTATACATACGAGCAACCGAATCGAACAGAAGGTTGAATGGACAGTATCTGGGTTGTATTCGATAATGATGTTATGTGTATATAGTTCTTCCGTTTTACATACAAGCGACCGAATCGAGCAGAAGGTTAAATGGATAGATTGAACAATCATCGTATCTGAGTTGTATTCGATTATGTTTATATAGTTATACTCACCAGGTACCTGTTCTTCCGTTATACATACGAGCAACCGAATCGATCATAAGGTTGAATGGATAGATTGAACAATCATCGTATCTGAGTTGTATTCGATTATGTTCATATAGTTATACTCACCAGGTAACTGTTCTTTCGTTATACATACGAGCGACTGAATTGAACAGAAGGTTGAATGGATAGACTAAACAATGATCGTATCTGGGGTTGTATTCGATTATATCGTGATGATGTTTATATAGTTATACTCACCAGGTAACTGTTCTCCAGTTATACATAAGAGCGACTGAACTGAACAGAAGGTTGAATGGATAGACTGAACAATCGTCGTATCTGGGTTGTATTCGATTATTTCGTTATGCTGTATATTTAGATATACCTACCATGTAACGGTTCTTTCGTTACACATACGAGCGTCTGAATCGAACATAAGGTTGGATGGTTAGACGGAACGATAATTGTAACTGAGTTGTATTCGATTATATCGTGGTAATGTTTATATAGTAATACTCACCAGCTTACTGTTCTTTAGTTATACATACGAGCAACCGAATCGAACAGAAGGTTGAATGGATAGTATCTGGGTTGTATTCGATTATGATGTTATTCTGTGTATATAGTTATACTCACTAGGTGACGGTATTCTAGTTTTACATACGAGCGACCGAAACGAACAGAAAGTTGAATGGATAGACTGAACAATAAATGTATCTGGTTGGTATCCGATTATATCGCAATACTGTATATATAGTGATACTTACCAGGTGACGGTACTTCCGTTACACATACTAGCGACTGAATCGAACAGGAGGTTAAATGTTCAGACGAAGCGATAATTATATCTGAGTTGTATTCGATGATATCGTGATGATGTTTATATAGCATTACTCACCAGGTAACTGTTCTTCCGTTTTACATACAAGCGACCGAATCGAGCAGAAGGTTGAATTCAGTATAGATTGAACAAGCATCGTATCTGGGTTGTATTCGATTATGTTTATATAGTTATACTCACCAGGTAACTGTTCTTCCGTTATACATACGAGCGACTGAATTGAACAGAAGGTTGAATGGATAGACTGAACAATCATCGTATCTGGGTTGTATTTGATTATATCGTGATTATTATCACATAGTATGTCTAACCAGGTAACAGTTCTTCCGTTATACATACGAGAAACCAAATCGAACATAAGATTGAATGGATAGATTGAACAATCATTGTATCTGGGTTGTCTCCGATTATATCGTTATGCTGTATATTTAGTTACACCTACCATGTAACGGTTCTTTCGTTACACATACGAGCGTCTGAATCGAACATAAGGTTGGATGGTTAGACGGAACGATAATTGTAACTGAGTTGTATTCGATTTTATCGTGGTGATGTTTATATAGTGATACTCACCAGGTGACTGTTCTTGCGTTATACATACGAGCGACCCAATCGAACATAAGGTTGGATGGATAGACGGAATGATCATTGTATCTGAGTTGTATTCAATTATATCGTGGTGATGTTTATATAGGAATACTCACCAGGTTACTGTTCTTTCGTTATACATACGAGCAACCGAATCGAACAGAAGGTTGAATGGATAGTATCTGGGTTGTATTCGATTATGATGTTATGCTGTGTATATATTTATACACACTAGGTGACGGTATTCCCGTTCCTTATACGAGCGACCGAAACGAACAATTGAATGGATAGACTGAACAATCAATGTATCTGGGTGGTATCCGATTATATCGCAATTCTGTACATATAGTGATACTTACCAGGTGACGATACTTCCTTTACACATACGAGCGACTGAATCGAACAGAATGTTGAATGGTTAGACGAAACGATAATTGTATCTGAGTTGTATTCGATGATATCGTGATGATGTTTATATAGCAATACTCACCAGGTAACTAACTGTCCTTCCGTTTTACATACAAGCGACCGAATCGAGCAGAAGGTTAAATGGATAGATTGAACAATCATCGTATCTGGGGTTGTATTCGATTATATCGTGATGATGTTTATATAGTTATACTCACCAGGTAACTGTTCTCCAGTTATACATAAGAGCGACTGAACTGAACAGAAGGTTGAATGGATAGACTGAACAATCATTGTATCTGGGTTGTCTCCGATTATATCGTTATGCTGTATATTTAGATATACCTACCATGTAACGGTTCTTTCGTTACACATACGAGCGTCTGAATCGAACATAAGGTTGGATGGTTAGACGGAACGATAATTGTAACTGAGTTGTATTCGATTATATCGTGGTAATGTTTATATAGTAATACTCACCAGCTTACTGTTCTTTAGTTATACATACGAGCAACCGAATCGAACAGAAGGTTGAATGGACAGTATCTGGGTTGTATTCGATAATGATGTTATGTGTATATAGTTCTTCCGTTTTACATACAAGCGACCGAATCGAGCAGAAGGTTAAATTCAGTATAGATTGAAAAATCATCGTATCTGGGTTGTATTCGATTATTTTTATATAGTAATACTCACCAGGTAATTGTTCTTCCGTTATACATACGAGCGACTGAATTGAACAGATTATATCGCAATTCTGTATATATAGTGATACTTACCAGGTGACGATCCTTCCGTTACACATACTAGCGACTGAATCGAACAGAATATTGAATGGTTAGACGAAACGATAATTGTATCTGAGTTGTATTCGATGATATCGTGATGATGTTTATATAGCAATACTCACCAGGTGACTGTCCTTCCGGTTTACATACAAGCGACCGAATCGAGCAGAAGGTTAAATGGATAGATTGAACAATCATCGTATCTGAGTTGTATTCGATTATGTTTATTTAGTTATACTCACCAGGTAACTGTTCTTCCGTTATACATACGAGCGACTGAATTGAACAGAAGGTTGAATGGTGTAATGAGCTCCTTTTTACTATACAATGTGAACTCAGGGGTAAGTTGGCAGGTCAAAACACTCTATCAAAAATACACACAAATTTATTGGTTATTTACGAAAATTCAAATGTTACTCTTATCATAACAATCCCCTTTTACAATACCTAGAACTACTCCTTAATCTAACTCAAGTTCAAACCAGCACATGAAATGTTCAAGGCCTCAACCACAACAGTCATTAATTTTTGGAACGTACTCACAGTCTATCGTTGTATTTTCTCAAACACAGGACCAGCATTCAGTTGTATGGCTGCATTCACACACACAACTATGTCAACGTTTTCGTATGAACCACCTTAAACTTAGTGGTTTTATTCAGTCTTACAGAATTTACATATTAGCCTGGACCATCGTCGTACTTAGCGAACGATCTCCAACAGACTCCCGCCAATTCGATTCTGCCGGCTCCCGTCTCGTTCTCCGCTTCCCTCTCGTCCCTTCCTCCTGATCACCTGATGACCACTCGCGCACAATTTACGCCGCGCACTCACATCGGCCTTAGCAACAACTTATTCATATCGAATAGGTACAGGGTGGGCGCTTTACATTTACCCCCCTATTGATTTTGTAACAATACAAATAGGATAAAATCAATATAACTTATAATATAGAAGGTAAAGGAGGAACAAATTTTCTCAAATTAAAAATATTATGGATTCCCATGGGAGAGCCGTCATCATCTTTCTGAAGTTCATATGAATTTGACCCCTTTTTACTGATTATTGTACAAGGGCCCTGGAATAATAGGAAGAATTTCTTTATCTCACCGTTTTCAGCAGAAGACTGAGGGTGGGATCGAACAAACACTTTATCTCCAACATCAAAATGAACGAATTGTTTACTTTTTTCGTGACGAAATTTCCTTTTTTCAGCCTTCGTTAATAAATTTTGACGTGCAAGACAAATTTTCATATCAGAGTTTACTTCCGGTAGGTCAAGCTCAGGACTGTCTATATTGCGAATGAAATTATTCGATCTTTCTATTCCAAAATGGAGAAATAATGGACTAAATCCTGTACTATCATGAACCGCTATATTGAGCCACTTTTCTACATCAGTCAATACCGTAGCCCACTTTGTATGTTTCTGATAACACAACGACCTCAAAAGCCTTCCTATTTCACGATTCACTCTTTCGGTCATATTTCCCTGAGGATAATATACAGAGGTATGTAGGATTTTGATATCCAATCCATTAAGTGATCTCGTCCATAATCCACTTGTAAATTGGCTACCATTATCAGATAAAATACTATCTGGTTTACCAATTTTTTCAATATATTTATTTAAACATCGAAGTATTGCTTTTGTTGTTGCGCGTTTGAGGGCATATAATGTCACCAACTTGCTGAAAGCGTCAACAAAAACCAATAGATATATAGCTCCAGCCCTTGATTTGGGTAGTGGACCCATTAAGTCCACGCAAACAACTTTATTTTTATCATTGGGTATTACACAATGCATTTTACCCTGTAAATGGGGCGATATTTTAGCTTTCTGGCACAACAAACAACCTGATACAATTCTTCTAACCAAACGGCGCATTTTTGGGAAAAAATAATGATCTTGCAGTGCGCGAAAAACCTTATCTGACCCAAAATGTCCATTTTCCTCATGCTCTTGGCGGACCAACAACAATATGTCCCCAGCCGGTATACAAATTTTATATCCAGGCATCACGGTCATGCCTTTTTTAAACAATATCCCATCATGAACAATATACCAATCTTTAATTCTGGATGGACAATTATCATGTGATAATTCTTGTACGATTTTTTTACAGAATGGATCGCACTCTTGTGAAACTTTCAAATTTTTAAAGTTTCTGCTCACTGATTTATACAACTCAGATATTTTAAGCGCAGCTACCTCTATTTCCTGTGATTCTGGTATTTCTATTACATCTCCATCATTCTTAACCGGATATCTAGACAAAGAATCGCAAATTTTATTATCAGAACCTCGACAATACTCAAAATGGATGTCATATTCTTGAATGAATAGAACCCAACGGGTTAGCCTAGCACTTAGGAGTCGACAAGATTTAATAAAACTCAAAGATTTATGGTCACTAATAACAGTCAAATGTTGCCCAAGGACAAAAACCCTCCATTTCTGCAACGCGAAAATTATTGCCAAGGCTTCCTTTTCAGTAACTGAATATCTTAGCTCAGGTCCTTGAAGCGACCTACTAGCAAATGCTATAATTCCAATATTTCCCTGAGGCAGTTTTTGAAACAAACACGCTCCTATGGCATATCCCGAAGCATCACTTTGGATAAAGAATGGCATATTCATATTCGGATGTCTCAACAACGTGGCGTCTAGAAACGCCTGTTTCAATTGCTTAAACGATAACTTTTCATCATCGCTCCATCTCCACGGTTGTCCCTTTTTCAATAATTTGTGTAATGGAACAGATATTTCAGCAAATTTACTACAAAAACGACGATCAAAATTGCATAAACCAAGAAACGATTTGAGGTGCTTCACATTTCTTGGAGCCGGAAAATTTTGTATAGCCTCGATCCGGTCTGGATCCATTTCAACTCCATCCGGTGAGATGATATGACCCAAAAAATGAACTGAGCGACGGGCAAAGAAACATTTTTTTAACTTTATTGTAACCCCTGCCAATCGAAATTTATCAAAAATTATTCTCAAATGTTGTAGATGTAATTCAGGGCTCTCTGAATAAACCAACAGATCATCTACATACGGAATCATCCATTCTTCTACTTCCGCTCCCATAATTTGATATAGTGCCCTTATAAAACTTCCTACTGACGTAGATAATCCAAAAGGCAAAACACGAAACACATAAGTATGTCCTTCGAAAGAAAATCCAGTAAATTTTCGATGAGCAGGTGCAATTGGCACCTGCCAATAAGAGGCAGTAAGATCTACGGTACTCAAACATTGACCCGAACTGAAATTATATACCATCTCCGACGGATTAGGAGGAATCACCCTATCCTTTTCCATCTTAGAATTTAAAAAAGTTGCATCCAAGCAAACACGAGCTGCTCCATCTTTTTTCTTAACTATTACAAGTGGACTCACATACTCTGTTTGCGTCATTTCTATAACCCCCCACTCTAACATTTCTCGTATTTGCCTGCGTGCTTCCTCCCTAAAATTATAAGGCAGAGGGTATTGTTTACAATAAAATGGAGTTTCATCCCTAAGTCTAATCTCATGAACATAATTTTTCATTAGACCTGGCTGATTTGAAAAAATATCTTTAAATTCAAGAAGTAATTCACGCAACCCTACTCTATTTTTCTCACTAAATGATTCCGCTTTATCTGCAATGCTAGTAATTTGATCATCGGTGTACGAAATGGGCATTGGACCTCGTTCCATAAGTAACCCTTCATCATCCATTATCTCTCCCACAACTATATGTACCCCTGCACTAGGTTCTCCTACAAACAAAACCTCTCGAATAATTCCATCGAACTCTCCTCTCATGGAACTCGACGCAAAATCAACAACAACTTTATTGTCCTTCATCCAATCACACCCAAGAATTACATCTCTTAATAAGTTTGGAACAATCAAAAATGGATATTCAATTTCGAAATCATTTATTCGAATAGACAAATAAACCTGCTCTTTGACTTTCGAGTTTTTATTTCCCCACGCTCCCACTAAGACTGCACTCCTCGCCGCAATCCTTGGTACCGAAGGATCCGATAACAAAATCTTTTTGAAAAAGTTTTCAGAAATCCCAGTAATTTGAGATCCCGAATCTATCAAAGCACGATTTTTAAAATTTCCATTCACCAAAATATCTACAGTTGGAACCACCACTACTGATTTTACCTCACAACTTTCAGGTTCTTCTAATAATTCCTCAAAATCCTCATTAAATATAGTTGATACCTGCCTTTGGCCATCTGAACTTTGTTCTGGACCATCACTACGAGGCTCACGTCTCCATTCAGAATTTCTATTAGTATTCTGAACAAAATTATTTGAATTATTCGGACCTGACCTTACATTTCCCCGGCTATAATTACCTTGCGAATTATTCATGGGTCGACCTCCCGAACTATTTTGATTTCCTTCATAGGATGCATCTATTTTCCGCAAATGATTCTCCACATCATCTAAAACTCTAAAACCAGAGTTCAAAATACCTCGTTTTATCTCATTTGGAAAATGGTTTATAATCATATTAACCAACTCCTCATCTGTAAACGATTGACTTAAATATTTTGCTTCTTTAACTATGCGCAAAAAATAATCTGCTCTCGATCCATTCTCATATGACCCATATTTGACCTTCAGTAATGTTTCTCTCTCTTGCTCAACACTCCAATACCGACATAGAAAAGCGACTTTAAATGCTTCAAAAGTTGAGAACTCCTTTATTTCCGCCCAGTCCTGAGCTGATCCCCTTAAGCAACCAATAGCAAAAAATACTCTTTTTTCCAGTGGAACCCCGGCTTCTTCAAACAACTTAGATATTTTTTTT
Organism: Chrysomela aeneicollis; assembly: GCA_029955515.1. Taxonomy (NCBI): domain Eukaryota; kingdom Metazoa; phylum Arthropoda; class Insecta; order Coleoptera; family Chrysomelidae; genus Chrysomela; species Chrysomela aeneicollis. The sequence goes on along the minus strand of JARUHQ010000031.1, from coordinate 242,211 downwards.
ATAAATAAAACTGGGTGCATCATCCCATTCGGAGCAAAGTGCAAATTCACACCCCCCACATCCTTCCAAACCGAAATATATGATCGATTAATTATTTCAGAAACTTTCACAGACTCTTCTGATACTTTTTTCCCTAGTTCAACCGGATTTGAAACAGTTGACATTTTTTTATCAAAACAATCAGCTAACCGCGAAAATCCATTATCCAAATTTGTATTTAAACTCGACAAACAAGAAGTTAAACATCTATCAATAACAGTGGTTAGGTTATCTGTCAAATTTTTATTTACTTTTTCTAACAGCTCTTCGACCGACCCTGTATCATCAACACCGGCTCCCTTATCCATAGAACTCGCTTGAATCGCTTCCATACTTGAATTTAACGAATCCAATTCACCAGTTTTTTGTTTTGGTTCAGTTTTACTACCTGTTCGTCCTTTAACCATGATTCATAATTTAGTAACGATCATATAAAAGATAATACAAGTAAAATATCCCTTAACTACAAATCAAACAAATACAAAGGTACAAAATATATTGACCTGCCCCACGTTGGGCGCCAAATGTAATGAGCTCCTTTTTACTATACAATGTGAACTCAGGGGTAAGTTGGCAGGTCAAAACACTCTATCAAAAATACACACAAATTTATTGGTTATTTACGAAAATTCAAATGTTACTCTTATCATAACAATCCCCTTTTACAATACCTAGAACTACTCCTTAATCTAACTCAAGTTCAAACCAGCACATGAAATGTTCAAGGCCTCAACCACAACAGTCATTAATTTTTGGAACGTACTCACAGTCTATCGTTGTATTTTCTCAAACACAGGACCAGCATTCAGTTGTATGGCTGCATTCACACACACAACTATGTCAACGTTTTCGTATGAACCACCTTAAACTTAGTGGTTTTATTCAGTCTTACAGAATTTACATATTAGCCTGGACCATCGTCGTACTTAGCGAACGATCTCCAACAGACTCCCGCCAATTCGATTCTGCCGGCTCCCGTCTCGTTCTCCGCTTCCCTCTCGTCCCTTCCTCCTGATCACCTGATGACCACTCGCGCACAATTTACGCCGCGCACTCACATCGGCCTTAGCAACAACTTATTCATATCGAATAGGTACAGGGTGGGCGCTTTACAATGGATAGTATATGGGTTGTATTCGATTATGATGTTATGCTGTGTATATAGTTATACACACTGGGTGACGGTATTTCCGTTTTACATACGAGCGACCGAAACGAACAGAAAGTTGAATGGATAGACTGAACAATCAATTTATCTGGGTGGTATCCGATTATATCGCAATACTGTATATATAGTGATACTTACCAGGTGACGGACAGGAGGTTAAATGGTTAGACGAAACGATAATTGTATCTGAGTTGTATTCGATGATATCGTGATGATGTTTATATAGCAATACTCACCAGGTAACTAACTGTCCTTCCGTTTTACATACAAGCGACCGAATCGAGCAGAAGGTTAAATGGATAGATTGAACAATCATCGTATCTGAGTTGTATTCGATTATGTTTATATAGTTATACTCACCAGGTACCTGTTCTTTCGTTATACATACGAGCAACCGAATCGAACATAAGGTTGAATGGATAGATTGAACAATCATCGTATCTGAGTTGTATTCGATTATGTTCATATAGTTATACTCACCAGGTAACTGTTCTTTCGTTATACATACGAGCGACTGAATTGAACAGAAGGTTGAATGGATAGACTTAACAATGATCGTATCTGGGGTTGTATTCGATTATATCGTGATGATGTTTATATAGTTATACTCACCAGGTAAGTGTTCTCCAGTTATACATAAGAGCGACTGAACTGGACAGAAGGTTGAATGGATAGACTGAACAATCATCGTATCTGGGTTGTTTATATAGTTATACTCACCAGGTAACTGTTCTCCAGTTATACATAAGAGCGACTGAACTGGACAGAAGGTTGAATGGATAGACTGAACAATCATCGTATCTGGGTTGTATTAGATTATTTCGTGATGATTATCATATATTTTGTCTAACCAGGTAACAGTTCTTCCGTTAAACATACGAGCAACCGAATCGAACATAAGGTTGGATGGATAGATTGAACAATCATTGTATCTGGGTTGTCTCCGATTATATCTTTATGCTGTATATTTAGTTACACCTACCATGTAACGGTTCTTTCGTTACACATACGAGCGTCTGAATCGAACATAAGGTTGGATGGTTAGACGGAACGATAATTGTAACTGAGTTGTATTCGATTATATCGTGGTGATGTTTACATAGTAATACTCACCAGGTGCCTGTTCTTGCGTTATACATACGAGCGACCCAATTGAACAGAAGGTTGGATGGATAGACGAAATGATCATTGTATCTGAGTTGTATTCGATTATATCGTGATGACGTTCATATAGAAATACTCACCAGGTTACTGTTCTTTCGTTATACATACGAGCAACCGAATCTTATAGAAGGTTGAATGGATAGTATCTGAGTTGTATTCGATTATGATGTTATGCTGTGTATATAGTTATACACATAAGGTGACGGTATTCCCGTTTTACATACGAGCGACCGAAACGAACAGAAAGTTGAATGGACAGACTGAACAATCAATGTATCTGGGTGGTATCCGATAATATCGCAATATTGTATATATAGTGCTACTAACCAGGTGACGGTACTTCCGTTACACATACTAGCGACTGAATCGAACAGAAGGTCGAATGGTTAGACGAAACGATAATTGTATCTGAGTTGTATTCGATGATATCGTGATGATGTTTATATAGCAATACTCACCAGGTAACTGTTCTTCCGTTTTACATACAAGCGACCGAATCGAGCAGAAGGTTGAATTCAGTATTAATTGAACAATAATCGTATCTGGGTCGTATTCGATTATGTTCATATAGTTATACTCACCAGGTAACTTTTCTTCCGTTATACATACGAGCAACCGAATCGAACAGAAGGTTGAATGGATAGTATCTGGGTTGTATTCGATAATGATGTTATGCTGTGTATATAGTTCTTCCGTTTTACATACAAGCGACCGAATCGAGCAGAAGGTTAAATTCAGTATAGATTGAAATATCATCGTATCTGGGTTGTATTCGATTATTTTTATATAGTTATACTCACCAGGTAATTGTTCTTCCGTTATACATACGAGCGACTGAATTGAACAGAAGGTTGAATGGATAGACTGAACAATAATTGTATCTGGGGTCGTATTAGATTATATCTTGATGATGTTCATATAAATATACTCCAGGAAACTGTTCTCCAGTTATACATAAGAGCGACTGATCTGAACAGAAGGTTGAATGGATAGACTGAACAATCATCGTATCTGGGTTGTATTCGATTATTTCGTGATGATTATTATATATAATGTCTAACCAGGTAACTGTTATTCCGTTATACATACGAGCAACCGAATCGAACAAAAGGTTGAATGGATAGATTGTACAATCAATGTATCTGGGTGGTATCCGATTATATCGCAATTCTGTATATATAGTGATACTTACCAGGTGACGATCCTTCCGTTACACATACTAGCGACTGAATCGAACAGAATATTGAATGGTTAGACGAAACGATAATTGTATCTGAGTTGTATTCGATGATATCTTGATGATGTTTATATAGCAATACTCACCAGGTGACTGTCCTTCCGTTTTACATACAAGCGACCGAATCGAGCAGAAGGTTAAATGGATAGATTGAACAATCATCGTATCTGAGTTGTATTCGATTATGTTTATTTAGTTATACTCACCAGGTAACTGTTCTTCCGTTATACATACGAGCGACTGATTTGAACAGAAGGTTGAATGGATAGTATATGGGTTGTATTCGATTATGATGTTATGCTGTGTATATAGTTATACACACTGGGTGACGGTATTTCCGTTTTACATACGAGCGACCGAAACGAACAGAAAGTTGAATGGATAAACTGAACAATCAATGTATCTGGGTGGTATCCGATTATATCGCAATACTGTACTTACCAGGTGACGGTACTTCCGTTACACATACTAGCGACTGAATCGAACAGGAGGTTAAATGGTTAAACGAAGCGATAATTGTATCTGAGTTGTATTCGATGATATCGTGAAGATGTTTATATAGCAATACTCACCAGGTAACTGTCCTTTCGTTATACGTAAAAGCGACCGAATCGAACAGAAGGTTGAGTGGATAGACTGTACAATCATCGTATCTGGGTTGTATTCGATTATGTTTATATAGTTATACTCACCAGGTAACTTATCTTCCGATATACATACGAGCGACTGAATTGAACAGAAGGTTGAATGGATAGTATATGGGTTGTATTCGATTATGATGTTATGCTGTGTATATAGTTATACACACTGGGTGACGGTATTTCCGTTTTACATACGAGCGACCGAAACGAACAGAAAGTTGAATGGATAGACTGAACAATCAATGTATCTGGGTGGTATCCGATTATATCGCAATACTGTATATATAGTGATACTTTCCAGGTGACGGTACTTCCGTTACACATGCTAGCGACTGAATCGAACAGAAGGTTAAATGGTTAGACGAAACGATAATTGTATCTGAGTTGTATTCGATGATATCGTGATGATGTTTTTATAGCAATACTCACCAGGTAACTGTTCTTTCGTTTAACATACAAGCGACCGAATCGAGCAGAAGGTTGAATGGATAGATTGAACAGTCATCGTATCTGAGTTGTATTCGGTAATGTTTATATAGTTATACTTACCAGGTAACTGTTCTTCCGTTATACATACGAGCGACTGAATTAAACAGAAGGTTGAATGGATAGACTAAACAATAATAGTATCTGGGGTTGTATTCGATTATATCGTGATGATGTTTTTATAGTTATACTCAGCAGGTAACTGTTCTTTCGTTACACGTAAGAGCGACCGAATCGAAGAGAAGGTTGAGTGGATAGACTGTACAATCATCCTTTCTGGGTTGTATTCGATTATATCGTGATGATCATCATATAGTATGTCTAACCAAGAAACAAATCTTCCGTTATACATACGAGCAACCGAATCGAACATAAGGTTGAATGGATAGATTGAACAATCATTGTATCTGGGTTGTATCCGAATATATCGTTATGCTGTATATTCAGTTACACCTACCATGTAACGGTTCTTTCGTTACACATACGAGCGTCTGAATCGAACATAAGGTTGGATGGTTAGAAGGAACGATAATTGTAACTGAGTTGTATTCGATTATATCGTGGTGATGTTTATATAGTAATAAACACCAGGTGACTGTTCTTGCGTTATACATACGAGCGACCCAATCGAGCAGAAGGTTGGATGGATAGACGGAATGATAATTGTATCCGAGTTGTATTCGATTATTTCGTGATGACGTTCATATAGAAATACTCACAAGGTTACTGTTCTTTCGTTATACATACGAGCAACCGAATCGAACAGAAGGTTGAATGGATAGTATCTGGGTTGTATTCGATTATGATGTTATGCTGTGTATATAATTATACACACTTGGTGACGGAATTCTCGTTTTACACGAGCGACCGAAACGAACAGAAAGTTGAATGGATAGACTGAACAATCAATGATCTGGTTGGTATCCGATTATATCGCAATACTGTATATATAGTGATACTTAACAGGTGACGGTACTTCCGTTACACATACTAGCGACTGAATCGAACAGAAGGTTAAATGGTTAGACGAAACGATAATTGTATCTGAGTTGTATTCGATGATATCGTGATGATGTTTATATAGCAATACTCACCAGGTAACTGTTCTTCCGTTTTACTTACAAGCGACCGAATCGAGCAGAAGGTTAAATGGATAGATTGAACAATCATCGTATCTGGGTTGTATTCGATAATGTTTATATAGTTATACTCACCAGAAAACTGTTCTTCCGTTATACATACGAGCGACTGAATTGAACAAAAGGTTGAATGGTTAGACTAATCAATAATCGTATCTGGGGTTGTATTCGAGTATATCGTGATGATGTTTATATAGTTATACTCACCAGGTAACTGTTCTTCAGGTCTATATAAGAGCGACTGAACTGAACCGAATGTAGAATGGATAGACTGAACAATCATCGTATCTGGGTTGTATTCGATTATATCGTGATGATTATCATATCGTATGTCTAACCAGGTAACAGTTCTTTCGTTAAACATATGAGCAATCGAATCGAACATAAGGTTGGATAGATAGATTGAACAATCATTGTATTTGAGTTGTCTCCGATTATATCGTTATGCTGTATATTTAGTTACACCTACCATGTAACGGTTCTTTCGTTACACATACGAGCGTCTGAATCGAACATAAGGTTGGATGGATAGACGGAATGATAATTGTATCTGAGTTGTATTCGATTATATCGTGTTGACGTTCATATAGAAATACTCACCAGGTTACTGTTCTTTCGTTATACATACGAGCAACCGAATCGAACAGGAGGTTGAATGGATAGTATCTGGGTTGTATTCGATTATGTTTATATAGTTATAACCAGGTAACTGACCTTCCGTTATACATACGAGTGACTGAACTGAACAGAAGGTTGAATGGATAGTATGGGTTGTATTCGATTATGATGTTATGCTGTGTATATAGTTATACACACTAGGTGACGGTATTCCCGTTTTACATACGAGCGACCGAAACGAACAGAAAGTTGAATGGATAGACTGAACAATCGATGAATCTGGGTGGTATCCGATTATATCGCAATACTGTATATATAGTGATACTTACCAGGTGACGGTACTTCCGTTACACATGCTAGCGACTGAATCGAACAGAAGGTTAAATGGTTAGACGAAACGATAATTGTATCTGAGTTGTATTCGATGATATCCTGATGATGTTTATATAGCAATACTCACCAGGTAACTGTTCTTCCGTTTTACATACAAGCGACCGAATCGAGCAGAAGGTTGAATGGATAGATTGAACAATCATCGTACCTGGGTTGTATTCGGTAATGTTTATATAGTTATACTCACCAGGTAACTGTTCTTTTGTTATACATAAGAGCGACTGAATTAAACAGAAGGTTGAATGGATAAACTAAACAATAATCGTATCTGGGGTTGCATTCGATTATATCGTGATGATGTTTTTATAGTTATACTCACCAGGTAACTGTCCTTTCGTTATACGTAAGAGCGACCGAATCGAAGAGAAGGTTGAGTGGATAGACTGTACAATCATCCTTTCTGAGTTGTATTCGATTATATCGTGATGATTATCATATAGTATGTCTAACCAAGTAACGAATCTTCCGTTATACATACGAGCAACCGAATCGAACATAAGGTTGAATAGATAGATTGAACAATCATTGTATCTGAGTTGTATCCGAATATATCGTTATGCTGTATATTTAGTTACACCTACCATGTAACGGTTCTTTCGTTACGCATATGAGCGTCTGAATCGAACATAAGGTTGGATGGTTTGGCGGAACGATAATTGTAACTGAATTGTATTCGATTATATCGTGGTGATGTTTATATGGTAATAAACACCAGGTGACTGTTCTTGCGTTATACATAAAAGCGACCCAATCGAACAGAAGGTTGGATAGATAGACGGAATGATAATTGTATATGAGTTGTATTCGATTATTTCGTGATGACGTTCATATAGAAATACTCACCAGGTTACTGTTCTTTCGTTATACATACGAGCAATCGAATCGAACAGAAGGTTGAATGGATAGTATCTGGGTTGTATTCGATTATGATGTTATGCTGTGTATATAATTATACACACTTGGTGACGGTATTCCCGTTTTACATACGAGCGACCGAAACGAACAGAAAGTTGAATGGATAGACTGAACAATCAATGTATCTGGTTGGTATCCGATTATATCCTAATACTGTATATATAGTGATACTTAACAGGTGACGGTACTTCCGTTACACATACTAGCGACTGAATCAAACAGAAGGTTAAATGGTTAGACGAAACGATAATTGTATCTGAGTTGTATTCGATGATATCGTGATGATGTTTATATAGCAATACTCACCAGGTAACTGTTCTTCCGTTTTACTTACAAGCGACCGAATCGAGCAGAAGGTTAAATGGATAGATTGAACAATCATCGTATCTGGGTTGTATTCGATAATGTTTATATAGTTATACTCACCAGAAAACTGTTCTTCCGTTATACATACGAGCGACTGAATTGAACAGAAGGTTGAATGGTTAGACTAATCAATAATCGTATCTGGGGTTGTATTCGAGTATATCGTGATGATGTTTATATAGTTATACTCACCAGGTAACTGTTCTTCAGGTATATATAAGAGCGACTGAACTGAACCGAATGTAGAATGGATAGACTGAACAATCATCGTATCTGGGTTGTATTCGATTATATCGTGATGATTATCATATAGTATGTCTAACCAGGTAACAGTTCTTTCGTTAAACATATGAGCAACCGAATCGAACATAAGGTTGGATGGATAGATTGAACAATCATTGTATTTGAGTTGTCTCCGATTATATCGTTATGCTGTATATTTAGTTACACCTACCATGTAACGGTTCTTTCGTTACACATACGAGCGTCTGAATGGAAGATAAGGTTGGATGGATAGACGGAATGATAATTGTATCTGAGTTGTATTCGATTATATCGTGTTGACGTTCATATAGAAATACTCACCAGGTTACTGTTCTTTCGTTATACATACGAGCAACCGAATCGAACAGGAGGTTGAATGGATAGTATCTGGGTTGTATTCGATTATGTTTATATAGTTATAACCAGGTAACTGATCTTCCGTTATACATACGAGCGACTGAATTGAACAGAAGGTTGAATGGATAGTATGGGTTGTATTCGATTATGATGTTATGCTGTGTATATAGTTATACACACTAGGTGACGGTATTCCCGTTTTACATACGAGCGACCGAAACGAACAGAAAATTGAATGGATAGACTGAACAATCGATGAATCTGGGTGGTATCCGATTATATCGCAATACTGTATATATAGTGATACTTACCAGGTGACGGTACTTCCGTTACACATGCTAGCGACTGAATCGAACAGAAGGTTAAATGGTTAGACGAAACGATAATTGTATCTGAGTTGTATTCGATGATATCCTGATGATGTTTATATAGCAATACTCACCAGGTAACTGTTCTTCCGTTTTACATACAAGCGACCGAATCGAGCAGAAGGTTGAATGGATAGATTGAACAATCATCGTATCTGGGTTGTATTCGGTAATGTTTATATATTTATACTCACCAGGTAACTGTTCTTCCGTTATACATAAGAGCGACTGAATTAAACAGAAGGTTGAATGGATAAACTAAACAATAATCGTATCTGGGGTTGCATTCGATTATATCGTGATGATGTTTTTATAGTTATACTCACCAGGTAACTGTCCTTTCGTTATACGTAAGAGCGACCGAATCGAAGAGAAGGTTGAGTGGATAGACTGTACAATCATCCTTTCTGAGTTGTATTCGATTATATCGTGATGATTATCATATAGTATGTCTAACCAAGTAACGAATCTTCCGTTATACATACGAGCAACCGAATCGAACATAAGGTTGAATAGATAGATTGAACAATCATTGTATCTGGGTTGTATCCGAATATATCGTTATGCTGTATATTTAGTTACACCTACCATGTAACGGTTCTTTCGTTACACATATGAGCGTCTGAATCGAACATAAGGTTGGATGGTTTGGCGGAACGATAATTGTAACTGAGTTGTATTCGATTATATCGTGGTGATGTTTATATGGTAATAAACACCAGGTGACTGTTCTTGCGTTATACATAAGAGCGACCCAATCGAACAGAAGGTTGGATAGATAGACGGAATGATAATTGTATATGAGTTGTATTCGATTATTTCGTGATGACGTTCATATAGAAATACTCACCAGGTTACTGTTCTTTCGTTATACATACGAGCAATCGAATCGAACAGAAGGTTGAATGGATAGTATCTGGGTTGTATTCGATTATGATGTTATGCTGTGTATATAATTATACACACTTGGTGACGGTATTCCCGTTTTACATACGAGCGACCGAAACGAACAGAAAGTTGAATGGATAGACTGAACAATCAATGTATCTGGTTGGTATCCGATTATATCGCAATACTGTATATATAGTGATACTTAACAGGTGACGGTACTTCCGTTACACATACTAGCGACTGAATCAAACAGAAGGTTGAATGGTTAGACGAAACGATAATTGTATCTGAGTTGTATTCGATGATATCGTGATGATGTTTATATAGCAATACTCACCAGGTAACTGTTCTTCCGTTTTACTTACAAGCGACCGAATCGAGCAGAAGGTTAAATGGATAGATTGAACAATCATCGTATCTGGGTTGTATTCGATAATGTTTATATAGTTATACTCACCAGGTAACTGTTCTTCCGTTATACATACGAGCGACTGAATTGAACAGAAGGTTGAATGGTTAGACTAAACAATAATCGTATCTGGGGGTTGTATTCGAGTATATCGTGATGGTGTTTATATAGTTATACTCACCAGGTAACTGTTTTCCAGTTATATATAAGAGCGACTGAACTGAACAGAATGTTGAATGGATAGACTGAACAATCATCGTATCTGGGTTGTATTCGATTATATCGTGATGATTATCATATAGTATGTCTAACCAGGAAACAGTTCATTCGTTAAACATACGAGCAACCGAATCGAACATAAGGTCGGATGGATAGATTGAACAATTATTGTGTCTGAGTTGTCTCCGATTATATAGTTATGCTGTATATTCAGTTACACATACCATGTAACGGTTCTTTCGTTACACATACGAGCGTCTGAATCGAACATAAGGTTGAATGGATAGACGGAATGATAATTGTATCTGAGTTGTATTCGATTATATCGTGATGACGTTCATATAGAAATACTCACCAGGTTACTGTTCTTTCGTTATACATACGAGCAACCGAATCGAACAGGAGGTTGAATGGATAGTATCTATGTTGTATTCGATTATGATGTTATGCTGTATATATAGTTATACACACTAGGTGACGGTATTCCCGTTTTACATACGAGCGACGTAAACGAACAGAAAGTTGAATGGATAGAATGAACAATCAATGTATCTGGGTGGTATCCGATTATATCGCAATACTGTATATATAGTGAAACTTACCAGGTGACGGTACTTCCGTTACACATACTAGCGACTGAATCGAACAGAAGGTTAAATGGTTAGACGAAACGATAATTGTATCTGAGTTGTATTCGATGATATCGTGATGATGTTTATATAGCAATACTCACCAGGTAACTGTCCTTCCGTTTTACATACAAGCGACCGAATCGAGCAGAAGGTTAAATGGATAGATTGAACAATCATCGTATCTGAGTTGTATTCGATTATGTTTATATAGTTATACTCACCAGGTACCTGTTCTTCCGTTAAACATATGAGCAACCGAATCGAACATAAGGTTGAATGGATAGATTGAACAATCATCGTATCTGAGTTGTATTCGATTATGTTTATATAGTTATACTCACCAGGTATCTGTTCTTCCGTTATACATACGAGCGACTGAATTGAACAGAAGGTTGAAAGGATAGACTAAACAATGATCGTATCTGGGGTTGTATTCGATTATATCGTGATGATGTTTATATAGTTATACTCACCAGGTAACTGTTCTTCCGTTATACATACGAGCGACTGAATTGAACAGAAGGTTGAATGGTAAGACTAAACAATAATCGTATCTGGGGTTGTATTCGAGTGTATCGTGATGGTGTTTATATAGTTATACTCACCAGGTAACTGTTCTCCAGTTATATATAAGAGCGACTGAACTGAACAGAATGTTGAATGGATAGACTGAACAATCATCGTATCTGGGTTGTATTCGATTATATCGTGATGATTATCATATAGTATGTCTAACCAGGTAACAGTTCATTCGTTAAACATACGAGCAACCGAATCGAACATAAGGTCGGATGGATAGATTGAACAATCATTGTATCTGAGTTGTCTCCGATTATATCGTTATGCAGTATATTTAGTTACACATACCATGTAACGGTTCTTTCGTTACACATACGAGCGTCTGAATCGAACATAAGGTTGGATGGATAGACGGAATGATAATTGTATCTGAGTTGTATTCGATTATATCGTGATGACGTTCATATAGAAATACTCACCAGGTTACTGTTCTTTCGTTATACATACGAGCAATCGAATCGAACAGGAGGTTGAATGGATAGTATCTGGGTTGTATTCGATTATGATGTTATGCTGTGTATATAGTTATACACACTAGGTGACGGTATTCCCGTTTTACATACGAGCGACCGAAACGAACAGAAAGTTGAATGGATAGACTGAACAATCAATGTATCTGGGTGGTATCCGATTATATCGCAATACTGTATTTATAGTGATACTTACCAGGTGACGGTACTTCCGTTACACATACTAGCGACTGAATCGAACAGGAGGTTAAATGGTTAGACGAAACGATAATTGTATCTGAGTTGTATTCGATGATATCGTGATGATGTTTATAGCAATACTCACCAGGTAACTGTTCTTCCGTTTTACATACAAGCGACCGAATCGAGCAGAAGGTTAAATAGATAGATTGAACAATCATCGTATCTGGGTTGTATTCGATTATTTCGTGATGATTATTATATATTATGTCTAACCAGGTAACTGTTCTTCCGTTATACATACGAGCAACCGAATCGAACATAAGGTTGAATGGATAGATTGAACAATCAATGTATCTGGGTGGTATCCGATTATATCGCAATTCTGTATATATAGTGATACTTAACAGGTGACGATACTTCCGTTACACATACTAGAGACTGAATCGAACAGAATGTTGAATGGTTAGACGAAACGATAATTGTATCTGAGTTGTATTCGATGATATCGTGATGATGTTTACATAGCGTTTACGTTTATATATATGTTTATTTTGATGAAATGGTGTTTTTAGTTCTTAAGATATCTATATTTCCCTGAGTGTTGTTATAGGACTTTAGGCGTCCTTTTCAACACTTGAATGATTTTAATTTTTGGTGGTTTTTTAAAAAAAGGATTGTATACAATGCAATTTGGAATGATTTGAGCTGAGCTTATTTGGAGGTGGAAACAGTCTGCGGACTTGTTGTTTCCCTATTTTAAATCGCTGCCCATTTGGCGAGGACCACGGGAAACCGCAGAAAAACCGTAGTCACAGCGGATATGTACAGTTTTGCCTTGAGTATGTTGTGGATTATTGATTTTTGGCTTCTTCTTCTTTTTTCGGGTTTGAGGCTTCTTGGAGTGTTGCTTTCCCGCCAATTGGCGGGAGATGGTGGTGCTTCCGTCCAATGGTCTGACGGAAGCCGATGGTGGTTGCTAAGTGGGGGTGGTGATGAATGAGGGGGGGGGAGCTCTTGGCGCTCCCCCCGAGGAGCAGGATTCGTCTGGGCGTTATGGCGTCTTGGCGCCGTGGTTCTTTTTTCCGCTATCTTACAGATAGCGGAGTGTTGTCCAGTGCTTCCTCCAGCTCCTCGGGGAGGTCGTTGCAGAGGTGTAGGAGGCGGTAGTTGGGCATGGCGAATTTCAATTTTGGGCGTCTGCGTAGTGGGCGTCCGTCGCTCCACGAGGTTCTCAAGGTCGCGTTTGCGGCCTCGTTGTTTCCACGTAGAGTTCTGGTTGCGTACCCCGCCTGGAGGGTCTTGAGGCGGTCTGGTATTGGCTTGACGTCCGTGTTGATATACACCTGGGTGGAAGGATGTCTGTAGTGGAGGTATTGGCATTTACGAAGAATTTTTCGTTCAGTGGCTTGAAGAGCGTGGGTATGTTTGGGTTTTAGTTGGGAGTAGATGATGGCTTTATACTCAGCTATTGGCCTAATGAATGTTTTGTATGTGTGAAGGAGGGTGTTTGGGTGGCAGCGTCCAAATCTTCCACTCAGAGCACCCAGGAGAGAGGCTCTTTTTCTCATTTTATTGAGAGTTTGTTGCAAGTCGGGCTCCCAGTTGAGGGTTCTAGTAAATAGGACTCCCAGGTAGGTGGCCTTTTCTTGAAGCTGAAGTCTCTGCCCTGCCAGCTCCAAGTGGATGTGACTTGGGTCTTGAGTGGGTCTACGGCTGTGGGGGTGGGTGAAAAGAATGGTTTGCGTCTTCAGCGGGTTGAGGGTGATCCTCCATTTGTTGCACCAGCCTGAGAGCTGGTTCAGCATTTGTTGGCCCTTCCTGTTGAGTGCGCTGGATGATGAGGCTGAAACATACAATGCCGTGTCGTCGGCGTATAGTAGAGTATTTCTGATTTGGGGCATGTCGTGGATGTAGAGGAGGTATAGTAAGGGGGCTAGAATGGAGCCTTGGGGGACTCCGCTCTGTGGGGTAAATGGGTCGGAAACGGACTGTCCCACTTTTATTCTGATTTCTCTTCCTAAAAGGTAGGACAGTATTATTCTGACGAAATGGGGGGGAAGGTTGATTTTGAGGAGTTTATGTATGAGGCCTGCGTGCCAAACCTTATCGAATGCCTTCTGCACGTCTAGGAATATTGCAAGTGTTTGATTGTTGAAGTTGAAGTTTTTGGTAATCTGTGTTTGGAGTTCTAAAAGTGCATTTTGTGTTTCATGTTGGGGCTGAAAGCCGTGTTGGTGAGGTTGTATTATGTTGTGAGTTTGAGCAAAGTTAAGTAATCTGTTTTTTAGGATAAACTCGAGGAGTTTTCCTAAGCAGTTGATGAGTGAAATTGGTCTGTAAGAATCCGGATCAGTCAGATCTTTTCCGGGTTTTGGTATTAAAATTGTGTTGGCTTGTTTCCAAGCCTTCGGGAAGTAGGCGTGCGAAAGGCATGCGTTAATTATGGCTTGCAGGTGGGGGTGGATAATTTCTGGGAGTTGTCTAAGGGTGGACCGGTTTATTGAATCTGGTCCGGGGGCGGTGTTTTTGCCGGAGTGGATGGCTTCTAGGATGTCGGGGATTGAGACGGGTTCAAGGAGAGGGTTGTTGGGGTCTAGCGGAATGGAACCCGGGTGTTGAGTTTGAAAAGTTCTAATTTGGTTATTTATTCTATTTCCTAGGATGTTGTCAAAGTTTTCATGTATTGGTACTTGGAAAGTGTTTTCTAAATGATTTTTGAAAAGTGAGGCTTTTTGATCGGTTGTTGCATGAATTTGGTTGTTTGCTATTAAATGAGATTTTGTGATAGATTTTTGTCTGGTTAGGACTTTGAATTTGTCCCAGAACTGTTTACCGTTTCGGTAGTCGAGGTTTGCAGTGGTTTGTATCCACTGCGACTGTTTGAATTGGTTAGTTCTGAGTCGGACTAGAGAGTTTAGTCGGTTCCATTCCGTTTTGACGTTTGGGTCGTGGGTGCGGGTGTATTGCCGGTAAAGGCGACGTTTCTGGGATATGAGTCTGAGGATGAAAGGGGGGAGAGTTTGGTGGTTGGTGTTAATGGTGGTGAGGGGGACTGAGATGTCGATGGCATCAGTTATCGTTGAGTAAACGTTACTGATGGCAAGGTCTATTTGGGGGGTATTGTTGAGTTGTGGGATTTCTGGGAGATTGTTGATTATGTGATTTTTGAATGAGGCCCAGTCGGCTTTTTTGAAGTCCCGAAAAGTGATGCTTTCCGGGGGTTTTGGTATTGGGTTCAGAAGTTGGGTGTCTAGTAGTAATGGGAAATGATCTGATGTAATGGATTCTCCCAGGAAGCATCCATCGCCGAGGACCTCAACGCAACTTTCGGTGCAGAGAATGTGGTCGATTATGGATGATCCCAGGTGGGAGAAGAAGGTGGGTTGGTTGTTCTGGATGCGGGTTATTTGATATTCGAGTAAGAAATTGGTGAGTATATTGCCGTTTTGATTGCAAGTGCGATCCCCGAATTGGGAATGCCTGGCGTTGAAATCTCCCAGAAGGATGGCTCGTGGTAGGGAGTTTATGTATGTGAAAAGGGCGCGGGGGAGGGTCTGGTTTGGGTGGTTATAGTAGGAGATGATGGTTGTGGTGATGTTCTGTGGGGAGTGGATATCGATTGCGGTGCAATCTAGGTCGAGGAGATAGGGAGGAATTGGGTGGGGAGTGAAAGGGATGCCGTGCCGTACGAGGAGACCATTTCCTCTTGATTCGGCGCTTTTGGGGATGTGGGTGGTGGAGTACCCTGTGAAGCAGGGGGGATTTTTCACTAGGGTGTCTGTGAGAGACAGGATTTGGATGTTTGAGGAGTTGAGGAGGTTTTTGAGCAAATGTCTCTTTCGGGTGAGGCCCTGGCAATTTAGCGTACCAATAATGAAGTTTTCGTTCATTATTGGTCGGTTTTTTGAAATGGGCTATGGAAAAGATGAGTTATGTTTGTCAAACTTTATTGAAAAAGAATTTCACCACTCCTCCCGTGCAGGTGCACAGGCAGGTATGGCCAAAAATTACCTGCATATTAGCATTTAAGTTTTTGAGGATTAACGTCCGCCTTTCGGGCATGACGTTAATGAGGGTAATTACGTTAAGCATTACTATTGCCTCAATTGTTTCGTTAAGCTCAAAGGTCTGTGGGGGAGGGGAGATTGATACGGGGGCTACTTCGGTGGGGGTAGTGGGGGGTTCCTGTCTCTTGGGACATTTGGGGGAGAAAGCGGGGTGATCGCCGCCACAGTTTTTGCATTTGGGCGTTTCCGCCTTCTTGCAATTTTGTGGTTTGTGGTTTTCGCCACAATGGGGACAGGATAGACGGTTTTTACACTCGTCTAGGGTGTGGCCGTTTTCTGCGCATCTGCTGCAGTACTTGGGAATTGAGGGGATGGGGTTGGGGTTTGAAGGTTCGGCTGAATAAATCAGGCCGAATAGTGGGATGCCGTTGTTGAGGGCTTCGGAGTATTTAATTTCCGAGTCTGTTATGACTCGGATTAGGGTGGTAGGAAGGTTGGTGGCTCTGGAGATTATTCTCCAGAATTTTGTATATGGGAAGTCGGCGTCCTTGAACGCGTCCGTAAGGTCGTCATCCGTGACGTCCTTAGGGACGCGTTTGAGGACTAGTGAAAAGGTGGGTTTTTTGGTTTGTTGGGGGGAAGGGGTGGGAGGGGCTTTTTTGCTGAGGGAGATGACATTAACGGTGTTGTCTCCGGTTCTGTCCCTGAGCTTTCGCTCGAGTACTTCCCCGGAGATTTTTGAGGTGGTTTTTAATAGGGCGGTTTGATTGAGATTAGCTTTTAGGAAGCTAATCTCATTCCTGATAATCTCATAAGAGTTGAGGAGGTTGTACAGCTCCTTCTGAGATTTGTATTTGGGGGGAAGGTTGCGGAGGTTGAAAGTTTGTTGGGGTGTGGTTGTGGTGGTGGTGGTTTTGATTGTGGTTTGGGGTGGTGGTGTGGTGGAGGTGTTGGTAGTGGTTTTGGAGGTGGATTGGGAGGAGGTTTGGGGGGCGGTAGATTGGGATGAGGTGTGTGAGGTGGTTTTATTTTTTCTGGTTGTGGGTGGTGGTGGGGAGGGTTTTTTGGCTTTCGCCGGGGTCGATGTTTTGAGAATGTCTGAAAATGAAGTTTTCAGTTTTTTAATGATGGTTGTGTCGTCCTCATTCTCAGAATATTCTGAGTCAGAGGTTGGGGAGGGAGATAGGGGGGGGTTGGAGTTCGCGGACGTGGCCCGCGTTTGACGTCGTTCGCCCATTTCTGGGCAGGTTGGGGGGAAAAGGGCCAGAAAAAATTGGGGGTTGTGCACTGGGGGGATTCGATACTCTCACCCTTCACTTGAAGATCTAGTAGATAATCTAAATGGTTCGTTCGAGTATCCCGTCTCCTTGGTAGCACTGTAATCCTTGAATGTTCACTAACACTTTCACTGTTATTCACGGTTTGGATCGCTCCGCTGCCGTCGCACTATGAAATAGTATGTTGCCAGGGACTATATACTGTCGACCGCTCTGCTTCACTCGTACCGAAGAACTGGTTTACATAGCAATACTCACCAGGTAACTGTCCTTCCGTTTTACATACAAGCGACCGAATCGAGCAGAAGGTTAAATGGATAGATTGAACAATCATCGTATCTGAGTTGTATTCGATTATGTTTATATAGTTATACTCACCAGGTACCTGTTCTTCCGTTATACTTATGAGCAACCGAATCGAACATGAGGTTGAATGGATAGATTGAACAATCATCGTATCTGAGTTGTATTCGATTATGTTTATATAGTTATACTCACCAGGTATCTGTTCTTCCGTTATACATACGAGCGACTGAATTGAACAGAAGGTTGAATGGATAGACTAAACAATGATCGTATCTGGGGTTGTATTCGATTATATCGTGATGATGTTTATATAGTTATACTCACCAGGTAACTGTTCTCCAGTTATACATAAGAGCGACTGAACTGAACAGAAGGTTGAATGGATAGACTGAACAATCGTCGTATCTGGGTAGTATTCGATTATTTCGTGATGATTATTATATATTATGTCTAACCAGGTAACTGTTCTTCCGTTATACATACGAGCAACCGAATCGAACATAAGGTTGAAAGGATAGATTGAACAATCATTGTATCTGGGTTGTCTCCGATTATATCGTTATGCTGTATATTTAGATACACCTACCATGTAACGGTTCTTTCGTTACACATACGAGCGTCTGAATCGAACATAAGGTTATAAGGATAGACGGAATGATAATTGTATCTGAGTTGTATTCGATTAAATCGTGATGACGTTCATATAGAAATACTCACCAGGTTACTGTTCTTTCGTTATACATACGAGCAACCGAATCGAACAGGAGGTTGAATGGATAGTATCTGGGTTGTATTCGATTATGATGTTATACGTGTATATAGTTAAACACACTAGGTGACGGTATTCCCGTTTTACATACGAGCGACCGAAACGAACAGAATGTTGAATGGTTAGACGAAACGATAATTGTATCTGAGTTGAATTTGATGATATCGTGATGATGTTTATATAGCAATACTCACCAGGTAACTCTCCTTCCGTTTTACATACAAGCGACCGAATCGAGCAGAAGGTTAAATGGATAGATTGAACAACCATCGTATCTGAGTTGTATTCGATTATGTTTATATAGTTATACTCACCAGGTACCTGTTCTTCCGTTATATTTATGAGCAACCGAATCGAACATAAGGTTGAATAGATAGATTGAACAATCATCGTATCTGAGTTGTATTCGATTATGTTTATATAGTTATACTCACCAGGTATCTGTTCTTCCGTTATACATACGAGCGACTGAATTGAACAGAAGGTTGAATGGATAGACTTAACAATGATCGTATCTGGGGTTGTATTCGATTATATCGTGATGATGTTTATATGGTTATACTCACCAGGTAACTGTTCTCCAGTTATACATAAGAGCGACTGAACTGAACAGAAGGTTGAATGGATAGACTGAACAATCGTCGTATCTGGGTTGTATTCGATTATTTCGTGATGATTTTTATATATTATGTCTAACCAGGTAACTGTTCTTCCGTTATACATACGAGCAACCGAATCGAACATAAGGTTGAATGGATAGATTGAACAATCATTGTATCTGGGATGTCTCCGATTATATCGTTATGCTGTATATTTAGATACACCTACCATGTAACGGTTCTTTCGTTACACATACGAGCGTCTGAATCGAACATAAGGTTGGATGGTTAGACGGAACGATAATTGTAACTGAGTTGTATTCGATTATATCGTGGTGATGTTTATATAGTAATACTCACCAGGTGACTATTCTTGCATTATACGTACGAGCGACCCAATCGAACAGAAAGTTGGATGGATAGACGGAATGATCATTGTATCTGAGTTGTATTCGATTATATCGTGATGATGTTTTTATAGTTATACTCACCAGGTAACTGTTCTTTCGTTATACGTAAGAGCGACCGAATCGAAGAGAAGGTTGAGTGGATAGACTGTACAATCATCCTTTCTGGGTTGTATTCGATTATATCGTGATGATCATCATATAGTATGTCTAACCAAGAAACAAATCTTCCGTTATACATACGAGCAACCGAATCGAACATAAGGTTGAATGGATAGATTGAACAATCATTGTATCTGGGTTGTATCCGAATATATCGTTATGCTGTATATTCAGTTACACCTACCATGTAACGGTTCTTTCGTTACACATACGAGCGTCTGAATCGAACATAAGGTTGGATGGTTAGACGGAACGATAATTGTAACTGAGTTGTATTCGATTATATCGTGGTGATGTTTATATAGTAATAAACACCAGGTGACTGTTCTTGCGTTATACATACGAGCGACCCAATCGAGCAGAAGGATGGATGGATAGACGGAATGATAATTGTATCCGAGTTGTATTCGATTATTTCGTGATGACGTTCATATAGAAATACTCACCAGGTTACTGTTCTTTCGTTATACATACGAGCAACCGAATCGAACAGAAGGTTGAATGGATAGTATCTGGGTTGTATTCGATCATGATGTTATGCTGTGTATATAATTATACACACTTGGTGACGGAATTCTCGTTTTACATACGAGCGACCGAAACGAACAGAAAGTTGAATGGATAGACTGAACAATCAATGATCTGGTTGGTATCCGATTATATCGCAATACTGTATATATAGTGATACTTAACAGGTGACGGTACTTCCGTTACACATACTAGCGACTGAATCGAACAGAAGGTTAAATGGTTAGACGAAACGATAATTGTATCTGAGTTGTATTCGATGATATCGTGATGATGTTTATATAGCAATACTCACCAGGTAACTGTTCTTCCGTTTTACTTACAAGCGACCGAATCGAGCAGAAGGTTAAATGGATAGATTGAACAATCATCGTATCTGGGTTGTATTCGATAATGTTTATATAGTTATACTCACCAGAAAACTGTTCTTCCGTTATACATACGAGCGACTGAATTGAACAGAAGGTTGAATGGTTAGACTAATCAATAATCGTATCTGGGGTTGTATTCGAGTATATCGTGATGATGTTTATATAGTTATACTCACCAGGAAACTGTTCTTCAGGTCTATATAAGAGCGACTGAACTGAACCGCATGTAGAATGGATAGACTGAACAATCATCGTATCTGGGTAGTATTCGATTATATCGTGATGATTATCATATAGTATGTCTAACCAGGTAACAGTTCTTTCGTTAAACATATGAGCAACCGAATCGAACATAAGGTTGGATGGATAGATTGAACAATCATTGTATTTGAGTTGTCTCCGATTATATCGTTATGCTGTATATTTAGTTACACCTACCATGTAACGGTTCTTTCGTTACACATACGAGCGTCTGAATCGAACATAAGGTTGGATGGATAGACGGAATGATAATTGTATCTGAGTTGTATTCGATTATATCGTGTTGACGTTCATATAGAAATACTCACCAGGTTACTGTTCTTTCGTTATACATACGAGCAACCGAATCGAACAGGAGGTTGAATGGATAGTATCTGGGTTGTATTCGATTATGTTTATATAGTTATAACCAGGTAACTGATCTTCCGTTATACATACGAGCGACTGAATTGAACAGAAGGTTGAATGGATAGTATGGGTTGTATTCGATTATGATGTTATGCTGTGTATATAGTTATACACACTAGGTGACGGTATTCCCGTTTTACATACGAGCGACCGAAACGAACAGAAAGTTGAATGGATAGACTGAACAATCGATGAATCTGGGTGGTATCCGATTATATCGCAATACTGTATATATAGTGATACTTACCAGGTGACGGTACTTCCGCTACACATGCTAGCGACTGAATCGAACAGAAGGTTAAATGGTTAGACGAAACGATAATTGTATCTGAGTTGTATTCGATGATATCCTGATGATGTTTATATAGCAATACTCACCAGGTAACTGTTCTTCCGTTTTACATACATGCGACCGAATCGAGCAGAAGGTTGAATGGATAGATTGAACAATCATCGTATCTGGGTTGTATTCGGTAATGTTTATATAGTTAAACTCACCAGGTAACTGTTCTTCCGTTATACATAAGAGCGACTGAATTAAACAGAAGGTTGAATGGATAAACTAAACAATAATCGTATCTGGGGTTGCATTCGATTATATCGTGATGATGTTTTTATAGTTATACTCACCAGGTAACTGTCCTTTCGTTATACGTAAGAGCGACCGAATCGAAGAGAAGGCTGAGTGGATAGACTGTACAATCATCCTTTCTGAGTTGTATTCGATTATATCGTGATGATTATCATATAGTATGTCTAACCAAGTAACGAATCTTCCGTTATACATACGAGCAACCGAATCGAACATAAGGTTGAATAGATAGATTGAACAATCATTGTATCTGGGTTGTATCCGAATATATCGTTATGCTGTATATTTAGTTACACCTACCATGTAACGGTTCTTTCGTTACACATATGAGCGTCTGAATCGAACATAAGGTTGGATGGTTTGGCGGAACGATAATTGTAACTGAGTTGTATTCGATTATATCGTGGTGATGTTTATATGGTAATAAACACCAGGTGACTGTTCTTGCGTTATACATAAGAGTTAATGTGCTATACCGATACGGGCTCATTTTGACCACTTTTCCCATGTTATTTCCCATAAGAAAATTTAAGTTCGAAAATAGCAAAAAATTGTCTCATTTTCATCCGTCAGTCGGCAGAGTATCGTCGAGGTGGGATGAGGAGGGTAACGGATTATAGGAAGGGTGACTAACCTTCATCATTATCCTGAGGAGGAGGGAGGAAAGAAATATAAAAAACATGTTATATATATATATATATTTATTCATTCAAAATAAGATATAATATTATTCTAGAGATATATCATTCAAATCCTCGGATGATCATCAATTGAATAGTGTCCCCACGGTAAAGTTTCATCAGTTCCAGGAATGATATACCTTTTATCATCGTTTAGGCTGAGAGCAATTTTCTTTTGCATGATGGAATAAACTTGATGTTTATTAGACCTTATTAAATTTTGAGTAATAGTTTTCTGCTTCCAATTATCCAAACACTCAACGTAATCAGCAAAGGTTATTCTCGTTTCTACTACAGATGACTTTACACCTTTTGCCTTTTTAGTTACACCGAGATTTTTCAAAATATTCTCGATTTCAAAATCATCATATTCCCTTTCCGTTAAATCGTTCTGTATCTTCATTACGCTATCTTCGGTTATTGAAATTTTAGTAGAATACAGCTTAGATCTCAAACCAACGTAACCAATCATCGGGACTCCATTGTGTTCGTCCTTCATCATTCCCAGTACCTTCTTATTAACTTGTGGAATATTGAAAATGTTGGCTGGATGATAAT
The DNA here is from genome assembly GCA_029955515.1 of Chrysomela aeneicollis. Taxonomy (NCBI): domain Eukaryota; kingdom Metazoa; phylum Arthropoda; class Insecta; order Coleoptera; family Chrysomelidae; genus Chrysomela; species Chrysomela aeneicollis. Next base: position 218,748 of record JARUHQ010000031.1, on the reverse strand, counting down.
CGGAAGTATCGAAACGTTGATAACAATCTCTCCTAATTATTTTATATGGATCTTGACTCCTTATTTCATAGATTAGGCTATCAGTATCGGTGTAGAGAACAGAGCAATCAGGAAATACGCTAGCCATATAGTCGTAGTGGAAGTTGTATAAGGTAGTCTTTGCTAGATCCAAAATAGCTTGACCAACGTAATTGGGTTTGTTGAGATATGTTTCCAGCTTCCCCAGCTCAACAGCAATCAAACTCTCATTGAAAACAGTACAATTCTTAAACTCCGGTTTCGAGATATATGCCTCTGCCCCATATCTTCCACCCCACTGTGTCAGAAGCCTAACATTCACCCTTTTCCTAATATTTTCCATCGTCTTTCCAAAGACAGCATTATTCATGAGCTTGAAAAGATTTTTTTCGAATTCATTTTTTGCTTGCTTACGGAGGTCTGTGTTCAGATCAATGTAGGATTTCAGCCATGGAGCTTGCCTGAATCGAAGAACCCGATGGATCTTCTTCAACACCAAACCATGTGCTAACGCTTGTTTCAGTGCTCGATAGTGGATAACATATTTCTCTTTAGAGCGAAGGGTTGCCATCAATTTGATGTTTCCTCGCACCGACTTCGAAGGCATTCCAGTTTTAAGATCAATATGTTGAGGGCAGAAGGGTATATCTTTATGCATATCGTGGAGGTTTTGAGGATATTCTAAATCCACTTCAAACATATATCCCTCATGAGCATCGTCCGCAATTGACATCACATCGATGTTATCATCCACCCATTCAAACCGGCCATATGGTAAGTACTGGCTCATAGCCCAACCATACTGGTTGTTCACATCAAAATACATCAAGAATGTTTCAGGCTTCATAGGGTCATAGCCGTCAATATACCTATTATTAGCTTCGGCACGTCTTTTGGAACATACTTGACTGAGCCCTCCCCGAATACCTTGTTCAACAAAGAGAAACATATCTGGATCCGTTATGAGCTCCAACTCCTGATTTGTATACTTCAACATGGGTGTAATAGTGGGCGGGGTCAAGGTCGTATGTCCTGATACAGCTTGAACGAAACTGTTCGAATACGTCTGCGAGGAGGAGAATATCAGTCATCATATATAGATCCACATATTGACCTAAGTTTTGACAGTTGAATTCGCTCCATACAAGCTTAGCGCGGATATAGAATCTGCGAGGACATGGATTATCATCCAGTTTATTGTAGAAAGCATGAATTGGTGGAAGACAGGTTTCGGTGAAACGTTCAAACGAGTCGATATAATCATACGACATAACTCCTTCCTTAGTTAAAAGTTGGAATTGCTCTTCAGAGATGTCATGGAATTGAGACCTCAAATTCGGAAATTCTACTAAATACGATGCCAACTTGTCAAGGGAGGAACCCATAAATCGGAAACTGTCTATGAATCGGAACTGAATAGAAGTCCCATCAACGTGCTCAGTAAAGGAAATGTACTTTTCTTTGTTGATAGGTAGTAAATCAATACGACCAACCATTTTAGATGCAATATCTCCAATGATGAAATTGGCGTCATACCCACTCAAGTTGTGAAAAACAACAGGTACCACATGACTATCCTGGTATTTTATGTTACAGCCTTCATGTGCAGGACCTCTATAATTATTTTCAGGAATAAGGTGATTATGGTCTTTGACTTTCTTATCTGCAAGCCCAAAATGCTGTCCACAAATATGACAATGTGTTGCCTTTTTAAACTCCACTTCTTGTACTTCCGTCATATGGATATTGAATGGACACCAGAATACAGTTGTTATATCTTCAGCCAGTTGCTTGAGCTCATTGGCAAACCATTCCATGCAGTTTTCTCCACGATGAAAGCGATAAAATGATATAGAATTATCGTAGGAGCACTTGAGATATTATCCGACAGCAGCAGGAATGTGATGTTGGGGCTTCTTAGGATCCTCTGTTGGTTTCAAAACAGACTCCATATCAGCGTAAACAACAAATGGTACTTTCTCCTTGTTCCTATGATTTTTGAATTTCAAAATATTTCTTCCAACTGCGGGCATTTTGATTGCAGTCTCGTTCATCTTAACACAGTCGATAGAATGCGCAGCAAGTTTCTTTTCTGAATAAAAGTAGTGAAGGCAGCGATCGCAGAAATATTTTTTATGACCCTCTTTGTTTAGTTGAGTAGAAAGAAGTCTAGAGAGATCCTTGATCCATACATAGTGGTACTTGATTGGGAAAGTCTCAATTCCATTATAGTCACCATCTTCATTGAAGTATTGATCTTGGATGAGAAGGAGATTGACGTGCTTATCTATATAATTCTTGGTGAGATATGTAGGTAGCGTATTCATTCGTTTAGATTTCTTCTGAAGAATGTAAACGTTAATCGATACATCATTTTGCTTCTCGAATCGAGATATCTGATTGGTGGTTATCGGAAAGTGAATCCCCTTGAGGTTCAAAATTGAAGAAGGATGAGGGTATGATGAAGTTCTATCAGTATTCTCGTTTGTAGGATATAACGCTGATGTAACAGCCCAAGCAAAACAAGCTTGATCGTTATTCTTAACATTTATACAAGCTTGTCTGTTTTTTATTTCATGCGGCAACTCAATATATGAAGAGCCAAGCTGTGGAGTGAACTTATTGATATTGACACCCAAGTTTATGACTGCCTTCAACGCCCAACCACTGTCACGCTCCTGAAACTCCTCTAACTCCTTCATGATAGGATCGATTACTTTATTATTGAACCAATCATTGATGTCGGTATCCCTATAGATAGGATAGTTCGAGGTAGTGAAATATTTGTACTCAGTAAGTACACGGTCTCCCCTAGTAATCTCAAATTCTCCACAAAACGTAGCGTTAACTTTAACTGCCTCATCCTTTTTGAGTGCATTCTGAATTCGAATTTTGGAGAGAGCTCTACAGTCAATCAAAAATGCTGCAGGATCCTTGTGTTTCAAATTTGATATAACTCCAGTTCTGATGCGAGACTGAAATGCTGATTCGGAATCATCCCAGCTAACTCTATCTCGTGCAGTTTCCTTCCTAGATTTGAGTCCAGCTCCTTTCTTCTGAATCGCTTTGAACTGGTTCCGCAAGCTTTTCAAATTCCTAAGGCAAGCTTCCAGATGTTGCTTCTCACCGAGGTTTTTTGCACATCTCATTGCATTATGTATACGTTTTATCCCCTTCTGACATTCCCGAAGCCCTTTTCTCTCACGATTTTCGTCATAAGAGGACGTTTGAAGACCAAGTAGGGATGCGATTTGACTAATCGAATTAGCGAAGAGTGACGTTTTCACCATCTTGTAGTTTGCCTCTACAGTACAACTATCTGCGAATGAATGAGAAAAATTGAAGAATGTGGGGGTATAAGTAAAATTTAGGTCGGACGGAAGACTGAACGCTATTACCAAATAACATGAAAGGCCCCGGACTGATGAAAATTTGTGCATGTTTTCCATAAGAACCATTGTTAATTAATTCGATATTGATATATCACATATCAATTATGTTGACACAAATATATAGAGTAACACATCAGGTTAGCCGTCAAGTTATTTATAGCCGAAAGGCCCCTCGGAATTCGAAGGCGCTACACAGAGGCCCGAGGTAGACGGCGTTCAAGAAAGAAAATGGTTCTTTGATAACCTATAGGTGACAATTTCTCCTGAACATGTTCAATTGAACAAACGAAAACACTGTTTATACCTGACTCCTTGATGGAGACGACCTCCGTTGCAGAGAGGAAATTACAGACTCCAGAGTCGGTACACTCCCCTCCTAAGAGGGTACCTTGCGTGTTTCGTGCGAGGAAAAGTCGTCCATTTTCGTTCAACCTGATGCGTACACAATATCAAACTCAAAAATAGGACTAAACCAGTTTAAGACTGAATTATTTAACATTGTTTTCCTTCCTTCAAGAATTGGGAGGTATTGAACAAATATCTAAGGGAAGTAGCAAGAAACACATCAGGACAGCCGTCAAGTTATTTATAGCCAAAAGGCCCCTCGGAATTCAAAGGCGCTACACAGAGGCCCGAGGTAGACGGCGTTCAAGAAAGAAAATGGTTCTTTGATAACCTATAGGTGACAATTTCTCCTGAACATGTTCAATTGAACAAACGAAAACACTGTTTATACCTGACTCCTTGATGGAGACGACCTCCGTTGTAGAGAGGAAATTACAGACTCCAGAGTCGATACACTCCCCTCCTAAGAGGGTACCTTGCGTGTTTCGTGCGAGAAAAAGTCGTCCATTTTCGTTCAACCTGATGCGTACAATAAATCAATCCCAAAAATAGGATCATTTTTTGAGAAGTATCCAAATACTGCTTATCAAATGGAATAAAATCAGAGCGGGTATCACAAAAAACAAAGGAAATGACATAGTTGTGACTTCATCATGTAAAAATCAATTTCAGAAAAGTTTATATACACGTAGTTGAAATTGCAATAATCACTTAACTGTACTGAAATTCGATATTTTAATATTTCAATGAGAAATATTGAAGTCTAATTATACTCACTCTCTATCGTAAATGGACATCTCTATCGAAATTTTCCAATGACCAATAATAACTATTTCAACAAATATTTCACGAACGGCACGAAATATCGAAAATTATAGTCCCCGCCAATCCACCTTATCGTGTTTGACTAAATTCTAACGGTAGGTCAACATCTGCAATTGATATCACTAGAAAGAAAAGAATTCATAGGGCGACAATCTCATAAAAAACTATTATATCATGATTTTCAGTGAAATTACAAATAACTAGAAAACGACTTTAAATATCAAAAATCTGAACCAAAAATCACCCCCCACCAACGCCCCTGTCGCGTTTGACAACATCCTAACGAAAGGTCAACATTTGAAGTTGATATCACCAGAAAGAAAAAAATTCACGAGGTGACATTCTCACGACAAACTATCATATCTCATGATTTTCGCCGAAAATATTACAAGTCCAAAAGGTATCATATTTTCGCAAATAACTCGAAAACGGCTTGAAATATCGAAAATCTGAATCGAAAATCACCCCCCGCCAACCCCCCTGTCGCGTTTGACGAAATCCTAACGAAAGGTCAACATTTGAAGTTGATATCACCAGAAAGAAAAAAAATCATAAGGTGACATTCTCACAAAAACTATCATACCTCATGATTTTCGCCGAAAATAATACAAGTCCAAAAGGTATCATATTTTGGCAAATAACTCGAAAACGGCTTGAAATATCGAAAATCTGAATCGAAAAACACCCCCCGCCAACGCCCCTGTCGCGTTTGACGAAATCCTAACGAAAGGTCAACATTTGAAGTTGATATCACCAGAAAGAAAAAAAATCATAAGGTGACATTCTCACAAAAACTATCATACCTCATGATTTTCGCCGAAAATATTACAAGTCCAAAAGGTATCATATTTTCGCAAATAACTCGAAAACGGCTTGAAATATCGAAAATCTGAATCGAAAATCACCCCCCGCCAACCCCCCTGTCGCGTTTGACGAAATCCTAACGAAAGGTCAACATTTGAAGTTGATATCACCAGAAAGAAAAAAAAATCATAAGGTGACATTCTCACGACAAACTATCATATCTCATGATTTTCGCCGAAAATATTACAAGTCCAAAAGGTATCATATTTTCGCAAATAACTCGAAAACGGCTTGAAATATCGAAAATCTGAATCGAAAATCACCCCCCGCCAACCCCCCTGTCGCGTTTGACGAAATCCTAACGAAAGGTCAACATTTGAAGTTGATATCACCAGAAAGAAAAAAAAATCATAAGGTGACATTCTCACAAAAACTATCATACCTCATGATTTTCGCCGAAAATATTACAAGTCCAAAAGGTACCATATTTTCGCAAATAACTCGAAAACGGCTTGAAATATCGAAAATCTGAATCGAAAAACACCCCCCGCCAACTCCCCTGTCGCGTTTGACGAAATTCTAACGAAAGGTCAACATTTGAAGTTGATATCACCAGAAAGAAAAAAATTCATAAGGTGACATTCTCACAAAAACTATCATACCTCATGATTTTCGCCGAAATTATTACATGTCCAAAAGGTTTCATATTTTCCAGAATAAGACGAAAATAGCTTCAAATATCGAAAATTTTAATCAAAACCACCCCCCCCCCCCTTCCTTGGCCACAGGCCCCTGTCGTATTCGATAACAGACTAACAAATTAAAAAATATTTAGTCTACCACAAAAAAAGCCTCAAAAGTGTCGTCATCACGAAAAAATCATACCTGAATGTTCTGGAGTCTGGTAAAGTTAATCACTGGAAGGCACTTCCATTCACCACTGTTAACATCACAATAACATTTTCGTCTCCATGTTCATAATTTATCAGTACTTGGTCGGACCGACGACTGAACGCCTCAATAGAATCAAACACCACCACACCAAAGGCCCTTCATTGAATATAAAACTGACGGTGTATAGAGGGGCCTTTGGTGTGGTGGTGTTTGATTCTATTGAGGCGTTCAGTCGTCGGTCCGACCAAGTACTGATAAATTATGAACATGGAGACGAAAATGTTATAGTATCAGTCCTGGGACCAACCGAACCTACCAGGAACGACGATCGCACTGCACCCAGCATCCTAGATATTGCCGTACTACGAGGACTTCAAGTCCCTGTAGAAATCGCAGTACTGCACGACGGAACCTCAGACCATAGCCCGATACTGCTTCAAGTGGGAGAAGACAGAACAGAGGAGGACACCCCGATAAACCGGAACAAGGTAAACTGGTCTCAATTTCAGCGAAACTTCCACGAGCAAATGGGCCCCATGCCCGTTATAAGCTCGATAGAAGACCTGGAGAGAGCAGTGAAAAACTTTGAACGAGACGTCCAAAGAGCCATAGAAGCCAGCACCACCGTTACCCGAACCACGTACTGGAACCTGCAGCACGAGCTGCCCCCTGAGCTCAAAGAGCTCATTAGGCAAAAAAGGAGAGCTAGAAAGCTATCCATGCGAACCAGGCTACCAGAACACAACCAGATAGCGAGACAACTTGCGAGAGACGTGAGGAGAGAACTGCAGGCAAACAGCGATGAACGCTGGGCTAGCAAAATCTCATCACTGAACACGGAAGATGGGAGCATCTGGAACATGCAGAAACTTCTGAGGAACGGACCAACACCGATTTCCCCTCTTCAAGGAGAGAACGGAATCGCCTACACGAACAAAGACAAAGCGACAGCCTTTGCAGAAGCCTTAGAAAGGCAATTCGTGGAAAACCATAGGCCAGAAGAAGACGCAGAACACGTGGCTCGATGCAAACGGAAAGTGGACAGGATCAGAATGATAGACGACCAGGAAGAAATCCTAAGGCCAACTTCACCAGAAGAGGTGAGAGAAATCATCAAATACCTGAAAACCAAAAAGGCTCCCGGGATAGACCACATCCCGAACAAAGCTCTGAAGCAACTCCCCAGGAAGGGGATAGCAGCCCTTACCAACATAGGGAACGCAGTATTGCGGCTGAGACACTTCCCAGATAGCTGGAAAGAAGCCTCAGTGATAATGCTGAGAAAACCAAATAAGGACGCAACCCGGCCCGAAAACTACCGCCCAATCAGCCTACTACCCGCCCCCAGCAAGGTGATAGAGAGGATCATAAAGAGACGACTAGAAGAGATGACAACAGAACTTGGCATACTTCCAGACGAACAGTTCGGCTTCAGAAGCGGACACTCGACAGAAATGCAGGTCACGAGACTCGTCGACTACGCAACCTTAGGGTTGAATAGGAGACACTTCACGGGAGCTGTGTTTCTAGACGTTGCCAAAGCTTTCGACCGAGTCTGGCACGACGGACTTATCACCAAGATGGCCCTTCTAGAGTACCCCACACCCATGGTAAGATTAATCGACTCTTATATTCGCAGGAGAACTCTTAGCACCAAGACAGGAACGGACAGATCGGAAGTGAAGTCCATGAGAGCAGGAGTACCCCAAGGTGCAGTGCTGAGTCCACACCTCTACTCCATCTACACATCCGATATTCCAAACAACAATAGACATTGCACCCTGTCATTGTATGCAGATGATACAGCCATCGCATCTAGGTCCCCTAGAGCCGAGTTCGTTACCAGGTACCTGCAAAGGTCCATTGACGAGCTCGAGCAATGGTGTATCAACTGGAAAATCCAGATCAACCCGGAGAAGAGCCATGCCATCCTCATCACGAGATCTAAAAAACCTCCAGTCGGACATGTGTCGATAGGAGGCCACGACATCCCATGAACAAACTCAGCAAAATACCTTGGGGTAATCATCGACAACAAGTTGACCTTCAAGGCTCACGTGGACTCCCGTGTGAAAACCGCCATACGAGTCAGAGGACAACTGAACCCACTCATCGGACGCAGAAATCCGATGAGGATCGACCTGAAACTCCTCCTCATGAAGACGATACTCCTCCCGATCCTGACCTACGCAGTAGCAGCCTGGGGACATTGTGCCAAAACTCACCTCAAACGAATCCAGAGTTACGAAAATCGATGCGTTCGTATGTTCGTCAACGCACCATGGTTCGTCAGAACCAACTCCATCTTCAGAGACCTGCAACACCCACCCGTCCTGGACAGAATGAAAATTCTATCCGCAAAGACCCATACCAAGATGGAGAGCCACGACAACCCCCTCAACAGAGAGGCGATGGATTACGACCCGAGATTCCGAGAACGATATAAACGTCCAAAACACCAGCATTTGGACCAACAAGCCCCTTAGGTGAGTAAGGGAACACACAGGTAAGTCAAACACACTACACACCGGAATAGTAGCCTTTTTTAGCCTGAAAAGGGTTACCAATTCCAACAAACACAGCGCCACGGAATAGTAACTATTTCAACGAATGCAAATTCTTACGTTTCCGACTAACACCCAAGCCCCTATACGCCATGCTATCCCACTAACAAGTCAGTTTTCAAAACATCAGTCCCTGCGGATTATTTTGCTACCCTTTTTCCATCACCCCAAAACGCCAGACTCTTAAAGTCCCACTGCCACTAGGGCTTTAAAAATATGAGGACCGTAGCGCTGCTACGGGGGTTGGTGGATACGGGTGGGGCTGTTCCTGATCACCTTCAGTGATTAGTAATGTCCTTATCCGGGGCCTCATAACGATAGGGCGCGCGAAAATGTTATTGTGATGTTAACAGTGGTGAATGGAAGTGCCTTCCAGTGATTAACTTTACCAGACTCCAGAACATTCAGGTATGATTTTTTCGTGATGACGACACTTTTGAGGCTTTTTTGTGGTAGACTAAATATTTTTTAATTTGTTAGTCTGTTATCGAATACGACAGGGGCCTGTGGCCAAGGAAGGGGGGGGGGGTGGTTTTGATTAAAATTTTCGATATTTGAAGCTATTTTCGTCTTATTCTGGAAAATATGAAACCTTTTGGACTTGTAATAATTTCGGCGAAAATCATGAGGTATGATAGTTTTTGTGAGAATGTCACCTTATGAATTTTTTTCTTTCTGGTGATATCAACTTCAAATGTTGACCTTTCGTTAGAATTTCGTCAAACGCGACAGGAGAGTTGGCGGGGGGTGTTTTTCGATTCAGATTTTCGATATTTCAAGCCGTTTTCGAGTTATTTGCGAAAATATGGTACCTTTTGGACTTGTAATATTTTCGGCGAAAATCATGAGGTATGATAGTTTTTGTGAGAATGTCACCTTATGATTTTTTTTCTTTCTGGTGATATCAACTTCAAATGTTGACCTTTCGTTAGGATTTCGTCAAGCGCGACAGGGGGGTTGGCGGGGGGTGATTTTCGATTCAGATTTTCGATATTTCAAGCCGTTTTCGAGTTATTTGCGAAAATATGATACTTTTTGGACTTGTAATATTTTCGGCGAAAATCATGAGATATGATAGTTTGTCGTGAGAATGTCACCTTATGATTTTTTTCTTTCTGGTGATATCAACTTCAAATGTTGACCTTTCGTTAGGATTTCGTCAAACGCGACAGGGGTGTTGGCGGGGGGTGATTTTCGATTCAGATTTTCGATATTTCAAGCCGTTTTCGAGTTATTTGCGAAAATATGATACCTTTTGGACTTGTAATATTTTCGGCGAAAATCATGAGGTATGATAGTTTTTGTGAGAATGTCACCTTATGATTTTTTTTCTTTCTGGTGATATCAACTTCAAATGTTGACCTTTCGTTAGGATTTCGTCAAACGCGACAGGGGCGTTGGCGGGGGGTGTTTTTCGATTCAGATTTTCGATATTTCAAGCCGTTTTCGAGTTATTTGCCAAAATATGATACCTTTTGGACTTGTATTATTTTCGGCGAAAATCATGAGGTATGATAGTTTTTGTGAGAATGTCACCTTATGATTTTTTTTCTTTCTGGTGATATCAACTTCAAATGTTGACCTTTCGTTAGGATTTCGTCAAACGCGACAGGGCGGTTGGCGGGGGGTGATTTTCGATTCAGATTCTCGATATTTCAAGCCGTTTTCGAGTTATTTGCGAAAATATGATACCTTTTGGACTTGTAATATTTTCGGCGAAAATCATGAGATATGATAGTTTGTCGTGAGAATGTCACCTCGTGAATTTTTTTCTTTCTGGTGATATCAACTTCAAATGTTGACCTTTCGTTAGGATGTTGTCAAACGCGACAGAGGTGTTGGTGGGGGGTGATTTTTGGTTCAGATTTTTGATATTTGAAGTCGTTTTCTAGTTATTTGTAATTTCACTGAAAATCATGATATAATAGTTTTTTATGAGATTGTCGCCCTATGAATTCTTTTCTTTCTAGTGATATCAATTGCAGATGTTGACCTACCGTTAGAATTTAGTCAAACACGATAAGGTGGATTGGCGGGGACTATAATTTTCGATATTTCGTGCCGTTCGTGAAATATTTGTTGAAATAGTTATTATTGGTCATTGGAAAATTTCGATAGAGATGTCCATTTACGATAGAGAGTGAGTATAATTAGACTTCAATATTTCTCATTGAAATATTAAAATATCGAATTTCAGTACAGTTAAGTGATTATTGCAATTTCAACTACGTGTATATAAACTTTTCTGAAATTGATTTTTACATGATGAAGTCACAACTATGTCATTTCCTTTGTTTTTTGTGATACCCGCTCTGATTTTATTCCATTTGATAAGCAGTATTTGGATACTTCTCAAAAAATGATCCTATTTTTGGGATTGATTTATTGTACGCATCAGGTTGAACGAAAATGGACGACTTTTTCTCGCACGAAACACGCAAGGTACCCTCTTAGGAGGGGAGTGTATCGACTCTGGAGTCTGTAATTTCCTCTCTACAACGGAGGTCGTCTCCATCAAGGAGTCAGGTATAAACAGTGTTTTCGTTTGTTCAATTGAACATGTTCAGGAGAAATTGTCACCTATAGGTTATCAAAGAACCATTTTCTTTCTTGAACGCCGTCTACCTCGGGCCTCTGTGTAGCGCCTTTGAATTCCGAGGGGCCTTTTGGCTATAAATAACTTGACGGCTGTCCTGATGTGTTTCTTGCTACTTCCCTTAGATATTTGTTCAATACCTCCCAATTCTTGAAGGAAGGAAAACAATGTTAAATAATTCAGTCTTAAACTGGTTTAGTCCTATTTTTGAGTTTGATATTGTGTACGCATCAGGTTGAACGAAAATGGACGACTTTTTCTCGCACGAAACACGCAAGGTACCCTCTTAGGAGGGGAGTGTACCGACTCTGGAGTCTGTAATTTCCTCTCTGCAACGGAGGTCGTCTCCATCAAGGAGTCAGGTATAAACAGTGTTTTCGTTTGTTCAATTGAACATGTTCAGGAGAAATTGTCACCTATAGGTTATCAAAGAACCATTTTCTTTCTTGAACGCCGTCTACCTCGGGCCTCTGTGTAGCGCCTTCGAATTCCGAGGGGCCTTTCGGCTATAAATAACTTGACGGCTAACCTGATGTGTTACTCTATATATTTGTGTCAACATAATTGATATGTGATATATCAATATCGAATTAATTAACAATGGTTCTTATGGAAAACATGCACAGTCCGGGGCCTTTCATGTTATTTGGTGATAGCGTTCAGTCTTCCGTCCGACCTAAATTTTACTTATACCCCCACATTCTTCAATTTTTCTCATTCATTCGCAGATAGTTGTACTGTAGAGGCAAACTACAAGATGGTGAAAACGTCACTCTTCGCTAATTCGATTAGTCAAATCGCATCCCTACTTGGTCTTCAAACGTCCTCTTATGACGAAAATCGTGAGAGAAAAGGGCTTCGGGAATGTCAGAAGGGGATAAAACGTATACATAATGCAATGAGATGTGCAAAAAACCTCGGTGAGAAGCAACATCTGGAAGCTTGCCTTAGGAATTTGAAAAGCTTGCGGAACCAGTTCAAAGCGATTCAGAAGAAAGGAGCTGGACTCAAATCTAGGAAGGAAACTGCACGAGATAGAGTTAGCTGGGATGATTCCGAATCAGCATTTCAGTCTCGCATCAGAACTGGAGTTATATCAAATTTGAAACACAAGGATCCTGCAGCATTTTTGATTGACTGTAGAGCTCTCTCCAAAATTCGAATTCAGAATGCACTCAAAAAGGATGAGGCAGTTAAAGTTAACGCTTTTGTGGAGAATTTGAGATTACTAGGGGAGACCGTGTACTTACTGAGTACAAATATTTCACTACCTCGAACTATCCTATCTATAGGGATACCGACATCAATGATTGGTTCAATAATAAAGTAATCGATCCTATCATGAAGGAGTTAGAGGAGTTTCAGGAGCGTGACAGTGGTTGGGCGTTGAAGGCAGTCATAAACTTGGGTGTCAATATCAATAAGTTCACTCCACAGCTTGGCTCTTCATATATTGAGTTGCCGCATGAAATAAAAAACAGACAAGCTTGTATAAATGTTAAGAATAACGATCAAGCTTGTTTTGCTTGGGCTGTTACATCAGCGTTATATCCTACAAACGAGAATACTGATAGAACTTCATCATACCCTCATCCTTCTTCAATTTTGAACCTCAAGGGGATTCACTTTCCGATAACCACCAATCAGATATCTCGATTCGAGAAGCAAAATGATGTATCGATTAACGTTTACATTCTTCAGAAGAAATATAAACGAATGAATACGCTACCTACATATCTCACCAAGAATTATATAGATAAGCACGTCAATCTCCTTTTCATCCAAGATCAATACTTCAATGAAGATGGTGACTATAATGGAATTGAGACTTTCCCAATCAAGTACCACTATGTATGGATCAAGGATCTCTCTAGACTTCTTTCTACTCAACTAAACAAAGAGGGTCATAAAAAATATTTCTGCGATCGCTGCCTTCACTACTTTCATTCAGAAAAGAAACTTGCTGCGCATTCTATCGACTGTGTTAAGATGAACGAGACTGCAATCAAAATGCCCGCAGTTGGAAGAAATATTTTGAAATTCAAAAATCATAGGAACAAGGAGAAAGTACCATTTGTTGTTTACGCTGATATGGAGTCTGTTTTGAAACCAACAGAGGATCCTAAGAAGCCCCAACATCACATTCCTGCTGCTGTCGGATACTATCTCAAGTGCTCCTACGATAATTCTATATCATTTTATCGCTTTCATCGTGGAGAAAACTGCATGGAATGGTTTGCCAATGAGTTCAAGCAACTGGCTGAAGATATAACAACTGTATTCTGGTGTCCATTCAATATCCATATGACGGAAGTACAAGAAGTGGAGTTTAAAAAGGCAACACATTGTCATATTTGTGGACAGCATTTTGGGCTTGCAGATAAGAAAGTCAAAGACCATAATCACCTTATTCCTGAAAATAATTATAGAGGTCCTGCACATGAAGGCTGTAACATAAAATACCAGGATAGTCATGTGGTACCTGTTGTTTTTCACAACTTGAGTGGGTATGACGCCAATTTCATCATTGGAGATATTGCATCTAAAATGGTTGGTCGTATTGATTTACTACCTATCAACAAAGAAAAGTACATTTCCTTTACTAAGCACGTTGATGGGACTTCTATTCAGTTCCGATTCATAGACAGTTTCCGATTTATGGGTTCCTCCCTTGACAAGTTGGCATCGTATTTAGTAGAATTTCCGAATTTGAGGTCTCAATTCCATGACATCTCTGAAGAGCAATTCCAACTTTTAACTAAGAAAGGAGTTATGTCGTATGATTATATCGACTCGTTTGAACGTTTCACCGAAACCTGTCTTCCACCAATTCATGCTTTCTACAATAAACTGGATGATAATCCATGTCCTCGCAGATTCTATATCCGCGCTAAGCTTGTATGGAGCGAATTCAACTGTCAAAACTTAGGTCAATATGTGGATCTATATATGATGACTGATATTCTCCTCCTCGCAGACGTATTCGAACAGTTTCGTTCAAGCTGTATCAGGACATACGACCTTGACCCCGCCCACTATTACACCCTACCAGGATTTACGTGGGATGCCATGTTGAAGTATACAAATCAGGAGTTGGAGCTCATAACGGATCCAGATATGTTTCTCTTTGTTGAACAAGGTATTCGGGGAGGGCTCAGTCAAGTATGTTCCAAAAGACGTGCCGAAGCTAATAATAGGTATATTGACGGCTATGACCCTATGAAGCCTGAAACATTCTTGATGTATTTTGATGTGAACAACCAGTATGGTTGGGCTATGAGCCAGTACTTACCATATGGCCGGTTTGAATGGGTGGATGATAACATCGATGTGATGTCAATTGCGGACGATGCTCATGAGGGATATATGTTTGAAGTGGATTTAGAATATCCTCAAAACCTCCACGATATGCATAAAGATATACCCTTCTGCCCTCAACATATTGATCTTAAAACTGGAATGCCTTCGAAGTCGGTGCGAGGAAACATCAAATTGATGGCAACCCTTCGCTCTAAAGAGAAATATGTTATCCACTATCGAGCACTGAAACAAGCGTTAGCACATGGTTTGGTGTTGAAGAAGATCCATCGGGTTCTTCGATTCAGGCAAGCTCCATGGCTGAAATCCTACATTGATCTGAACACAGACCTCCGTAAGCAAGCAAAAAATGAATTCGAAAAAAATCTTTTCAAGCTCATGAATAATGCTGTCTTTGGAAAGACGATGGAAAATATTAGGAAAAGGGTGAATGTTAGGCTTCTGACACAGTGGGGTGGAAGATATGGGGCAGAGGCATATATCTCGAAACCGGAGTTTAAGAATTGTACTGTTTTCAATGAGAGTTTGATTGCTGTTGAGCTGAGGAAGCTGGAAACATATCTCAACAAACCCATTTACGTTGGTCAAGCTATTTTGGATCTAGCAAAGACTACCTTATACAACTTCCACTACGACTATATGGCTAGCGTATTTCCTGATTGCTCTGTTCTCTACACCGATACTGATAGCCTAATCTATGAAATAAGGAGTCAAGATCCATATAAAATAATTAGGAGAGATTGTTATCAACGTTTCGATACTTCCGATTATCATCCAGCCAACATTTTCAATATTCCACAAGTTAATAAGAAGGTACTGGGGATGATGAAGGACGAACACAATGGAGTCCCGATGATTGGTTACGTTGGTTTGAGATCTAAGCTGTATTCTACTAAAATTTCAATAACCGAAGATAGCGTAATGAAGATACAGAACGATTTAACGGAAAGGGAATATGATGATTTTGAAATCGAGAATATTTTGAAAAATCTCGGTGTAACTAAAAAGGCAAAAGGTGTAAAGTCATCTGTAGTAGAAACGAGAATAACCTTTGCTGATTACGTTGAGTGTTTGGATAATTGGAAGCAGAAAACTATTACTCAAAATTTAATAAGGTCTAATAAACATCAAGTTTATTCTATCATGCAAAAGAAGATTGCTCTCAGCCCAAACGATGATAAAAGGTATATCATTCCTGGAACTGATGAAACTTTACCGTGGGGACACTATTCAATTGATGATCATCCGAGGATTTGAATGATATATCTCTAGAATAATATTATATCTTATTTTGAATGAATAAATATATATATATATATATAACATGTTTTTTATATTTCTTTCCTCCCTCCTCCTCAGGATAATGATGAAGGTTAGTCACCCTTCCTATAATCCGTTACCCTCCTCATCCCACCTCGACGAGACTCTGCCGACTGACGGATGAAAATGAGAAAATTTTTTGCTATTTTCGAGCTTAAATTTTCTTATGGGAAATAACATGGGAAAAGTGGTCAAAATGAGCCCGTATCGGTATAGCACATTTACTCATAAGAGCGACCCAATCGAACAGAAGGTTGGATAGATAGACGGAATGATAATTGTATATGAGTTGTATTCGATTATTTCGTGATGACGTTCATATAGAAATACTCACCAGGTTACTGTTCTTTCGTTATACATACGAGCAATCGAATCGAACAGAAGGTTGAATGGATAGTATCTGGGTTGTATTCGATTATGATGTTATGTTGTGTATATAATTATACACACTTGGTGACGGTATTCCCGTTTTACATACGAGCGACCGAAACGAACAGAAAGTTGAATGGATAGACTGAACAATCAATGTATCTGGTTGGTATCCGATTATATCGCAATACTGTATATATAGTGATACTAAACAGGTGACGGTACTTCCGTTACACATACTAGCGACTGAATCAAACAGAAGGTTAAATGGTTAGACGAAACGATAATTGTATCTGAGTTGTATTCGATGATATCGTGATGATGTTTATATAGCAATACTCACCAGGTAACTGTTCTTCCGTTTTACTTACAAGCGACCGAATCGAGCAGAAGGTTGAATGGATAGATTGAACAATCATCGTATCTGGGTTGTATTCGATAATGTTTATATAGTTATACTCACCAGAAAACTGTTCTTCCGTTATACATACGAGCGACTGAATTGAACAGAAGGTTGAATGGTTAGACTAATCAATAATCGTATCTGGGGTTGTATTCGAGTATATCGTGATGATGTTTATATAGTTATACTCACCAGGTAACTGTTCTTCAGGTATATATAAGAGCGACTGAACTGAACCGAATGTAGAATGGATAGACTGAACAATCATCGTATCTGGGTTGTATTCGATTATATCGTGATGATTATCATATAGTATGTCTAACCAGGTAACAGTTCTTTCGTTAAACATATGAGCAACCGAATCGAACATAAGGTTGGATGGACAGATTGAACAATCATTGTATTTGAGTTGTCTCCGATTATATCGTTATGCTGTATATTTAGTTACACCTACCATGTAACGGTTCTTTCGTTACACAAACGAGCGTCTGAATCGAACATAAGGTTGGATGGATAGACGGAATGATAATTGTATCTGAGTTGTATTCGATTATATCGTGTTGACGTTCATATAGAAATACTCACCAGGTTACTGATCTTCCGTTATACATACGAGCGACTGAATTGAACAGAAGGTTGAATGGATAGTATGGGTTGTATTCGATTATGATGTTATGCTGTGTTTATAGTTATACACACTAGGTGACGGTATTCCCGTTTTACATACGAGCGACCGAAACGAACAGAAAGTTGAATGGATAGACTGAACAAACAATGTATCTGGTTGGTATCCGATTATATCGCAATACTGTATATATAGTGATACTTAACAGGTGACGGTTCTTCCGTTACACATACTAGCGACTGAATCAAACAGAAGGTTAAATGGTTAGACGAAACGATAATTGTATCTGAGTTGTATTCGATGATATCGTGATGATGTTTATATAGCAATACTCACCAGGTAACTGTTCTTCCGTTTTACTTACAAGCGACCGAATCGAGCAGAAGGTTAAATGGATAGATTGAACAATCATCGTATCTGGGTTGTATTCGATAATGTTTATATAGTTATACTCACCAGGTAACTGTTCTTCCGTTATACATACGAGCGACTGAATTGAACAGAAGGTTGAATGGTTAGACTAAACAATAATCGTATCTGGGGGTTGTATTCGAGTATATCGTGATGGTGTTTATATAGTTATACTCACCAGGTAACTGTTTTCCAGTTATATATAAGAGCGACTGAACTGAACATAATGTTGAATGGATAGACTGAACAATCATCGTATCTGGGTTGTATTCGATTATATCGTGATGATTATCATATAGTATGTCTAACCAGGAAACAGTTCATTCGTTAAACATACGAGCAACCGAATCGAACATAAGGTCGGATGGATAGATTGAACAATCATTGTATCTGAGTTGTCTCCGATTATATAGTTATGCTGTATATTCAGTTACACATACCATGTAACGGTTCTTTCGTTACACATACGAGCGTCTGAATCGAACATAAGGTTGAATGGATAGACGGAATGATAATTGTATCTGAGTTGTATTCGATTATATCGTGATGACGTTCATATAGAAATACTCACCAGGTTACTGTTCTTTCGTTATACATACGAGCAACCGAATCGAACAGGAGGTTGAATGGATAGTATCTATGTTGTATTCGATTATGATGTTATGCTGTGTATATAGTTATACACACTAGGTGACGGTATTCCCGTTTTACATACGAGCGACGTAAACGAACAGAAAGTTGAATGGATAGACTGAACAATCAATGTATATGGGTGGTATCCGATTATATCGCAATACTGTATATATAGTGATACTTACCAGGTGACGGTACTTCCGTTACACATACTAGCGACTGAATCGAACAGAAGGTTAAATGGTTAGACGAAACGATAATTGTATCTGAGTTGTATTCGATGATATCGTGATGATGTTTATAGCAATACTCACCAGGTAACTGTTTTTCCGTTTTACATACAAGCGACCGAATCAAGCAGAAGGTTAAATAGATAGATTAAACAATCATCGTATCTGAGTTGTATTCGATTATGTTTATATAGTTATACTCACCAGGTACCTGTTCTTCCGTTATACATATGAGCAACCGAATCGAACATAAGGTTGAATGGATAGATTGAACAATCATCGTATCTGAGTTGTATTCGATTATGTTTATATAGTTATACTCACCAGGTATCTGTTCTTCCGTTATACATACGAGCGACTGAATTGAACAGAAGGTTGAATGGATAGACTAAACAATGATCGTATCTGGGGTTGTATTCGATTATATCGTGATGATGTTTATATAGTTATACTCACCAGGTAACTGTTCTTCCGTTATACATACGAGCGACTGAATTGAACAGAAGGTTGAATGGTTAGACTAAACAATAATCGTATCTGGGGTTGTATTCGAGTATATCGTGATGGTGTTTATATAGTTATACTCACCAGGTAACTGTTCTCCAGTTATATATAAGAGCGACTGAACTGAACAGAATGTTGAATGGATAGACTGAACAATCATCGTATCTGGGTTGTATTCGATTATATCGTGATGATTATCATATAGTATGTCTAACCAGGTAACAGTTCATTCGTTAAACATACGAGCAACCGAATCGAACATAAGGTCGGATGGATAGATTGAACAATCATTGTATCTGAGTTGTCTCCGATTATATCGTTATGCTGTATATTTAGTTACACATACCATGTAACGGTTCTTTCGTTACACATACGAGCGTCTGAATCGAACATAAGGTTGGATGGATAGACGGAATGATAATTGTATCTGAGTTGTATTCGATTATATCGTGATGAAGTTCATATAGAAATACTCACCAGGTTACTGTTCTTTCGTTATACATATGAGCAATCGAATCGAACAGGAGGTTGAATGGATAGTATCTGGGTTGTATTCGATTATGATGTTATGCTGTGTATATAGTTATACACACTAGGTGACGGTATTCCCGTTTTACATACGAGCGACCGAAACGAACAGAAAGTTGAATGGATAGACTGAACAATCAATGTATCTGGGTGGTATCCGATTATATCGCAATACTGTATATATAGTGATACTTACCAGGTGACGGTACTTCCGTTACACATACTAGCGACTGAATCGAACAGGAGGTTAAATGGTTAGACGGAACGATAATTGTATCTGAGTTGTATTCGATGATATCGTGATGATGTTCATAGCAATACTCACCAGGTAACTGTTCTTCCGTTTTACATACAAGCGACCGAATCGAGCAGAAGGTTAAATAGATAGATTGAACAATCATCGTATCTGAGTTGTATTCGATTATTTCGTGATGATTATTATATATTATGTCTAACCAGGTAACTGTTCTTCCGTTATACATACGAGCAACCGAATCGAACATAAGGTTGAATGGATAGATTGAACAATCAATGTATCTGGGTGGTATCCGATTATATCGCAATTCTGTATATATAGTGATACTTAACAGGTGACGATACTTCCGTTACACATACTAGAGACTGAATCGAACAGAATGTTGAATGGTTAGACGAAACGATAATTGTATCTGAGTTGTATTCGATGATATCTTGATGATGTTTATATAGCAATACTCACCAGGTAACTGTCCTTCCGTTTTACATACAAGCGACCGAATCGAGCAGAAGGTTAAATGGATAGATTGAACAATCATCGTATCTGAGTTGTATTCGATTATGTTTATATAGTTATACTCACCAGGTACCTGTTCTTCCGTTATACTTATGAGCAACCGAATCGAACATGAGGTTGAATGGATAGATTGAACAATCATCGTATCTGAGTTGTATTCGATTATGTTTATATAGTTATACTCACCAGGTATCTGTTCTTCCGTTATACATACGAGCGACTGAATTGAACAGAAGGTTGAATGGATAGACTAAACAATGATCGTATCTGGGGTTGTATTCGATTATATCGTGATGATGTTTATATAGTTATACTCACCAGGTAACTGTTCTCCAGTTATACATAAGAGCGACTGAACTGAACAGAAGGTTGAATGGATAGACTGAACAATCGTCGTATCTGGGTAGTATTCGATTATTTCGTGATGATTATTATATATTATGTCTAACCAGGTAACTGTTCTTCCGTTATACATACGAGCAACCGAATCGAACATAAGGTTGAAAGGATAGATTGAACAATCATTGTATCTGGGTTGTCTCCGATTATATCGTTATGCTGTATATTTAGATACACCTACCATGTAACGGTTCTTTCATTACACATACGAGCGTCTGAATCGAACATAAGGTTATAAGGATAGACGGAATGATAATTGTATCTGAGTTGTATTCGATTAAATCGTGATGACGTTCATATAGAAATACTCACCAGGTTACTGTTCTTTCGTTATACATACGAGCAACCGAATCGAACAGGAGGTTGAATGGATAGTATCTGGGTTGTATTCGATTATGATGTTATACGTGTATATAGTTAAACACACTAGGTGACGGTATTCCCGTTTTACATACGAGCGACCGAAACGAACAGAATGTTGAATGGTTAGACGAAACGATAATTGTATCTGAGTTGAATTTGATGATATCGTGATGATGTTTATATAGCAATACTCACCAGGTAACTCTCCTTCCGTTTTACATACAAGCGACCGAATCGAGCAGAAGGTTAAATGGATAGATTGAACAACCATCGTATCTGAGTTGTATTCGATTATGTTTATATAGTTATACTCACCAGGTACCTGTTCTTCCGTTATATTTATGAGCAACCGAATCGAACATAAGGTTGAATAGATAGATTGAACAATCATCGTATCTGAGTTGTATTCGATTATGTTTATATAGTTATACTCACCAGGTATCTGTTCTTCCGTTATACATACGAGCGACTGAATTGAACAGAAGGTTGAATGGATAGACTTAACAATGATCGTATCTGGGGTTGTATTCGATTATATCGTGATGATGTTTATATGGTTATACTCACCAGGTAACTGTTCTCCAGTTATACATAAGAGCGACTGAACTGAACAGAAGGTTGAATGGAAAGACTGAACAATCGTCGTATCTGGGTTGTATTCGATTATTTCGTGATGATTTTTATATTTTATGTCTAACCAGGTAACTGTTCTTCCGTTATACATACGAGCAACCGAATCGAACATAAGGTTGAATGGATAGATTGAACAATCATTGTATCTGGGTTGTCTCCGATTATATCGTTATGCTGTATATTTAGATACACCTACCATGTAACGGTTCTGTCGTTACACATACGAGCGTCTGAATCGAACATAAGGTTGGATGGTTAGACGGAACGATAATTGTAACTGAGTTGTATTCGATTATATCGTGGTGATGTTTATATAGTAATACTCACCAGGTGACTATTCTTGCATTATACGTACGAGCGACCCAATCGAACAGAAAGTTGGATGGATAGACGGAATGATCATTGTATCTGAGTTGTATTCGATTATATCGTGATGATGTTTTTATAGTTATACTCACCAGGTAACTGTTCTTTCGTTATACGTAAGAGCGACCGAATCGAAGAGAAGGTTGAGTGGATAGACTGTACAATCATCCTTTCTGGGTTGTATTCGATTATATCGTGATGATCATCATATAGTATGTCTAACCAAGAAACAAATCTTCCGTTATACATACGAGCAACCGAATCGAACATAAGGTTGAATGGATAGATTGAACAATCATTGTATCTGGGTTGTATCCGAATATATCGTTATGCTGTATATTCAGTTACACCTACCATGTAACGGTTCTTTCGTTACACATACGAGCGTCTGAATCGAACATAAGGTTGGATGGTTAGACGGAACGATAATTGTAACTGAGTTGTATTCGATTATATCGTGGTGATGTTTATATAGTAATAAACACCAGGTGACTGTTCTTGCGTTATACATACGAGCGACCCAATCGAGCAGAAGGTTGGATGGATAGACGGAATGATAATTGTATCCGAGTTGTATTCGATTATTTCGTGATGACGTTCATATAGAAATACTCACCAGGTTACTGTTCTTTCGTTATACATACGAGCAACCGAATCGAACAGAAGGTTGAATGGATAGTATCTGGGTTGTATTCGATCATGATGTTATGCTGTGTATATAATTATACACACTTGGTGACGGAATTCTCGTTTTACATACGAGCGACCGAAACGAACAGAAAGTTGAATGGATAGACTGAACAATCAATGATCTGGTTGGTATCCGATTATATCGCAATACTGTATATATAGTGATACTTAACAGGTGACGGTACTTCCGTTACACATACTAGCGACTGAATCGAACAGAAGGTTAAATGGTTAGACGAAACGATAATTGTATCTGAGTTGTATTCGATGATATCGTGATGATGTTTATATAGCAATACTCACCAGGTAACTGTTCTTCCGTTTTACTTACAAGCGACCGAATCGAGCAGAAGGTTAAATGGATAGATTGAACAATCATCGTATCTGGGTTGTATTCGATAATGTTTATATAGTTATACTCACCAGAAAACTGTTCTTCCGTTATACATACGAGCGACTGAATTGAACAGAAGGTTGAATGGTTAGACTAATCAATAATCGTATCTGGGGTTGTATTCGAGTATATCGTGATGATGTTTATATAGTTATACTCACCAGGAAACTGTTCTTCAGGTCTATATAAGAGCGACTGAACTGAACCGCATGTAGAATGGATAGACTGAACAATCATCGTATCTGGGTAGTATTCGATTATATCGTGATGATTATCATATAGTATGTCTAACCAGGTAACAGTTCTTTCGTTAAACATATGAGCAACCGAATCGAACATAAGGTTGGATGGATAGATTGAACAATCATTGTATTTGAGTTGTCTCCGATTATATCGTTATGCTGTATATTTAGTTACACCTACCATGTAACGGTTCTTTCGTTACACATACGAGCGTCTGAATCGAACATAAGGTTGGATGGATAGACGGAATGATAATTGTATCTGAGTTGTATTCGATTATATCGTGTTGACGTTCATATAGAAATACTCACCAGGTTACTGTTCTTTCGTTATACATACGAGCGACTGAATTGAACAGAAGGTTGAATGGATAGTATGGGTTGTATTCGATTATGATGTTATGCTGTGTATATAGTTATACACACTAGGTGACGGTATTCCCGTTTTACATACGAGCGACCGAAACGAACAGAAAGTTGAATGGATAGACTGAACAATCGATGAATCTGGGTGGTATCCGATTATATCGCGATACTGTATATATAGTGATACTTACCAGGTGACGGTACTTCCGCTACACATGCTAGCGACTGAATCGAACAGAAGGTTAAATGGTTAGACGAAACGATTATTGTATCTGAGTTGTATTCGATGATATCCTGATGATGTTTATATAGCAATACTCACCAGGTAACTGTTCTTCCGTTTTACATACAAGCGACCGAATCGAGCAGAAGGTTGAATGGATAGATTGAACAATCATCGTATCTGGGTTGTATTCGGTAATGTTTATATAGTTAAACTCACCAGGTAACTGTTCTTCCGTTATACATAAGAGCGACTGAATTAAACAGAAGGTTGAATGGATAAACTAAACAATAATCGTATCTGGGGTTGCATTCGATTATATCGTGATGATGTTTTTATAGTTATACTCACCAGGTAACTGTCCTTTCGTTATACGTAAGAGCGACCGAATCGAAGAGAAGGCTGAGTGGATAGACTGTACAATCATCCTTTCTGAGTTGTATTCGATTATATCGTGATGATTATCATATAGTATGTCTAACCAAGTAACGAATCTTCCGTTATACATACGAGCAACCGAATCGAACATAAGGTTGAATAGATAGATTGAACAATCATTGTATCTGGGTTGTATCCGAATATATCGTTATGCTGTATATTTAGTTACACCTACCATGTAACGGTTCTTTCGTTACACATATGAGCGTCTGAATCGAACATAAGGTTGGATGGTTTGGCGGAACGATAATTGTAACTGAGTTGTATTCGATTATATCGTGGTGATGTTTATATGGTAATAAACACCAGGTGACTGTTCTTGCGTTATACATAAGAGTTAATGTGCTATACCGATACGGGCTCATTTTGACCACTTTTCCCATGTTATTTCCCATAAGAAAATTTAAGCTCGAAAATAGCAAAAAATTGTCTCATTTTCATCCGTCAGTCGGCAGAGTATCGTCGAGGTGGGATGAGGAGGGTAACGGATTATAGGAAGGGTGACTAACCTTCATCATTATCCTGAGGAGGAGGGAGGAAAGAAATATAAAAAACATGTTATATATATATATATATATTTATTCATTCAAAATAAGATATAATATTATTCTAGAGATATATCATTCAAATCCTCGGATGATCATCAATTGAATAGTGTCCCCACGGTAAAGTTTCATCAGTTCCAGGAATGATATACCTTTTATCATCGTTTGGGCTGAGAGCAATTTTCTTTTGCATGATGGAATAAACTTGATGTTTATTAGACCTTATTAAATTTTGAGTAATAGTTTTCTGCTTCCAATTATCCAAACACTCAACGTAATCAGCAAAGGTTATTCTCGTTTCTACTACAGATGACTTTACACCTTTTGCCTTTTTAGTTACACCGAGATTTTTCAAAATATTCTCGATTTCAAAATCATCATATTCCCTTTCCGTTAAATCGTTCTGTATCTTCATTACGCTATCTTCGGTTATTGAAATTTTAGTAGAATACAGCTTAGATCTCAAACCAACGTAACCAATCATCGGGACTCCATTGTGTTCGTCCTTCATCATTCCCAGTACCTTCTTATTAACTTGTGGAATATTGAAAATGTTGGCTGGATGATAATCGGAAGTATCGAAACGTTGATAACAATCTCTCCTAATTATTTTATATGGATCTTGACTCCTTATTTCATAGATTAGGCTATCAGTATCGGTGTAGAGAACAGAGCAATCAGGAAATACGCTAGCCATATAGTCGTAGTGAAAGTTGTATAAGGTAGTCTTTGCTAGATCCAAAATAGCTTGACCAACGTAAATGGGTTTGTTGAGATATGTTTCCAGCTTCCCCAGCTCAACAGCAATCAAACTCTCATTGAAAACAGTACAATTCTTAAACTCCGGTTTCGAGATATATGCCTCTGCCCCATATCTTCCACCCCACTGTGTCAGAAGCCTAACATTCACCCTTTTCCTAATATTTTCCATCGTCTTTCCAAAGACAGCATTATTCATGAGCTTGAAAAGATTTCTTTCGAATTCATTTTTTGCTTGCTTACGGAGGTCTGTGTTCAGATCAATGTAGGATTTCAGCCATGGAGCTTGCCTGAATCGAAGAACCCGATGGATCTTCTTCAACACCAAACCATGTGCTAACGCTTGTTTCAGTGCTCGATAGTGGATAACATATTTCTCTTTAGAGCGAAGGGTTGCCATCAATTTGATGTTTCCTCGCACCGACTTCGAAGGCATTCCAGTTTTAAGATCAATATGTTGAGGGCAGAAGGGTATATCTTTATGCATATCGTGGAGGTTTTGAGGATATTCTAAATCCACTTCAAACATATATCCCTCATGAGCATCGTCCGCAATTGACATCACATCGATGTTATCATCCACCCATTCAAACCGGCCATATGGTAAGTACTGGCTCATAGCCCAACCATACTGGTTGTTCACATCAAAATACATCAAGAATGTTTCAGGCTTCATAGGGTCATAGCCGTCAATATACCTATTATTAGCTTCGGCACGTCTTTTGGAACATACTTGACTGAGCCCTCCCCGAATACCTTGTTCAACAAAGAGAAACATATCTGGATCCGTTATGAGCTCCAACTCCTGATTTGTATACTTCAACATGGCATCCCACGTAAATCCTGGTAGGGTGTAATAGTGGGCGGGGTCAAGGTCGTATGTCCTGATACAGCTTGAACGAAACTGTTCGAATACGTCTGCGAGGAGGAGAATATCAGTCATCATATATAGATCCACATATTGACCTAAGTTTTGACAGTTGAATTCGCTCCATACAAGCTTAGCGCGGATATAGAATCTGCGAGGACATGGATTATCATCCAGTTTATTGTAGAAAGCATGAATTGGTGGAAGACAGGTTTCGGTGAAACGTTCAAACGAGTCGATATAATCATACGACATAACTCCTTCCTTAGTTAAAAGTTGGAATTGCTCTTCAGAGATGTCATGGAATTGAGACCTCAAATTCGGAAATTCTACTAAATACGATGCCAACTTGTCAAGGGAGGAACCCATAAATCGGAAACTGTCTATGAATCGGAACTGAATAGAAGTCCCATCAACGTGCTTAGTAAAGGAAATGTACTTTTCTTTGTTGATAGGTAGTAAATCAATACGACCAACCATTTTAGATGCAATATCTCCAATGATGAAATTGGCGTCATACCCACTCAAGTTGTGAAAAACAACAGGTACCACATGACTATCCTGGTATTTTATGTTACAGCCTTCATGTGCAGGACCTCTATAATTATTTTCAGGAATAAGGTGATTATGGTCTTTGACTTTCTTATCTGCAAGCCCAAAATGCTGTCCACAAATATGACAATGTGTTGCCTTTTTAAACTCCACTTCTTGTACTTCCGTCATATGGATATTGAATGGACACCAGAATACAGTTGTTATATCTTCAGCCAGTTGCTTGAGCTCATTGGCAAACCATTCCATGCAGTTTTCTCCACGATGAAAGCGATAAAATGATATAGAATTATCGTAGGAGCACTTGAGATAGTATCCGACAGCAGCAGGAATGTGATGTTGGGGCTTCTTAGGATCCTCTGTTGGTTTCAAAACAGACTCCATATCAGCGTAAACAACAAATGGTACTTTCTCCTTGTTCCTATGATTTTTGAATTTCAAAATATTTCTTCCAACTGCGGGCATTTTGATTGCAGTCTCGTTCATCTTAACACAGTCGATAGAATGCGCAGCAAGTTTCTTTTCTGAATAAAAGTAGTGAAGGCAGCGATCGCAGAAATATTTTTTATGACCCTCTTTGTTTAGTTGAGTAGAAAGAAGTCTAGAGAGATCCTTGATCCATACATAGTGGTACTTGATTGGGAAAGTCTCAATTCCATTATAGTCACCATCTTCATTGAAGTATTGATCTTGGATGAGAAGGAGATTGACGTGCTTATCTATATAATTCTTGGTGAGATATGTAGGTAGCGTATTCATTCGTTTAGATTTCTTCTGAAGAATGTAAACGTTAATCGATACATCATTTTGCTTCTCGAATCGAGATATCTGATTGGTGGTTATCGGAAAGTGAATCCCCTTGAGGTTCAAAATTGAAGAAGGATGAGGGTATGATGAAGTTCTATCAGTATTCTCGTTTGTAGGATATAACGCTGATGTAACAGCCCAAGCAAAACAAGCTTGATCGTTATTCTTAACATTTATACAAGCTTGTCTGTTTTTTATTTCATGCGGCAACTCAATATATGAAGAGCCAAGCTGTGGAGTGAACTTATTGATATTGACACCCAAGTTTATGACTGCCTTCAACGCCCAACCACTGTCACGCTCCTGAAACTCCTCTAACTCCTTCATGATAGGATCGATTACTTTATTATTGAACCAATCATTGATGTCGGTATCCCTATAGATAGGATAGTTCGAGGTAGTGAAATATTTGTACTCAGTAAGTACACGGTCTCCCCTAGTAATCTCAAATTCTCCACAAAACGTAGCGTTAACTTTAACTGCCTCATCCTTTTTGAGTGCATTCTGAATTCGAATTTTGGAGAGAGCTCTACAGTCAATCAAAAATGCTGCAGGATCCTTGTGTTTCAAATTTGATATAACTCCAGTTCTGATGCGAGACTGAAATGCTGATTCGGAATCATCCCAGCTAACTCTATCTCGTGCAGTTTCCTTCCTAGATTTGAGTCCAGCTCCTTTCTTCTGAATCGCTTTGAACTGGTTCCGCAAGCTTTTCAAATTCCTAAGGCAAGCTTCCAGATGTTGCTTCTCACCGAGGTTTTTTGCACATCTCATTGCATTATGTATACGTTTTATCCCCTTCTGACATTCCCGAAGCCCTTTTCTCTCACGATTTTCGTCATAAGAGGACGTTTGAAGACCAAGTAGGGATGCGATTTGACTAATCGAATTAGCGAAGAGTGACGTTTTCACCATCTTGTAGTTTGCCTCTACAGTACAACTATCTGCGAATGAATGAGAAAAATTGAAGAATGTGGGGGTATAAGTAAAATTTAGGTCGGACGGAAGACTGAACGCTATTACCAAATAACATGAAAGGCCCCGGACTGATGAAAATTTGTGCATGTTTTCCATAAGAACCATTGTTAATTAATTCGATATTGATATATCACATATCAATTATGTTGACACAAATATATAGAGTAACACATCAGGTTAGCCGTCAAGTTATTTATAGCCGAAAGGCCCCTCGGAATTCGAAGGCGCTACACAGAGGCCCGAGGTAGACGGCGTTCAAGAAAGAAAATGGTTCTTTGATAACCTATAGGTGACAATTTCTCCTGAACATGTTCAATTGAACAAACGAAAACACTGTTTATACCTGACTCCTTGATGGAGACGACCTCCGTTGCAGAGAGGAAATTACAGACTCCAGAGTCGGTACACTCCCCTCCTAAGAGGGTACCTTGCGTGTTTCGTGCGAGGAAAAGTCGTCCATTTTCGTTCAACCTGATGCGTACACAATATCAAACTCAAAAATAGGACTAAACCAGTTTAAGACTGAATTATTTAACATTGTTTTCCTTCCTTCAAGAATTGGGAGGTATTGAACAAATATCTAAGGGAAGTAGCAAGAAACACATCAGGACAGCCGTCAAGTTATTTATAGCCAAAAGGCCCCTCGGAATTCAAAGGCGCTACACAGAGGCCCGAGGTAGACGGCGTTCAAGAAAGAAAATGGTTCTTTGATAACCTATAGGTGACAATTTCTCCTGAACATGTTCAATTGAACAAACGAAAACACTGTTTATACCTGACTCCTTGATGGAGACGACCTCCGTTGTAGAGAGGAAATTACAGACTCCAGAGTCGATACACTCCCCTCCTAAGAGGGTACCTTGCGTGTTTCGTGCGAGAAAAAGTCGTCCATTTTCGTTCAACCTGATGCGTACAATAAATCAATCCCAAAAATAGGATCATTTTTTGAGAAGTATCCAAATACTGCTTATCAAATGGAATAAAATCAGAGCGGGTATCACAAAAAACAAAGGAAATGACATAGTTGTGACTTCATCATGTAAAAATCAATTTCAGAAAAGTTTATATACACGTAGTTGAAATTGCAATAATCACTTAACTGTACTGAAATTCGATATTTTAATATTTCAATGAGAAATATTGAAGTCTAATTATACTCACTCTCTATCGTAAATGGACATCTCTATCGAAATTTTCCAATGACCAATAATAACTATTTCAACAAATATTTCACGAACGGCACGAAATATCGAAAATTATAGTCCCCGCCAATCCACCTTATTGTGTTTGACTAAATTCTAACGGTAGGTCAACATCTGCAATTGATATCACTAGAAAGAAAAGAATTCATAGGGCGACAATCTCATAAAAAACTATTATATCATGATTTTCAGTGAAATTACAAATAACTAGAAAACGACTTTAAATATCAAAAATCTGAACCAAAAATCACCCCCCACCAACGCCCCTGTCGCGTTTGACAACATCCTAACGAAAGGTCAACATTTGAAGTTGATATCACCAGAAAGAAAAAAAATCACGAGGTGACATTCTCACGACAAACTATCATATCTCATGATTTTCGCCGAAAATATTACAAGTCCAAAAGGTATCATATTTTCGCAAATAACTCGAAAACGGCTTGAAATATCGAAAATCTGAATCGAAAATCACCCCCCGCCAACCCCCCTGTCGCGTTTGACGAAATCCTAACGAAAGGTCAACATTTGAAGTTGATATCACCAGAAAGAAAAAAAATCATAAGGTGACATTCTCACAAAAACTATCATACCTCATGATTTTCGCCGAAAATAATACAAGTCCAAAAGGTATCATATTTTGGCAAATAACTCGAAAACGGCTTGAAATATCGAAAATCTGAATCGAAAAACACCCCCCGCCAACGCCCCTGTCGCGTTTGACGAAATCCTAACGAAAGGTCAACATTTGAAGTTGATATCACCAGAAAGAAAAAAAATCATAAGGTGACATTCTCACAAAAACTATCATACCTCATGATTTTCGCCGAAAATATTACAAGTCCAAAAGGTATCATATTTTCGCAAATAACTCGAAAACGGCTTGAAATATCGAAAATCTGAATCGAAAATCACCCCCCGCCAATCCCCCTGTCGCGTTTGACGAAATCCTAACGAAAGGTCAACATTTGAAGTTGATATCACCAGAAAGAAAAAAAAATCATAAGGTGACATTTTCACGACAAACTATCATATCTCATGATTTTCGCCGAAAATATTACAAGTCCAAAAGGTATCATATTTTCGCAAATAACTCGAAAACGGCTTGAAATATCGAAAATCTGAATCGAAAATCACCCCCCGCCAACCCCCCTGTCGCGTTTGACGAAATCCTAACGAAAGGTCAACATTTGAAGTTGATATCACCAGAAAGAAAAAAAAATCATAAGGTGACATTCTCACAAAAACTATCATACCTCATGATTTTCGCCGAAAATATTACAAGTCCAAAAGGTACCATATTTTCGCAAATAACTCGAAAACGGCTTGAAATATCGAAAATCTGAATCGAAAAACCCCCCTGTCGCGTTTGACGAAATTCTAACGAAAGGTCAACATTTGAAGTTGATATCACCAGAAAGAAAAAAATTCATAAGGTGACATTCTCACAAAAACTATCATACCTCATGATTTTCGCCGAAATTATTACATGTCCAAAAGGTTTCATATTTTCCAGAATAAGACGAAAATAGCTTCAAATATCGAAAATTTTAATCAAAACCACCCCCCCCCCTTCCTTGGCCACAGGCCCCTGTCGTATTCGATAACAGACTAACAAATTAAAAAATATTTAGTCTACCACAAAAAAAGCCTCAAAAGTGTCGTCATCACGAAAAAATCATACCTGAATGTTCTGGAGTCTGGTAAAGTTAATCACTGGAAGGCACTTCCATTCACCACTGTTAACATCACAATAACATTTTCGTCTCCATGTTCATAATTTATCAGTACTTGGTCGGACCGACGACTGAACGCCTCAATAGAATCAAACACCACCACACCAAAGGCCCTTCATTGAATATAAAACTGACGGTGTATAGAGGGGCCTTTGGTGTGGTGGTGTTTGATTCTATTGAGGCGTTCAGTCGTCGGTCCGACCAAGTACTGATAAATTATGAACATGGAGACGAAAATGTTATAGTATCAGTCCTGGGACCAACCGAACCTACCAGGAACGACGATCGCACTGCACCCAGCATCCTAGATATTGCCGTACTACGAGGACTTCAAGTCCCTGTAGAAATCGCAGTACTGCACGACGGAACCTCAGACCATAGCCCGATACTGCTTCAAGTGGGAGAAGACAGAACAGAGGAGGACACCCCGATAAACCGGAACAAGGTAAACTGGTCTCAATTTCAGCGAAACTTCCACGAGCAAATGGGCCCCATGCCCGTTATAAGCTCGATAGAAGACCTGGAGAGAGCAGTGAAAAACTTTGAACGAGACGTCCAAAGAGCCATAGAAGCCAGCACCACCGTTACCCGAACCACGTACTGGAACCTGCAGCACGAGCTGCCCCCTGAGCTCAAAGAGCTCATTAGGCAAAAAAGGAGAGCTAGAAAGCTATCCATGCGAACCAGGCTACCAGAACACAACCAGATAGCGAGACAACTTGCGAGAGACGTGAGGAGAGAACTGCAGGCAAACAGCGATGAACGCTGGGCTAGCAAAATCTCATCACTGAACACGGAAGATGGGAGCATCTGGAACATGCAGAAACTTCTGAGGAACGGACCAACACCGATTCCCCCTCTTCAAGGAGAGAACGGAATCGCCTACACGAACAAAGACAAAGCGACAGCCTTTGCAGAAGCCTTAGAAAGGCAATTCGTGGAAAACCATAGGCCAGAAGAAGACGCAGAACACGTGGCTCGATGCAAACGGAAAGTGGACAGGATCAGAATGATAGACGACCAGGAAGAAATCCTAAGGCCAACTTCACCAGAAGAGGTGAGAGAAATCATCAAATACCTGAAAACCAAAAAGGCTCCCGGGATAGACCACATCCCGAACAAAGCTCTGAAGCAACTCCCCAGGAAGGGGATAGCAGCCCTTACCAACATAGGGAACGCAGTATTGCGGCTGAGACACTTCCCAGATAGCTGGAAAGAAGCCTCAGTGATAATGCTGAGAAAACCAAATAAGGACGCAACCCGGCCCGAAAACTACCGTCCAATCAGCCTACTACACGCCCCCAGCAAGGTGATAGAGAGGATCATAAAGAGACGACTAGAAGAGATGACAACAGAACTTGGCATACTTCCAGACGAACAGTTCGGCTTCAGAAGCGGACACTCGACAGAAATGCAGGTCACGAGACTCGTCGACTACGCAACCTTAGGGTTGAATAGGAGACACTTCACGGGAGCTGTGTTTCTAGACGTTGCCAAAGCTTTCGACCGAGTCTGGCACGACGGACTTATCACCAAGATGGCCCTTCTAGAGTACCCCACACCCATGGTAAGATTAATCGACTCTTATATTCGCAGGAGAACTCTTAGCACCAAGACAGGAACGGACATATCGGAAGTGAAGTCCATGAGAGCAGGAGTACCCCAAGGTGCAGTGCTGAGTCCACACCTCTACTCCATCTACACATCCGATATTCCAAACAACAATAGACATTGCACCCTGTCATTGTATGCAGATGATACAGCCATCGCATCTAGGTCCCCTAGAGCCGAGTTCGTTACCAGGTACCTGCAAAGGTCCATTGACGAGCTCGAGCAATGGTGTATCAACTGGAAAATCCAGATCAACCCGGAGAAGAGCCATGCCATCCTCATCACGAGATCTAAAAAACCTCCAGTCGGACATGTGTCGATAGGAGGCCACGACATCCCATGAACAAACTCAACAAAATACCTTGGGGTAATCATCGACAACAAGTTGACCTTCAAGGCTCACGTGGACTCCCGTGTGAAAACCACCATACGAGTCAGAGGACAACTGAACCCACTCATCGGACGCAGAAATCCGATGAGGATCGACCTGAAACTCCTCCTCATGAAGACGATACTCCTCCCGATCCTGACCTACGCAGTAGCAGCCTGGGGACATTGTGCCAAAACTCACCTCAAACGAATCCAGAGTTACGAAAATCGATGCGTTCGTATGTTCGTCAACGCACCATGGTTCGTCAGAACCAACTCCATCTTCAGAGACCTGCAACACCCACCCGTCCTGGACAGAATGAAAATTCTATCCGCAAAGACCCATAC
This sequence comes from Chrysomela aeneicollis, assembly GCA_029955515.1. Classification (NCBI taxonomy): domain Eukaryota; kingdom Metazoa; phylum Arthropoda; class Insecta; order Coleoptera; family Chrysomelidae; genus Chrysomela; species Chrysomela aeneicollis. Next base: position 184,311 of record JARUHQ010000031.1, on the reverse strand, counting down.
CAAGATGGAGAGCCACGACAACCCCCTCAACAGAGAGGCGATGGATTACGACCCGAGATTCCGAGAACGATATAAACGTCCAAAACACCAGCATTTGGACCAACAAGCCCCTTAGGTGAGTAAGGGAACACACAGGTAAGTCAAACACACTACACACCGGAATAGTAGCCTTTTTTAGCCTGAAAAGGGTTACCAATTCCAACAAACACTGCGCCACGGAATAGTAACTATTTCAACGAATGCAAATTCTTACGTTTCCGACTAACACCCAAGCCCCTATACGCCATGCTATCCCACTAACAAGTCAGTTTTCAAAACATCAGTCCCTGCGGATTATTTTGCTACCCTTTTTCCATCACCCCAAAACGCCAGACTCTTAAAGTCCCACTGCCACTAGGGCTTTAAAAATATGAGGACCGTAGCGCTGCTACGGGGGTTGGTGGATACGGGTGGGGCTGTTCCTGATCACCTTCAGTGATTAGTAATGTCCTTATCCGGGGCCTCATAACGATAGGGCGCGCGAAAATGTTATTGTGATGTTAACAGTGGTGAATGGAAGTGCCTTCCAGTGATTAACTTTACCAGACTCCAGAACATTCAGGTATGATTTTTTCGTGATGACGACACTTTTGAGGCTTTTTTGTGGTAGACTAAATATTTTTTAATTTGTTAGTCTGTTATCGAATACGACAGGGGCCTGTGGCCAAGGAAGGGGGGGGGGTGGTTTTGATTAAAATTTTCGATATTTGAAGCTATTTTCGTCTTATTCTGGAAAATATGAAACCTTTTGGACTTGTAATAATTTCGGCGAAAATCATGAGGTATGATAGTTTTTGTGAGAATGTCACCTTATGAATTTTTTTCTTTCTGGTGATATCAACTTCAAATGTTGACCTTTCGTTAGAATTTCGTCAAACGCGACAGGAGAGTTGGCGGGGGGTGTTTTTCGATTCAGATTTTCGATATTTCAAGCCGTTTTCGAGTTATTTGCGAAAATATGGTACCTTTTGGACTTGTAATATTTTCGGCGAAAATCATGAGGTATGATAGTTTTTGTGAGAATGTCACCTTATGATTTTTTTTCTTTCTGGTGATATCAACTTCAAATGTTGACCTTCCGTTAGGATTTCGTCAAGCGCGACAGGGGTATTGGCGGGGGGTGATTTTCGATTCAGATTTTCGATATTTCAAGCCGTTTTCGAGTTATTTGCGAAAATATGATACCTTTTGGACTTGTAATATTTTCGGCGAAAATCATGAGGTATGATAGTTTTTGTGAGAATGTCACCTTATGATTTTTTTTCTTTCTGGTGATATCAACTTCAAATGTTGACCTTTCGTTAGGATTTCGTCAAACGCGACAGGGGGGTTGGCGGGGGGTGATTTTCGATTCAGATTTTCGATATTTCAAGCCGTTTTCGAGTTATTTGCCAAAATATGATACCTTTTGGACTTGTATTATTTTCGGCGAAAATCATGAGGTATGATAGTTTTTGTGAGAATGTCACCTTATGATTTTTTTTCTTTCTGGTGATATCAACTTCAAATGTTGACCTTTCGTTAGGATTTCGTCAAACGCGACAGGGCGGTTGGCGGGGGGTGATTTTCGATTCAGATTTTCGATATTTCAAGCCGTTTTCGAGTTATTTGCGAAAATATGATACCTTTTGGACTTGTAATATTTTCGGCGAAAATCATGAGATATGATAGTTTGTCGTGAGAATGTCACCTCGTGATTTTTTTTCTTTCTGGTGATATCAACTTCAAATGTTGACCTTTCGTTAGGATGTTGTCAAACGCGACAGGGGCGTTGGTGGGGGGTGATTTTTGGTTCAGATTTTTGATATTTAAAGTCGTTTTCTAGTTATTTGTAATTTCACTGAAAATCATGATATAATAGTTTTTTATGAGATTGTCGCCCTATGAATTCTTTTCTTTCTAGTGATATCAATTGCAGATGTTGACCTACCGTTAGAATTTAGTCAAACACAATAAGGTGGATTGGCGGGGACTATAATTTTCGATATTTCGTGCCGTTCGTGAAATATTTGTTGAAATAGTTATTATTGGTCATTGGAAAATTTCGATAGAGATGTCCATTTACGATAGAGAGTGAGTATAATTAGACTTCAATATTTCTCATTGAAATATTAAAATATCGAATTTCAGTACAGTTAAGTGATTATTGCAATTTCAACTACGTGTATATAAACTTTTCTGAAATTGATTTTTACATGATGAAGTCACAACTATGTCATTTCCTTTGTTTTTTGTGATACCCGCTCTGATTTTATTCCATTTGATAAGCAGTATTTGGATACTTCTCAAAAAATGATCCTATTTTTGGGATTGATTTATTGTACGCATCAGGTTGAACGAAAATGGACGACTTTTTCTCGCACGAAACACGCAAGGTACCCTCTTAGGAGGGGAGTGTATCGACTCTGGAGTCTGTAATTTCCTCTCTACAACGGAGGTCGTCTCCATCAAGGAGTCAGGTATAAACAGTGTTTTCGTTTGTTCAATTGAACATGTTCAGGAGAAATTGTCACCTATAGGTTATCAAAGAACCATTTTCTTTCTTGAACGCCGTCTACCTCGGGCCTCTGTGTAGCGCCTTTGAATTCCGAGGGGCCTTTTGGCTATAAATAACTTGACGGCTGTCCTGATGTGTTTCTTGCTACTTCCCTTAGATATTTGTTCAATACCTCCCAATTCTTGAAGGAAGGAAAACAATGTTAAATAATTCAGTCTTAAACTGGTTTAGTCCTATTTTTGAGTTTGATATTGTGTACGCATCAGGTTGAACGAAAATGGACGACTTTTCCTCGCACGAAACACGCAAGGTACCCTCTTAGGAGGGGAGTGTACCGACTCTGGAGTCTGTAATTTCCTCTCTGCAACGGAGGTCGTCTCCATCAAGGAGTCAGGTATAAACAGTGTTTTCGTTTGTTCAATTGAACATGTTCAGGAGAAATTGTCACCTATAGGTTATCAAAGAACCATTTTCTTTCTTGAACGCCGTCTACCTCGGGCCTCTGTGTAGCGCCTTCGAATTCCGAGGGGCCTTTCGGCTATAAATAACTTGACGGCTAACCTGATGTGTTACTCTATATATTTGTGTCAACATAATTGATATGTGATATATCAATATCGAATTAATTAACAATGGTTCTTATGGAAAACATGCACAAATTTTCATCAGTCCGGGGCCTTTCATGTTATTTGGTGATAGCGTTCAGTCTTCCGTCCGACCTAAATTTTACTTATACCCCCACATTCTTCAATTTTTCTCATTCATTCGCAGATAGTTGTACTGTAGAGGCAAACTACAAGATGGTGAAAACGTCACTCTTCGCTAATTCGATTAGTCAAATCGCATCCCTACTTGGTCTTCAAACGTCCTCTTATGACGAAAATCGTGAGAGAAAAGGGCTTCGGGAATGTCAGAAGGGGATAAAACGTATACATAATGCAATGAGATGTGCAAAAAACCTCGGTGAGAAGCAACATCTGGAAGCTTGCCTTAGGAATTTGAAAAGCTTGCGGAACCAGTTCAAAGCGATTCAGAAGAAAGGAGCTGGACTCAAATCTAGGAAGGAAACTGCACGAGATAGAGTTAGCTGGGATGATTCCGAATCAGCATTTCAGTCTCGCATCAGAACTGGAGTTATATCAAATTTGAAACACAAGGATCCTGCAGCATTTTTGATTGACTGTAGAGCTCTCTCCAAAATTCGAATTCAGAATGCACTCAAAAAGGATGAGGCAGTTAAAGTTAACGCTTTTGTGGAGAATTTGAGATTACTAGGGGAGACCGTGTACTTACTGAGTACAAATATTTCACTACCTCGAACTATCCTATCTATAGGGATACCGACATCAATGATTGGTTCAATAATAAAGTAATCGATCCTATCATGAAGGAGTTAGAGGAGTTTCAGGAGCGTGACAGTGGTTGGGCGTTGAAGGCAGTCATAAACTTGGGTGTCAATATCAATAAGTTCACTCCACAGCTTGGCTCTTCATATATTGAGTTGCCGCATGAAATAAAAAACAGACAAGCTTGTATAAATGTTAAGAATAACGATCAAGCTTGTTTTGCTTGGGCTGTTACATCAGCGTTATATCCTACAAACGAGAATACTGATAGAACTTCATCATACCCTCATCCTTCTTCAATTTTGAACCTCAAGGGGATTCACTTTCCGATAACCACCAATCAGATATCTCGATTCGAGAAGCAAAATGATGTATCGATTAACGTTTACATTCTTCAGAAGAAATCTAAACGAATGAATACATATCTCACCAAGAATTATATAGATAAGCACGTCAATCTCCTTTTCATCCAAGATCAATACTTCAATGAAGATGGTGACTATAATGGAATTGAGACTTTCCCAATCAAGTACCACTATGTATGGATCAAGGATCTCTCTAGACTTCTTTCTACTCAACTAAACAAAGAGGGTCATAAAAAATATTTCTGCGATCGCTGCCTTCACTACTTTCATTCAGAAAAGAAACTTGCTGCGCATTCTATCGACTGTGTTAAGATGAACGAGACTGCAATCAAAATGCCCGCAGTTGGAAGAAATATTTTGAAATTCAAAAATCATAGGAACAAGGAGAAAGTACCATTTGTTGTTTACGCTGATATGGAGTCTGTTTTGAAACCAACAGAGGATCCTAAGAAGCCCCAACATCACATTCCTGCTGCTGTCGGATACTATCTCAAGTGCTCCTACGATAATTCTATATCATTTTATCGCTTTCATCGTGGAGAAAACTGCATGGAATGGTTTGCCAATGAGTTCAAGCAACTGGCTGAAGATATAACAACTGTATTCTGGTGTCCATTCAATATCCATATGACGGAAGTACAAGAAGTGGAGTTTAAAAAGGCAACACATTGTCATATTTGTGGACAGCATTTTGGGCTTGCAGATAAGAAAGTCAAAGACCATAATCACCTTATTCCTGAAAATAATTATAGAGGTCCTGCACATGAAGGCTGTAACATAAAATACCAGGATAGTCATGTGGTACCTGTTGTTTTTCACAACTTGAGTGGGTATGACGCCAATTTCATCATTGGAGATATTGCATCTAAAATGGTTGGTCGTATTGATTTACTACCTATCAACAAAGAAAAGTACATTTCCTTTACTAAGCACGTTGATGGGACTTCTATTCAGTTCCGATTCATAGACAGTTTCCGATTTATGGGTTCCTCCCTTGACAAGTTGGCATCGTATTTAGTAGAATTTCCGAATTTGAGGTCTCAATTCCATGACATCTCTGAAGAGCAATTCCAACTTTTAACTAAGAAAGGAGTTATGTCGTATGATTATATCGACTCGTTTGAACGTTTCACCGAAACCTGTCTTCCACCAATTCATGCTTTCTACAATAAACTGGATGATAATCCATGTCCTCGCAGATTCTATATCCGCGCTAAGCTTGTATGGAGCGAATTCAACTGTCAAAACTTAGGTCAATATGTGGATCTATATATGATGACTGATATTCTCCTCCTCGCAGACGTATTCGAACAGTTTCGTTCAAGCTGTATCAGGACATACGACCTTGACCCCGCCCACTATTACACCCTACCAGGATTTACGTGGGATGCCATGTTGAAGTATACAAATCAGGAGTTGGAGCTCATAACGGATCCAGATATGTTTCTCTTTGTTGAACAAGGTATTCGGGGAGGGCTCAGTCAAGTATGTTCCAAAAGACGTGCCGAAGCTAATAATAGGTATATTGACGGCTATGACCCTATGAAGCCTGAAACATTCTTGATGTATTTTGATGTGAACAACCAGTATGGTTGGGCTATGAGCCAGTACTTACCATATGGCCGGTTTGAATGGGTGGATGATAACATCGATGTGATGTCAATTGCGGACGATGCTCATGAGGGATATATGTTTGAAGTGGATTTAGAATATCCTCAAAACCTCCACGATATGCATAAAGATATACCCTTCTGCCCTCAACATATTGATCTTAAAACTGGAATGCCTTCGAAGTCGGTGCGAGGAAACATCAAATTGATGGCAACCCTTCGCTCTAAAGAGAAATATGTTATCCACTATCGAGCACTGAAACAAGCGTTAGCACATGGTTTGGTGTTGAAGAAGATCCATCGGGTTCTTCGATTCAGGCAAGCTCCATGGCTGAAATCCTACATTGATCTGAACACAGACCTCCGTAAGCAAGCAAAAAATGAATTCGAAAAAAATCTTTTCAAGCTCATGAATAATGCTGTCTTTGGAAAGACGATGGAAAATATTAGGAAAAGGGTGAATGTTAGGCTTCTGACACAGTGGGGTGGAAGATATGGGGCAGAGGCATATATCTCGAAACCGGAGTTTAAGAATTGTACTGTTTTCAATGAGAGTTTGATTGCTGTTGAGCTGAGGAAGCTGGAAACATATCTCAACAAACCCATTTACGTTGGTCAAGCTATTTTGGATCTAGCAAAGACTACCTTATACAACTTCCACTACGACTATATGGCTAGCGTATTTCCTGATTGCTCTGTTCTCTACACCGATACTGATAGCCTAATCTATGAAATAAGGAGTCAAGATCCATATAAAATAATTAGGAGAGATTGTTATCAACGTTTCGATACTTCCGATTATCATCCAGCCAACATTTTCAATATTCCACAAGTTAATAAGAAGGTACTGGGGATGATGAAGGACGAACACAATGGAGTCCCGATGATTGGTTACGTTGGTTTGAGATCTAAGCTGTATTCTACTAAAATTTCAATAACCGAAGATAGCGTAATGAAGATACAGAACGATTTAACGGAAAGGGAATATGATGATTTTGAAATCGAGAATATTTTGAAAAATCTCGGTGTAACTAAAAAGGCAAAAGGTGTAAAGTCATCTGTAGTAGAAACGAGAATAACCTTTGCTGATTACGTTGAGTGTTTGGATAATTGGAAGCAGAAAACTATTACTCAAAATTTAATAAGGTCTAATAAACATCAAGTTTATTCTATCATGCAAAAGAAGATTGCTCTCAGCCCAAACGATGATAAAAGGTATATCATTCCTGGAACTGATGAAACTTTACCGTGGGGACACTATTCAATTGATGATCATCCGAGGATTTGAATGATATATCTCTAGAATAATATTATATCTTATTTTGAATGAATAAATATATATATATATATAACATGTTTTTTATATTTCTTTCCTCCCTCCTCCTCAGGATAATGATGAAGGTTAGTCACCTTTCCTATAATCCGTTACCCTCCTCATCCCACCTCGACGATACTCTGCCGACTGACGGATGAAAATGAGACAATTTTTTGCTATTTTCGAGCTTAAATTTTCTTATGGGAAATAACATGGGAAAAGTGGTCAAAATGAGCCCGTATCGGTATAGCACATTTACTCATAAGAGCGACCCAATCGAACAGAAGGTTGGATAGATAGACGGAATGATAATTGTATATGAGTTGTATTCGATTATTTCGTGATGACGTTCATATAGAAATACTCACCAGGTTACTGTTCTTTCGTTATACATACGAGCAATCGAATCGAACAGAAGGTTGAATGGATAGTATCTGGGTTGTATTCGATTATGATGTTATGTTGTGTATATAATTATACACACTTGGTGACGGTATTCCCGTTTTACATACGAGCGACCGAAACGAACAGAAAGTTGAATGGATAGACTGAACAATCAATGTATCTGGTTGGTATCCGATTATATCGCAATACTGTATATATAGTGATACTAAACAGGTGACGGTACTTCCGTTACACATACTAGCGACTGAATCAAACAGAAGGTTAAATGGTTAGACGAAACGATAATTGTATCTGAGTTGTATTCGATGATATCGTGATGATGTTTATATAGCAATACTCACCAGGTAACTGTTCTTCCGTTTTACTTACAAGCGACCGAATCGAGCAGAAGGTTGAATGGATAGATTGAATAATCATCGTATCTGGGTTGTATTCGATAATGTTTATATAGTTATACTCACCAGAAAACTGTTCTTCCGTTATACATACGAGCGACTGAATTGAACAGAAGGCTGAATGGTTAGACTAATCAATAATCGTATCTGGGGTTGTATTCGAGTATATCGTGATGATGTTTATATAGTTATACTCACCAGGTAACTGTTCTTCAGGTATATATAAGAGCGACTGAACTGAACCGAATGTAGAATGGATAGACTGAACAATCATCGTATCTGGGTTGTATTCGATTATATCGTGATGATTATCATATAGTATGTCTAACCAGGTAACAGTTCTTTCGTTAAACATATGAGCAACCGAATCGAACATAAGGTTGGATGGACAGATTGAACAATCATTGTATTTGAGTTGTCTCCGATTATATCGTTATGCTGTATATTTAGTTACACCTACCATGTAACGGTTCTTTCGTTACACAAACGAGCGTCTGAATCGAACATAAGGTTGGATGGATAGACGGAATGATAATTGTATCTGAGTTGTATTCGATTATATCGTGTTGACGTTCATATAGAAATACTCACCAGGTTACTGATCTTCCGTTATACATACGAGCGACTGAATTGAACAGAAGGTTGAATGGATAGTATGGGTTGTATTCGATTATGATGTTATGCTGTGTTTATAGTTATACACACTAGGTGACGGTATTCCCGTTTTACATACGAGCGACCGAAACGAACAGAAAGTTGAATGGATAGACTGAACAATCAATGTATCTGGTTGGTATCCGATTATATCGCAATACTGTATATATAGTGATACTTAACAGGTGACGGTTCTTCCGTTACACATACTAGCGACTGAATCAAACAGAAGGTTAAATGGTTAGACGAAACGATAATTGTATCTGAGTTGTATTCGATGATATCGTGATGATGTTTATATAGCAATACTCACCAGGTAACTGTTCTTCCGTTTTACTTACAAGCGACCGAATCGAGCAGAAGGTTAAATGGATAGATTGAACAATCATCGTATCTGGGTTGTATTCGATAATGTTTATATAGTTATACTCACCAGGTAACTGTTCTTTCGTTATACATACGAGCGACTGAATTGAACAGAAGGTTGAATGGTTAGACTAAACAATAATCGTATCTGGGGGTTGTATTCGAGTATATCGTGATGGTGTTTATATAGTTATACTCACCAGGTAACTGTTTTCCAGTTATATATAAGAGCGACTGAACTGAACATAATGTTGAATGGATAGACTGAACAATCATCGTATCTGGGTTGTATTCGATTATATCGTGATGATTATCATATAGTATGTCTAACCAGGAAACAGTTCATTCGTTAAACATACGAGCAACCGAATCGAACATAAGGTCGGATGGATAGATTGAACAATCATTGTATCTGAGTTGTCTCCGATTATATAGTTATGCTGTATATTCAGTTACACATACCATGTAACGGTTCTTTCGTTACACATACGAGCGTCTGAATCGAACATAAGGTTGAATGGATAGACGGAATGATAATTGTATCTGAGTTGTATTCGATTATATCGTGATGACGTTCATATAGAAATACTCACCAGGTTACTGTTCTTTCGTTATACATACGAGCAACCGAATCGAACAGGAGGTTGAATGGATAGTATCTATGTTGTATTCGATTATGATGTTATGCTGTGTATATAGTTATACACACTAGGTGACGGTATTCCCGTTTTACATACGAGCGACGTAAACGAACAGAAAGTTGAATGGATAGACTGAACAATCAATGTATCTGGGTGGTATCCGATTATATCGCAATACTGTATATATAGTGATACTTACCAGGTGACGGTACTTCCGTTACACATACTAGCGACTGAATCGAACAGAAGGTTGAATGGTTAAACGAAACGATAATTGTATCTGAGTTGTATTCGATGATATCGTGATGATGTTTATAGCAATACTCACCAGGTAACTGTTCTTCCGTTTTACATACAAGCGACCGAATCAAGCAGAAGGTTAAATAGATAGATTAAACAATCATCGTATCTGAGTTGTATTCGATTATGTTTATATAGTTATACTCACCAGGTACCTGTTCTTCCGTTATACATATGAGCAACCGAATCGAACATAGGGTTGAATGGATAGATTGAACAATCATCATATCTGAGTTGTATTCGATTATGTTTATATAGTTATACTCACCAGGTATCTGTTCTTCCGTTATACATACGAGCGACTGAATTGAACAGAAGGTTGAATGGATAGACTAAACAATGATCGTATCTGGGGTTGTATTCGATTATATCGTGATGATGTTTATATAGTTATACTCACCAGGTAACTGTTCTTCCGTTATACATACGAGCGACTGAATTGAACAGAAGGTTGAATGGTTAGACTAAACAATAATCGTATCTGGGGTTGTATTCGAGTATATCGTGATGGTGTTTATATAGTTATACTCACCAGGTAACTGTTCTCCAGTTATATATAAGAGCGACTGAACTGAACAGAATGTTGAATGGATAGACTGAACAATCATCGTATCTGGGTTGTATTCGATTATATCGTGATGATTATCATATAGTATGTCTAACCAGGTAACAGTTCATTCGTTAAACATACGAGCAACCGAATCGAACATAAGGTCGGATGGATAGATTGAACAATCATTGTATCTGAGTTGTCTCCGATTATATCGTTATGCTGTATATTTAGTTACACATACCATGTAACGGTTCTTTCGTTACACATACGAGCGTCTGAATCGAACATAAGGTTGGATGGATAGACGGAATGATAATTGTATCTGAGTTGTATTCGATTATATCGTGATGACGTTCATATAGAAATACTCACCAGGTTACTGTTCTTTCGTTATACATATGAGCAATCGAATCGAACAGGAGGTTGAATGGATAGTATCTGGGTTGTATTCGATTATGATGTTATGCTGTGTATATAGTTATACACACTAGGTGACGGTATTCCCGTTTTACATACGAGCGACCGAAACGAACAGAATGTTGAATGGATAGACTGAACAATCAATGTATCTGGGTGGTATCCGATTATATCGCAATACTGTATATATAGTGATACTTACCAGGTGACGGTACTTCCGTTACACATACTAGCGACTGAATCGAACAGGAGGTTAAATGGTTAGACGAAACGATAATTGTATCTGAGTTGTATTCGATGATATCGTGATGATGTTTATAGCAATACTCAACAGGTAACTGTTCTTCCGTTTTACATACAAGCGACCGAATCGAGCAGAAGGTTAAATAGATAGATTGAACAATCATCGTATCTGGGTTGTATTCGATTATTTCGTGATGATTATTATATATTATGTCTAACCAGGTAACTGTTCTTCCGTTATACATACGAGCAACCGAATCGAACATAAGGTTGAATGGATAGATTGAACAATCAATGTATCTGGGTGGTATCCGATTATATCGCAATTCTGTATTTATAGTGATACTTAACAGGTGACGATACTTCCGTTACACATACTAGAGACTGAATCGAACAGAATGTTGAATGGTTAGACGAAACGATAATTGTATCTGAGTTGTATTCGATGATATCTTGATGATGTTTATATAGCAATACTCACCAGGTAACTGTCCTTCCGTTTTACATACAAGCGACCGAATCGAGCAGAAGGTTGAATGGATAGATTGAACAATCATCGTATCTGAGTTGTATTCGATTATGTTTATATAGTTATACTCACCAGGTACCTGTTCTTCCGTTATACTTATGAGCAACCGAATCGAACATGAGGTTGAATGGATAGATTGAACAATCATCGTATCTGAGTTGTATTCGATTATGTTTATATAGTTATACTCACCAGGTATCTGTTCTTCCGTTATACATACGAGCGACTGAATTGAACAGAAGGTTGAATGGATAGACTAAACAATGATCGTATCTGGGGTTGTATTCGATTATATCGTGATGATGTTTATATAGTTATACTCACCAGGTAACTGTTCTCCAGTTATACATAAGAGCGACTGAACTGAACAGAAGGTTGAATGGATAGACTGAACAATCGTCGTATCTGGGTAGTATTCGATTATTTCGTGATGATTATTATATATTATGTCTAACCAGGTAACTGTTCTTCCGTTATACATACGAGCAACCGAATCGAACATAAGGTTGAAAGGATAGATTGAACAATCATTGTATCTGGGTTGTCTCCGATTATATCGTTATGCTGTATTTTTAGATACACCTACCATGTAACGGTTCTTTCGTTACACATACGAGCGTCTGAATCGAACATAAGGTTATAAGGATAGACGGAATGATAATTGTATCTGAGTTGTATTCGATTAAATCGTGATGACGTTCATATAGAAATACTCACCAGGTTACTGTTCTTTCGTTATACATACGAGCAACCGAATCGAACAGGAGGTTGAATGGATAGTATCTGGGTTGTATTCGATTATGATGTTATACGTGTATATAGTTAAACACACTAGGTGACGGTATTCCCGTTTTACATACGAGCGACCGAAACGAACAGAATGTTGAATGGCTAGACGAAACGATAATTGTATCTGAGTTGAATTCGATGATATCGTGATGATGTTTATATAGCAATACTCACCAGGTAACTCTCCTTCCGTTTCACATACAAGCGACCGAATCGAGCAGAAGGTTAAATGGATAGATTGAACAACCATCGTATCTGAGTTGTATTCGATTATGTTTATATAGTTATACTCACCAGGTACCTGTTCTTCCGTTATACTTATGAGCAACCGAATCGAACATAAGGTTGAATAGATAGATTGAACAATCATCGTATCTGAGTTGTATTCGATTATGTTTATATAGTTATACTCACCAGGTATCTGTTCTTTCGTTATACATACGAGCGACTGAATTGAACAGAAGGTTGAATGGATAGACTTAACAATGATCGTATCTGGGGTTGTATTCGATTATATCGTGATGATGTTTATATAGTTATACTCACCAGGTAACTGTTCTCCAGTTATACATAAGAGCGACTGAACTGAACAGAAGGTTGAATGGATAGACTGAACAATCGTCGTATCTGGGTTGTATTCGATTATTTCGTGATGATTTTTATATATCATGTCTAACCAGGTAACTGTTCTTCCGTTATACATACGAGCAACCGAATCGAACATAAGGTTGAATGGATAGATTGAACAATCATTGTATCTGGGTTGTCTCCGATTATATCGTTATGCTGTATATTCAGATACACCTACCATGTAACGGTTCTTTCGTTACACATACGAGCGTCTGAATCGAACATAAGGTTGGATGGTTAGACGGAACGATAATTGTAACTGAGTTGTATTCGATTATATCGTGGTGATGTTTATATAGTAATACTCACCAGGTGACTATTCTTGCATTATACGTACGAGCGACCCAATCGAACAGAAAGTTGGATGGATAGACGGAATGATCATTGTATCTGAGTTGTATTCGATTATATCGTGATGAAGTTCATATAGAAATACTCACCAGGTTACTGTTCTTTCGTTGTACATTCGAGCAACCGAATCGAACAGAAGGTTGAATGGATAGTATCTGGGTTGTATTCGATTATGATGTTATGCTGTGTATATAGTTATACACACTAGGTGACGGTATTCCCGTTTTACATACGAGCGACCGAAAAGAATAGAAAGTTGAATGGATAGACTGAACAATCAATATATCTGGTTGGTATCCGATTATATCGCAATACTGTACTTACCAGGTGACGGTACTTCCGTTACACATACTAGCGACTGAATCGAACAGGAGGTTAAATGGTTAAACGAAGCGATAATTGTATCTGAGTTGTATTCGATGATATCGTGATGATGTTTATATAGCAATACTCACCAGGTAACTGTCCTTTCGTTATACGTAAGAGCGACCGAATCGAAGAGAAGGTTGAGTGGATAGACTGTACAATCATCGTATCTGGGTTGTATTCGATTATGTTTATATAGTTATACTCACCAGGTAACTGATCTTCCGTTATACATACGAGCGACTGAATTGAACAGAAGGTTGAATGGATAGTATCTGGGTTGTATTCGATTATGATGTTATGCTGTGTATATAGTTATACACACTAGGTGACGGTATTCCCGTTTTACATACGAGCGACCGAAACGAACAGAAAGTTGAATGGATAGACTGAACAATCAATGTATCTGGGTGGTATCCGATTATATCGGAAAACTGTATATATAGTGATACTTACCAGGTGACGGTACTTCCGTTGCACATACTAGCGACTGAATCGAACAAAAGGTTAAATGGTTAGACGAAACGATAATTGTATCTGAGTTGTATTCGATGATATCGTGATGATGTTTATAGCAATACTCACCAGGTAACTGTTCTTCCGTTTTACATACAAGCGACCGAATCGAGCAGAAGGTTGAATGGATAGATTGAACAATCATCGTATCTGGGTTGTATTCGGTAATGTTTATATAGTTATACTCACCAGGTAACTATTCTTCCGTTATACATACGAGCGACTGAATTAAACAGAAGGTTGAATGGATAGACTAAACAATAATAGTATCTGGGTTGTATTCGATTATATCGTGATGATGTTTTCATAGTTATACTCACCAGGTAACTGTCCTTTCGTTATACGTAAGAGCGACCGAATCGAACATAAGGTTGAATGGATAGATTGAACAATCATTGTATCTGGGTTGTATCCGAATATATCGTTATGCTGTATATCTAGTTACACCTACCATGTAACGGTTCTTTCGTTACACATACGAGCGTCTGAATCGAACATAAGGTTGGATGATTTGGCGGAACGATAATCGTAACTGAGTTGTATTCGATTATATCGTGGTGATGTTTATATAGTAATAAACACCAGGTGACTGTTCTTGCGTTATACATACGAGCGACCCAATCGAACAGAAGGTTGGATGGATAGACGGAATGATAATTGTATCCGAGTTGTATTCGATTATTTCGTGATGACGTTCATATAGAAATACTCACCTGGTGACTGTTCTTTCGTTATACATACGAGCAACCGAATCGAACAGAAGGTTGAATGGATAGTATCTGGGTTGTATTCGATTATGATGTTATGCTGTGTATATAATTATACACACTTGGTGACGGTATTCCCGTTTTACATACGAGCGACCGAAACGAACAGAAAATTGAATGGATAGACTGAACAATCAATGTATCTGGTTGGTATCCGATTATATCGCAATACTGTATATATGGTGATGCTTAACAGGTGACGGTACTTCCGTTACACATACAAGCGACTGAATCGAACAGAAGGTTTAATGGCTAGACGAAACGATAATTGTATCTGAGTTGTATTCGATGATATCGTGATGATGTTTATATAGCAATACTCACCAGGTGACTGTTCTTCCGTTTTACTTACAAGCGACCGAATCGAGCCGAAGGTTAAATGGATGGATTGAATAATCATCGTATCTGGGTTGTATTCGATAATGTTTATATAGTTATACTCACCAGGTAACTGTTCTTCCGTTATACATACGAGCGACTGAATTGAACAGAAGGTTGAATGGTTAGACTAAACAATAATCGTATCTGGGGTTGTATTCGAGTATATCGTGATGATGTTATTATAGTTATACTCACCAGGTGACTGTTCTCCAGTTATATATAAGAGCGACTGAACTGAACAGAATGTTGAATGGATAGACTGAACAATCAGCGTATATGGGTTGTATTCGATTATATCGTGATGATTATCATATAGTATGTCTAACCAGGTAACAGTTCTTTCGTTTAACATACGAGCAACCGAATCGAACATAAGGTCAAATGGATAGATTGAACAATCATTGTATCTGAGTTGTGTCCGATTATATCGTTATGCTGTATATTCAGTTACACCTACCATGTAACGGTTCTTTCGTTACACATACGAGCGTCTGAATCGAACAAAAGGTTGGATGGATAGACGGAATGATAATTGTATCTTAGTTGTATTCGATTATATCGTGATGACGTTCATATAGAAATACTCACCAGGTTACTGTTCTTTCGTTATACATACGAGCAACCGAATCGAACAGGAGGTTGAATGGATAGTATCTGGGTTGTATTCGATTATGATGTTATGCTGTGTATATAGTTATACATACTAGGTGACGGTATTCCCGTTTCACATACGAGCGACCAAAACGAACAGAAAGTTGAATGGATAGACTGAACAATCAATGTATCTGGGTGGTATCCGATTATATCGCAATACTGTATATATAGTGATACTTACCAGGTGACGGTACTTCCGTTACACATACTAGCGACTGAATCGAACAGAAGGTTAAATGGTTAGACGAAACGATAATTGTAACTGAGTTGTATTCGATGATATCGTGATGATGTTTATAGCAATACTCACCAGGTAACTGTTCTTCCGTTTTACATACAAGCGACCGAATCGAGCAGAAGGTTAAATAGATAGATTGAACAATCATCGTATCTGGGTTGTATTCGATTATGTTTATATAGTTATAACCAGGTAACTGATCTTCCGTTATACATACGAGCGACTGAATTGAACAGAAGGTTGAATGGATAGTATCTGGGTTGTATTCGATTATGATGTTATGCTGTGTATATAGTTATACACACTAGGTGACGGTATTCCCGTTTTACATACGAGCGACCGAAACGAACAGAAAATTGAATGGATAGACTGAACAATCAATGTATCTGGTTGGTATCTGATTATATCGCAATAATGTATATATAGTGATGCTTAACAGGTGATGGTACTTCCGTTACACATACTAGCGACTGAATCGAACAGAAGGTTTAATGGTTAGACGAAACGATAATTGTATCTGAGTTGTATTCGATGATATCGTGATGATGTTTATATAGCAATACTCACCAGGTGACTGTTCTTCCGTTTTACTTACAAGCGACCGAATCGAGCAAAAGGTTAAATGGATAGATTGAACAATCATCGTATCTGGGTTGTATTCGCTAATGTTTATATAGTTATACTCACCAGGTAACTGTTTTTCCGTTATACATACGAGCGACTGAATTGAACAGAAGGTTGAATGGTTAGACTAAACAATAATCGTATCTGGGGTTGTATTCGAGTATATCGTGATGATGTTTATATAGTTATACTCACCAGGTGACTGTTCTACAGTTATATATAAGAGCGACTGAACTGAACAGAATGTTGAATGGATAGACTGAACAATCATCGTATCTGGGTTGTATTCGATTATATCGTGATGATTATCATATAGTATGTCTAACCAGGTAACAGTTCTTTCGTTAAACATACGAGCAACCGAATCGAACATAAGGTCGGATGGATAGATTGAACAATCATTGTATCTGAGTTGTCTCCGATTATATCGTTATGCTGTATATTTAGTTACACCTACCATGTAACGGTTCTTTCGTTACACATACGAGCGTCTGAATCGAACATAAGGTTGGATGGATAGACGGAATGATAATTGTATCTTAGATGTATTCGATTATATCGTGATGACGTTCATATAGAAATACTCACCAGGTTACTGTTCTTTCGTTATACATACGAACAACCGAATCGAACAGGAGGTTGAATGGATAGTATCTGGGTTGTATTCGATTATGATGTTATGCTGTGTATATAGTTATACACACTAGGTGACGGTATTCCCGTTTTACATACGAGCGACCGAAACGAACAGAAAGTTGAATGGATAGACTGAACAATCAATGTATCTAGGTGGTATCCGATTATATCGCAATACTGTATATATAGTGATACTTACAAGGTGACGGTACTTCCGTTACACATACTGGCGACTAAATCGAACAGAAGGTTAAATGGTTAGACGAAACGATAATTGTATCTGAGTTGTATTGGATGATATCGTGATGATGTTTATAGCAATACTCACCAGGTAACTGTTCTTTCGTTTTACATACAAGCGACCGAATCGAGCAGAAGGTTAAATAGATAGATTGAACAATCATCGTATCTGGGTTGTATTCGATTATGTTTATATAGTTATAACCAGGTAACTGATCTTCCGTTATACATACGAGCGACTGAATTGAACACAAGGTTGAATGGATAGTATATGGGTTGTATTCGATTATGATGTTATGCTGTGTATATAATTATACACACTTGGTAACGGTATTCCCGTTTTACATACGAGCGACTGAAACGAACAGAAAGTTGAATGGATAGACTGAACAATCAATGTATCTGGTTGGTATCCGATTATATCGCAATACTGTATATATAGTGATGCTTAACAGGTAACGGTACTTCCGTTACACATACTAGCGACTGAATCGAACAGAAGGTTAAATGGTTAGACGAAACGATAATTGTATCTGAGTTGTATTCGATGATATCGTGATGATGTTTATATAGCAATACTCACCAGGTAACTGTTCTTCCGTTTTACTTACAAGCGACCGAATCGAGCAGAAGGTTATATGGATTGATTGAACAATCATCGTATCTGGGTTGTATTCGATAATGTTTATATAGTTATACTCACCAGGTAACTGTTCTTCCGTTATACATACGAGCGACTGAATTGAACAGAAGGTTGAATGGTTAGACTAAACAATAATCGTATCTGGGGTTGTATTCGAGTATATCGTGATGATGTTTATATAGTTACACTCACCAGGTGACTGTTCTCCAATTATATATAAGAGCGACTGAACTGAACAGAATGTTGAATGGATAGACTGAACAATCATCGTATCTGGGTTGTATTCGATTATATCGTGATGATTATCATATAGTATGTCTAACCAGGTAACAGTTCTTTCGTTAAACATACGAGCAACCGAATCGAACATAATGTCGGATGGATAGATTGAACAATCATTGTATCTGAGTTGTCTCCGATTATATCGTTATGCTGTATATTTAGTTACACCTACCATGTAACAGTTCTTTCGTTACACATACGAGCGTCTGAATCGAACATAAGGTTGGATGGATAGACGGAATGATAATTGTATCTTAGTTGTATTCGATTATATCGTGATGACGTTCATATAGAAATACTCACCAGGTTACTGTTCTTTCGTTATACATACGAGCAACCGAATCGAACAGGAGGTTGAATGGATAGTATCTGGGTTGTATTCGATTATGATGTTATGCTGTGTATATAGTTATACACACTAGGTGACGGTATTCCCGTTTTACATACGAGCGACCGAAACGAACAGAAAGTTGAATGGATATACTGAACAATCAATGTATTTGGGTGGTATCCGATTATATCGCAATACTGTATATATTGTGATACTTACCAGGTGACGGTACTTCCGTTACACATACTAGCGACTGAATCGAACAGAAGGTTAAATGGTTAGACGAAACGATAATTGTATCTGAGTTGTATTCGATGATATCGTGATGATGTTTATAGCAATACTCACCAGGTAACTGTTCTTCCGTTTTACATACAAGCGACCGAATCGAGCAGAAGGTTAAATAGATAGATTGAACAATCATCGTATCTGGGTTGTATTCGATTATGTTTATATAGTTATAACCAGGTAACTGATCTTTCGTTATACATACAAGCGACTGAATTGAACAGAAGGTTGAATGGATAGTATGAGGGTTGTATTCGATTATGATGTTATGCTGTGTATATAGTTATACACACTAGGTGACGGTATTCCCGTATTACATACGAGCGACCGAAACGAACAGAAAGTTGAATGGATAGTCTGAACAATCAATGTATCTGGGTGGTAACCGATTATATCGCAATACTGTTTATATAGTGATACTAACCAGGTGACGGTACTTCCGTTACACATGCTAGCGACTGAATCGAACAGAAGGTTAAATGGTTAGACGAAACGATAATTGTATCTGAGTTGTATTCGATGATATCGTGATGATGTTTATATAGCAATACTCACCAGGTAACTGTTCTTCCGTTTTACATACAAGCGACCAAATCGAGCAGAAGGTTGAATGGATAGATTGAACAATCATCGTATCTGGGTTGTATTCGGTGATGTTTATATAGTTATACTCACCAGGTAACTGTTACTCCGTTATACATACGAGCGACAGAATTAAACAGAAGGTTGAATGGATAGACTAAACAATAATAGTATCTGGGGTTTTATTCGATTATATCGTGATGATGTTTTTATAGTTATACTCACCAGGTAACTGTCCTTTCGTTATACGTAAGAGCGACCGAATCGAAGAGAAGGTTGAGTGGATAGACTGTACAATCATCCTTTCTGGGTTGTATTCGATTATATCGTGATGATTATCATATAGTATGTCTAACCAAGTAACAAATCTTCCGTTATACATACGAGCAACCGAATCGAACATAAGGTTGAATGGATAGATTGAACAATCATTGTATCTGGGTTGTATCCGAATATATCGTTATGCTGTATATTAAGTTACACCTACTATGTAACGGTTCTTCCGTTACACATACGAGCGTCTGAATCGAACATAAGGTTGGATGGTTTGGCGGAACGATAATTGTAACTGATTTGTATTCGATGATATAGTGATGATGTTTATATAGCAATACTCACCAGGTAACAGTCCTTCCGTTTTACATACAAGCGACCAAATTGAGCAGAAGGTTAAATGGATAGATTGAACAATCATCGTATTTGAGTTGTATTCGATTATGTTTATATAGTTATACTCACCAGGTACTTGTTCTTCCGTTATACATACGAGCAACCAAATCGAACATAAGGTTGAATGGATAGATTGAACAATCATCGTATCTGTGTTGTATTCGGTAATGTTTATATAGTTATACTCACCAGGTAACTATTCTTCCGTTATACATACGAGCGACTGAATTAAACAGAAGGTTGAATGGATAGACTAAACAATAATAGTATCTGGGTTGTATTCGATTATATCGTGATGATGTTTTCATAGTTATACTCACCAGGTAACTGTCCTTTCGTTATACGTAAGAGCGACCGAATCGAACATAAGGTTGAATGGATAGATTGAACAATCATTGTATCTGGGTTGTATCCGAATATATCGTTATGCTGTATATCTAGTTACACCTACCATGTAACGGTTCTTTCGTTACACATACGAGCGTCTGAATCGAACATAAGGTTGGATGATTTGGCGGAACGATAATCGTAACTGAGTTGTATTCGATTATATCGTGGTGATGTTTATATAGTAATAAACACCAGGTGACTGTTCTTGCGTTATACATACGAGCGACCCAATCGAACAGAAGGTTGGATGGATAGACGGAATGATAATTGTATCCGAGTTGTATTCGATTATTTCGTGATGACGTTCATATAGAAATACTCACCTGGTTACTGTTCTTTCGTTATACATACGAGCAACCGAATCGAACAGAAGGTTGAATGGATAGTATCTGGGTTGTATTCGATTATGATGTTATGCTGTGTATATAATTATACACACTTGGTGACGGTATTCCCGTTTTACATACGAGCGACCGAAACGAACAGAAAATTGAATGGATAGACTGAACAATCAATGTATCTGGTTGGTATCCGATTATATCGCAATACTGTATATATGGTGATGCTTAACAGGTGACGGTACTTCCGTTACACATACAAGCGACTGAATCGAACAGAAGGTTTAATGGCTAGACGAAACGATAATTGTATCTGAGTTGTATTCGATGATATCGTGATGATGTTTATATAGCAATACTCACCAGGTGACTGTTCTTCCGTTTTACTTACAAGCGACCGAATCGAGCCGAAGGTTAAATGGATGGATTGAATAATCATCGTATCTGGGTTGTATTCGATAATGTTTATATAGTTATACTCACCAGGTAACTGTTCTTCCGTTATACATACGAGCGACTGAATTGAACAGAAGGTTGAATGGTTAGACTAAACAATAATCGTATCTGGGGTTGTATTCGAGTATATCGTGATGATGTTATTATAGTTATACTCACCAGGTGACTGTTCTCCAGTTATATATAAGAGCGACTGAACTGAACAGAATGTTGAATGGATAGACTGAACAATCAGCGTATATGGGTTGTATTCGATTATATCGTGATGATTATCATATAGTATGTCTAACCAGGTAACAGTTCTTTCGTTTAACATACGAGCAACCGAATCGAACATAAGGTCAAATGGATAGATTGAACAATCATTGTATCTGAGTTGTGTCCGATTATATCGTTATGCTGTATATTCAGTTACACCTACCATGTAACGGTTCTTTCGTTACACATACGAGCGTCTGAATCGAACAAAAGGTTGGATGGATAGACGGAATGATAATTGTATCTTAGTTGTATTCGATTATATCGTGATGACGTTCATATAGAAATACTCACCAGGTTACTGTTCTTTCGTTATACATACGAGCAACCGAATCGAACAGGAGGTTGAATGGATAGTATCTGGGTTGTATTCGATTATGATGTTATGCTGTGTATATAGTTATACATACTAGGTGACGGTATTCCCGTTTCACATACGAGCGACCAAAACGAACAGAAAGTTGAATGGATAGACTGAACAATCAATGTATCTGGGTGGTATCCGATTATATCGCAATACTGTATATATAGTGATACTTACCAGGTGACGGTACTTCCGTTACACATACTAGCGACTGAATCGAACAGAAGGTTAAATGGTTAGACGAAACGATAATTGTAACTGAGTTGTATTCGATGATATCGTGATGATGTTTATAGCAATACTCACCAGGTAACTGTTCTTCCGTTTTACATACAAGCGACCGAATCGAGCAGAAGGTTAAATAGATAGATTGAACAATCATCGTATCTGGGTTGTATTCGATTATGTTTATATAGTTATAACCAGGTAACTGATCTTCCGTTATACATACGAGCGACTGAATTGAACAGAAGGTTGAATGGATAGTATCTGGGTTGTATTCGATTATGATGTTATGCTGTGTATATAGTTATACACACTAGGTGACGGTATTCCCGTTTTACATACGAGCGACCGAAACGAACAGAAAATTGAATGGATAGACTGAACAATCAATGTATCTGGTTGGTATCTGATTATATCGCAATAATGTATATATAGTGATGCTTAACAGGTGATGGTACTTCCGTTACACATACTAGCGACTGAATCGAACAGAAGGTTTAATGGTTAGACGAAACGATAATTGTATCTGAGTTGTATTCGATGATATCGTGATGATGTTTATATAGCAATACTCACCAGGTGACTGTTCTTCCGTTTTACTTACAAGCGACCGAATCGAGCAAAAGGTTAAATGGATAGATTGAACAATCATCGTATCTGGGTTGTATTCGCTAATGTTTATATAGTTATACTCACCAGGTAACTGTTTTTCCGTTATACATACGAGCGACTGAATTGAACAGAAGGTTGAATGGTTAGACTAAACAATAATCGTATCTGGGGTTGTATTCGAGTATATCGTGATGATGTTTATATAGTTATACTCACCAGGTGACTGTTCTACAGTTATATATAAGAGCGACTGAACTGAACAGAATGTTGAATGGATAGACTGAACAATCATCGTATCTGGGTTGTATTCGATTATATCGTGATGATTATCATATAGTATGTCTAACCAGGTAACAGTTCTTTCGTTAAACATACGAGCAACCGAATCGAACATAAGGTCGGATGGATAGATTGAACAATCATTGTATCTGAGTTGTCTCCGATTATATCGTTATGCTGTATATTTAGTTACACCTACCATGTAACGGTTCTTTCGTTACACATACGAGCGTCTGAATCGAACATAAGGTTGGATGGATAGACGGAATGATAATTGTATCTTAGTTGTATTCGATTATATCGTGATGACGTTCATATAGAAATACTCACCAGGTTACTGTTCTTTCGTTATACATACGAACAACCGAATCGAACAGGAGGTTGAATGGATAGTATCTGGGTTGTATTCGATTATGATGTTATGCTGTGTATATAGTTATACACACTAGGTGACGGTATTCCCGTTTTACATACGAGCGACCGAAACGAACAGAAAGTTGAATGGATAGACTGAACAATCAATGTATCTAGGTGGTATCCGATTATATCGCAATACTGTATATATAGTGATACTTACCAGGTGACGGTACTTCCGTTACACATACTGGCGACTAAATCGAACAGAAGGTTAAATGGTTAGACGAAACGATAATTGTATCTGAGTTGTATTGGATGATATCGTGATGATGTTTATAGCAATACTCACCAGGTAACTGTTCTTTCGTTTTACATACAAGCGACCGAATCGAGCAGAAGGTTAAATAGATAGATTGAACAATCATCGTATCTGGGTTGTATTCGATTATGTTTATATAGTTATAACCAGGTAACTGATCTTCCGTTATACATACGAGCGACTGAATTGAACACAAGGTTGAATGGATAGTATATGGGTTGTATTCGATTATGATGTTATGCTGTGTATATAATTATACACACTTGGTAACGGTATTCCCGTTTTACATACGAGCGACTGAAACGAACAGAAAGTTGAATGGATAGACTGAACAATCAATGTATCTGGTTGGTATCCGATTATATCGCAATACTGTATATATAGTGATGCTTAACAGGTAACGGTACTTCCGTTACACATACTAGCGACTGAATCGAACAGAAGGTTAAATGGTTAGACGAAACGATAATTGTATCTGAGTTGTATTCGATGATATCGTGATGATGTTTATATAGCAATACTCACCAGGTAACTGTTCTTCCGTTTTACTTACAAGCGACCGAATCGAGCAGAAGGTTATATGGATTGATTGAACAATCATCGTATCTGGGTTGTATTCGATAATGTTTATATAGTTATACTCACCAGGTAACTGTTCTTCCGTTATACATACGAGCGACTGAATTGAACAGAAGGTTGAATGGTTAGACTAAACAATAATCGTATCTGGGGTTGTATTCGAGTATATCGTGATGATGTTTATATAGTTACACTCACCAGGTGACTGTTCTCCAATTATATATAAGAGCGACTGA
The DNA here is from genome assembly GCA_029955515.1 of Chrysomela aeneicollis. Lineage (NCBI taxonomy): Eukaryota > Metazoa > Arthropoda > Insecta > Coleoptera > Chrysomelidae > Chrysomela > Chrysomela aeneicollis. The sequence continues at coordinate 159,236 of JARUHQ010000031.1, read as the reverse complement.
ACTGAACAGAATGTTGAATGGATAGACTGAACAATCATCGTATCTGGGTTGTATTCGATTATATCGTGATGATTATCATATAGTATGTCTAACCAGGTAACAGTTCTTTCGTTAAACATACGAGCAACCGAATCGAACATAATGTCGGATGGATAGATTGAACAATCATTGTATCTGAGTTGTCTCCGATTATATCGTTATGCTGTATATTTAGTTACACCTACCATGTAACAGTTCTTTCGTTACACATACGAGCGTCTGAATCGAACATAAGGTTGGATGGATAGACGGAATGATAATTGTATCTTAGTTGTATTCGATTATATCGTGATGACGTTCATATAGAAATACTCACCAGGTTACTGTTCTTTCGTTATACATACGAGCAACCGAATCGAACAGGAGGTTGAATGGATAGTATCTGGGTTGTATTCGATTATGATGTTATGCTGTGTATATAGTTATACACACTAGGTGACGGTATTCCCGTTTTACATACGAGCGACCGAAACGAACAGAAAGTTGAATGGATATACTGAACAATCAATGTATTTGGGTGGTATCCGATTATATCGCAATACTGTATATATTGTGATACTTACCAGGTGACGGTACTTCCGTTACACATACTAGCGACTGAATCGAACAGAAGGTTAAATGGTTAGACGAAACGATAATTGTATCTGAGTTGTATTCGATGATATCGTGATGATGTTTATAGCAATACTCACCAGGTAACTGTTCTTCCGTTTTACATACAAGCGACCGAATCGAGCAGAAGGTTAAATAGATAGATTGAACAATCATCGTATCTGGGTTGTATTCGATTATGTTTATATAGTTATAACCAGGTAACTGATCTTTCGTTATACATACAAGCGACTGAATTGAACAGAAGGTTGAATGGATAGTATGAGGGTTGTATTCGATTATGATGTTATGCTGTGTATATAGTTATACACACTAGGTGACGGTATTCCCGTATTACATACGAGCGACCGAAACGAACAGAAAGTTGAATGGATAGTCTGAACAATCAATGTATCTGGGTGGTAACCGATTATATCGCAATACTGTTTATATAGTGATACTAACCAGGTGACGGTACTTCCGTTACACATGCTAGCGACTGAATCGAACAGAAGGTTAAATGGTTAGACGAAACGATAATTGTATCTGAGTTGTATTCGATGATATCGTGATGATGTTTATATAGCAATACTCACCAGGTAACTGTTCTTCCGTTTTACATACAAGCGACCAAATCGAGCAGAAGGTTGAATGGATAGATTGAACAATCATCGTATCTGGGTTGTATTCGGTGATGTTTATATAGTTATACTCACCAGGTAACTGTTACTCCGTTATACATACGAGCGACAGAATTAAACAGAAGGTTGAATGGATAGACTAAACAATAATAGTATCTGGGGTTTTATTCGATTATATCGTGATGATGTTTTTATAGTTATACTCACCAGGTAACTGTCCTTTCGTTATACGTAAGAGCGACCGAATCGAAGAGAAGGTTGAGTGGATAGACTGTACAATCATCCTTTCTGGGTTGTATTCGATTATATCGTGATGATTATCATATAGTATGTCTAACCAAGTAACAAATCTTCCGTTATACATACGAGCAACCGAATCGAACATAAGGTTGAATGGATAGATTGAACAATCATTGTATCTGGGTTGTATCCGAATATATCGTTATGCTGTATATTAAGTTACACCTACTATGTAACGGTTCTTCCGTTACACATACGAGCGTCTGAATCGAACATAAGGTTGGATGGTTTGGCGGAACGATAATTGTAACTGATTTGTATTCGATGATATAGTGATGATGTTTATATAGCAATACTCACCAGGTAACAGTCCTTCCGTTTTACATACAAGCGACCAAATTGAGCAGAAGGTTAAATGGATAGATTGAACAATCATCGTATTTGAGTTGTATTCGATTATGTTTATATAGTTATACTCACCAGGTACTTGTTCTTCCGTTATACATACGAGCAACCAAATCGAACATAAGGTTGAATGGATAGATTGAACAATCATCGTATCTGTGTTGTATTCGATTATGTTTATATAGTTATACTCACCAGGTAACTGTTCTTCCGTTATACATACGAGCGACTGAATTGAACAGAAGGTTGAATGGATAGACTAAACAATGATCGTATCTGGGGTTGTATTCGATTATATCGTGATGATGTTTATATAGTTATACTCACCAGGTAACTGTTCTCCAGTTATACATAAGAGCGACTGAACTGAACAGAAGGTTGAATGGATAGACTGAACAATCATCGTATCTGGGTTGTATTCGATTATTTCGCTTTGATTATTATATATTATGTCTAACCAGGTAACTGTTCTTCCGTTAAACATATGAGCATCCGAATCGAACATAAGGTTGAATGGATAGATTGAACAATCATTGTATCTGGGTTGTATCCGAATATATCGTTATGCTGTATATTTAGTTACACCTACTATGTAACGGTTCTTCCGTTACACATACGAGCGTCTGAATCGAACATAAGGTTGGATGGTTAGACGGAACGATAATTGTAACTGAGTTGTATTCGATTATATCGTGGTAATGTTTATATAGTAATACTCACCAGGTGACTGTTCTTGCGTTATACGTACGAGCGACCCAATCGAACAGAAGGTTGGATGGATAGCAAAATGATCATTGTATCTGAGTTGTATTCGATTATATCGTGATGAAGTTCATATAGAAATACTCACCAGGTTACTGTTCTTTCGTTATACATACGAGCAATCGAATCGAACAGAAGGCTGAATAGATAGTATCTGGGTTGTATTCGATTATGCTGTTATGCTGTGTATATAGATATACACACTAGGTGACGGTATTCCCGTTTTACATACGAGCGACCGAAACGAACAGAAAGTTGAATGGTTAGACTGAACAATCAATGTATCTGGTTGGTATCCGATTATATCGCAATACTGTATATATAGTGATACTTACCAGGTGACGATACTTCCGTTACACATACTAGCGACTGAATCGAACAGAAGGTTAGATGGTTAGACGAAGCGATAATTGTATCTGAGTTGTATTCGATGATATCGTGATGATGTTTATATAGCAATACTCACCAGGTAACTGTTCTTCCGTTTTACATTAAAGCGACCGAATCGAGCGGAAGGTTGAATGGATAGATTGAAAATTCATCGTATCTAGGTTGTATTCGATTAGGTTTATATAGTTATACTCACCAGGTGACTGTTCTTCCGTTATACATACGAGCAACCGAATCGAACAGAAGGTTGAATGGATAGTATCTGGGTTGTATTCGATTATGATGTTATGCTGTGTATATAGTTATACACATTAGGTGACGGTATTCCCGTTTTACATACGAGCGACCGAAACGAACAGAAAGTTGAATGGATAGACTGAACAATCAATGTATCTGGGTGGTATCCGATTATATCGCAATACTGTATATATAGTGATACTTATCAGGTGACGGTACTTCCGTTACACATACTAGCGACTGAATCGAACAGAAGGTTAAATGGTTAGACGAAACGATGATTGTATCTGAGTTATATTCGATGATATCGTGATGATGTTTATATAGCAATACTCACCAGGTATCTGTTCTTCCGTTTTACATACAAGCGACCGAATCGAGCAGAAGCTTGAATTTAGTATAGATTGAACAATCATCGTATCTGAGTTGTATTCGATCATGTTTATATAGTTATACTCACCAGGTAACTGTTATTCCGTTATACATACGAGCGACTGAATTGAACAGAAGGTTGAATGGATAGACTAAACAATAATCGTATCTGGGGTTGTATTCGATTATATCTTGATGATGTTCATATAGTTATACTCACCAGGAAACTGTTCTCCAGTTATACATAAGAGCGACTGAAATGAACAGAAGGTTGAATGGATAGACTGAACAATCATCGTATCTGGGTTGCATTTGATTATATCGTGATTATTATCATATAGTATGTCTAACCAGGTAACAGTTCTTCCGTTATACATACGAGCAACCGAATCGAACATAAGGTTGAATGGATAGATTGAACAATCATTGTATCTGTTATGCTGTATATTTAGTTACACCTACCATGTACCGGTTCTTTCGTTACACATACGAGCGTCTGAATCGAACAGAAGGTTGGATGGTTAGACGGAACGATAATTGTAACTGAGTTGTATTCAATGATATCGTGATGACGTTCATATAGAAAAACTCACCAGGTTACTGTTCTTTCGTTATACATACGAGCAACCGAATCGAACAGAAGGTTGAATGGATAGTATCTGGGTTGTATTCGAATATGATGTTATGCTGTGTATATATTTATACACACTAGGTGACGGTATTCCCGTTTCACATACAAGCGACCGAAACGAACAGAAAGTTGAATGGATAGACTGAACAATCAATGTATCTGGGTGGTATCCGATTATATCGCAATTCTGTTTATATAGTTATACTCACCAGGTACCTGTTCTTCAGTTATACATACGAGCAACCCAATCGAACATAAGGTTGAATGGATAGATTGAACAATCATCGTATCTGAGTTGTATTCGATTATGTTTTTATAGTTATACTCACCAGGTAACTGTTCTTCCGTTATACATACGAGCGACTGAATTGAACAGAAGGTTTAATGGATAGACTAAACAATGATCGTATCTGGGGTTGTATTCGATTATATCGTGATGATGTTTATATAGTTATACTCACCAGGTAACTGTTCTCCAGTTATACATAAGAGCGACTGAACTGAACAGAAGGTTGAATGGATAGACTGAACAATCATCGTATCTGGGTTGTATTCGATTATTTCGTGATGATTATTATATATTATGTCTAACCAGGTAACTGTTCTTCCGTTGAACATACGAGCAACCGAATCGAACATTAGGTTGAATATATATATTGAAGAATCATTATATCTGGGTTTTCTCCGATTATATCGTTATGCTGTATATTAAGATACACCTACCTTGTAACAGTTCCTTCGTTACACATACGAGCGTCTGAATCGAACATAAGGTTGGATGGTTAGACGGAACGATAATTGTAACTGAGTTGTATTCAATTATATCGTGGTAATGTTTATATAGTAATACTCACCAGGTGACTGTTCTTGCGTTATACGTACGAGCGACCAAATCGAACAGAAGGTTGGATGGATAGATCGCAATACTGTATATATAGTGATACTTACCAGGTGACGTTACTTCCGTTACACATACTAGCGACTGAATCGAACAGAAGGTTAAATGGTTAGACGAAACGCTAATTGTATCTGAGTTGTATTCGATGATATCGTGATAATGTTTATAAAGCAATACTCACCAGGTAACTGTTCTTCCGTTTCACATACAAGCGACCGAATCGAGCAGAAGGTTAAATGAATAAATTGAACAATCATCGTATCTGGGTTGTATTCGATTATGTATATATAGTTTTACTCACCAGGTAACTGTTCTTCCGTTATACATACGAGCGACTGAATTGAACAGAAGGTTGAATGGATAGACTAAACACTAATCGTATCTGGGGTTGTATTCGATTAAATCGTGATGATCTTCATATAGTTATACTCACCAGGTAACTGTTCTTCAGTTATACATAAGAGCGACTGAATTGAACAGAAGGTTGAATGGATAGACTGAACAATCATCGTATCTGGGTTGTATTCGATTATATCGTGATGATTATCATATAGTATGTTTAACCAGGTAACAGTTCTTCAGTTATACATACGAGCAACCAAATCGAACATAAGGTTGAATGGATAGATTGAACAATCATTGTATCTGGGTTGTCTCCGATTATATCGTTATGCTGTATATTCAGTTACACCTACCATGTAACGGTTCTTTCGTTTCACATACGAGCGTCTGAATCGAACATAAGGTTGGATGGATAGACGGAACGATTATTGTAACTGAGTTGTATTCGATTATATCGTGGTGATGTTTATATAGTAATACTCACCAGGTGACTGTTTTTGCGTTATACATACGAGCGACCCAATCGAACATAAGGTTGGATGGATAGACGGAAGGATCATTGTATCTGAGTTGTATTCGATTATATCGTGATGACGTTCATATAAGTTATGTACCCTTATCAGCTGATGCAGCAAGAAAGAAGACTCTTCTTCTAGGAAACTGTCGCTCGAAGCCGACGTTATAAATTCATGTTAATTTCCATAATTCTTCATTCTGTATTCTGTTTTCCGCATTGTTCATTGCAACTTGTATCACTTAGAAATAAAAAATCTTTTTGAACATAATTGGCGCAGTCGGTAGGTGCAGTTATTAGTCGAAAATCACGAGGTATTGTGACCGGTTTCGACGAAAAACGTGGATTTTAATCCTTCGGCACCGGTAGTTAAAAGGATTGAACTTTTCGAGTGAAACGGCATCCAAAAAAGAATTGAGTTCACCTGAGCAAGCTGTTGAAGAGCCGCAGACTACCCAGTACAGAATCAACCACAAGAGGAAGAGGAATTCGGTGAGAGTCAAATTCCCTGCATCTTTTCCGTGACCCTATTTTTCCCTGGTTAGGAAATCTTGATAATCGCAATAAGTAACGTAGTTTAAGAAGAAAATAAATAACATAGTTGATAAATATAACGTAAAGTTGGCTCATGACCAGCGATCATACAGTTGAAGAATTGATTAATTCATTCACCGAGACTTTGAGATTTTCTGAATCGATTTCAAACAGTACAGTAAATAATATTAGTGACGAAATCACAGTAGAAACAATGGCTGAACCAACAAATAATTTAAGTTTGCTGAAAATGTTTGTAGACACGATTCCCACTTTTGACGGGAATGCTAGTACACTGCCTAGTTTTATTTCGTCTTGTGACTTTCTGTTCGATACCTATAGAAATCAAATGACAGATCCGATCTTGAAAAATCCATTTGAACAGAGTAGTTCAAACAAAACTATCAGGAAGAGCACAACTCCTAGTAGGTTGTCGGACTGAATTAAATTCATGGGAATTAATAAAAGCCGCACTTATTCAATGTTTCGGAGACAATAGGTGCTTCGAATGTATAGAACAAGATTTATTTTTGGCCAGACCTTTCAAAAACGAGTCACCACTCGATTTTGGCAAGAGGTGACAGGTCCTTAGAAGTACTCTCGCTCAGAAAATTAATTCACAAGATGCAAGCCAAATGGATGCCGCTACAAAAATAGTATATATGAAACAACATGAAGGAGCTTGTCTTCGAACATTCATAAGAGGTTTGCATGGTCATTTACAAACGATAGTTAGACTCAAAAATCCAGAATGCTTAGAAACGGCAATGAATATCATTGTTGAGGAAGAAAATTTTCAATATACGCAAAACCCTTCGAAATTAACTCCAAATAATAGTCAGAAACCATTTGAGCCTCGTAGCCAAAATTCACAAAATTACAGACCGCAGATCCCACAAAATTTTAGATATAATTATCAATATCCCCAACAGCCTCAACAAAATTACCCTCAAAGAACTTTGCCGGCAATCCAACAAAGACCACAACAATTCCCTAATCAACAACAGTTTCCCAATCAACCAATTAACATACAACCTCGATCAAATGTTCAGAGAAATTTTCCAACCAATAGATAAGTTTTTGGACCCCCTAAAAACGTTTTCAAATCAACTGGTCAAATACCCGGTAATAAACCTGAACCAATGGTAATGTCATCAACATCGAGAAATACATTTTCGCGTCAAAATTACTCATACCCTCAAAATAATAACTATTTTCGATCAACCGGACCACCAAACTTCACATCCCAAGAAGTTTATCATATCGATGAGGATATAAATCAAGAAGTAGAGACACTCGATACTAATGACGTCCAACACACAGAAAACATTGCTGTCGATGACGAACATTTATTCTATCAGTGTAACAAAACGGATGATTATGAAACGCTTGAAAATTTTCACGAGGTAGAGACGAAACACCACAACACCTAACCTTTGAAATGCACACAGATATAGGAAAAAACAAGTTACCCTATATAAAAATAAATTACCCGCCTATGAAACTTCTAGTTGACACGGGATGCTCTCATTCAATCATGCGACCGAAAATTGCAGAAAAATTCTTTCCTGAAACGATTTATCATACAGTTTCAAAAATCAAAACCGGTATAGGAGAAAAATTTTTTTTTTAAAGCAGATATTCCAGCATTCAGAGAATTAAATTCCAATCATAATATTTCCTTCATTTTATTCGACTTTCATGAATATTTCGATGGTATCTTAGGTTTGGGAGAATTATTAAAAATGAACTTCAATATAGATTCAACAAATAAACGCTTAGTAAACGACGTAACTCAGATTCCTATATTTTATCGCGAACCAGAAAAAGAGAAATTTATTATTTCAGTGAATTCGCATGAAGTGAGTATAACTATATGAACATCATCAAGATATAATCGAATGCAACCCCAGATACGATTATTGTTCAATCTATCCATTCAACCTTATGTTCGATTCAGTTGCTCGTATGTATAACGGAAGAACTGTTACCTGGTAAGACATACTATATTATAACCATCACGATATAATCAAATACAACCCAGATACATTGATTGTTCAATCTATCTATTTAACCTTCTGCTCGATTCGGTCGCTTGTATGTAAAACGGAAGAACCTGGTGGGTATAACTATATAGACCTAATCGAATACAACCCAGATACGATGAATTTCCAATCTATCCATTTAACCTTCTGCTCGATTCGGTCGCTTTTATGTAAAACGGAAGAACAGTTACCTGGTGAGTATTGCTATATAAACATCATCACGATATAATCGAATACAACTCAGATACAATGATCATTTCGTCTATCCATCCAACCTTCTGTTTGATTGGGTCGCTCGTACGTATAACGCAAGAACAGTCACCTGGTGAGTATTACTATATAAACATTACCACGATATAATCGAATACAACTCAGTTACAATTATCGTTTCGTCTAACCATCCAACCTTATGTTCGATTCAGACGCTCGTATGTGTGACGAAAGAACCTTTACATGGTAGGTGTAACTAATAATACAGCTTAACGATATAATCGGAGACAACCCAGATACAATGATTGTTCAATCTATCCATTCAACCTTATGTTCGATTCGGTTGCTCGTATGTATAACGGAAGAACTGTTACCTGGTTAGACATACTATATTATAATCATCACGATATAATCAAATACAACCCAGATACGATGATTGTTCAGTATATCCATTCAACCTTCTGTTCAGTTCAGTCGCTCTTATGTATAACTGGAGAACAGTTTCCTGGTGAGTATAACTCTATGAACATCATCAAGATATAATCGAATACAACCCCAGATACGATTATTGTTTAGTCTATCCATTCAACCTTCTGTTCAATTCAGTCGGTCGTATGTATAACGGAAGAACAGTTACCTGGTGAGTATAACTATATGAACATAATCGAATACAACCCAGATACGATGATTGTTCAATCAATACTAAATTCAACCTTCTGCTCGATTTGGTCGCTTGTATGTAAAACGGAAGAACAGTTACCTGGTGAGTATTTCTATATAAACATCATCACGATATCATCGAATACAACTCAGATACAATTATCGTTTCGTCTAACCATTTAAACTTCTGTTCGATTCAGTCGCTAGTATGTGTAACGGAAGTACCGTCACCTAGTAAGTATCACTATATATTCCGTATTGCGATATAATCGGATACCACCCAGATACATTGATTGTTCAGTCTATCCATTCAACTTTCTGTTCGTTTCGGTCGCTCGTATGTAAAACGGGAGTACCGTCACCTGATGTGTATAACTATATACACAGCATAACATCATAATCGAATACAACCCAGATACTATCCATTCAACCTTCTGTTCGATTCGGTTGCTCGTATGAATAACGAAAGAACAGTAACCTGGTGAGTATTTCTATATGAACGTCATCACGATATAATCGAATACAACTCAGATACAAGGATCATTCTGTCTATCCATCCAACCTTCTGTTCGATTGGGTCGCTCGTATGTATAACGCAAGAACAGTCACCTGGTGAGTATTACTATATAAACATCACCACGATATAATCGAATACAACTCAGTTACAATTATCGTTCCGTTCATTCATCCAACCTTATGTTCGATGCAGATGCTCGTATGTGTAACGAAAGAACCGTTACATGGTAGGTGTAACTAAATATACAGCATAACGATATAATCGGAGACAACCCAGATACAATGATTGTTCAATCTATCCATTCAACCTTATGTTCGATTTGGTTGCTCGTATGTGTAACAGAAGAACTGTTACCTGGTTAGACATACTATATGATAATCATCACGATATAATCGAATTTAACCCAGATACAATGATTGTTCAGTCTATCCATTCAACTTTCTGTTCAGTTCAGTCGCTTTTATGTATAACTGGAGAACAGTTTCCTGGTGAGTATAACTATATGAACATCATCAAGATATAATCGAATACAACCCCAGATACGATCATTGTTTAGTATAATCATTCAACCTTCTGTTCAATTCAGTCGCTCGTATGTATAACGGAAGAACAGTTACCTGGTGAGTATAACTATATGAACCTAATCGAATACAACCCAGATACGATGAATTTTCAATCTATCCATTTAACCTTCTGCTCGATTCGGTAGCTTTTATGTAAAACGGAAGAACAGTTACCTGGTGAATATTGCCATATAAACATCATCTCGATATCATCGAATACAACTCAGATACAATTATCGCTTCGTCTAACCATTTAACCTTCTGATCGATTCAGTCGCTAGTATGTGTAACGGAAGTACCGTCACCTGGTTGATATCACTATATATACAGTATTGCGATATAATCGGATACCAACCAGATACATTGATTGTTCAGTCTATCCATTCAACCTCCTGTTCGATTCGAATGCTCGTATGTATAACGAAAGAACAGTAACCTGGTGAGTATTTCCATATGAACTTCATCACGATATCATCGATTACAACTCAGAGATACAATTATCATTTCGTCTAACCATTTAACCTCCTGTTCTATTCAGTCGCTAGTATGTGTAACGAAAGTACCATCACCTGGTAAGTATCACTATATATACAGTATTGCGATATTATCGGATACCACCCAGATACATTGAATGTTCAGTCTATCCATTCAACTTTCTGTTCAGTTCAGTCGCTCTTATGTATAACTGGAGAACAGTTTCCTGGTGAGTATAACTATATGTACATCATCAAGATATAATCGAATACAACCCCAGATACGATTATTGTTCAGTCTATCCATTCAACCTTCTGTTCAATTCAGTCGCTCGTATGTATAACGGAAGAACAGTTACCTGGTGAGTATTACTATATAAACATAATCGAATACAACCCAGATACGATGATTGTTCAATCTATACTAAATTTAACCTTCTGCTCGATTCGGTCGCTTGTATGTAAAACGGAAGAACAGTTACCTGGTGAGTATTGCTATATAAACATCATCACGATATCATCGAATACAACTCAGAAACAATTATCGTTTCTTCTAACCATTTAACCTTCTGTTCGATTCAGTCGCTAGTATGTGTAACGGAAGTACCGTCACCTAGTAAGTATCACTATATATACAGTATTGCGATATAATCGGATACCACCCAGATACATTGATTGTTCAGTCTATCCATTCAACTTTCTGTTCGTTTCGGTCGCTCGTATGAAAAACGGGAATACCGTCACCTAATGTGTATAACTATATACACAGCATAACTTCATAATCGAATACAACCCAGATACTATCCATTCAACCTTCTGTTCGATTCGGTTGCTCGTATGTATAACGGAAGAACAGTTACCTGGTGAGTATAACTATATAAACATAATCGAATACAACCCAGATACGATTATTGTTCAATCAATACTGAATTCTACCTTCTGCTCGATTCGGTCGCTTGTATGTAAAACGGGAGAACAGTTACCTGGTGAGTATTGCTATATAAACATCATCACGATATCATCGAATACAACTCAGATACAATTATCGTTTCGTCTAACCATTCAACCTTCTGTTCGATTCAGTCGCTAGTATGTGTAACGGAAGTACAGTCACCTGGTAAGTATCACTATATATACATTATTGCGATATAATCAGATACCACCCAGATACATTGATTGTTCAGTCTATCCATTCAACTTTCTGTTCGTTTCGGTCGCTCGTATGTAAAACGGGAATACCGTCACCTAATGTGTATAACTATATACACAGCATCACATCATAATCGAATACAACCCAGATACTATCCATTCAACCTTCTGTTCGATTCGGTTGCTCGTATGTATAAAGAAAGAACAGTTACCTGGTGAGTATTTCTATATGAACGTCATCACGATATAATCGAATACAACTCAGATACAATGATCATTCCGTCTATCCATCCAACCTTCTCTTCGATTGGGTCGCTCGTATGTATAACGCAAGAACAGTCACCTGGTGAGTATTACTATATAAACATCACCACGATATAATCGAATACAACTCAGTTACAATTATCGTTCCGTCTAACCATCTAACCTTATGTTCGATTCAGACGCTCGTATGTGTAACGAAATAACCGTTACATGGTAGGTGTAACTGAATATACAGCATAAAGATATAATCGGAGACAACCCAGATACAATGATTGTTCAATCTATCCATTCAACCTTATGTTCGATTCGGTTGCTCGTATGTATAACGGAAGAACAGTTACCTGGTTAGACATAATATATAATAATCATCATGAAATAATCGAATACAACCCAGATACGATGATTGTTCAGTCTATCCATACAACCTTCTGTTCAGTTCAGTCGCTCTTATGTATAACTGAAGAACAGTTACCCGGTGAGTATAACTATATAAACATCATCACGATATAATCGAATACAACCCCAGATACGATCATTGTTTAGTCTATCCATTCAACCTTCTGTTCAATTCAGTCGCTCCTATGTATAACGAAAAAACAGTTACTTGGTGAGTATAACTATATAAACATAATCGAATACAACTCAGATACGATGATTGTTCAATCTATCCATTCAACCTTATGTTAGATTCGGTTGCTCGTATATATAACGGAAGAACAGGTACCTGGTGAGTATAACTATATAAACATAATTGAATACAACTCAGATACGATGATTGTTCAATCTATCCATTTAACCTTCTGCTCGATTCGGTCGCGTATGTAAAACGGAAGAACAGTTACCTGGTGATTATTGCTATATAAACATCATCACGATATCATCGAATACAACTCAGATACAATTATCGTTTCGTCTAACCATTCAACCTTCTGTTCGATTCAGTCGCTAGTATGTGTAACGGAAGAACAGTTACCTGGTGAGTATAACTATATAAACATAATCGAATACAACCCAGATACGATGATTGTTCATAGAATCAATTTCTCGAATCGAAAAAACCGAAATCGAAAAAAAAAATGCATCAAAGGGGGCCCCTTGGGAACTTTTTCGAATTATTCAGATCGCCTTAATTTCCGAACGGATAAACCGATTTCCAACTTCGATCATACCAATCTGCTTGTTTTTTTCATAGAATCCATTTCTTCAATCATAAAAACCGAAATCGAAAAAAAAATTCATCAAAGGGGGCCCCCTTGGAACTTTATCGAATTCTTCAGATCGCCTTAACTTTCGAACGGATGGACCGATTTTCAACTTCGATCATACTAATCTGCTTGTTTTTTTTCATAAAATCCATTTCTCCAATCGAAAAAACCGAAATCGAAAAAAAAAATTGCATCAAAGGGGGTCTCCTTAGAACTTTTTCGAATTCTTCAGATCGCCTCAACTTTCGAACGGATGAACCTATTTTCAACTTCGATCATACCAATCTGCTTGTTTTTTTTCATAGAATCGATTTCTCCAATCGAAAAAACCGAAATCGAAAAAAAATTGCATCAAAGGGGGTCCCTTTGGAACTTTTTCGAATTCTTCAGATCGCCTTAACTTCCGAACGGATGGACCGATTTTCAACTTCCATCATACCAATCTGCTTGTTTTTTTTTCATAGAATCCATTTCTTCAATCGAAAAAACCGAAATCGAAAAAAAAAATGCATCAAAGGGGGCCCCCTTGGAACTTTTTTGAATTCTTCAGATCGCCTTAACTTCCGAACGGATAAACCGATTTTCAACTTCGATCATACCAATCTGCTTGTTTTTTCCATAGAATCCATTTTTTCAATCATAAAAACCGAAATCGAAAAAAAAATGCATCAAAGGGGGCCCCCTTGGAACTTTTTCGAATTCTTCAGATCGCCTTAACTTCCGAACGGATGGACCGATTTTCAACTTCGATCATACCAATCTGTTTGTTTTTTTTTTTCATAGAATCCATTTCTCCAATCATAAAAACCGGAAAAAAAATGCATCAAAGGAGGCCCCCTTGGAACTTTTTCGAATTCTTCAGATCGCCTTAACTTTCGAACGGATGGATCGATTTTCAACTTCGATCATACCAATCTGCTTGTTTTTTTTTCATAAAATCCATTTTTTCAATCGAAAAAACCGAAATCGAAAAAAAAATTCATCAAAGGGGGCCCCCTTGGAACTTTTTCGAATTCTTCAGATCGCCTTAACTTCCGAACGGATGGACCGATTTTCAACTTCGATCATACCAATCTGTTTGTTTTTTTTTCCATAGAATCCATTTCTTCAATCGAAAAAACCAAAATCGAAAAAAAAAATGCTTCAGATCGCCTTAACTTCCGAACGGATGGACCGATTTTCAACTTCGCGCATACTAATTTGCTTGTTTTTTTTCATAGAATCCATTTTTTCAATCAAAAAAACCGAAATCGAAAAAAAAATGCATCAAAGGGGGTCCCCTTGGAACTTTTTCGAAATCTTCAGATCAACTTAACTTCCGAACGGATGGACCGATTTTCAACTTCGTGCATGCCAATTTGCTTGTTTTTTTTCATGAAATCCATTTCTTCAATCGAAAAAACCGAAATCGAAAAAGAAATTGCATCAGAAGGGGTCCCCTTGGAACTTTTTCGAATTCTTCAGATCGCCTTAACTTCCGAACGGATGGACCGATTTTCAACTTCGATCATACCAATCTGTTTGTTTTTTTTTCATAAAATGCATCAAAGGGGGCCCCTTCGGAACTTTTTCGAATTCTTCAGATCGCCTCAACTTCCATACGGATGGACCGATTTTCAACTTCGATCATACCAATCTGCTTGTTTTTGTTTCATTGAATCCATTTTTCCAATCGAAAAAACCGAAATCGAAAAAAAAAATGCATCAAAGGGGGCCCCCTTGGAACTTCTTCGAATTCTTCAGATCGCCTTAACTTCCGAACGGATAGACCGATTTTCAACTTCGATCATACCAATCTGCTTGTTTTTTTTCATAGAATCAATTTCTCGAATCGAAAAAACCGAAATCGAAAAAAAAATTGCATCAAAGGGGGCCCCCTTGGAACTTTTTCGAATTATTCAGATCGCCTTAACCTCCGAACGGATGGACCGATTTTCAACTCCGATCATACCAATCTGCTTGTTTTTTTTCATAGAATCCACTTCTCCAATCGAAAAAACCGAAATCGAAAAAAAAATTTCATCAAAGGGGGCCCCCTTGGAACTTTTTCGAATTCTTCAGATCGCCTTAAATTCCGAACGGATGGATCGATTTTCAACTTCGATCATACCAATCTGCTTGTTTTTTTTTCATAGAATCCATTTTTTCAATCGAAAAAACCGAAATCGAAAAAAAAAATGCATCAAAGGGGGCCCCCTTGGAACTTTTTCGAATTCTTCAGATCGCCTCAACTTCCATACGGATGGACCGATTTTCAACTTGGATCATACCAATCTGCTTGTTTTTGTTTCATTGAATCCATTTTTCCAATCGAAAAAACCGAAATCGAAAAAAAAATGCATCAAAGGGGGCCCCCTTGGAACTTTTTCGAATTCTTCGGATCGCCTTAACTTCCGAACGGATGGACCGATTTTCAACTTCGCGCATACTAATTTGCTTGTTTCTTTTTATAGAATCCATTTTTTCAATCGAAAAAACCGAAATCGAAAAAAAAATGCATCAAAGGGGGTCCCCTTGGAACTTTTTCGAAATCTTCAGATCAACTTAACTTCCGAACGGATGGACCGATTTTCAACTTCGTGCATGCCAATTTGCTTGTTTTTTTTCATGAAATCCATTTCTCCAATCGAAAAAACCGAAATCGAAAAAGAAATTGCATCAAAAGGGGTCCCCTTGGAACTTTTTCGAATTCTTCAGATCGCCTTAACTTTCGAACGGATGGATCGATTTTCAACTTCGATCATACCAATCTGCTTGTTTTTTTTCATAGAATCCATTTTTTCAATCGAAAAAACCGAAATCGAAAAAAAAAATTCATCAAAGGGGGCCCCCTTGGAACTTTTTCGAATTCTTCAGATCGCCTTAACTTCCGAACGGATGGACCGATTTTCAACTTCGATCAAACCAATCTGTTTGTTTTTTTCCATAGAATCCATTTCTCCAATCGAAAAAACCAAAATCGAAAAAAAAAATGCTTCAGATCGCCTTAACTTCCGAACGGATGGACCGATTTTCAACTTCGCGCATACTAATTTGCTTGTTTTTTTTCATAGAATCCATTTTTTCAATCGAAAAAACCGAAATCGAAAAATGAAATGCATCAAAGGGGGTCCCCTTGGAACTTTTTCGAAATCTTCAGATCAACTTAACTTCCGAACGGATGGACCGATTTTCAACTTCGTGCATGCCAATTTGCTTGTTTTTTTTCATGAAATCCATTTCTCCAATCGAAAAAACCGAAATCGAAAAAGAAATTGCATCAAAAGGGGTCCCCTTGGAACTTTTTCGAATTCTTCAGATCGCCTTAACTTTCGAACGGATGGACCGATTTTCAACTTCGATCATACCAATCTGTTTGTTTTTTTTCATAAAATGCATCAAAGGGGGCCCCCTCGGAACTTTTTCGAATTCTTCAGATCGCCTCAACTTCCATACGGATGGACCGATTTTCAACTTCGATCATACCAATCTGCTTGTTTTTGTTTCACTGAATCAATTTCTCGAATCGAAAAAACCGAAATCGAAAAAAAAAATTGCATCAAAGGGGGCCCCCTTGGAACTTTTTCGAATTATTCAGATCGCCTTATCCTCCGAACGGATGGACCGATTTTCAACTCCGATCATACCAATCTGCTTGTTTTTTTTCATTGAATCCATTTCTCCAATCGAAAAAACCGAAATCGAAAAAAAAATGCATCAAATGGGGTCCCCTTGGAACTTTTTCGAAATCTTCAGATCAACTTAACTTCCGAACGGATGGTTCGATTTTCAACTTCGTGCATGCCAATTTGCTTGCTTTTTTTTCATGAAATCCATTTCTCCAATCGAAAAAACCGAAATCGAAAAAGAAATTGCATCAAAAGGGGTCCCCTTGGAACTTTTTCGAATTCTTCAGATCGCCTTAACTTCCATACGGATGGACCGATTTTCAACTTGGATCATACCAATCTGCTTGTTTTTGTTTCATTGAATCCATTTTTCCAATCGAAAAAACCGAAATCGAAAAAAAAATGCATCAAAGGGGGCCCCCTTGGAACTTTTTCGAATTCTTCAGATCGCCTTAACTTCCGAACGGATAGACCGATTTTCAACTTCGATCATACCAATCTGCTTGTTTTTTTTCTTAGAATCAATTTCTCGAATCGAAAAAACCGAAATCGAAAAAAAAATTGCATCAAAGGGGGCCCCCTTGGAACTTTTTCGAATTATTCAGATCGCCTTAACCTCCGAACGGATGTACCGATTTTCAACTCCGATCATACCAATCTGCTTGTTTTTTTTCATAGAATCCACTGCTCCAATCGAAAAAACCGAAATCGAAAAAAAAATTGCATCGAAGGGGGCCCCCTTGGAACTTTTTCGAATTCTTCAGATCGCCTTAACTTCCGAACGGATGGACCGATTTTCAACTTCGATCATACCAATCTGCTTGTTTTTTTTCATAAAATCCATTTCTCCAATCGAAGAAACCGAAATCGAAAAAAAAAATTGCATCAAAGGGGGTCTCCTTGGAACTTTTTCGAATTCTTCAGATCGCCTTAACTTCCGAACGGATGGACCGATTTTCAACTTCCATCATACCAATCTGCATGTTTTTTTTATAGAATCCATTTCTCCAATCGAAAAAACCGAAATCGAAAAAAAAAATTGCATCAAAGGGGGTCTCCTTGGAACTTTTTCGAATTCTTCAGATCGCCTTAACTTCCGAACGGATGGACCGATTTTCAACTTCGATCATACCAATCTGCTTGTTTTTTTTCATAAAATCCATTTCTCCAATCGAAGAAACCGAAATCGAAAAAAAAAATTGCATCAAAGGGGGTCTCCTTGGAACTTTTTCGAATTCTTCAGATCGCCTTAACTTCCGAACGGATGGACCGATTTTCAACTTCCATCATACCAATCTGCTTGTTTTTTTTTCATAGAATCCATTTCTCCAATTTCTCCAATCGAAAAAACCGAAATAGAAAAAAAAAATTCATCAAAGGGAGCCCCCTTGGAACTTTTTCGAATTCTTCAGATCGCCTTAACTTCCAAACGGATGGACCGATTTTCAACTTCGATCAAACCAATCTGTTTGTTTTTTTTTTCATAAAATCCATTTCTCCAATCGAAAAAACCGAAATCGAAAAAAAAAATGCATCAGAGGGGGCCCCCTTGGAACTATTTCGAATTCTTCAGATCGCCTAATAAAATCCATTTCTCCAATAGAAAAAACCGAAATCGAAAAAAAAATTGCATCAAAAGGGGTCCCCTTGGAACTTTTTCGAATTCTTCAGATAGCCTTAACTTCCGAACGGATGGACCGATTTTCAACTTCGATCATGCTTGTTTTTTTTTATAGAATCCATTTCTCCAATCGAAAAAACCGAAATCGAAAAAAAATTGCATCAAAGGGGGTCCCCTTGGAACTTTTTCGAATTCTTCAGATCGACTTAACTTCCGAACGGATGGACCGATTTTCAACTTCGATCATGCTTGTTTTTTTTTATAGAATCCATTTCTCCAATCGAAAAAACCGAAATCGAAAAAAAATTGCATCAAAGGGGGCCCCCTTGGAACTTTTTCGAATTCTTCAGATCGCCTTAACTTCCGAACGGATGGAGCGATTTTCAACTTCGATCATACCAATCTGTTTGTTTTTTTTTTTCATAGAATCCATTTCCCCAATCGAAAAAACCGAAATCGAAAAAGAAATTGCATCAAAAGGGGTCCCCTTGGAACTTTTTCGAATTCTTCAGATCGCCTTAACTTCCGAACGGATGGACCGATTTTCAACTTCGCGCATACCAATTTGCTTGTTTTTTTTCATAGAATCTATTTCTCCAATCGAAAAAACCGAAATCGAGAAAAAAAAATGCATCAAAAGGGGTCCCCTTGAAACTTTTTCGAATTCTTCAGATCGCCTTAACTTCCGAACGGATGGAGCGATTTTCAACTTCGATCATACCAATCTGTTTGTTTTTTTTTTTCATAAAATCCATTTCCCCAATCGAAAAAACCGAAATCGAAAAAGAAATTGCATCAAAAGGGGTCCCCTTGGAACTTTTTCGAATTCTTCAGATCGCCTTAACTTCCGAACGGATGGACCGATTTTCAACTTCGCGCATACCAATTTGCTTGTTTTTTTTCATAGAATCTATTTCTCCAATCGAAAAAACCGAAATCGAGAAAAAAAAATGCATCAAAAGGGGTCCCCTTGAAACTTTTTCGAATTCTTCAGATCGCCTTAACTTCCGAACGGATGGACCGATTTTCAACTTCGATCATACCAATCTGCTTGTTTTTTTTTTCATAGAATCCATTTCCCCAATCGAAAAAACCGAAATCGAAAAAAAAATTGCATCAAAGGGGGCCTCCTTGGAACTTTTTCGAAATCTTCAGATCACCTTAACTTCCGAACGGATGGACCGATTTTCAACTTCGCGCATACCAATCTGCTTGTTTTCTTTCATAGAATCCATTTCTCCAATCGGAAATACCGAAATAGAAAAAAAAATTCATCAAAGGGAGCCCCCTTGGAAATTTTTCGAATTCTTCAGATCGCCTTAACTTCCGAACGGATGGACCGATTTTCAACTTCGATCATACCAATCTGTTTGTTTTTTTTTTCATAAAATCCATTTCTCCAATCGAAAAAACCGAAATCGAAAAAAAAAATGCATCAAAGGGGCCCCCCTTGGAACTTTTTCGAATTCTTCAGATCGCCTTAACTTCCAAACGGATGGACCGATTTTCAACTTCGATCATACCAATCTGCTTGTTTTTTTTCATTGAATCCATTTCTCCAATCGAAAAAACCGAAATCGAAAAAAAATGCATCAAAGGGGGCCCCCTTGGAACTTTTTCGAATTATTCAGATCGCCTTAACTTCCGAACGGATGGATCGATTTTCAACTTCGATCATACCAATCTGCTTGTTTTTTTTCATAGAATCCATTTCTCCAATCGAAAAAACCGAAATAGAAAAAAAAAAAATTCATCAAAGGGAGCCCCCTTGGAACTTTTTCGAATTCTTCAGATCGCCTTAACTTCCAAACGGATGGACCGATTTTCAACTTCGATCAAACCAATCTGTTTGTTTTTTTTTTCATAAAATCCATTTCTCCAATCGAAAAAACCGAAATCGAAAAAAAAAATGCATCAAAGGGGGCCCCCTTGGAACTTTTTCGAATTCTTCAGATCGCCTAATAAAATCCATTTCTCCAATAGAAAAAACCGAAATCGAAAAAAAAATTGCATCAAAAGGGGTCCCCTTGGAACTTTTTCGAATTCTTCAGATCGCCTTAACTTCCGAACGGATGGACCGATTTTCAACTTCGAACATACCAATCTGCTTGTTTTTCCTCATAGAATCCATTTCTCCAATCGAAAAAACCGAAATCGAAAAAAAATCGCATCAAAGGGGATCCCCTTGGAACTTTTTCGAATTCTTCAGATCGACTTAACTTCCGAACGGATGGACCGATTTTCAACTTCGATCATGCTTGTTTTTTTTTATAGAATCCATTTCTCCAATCGAAAAAACCGAAATCGAAAAAAAATTGCATCAAAGGGGGTCCCCTTGGAAGTTTTTCGAATTCTTCAGATCGCCTTAACTTCCGAACGGATGGAGCGATTTTCAACTTCGATCATACCAATCTGTTTGTTTTTTTTTTCATAGAATCCATTTCCCCAATCGAAAAAACCGAAATCGAAAAAAAAATTGCATCAAAGGGGGCCTCCTTGGAACTTTTTCGAAATCTTCAGATCACCTTAACTTCCGAACGGATGGACCGATTTTCAACTTCGCGCATACCAATTTGCTTGTTTTTTTTCATAGAATCTATTTCTCCAATCGAAAAAACCGAAATCGAGAAAAAAAAATGCATCAAAAGGGGTCCCCTTGAAACTTTTTCGAATTCTTCAGATCGCCTTAACTTCCGAACGGATGGACCGATTTAAACTTCGATCATACCAATCTGTTTGTTTTTTTTTCATAAAATCCATTTCTCCAATCGAAAAAACCGAAATCGAAAAAAAAAAATGCATCAAAGGGGCCCCCCTTGGAACTTTTTCGAATTCTTCAGATCGCCTTAACTTTCAAACGGATGGACCGATTTTCAACTTCGATCATACCAATCTGCATGTTTTTTTTTATAGAATCCATTTCTTCAATCGAAAAAACCGAAATCGAAAAAAAAAATTGCATCAAAGGGGGTCTCCTTGGAACTTTTTCGAATTCTTCAGATCGCCTTAACTTCCGAACGGATGGACCGATTTTCAACTTCCATCATACCAATCTGCTTGTTTTTTTTTCATAGAATCCATTTCTTCAATCAAAAAAACCGAAATCGAAAAAAAAAATGCATCAGAGGGGGCCCCCTCGGAACTTTTTCGAATTCTTCAGATCGCCTTATCTTCCGAACGGATGGAACGATTTTCAACTTCGATCAAACCAATGTGCTTGTTTTTTTATAGAATCCATTTCTTTAATCGAAGAAACCGAAATCGAAAAAAAAAAATGCATCAAAGGGGGCCCCCTTGGAACTTTTTCGAATTCTTCAGATTGCCTTAACTTCCGAACGGATGGATCGATTTTCAACTTCGATCATACCAACCTGCTTGTTTTTTTTCATAGAATCCATTTCTTCAATCGAAAAAAACGAAATCGAAAAAAAAATTTTTCAAAGGGGGCCCCCTTGGAACTTTTTCGAATTCTCCAGATCGCCTTAACTTCCGAACGGATGGACCGATTTTCAACTTCGATCATACCAATCTGCTTGTTTTTTTTCATTGAATTCATTTCTCCAATCGAAAAAACCGAAATCGAACAAAAAAATGCATCAAAGGGGGCCCCCTTGGAACTTTTTCGAATTCTTCAGATCGCCTTAACTTCCGAACGGATGGAGCGATTTTCAACTTCGATCATACCAATCTGTTTTTTTTTTTCATAGAATCATTTCATTTCTCCAATCGAAAAAACCGAAATCGAAAAAAAAATTGCATCAAAGGGGGCCCCCTTGGAACTTTTTCGAAATCTACAGATCACCTTATCTTCCGAACGGATGGACCGATTTTCAACTTCGTGCATGCCAATTTGCTTGTTTTTTTTCATAAAATCCATTTCTCCAATCGAAAAAACCGAAATCGAAAAAAAAAATTGCATCAAAAGGGGTCCCCTTGAAACTTTTTCGAATTCTTCAGATCGCCTTAACTTCCGAACGGATGGACCGATTTTCAACTTCGATCATACCAATCTGTTTGTTTTTTTTTCATAAAATCCATTTCTCCAATCAAAAAAACCGAAATCGAAAAAAAAAAATGCATCAAAGGGGCCCCCCTTGGAACTTTTTCGAATTCTTCAGATCGCCTTAACTTCCAAACGGATGGACCGATTTTCAACTTCGATCATACCAATCTGCATGTTTTTTTTTTATAGAATCCATTTCTCCAATCGAAAAAACCGAAATCGAAAAAAAAAAATTGCATCAAAGGGGGTCTCCTTGGAACTTTTTCGAATTCTTCAGATCGCCTTAACTTCCGAACGGATGGACCGATTTTCAACTTCCATCATACCAATCTGCTTGTTTTTTTTCATAGAATCCATTTCTCCAATCAGAAAAACCGAAATCGAAAAAAAAATGCATCAGAGGGGGCCCCCTCGGAACTTTTTCGAATTCTTCAGATCGCCTTATCTTCCGAACGGATGGAACGATTTTCAACTTCGATCAAACCAATGTGCTTGTTTTTTTATAGAATCCATTTCTTTAATCGAAGAAACTGAAATCGAAAAAAAAAATGCATCAAAGGGGGCCCCCTTGGAACTTTTTCGAATTCTTCAGATTGCCTTAACTTCCGAACGGATGGATCGATTTTCAACTTCGATCATACCAACCTGCTTGTTTTTTTTCATTGAATTCATTTCTCCAATCGAAAAAACCGAAATCGAACAAAAAAATGCATAAAAGGGGGCCCCCTTGGAACTTTTTCGAATTCTTCAGATCGCCTTAACTTCCGAACGGATGGAGCGATTTTCAACTTCGTGCATGCCAATTTGCTTGTTTTTTTTTATAAAATCCATTTCTCCAATCGAAAAAACCAAAATCGAAAAAAAATTTGCATCAGAAGGGGTCCCCTTGAAACTTTTTCGAATTCTTCAGATCGCCTTAACTTCCGAACGGATGTACCGATTTTCAACTTCGATCATACCAATCTGCTTGTTTTTCCTCATAGAATCCATTTCTCCAATCGAAAAAACCGAAATCGGAAAAAAAATGCATCAAAGGGGGCCCCTTTGGAACTTTTTCGAATTCTTCAGATCGCCTTAACTTCCGAACGGATGGATCGATTTTCAACTTCGATCATACCAATCTGCTTGTTTTTTTTCATAGAATCCATTTCTCCAATCGAAAAAACCGAAATAGAAAAAAAAAATTCATCAAAGGGAGCCCCCTTGGAACTTTTTCGAATTCTTCAGATCGCCTTAACTTCCAAACGGATGGGCCGATTTTCAACTTCGATCAAACCAATCTGTTTGTTTTTTTTTTTTTCATAAAATCCATTTCTCCAATCGAAAAAACCGAAATCGAAAAAAAAAATGCATCAAAGGGGGCCCCCTTGGAACTTTTTCGAATTCTTCAGATCGCCTAATAAAATCCATTTCTCCAATAGAAAAAACCGAAATCGAAAAAAAAATTGCATCAAAAGGAATCCCCTTGGAACTTTTTCGAATTCTTCAGATCGCCTTAACTTCCGAACGGATGGACCGATTTTCAACTTCGAACATACCAATCTGCTTGTTTTTCCTCATAGAATCCATTTCTCCAATCGAAAAAACCGAAATCGAAAAAAAATGCATCAAAGGGGGCCCCCTTGGAACTTTTTCGAATTCTTCAGATCGGCTTAACTTCCGAACGGATGGAGCGATTTTCAACTTCGATCATACCAATCTGTTTGTTTTTTTTTTCATGGAATCCATTTCTTCAATCGAAGAAACCGAAATCGAAAAAAAAATTGCATCAAAGGGGGCCCCCTTGGAACTTTTTCCAAATCTTCAGATCACCTTAACTTCCGAACGGTTGGACCGATTTTCAACTTCGCGCATACCAATTTGCTTGTTTTTTTTAATAGAATCTATTTGTCCAATCGAAAAAACCGAAATCGAAAAAAAAAATTCATCAAAGGGGGTCCCCTTGGAACTTTTTCGAAATCTTCAGATCACCTTATCTTCCGAACGGATGGACCGATTTTCAACTTCGTGCATGCCAATTTGCTTTTTTTTTTTTTTCATAAAATCCATTTCTCCAATCGAAAAAACCGAAATCGAAGAAAAAATTGCATCAAAAGGGGTCCCCTTGGAACTTTTTCGAATTCTTCAGATCGCCTTAACTTCCGAACGGATGGACCGATTTTCAACTTCGAACATACCAATCTGCTTGTTTTTCCTCATAGAATCCATTTCTCCAATCGAAAAAACCGAAATCGAAAAAAAATTGCATCAAAGGGGATCCCCTTGGAACTTTTTCGAATTCTTCAGATCGCCTTAACTTCCGAACGGATGGACCGATTTTCAACTTCGATCATGCTTTTTTTTTTCATAGAATCCATTTCTCCAATCAAAAAAACCGAAATCGAAAAAAAATTGCATCAAAGGGGGTCCCCTTGGAACTTTTTCGAATTCTTCAGATCGCCTTAACTTCCGAACGGATGGAGCGATTTTCAACTTCGATCATACCAATCTGTTTGTTTTTTTTTTTATAGAATCCATTTCCCCAATCAAAAAAACCGAAATCGAAAAAAAAATTGCATCAAAGGGGGCCTTGGAACTTTTTCGAAATCTTCAGATCACCTTATCTTCCGAACGGATGGAACGATTTTCAACTTCGTGCATGCCAATTTGCTTGTTTTTTTTCATAAAATCCATTTCTCCAATCGAAAAAACCGAAATCGAAAAAAAAATTGCATCAAAAGGGGTCCCCTTGGAACTTTTTAGAATTCTTCAGATCGCCTTTTGTTTTTCCTCATAGAATCCATTTCTCCAATCGAAAAAACCGAAATCGAAAAAAAAATTGCATCAAAGGGGGTCCCCTTGGAACTTTTTCGAATTCTTCAGATCGCCTTAACTTCCGAATGGATGGACCGATTTTCAACTTCGATCATACCAATCTGCTTGTTTTTTTCCATAAAATCCATTTCTTCAATCGAAAAAACCGGAATCGAAAAAAAAATTGTATCAAAGGGGGCCCCCTTGGAACTTTTTCGAATTCTTCAGATCGCCTTAACTTCCGAACGGATGGACCGATTTCCAACTTAGATCATACCAATCTGCTTGTTTTTTTTTATAGAATCCATTTCTCCAATCAAAAAATAAAATGGATCTAAGGGGGCCCCCTTGGAACTTTTTCGAATTCTTCAGATCGCCTCAACTTCCGAACGGATGGACCGATTTTCAACTTCGAACATACCAATCTGCTTGTTTTTCCTCATAGAATCCATTTCTCCAATCGAAAAAACCGAAATCGAAAAAAAATCGCATCAAAGGGGATCCCCTTGGAACTTTTTCGAATTCTTCAGATCGACTTAACTTCCGAACGGATGGACCGATTTTCAACTTCGATCATGCTTGTTTTTTTTTATAGAATCCATTTCTCCAATCGAAAAAACCGAAATCGAAAAAAAATTGCATCAAAGGGGGTCCCCTTGGAAGTTTTTCGAATTCTTCAGATCGCCTTAACTTCCGAACGGATGGAGCGATTTTCAACTTCGATCATACCAATCTGTTTGTTTTTTTTTTTCATAGAATCCATTTCCCCAATCGAAAAAACCGAAATCGAAAAAGAAATTGCATCAAAAGGGGTCCCCTTGGAACTTTTTCGAATTCTTCAGATCGCCTTAACTTCCGAACGGATGGACCGATTTTCAACTTCGCGCATACCAATTTGCTTGTTTTTTTTCATAGAATCTATTTCTCCAATCGAAAAAACCGAAATCGAGAAAAAAAAATGCATCAAAAGGGGTCCCCTTGAAACTTTTTCGAATTCTTCAGATCGCCTTAACTTCCGAACGGATGGACCGATTTTCAACTTCGATCATACCAATCTGCTTGTTTTTTTTTTCATAGAATCCATTTCCCCAATCGAAAAAACCGAAATCGAAAAAAAAATTGCATCAAAGGGGATCCCCTTGGAACTTTTTCGAATTCTTCAGATCGACTTAACTTCCGAACGGATGGACCGATTTTCAACTTCGATCATGCTTGTTTTTTTTTATAGAATCCATTTCTCCAATCGAAAAAACAGAAATCGAAAAAAAATTGCATCAAAGGGGGTCCCCTTGGAAGTTTTTCGAATTCTTCAGATCGCCTTAACTTCCGAACGGATGGAGCGATTTTCAACTTCGATCATACCAATCTGTTTGTTTTTTTTTTTCATAAAATCCATTTCCCCAATCGAAAAAACCGAAATCGAAAAAGAAATTGCATCAAAAGGGGTCCCCTTGGAACTTTTTCGAATTCTTCAGATCGCCTTAACTTCCGAACGGATGGACCGATTTTCAACTTCGCGCATACCAATTTGCTTGTTTTTTTTCATAGAATCTATTTCTCCAATCGAAAAAACCGAAATCGAGAAAAAAAAATGCATCAAAAGGGGTCCCCTTGAAACTTTTTCGAATTCTTCAGATCGCCTCAACTTCCGAACGGATGGACCGATTTTCAACTTCGATCATACCAATCTGCTTGTTTTTTTTTTCATAGAATCCATTTCCCCAATCGAAAAAACCGAAATCGAAAAAAAAATTGCATCAAAGGGGGCCTCCTTGGAACTTTTTCGAAATCTTCAGATCACCTTAACTTCCGAACGGATGGACCGATTTTCAACTTCGCGCATACCAATCTGCTTGTTTTTTTTTCATAGAATCCATTTCTCCAATCGGAAATACCGAAATAGAAAAAAAAATTCATCAAAGGGAGCCCCCTTGGAAATTTTTCGAATTCTTCAGATCGCCTTAACTTCCGAACGGATGGACCGATTTTCAACTTCGATCATACCAATCTGTTTGTTTTTTTTTCATAAAATCCATTTCTCCAATCGAAAAAACCGAAATCGAAAAAAAAATGCATCAAAGGGGCCCCCCTTGGAACTTTTTCGAATTCTTCAGATCGCCTTAACTTCCAAACGGATGGACCGATTTTCAACTTCGATCATACCAATCTGCTTGTTTTTTTTCATTGAATCCATTTCTCCAATCGAAAAAACCGAAATCGAAAAAAAATGCATCAAAGAGGGCCCCCTTGGAACTTTTTCGAATTATTCAGATCGCCTTAACTTCCGAACGGATGGATCGATTTTCAACTTCGATCATACCAATCTGCTTGTTTTTTTTCATAGAATCCATTTCTCCAATCGAAAAAACCGAAATAGAAAAAAAAAAAATTCATCAAAGGGAGCCCCCTTGGAACTTTTTCGAATTCTTCAGATCGCCTTAACTTCCAAACGGATGGACCGATTTTCAACTTCGATCAAACCAATCTGTTTGTTTTTTTTTTCATAAAATCCATTTCTCCAATCGAAAAAACCGAAATCGAAAAAAAAAATGCATCAAAGGGGGCCCCCTTGGAACTTTTTCGAATTCTTCAGATCGCCTAATAAAATCCATTTCTCCAATAGAAAAAACCGAAATCGAAAAAAAAATTGCATCAAAAGGGGTCCCCTTGGAACTTTTTCGAATTCTTCAGATCGCCTTAACTTCCGAACGGATGGACCGATTTTCAACTTCGAACATACCAATCTGCTTGTTTTTCCTCATAGAATCCATTTCTCCAATCGAAAAAACCGAAATCGAAAAAAAATCGCATCAAAGGGGATCCCCTTGGAACTTTTTCGAATTCTTCAGATCGACTTAACTTCCGAACGGATGGACCGATTTTCAACTTCGATCATGCTTGTTTTTTTTTATAGAATCCATTTCTCCAATCGAAAAAACCGAAATCGAAAAAAAATTGCATCAAAGGGGGTCCCCTTGGAAGTTTTTCGAATTCTTCAGATCGCCTTAACTTCCGAACGGATGGAGCGATTTTCAACTTCGATCATACCAATCTGTTTGTTTTTTTTTTCATAGAATCCATTTCCCCAATCGAAAAAACCGAAATCGAAAAAAAAATTGCATCAAAGGGGGCCTCCTTGGAACTTTTTCGAAATCTTCAGATCACCTTAACTTCCGAACGGATGGACCGATTTTCAACTTCGCGCATACCAATTTGCTTGTTTTTTTTCATAGAATCTATTTCTCCAATCGAAAAAACCGAAATCGAGAAAAAAAAATGCATCAAAAGGGGTCCCCTTGAAACTTTTTCGAATTCTTCAGATCGCCTTAACTTCCGAACGGATGGACCGATTTTCAACTTCGATCATACCAATCTGTTTGTTTTTTTTTTCATAAAATCCATTTCTCCAATCGAAAAAACCGAAATCGAAAAAAAAAATGCATCAAAGGGGCCCCCCTTGGAACTTTTTCGAATTCTTCAGATCGCCTTAACTTTCAAACGGATGGACCGATTTTCAACTTCGATCATACCAATCTGCATGTTTTTTTTTATAGAATCCATTTCTTCAATCGAAAAAACCGAAATCGAAAAAAAAAATTGCATCAAAGGGGGTCTCCTTGGAACTTTTTCGAATTCTTCAGATCGCCTTAACTTCCGAACGGATGGACCGATTTTCAACTTCCATCATACCAATCTGCTTGTTTTTTTTTCATAGAATCCATTTCTTCAATCAAAAAAAACCGAAATCGAAAAAAAAAATGCATCAGAGGGGGCCCCCTCGGAACTTTTTCGAATTCTTCAGATCGCCTTATCTTCCGAACGGATGGAACGATTTTCAACTTCGATCAAACCAATGTGCTTGTTTTTTTATAGAATCCATTTCTTTAATCGAAGAAACCGAAATCGAAAAAAAAAAAATGCATCAAAGGGGGCCCCCTTGGAACTTTTTCGAATTCTTCAGATTGCCTTAACTTCCGAACGGATGGATCGATTTTCAACTTCGATCATACCAACCTGCTTGTTTTTTTTTCATAGAATCCATTTCTCCAATCGAAAAAAACGAAATCGAAAAAAAAATTTTTCAAAGGGGGCCCCCTTGGAACTTTTTCGAATTCTTCAGATCGCCTTAACTTCCGAACGGATGGACCGATTTTCAACTTCGATCATACCAATCTGCTTGTTTTTTTTCATTGAATTCATTTCTCCAATCGAAAAAACCGAAATCGAACAAAAAAATGCATCAAAGGGGGCCCCCTTGGAACTTTTTCGAATTCTTCAGATCGCCTTAACTTCCGAACGGATGGAGCGATTTTCAACTTCGATCATACCAATCTGTTTTTTTTTTCATAGAATCATTTCATTTCTCCAATCGAAAAAACCGAAATCGAAAAAAAAATTGCATCAAAGGGGGCCCCCTTGGAACTTTTTCGAAATCTACAGATCACCTTAACTTCCGAACGGATGGACCGATTTTCAACTTCGCGCATACCAATTTGCTTGTTTTTTTCATAGAATCCATTTCTCCAATCGAAAAAACCGAAATCGAGAAAAAAAATGCATCAAAGGGGGTCCCCTCGGAACTTTTTCGAAATCTTCAGATCACCTTATCTTCCGAACGGATGGACCGATTTTCAACTTCGTGCATGCCAATTTGCTTGTTTTTTTTCATAAAATCCATTTCTCCAATCGAAAAAACCGAAATCGAAAAAAAAAATTGCATCAAAAGGGGTCCCCTTGAAACTTTTTCGAATTCTTCAGATCGCCTTAACTTCCGAACGGATGGACCGATTTTCAACTTCGATCATACCAATCTGTTTGTTTTTTTTTCATAAAATCCATTTCTCCAATCGAAAAAACCGAAATCGAAAAAAAAAAATGCATCAAAGGGGCCCCCCTTGGAACTTTTTCGAATTCTTCAGATCGCCTTAACTTCCAAACGGATGGACCGATTTTCAACTTCGATCATACCAATCTGCATGTTTTTTTTTATAGAATCCATTTCTCCAATCGAAAAAACCGAAATCGAAAAAAAAAAATTGCATCAAAGGGGGTCTCCTTGGAACTTTTTCGAATTCTTCAGATCGCCTTAACTTCCGAACGGATGGACCGATTTTCAACTTCCATCATACCAATCTGCTTGTTTTTTTTCATAGAATCCATTTCTCCAATCAGAAAAACCGAAATCGAAAAAAAAAATGCATCAGAGGGGGCCCCCTCGGAACTTTTTCGAATTCTTCAGATCGCCTTATCTTCCGAACGGATGGAACGATTTTCAACTTCGATCAAACCAATGTGCTTGTTTTTTTATAGAATCCATTTCTTTAATCGAAGAAACTGAAATCGAAAAAAAAAATGCATCAAAGGGGGCCCCCTTGGAACTTTTTCGAATTCTTCAGATTGCCTTAACTTCCGAACGGATGGATCGATTTTCAACTTCGATCATACCAACCTGCTTGTTTTTTTTCATTGAATTCATTTCTCCAATCGAAAAAACCGAAATCGAACAAAAAAATGCATAAAAGGGGGCCCCCTTGGAACTTTTTCGAATTCTT
This sequence comes from Chrysomela aeneicollis, assembly GCA_029955515.1. NCBI lineage: Eukaryota > Metazoa > Arthropoda > Insecta > Coleoptera > Chrysomelidae > Chrysomela > Chrysomela aeneicollis. The sequence continues at coordinate 127,977 of JARUHQ010000031.1, read as the reverse complement.
CAGATCGCCTTAACTTCCGAACGGATGGAGCGATTTTCAACTTCGTGCATGCCAATTTGCTTGTTTTTTTTTCATAAAATCCATTTCTCCAATCGAAAAAACCAAAATCAAAAAAAAATTTGCATCAAAAGGGGTCCCCTTGAAACTTTTTCGAATTCTTCAGATCGCCTTAACTTCCGAACGGATGGACCGATTTTCAACTTCGATCATACCAATCTGCTTGTTTTTCCTCATAGAATCCATTTCTCCAATCGAAAAAACCGAAATCGGAAAAAAAATGCATCAAAGGGGGCCCCTTTGGAACTTTTTCGAATTCTTCAGATCGCCTTAACTTCCGAACGGATGGATCGATTTTCAACTTCGATCATACCAATCTGCTTGTTTTTTTTCATAGAATCCATTTCTCCAATCGAAAAAACCGAAATAGAAAAAAAAAATTCATCAAAGGGAGCCCCCTTGGAACTTTTTCGAATTCTTCAGATCGCCTTAACTTCCGAACGGATGGAGCGATTTTCAACTTCGTGCATGCCAATTTGCTTGTTTTTTTTTCATAAAATCCATTTCTCCAATCGAAAAAACCAAAATCAAAAAAAAATTTGCATCAAAAGGGGTCCCCTTGAAACTTTTTCGAATTCTTCAGATCGCCTTAACTTCCGAACGGATGGACCGATTTTCAACTTCGATCAAACCAATCTGTTTGTTTTTTTTTTCATAAAATCCATTTCTCCAATCGAAAAAACCGAAATCGAAAAAAAAAAATGCATCAAAGGGGGCCCCCTTGGAACTTTTTCGAATTCTTCAGATCGCCTAATAAAATCCATTTCTCCAATAGAAAAAACCGAAATCGAAAAAAAAATTGCATCAAAAGGGGTCCCCTTGGAACTTTTTCGAATTCTTCAGATCGCCTTAACTTCCGAACGGATGGACCGATTTTCAACTTCGAACATACCAATCTGCTTGTTTTTCCTCATAGAATCCATTTCTCCAATCGAAAAAACCGAAATCGAAAAAAAATGCATCAAAGGGGGCCCCCTTGGAACTTTTTCGAATTCTTCAGATCGGCTTGACTTCCGAACGGATGGAGCGATTTTCAACTTCGATCATACCAATCTGTTTGTTTTTTTTTTTCATGGAATCCATTTCTTCAATCGAAGAAACCGAAATCGAAAAAAAAATTGCATCAAAGGGGGCCCCCTTGGAACTTTTTCGAAATCTTCAGATCACCTTAACTTCCGAACGGTTGGACCAATTTTCAACTTCGCGCATACCAATTTGCTTGTTTTTTTTCATAGAATCTATTTGTCCAATCGAAAAAACCGAAATCGAAAAAAAAAATTCATCAAAGGGGGTCCCCTTGGAACTTTTTCGAAATCTTCAGATCACCTTATCTTCCGAACGGATGGACCGATTTTCAACTTCGTGCATGCCAATTTGCTTTTTTTTTTTTTTCATAAAATCCATTTCTCCAATCGAAAAAACCGAAATCGAAGAAAAAATTGCATCAAAAGGGGTCCCCTTGGAACTTTTTCGAATTCTTCAGATCGCCTTAACTTCCGAACGGATGGACCGATTTTCTACTTCGAACATACCAATCTGCTTGTTTTTCCTCATAGAATCCATTTCTCCAATCGAAAAAACCGAAATCGAAAAAAAATTGCATCAAAGGGGATCCCCTTGGAACTTTTTCGAATTCTTCAGATCGCCTTAACTTCCGAACGGATGGACCGATTTTCAACTTCGATCATGCTTTTTTTTTTCATAGAATCCATTTCTCCAATCAAAAAAACCGAAATCGAAAAAAAATTGCATCAAAGGGGGTCCCCTTGGAACTTTTTCGAATTCTTCAGATCGCCTTAACTTCCGAACGGATGGAGCGATTTTCAACTTCGATCATACCAATCTGTTTGTTTTTTTTTTTTATAGAATCCATTTCCCCAATCAAAAAAACCGAAATCGAAAAAAAAATTGCATCAAAGGGGGCCTCGGAACTTTTTCGAAATCTTCAGATCACCTTAACTTCCGAACGGATGGACCGATTTTCAACTTCGCGCATACCAATTTGCTTGTTTTTTTTTCATAGAATCTATTTCTCCAATCGAAAAAACCGAAATCGAGAAAAAAAAATGCATCAAAAGGGGTCCCCTTGGAACTTTTTCGAAATCTTCAGATCACCTTATCTTCCGAACGGATGGAACGATTTTCAACTTCGTGCATGCCAATTTGCTTGTTTTTTTTCATAAAATCCATTTCTCCAATCGAAAAAACCGAAATCGAAAAAAAAATTGCATCAAAAGGGGTCCCCTTGGAACTTTTTAGAATTCTTCAGATCGCCTTTTGTTTTTCCTCATAGAATCCATTTCTCCAATCGAAAAAACCGAAATCGAAAAAAAAATTGCATCAAAGGGGGTCCCCTTGGAACTTTTTCGAATTCTTCAGATCGCCTTAACTTCCGAATGGATGGACCGATTTTCAACTTCGATCATACCAATCTGCTTGTTTTTTTCCATAAAATCCATTTCTTCAATCGAAAAAACCGGAATCGAAAAAAAAATTGTATCAAAGGGGGCCCCCTTGGAACTTTTTCGAATTCTTCAGATCGCCTTAACTTCCGAACGGATGGACCGATTTCCAACTTAGATCATACCAATCTGCTTGTTTTTTTTTATAAAATCCATTTCTCCAATCAAAAAATAAAATGGATCAAAGGAGGCCCCCTTGGAACTTTTTCGAATTCTTCAGATCGCCTCAACTTCCGAACGGATGGACCGATTTTCAACTTCGATCATACCAATCTGCTTGTTTTTTTTCATAGAATCCATTTCTCCAATCGAAAAAACCGAAATCGAAAAAAAATTGCATCAAAGGGGGCCCCCTGAAACTTTTTCGAATTCTTCAGATCGCCTTAACTTCCGAACGGATGGACCGATTTTCAACTTAAACCATACAAATCTGCTTGTTTTTTTTCATAGAATCCATTTCTCCAATAGAAAAAACCGAAATAAAAAAAAATGCATCAAAGGGGGCCCCCTTGGAACTTTTTCGAATTCTTCAGATCGCCTTAACTTCCGAACGGATGGACCGATTTTCAACTTCGATCATACCAATCTGTTTGTTTTTTTTTTCATAGAATCCATTTCTCCGATCGAAAAAACCGAAATCGAAAAATAAAATACATCAAAGGGGGCCCTCTTGGAACTTTTTCGAATTCATCAGATCGCCTTAACTTCCGAACGGATGGACCGATTTTCAACTTCGATTATACCATTCTGCTTGTTTTTTTTCATAGAATCCATTTCTCTAATCGAAAAAACCGAAATCGAAAAAAAAATTGCATCAAAAGGGGTCCCCTTGGAACTTTTTAGAATTCTTCAGATCGCCTTTTGTTTTTCCTCATAGAATCCATTTCTCCAATCGAAAAAACCGAAATCGAAAAAAAAATTGCATCAAAGGGGGTCCCCTTGGAACTTTTTCGAATTCTTCAGATCGCCTTAACTTCCGAATGGATGGACCGATTTTCAACTTCGATCATACCAATCTGCTTGTTTTTTTCCATAGAATCCATTTCTTCAATCGAAAAAACCGGAATCGAAAAAAAAATTGTATCAAAGGGGGCCCCCTTGGAACTTTTTCGAATTCTTCAGATCGCCTTAACTTCCGAACGGATGGACCGATTTCCAACTTAGATCATACCAATCTGCTTGTTTTTTTTTATAGAATCCATTTCTCCAATCGAAAAATAAAATGGATCAAAGGGGGCCCCCTTGGAACTTTTTCGAATTCTTCAGATCGCCTCAACTTCCGAACGGATGGACCGATTTTCAACTTCGATCATACCAATCTGCTTGTTTTTTTTCATAGAATCCATTTCTCCAATCGAAAAAACCGAAATCGAAAAAAAATTGCATCAAAGGGGGCCCCCTTGGAACTTTTTCGAATTCATCAGATCGCCTTAACTTCCGAACGGATGGACCGATTTTCAACTTCGATCATACCAATCTGTTTGTTTTTTTTTCATAGAATCCATTTCTCCGATCGAAAAAACCGAAATCGAAAAATAAAATACATCAAAGGGGGCCCTCTTGGAACTTTTTCGAATTCATCAGATCGCCTTAACTTCCGAACGGATGGACCGATTTTCAACTTCGATTATACCAATCTGCTTGTTTTTTTTCATAGAATCCATTTCTCTAATCGGAAAAACCGAAATAGAAAAAAAAATTGCATCAAAAGGGGTCCCCTTGGAACTTTTTCGAATTCTTCAGATCGCCTTAACTTCCGAACGGATGGACCGATTTTCAACTTCGATCATACCAATCTGCTTGTTTTTTTTCATAGAATTCATTTCTCCAATCGAAAAAACCGAAATAGAAAAAAAAATTGCATCAAAGGCGGCCCTCTTGGAACTTTTTCGAATTCTTCAGATCGCCTTAACTTCCGAACGGATGGACCGATTTTCAACTTCGATCATACCAATCTGCTTGTTTTTTTTTTCATAAAATCCATTTCTCCAATCGAAAAAACCGAAATAGAAAAAAAATTGCATCAAAGGGGGTCCCCTTGGAACTTTTTTGAATTCTTCAGATCGCCTTAACTTCCGAACGGATGGACCGATTTTCAACTTCGATCATACCAATCTGCTTGTTTTTTTTCATAGAATCCATTTCTCCAATCGAAAAAACTGAAATCGAAAAAAAATTGCATCAAAGGGTGCCCCCTGAAACTTTTTCGAATTCTTCAGATCGCCTTAACTTCCGAACGGATGGACCGATTTTCAACTTAAACCATACAAATCTGCTTGTTTTTTTTTCATAGAATCCATTTCTCCAATAGAAAAAACCGAAATAAAAAAAAATACATCAAAGGGGGCCCTCTTGGAACTTTTTCGAATTCATCAGATCGCCTTAACTTCCGAACGGATGGACCGATTTTCAACTTCGATTATACCATTCTGCTTGTTTTTTTTCATAGAATCCATTTCTCTAATCGAAAAAACCGAAATCGAAAAAAAAAATTGCATCAAAAGGGGTCCCCTTGGAACTTTTTAGAATTCTTCAGATCGCCTTTTGTTTTTCCTCATAGAATCCATTTCTCCAATCGAAAAAACCGAAATCGAAAAAAAAATTGCATCAAAGGGGGTCCCCTTGGAACTTTTTCGAATTCTTCAGATCGCCTTAACTTCCGAATGGATGGACCGATTTTCAACTTCGATCATACCAATCTGCTTGTTTTTTTCCATAGAATCCATTTCTTCAATCGAAAAAACCGGAATCGAAAAAAAAATTGTATCAAAGGGGGCCCCCTTGGAACTTTTTCGAATTCTTCAGATCGCCTTAACTTCCGAACGGATGGACCGATTTCCAACTTAGATCATACCAATCTGCTTGTTTTTTTTTATAGAATCCATTTCTCCAATCGAAAAATAAAATGGATCAAAGGGGGCCCCCTTGGAACTTTTTCGAATTCTTCAGATCGCCTCAACTTCCGAACGGATGGACCGATTTTCAACTTCGATCATACCAATCTGCTTGTTTTTTTTCATAGAATCCATTTCTCCAATCGAAAAAACCGAAATCGAAAAAAAATTGCATCAAAGGGGGCCCCCTTGGAACTTTTTCGAATTCATCAGATCGCCTTAACTTCCGAACGGATGGACCGATTTTCAACTTCGATCATACCAATCTGTTTGTTTTTTTTTCATAGAATCCATTTCTCCGATCGAAAAAACCGAAATCGAAAAATAAAATACATCAAAGGGGGCCCTCTTGGAACTTTTTCGAATTCATCAGATCGCCTTAACTTCCGAACGGATGGACCGATTTTCAACTTCGATTATACCAATCTGCTTGTTTTTTTTCATAGAATCCATTTCTCTAATCGGAAAAACCGAAATAGAAAAAAAAATTGCATCAAAAGGGGTCCCCTTGGAACTTTTTCGAATTCTTCAGATCGCCTTAACTTCCGAACGGATGGACCGATTTTCAACTTCGATCATACCAATCTGCTTGTTTTTTTTTCATAGAATTCATTTCTCCAATCGAAAAAACCGAAATAGAAAAAAAAATTGCATCAAAGGCGGCCCTCTTGGAACTTTTTCGAATTCTTCAGATCGCCTTAACTTCCGAACGGATGGACCGATTTTCAACTTCGATCATACCAATCTGCTTGTTTTTTTTTCATAAAATCCATTTCTCCAATCGAAAAAACCGAAATAGAAAAAAAATTGCATCAAAGGGGGTCCCCTTGGAACTTTTTTGAATTCTTCAGATCGCCTTAACTTCCGAACGGATGGACCGATTTTCAACTTCGATCATACCAATCTGCTTGTTTTTTTTCATAGAATCCATTTCTCCAATCGAAAAAACTGAAATCGAAAAAAAATTGCATCAAAGGGTGCCCCCTGAAACTTTTTCGAATTCTTCAGATCGCCTTAACTTCCGAACGGATGGACCGATTTTCAACTTAAACCATACAAATCTGCTTGTTTTTTTTTCATAGAATCCATTTCTCCAATAGAAAAAACCGAAATAAAAAAAAATGCATCAAAGGGGGCCCCCTTGGAACTTTTTCGAATTCTTCAGATCGCCTTAACTTCCGAACGGATGGACCGATTTTCAACTTCGATCATACCAATCTGTTTGTTTTTTTTTTCATAGAATCCATTTCTCCGATCGAAAAAACCGAAATCGAAAAATAAAATACATCAAAGGGGGCCCTCTTGGAACTTTTTCGAATTCATCAGATCGCCTTAACTTCCGAACGGATGGACCGATTTTCAACTTCGATTATACCAATCTGCTTGTTTTTTTTCATAGAATCCATTTCTCTAATCGGAAAAACCGAAATCGAAAAAAAAATTGCATCAAAGGGGGTCCCCTTGGAACTTTTTCGAATTCTTCAGATCGCCTTAACTTCTGAACGGATGGACCGATTTTCAACTTCGATCATACCAATCTGCTTGTTTTTTTTTCCATAGAATTCATTTCTCCAATCGAAAAAACCAAAATAGAAAAAAAAATTGCATCAAAGGCGGCCCTCTTGGAACTTTTTCGAATTCTTCAGATCGCCTTAACTTCCGAACGGATGGACCGATTTTCAACTTCGATCATACCAATCTGCTTGTTTTTTTTTCATAGAATCCATTTCTCCAATCGAAAAAACCGAAATCGTAAAAAAAATTGCATCAAAGGGGGTCCCCTTGGAACTTTTTTGAATTCTTCAGATCGCCTTAACTTCCGAACGGATGGACCGATTTTCAACTTCGATCATACCAATCTGCTTGTTTTTTTTCATAGAATCCATTTCTCCAATCGAAAAAACTGAAATCGAAAAAAAATTGCATCAAAGGGTGCCCCCTTGGAGCTTTTTCGAATTCTTCAGATCGCCTTAACTTCCGAACGGATGGACCGATTTTCAACTTAAACCATACAAATCTGCTTGTTTTTTTTTTCATAGAATCCATTTCTCCAATAGAAAAAACCGAAATAAAAAAAATGCATCAAAGGGGGCCCCCTTGGAACTTTTTCGAATTCTTCAGATCGCCTTAACTTCCGAACGGATGGACCGATTTTCAACTTCGATCATACCAATCTGTTTGTTTTTTTTTATAGAATCTGCTTGTTTTTTTTCATAGAATCCATTTCTTCAAACGAAAGAACCGAAATCGAAAAAAAAAATGCATCAAAGGGGGCCCCCTTGGAACTTTTTCGAATTCTTCGGATCGCCTTAACTTCCGAACGGATGGACCGATTTTCAACTTCGATCATACCAATCTGTTTGTTTTTTTTTCATAGATTCCATTTCTCCAATCGAAAAAACCGGAATCGAAAAAAAAAATACATCAAAGGGGGCCCTCTTGGAACTTTTTCGAATTCTTCGGATCGCCTTAACTTCCGAACGGATGCACCGATTTTCAACTTCGATCATACCAATCTGCTCGTTTTTTTTTTCATAGAATCCATTTCTCCAATCGAAAAAACCGAAATCGAAAAAAAAAAAATGCATCAAAGGGGGCCCCTTTGGAACTTTTTCGAATTCTTCAGATCGCCTTAACTTCCAAACGGATGGAACGATTTTCAACTTCGATCATACCAATCTGCTTGATTTTTTTCATTGAATCCATTTCTCCAATCGAAAAAACCGAAATCGAAAAAAAAATGCATCAAAGGGGGCCCCCTTGGAACTTTTTCGAATTATTCAGATCGCCTTAACTTCCGAACGAATGGGTTGGATGGTTAGAGATAATTGTAACTGAGTTGTATTCGATTATATCGTGGTAATGTTTATATAGTAATACTCACCAGGTGACTGTTCTTGCGTTATACGTACGAGCGACCCAATCGAACAGAAGGTTAGATGGATAGACGGAATGATCATTGTATCTGAGTTGTATTCGATTATATCGTGATGAAGTTCATATAGAAATACTCACCAGGTTACTGTTCTTTCGTTATACATACGAGCAACCGAATCGAACAGAAGGTTGAATGGATGGTATCTGGGTTATATTCGATTATGATGTTATGCTGTGTATATAGTTATACACACTAGGTGACGGTATTTCCGTTTTACATACGAGCGACCGAAACGAATAGAAAGTTAAATGGATAGACTGAACAATCAATGTATCTGGTTGGTATCCGATTATATCGCAATACTGTATATATAATGATACTTACCAGGTGACGGTACTTCCGTTACACATACTAGCGACTGAATCGAACAGAAGGTTAAATGGTTAGACGAAGCGATAATTGTATCTGAGTTGTATTCGATGATATCGTGATGATGTTTATATAGCAATACTCACCAGGTAACTGTTCTTCCGTTTTACATACAAACGACCGAATCAAGCAGAAGGTTAAATTTAGTATAGATTGAACAATCATCGTATCTGGGTTGTATTCGATTATTTTTATATAGTTATACTCACCAGGTAACTGTTCTTCCGTTATACATACGAGCGACTGAATTGAACAGAAGGTTGAATGGATATACTAAACAATGATCGTATCTGAGGTTGTATTCGATTATATCGTGATGATGTTTATATAGTTATACTCAACAGGTAACTGTTCTCCAGTTATACATAAGAGAGACTGAACTGAACTGAAGGTTGTATGGATAGACTGAACAATCATCGTATCTGGGTTGTATTCGATTATTTCGTGATGATTATCATATATTATGTTTGAAGGTGGCTGACAATGTCTCGAGTTGTGAAGAAAAGTTTCGGACTTTCATTGTCTAAAGGTATGAAGATTTGAATCCTGAGAAGAGAAAAGATGAGTTATGCTGAAAAAACGAAATAAGTGATGAATAAAAATTAACTATTTTATCGAATCAAGAAGATTCGAGTATCAATAAATCAGGTTAGTATTAGTGTTAGTATATATGAAGTCGAAAAATGTAGATTTAAATGGGAGTTTAACTAGTCGATGAGCCTGAAAATAAGAAAAAATTGAATTAGAAATCAATAGCCTGAAAAAAGAAAAGTTGAATAGCCTGAAAAAAGAAAAGTTGAATTAAAAATTAAAATAAAATGAATGAATAAAGAATTAAAATTATGAGAAAGATTCAAATCAAGTTTGTCACGACGTTTCGATTGTGTGTATCTACAATCGTCTTCAGGTGAGAACTAACAAAGTCCTGGGATACGGGGGTATTTATAGGTCAGCTATGGCGGGATTTTCCGGTTCAGTGAGCCGTAACCGGTTGATTCGGCTAATCAGCGGTTTCCATGTGTTGCGGATCTCGACGCTTGGTTGACTGAAACCGTTATTATTCATTATGTATGCTGCTTCCTTGAATTTCCTCCTGAACCAGTGTTCTTCTCTATGGATGATTTCTGCCTCAGACCATTTGATGTTATGTTGGTGGGTCCACACATGTTCTGCGATTCCTGACTTGGTGGTTTCTCCTCGTTGGGTGTTTTTCTTGTGTTCGCCGATTCTGGTTTCCAGTGGTCTCTTGGTTTCTCCGATGTATGATTTGCCACATTCGCATGGTACTCGATAAACACAATTCTTGGAGTCACTGTTTTTGTTCGTTGGTCTGGTTTTGGTGAGTTGGCTGCGGATGGTGTTTCCAGATTTGAAGCAGGTCTTGATCTTGTATTTGGATCCAATCTTCTTGATTCTCTCTGACAATCCTTTGATGTAGGGAAGGCACAATGTTGGTTGTTGCGGTTCTTCTTCTTTTTGGATTATCCTCTGTTTCCTGCTCTTCAACGTCTGTTCCACCAATTTCCTTGAATAGCCGTTCTGGTAGAGGTCTCTCTTGATGTGGTCCAGTTCGGAAGTTAGGCTTTCCTCGTTGTTGCAGAGGCTGAAGGCACGATCAATCAGAGTTTTCACTATGCCCCTTTTCGTAGCTCCGTGATGGTTGGATCCATTGTTGAGATATTGTCCTGTGTGAGTTGGTTTCCTGTAAACAGAAGTTTGCCATTTGTTGTCTGTTCTCTTCACTTTCACGTCCAGGAAAGGCAATTCGTTTTGGGATTCTCTCTCGATGGTGAATTTGATGGAAGGTCTCACGTTGTTGAGGTGTTGTAGGAAGGTGTCCAGTTCGTCGTCTCCGTGGTTCCACACTATGAATGTGTCGTCGACGTATCTCAACCAGATTCGCGGCTTTTTATGTGCTTGGTCGATGGCGAATGTTTCGAACCATTCCATATATATATTCGCTATTACCGGCGAGAGCGGTGATCCCATTGGTAGTCCTTCATCCTGAGTGAAGAAAGAGTCCTTAATCTGGAAGTAGCAGTTCCGAAGACAGCATTCTAGGAGATCCATAATTCCTTCCACTGGTATTGGTGTTCTATCTCCGAGGTGTTCGTCGCTCTGAAGTTTTGTTTTGATTATTTGAAGTGCTTCTCCGACAGGAACGTTGGTGTAAAGGCTTTCTACATCGAAGCTGACGAGTTGGTCTCCTTGTGTAGCTTCAATTTTCTCTAGGATCTCAACAAAGTGCCTGGAGTTCTTCACGAAGGATGGAGTGTTTCGCTGTAGTGGTTGGATGATCGGTAGTAGGAATCTCGCTAGCTTGTGGGTGGCTGAATTTCTGGAGCTGATGATCGGTCTGAGTGGGACGTCTGTTTTATGAATCTTTGGCAGTCCATATAGGTGAGGTGGTTTGCTGTGATGTGGTGTCAAACATGATCTCTCTTTATCTGAAAAATAAAGTTGATATTTCTTCAAAGTGAGGTAAACCTTTCGTTCGATTGCTGGAGTGGGATCTCGTGCGATCGTGGTGTATTTTCCTTTTCTGAGAGTCTCTTCAATTTTCTGCTCATAGAGTTCTGTTTCCATAATAACGGTAGCGTTTCCTTTGTCTGCCGGTAGGATTTTGATGGTGTTGTCTCTTCGTAGATGGTTTAAGGCCTTCTGTTCCTCGCGGCTGATATTGGGTGTAGGAGGTGTTAGTTCGCGATCCAGTTGTTCCCTCACTTTCCATCTGAATTCCTCTGCTTGGATTTGGTTGATGAATAAGGTGGTAGTCTCCACAGCGCTGATTATCTCCAATAATGGTATCTCCTTCGGTGTTATGGCCTTTGTTCAGAAGAGATTCCTCTATCTCAGTGAGTGGGCGGGAGCTCATGTTGATGATGTTTCCTTTGTTGTGGTTGATCTGTTCTTCGCTTCCAACTGAGTGCTCTGATTTCACTAACTTCTTCCACTTGCGGTTGTGCTTGTTTTCCATGTCCTGCCGAGTCCTGATACATATTCTGTTGATCTTGGCGAAAATTGCTTCATTATCTTCTTCTAACGTATGTCTTCTGATTTCTTCGAAACGTTCTGTAGCGTCTTGTAGAAGGATTGATCTCATCCAGCGGTGGTAGTTGATTTGTGATTTGATGAGTGCCCGACTCGCTCTTTCCAATATACGTCTGGCTCTTTCTCCTGGAATTGGTGATTTTAACTGAAAGCCGTGTGGGATGATGTTATTATCTCTTGCTCTGCACAAGAAATTGAGGTGTGTTTCTTCCTTTGTTAGCTTGACCATAGTCTTCTCGTATCCTCGGAATTTGTTGCTGATACCGGGTCCGTACCGGGTGTACAACTTTTGTTTGAAGGTGGCTGACAATGTCTCGAGTTGTGAAGAAAAGTTTCGGACTTCCATTGTCTAAAGGTATGAAGATTTGAATCCTGAGAAGAGAAAAGATGAGTTATGCTGAAAAAACGAAATAAGTGATCAATAAAAATCAACTATTTTATCGAATCAAGAAGATTCGAGTATCAATAAATCAGGTTAGTATTAGTGTTAGTATATATGAAGTCGAAAAATGTAGATTTAAATGGGAGTTTAACTAGTCGATGAGCCTGAAAATAAAAAAAAATTGAATTAGAAATCAATAGCCTGAAAAAGGAAGGTTGAATTAGAAATCAATAGCCTGAAAAAAGAAAAGTTGAATAGCCTGAAAAAAGAAAAGTTGAATTAAAAATTAAAATAAAATGAATGAATAAAGAATTAAAATTATGAGAAAGATTCAAATCGAGTTTGTCACGACGTTTCGATTGTGTGTATCTACAATCGTATTCATGTGAGAACTAACAAAGTCCTGGGATACGGGGGTATTTATAGGTCAGCTATGGCGGGATTTTCCGGTTCAGTGAGCCGTAACCGGTTGATTCGGCTAATCAGCGGTTTCCATGTGTTGCGGATCTCGACGCTTGGTTGACTGAAACCGTTATTATTCATTATGTATGCTGCTTCCTTGAATATTGTCCTGTGTGAGTTGGTTTCCTGTAAACAGAATTATGGATCTCCTAGAATGCTGTCTTCGGAACTGCTACTTCCAGATTAAGGACTCTTTCTTCACTCAAGATGAAGGACTACCAATGGGATCACCGCTCTCGCCGGTAATAGCGAATATATATATGGAATGGTTCGAAACATTCGCCATCGACCAAGCACATAAAAAGCCGCGAATCTGGTTGAGATACGTCGACGACACATTCATAGTGTGGAACCACGGAGACGACGAACTGGACACCTTCCTACAACACCTCAACAACGTGAGACCTTCCATCAAATTCACCATCGAGAGAGAATCCCAAAACGAATTGCCTTTCCTGGACGTGAAAGTGAAGAGAACAGACAACAAATGGCAAACTTCTGTTTACAGGAAACCAACTCACACAGGACAATATCTCAACAATGGATCCAACCATCACAGAGCTACGAAAAGGGGCATAGTGAAAACTCTGATTGATCGTGCCTTCAGCCTCTGCAACAACGAGGAAAGCCTAACTTCCGAACTGGACCACATCAAGAGAGACCTCTACCAGAACGGCTATTCAAGGAAATTGGTGGAACAGACGTTGAAGAGCAGGAAACAGAGGATAATCCAAAAAGAAGAAGAACCGCAACAACCAACATTGTGCCTTCCCTACATCAAAGGATTGTCAGAGAGAATCAAGAAGATTGGATCCAAATACAAGATCAAGACCTGCTTCAAATCTGGAAACACCATCCGCAGCCAACTCACCAAAACCAGACCAACGAACAAAAACAGTGACTCCAAGAATTGTGTTTATCGAGTACCATGCGAATGTGGCAAATCATACATCGGAGAAACCAAGAGACCACTGGAAACCAGAATCGGCGAACACAAGAAAAACACCCAACGAGGAGAAACCACCAAGTCAGGAATCGCAGAACATGTGTGGACCCACCAACATAACATCAAATGGTCTGAGGCAGAAATCATCCATAGAGAAGAACACTGGTTCAGGAGGAAATTCAAGGAAGCAGCATACATAATGAATAATAACGGTTTCAGTCAACCAAGCGTCTAGATCCGCAACACATGGAAACCGCTGATTAGCCGAATCAACCGGTTACGGCTCACTGAACCGGAAAATCCCGCCATAGCTGACCTATAAATACCCCCGTATCCCAGGACTTTGTTAGTTCTCACCTGAAGACGATTGTAGATACACACAATCGAAACGTCGTGACAAACTCGATTTGAATCTTTCTCATAATTTTAATTCTTTATTCATTCATTTTATTTTAATTTTTAATTCAACTTTTCTTTTTTCAGGCTATTGATTTCTAATTCAACCTTCCTTTTTCAGGCTATTGATTTCTAATTCAATTTTTTCTTATTTTCAGGCTCATCGACTAGTTAAACTCCCATTTTAATCTACATTTTTCGACTTCATATATACTAACACTAATACTAACCTGATTTATTGATACTCGAATCTTCTTGATTCGATAAAATAGTTAATTTTTATTGATCACTTATTTCGTTTTTTCAGCATAACTCATCTTTTCTCTTCTCAGGATTCAAATCTTCATACCTTTAGACAATGGAAGTCCGAAACTTTTTTTCACATCATATATTATGTCTAACCAGGTAACTGTTCTTCCGTTATACATATGAGCAACCGAATCGAACATAAGGTTGAATGGATAGATCGAACAATCAATGTATCTGGGTTGTCTCCGATTATATCGTTATGCTGTATATTTAGATACACCTACCATGTAACGGTTCTTTCGTTACACATACGAGCGTCTGAATCGAACATAAGGTTGGTTGGTTAGACGAAACGATAATCGTAACTGAGTTTTATTCGATTATATCGTGGTAATGTTTATATAGTAATACTCATCAGGTGACTGTTCTTGCGTTATACATACGAGCAACCGAATCGAACAGAAGGTTGAATGGATAGTATCTGAGTTGTATTCGATTATGATGTTATGCTGAGTATATAGTTATACACACTAGGTGACGGTATTCCCGTTTTAAATACGAGCGACCGAAACGAACAGAAAGTTGAATGAATAGACTGAACAATCAATGTATCTGGTTGGTATCCGATTATATCGCAATACTCTATATATAGTGATACTTACCAGGTGACGGTACTTCCGTTACACATACAAGCGACTGAATCGAACAGAAGGTTAAATGGTTAGACGAAACGATAATTGTATCTGAGTTGTATTCGATGATATCGTGATGATGTTTATAGCAATACTCACCAGGTAACTGTTCTTCCGTTTTACATACAAGCGACCGAATCGAGCAGAAGGTTAAATAGATAGATTGAACAATCATCGTATCTGGGTTGTATTCGATTATGTTTATATAGTTATACTCACCAGGTAACTGTTCTTCCATTATACATACGAGCGACTGAATTGAACAGAAGTTTGAATGGATAGACTAAACAATGATCGTATCTGGGGTTGTATTCGATGATATCGTGATGATGTTTATATAGTTATACTCACCAGGTAACTGTTCTCCAGTTATTCATAAGAGCGACTGAACTGAACAGAAGGTTGAATGGATAGACTGAATAATCGTCGTATCTGGGTTGTATTCGATTATTTCGTGATGATTATTATATATTATGTCTAACCAGGTAACTGTTCTTCCGTTATACATACGAGCAACCGAATCGAACATAAGGTTGGATGGATAGATTGAAAAATCATTGTATCTGGGTTGTCTCTGATTATATCGTTATGCTGTATAATTAGATACACCTACCATGTAACGGTTCTTTCGTTACACATACGAGCGTCTGAATCGAACATAAGGTTGGATGGTTAGAGATAATTGTAACTGAGTTGTATTCAATTATATCGTGGTAATGTTTATATAGTAATACTCACCAGGTGACTGTTCTTGCGTTATACGTACGAGCGACCCAATCGAACAGAAGGTTGGATGGATAGACGGAATGATCATTGTATCTGAGTTGTATTCGATTATATCGTGATGAAGTTCATATAGAAATACTCACCAGGTTACTGTTCTTTCGTTATACATAC
Source organism: Chrysomela aeneicollis (assembly GCA_029955515.1). Taxonomy (NCBI): domain Eukaryota; kingdom Metazoa; phylum Arthropoda; class Insecta; order Coleoptera; family Chrysomelidae; genus Chrysomela; species Chrysomela aeneicollis. The sequence continues at coordinate 112,182 of JARUHQ010000031.1, read as the reverse complement.
GAGCAACCGAATCGAACAGAAGGTTGAATGGATGGTATCTGGGTTGTATTCGATTATGATGTTATGCTGTGTATATAGTTATACACACTAGGTGAAGGTATTTCCGTTTTACATACGAGCGACCGAAACGAACAGAAAGTTGAATGGATAGACTGAACAATCAATGTATCTGGTTGGTATCCGATTATATCGCAATACTGTATATATAGTGATACTTACCAGGTGACGGTACTTCCGTTACACATACTAGCGACTGAATCGAACAGAAGGTTAAATGGTTAGACGAAACGATAATTGTATCTGAGTTGAATTCGATGATATCGTGATGATGTTTATATAGCAATACTCATCAGGTAACTGTCCTTCCGTTTTACATACAAGCGACCGAATCGAGCAGAAGGTTAAATTTAGTATAGATTGAACAATCATCGTATCTGGGTTGTATTCGATTATGTTTATATAGTTATACTCACCAGGTAACTGTTCTTCCGTTATACATACGAGCGACTGAATTGAACAGAAGGTTGAATGGATAGACTAAACAATAATCGTATCTGGGGTTGTATTCGATTAAATCTTGATGATGTTCATATATACTCACCAGGAAACTGTTCTCCAGTTTTACATTAGAGCGACTGAACTGAACAGAAAGTTGGATGGATAGACTGAACAATCAATGTATCTGGATGGTATCCGATAATATCGCAATACTGAATATATAGTGATACTTACCAGGTGACGGTACTTCCGTTACACATACTAGCGACTGAATCGAACAGAATGTTAAATGGTTAGACGAAACGATAATTGTATCTGAGTTGTATTCGATGATATCGTGATGATGTTCATATAGAAATACTCACCAGGTAACTGTTCTTTCGTTTTACATACAAGCGACCGAATCGAGCAGAAGGTTGAATTTAGTAGAGATTGAACAATCATCGTATCTGGGTTGTATTCGATTATGTTCATATAGTTATACTCACCAGGTAACTGTTCTTCCGTTATACATACGAGCGACTGAATTGAACAGAAGGTTGAATGGACAGACTAAACAATAATCGTATCTGGGGTTGTATTCGATTATATCTTGATGATGTTCATATAGTTATACTCACCAGGAAACTGTTCTCCAGTTATACATAAGAGCGACTGAACTGAACAGAAGGTTGAATGGATAGACTGAACAATCATCGTATCTGGGTTGTATTTGATTATATCGTGATGATTATAATATAGTATGTCTAACCAGGTAACAGTTCTTCCGTTATACATACGAGCAACCGAATCGAACATAAGGTTGAATGTATCTGGGTTGTCTCAGATTATATCGTTATGCTGTATATTTAGTTACACCTACCATGTAAAGGTTCTTTCGTTACACATACGAGCGTCTGAATGGAACATAAGGTTGGATAGTTAGACGAAACGATAATTGTAACTGAGTTGTATTCGATTATATCGTGGTGATGTTTATATAGTAATATTCACCAGGTGACTGTTCTTGCGTTATACATACGAGCGACCCAATCGAACAGAAGGTTGGATGGATAGACGGAATGATCATTGTATCTTAGTTGTATTCTATTATATCGTGATGACGTTCATATAGAAATACTCACCAGGTTACTGTTCTTTCGTTATACATACGAGCAACCGAATCGAACAGAAGTTTAAATGGATAGTATCTGGGTTTTATTCGATTATGATATTATGCTGTGTATATAGTTATACACATTTGATGACGGTATTCCCGTTTTACATACGAGCGACCGAAACGAACAGAAAGTTGAATGGATAGACTGAACAATCAATGTATCTGGGTGGTATGCGATTATATCGCAATACTGTATATATGGTGATACTTAACAGGTGACGGTACTTCCGTTACACATACTAGCGACTGAATCGAACAGAAGGTTGAATGGTTAGACGAAACGATAATTGTATCTGAGTTGTATTCGATGATATCGTGATGATGTTTATATAGCAATAATCACCAGGTAACTGTTCTTCCGTTTTACATACAAGCGACCGAATCGAGCAGAAGGTTAAATGTATAGATTGAACAATCATCGTATCTGGGTTGTATTTGATTATGTTTATATAGTTTTACTCACCAGGTACCTGTTCTTTCGTTATACATACGAGCGACTGAATCGAACAGAAGATTAAATGGTTAGACGAAGCGATAATTGTATCTGAGTTGTATTCGATGATATCGTGATGATGTTTATATAGCAATATTCACCAGGTAACTGTTCTTCCGTTTTACATAAAAGCGACCGAATCGAGCAGAAGGTTAAATGGATAGATTGATGAGTCATTGTATCTGGGTTGTATTCGATTATGTTTATATAGTTATACTCACCAGGTAACTGTTCTTCCGTTATACATACGAGCAATCGAATCGAGTAGAAGGTTGAATGGATAGTATCTGGGTTGTATTCGATTATGATGTTATGCTGTATATATAGTTATACACATAAGGTGACGGTATTCCCGTTTTACATCCGAGCGACCGAAACGAACAGAAAGTTGAATGGATAGACTGAGCAATCAATGTATCTGGGTGGTATCCGATTATATCGCAATACTGTATATATAGTGATACTTACCAGGTGACGGTACTTCCGTTACACATACTAGCGACTGAATCGAACAGAAGGTTAAATGGTTAGACGAAACGATAATTGTATCTGAGTTGAATTCGATGATATCGTGATGATGTTTATATAGCAATACTCACCAGGTAACTGTTCTTCCGTTTTACATACAAGCGACCGAATCGAGCAGAAGGTTAAATTTAATATAGATTGAACAATCATCGTATCTGGGTTGTATTCGATTATGTTTATATAGTTATACTCATCAGGTAACTGTTCTTCCGTTATACATACGAGCGACTGAATTGAACAGAAGGTTGAATGGATAGACTAAACAATAATCGTATCTGGGGTTGTATTCGATTATATCTTGATGATGTTCATATATACTCACCAGGAAACTGTTCTCCAGTTTTACATAAGAGCGACTGAACTGAACAGAAAGTTGGATGGATAGACTGAACAATCAATGTATCTGGGTGGTATCCGATTATATCGCAATACTGTATATATAGTGATACTTACCAGGTGACGGTACTTCCGTTACACATACTAGCGACTGAATCGAACAGAAGGTTAAATTGTTAGACGAAATGATAATTGTATCTCTGAGTTGTATTCGATGATATCGTGATGAAGTTCATATAGAAATACTCACCAGGTTACTGTTCTTTCGTTATACATACGAGCATTCGAATCGAACAGAAGGTTGAATGGATAGTATCTGGGTTTTATTCGATTATGATGTTATGCTGTGTATATAGTTATACACACTAGGTGACGGTATTCCCGTTTCACATACGAGCGACCGAAACGAACAGAAAGTTGAATGGATAGACTGAACAGTCAATGTATCTGGTTGGTATCCGATTATATCGCAATACTGTATATATAGTGATACTTACCAGGTGACGGTACTTCCGTTACACATACTAGCGACCGAATCGAGCAGAAGGTTAAATGGATAGATTGAAAATTCATCGTATCTGGGTTGTATTCGATTAGGTTTATATAGTTATACTCACCAGGTAACTGTCCTTCAGTTATACATACGAGCGACTGAATTGAACAGAAGGTTGAATTGATAGACTAAACAATGATCGTATCTGAGGTTGTATTCGATTATATCGTGATGATGATTATATAGTTATACTCAACAGGTAACTGTTCTCCAGTTATACATAAGAGCGACTGAACTGAACAGAAGGTTGAATGGATAGACTGAACAATCATTGTATCTGGGTGGTATCCGATAATATCGCGATACTGTATATATAGTGATACTTACCAAGTGACGGTACTTCCGTTGCACATACTAGCGACTGAATCGAACTTAAGGTTAAATGGTAAGACGAAACGATAATTGTATCTGAGTTGTATTCGATGATATCGTGATGATGTTTATATAGCAATACTCACCAGGTAACTGTTCTTCCGTTTCACATACAAGCGACCGAATCGAGCAGAAGGTTAAATTCAGTATGGATTGAACAATCATCGTATCTGGGTTGTATTCGATTATGTTTATATAGTTATTCTCACCAGGTAACTGTTCTTCCGTTATACATACTAGCGAATGAATCGAACAGAATGTTGAATGGTTAGACGGAACGATAATTGTATCTGAGTTGTATTCGATGATATCGTGATGATGTTTATATAGCGATACTCACCAGGTAACTGTCCTTCAGTTTTACATACAAGTGACCGAATCGAGCAGAAGGTTGAATGGATAGATTGAACAATCCTCGTATCTGAGTTGTTTTCGATTATGTTTATATAGTTATACTCACCAAGTAACTGTTCTTCTGTTATACATACGAGCGACTGAATTGAACAGAAGGTTGAATGGATAGACTAAACAATGATCGTATCCTGGGTTGTATTCGATTATATCGTGATGATGTTTATATAGTTATACTCACCAGGTAACTGTTCTCCAGTTATACATAAGAGCGACCGAAATGAACAGAAGGTTGTATGGATAGACTGAACAATGATCGTATCTGGGTTGTATTCGATCATTTCGTGATGATTATTATATATTATGTCTAACCAGGTAACTGTTCTTCCGGTATACATACGAGCAACCGAATCGAACATAATGTTGAATGGATAGATTGAACAATCATTGTATCTGGGTTGTCTCCGATTATATCGTTATGCTGTATATTTAGATACACCTACCATGTAACGGTTCTTCCGTTACACATACGAGCGTCTGAATCGAACATAAGGTTGGATGGTTAGACGGAACGATAATTGTAACTGAGTTGTATTCGATTATATCGTGAGAATGTTTATATAGTTATACTCACCAGGTTACTGTTCTTGCGTTATACGTACGAGCGAACCAATCGAACAGATGGTTAGATGGATAGACGGAATGATCATTGTATCTGAGTTGTATTCGATTATATCGTGATGAAGTTTATATAGTAATACTCACCAGGTGACTGTTCTTGCGTTATACATACGAGCGACCAAATCGAACAGAAGGTTGGATGGATAGACGGAATGATCATTGTATCTGAGTTGTATTCGATTATATCGTGATGATTTTTATATAGTATGTCTAACCAGGTAACAGTTCTTCTGTTACACATAAGAGCAACCGAATCGAACATAAGGTTGAATGGATAGATTGAACAATCATTGTATCTGGGTTGTCTCCGATTATATCGTTATGCTGTATATTTAGTTACACCTACCATGTAACGGTTTTTTCGTTACACATACGAGCGTCTGCATCGAACATGAGGTTGGATGATTAGACGGAACGATAATTGTAACTGAGTTGTATTCGATTATATCGTGGTGATGTTTATATAGTAATACTCACCAGGTGACTGTTCTTGCGTTATACATACGAGCGACCAAATCGAACAGAAGGTTGGATGGATAGACGGAATGATCATTGTATCTGAGTTGTATTCGATTATATCGTGATGACGTTCATATAGAAATACTCACCAGGTAACTGTTCTTTCGTTATACATACGAGCAACCGAATCGAACAGAAGGTTGAATGGATAGTATCTTGGATGTATTCGATTATGATGTTATGCTGTGTAAATAGTTATACACATTAGGTGACGGTACTCCCGTTTTACATACAAGCGACCGAAACGAACAGAAAGTTGAATGGATAGACTGAACAATCAATGTATCTGGATGGTATCCGATAATATCGCAATACTGAATATATAGTGATACTTACCAGGTGACGGTACTTCCGTTACACATACTAGCGACTGAATCGAACAGAATGTTAAATGGTTAGACGAAACGATAATTGTATCTGAGTTGTATTCGATGATATCGTGATGATGTTTATATAGAAATACTCACCAGGTAACTGTTCTTTCGTTTTACATACAAGCGACCGAATCGAGCAGAAGGTTGAATTTAGTAGAGATTGAACAATCATCGTATCTGGGTTGTATTCGATTATGTTCATATAGTTATACTCACCAGGTAACTGTTCTTCCGTTATACATACGAGCGACTGAATTGAACAGAAGGTTGAATGGACAGACTAAACAATAATCGTATCTGGGGTTGTATTCGATTATATCTTGATGATGTTCATATAGTTATACTCACCAGGAAACTGTTCTCCAGTTATACATAAGAGCGACTGAACTGAACAGAAGGTTGAATGGATAGACTGAACAATCATCGTATCTGGGTTGTATTTGATTATATCGTGATGATTATAATATAGTATGTCTAACCAGGTAACAGTTCTTCCGTTATACATACGAGCAACCGAATCGAACATAAGGTTGAATGTATCTGGGTTGTCTCAGATTATATCGTTATGCTGTATATTTAGTTACACCTACCATGTAAAGGTTCTTTCGTTACACATACGAGCGTCTGAATCGAACATAAGGTTGGATAGTTAGACGAAACGATAATTGTAACTGAGTTGTATTCGATTATATCGTGGTGATGTTTATATAGTAATATTCACCAGGTGACTGTTCTTGCGTTATACATACGAGCGACCCAATCGAACAGAAGGTTGGATGGATAGACGGAATGATCATTGTATCTTAGTTGTATTCTATTATATCGTGATGACGTTCATATAGAAATACTCACCAGGTTACTGTTCTTTCGTTATACATACGAGCAACCGAATCGAACAGAAGTTTAAATGGATAGTATCTGGGTTTTATTCGATTATGATATTATGCTGTGTATATAGTTATACACATTTGATGACGGTATTCCCGTTTTACATACGAGCGACCGAAACGAACAGAAAGTTGAATGGATAGACTGAACAATCAATGTATCTGGGTGGTATGCGATTATATCGCAATACTGTATATATGGTGATACTTAACAGGTGACGGTACTTCCGTTACACATACTAGCGACTGAATCGAACAGAAGGTTGAATGGTTAGACGAAACGATAATTGTATCTGAGTTGTATTCGATGATATCGTGATGATGTTTATATAGCAATAATCACCAGGTAACTGTTCTTCCGTTTTACATACAAGCGACCGAATCGAGCAGAAGGTTAAATGTATAGATTGAACAATCATCGTATCTGGGTTGTATTTGATTATGTTTATATAGTTTTACTCACCAGGTACCTGTTCTTCCGTTATACATACGAGCGACTGAATCGAACAGAAGATTAAATGGTTAGACGAAGCGATAATTGTATCTGAGTTGTATTCGATGATATCGTGATGATGTTTATATAGCAATATTCACCAGGTAACTGTTCTTCCGTTTTACATAAAAGCGACCGAATCGAGCAGAAGGTTAAATGGATAGATTGATGAGTCATTGTATCTGGGTTGTATTCGATTATGTTTATATAGTTATACTCACCAGGTAACTGTTCTTCCGTTATACATACGAGCAATCGAATCGAGTAGAAGGTTGAATGGATAGTATCTGGGTTGTATTCGATTATGATGTTATGCTGTATATATAGTTATACACATAAGGTGACGGTATTCCCGTTTTACATCCGAGCGACCGAAACGAACAGAAAGTTGAATGGATAGACTGAACAATCAATGTATCTGGGTGGTATCCGATTATATCGCAATACTGTATATATAGTGATACTTACCAGGTGACGGTACTTCCGTTACACATACTAGCGACTGAATCGAACAGAAGGTTAAATGGTTAGACGAAACGATAATTGTATCTGAGTTGAATTCGATGATATCGTGATGATGTTTATATAGCAATACTCACCAGGTAACTGTTCTTCCGTTTTACATACAAGCGACCGAATCGAGCAGAAGGTTAAATTTAATATAGATTGAACAATCATCGTATCTGGGTTGTATTCGATTATGTTTATATAGTTATACTCATCAGGTGACTGTTCTTCCGTTATACATACGAGCGACTGAATTGAACAGAAGGTTGAATGGATAGACTAAACAATAATCGTATCTGGGGTTGTATTCGATTATATCTTGATGATGTTCATATATACTCACCAGGAAACTGTTCTCCAGTTTTACATAAGAGCGACTGAACTGAACAGAAAGTTGGATGGATAGACTGAACAATCAATGTATCTGGGTGGTATCCGATTATATCGCAATACTGTATATATAGTGATACTTACCAGGTGACGGTACTTCCGTTACACATACTAGCGACTGAATCGAACAGAAGGTTAAATTGTTAGACGAAATGATAATTGTATCTCTGAGTTGTATTCGATGATATCGTGATGAAGTTCATATAGAAATACTCACCAGGTTACTGTTCTTTCGTTATACATACGAGCATTCGAATCGAACAGAAGGTTGAATGGATAGTATCTGGGTTTTATTCGATTATGATGTTATGCTGTGTATATAGTTATACACACTAGGTGACGGTATTCCCGTTTCACATACGAGCGACCGAAACGAACAGAAAGTTGAATGGATAGACTGAACAGTCAATGTATCTGGTTGGTATCCGATTATATCGCAATACTGTATATATAGTGATACTTACCAGGTGACGGTACTTCCGTTACACATACTAGCGACCGAATCGAGCAGAAGGTTAAATGGATAGATTGAAAATTCATCGTATCTGGGTTGTATTCGATTAGGTTTATATAGTTATACTCACCAGGTAACTGTCCTTCAGTTATACATACGAGCGACTGAATTGAACAGAAGGTTGAATTGATAGACTAAACAATGATCGTATCTGAGGTTGTATTCGATTATATCGTGATGATGATTATATAGTTATACTCAACAGGTAACTGTTCTCCAGTTATACATAAGAGCGACTGAACTGAACAGAAGGTTGAATGGATAGACTGAACAATCATTGTATCTGGGTGGTATCCGATAATATCGCGATACTGTATATATAGTGATACTTACCAAGTGACGGTACTTCCGTTGCACATACTAGCGACTGAATCGAACTTAAGGTTAAATGGTAAGACGAAACGATAATTGTATCTGAGTTGTATTCGATGATATCGTGATGATGTTTATATAGCAATACTCACCAGGTAACTGTTCTTCCGTTTCACATACAAGCGACCGAATCGAGCAGAAGGTTAAATTCAGTATGGATTGAACAATCATCGTATCTGGGTTGTATTCGATTATGTTTATATAGTTATTCTCACCAGGTAACTGTTCTTCCGTTATACATACTAGCGAATGAATCGAACAGAATGTTGAATGGTTAGACGGAACGATAATTGTATCTGAGTTGTATTCGATGATATCGTGATGATGTTTATATAGCGATACTCACCAGGTAACTGTCCTTCAGTTTTACATACAAGTGACCGAATCGAGCAGAAGGTTGAATGGATAGATTGAACAATCCTCGTATCTGAGTTGTTTTCGATTATGTTTATATAGTTATACTCACCAAGTAACTGTTCTTCTGTTATACATACGAGCGACTGAATTGAACAGAAGGTTGAATGGATAGACTAAACAATGATCGTATCCTGGGTTGTATTCGATTATATCGTGATGATGTTTATATAGTTATACTCACCAGGTAACTGTTCTCCAGTTATACATAAGAGCGACCGAAATGAACAGAAGGTTGTATGGATAGACTGAACAATGATCGTATCTGGGTTGTATTCGATCATTTCGTGATGATTATTATATATTATGTCTAACCAGGTAACTGTTCTTCCGGTATACATACGAGCAACCGAATCGAACATAATGTTGAATGGATAGATTGAACAATCATTGTATCTGGGTTGTCTCCGATTATATCGTTATGCTGTATATTTAGATACACCTACCATGTAACGGTTCTTCCGTTACACATACGAGCGTCTGAATCGAACATAAGGTTGGATGGTTAGACGGAACGATAATTGTAACTGAGTTGTATTCGATTATATCGTGAGAATGTTTATATAGTTATACTCACCAGGTTACTGTTCTTGCGTTATACGTACGAGCGAACCAATCGAACAGATGGTTAGATGGATAGACGGAATGATCATTGTATCTGAGTTGTATTCGATTATATCGTGATGAAGTTTATATAGTAATACTCACCAGGTGACTGTTCTTGCGTTATACATACGAGCGACCAAATCGAACAGAAGGTTGGATGGATAGACGGAATGATCATTGTATCTGAGTTGTATTCGATTATATCGTGATGACGTTCATATAGAAATACTCACCAGGTAACTGTTCTTTCGTTATACATACGAGCAACCGAATCGAACAGAAGGTTGAATGGATAGTATCTTGGATGTATTCGATTATGATGTTATGCTGTGTAAATAGTTATACACATTAGGTGACGGTACTCCCGTTTTACATACAAGCGACCGAAACGAACAGAAAGTTGAATGGATAGACTGAACAATCAATGTATCTGGATGGTATCCGATAATATCGCAATACTGAATATATAGTGATACTTACCAGGTGACGGTACTTCCGTTACACATACTAGCGACTGAATCGAACAGAATGTTAAATGGTTAGACGAAACGATAATTGTATCTGAGTTGTATTCGATGATATCGTGATGATGTTTATATAAAAATACTCACCAGGTAACTGTTCTTTCGTTTTACATACAAGCGACCGAATCGAGCAGAAGGTTGAATTTAGTAGAGATTGAACAATCATCGTATCTGGGTTGTATTCGATTATGTTCATATAGTTATACTCACCAGGTAACTGTTCTTCCGTTATACATACGAGCGACTGAATTGAACAGAAGGTTGAATGGACAGACTAAACAATGATCGTATCTGGGGTTGTATTCGATTATATCTTGATGATGTTCATATAGTTATACTCACCAGGAAACTGTTCTCCAGTTATACATAAGAGCGACTGAACTGAACAGAAGGTTGAATGGATAGACTGAACAATCATCGTATCTGGGTTGTATTTGATTATATCGTGATGATTATAATATAGTATGTCTAACCAGGTAACAGTTCTTCCGTTATACATACGAGCAACCGAATCGAACATAAGGTTGAATGTATCTGGGTTGTCTCAGTTTATATCGTTATGCTGTATATTTAGTTACACCTACCATGTAAAGGTTCTTTCGTTACACATACGAGCGTCTGAATCGAACATAAGGTTGGATAGTTAGACGAAACGATAATTGTAACTGAGTTGTATTCGATTATATCGTGGTGATGTTTATATAGTAATATTCACCAGGTGACTGTTCTTGCGTTATACATACGAGCGACCCAATCGAACAGAAGGTTGGATGGATAGACGGAATGATCATTGTATCTTAGTTGTATTCTATTATATCGTGATGACGTTCATATAGAAATACTCACCAGGTTACTGTTCTTTCGTTATACATACGAGCAACCGAATCGAACAGAAGTTTAAATGGATAGTATCTGGGTTTTATTCGATTATGATATTATGCTGTGTATATAGTTATACACATTTGATGACGGTATTCCCGTTTTACATACGAGCGACCGAAACGAACAGAAAGTTGAATGGATAGACTGAACAATCAATGTATCTGGGTGGTATGCGATTATATCGCAATACTGTATATATGGTGATACTTAACAGGTGACGGTACTTCCGTTACACATACTAGCGACTGAATCGAACAGAAGGTTGAATGGTTAGACGAAACGATAATTGTATCTGAGTTGTATTCGATGATATCGTGATGATGTTTATATAGCAATAATCACCAGGTAACTGTTCTTCCGTTTTACATACAAGCGACCGAATCGAGCAGAAGGTTAAATGTATAGATTGAACAATCATCGTATCTGGGTTGTATTTGATTATGTTTATATAGTTTTACTCACCAGGTACCTGTTCTTCCGTTATACATACGAGCGACTGAATCGAACAGAAGATTAAATGGTTAGACGAAGCGATAATTGTATCTGAGTTGTATTCGATGATATCGTGATGATGTTTATATAGCAATATTCACCAGGTAACTGTTCTTCCGTTTTACATAAAAGCGACCGAATCGAGCAGAAGGTTAAATGGATAGATTGACGAGTCATTGTATCTGGGTTGTATTCGATTATGTTTATATAGTTATACTCACCAGGTAACTGTTCTTCCGTTATACATACGAGCAATCGAATCGAGTAAAAGGTTGAATGGATAGTATCTGGGTTGTATTCGATTATGATGTTATGCTGTATATATAGTTATACACATAAGGTGACGGTATTCCCGTTTTACATCCGAGCGACCGAAACGAACAGAAAGTTGAATGGATAGACTGAACAATCAATGTATCTGGGTGGTATCCGATTATATCGCAATACTGTATATATAGTGATACTTACCAGGTGACGGTACTTCCGTTACACATACTAGCGACTGAATCGAACAGAAGGTTAAATGGTTAGACGAAACGATAATTGTATCTGAGTTGAATTCGATGATATCGTGATGATGTTTATATAGCAATACTCACCAGGTAACTGTTCTTCCGTTTTACATACAAGCGACCGAATCGAGCAGAAGGTTAAATTTAATATAGATTGAACAATCATCGTATCTGGGTTGTATTCGATTATGTTTATATAGTTATACTCATCAGGTAACTGTTCTTCCGTTATACATACGAGCGACTGAATTGAACAGAAGGTTGAATGGATAGACTAAACAATAATCGTATCTGGGGTTGTATTCGATTATATCTTGATGATGTTCATATATACTCACCAGGAAACTGTTCTCCAGTTTTACATAAGAGCGACTGAACTGAACAGAAAGTTGGATGGATAGACTGAACAATCAATGTATCTGGGTGGTATCCGATTATATCGCAATACTGTATATATAGTGATACTTACCAGGTGACGGTACTTCCGTTACACATACTAGCGACTGAATCGAACAGAAGGTTGAATTGTTAGACGAAATGATAATTGTATCTCTGAGTTGTATTCGATGATATCGTGATGAAGTTCATATAGAAATACTCACCAGGTTACTGTTCTTTCGTTATACATACGAGCATTCGAATCGAACAGAAGGTTGAATGGATAGTATCTGGGTTTTATTCGATTATGATGTTATGCTGTGTATATAGTTATACACACTAGGTGACGGTATTCCCGTTTCACATACGAGCGACCGAAACGAACAGAAAGTTGAATGGATAGACTGAACAGTCAATGTATCTGGTTGGTATCCGATTATATCGCAATACTGTATATATAGTGATACTTACCAGGTGACGGTACTTCCGTTACACATACTAGCGACTGAATCAAACAGAAGGTTAAATGGTTAGACGAAGCGATAATTGTATCTGAGTTGTATTCGATGATATCGTGATGATGTTTATATAGCAATATTCACCAGGTAACTGTTCTTCCGTTTTACATAAAAGCGACCGAATCGAGCAGAAGGTTAAATGGATAGATTGAAAATTCATCGTATCTGGGTTGTATTCGATTAGGTTTATATAGTTATACTCACCAGGTAACTGTCCTTCAGTTATACATACGAGCGACTGAATTGAACAGAAGGTTGAATTGATAGACTAAACAATGATCGTATCTGAGGTTGTATTCGATTATATCGTGATGATGATTATATAGTTATACTCAACAGGTAACTGTTCTCCAGTTATACATAAGAGCGACTGAACTGAACAGAAGGTTGAATGGATAGACTGAACAATCATTGTATCTGGGTGGTATCCGATAATATCGCGATACTGTATATATAGTGATACTTACCAAGTGACGGTACTTCCGTTGCACATACTAGCGACTGAATCGAACTTAAGGTTAAATGGTAAGACGAAACGATAATTGTATCTGAGTTGTATTCGATGATATCGTGATGATGTTTATATAGCAATACTCACCAGGTAACTGTTCTTCCGTTTCACATACAAGCGACCGAATCGAGCAGAAGGTTAAATTCAGTATGGATTGAACAATCATCGTATCTGGGTTGTATTCGATTATGTTTATATAGTTATTCTCACCAGGTAACTGTTCTTCCGTTATACATACTAGCGAATGAATCGAACAGAATGTTGAATGGTTAGACGGAACGATAATTGTATCTGAGTTGTATTCGATGATATCGTGATGATGTTTATATAGCGATACTCACCAGGTAACTGTCCTTCAGTTTTACATACAAGTGACCGAATCGAGCAGAAGGTTGAATGGATAGATTGAACAATCCTCGTATATGAGTTGTTTTCGATTATGTTTATATAGTTATACTCACCAAGTAACTGTTCTTCTGTTATACATACGAGCGACTGAATTGAACAGAAGGTTGAATGGATAGACTAAACAATGATCGTATCCTGGGTTGTATTCGATTATATCGTGATGATGTTTATATAGTTATACTCACCAGGTAACTGTTCTCCAGTTATACATAAGAGCGACCGAAATGAACAGAAGGTTGTATGGATAGACTGAACAATGATCGTATCTGGGTTGTATTCGATCATTTCGTGATGATTATTATATATTATGTCTAACCAGGTAACTGTTCTTCCGGTATACATACGAGCAACCGAATCGAACATAATGTTGAATGGATAGATTGAACAATCATTGTATCTGGGTTGTCTCCGATTATATCGTTATGCTGTATATTTAGATACACCTACCATGTAACGGTTCTTCCGTTACACATACGAGCGTCTGAATCGAACATAAGGTTGGATGGTTAGACGGAACGATAATTGTAACTGAGTTGTATTCGATTATATCGTGAGAATGTTTATATAGTTATACTCACCAGGTTACTGTTCTTGCGTTATACGTACGAGCGAACCAATCGAACAGATGGTTAGATGGATAGACGGAATGATCATTGTATCTGAGTTGTATTCGATTATATCGTGATGAAGTTTATATAGAAATACTCAACAGGTTACTGTTCTTTCGTTATACATACGAGCAACCGAATCGAACAGAAGGTTGAATGGATAGTATCTGAGTTGTATTCGATTATGATGTTATGCTGTGTATATAGTTATACACACTAGGTGACGGTATTCCCGTTTTACATACGAGCGACCGAAACGAACAGAAAGTTGAATGGATAGACTGAACAATCAATGTATCTGGTTGGTATCCGATTATATCGCAATACTGTATATATAGTGATACTCACCAGGTGACGGTACTTCCGTTACACATACTAGCGACTGAATCGAACAGAAGGTTAAATGGTTAGACGAAGCGATAATTGTATCTGAGTTGTATTCGATGATATCGTGATGATGTTTATATAGCAATACTCACCAGGTAATTGTTCTTCCGTTTTACATGAAAGCGACCGAATCGAGCAGAAGGTTAAATGGATGGATTGAAAATTCATCGTATCTGGGTTGTATTCGATTAGGTTTATATAGTTAAACCGTGAATAAGATCCAGGTACATTTTATGAGTCTTCTAAAAGAAGAACGAACATGTCTGAAGTAGAACAATTAAATAAACTACCTGCAGATCAAAAACAATTATATGATTTACTGATGAAAGCTAATGAGAAACAAACAGCAGAAATCAAAAAAGAAATTAATCATACCACGAAAACATTACAAATAGCACTAAAATAGGCAAATGAAGAAATAGATCAGCTGAAGAGAAGGTGTGAAGAACTGGAGAAACAAAACAAAAAAAATAACATAGTGGTATTTGGTATAGAAACTCAGGAAGGAGAAGACAAACATTTATTTAATACAACGAGTGATATACTAAACACAACACTGAATTCTAATATCAGAGAAGAACACATCAAAAATATATACAAATTAGGAAGGGGTACGAAGGCTCCAGTATTGATAGAATTTATCACATACCTACAGAAGAAATCTTTATATGAAAACGTAGAAAAACTGAAAGAACTAAATAAAAAAGGTTACTCAATCTTGAACGATCTAACAAAAGAAGAAAGAGACATCCTGAAAACTTTGAAGTACCATCAGAAACAGGCTCGCATACAAAACTTGGATGCGAAAATAAAAGGTCAAAAACTAATAGTAAATGGGAAACCTTACTCAATTGAAGAACTAGACAACATCACCAGAGTAGAAAATAATAGCGAAAAAGATACAGATTATAGTAGAAGCGAGAGCGAGGGTGAAACTGAAGAAGAAGAAAGAGGAAACCAAAGAAGAACGGAAAACTCTGTGAAAAAAAGGAAGAAGGATATAATGAATGCTAGTCCGGTATACACACGTAGTAAGAGAAATAGGTATTGATAAATTAAAATAGTTATATTCCACAATCCAACACATTGTTCTTGAAAATGAATAACTGTGTGAGAGACTTTGTGTTTGATAAAATAGATAATTTTGAATTGAAAAATGCAGATGAAATGAAGCAGGTAATTAACATCAATGAGAGATCCTCAAATTTCAAAATTATTCACAACAATATAAGAAGTTTGTCTAAGAACTTGGATGAATTCAAAATTTTTCTCTCAGAATTAGATTATAATATTGATTGTATTGTATTTTCTGAACCACTACAGATACCCGATATTTCAATTTTCAAAATTCCAGGATATATTTCGTTTTATAACTCTGGGGCATTGAATCGAAATGACGGTGTAGTAGTATTTATAAAAAATGAAATATATCGTTCACATATCATATATGACATAAGTGATAGCAAATTAATCCAAATCAAAGCAGTTATCGATGATGAAATCATAGTTATAAACTCAGTGTACAGATCACCTTCGAATCGAAATATTGATACCTTTGTAGAAGATCTCGAACAAATTTTAGTGAGTTCTACTGAGAATTTTAAGTACAGTTTACTAATAGGAGATATGAATATTGATCTTCTTGATATCGACAATGATTCTCAAAATTACTTAACTGCTCTAAATGAACACGGTTTTATCTCTGCAATAAACACTATAACACGTCCCGCATCTGGAACATGCATAGATCATATTTTTCTTAACTCCAAATCCAATGAGTATGACACAGTACTAGCTGCCACAATAGAAACAAGTATAACAGATCATCTAACAACAGCATTACAAATAGTTTTTCCAAATCGACTTCGATGTAGTAACATCCAAGAAAAAACCAGAATTTTTAGACAACTGAATGAACTGAAATTCAAAAAAATCATGAGCGAAGCAAACTGGACAGAAGTATTATCCAGTGAGGACCTTAATGTGGCAGTATATAAATTTATGAACGTAATTCATGATGCCATCAAATCTTCTGAAAAGAATATCAAAATAAATAGTAAAAACTTCAGAAAAAAAGAATGGATAACGGGGTCATTGGTAAAATCCGTCAACAAAAAAAATAAACTATATAAAAAACTAATGAAACAACCAAATGATGAAATCCTGAAGAACGAATATAACAGCTATAAGAATAAATTGAATAAATTAATCAAAGATGCTAAAGTGAAATATTATAGGAATAAGCTAACAGAAAGTACTGATTCCAAGAATATATGGAAATAAAAATTGGAAATACTTTAGTAGATAACTCAAAGGATATCGCTAACAACCTCAATGACTTCTTCATAAATATAGGGAAACAGCTGTCAGAAAATTTCAAAAAAGACTATCATAACCAAGAAAATAAAATTTCGAATCAAAATTCAATCTATCTTTTTCCAGCGGATGAAATTGAAGTCTCAAATATCATTTCAGACTTGAAGGACAAGAAATCTCCAGGCCCAGATGGTATAAAATCCGAATTAATAAAATCAATTAGCCAATACATTATTAAACCACTTGTACACATAATAAATGAAACTTTGAATACAGGAACATTTCCCACACTATTTAAAATCTCAACAATCATTTCAATTTTCAAAAGTGGGGATAAAACAGAAATGACAAATTATCGTCCAATCGCACTTCTATCAAATTTTGGCAAAATACTCGAGAAAATTATTAAAAATAGATTGATTAGTTTCATGAAAAAGCATGAAATAATTTCCAAAAATCAATTTGGATTCCAAGAAGGTAAATGCACCGAAGATGCAATACTGAAGTTGACTCAAAAAATTTATAAGGCAGTTGATAATAAGAAACCATGCATTGGCATTTTTCTTGACTTGGCAAAGGCTTTTGATACCGTCGACCATCGAATACTTTTAGAAACTCTTGAAGACATCGGTATAAGAGGTACTGCACTTGCACTTTTCAATTCATACCTAACAAATAGAAATCAACAAGTGAAAATACAGAAATCGTATAGCAACAAACAAATTGTTACATGTGGTGTACCCCAAGGGACGGTATTGGGACCAGTTCTCTTTACGATATACTTGAATAATTTATTGCTAGTAAAATCCAAAGGGAACATTATAAGTTTTGCAGATGATACTGTTATTTTTTACGAAGGCAAAACATGGTCTGACCTGAAATTAGAAATAGAAAGCGATCTTCCATTAATTAAAAAATGTTTTGATAGCAGATTATTGTCAATCAACTTCAATAAAACGTTTTACGTACCTTTCTGCAGTTATGCATCACACCTTCCAGATTATTATAACTTACATTTACAAGGCGAGCTTCAAATCAAATCAATAAACGCTATTAAATATTTGGGTATCATGATAGATAGTCATCTCAGATGGGATCAGCAGATAAATCATCTGATGAAAAAACTGAGATGTGTTGTATATAAAATAAAACAATGTTCTCATATACTTCAAGAGAAACAATTGAGGATGTTATACTATGCACTTTTTGAACCACATCTCACCTATGGTATCATTGGTTGGGGAGGAGGACTGAATACATACCTGAGAAAAATAGAAGTCATACAAAAACGCCTACTGAAAATAATTTACAAAAAAAGGCCAAGATATCCATCAGACCAACTCTATTCAGAAACCAACATTTTTGACATCAAACAACTGTACTTTATTAGTATTGCCACAAATCAGTTCATCAATAAACAAGAATTAGTGTATAAAAACTATCGATATGATACCAGAGGACAAAATAAATATTTTGTTCCATTCATGAATAAATCAATAGGGCAAAGGAGTTACTGTTTCTTGGGACCACAAATTTTCAATTATTTACCCGAGAGCTTGCGAGAAGAGAAACTAATGAAATTATTTAAAAAAAATTGAAAAAGCATGTTTCAGAAATACCAAGGTTGATGATTCATGAAATGATAGACAAATGAAAAAAAAAAACAAAAAAAAAACAATTAAAACGAAACCCTGAATTGAACAAACACATATTAATATGTAAGACCCAACCCACTGCACTGAATTAAAAAAAAAAAATATTATTAGATTAACTAAAACATACTTACTCAGTAGTTACGATCTATGCGTTCCAATGTTTGGATGATATACCTAGTTAAGTTGATTAATTTGAAATCAATGATTTATTTTTCAAATTAGTTCCTTATATCTAAATTTTACTATTATTATTGTCATTACTGTTAGTGTCTGAAATTCCATGGTGTGGCATTTATATGTTATTGCATTACTCGTATTTTATTTATACTCATTCCTGTTGATATTTTATTCATATTATATTTGAATATTTGTTTTGTTTGTTTTATATCTTTATACAGATAATTGTCAATTTTATTGCTATCAGTATTTATATTTTTGTTAGTTTGTGAAATATAACATTTATGTCATTGTTGTTATATTATATATAGTAGGTATAGTTTTTATTTATAGGTATATCTGTTGTAATCTCACTGATATAAGATAATATTATGTATGATTACTTTTTCTCATTTTTGTACCTACAAACAAGTATTCTCATACTTCGTAGGATGATCATTGATCAATGTTTATTCATTTTCATGTGAACCTGATGTGAACCTGATTCGAATAAACATTATTATTATTATATTATTATTATTATACTCACAGGTTACTGTTTTTCCGTTATACATAAGAACGACCGAAACGAACAGAAAGTTGAATGGATAGACTGAACAATCAATGTATCTGGATGGTATCCGATTATATCGCAATAATGTATATATAGTGATACTTACCAGGTGACGGTACTTCCGTTACACATACTAGCGACTGAATGGAACAGAAGGTTAAATGGTTTGACGAAACGATAATTGTATCTGAGTTGTATTCGATGATATCGTGATGATGTTTATATAGCAATACTCACCAGGTAACTGTTCTTCCGTTTTACATACAAGCGACCGAATCGAGCAGAAGGTTAAATTCAGTATAGATTGAACAATCATCGTATCTGGGTTGTATTCGATTATGTTTATATAGTTATACACACCAGGTAACTGTTCTTCCGTTATACATACGATCGACTGAATTGAACAGAAGGTTGAATGGATAGACTAAACAATAATCGTATCTGGGGTTGTATTCGATTATATCTTGATGATGTTCATATAGTTATATTCACCAGGAAACTGTTCTCCAGTTATACATAGGAGCGACTGAACTGAACTGAAAGTTGAATGGATAGACTGAACAATCAATGTATCTGGGTGGTATCCGATTATATCGCAATACTGTATATATAGTGATACTTACCAGGTGACGGTACTTCCGTTACACATACTAGAGACTGAATCGAACAGAAGGTTAAATGGTTAGACGAAACGATAATTGAATCTCTGAGTTGTATTCGATGATATCGTGATGATGTTTATATAGCAATACTCACCAGGTAACTGTTCTTCCTTATTACATACAAGCGACCGAATCGAGCAGAAGCTTAAATTTAGTATAGATTGAATAATCATCGTATCTGGGTTGTATTCGATAATGTTCATATAGTTATACTCACCAGGTAACTGTTCTTCCGTTATACATACGAGCGACTGAATTGAACAGAAGGTTGAATGGATAGACTAAACAATAATAGTATCTGGGGTTGTATTCAATTATATCTTGATGATGTTCATATAGTTATACTCACCAGGAAACTGTTCTCCAGTTATACAAGGTTCAATGGATAGACTGAACAATCATCGTATCTGGGTTGTATTTGATTATATCGAGATGATTATAATATAGTATGTCTAACCAGGTAACAGTTCTTTCGTTATACATACGAGCAACCAAATCGAACATAAGGTTGAATGGATAGATTGAACAATCATTGTATCTGGGTTGTCTCCGATTATATCGTTATGCTGTATATTTAGTTACACCCACCATGTAACGGTTCTTTCGTTACACATACGAGCGTCTGAATCGAACATGAGGTTGGATGGTTAGACGGAACTGCCACGTTATCTTTCTTTTGTCACGATAACAAAAACAACAACAAAAAAAAATTATGAGGTTAGTGCAACTGGTGATGAGCCTATACAAAAAAAAATATATGATGAGTTAGGGATACCTGATTATGGGTCGTAAGTCCTGAATGGGTGGCAAAATGTACCTGGGTAGCTCAGCCGTTCAGGTGGCAGGTTTCCCTAGTCTAATATATTAGGTAATGTTCTTTCTTTATATATTCAGGCCTCTCGGATGAACGAATTGAAAATAATCAAAAATACCAAAATGGGCGCCACGTAGTTTTATTCATCCGACTTCATCTCTTTAGATAAACCACGAAAAACTATAATGCTTCACAGAAGATAGGCCCTGAATAAGATAGGAATACTGATATGTGCACCAAAAATACAAATATATAAATCACATGAGTGAAATTTTCTAGAATAATAGTCTGTAATTCTCAATCGAATAACGTAAATTTTACAATTTAATATTTATATGCTTACATATAAATAATCTGAGTTCTTATATCCCAGGGAAAACCGTAATTCATAAACCCTAAAAGCCTCGAAGAATATAGCTATATTTTTCGCAACATCACTAAAATAATGGTCAAAAAAAATATTATACAATAGTGTCTAAACGTGACCATTCATTCGGTCTTTTAGGGTATTTCACATTCACGGTGTCATATCCCAGACGAGTAGGAAGATAATCTCACACATTATAACAAAGTTTATAGAAATCTTCTTTTCCCGCTTCAGCATACGCTTAATCGTTTCCTTGGTCTTATGAGTTCTCGGTCCCGATGGAAAAGAAACAAAAAAACAAAATGGAAAGGACTGACCTTACTACTTGTAGTCGTACACCAATGAATAGTTGTGTTCAAGGGGTAATTCCACTAGAAACCTCTATACATCGACTACAAACAGAATATGCTGGCCATTCAACACTCTAACAAAAAAAAAACCCTTATCCAATAAGGGTTTTCCCACGCAATAAAAGAAGTATTTCCTTCAAGGAGGATACTATTTTATGTCAGGGTATGGTCCTCTGTTTAGTTTGCGTAAAATAAAGACTGAGCTTGAATGAACTGGTCAATAATCCCGCAAGGCGGACAATTTCCAAAGGAGATACCAATCAATTACTATGGAAATCAATGAAAAACTGATTCGTCAGATTAATCCCCAAAAGGTATGTATTCACACAAAATCTCAAAACTCTGAACGAACAGTCAAACCAGCCATTTTCACTCGCCGTCGAATTCTTTATCCAAAAAACATAAATATCTCCCTACCAAATCCTCAACAAGCGAATTGACAAGACATTGCTGACAAAACAATAAATTATAATATTCCTACACTCGACTGAGATTTCAGGAATTCGATATTCATGAGATGCCCCTCGGGGTCGGAATATGGGGTTTGGCCCATTTAAGTTTCACAAAGCGGTATTTTGAAATGAAAATAGTGTAGAGTCTGGAAATTCTCACGTAGGGCATATGTTCTGGACTTTGAAATAATTGCTCGTCCGTCGAAAATAATTATAATCATTGTTATAAAATCCGCACGCTAATGATGTGAGGACATTGACTGGTTTTGTTCTCGCTTTTATCCGAACGTAAAATCACTGAAATAAACACGGTACAAAATATCGTGGAGATGGATAGCGCCAAAGTTAAAGTGCCAAAAATATTAAAATAAATAATTCGACTTTGCTTTTAACGACCTTCGTCTCTGAACAGAAATGAAGATGAAACAATAATATATTTTTTTTTTGATTACTTACTGCGAATTTGAAGCTCACCTAATAAAGTTGAACGTCATGAAGCCTCATCACTTGATTTTAAAATAAATAAGAATATAAATTTGTGAGATCTATAGAAATGGTTTCAGGGAGTAAAGGCTATTATATAGGAATTGTGATGTTTTGAAAAATGAACCGTCACACTCCCCCCTTCCAAAAGATATCCTATCCGATCTCATCAGGTTCAAAAATGACACAAGCTTTAAGATCTTGAACGTGCCATAATCCTTTTGATTTTCCGTTCTCGTCCATGAGCTCGTACGTACACGTCCCTTTTTTACTTTTGATCACAAAAGGGCCTATAAATTTCGGACATAATTTCGCATTGACATAATTCAAAGCATTAGATTGTATTTTGTTCTTCCTCCAAACCTTTTCACCAACCTGAAAACTGATCTCCCTTCTCCGAAGGTTGTAGACTTTTCGGTTACGCTCTTGAGCCTGCTTGATTTTTTTTTGTACTTGCTTATATAATTTTCCAAATCCGATTTGTCTTCTTTGGATTTCGGAATTTGCATCCACTGATACCGCGTTTGACAGATTCAACTCGAACTGATCGCCAGTTTGTACATATTCTCGGCCGAAATTGATATAATATGGGGAGTACCCTGTAGTCTCACTTCTAGTACTGCGTATCGCACAAGTGATCGCCGGCAGCATCTCATCCCATTTTCTTTGATTATCCTTCACATACATGGAGATCATTGTTTTTACTGTTTTGTTAACTCTTTCACACGGATCTGCCCGTGGATAGTACACAGGTGTATACGATATTTTCACTCTGTAATTTTTACACAATTTTTGAAATTCTTTACTGCGCATCTGGACACCGTTATCACATAACAAATATTGAGGGGACCCATACACTAAAAACACATGATGTTCTATCAGCTTGCAAAGTGAGTTAGCCGTGGCAGTACGTACCGGAAATGCAAGAACGTACTTGCTGAAATAGTCACTCACTACTAGAATATGAGTATTACCATGTGAAGAGCGAGGAAGGGGACCAACATAATCCAAACTAATCATCTGCCACGGTTTGGTGATATCAGGTTTACTGCCCATCAGTCCAGCAGGAGCTCTTTGTTCCTTTTATATTGAGCACATACAGCACAAGATCTGATATATTTGGCAATATCCGAACGCATTTTCGGCCATGTGAAGAAATTACGGATCTTCCAAAAACATTTATAGATACCGACGTGTCCTGCCCTGGCGTCATCATGGTGATTTTGAATGATCTGTCTCCTCTTATCCTTGGGGACTACAAGTTTCCAGTAATCCGATTCATCGGACAATTCTTGAATGTCGCATTTCACATACTTATACAGGAGTTGGTTCTCGACTCGATACTGGGAGTATTTATCAGGAAAGTCTTCGACCCTTTGCAGCATTTTTGAGTACCAGAGATCTCTTGAATTCTGAAACTCATGTTTTGCGGAGACTGACAATGCCGTCACAGGAACAGATCTAGACAAGAAATCAGCTACAACATTATCCCGACCTTTTCGGTGAATTATCGTAAAATTATACGGTTGTAATCGTAGAGCCCATCGAGCAAGTCTCCCTGTTGGGTCTTTGAGCTTATTTAACCAAACCAATGACGCGTGGTCTGTCACTACAGTGAACTGTGTACCCTCGAGATAATGGCGTAACTTCTCAACTCCGAAAATAACACTCAAACATTCACGTTCTGTAGTAGAATATACGCGTTCTTGCTTCGTCAAAGATCTCGAAAGGAAACAAATAACTTTTTCACCATCGTCAAATTTTTGTGTTAGAACTGCGCCTATCCCGTAAGCCGAAGCATCGGTCTGCAAAATAAATGGACGAGAAAAATCAGGACAAGTGAGTATGGGAGCGGTGACTAGGTGATCCTTAATAGACTTGAACGACTCCTCGCACTCTTCCGACCATACAAAAGGAGAATGTTTATGGGTCAGCTTAGTTAATGAAGCGGCGATAGTCGAAAAATTTGGCACGAATCGTCTATACCAACTCGCCATGCCTAGGAAACGCCGCACTTCCTGAACACTTCTCGGAGATGGAACATCTACAATCGCTGCCACTTTATCAGAGTCAACATGAAGACCTCTATAGTCGACAACGTATCCTAGGTATTTAAGGGAAGGACGGCAAAATTGACATTTGTCTTTGCTTAAAGTAAGGCCTGCTGCATGAAGACGATCAAAAATTTTTTCTAGAATGTCCAAGTGACTCTGGAAATCGGGTGTTACGACAATGATGTCGTCTAAATAAACTAATACCATCGGCTCTAGGTCGGCTCCTAAGACTTTATCTAACAGTCGTTGCCATGTGAGGGGGCTGTTACATAATCCGAAGGGCATCCTCTTGAAATGGTAGAGCCCTCTACCTGGAACAGTAAACGCAGTGTATTCTCTAGATGTCTCCTTTACACTCACTTGCCAAAATGCAGATTTTATATCCAAAGTGCTTAAATATCGCGCATCTCTTAGGCGATCTAGGATGGCGGAAATGTAAGGTAGTGGGTATGCGTCCTTTTTTGTGACAGCATTTAATGCCCTATAGTCGACACAAAATCTGTAAGTTCCATCGCGCTTGGGAACTAGGAGTACGGGGGAAGACCAACCGCTTTTCGAAGGTTCTATAATATCTTGCTCTAACATCTTACTCAGTTCTTCATCAATAATTTTTTGTTTCGCGGGCGATACGGGGTAATACCTCTGTTTAATGGGAGGTGAATCAGTAATTATCTCATGCTCTAAAACGGTAGTATATCCGATACTGGTGTTAATTGATTTAAACTTTCTCTCGAGCAATTTCTCGAGAGATTGTTGTTCTTCTGAAGTCAAATGCTCATGAGTCAATATACCACAGATTTTTGTGTCACCCAGTTCAGCATGTCCGGTACCGAAATGCCATACACCATTCCTCAGATCAGGTACAACGTTCATACTACACCAAAAATCGGTACCCAGTATAAGTTCATGAGGTATATCAGGCACAACTAAAATATCAAGAATATGTACCTTATCCATCAGTCGTATAGGAGTTTTGATAGTTCCAATACTCATGCAACTGTTTCCATTAGCAACGGTGCAGATAACTTTTCTCTGTGGATCTAATTTTAGACCGAGGTTCAATAGTATTTGCATACCCATATTTCCAACAATAGTATTGGTAGCGCCTGAATCCAAAAGACCAAGAATTTGATGATCAAGAACTGAAATTTCGAGATATGGCCTGCGGTCTCCATCTGCGTGAGCGATAATATAATCGAGTACCGCTGATCGATTGAATGTTTTCTTGAA
Organism: Chrysomela aeneicollis; assembly: GCA_029955515.1. Lineage (NCBI taxonomy): Eukaryota > Metazoa > Arthropoda > Insecta > Coleoptera > Chrysomelidae > Chrysomela > Chrysomela aeneicollis. Next base: position 85,802 of record JARUHQ010000031.1, on the reverse strand, counting down.
AATGGCCGATTTTGGCACACGTGAGTCAACTATACGGCTATCTAGTGACTCCCTCCTCCGTTTCCCGAACACGTTGGGCAATTTCGAACGGTAACTCCCACATTGCCGCAGCGATAACACAACACCTTCAAAGGTTGTTTACAACGAGAAAAGGTATGCCCAAGCTGATTACAATTCCAGCAAGTGGTTACTTTACGCTCGGAAGTTGTCGCAACGGCATTTGCTCCGACAACCTCACCCGCGTTATCAGATCCCGCCGTCGGTGTGGTTACTTCACTGATACCGAGGTCTTCCAACAGGTTTCCCTTACTTGAATCATCAGTTTGTAGCGCGTGTACCTGTGTAGAACAAAATTTGTTCTTGTGAGCATTATTTGTTTCAGAATTCGCAAACGAAAAATGGCTGGTGAACTTTATGTTTGATTGACATTGAAGTCGCATGACAGTCTCTTCAATGGGTTTGCAAAATTCAACCAGCTGATTAATCGAGTAGATGGGATTTCCAGCGATTCTAACCTGCAAATAGGGCAATAAACCTTCTTTAATGGTACTGAGTCGATCAGATTCCGACGGTTTACGGGTCAGACGCGAGAAATAATTCTCTACTTCCGCAATAAAGATTACGAACTTTTCTGACTCCGCTTGTTTGCGACTATTAATGAATTTCCATATGGCACGATCATTATCTGATGGTAAAAAGGTGAGTTTCAATTGTTCTACCAAGGTGTCCCAATTGAAAATACTACTTTTTGCCCACCGAAACCACGTGAGGGCATTGTTTGAGAACAACTCCGTAGCCGACCTGAATAACATTTCTTTAGATACTCCACGAGATATTCGAAGTTCTTCCACGCGCTCTAAAAAAGATGTAAGACAAGACTTCCCATCAAATTTTGATAAAGGCCATTTGCTGATATCAAAAGAATAGTGGTTCTGCTGAACTATAGGTCTTTCATATCTTCTCAAAATAGGGGAATCAGAAAGTCTCAAATTATTTAATCTCTCTGTAAGTGGGCGGGAACTTCTCTGGTCATATTCAGAAGGAATGCGGGTATGTACTGGAGAAGCACAAGATTCCGGAACATTCGATTGTCTGTGGTGGTGCTGTCCACCAGGAATAAAGGAACAGGACGAAAATACTGGATCGGAAGTCTGGGTGGGTGACCTGAATCTCACCGTTCTCGGGTACTGAAAACTAGTGTGAGTAGAGGGTTCGAACATTGTTTGTGAGGGCATGGAAGATGCTACACCGAAATCCGAAACGGGGTGTGGTCGGGTATATTGGGGTCTTGGTATATTGCTCGACGCATGAGTTGACATGATAGGTTGTGAAAACGATGATGCTGAGCTAAGGTTTGTTTCTATATTAATCCTGGTTGACCCAGAAGGTATATTTTCTATGTTAGAGGTTGAACTCGAAGTAGCAGAAGGGTGTTCTTCGAAGTGCATAAAGTTGTTCGCTTGATGTGAATGAGAATTATTAGCATTCCTGTCTTCATTTGTCGCATCGTGATGACTAACGTTAACATTAGGTGACAAAATGTGAGAACAAACGCTTTCAACATTAATTAATGGGTCAACCATTGGAGGTGGAACGGGTTCGTCTAAAATGGATGAGTGTGGCTCAGTGAGATTCACTTCAGGTTGGTTAATGATAGGAACCGATTCTTCAAATAATTCGGTTAACGCGTCGATTAACTGCATGCAACGCGCAGTTAAATCGGTAATAATTTGTTTATGTTCAAAATTATTCGTTATTACTCTGTTGAGTCTATTCGATACATGAATCAAACGTGAATAAATTCTATGATATTCATTCAGTCGATTCGAATGATCATAGTTCAAGATATCATTTCTTAATATGAGTAATTTCTGGTCACATGTATTCAATTCCGCTACTGGATCTGAAGGAAAATATCGGGGAACATGATTGTTACGAATCACCTCTCTCAAGGCCTTCCTTTTTTCCTGAACATTGCCATCTGATGGGGCTCCTCTGATGAACAATTCGTAAGATAGTTCATCTGTAGACAGTCTATTGATATCCATGGTAAGAAGAAAATATACGAAATACCAAATGAAAAAAATAATAATATGAGTGACTACCAATATGAATTGACAGTCTGAAGAAAAAAAAACGACGAAAAAAAAAAAAAAAAAACTATCGAAAACCTAGGCAATCAATCATAAGTGTAGGAATCCGCAATATGAAAAAAAAAATCAATGGCATAGTATTATAATAATAATAATAATATTACTCCCTCCCCCCTTCCAAAAAAACATACAAAACCGAGAACTCTATAACACGTTAAGGGCGCCAATTTGCCACGTTATCTTTCTTTTGTCACGATAACAAAAACAACAACAAAAAAAAATTATGAGGTTAGTGCAACTGGTGATGAGCCTATACAAAAAAAAATATATGATGAGTTAGGGATACCTGATTATGGGTCGTAAGTCCTGAATGGGTGGCAAAATGTACCTGGGTAGCTCAGCCGTTCAGGTGGCAGGTTTCCCTAGTCTAATATATTAGGTAATGTTCTTTCTTTATATATTCAGGCCTCTCGGATGAACAAATTGAAAATAATCAAAAATACCAAAATGGGCGCCACGTAGTTTTATTCATCCGACTTCATCTCTTTAGATAAACCACGAAAAACTATAATGCTTCACAGAAGATAGGCCCTGAATAAGATAGGAATACTGATATGTGCACCAAAAATACAAATATATAAATCACATGAGTGAAATTTTCTAGAATAATAGTCTGTAATTCTCAATCGAATAACGTAAATTTTACAATTTAATATTTATATGCTTACATATATAAATAATCTGAGTTCTTATATCCCAGGGAAAACCGTAATTCATAAACCCTAAAAGCCTCGAAGAATATAGCTATATTTTTCGCAACATCACTAAAATAATGGTCAAAAAAAATATTATACAATAGTGTCTAAACGTGACCATTCGATCGGTCTTTTAGGGTATTTCACATTCACGGTGTCATATCCCAGACGAGTAGGAAGATAATCTCACACATTATAACAAAGTTTATAGAAATCTTCTTTTCCCGCTTCAGCATACGCTTAATCGTTTCCTTGGTCTTATGAGTTCTCGGTCCCGATGGAAAAGAAACAAAAAAACAAAATGGAAAGGACTGACCTTACTACTTGTAGTCGTACACCAATGAATAGTTGTGTTCAAGGGGTAATTCCACTAGAAACCTCTATACATCGACTACAAACAGAATATGCTGGCCATTCAACACTCTAACAAAAAAAAAACCCTTATCCAATAAGGGTTTTCCCACGCAATAAAAGAAGTATTTCCTTCAAGGAGGATACTATTTTATGTCAGGGTATGGTCCTCTGTTTAGTTTGCGTAAAATAAAGACTGAGCTTGAATGAACTGGTCAATAATCCCGCAAGGCGGACAATTTCCAAAGGAGATACCAATCAATTACTATGGAAATCAATGAAAAACTGATTCGTCAGATTAATCCCCAAAAGGTATGTATTCACACAAAATCTCAAAACTCTGAACGAACAGTCAAACCAGCCATTTTCACTCGCCGTCGAATTCTTTATCCAAAAAACATAAATATCTCCCTACCAAATCCTCAACAAGCGAATTGACAAGACATTGCTGACAAAACAATAAATTATAATATTCCTACACTCGACTGAGATTTCAGGAATTCGATATTCATGAGATGCCCCTCGGGGTCGGAATGTGGGGTTTGGCCCATTTAAGTTTCACAAAGCGGTATTTTGAAATGAAAATAGTGTAGAGTCTGGAAATTCTCACGTAGGGCATATGTTCTGGACTTTGAAATAATTGCTCGTCCGTCGAAAATAATTATAATCATTGTTATAAAATCCGCACGCTAATGATGTGAGGACATTGACTGGTTTTGTTCTCGCTTTTATCCGAACGTAAAATCACTGAAATAAACACGGTACAAAATATCGTGGAGATGGATAGCGCCAAAGTTAAAGTGCCAAAAATATTAAAATAAATAATTCGACTTTGCTTTTAACGACCTTCGTCTCTGAACAGAAATGAAGATGAAACAATAATATATTTTTTTTTTGATTACTTACTGCGAATTTGAAGCTCACCTAATAAAGTTGAACGTCATGAAGCCTCATCACTTGATTTTAAAATAAATAAGAATATAAATTTGTGAGATCTATAGAAATGGTTTCAGGGAGTAAAGGCTATTATATAGGAATTGTGATGTTTTGAAAAATGAACCGTCACAGAACGATAATTGTAACTGAGTTGTATTCGATTATATCGTGGTGATGTTTATAAAGTAATACTCACCAGGTGACTGTTCTTGCGTTATACATACGAGCGACCCAATCGAACATAAGGTTGGATGGATAGACGGAATGATCATTGTATCTGAGTTGTATTCGATTATATCGTGATGACGTTCATATAGAAATACTCACCAGGTTACTGTTCTCTCGTTATACATACGAGCAACCGAATCGAACAGAAGGTTGAATAGATAGTATCTGGGTTGTATTCGATTATTATGTTATGCTGTGTATATATTTATACACACTAGGTGACGGTGTTCCCGTTTTACATACGAGCGACCGAAACGAACAGAAAGTTAATTGGATAGACTGAACAATCATCGTATCTGAGTTGTATTCAATTATGTTTATATAGTTATACCCACCAAGTAACTGTTCTTCCGTTATACATACGAGCGACTGAATTGAACACAAGGTTGAATGGATAGACTAAACAATAATCGTATCTGGGGTTGTATTCGACTATATCGTGATGATGTTCATATAGTTATACTCACCAGGAAACTGTTCTCCAGTTATACATAAGAGCGACTGAACTGAACAGAAAGTTGAATGGATAGACTGAACAATCAATGTATCTGGGTGGTATCCGATTATATCGCAATACTGTATATATAGTGATACTTACCAGGTGACGGTACTTCCGTTACACATACTAGAGACTGAATCGAACAGAAGGTTGAATGGTTAGACGAAACGATAATTGTATCTCTGAGTTGTATTCGATGATATCGTGATGATGTTTATATAGCAATACTCACCAGGTAACTGTTCTTTCGTTTTACATACAAGCGACCGAATCGGGCAGAAGCTTAAATTCAGTATAGATTGAACAATAATCGTATCTGGGGTTGTATTCGATTATATCTTGATGATGTTCATATAGTTATACTCACCAGGAAACTGTTCTCCAGTTATACATTAGAGCGACCAAACTGAACAGAAGGTTGAATGGATAGACTGAACATTCATCGTATCTGGGTTGTATTTGATTATATCGTGATTATTATCATATAGTATGTCTAACCAGGTAACAGTTCTTCCGTTATACATACGAGCAACCGAATCGAACATAAGGTTGGATGGATATGGATTGAACAATCATTGTATCTGGGTTGTCTCCGATTATATCGTTATGCTGTATATTTAGTTACACCTACCATGTAACGGTACTTTCGTTACACATACGAGCATCTGAATCGAACATAAGGTTGGATGGTTAGACGGAACTATAATTGTAACTGAGTTGTATTCGATTATATCGTGGTGATGTTTATATAGTAATACTCACCAGGTGACTGTTCTTGCGTTATACATACGAGCGACCCAATCGAACAGAAGGTTGGATGGATAGACGGAATGATCATTGTATCTGAGTTGTATTCGATTATATCGTGATGAAGTTCATATAGAAATACTCACCAGGTTACTGTTCTTTCGTTATACATACGAGCAACCGAATCGAACAGAAGGTTGAATGGATAGTATCTGGGTTGTATTCGATTATGATGTTATGCTGTGTATATAGTTATACACATAAGGTTACGGTATTCCCGTTTTATAAACGAGCGACCGAAACAAACAGAAAGTTGATGGATAGACTGAACAATCAATGTATCTGGGTGGTATACGATTATATCGCAATACTGTATATATAGTGATACTTACCAGGTGACGGTACTTCCGTTACACATACTAGCGACTGAATCGAACAGAAGGTTAAATCGTTAGACGAAACGATAATTGTATCTCTGAGTTGTATTCGATGATATCGTGATGATGTTTATATAGCAATACTCACCAGGTAACTGTTCTTCCTTATTACATACAAGCGACCGAATCGAGCAGAAGCTTAAATTTAGTATAGATTGAATAATCATCGTATCTGGGTTGTATTCGATAATGTTCATATAGTTATACTCACCAGGTAACTGTACTTCCGTTAAACATACGAGCGACTGAATTGAACAGAAGGTTGAATGGATAGACTAAACAATAATAGTATTTGGGGTTGTATTCAATTATATCTTGATGATGTTCATATAGTTATACTCACCAGGAAACTGTTCTCCAGTTATACAAGGTTCAATGGATAGACTGAACAATCATCGTATCTGGGTTGTATTTGATTATATCGTGATGATTATAATATAGTATGTCTAACCAGGTAACAGTTCTTTCGTTATACATACGAGCAACCAAATCGAACATAAGGTTTAATGGATAGATTGAACAATCATTGTATCTGGGTTGTCTCCGATTATATCGTTATGCTGTATATTTAGTTACACCCACCATGTAACGGTTCTTTCGTTACACATACGAGCGTCTGAATCGAACATGAGGTTGGATGGTTAGACGGAACGATAATTGTAACTGATTTGTATTCGATTATATCGTGGTGATGTTTATATAGTAATACTCACCAGGTGACTGTTCTTGCGTTATACATACGAGCGACCCAATCGAACATAAGGTTGGATGGATAGACGGAATGATCATTGTATCTGAGTTGTATTCGATTATATCGTGATGACGTTCATATAGAAATACTCACCAGGTTACTGTTCTCTCGTTATACATACGAGCAACCGAATCGAACAGAAGGTTGAATGGATAGTATCTGGGTTGTATTCAATTATGATGTTATGCTGTGTATATATTTATACACACTAGGTGACGGTGTTCCCGTTTTACATACGAGCGACCGAAACGAACAGAAAGTTGATTGGATAGACTGAACAATCAATGTATCTGGGTGGTATCCGATTATATCGCAATTCTGTATATATAGTGATACTTACCAGGTGACGATACTTCCGTTACACATACTAGCGACTGAATCGAACAGAATGTTGAATGGTTAGACGAAACGATAATTGTATCTGAGCTGTATTCGATGATATCGTGATGATGTTTATATAGCATTACTCACCAGGTAACTGTCCTTCCGTTTTACATACAAGCGACCGAATCGAGCAGAAGGTTAAATGGATAGATTGAACAATCATCGTATCTGAGTTGTATTCGATTATGTTCATATAGTTATACTCACCAGGTACCTGTTCTTCCGTTATACATACAAGCAACCGAATCGAACATGAGGTTGAATGGATAGATTGAACAATCATCGTATCTGAGTTGTATTCAATTATGTTTATATAGTTATACCCACCAAGTAACGGTTCTTCCGTTATACATACGAGCGACTGAATTGAACAGAAGGTTGAATGGATAGACTAAACAATGATCGTATCTGGGGTTGTATTCGATTATATCGTGATGATGTTCATATAGTTATACTCACCAGGTAACTGTTCTCCAGTTATACATAAGAGCGACTGAATAGAAGGGAAGGTTGTATGGAAAGACTGAACAATCATCGTATCTGGGTTGTATTCGATTATTTCGTGATGATCATTATATATTATGTCTAACCAGGTAACTGTTCTTCCGTTATTCATACGAGCAACCGAATCGAACATAAGGTTGAATAGATAGATCGAACAATCATTGTATCTGGGTTGTCTCCGATTATATCGTTATGCTGTATATTTAGATACACCTACCATGTAACGGTTCTTTCGTTACACATACGAGCGTCTGAATCGAACATGAGGTTGGATGGTTAGACATAACGATAATTGTAACTGAGTTGTATTCGATTATATCGTGGTAATGTTTATATAGTAATACTCACCAGGAGACTGTTCTTGCGTTATACGTACGAGCGACCCAATCGAACAGAAGGTTGGATGGATAGACGGAATGATCATTGTATCTGAGTTGTATTCGATTATATCGTGATGAAGTTCATATAGAAATACTCACCAGGTTACTGTTTTTTTGTTATACATAAGAGCAACCGAATCGAACAGAAGGTCGAATGGATAGTATCTGAGTTGTATTCGATTATGATGTTATGCTGTGTATATAGTTATACACACTAGGTGACGGTATTCCCGTTTTACATACGAGCGACCGAAACGAACAGAAAGTTGAATGGATAGACTGAACAATCAATGTATCTGGTTGGTATCCGATTATATCGCTATACTGTATATATAGTGATACTTACCAGGTGACGGTACTTCCGTTACACATACTAGCGACTGAATCGAACTGAAGGTTAAATGGTAAGACGAAGCGATAATTGTATCTGAGTTGTATTCGATGATATCGTGATGATGTTTATATAGCAATACTCACCAGGTAACTGTTCTTCCGTTTTACATAAAAGCGACCGAATCGAGCAGAAGGTTAAATGGATAGATTGGAAATTCATCGTATCTGGGTTGTATTCGATTAGGTCTATATAGTTATACTCACCAGGTTCTTCCGTTTCACATACAAGCGACCGAATCGAGCAGAAGGTTGAATGGATAGTATCTGGGTTGTATTCGATTATGATGTTATGATGTGTATATATTTATACACACTAGGTGACGGTATTCCCGTTTTAAATACGAGCGACCTAAACGAACAGAAAGTTGAATGGATAGACTGAACAATCAATGTATCTGGGTGGTATCCGATTATATCGCAATTCTGTATATATAGTGATACTTACCAGGTGACGATACTTCCGTTACACATACTAGCAACTGAATCGAACAGAATGTTGAATGGTCAGACCAAACGATAATTGTATCTGAGTTGTATTCGATGATATCGTGATGATGTTTATATAGCAATACTCACCAGTTACCTGTCCTTCCGTTTTACATACAAGCGACGGAATCGACCGAATGGTTAGACGAAGCGATAATTGTATCAGAGTTGTATTCGATGATATCGTGATGATGTTTATATAGCAATATTCACCAGGTAACTGTTCTTCCGTTTCACATAAAAGCGACCGAATCGAGCAGAAGGTTAAATGGATAGTCATCGTATCTGGGTTGTATTCGATTATGTTTATATAGTTATACTCACCAGGTAACTGTTCTTCCGTTATACATACGAGCGACTGAATTGAACCTTCAACCATCAATTATCGTTTCGTCCAACCATCCAACCTTATGTTAGATTCAGACGCTCGTATGTGTAACGAAGGAACCGTTACATGGTAGGTGTAACTAAATATACAGCATAACGATATAATCGGAGACAACCCAGATGCAATGATTGTTCAATCTATCCATCCAACCTTATGTTCGATTCGGTTGCTCGTATGTATAACGGAAGAACTGTTACCTGGTGAGTCATACTATATGATAATAATCACGATATAATCAAATACAACCCAGATACGATGAATGTTCAGTCTATCCATTCAACCTTCTTTTCAGTTCAGTCGCTCTTAGGTATAACGGAAGAACAGTTACCTGGTGAGGATAACAATATAAACATAATCGAATACAACCCAGATACGATGATTGTTAAATCTATACTAAATTTGAGCTTCTGCTCGATTCGGTCACTTGTATGTAAAACTGAAGGACAGTTACCTGGTGAGTATTGCTATATAAACATCATCACGATATCATCGAATACAACTCAGATACAATTATCGTTTCGTCTTACCATTCAACCTTAAGTTCGATACAGTCGCTAGTATGTGCAACGGAAGTACCGTCACCTGGTGAGTATCACTAAATATACAGTATTGCGATATAATCGGATACCACCCAGATACATTGATTGTTCAGTCTATCCATTCAACTTTCTGTTCGTTTCGGTCGCTCGTATGTAAAACGGGAATACCGTCACCTAATGTGTATAACTATATACACAGCATAACATCATAATCGAATACAACCCAGATACTATACATTCAACCTTCTGTTCGATTCGGTTGCTCGTATGTGTAACAGAAGAACTGTTACCTGGTTAGACATACCATATGATAATCATCACGATATAATCGTATACAACCCAGATATAATGATTGTTCAGTCTATCCATTCAACCTTCTGTTCAGTTCAGTCGCTCTCATGTGTAACTGGAGAACAGATTCCTGGTGAGTATAACTATATAAACATCATCAAGATATAATCGAATACAACCCCAGATACGATTATTGTTTAGTCTATCCATTCAACCTTTTGTTCAATTCAGTCGATCGTATGTATAACGGAAGAACAGTAACCTGGTGAGTATAACTATATAAACATAAGCGAATTCAACTCAGATACGATGATTGTTGAATATATACTAAATTTAACCTTCTGCTCGATTCGGTCTCTTGTATGTAAAACGGAAGAACAGTTACCTGGTGAATATTGCTATATAAACATCATCACGATATCATCGAATACAACTCAGATACAATTATCGCTTCGTCTAACCATTTAACCTTCTGTTCGATTCAGACGCTAGTATGTGTAACGGAAGTACCGTCACCTGGTAAGTATCACTATATATACAGTAATGCGATATAATCGGATACCAACCAGATAAATTGATTGTTCAGTCTATCCATTCAACTTTCTGTTCGTTCCGGTCGCTCGTATGTAAAACGGGAATACCGTCACCTAGTGTGTATAACTATATACACGGCATAACATCATAATCGAATACAACCCAGATACCATACATTCAACCTTCTGTTCGATTCGGTTGCTCGTATGTATAACGAAAGAACAGTAACCTGGTGAGTATTTCTATACGAACTTCATCACGATATAATCGAATACAACTCAGTTACAATGACCATTCCGTCTATCCATCCAACCTTCTGTTCGATTGGGTCGCTCGTACGTATAACGCAAGAACAGTCACCTGGTGAGTATTACTATATAAACATTACCAAGATATAATCGAATACAACTCAGTTACAATTATCGTTCCGTCTAACCATCCAACCTTATGTTCGATTCAGACGCTCGTAGGTGTTACGAAAGAACCGTTACATGGTAGGTGTATCTAATTATACAGCATAACGATATAATAGGAGATAACCCAGATACAATGATTTTTCAATCTATCCATTCAACCTTATGTTCGATTCGGTTGCTCGTATGTATAACGGAAGAACAGTTACCTGGTTAGACATAATATATGATAATCATCACGAAATAATCGAATACAACCCAGATACGATGATTATTCAGTCTATCCATTCAACCTTCTGTTCAGTTCAGTCGCTCTTATGTATAACTGGAGAACAGTTACCTGTTGAGTATAACTATATAAACATCATCACGATATAATCGGATACAACCTCAGATACGATCATTGTTTAGTCTAATCATTCAACCTTCTGTTCAATTCAGTCGCTCGTATGTATAACGGAAGAACAGTTACCTGGTGAGTATAACTATATAAACCTAATCGAATACAACCCAGATACGATGAATTTTCAATCTATCCATTTAACCTTCTGCTAGATTCGGTCGCTCTTATGTAAAACGGAAGAACAGTTACCTGGTGAGTATTGCTATATAAACATCATCACAATATCATCGAATACAACACATATACAATTATCGTTCCGTGTAACCATTCAACCTTCTGTTCGATTCAGTCGCTAGTTTGTGTAACGGAAGTACCGTCACCTGGTAAGTATCACTATAAATACAGAATTGCGATATAATCGGATACCACCCAGATACATTGATTGTTCAGTCTATCCATTCAACTTTCTGTTCGATTCGATTGCTCGTATGTATAACGAAAGAACAGTAACCTGGTGAGTATTTCTATATGAACGTCATCACGATATAATCGAATACAACTCAGATACAATGATCATTCCGTCTATCCATCCAACCTTATGTTCGATTGGGTCGCTCGTATGTATAACGCAAAAACAGTCACCCGGTGAGTATTACTATATAAACATCACCACGATATAATCGAATACAACTCAGTTGTAATTATCGTTCCGTCTAACCATCCAACCTTATGTTCGATTCAGACGCTCGTATGTGTATCGAAAGAACCGTTACATGGTAGGTGTAACTAAATATACAGCATAACGATATAATCGGAGACAACCCAGATACAATGATTGTTCAATCTATCCATTCAACCTTATGTTCGATTCGGTTGCTCAAATGTGTAACAGAAGAACTGTTACCTGGTTAGACATACTATATGAAAATCATCACGATATAATCGAATACAACCCAGATACAATGAATGTTCAGTCTATCCATTCAACCTTCTGTTCAGTTCAGTCGCTCTTATGTATAACTGAAGAACAGTTACCTGTTGAGTATAACTATATAAACATCATCACGATGTAATCGAATACAACCTCAGATAAGATCATTGTTTAGTCTATCCATTCAACCTTCTGTTCAATTCAGTCGCTCGTATGTATAACGGAAGAACAGTTACCTGGTGAGTATAACTATATAAACCTAATCGAATACAACCCAGATACGATGAATTTTCAATCTATCCATTCAACCTTCTACTCGATTCGGTCGCTCTAATGTAAAACGAAAGAACAGTTACCTGGTGAATATTGCTATATAAACATCATCACGATATCATCGAATACAACTCAGATACAATCATCGCTTCGTCTAACCATTTAACCTTCTGTTCGATTCAGACGCTAGTATGTGTAACGGAAGTACCGTCACCTGGTTAGTATCACTATATATACAGTAATGCGATATAATCGGATACCAACCAGATACATAGATTGTTCAGTCTATCCATTCAACTTTCTGTCCGTTTCGGTCGCTCGTAAGTAAAACGGGAATACCGTCACCTAGTGTGTATAACTATATACACAGCATAACATCATAATCGAATACAACCCAGATACCATCCATTCAACCTTCTGTTCGATTCGGTTGCTCGTATGTATAACGAAAGAACAGTAACCTGGTGAGTATTTCTATATGAACTTCATCACGATATAATCGAATACAACCCCAGATACGATCATTGTTTAGTCTATCCATTCAACCTTCTGTTCAATTCAGTCGCTCGTATGTATAACGGAAGAACAGTTACTTGGTGGGTATAACTATATAAACATAATTGAATACAACTCAGATACGATGATTGTTCAATCTATCCATTCAACCTTATGTTCGATTCGGTTGCTCGTATGTATAACGGAAGAACAGGTACCTGGTGAGTATAACTATATAAACATAATCGAATACAACTCAGACACGATGATTGTTCAATCTATCCATTGAACCTTCTGCTCGATTCGGTCGCTTGTATGTAAAACAAAAGGACAGTTACCTGGTGAGTATTGCTATATAAACATCATCACGATATCATCGGATACAACTCAGATACAATTATCGTTTCGTCTAACCATTCAACATTCTGTTCGATTCAGTCGCTAGTATGTGTAACGGAAGTATCGTCACCTGGTAAGTATCACTATATATACAGAATTGCGATATAATCGGATACCACCCAGATACATTGATTGTTCAGTCTATCCATTCAACTTTCTGTTCGTTTAGGTCGCTCGTATGTAAAACAAGAATACCATCACCTAGTGTGTATAAATATATACACAGCATAACATCATAATCGAATACAACCCAGATACTATCCATTCAACCTTCTGTTCGATTCGGTTGCTCGTATGTATAACGAGAGAACAGTAACCTGGTGAGTATTTCTATATGAACTTCATCACGATATAATCGAATACAACTCAGATACAATGATCATTCCGTCTATCCATCCAACCTTATGTTCGATTGGGTCGCTCGTATGTATAACGCAAGAACAGTCACCTGGTGAGTATTACTATATAAACATCACCACGATATAATCGAATACAACTCAGTTACAATTATCGTTCCGTCTAACCATCCAACCTTATGTTCGATTCAGACGCTCGTATGTGTAACGAAAGAACCATTACATGGTAGGTGTAACTAAATATACAGCATAACGATATTATCGGAGACAACCCAGATACAATGATTGTTCAATCTATCCATTCAACCTTAAGTTCGATTCAGTCGCTAGTATGTGCAACGGAAGTACCGTCACCTGGTAAGTATCACTAAATATACAGTATTGCGATATAATCGGATACCACCCAGATACATTGATTGTTCAGTCTATCCATTCAACTTTCTGTTCGTTTCGGTCGCTCGTATGTGAAACGGGAATACCGTCACCTAATGTGTATAACTATATACACAGAATAACATCATAATCGAATACAACCCAGATACTATACATTCAACCTTCTGTTCGATTCGGTTGCTCGTATGTATAAAGAAAAAACAGTAACCTGGTGAGTATTTCTATATGAACGTCATCACGATATAATCGAATACAACTCAGATACAATGATCATTCCGTCTATCCATCCAAACTTCTGTTCGATTGGGTCGCTCGTATGTATAACGCAAGAACAGTCACCTGGTGAGTATTACTATATAAACATCACCACGATATAATCGAATACAACTCAGTTACAATTATTGTTCCGTCTAATCATCCAACCTTATGTTCGATTCAGACGCTCGTATGAGTAACGATAGAACCATTACATGGTAGGTGTAACTAAATATACAGCATAACGATATAATCGGAGACAACCCAGATACAATGATTGTTCAGTCTATCCATTCAACCTTCTGTTCAGTTCAGTCGCTCTCATGTGTAACTGTAGAACAGTTTCCTGGAGAGTATAACTATATAAACATCATCAAGATATAATCGAATACAACCCCAGATACGATTATTGTTTAGTCTATCCATTCAACCTTCTGTTCAATTCAGTCGCTCGTATGTATAACGGAAGAACAGTTACCTGGTGAGTATAACTATATAAACATAATCGAATACAACCCAGATACGATGATTGTTCAATCTATAATAAATTTAACCTTCTGCTCGATTCGGTCGCTTGTATGTAAAACGGAAGAACAGTTACCTGGTGAGTATTGCTATATAATCATCATCACGATATCATCGAGTACAACTCAGATACAATTATCGTTTCGTCTAACCATTCAATCTTCTGTTCGATTCAGTCGCTAGTATGTGTAACGGAAGTACCGTCACCTGGTAAGTATCACTATATATACAGTATTGCGATATAATCGGATACCACCCAGATACATTGATTGTTCAGTCTATCCATCCAACTTTCTGTTCGTTTCGGACGCTCGTATGTAAAACGGGAATACCGTCACCTGATGTGTATAACTATATACACAGCATAACATCATAATCGAATACAACCCAGATACTATCCATTCAACCTTCTGTTCGATTCGGTTGCTCGTATGTATAAAGAAAAGACAGTAACCTGGTGAGTATTTCTATATGAACGTCATCACGATATAATCGAATACAACCAAGATACAATGATCATTCCGTTTATCCATCCAACCTTCTGTTCGATTGGGTCGCTCGTATGTATAACGCAAGAACAGTCACCTGGTGAGTATTACTATATAAACATCACCACGATATAATCGAATACAACTTAGTTACAATTATCGTTTCGTCTAACCATCCAACCATCAGACGCTCGTATGTGTAACGAAAGAACCTATACATGGTTGGTGTAACTAAATATACAGCATAACGATATAATCGGAGACAACCCAGATACAATGATTGTTCAATCTATCCATTCAACCTTATGTTCGATTTGGTTGCTCGTATGTATAACGGAAGAACTGTTACCTGGTTAGACATACTATATGATAATCATCACGATATAATCAAATACAACCCAGATACGATGATTGTTCAGTCTATCCATTCAACCTCCTGTTCAGTTCAGTCGCTCTTATGTGTAACTGGAGAACAGTTTCCTGGTGAGTATAACTATATAAACATCATCAAGATATAATCGAATACAACCCCAGATACGATTATTGTTTAGTCTATCCATTCAACCTTCTGTTCAATTCAGTCGATCGTATGTATAACGGAAGAACAGTAACCTGGTGAGTATAACTATATAAACATAATCGAATTCAACCCAGATACGATGATTGATGAATCTATACTAAATTTAACCTTCTGCTCGATTCGGTCGCTTGTATGTAAAACGGAAGAACAGTCACCCGGTGAGTATTACTATATAAACATCACCACGATATAATCGAATACAACTCAGATACAATGATCATTTCGTCTATCCATCCAACCTTATGTTCGATTGGGTCGCTCGTATGTATAACGCAAGAACAGTCACCCGGTGAGTATTACTATATAAACATCACCACGATATAATCGAATACAACTCAGTTGTAATTATCGTTCCGTCTAACCATCCAACCTTATGTTCGATTCAGACGCTCGTATGTGTATCGAAAGAACCGTTACATGGTAGGTGTAACTAAATATACAGCATAACGAAATAATCGGAGACAACCCAGATACAATGATTGTTCAATCTATCCATTCAACCTTATGTTCGATTCGGTTGCTCGTATGTGTAACAGAAGAACTGTTACCTGGTTAGACATACTATATGAAAATCATCACGATATAATCGAATACAACCCAGATACAATGATTGTTCAGTCTATCCATTCAACCTTCTGTTCAGTTCAGTCGCTCTTATGTATAACTGGAGAACAGTTACCTGTTGAGTATAACTATATAAACATCATCACGATATAATCGAATACAACCTCAGATAAAATCATTGTTTAGTCTATCCATTCAACCTTCTGTTCAATTCAGTCGCTCGTATGTATAACGGAAGAACAGTTACCTGGTGAGTATAACTATATAAACCTAATCGAATACAACCCAGATACGATGAATTTTCAATCTATCCATTTAACCTTCTGCTCGATTCGGTCGCTTTTATGTAAAACGAAAGAACAGTTACCTGGTGAATATTGCTATATAAACATCATCACGATATCATCGAATACAACTCAGATACAATTATCGCTTCGTCTAACCATTCAACCTTCTGTTCGATTCAGACGCTAGTATGTGTAACGGAAGTATCGTCACCTGGTAAGTATCACTATTTATACAGAATTGCGATATAATCGGATACCACCCAGATACATTGATTGTTCAGTCTATCCATTCAACTTTCTGTTCGTTTAGGTCGCTCGTATGTAAAA
This sequence comes from Chrysomela aeneicollis, assembly GCA_029955515.1. Classification (NCBI taxonomy): domain Eukaryota; kingdom Metazoa; phylum Arthropoda; class Insecta; order Coleoptera; family Chrysomelidae; genus Chrysomela; species Chrysomela aeneicollis. Next base: position 68,477 of record JARUHQ010000031.1, on the reverse strand, counting down.
CGGGAATACCGTCACCTAGTGTATATAAATATATACACAGCATAACATCATAATCGAATACAACCCAGATACTATCCATTCAACCTTCTGTTCGATTCGGTTGCTCGTATGTATAACGAGAGAACAGTAACCTGGTGAGTATTCCTATATGAACATCACCACGATATAATCGAATACAACTCAGTTACAATTATCGTTCCGTCTAACCATCCAACCTTATGTTCGATTCAGACGCTCGTATGTGTAACGAACGAACCGTTACATTGTAGCTGTAACTTAATATACAGCATAACGATATAATCGGAGAAATCCCAGATACAATGATTGTTCAATCTATCCATTCAACCTTATGTTCGATTTGGTTGCTCGTATGTATAACGGAAGAACTGTTACCTGGTTAGACATACTATATTATAATCATCACGATATAATCTAATACAACCCAGATACGATGATTGTTCAGTCTATCCATTCAACTTTCTGCTCGATTCGGTCGCTTGTATGTTAAACGGAAGAACAGTTACCTGGTGAGTATTTCTATACAAACATCATCACGATATCATCGAATACAATTCAGATACAATTATCGTTTCGTCTAACCATTTAACCTTCTGTTCGATTCAGTCGCTAGTATGTGTAAAGGAAGTATCGTCACCTGGTTAGTATCACTATATATTCAGTATTGCGATATAATCGGATACCACCCAGATACATTGATTGTTCAGTCTATCCATTCAACTTCCTGTTCGTTTCGGTCGCTCGTATGTAAAACGGTAATACCGTCACCTAATGTGTATAACTATATACACAGCATAACATCATAATCGAATACAACCCAGAAACTATCCATTCAACCCTCTGTTCGATTCGGTTGCTCGTATGTATAACGAAAGAACAGTAACCTGGTGAGTATTCCTATATGATCGTCATCACGATATAATCGAATACAACTCAGATACAATGATCATTCCGTCTATCCATCCAACCTTCTGTTCGATTGGGTCGCTCGTATGTATAACGCAAGAACAGTCAACTAGTGAGTATTACTATATAAACATCACCACGATATAATCGAATACAACTCAGTAACAATTATCGTTCCGTCTAATCATCCAACCTTATGTTCGATGCATACGCTCGTATGTGTATCGAAAGAACCGTTACATGGTAGCTGTAACTTAATATACAGCATAACGATATAATCGGAGACAACCCAGATACAATGATTGTTCAATCTATCCATTCAACCTTGTGTTCGATTTGGTTGCTCGTATGTATAACGGAAGAACTGTTACCTGGTTAGACATACTATATTATAATCATCACGATATAATCAAATACAACCCAGATACGATGATTGTTCAGTCCATCCATTCAACCTTCTGCTCGATTCGGTCGCTTGTATGTTAAACGGAAGAACAGTTACCTGGTGAGTATTTTTATATAAACATCATCACGATATCATCGAATACAATTCAGATACAATTATCGCTTCGTCTAACCATTTAACCTTCAGTTCGATTCAGTCGCTAGTATGTGTAACGGAAGTACCGTCACCTGGTTAGTATCACTATATATTCAGTAATGCGATATAATCGGATACCAACCAGATACATAGATTGTTCAGTCTATCCATTCAACTTTCTGTTCGTTTCGGTCGCTCGTATGTAAAACGGGAATACCGTCACCTAGTGTGTATAACTATATACACAGCATAACATCATAATCGAATACAACCCAGATACCATCCATTCAACCTTCTGTTCGATTCGGTTGCTCGTATGTATAACGAAAGAACAGTAACCTGGTGAGTATTTCTATATGAACTTCATCACGATATAATCGAATACAACTCAGTTACAATTATCGTTCCGTCTAACCATCCAACCTTATGTTCGATTCAGACGCTCGTATGTGTAACGAAAGAACCGTTACATGGTAGGTGTATCTAATTATACAGCATAACGATATAATCAGAGATAACCCAGATACAATGATTTTTCAATCTATCCATTCAACCTTATGTTCGATTCGGTTGCTCGTATGTATAACGGAAGAACAGTTACCTGGTGAGTATAACTATATGAACATTATCGAATACAACCCAGATACGATGATTGTTCAATCTATACTAAATTCAACCTTCTGCTCGATTTGGTCGCTTGTATGTAAAACGGAAGAACAGTTACCTGGTGAGTATTTCTATATAAACATCATCATGATATCATCGAATACAACTCAGATACAATTATCGTTTCGTCTAACCATTTAACCTTCTGTTCGATTCAGTCGCTAGTATGTGTAACGGAAGTACCGTCAGCTGGTTAGTATCACTATATATTCAGTATTGCGATATAATCGGATACCACCCAGATACATTTATTGTTCAGTCTATCCATTCAACTTTCTCTTCGTTTCAGTCGCTCGTATGTAAAACGGGAGTACCGTCACCTAATGTGTATAACTATATACACAGCATAACATCATAATCGAATACAACCCAGATACTATCCATTCAACCTTCTGTTCGATTCAGTTGCTCGTATGAATAACGAAATAACAGTAACCTGGTGAGTATTTCTATATGAACGTCATCACGATATAATCGAATACAACTCAGATACAATGATCATTCCGTCTATCCATCCAACCTCCTGTTCGATTGGGTCGCTCGTATGTGTAACAGAAGAACTGTTACCTGGTTAGACATACTATATGATAATCATCACGATATAATCGAATACAACCCAGATACAATGATTGTTCAGTCTATCCATTCAACCTTCTGTTCAGTTCAGTCGCTTTTATGTATAACTGGAGAACAGTTTCCTGGTAAGAATAACTATATGAACATTATCAATATATAATCGAATACAACCCCAGATACGATCATTGTTTAGTCTAATCATTCAACCTTCTGTTCAATTCAGTCGCTCGTATGTATAATGGAAGAACAGTTACCTGGTGAGTATAACTATATGAACCTAATCGAATACAACCCAGATACGATGAATTTTCAATCTATCCACTTAACCTTCTGCTCGATTCGGTCGCTTTTATGTAAAACGGAGGAACAGTTACCTGGTGAATATTGCTATATAAACATCATCACGATATCATCGAATACAACTCAGATACAATTATCGCTTCGTCTAACCATTTAACCTTCTGTTCGATTCAGTCGCTAGTATGTGTAACGGAAGTACAGTCACCTGGTTGATATCACTATATATACAGTATTGCGATATAATCGGATACCAACCAGATACATTGATTGTTCAGTCTATCCATTCAACTTTCTGTTCGTTTCGGTAGCTCGTATGTAAAACGGGAAAACCGTCACCTAGTGTGTATAACTATATACACAGCATAACATCATAATCGAATACAACCCAGATACTATCCATTCAACCTTCTGTTCGATTCGATTGCTCGTATGTATAACGAAAGAACAGTAACCTGGTGAGTATTTCCATATGAACTTCATCACGATATCATCGAATACAACTCAGAGATACAATTATCATTTCGTCTAACCATTCAACAATCTGTTCGATTCAGTCGCTAGTATGTGTAACGGAAGTACCGTCACCTGGTAGGTATCACTATATATACAGTATTGCGATATAATCGGATACCACCCAGATACATTGATTGTTCAGTCTATCCATTCAAATTTCTGTTTAGTTCAGTCGCTCTTATGTATAACTGGAGAACAGTTTCCTGGTGAGTATAACTATATGAACATCATCAAGATATAATCGAATACAACCCCAGATACGATTATTGTTTATTCTATCCATTCAACCTTCTGTTCAATTCAGTCGCTCGTATGTATAACGGAAGAACAGTTACCTGGTGAGTATAACTATATAAACATAATCGAATACAACCCAGATACGATGATTGTTCAATCTATACTAAATTTAACCTTCTCACCCCTCGGACGTACAAAAAAAATTATTGCTTCAGCTGTAATTTTTCAAAATCAAACTCTCCTCGAAAAATAAAAAAAACGTATATTGCGAATTCTCTCGAAAAATGCATAAACTTTCTATATGCAAACAAAATACAGGGTTATAACAAACTACCGAATTCTAAACAAAAGTAATAACAAATTCAAAAAAAAATAATTCAACAATATAGTTATCACCACTTTGGAGCTAGTATCGGAAGCCGGTGCGGGGCTCCCGGCAGGTGCATAGATTGCACTGGGTAGATCGATCGGCCACGATGACGGTGGCTGTCTGGACCTTCTGGTTGTGGTCGTGCTGGTACCAAAACCGGGAAATATCCGAGTAATCGGGGTTGTCTGGGAGGGCAGGCGCAGTCGCAGGATCTCACCCCTACGAGGCCACAGCGGGAACAGAAAAACCGGGACGTTCCTTGGTACTGGGGACGATCATGGCCTGGGTAGCCACACCTCCAGCACAATCGCCGTTCTACCGGCAGGTAGATGTTGCAAGGGGAGGCATTGTGGCGGGGCGGCGGAAGAGCCGTCATTACCGGGTCCGGTTTTCTAGCGTCGGTGGTGGGCTCTTGGAATGGGGCTTCGGCGTCCGGTAGTTTCGACTGGTTTTCACCGGGAAGCTTCGAGACTTCGGGGACCGGTTCCTCGGGCAGGGGCTCGACCTCTCGTTGAGACGATGGATCGTTCTCCTGGAGACGCGGCGTGGGATCTGGAACCTTGCCGGGGTTGATGTCTGGCAGGGGTTCGACGAGGCTGGAATCGGGCTCTACGGGTTTATCCTTCTTAGTCGGGTCCGGGGTGACGGTGTCGGCGGGGGTGTCGGGATGGTCTGGTAACAATTCCCATCCGTCAAGGGAATTGTAACAAAGTTCCAGGACGTCCTCCATATTTATTCTGAAACATATATAAGGTAGTCAATATTTCTGTAGTATTACCTGGGTCTCTCGTGCCTCTGGTATCTTAGTGAGGACCCATTCCGGCCGGGATGGTAATCCAGCGGATTTTTCCCTCGGGGGTCACAAGCCGACGACGACACCGGACGTTCAGAGGGACGTTTTCAGGTCGAAGTTGTCCCACCATTTGCCACATTAGGGGTGACCACTCAGCTTGACTGGACATCTGTTGATATTCGGCGAGGACCCATTGTTCGATCGCCTCTTTACCCTCGAAGCAGGGGCCTGGTCCCAGTTGCTGGATACCCTCAACGGTAGACAGGTCGGAACGTTCCTGGTGGTGGTATGCGAACTTTGGATTCTGGAGATTACTGAGTAACTCTGGCCATCGAGAAGGAGGACTAACACCCATCGGCACTTTCCTTTCCACAGGAGAGGACGATTCTACAGGGGCAGATGCTGGAGAAATAGGGGAGTATTGAGGTTGTAACAGCGGGCCGGTAACTGGTGGGGGAGTATCTAACAGGGCTAGATCGAAATAAAGGGGAGAGTGATCGGCGTGGCTGGTTGACGGAACAGGTGTAGGGGTAGAAATGACTTGGTCGAGCGAGTGGAAAACTTCCACGAGTGGGATACTCTCCAAATCGGGCATGTCCTGGGGAATGTGTCGAACTGGAATCTTCTGGGCTGGTTTGATCACAACATCTTGTAAGATGCGGATTTTTCTGGATGTACAGGCCGGGGTACTGGTCGGGGGTCGTTTAGACATCTGCAGGGAATTACATTAGGAATTATCCAGATGGAACGGTTTCAGGTCCTTTATATGTATGCGGTTATAACGTTTGCCAATGCTACTCTTTAGATTGTACACTACAGGGGCAATGACACGGGTAACGGTGAAAGGGCCGGTGTACTTCGGAGCCAATTTTGCGGCATAGCCACGAATCCCAGACGAGAGATTATATTCTCTTTTCATTACTTGGTCACCCAGGTGACATCTCCAGTCCCGTCGACGCAGGTTATAATAGTGGCTCTGGGTGTTGAAAGCACGAGCCAGGTTTACTCGAACTAGTTCATGTACTTCTTTGAGTTTTTCCAGGTGACTCATCCAGGTTTGTGACGGGATTTCTTCGGAGGTATTTTCGGTTTCGGCGGTCATTTCCGGTCGGGACGCATGGTAGAGCGCTTTCGGGGGTTCTAACTCTCTTCCAAAAACCAAAAAGGCAGGGCTAAATCCTGTCGAATCGTGACGGGCTGTGTTCAGGGCAAATTGTAACTCCGTGAGATATCGATCCCATTTTCGGTGATCATTATCACAATACTGGGAGATCATTGTTTTAACCGTCTTGTTAGTTCGCTCGACCGGATTAGCTTGCGGAGTGTATGGAGGGGTTAAACGGTGTTTTATTCCCAGATCTTTTAAAAGATCTTCGAATATCCTTCCGGTGTACTGAGTACCGTTGTCACTAATGACGGTTTCGGGACGTCCAAATCTCAGGACGACATCCTCATAGAAGGCTTGAGAAACGGCTCTGGAAGTGGCTTTACGAAGGGGTCTCAATTGCACCCACTTAGTAAAACGATCCTGGTACACCGCCAGGTAGCAGTTTCCCTTACTGGATCTGGGTAACGGACCGACCAAATCGGTGGAGACAATATCCCAAGGTTTGGTATTCCGGGACGGATGCATTTTTCCAGGGGGTTGTTGTTGGGAATTCTTATATTCCTGGCAGCTTTTACAACTTCGGACATATCGAGCAATTTCTCTGAACATTCCAGGCCAATAGTATTTCTGGGTGATACGAGCGATGGTTTTCGCAATCCCCATATGTCCGGCTGTGACGTCATCATGATTTTCCTGTAATACTTGAGTACGTAAGGCTTTCAGTACGCACAGTTTCCAGGGATCCCCCATTTCTTCCTCAGACAAGTTATTGGAATCCCAGAAATGACGAAAAAGACGGCTATCCTTGATACAGTAATCAGGGTGAGCTTCGGGATTCTGCTCGATTTCATTTTTCTTTCCTCGATACCAGGAACATTGCTGTCCCGCCTCTAGTTCAGCGTCGGTAGTACACAGGAGAACATCTATTTCGGCTTCTTCGGTACTGGGATGTGGTAACGGTTGACGGGATAATGCATCGGCAACCTTGTTCAGAACCCCTCGGCGGTACTTGACTTCGAAGTCAAATTGCTGCAGGAACATAGCCCACCGGGCGATGCGGCCAGCGGGACTCTTTATGGACTGTAACCATTTCAATGATAGGTGATCAGTCAGGACGGTAAAGTGGTAACCTTCCAGGTAGGGTCTGAGCTTTTCTATGCTCCAGACTATCGCCAAGCATTCCTTTTCGGTGACGGAGTAGTTACGTTCTGGTCCGGTTAACATCCTACTCGCATACGCCACTACTTTTTCCTGACCCTCTATGTTCTGAGTAAGTGCAGCTCCCAGGCCACAATCGGAGGCGTCAGTTTGTAGTATGAACGGCTTGGTAAAATCTGGGCAGGTCAAAGCGGGAGCTTCGGTAAGTCGGGTTTTCAGAAACTCGAAGGCGGTGTCCTGAGCTTCTGTCCATTTCCAACGATTACCTTTCTTCAGCAGTTTCGTCAGTGGAGCCACTATCCCGGAAAAATTGGGTATAAATCTCCTATACCATGATGCCATTCCTAGGAACTGACGTAATTTCTTCAGGGTGTTTGGGGCAGGCCACTGGACTATAGACTCTACTTTGTCAGGGTCGGTTTTTATTCCTTCGGATGTTACTACATGACCCAGGTATTTCAGCGAGCTCAGACAAAACTTGCACTTTTCTGGATTGAGCTGCAAGTTAGCTTGACGTAGCCGGTGAAAAACTCGTTGAAGATTGGTCAGGTGCTCATCGAAAGTCTTGCTCAGCACGATAATATCATCCAGGTATGCAAAAGCAAAGGGTTCCATCTCAGGACCTATCAGGGTGTCCATCAATCTCTGGAACGTAGCTGGGGCTGAGTGGAGCCCGAACGGCATCACCCGGAACTGGAATAACCCTCTTCCAGGTACGGTGAAGGCGGTTATCGGTTTACTTTCGTCTGACAGCGGTATCTGCCAGTATCCCTGCCTCAGGTCCAGGCTGGATATAAACTTAGCTTCCCGGAGCTTATCCAGGATAGCATTGATAAACGGTAACGGGAATGCATCCTTTTCGGCGACGTCATTGACCTTCTGGAAATCAATGCAGAAACGGTGTTTTCCATCCTTCTTCTTCACAATGACTACGGGAGAACTCCACGGACTACTGGAAGGTTCGATAATGCCGTCGGCCAGCATCTTATCGACTTCTTCATTTATTACTTCTTGCATTTTCGGATTCTGGGGGCGGTACCTTTGTTTGATCGGTTCGGTCGCTTTCAGGCGAATATGGTGTTCAACTAAAGGTGTAGGACCCTTTATTCGTTCAAAAGCAGGTAACTCTCTGTCCAGGAAGATTTGTAGTCTATTGTGTTGATCAGGAGAAAGATTTCGGCAAGGTGATTCCTCAACTTCAGTATGATTGAAATTTACCTCAATTCTCGGTGGTATTTCAACAGGTTTTGAATTTCCGGAATTTTTTCGATGTATACGGTTCGGTGGGCCACCCTGTTTCGCCTTCTGGGTACCCTTCTCATTTCCCGGAGTCTTCCGGGGTGCTGGTGGTGCCGGATTCTCAGTTCTGAGCTGAGGTTTTGGTGCTGGTTCAGGAATTGTATCAGGACTTCCAACGAAACCAAGAACGGAGACGTTCTTCTGGTTTAGATACACAGTGGCGGTTGGCAAATCGATGCTAAAACCCTGTGTACGAAGGATGTCCATCCCCAACACTATATCGGCAGCTAAACTGGGAATAATCAGCAAAGCACTGGAGAAACATTCGGTACCGATCGTCATCCAAGGTGCAAAAGAGCCGGTTACCTTGATGAGCGAACCGTCGGCTTGGCGGGACTGAACTACAGGGCTCGGGTTTTCTCGGAATCCAAGTAATTTGCAACAATCCGCTACCCTGGTACTGGCAAACGATCTGGTAGCTCCTGTATCGACCAAAGCCGCAAATCGCATGTCTCCAATGATAACTGGGATGAAAGGTCGGTTGTCATCTGGTCGGGTTGTCTGGAAATTTTCCGGGATATTTAGCTGCTGGAGCCGGCCTGTCCTCGGTTCGGGCGGGCTCCGGTTGAGTTTTCCGGCTGGGCACAGGTACAATCCTTCGAAAGGATTCCATCACGGCCACACCTTGAGCAAAATAACCTAAAGGCATTACGACAATCTGCTCGTTGATGCCCAGACTGTCCACATCTCCAGCAGGTATTTCCTCGGTTGTATACAGGTTGTCCGGATACTGGTGATATCGTCGGAGTATTTGCGTTCGGGGGCAGGATAGCCCTCGGCGGCGGTCTACTGGTTAGGGGTTGACTATCTGGAGGTGGTCGAGCGACTGGTGGCGGTTCGGGGTAAGACATTCGAACCGGGGGAGCAGAAGGCGGGTTCCGGTAGTACATTCGGCGTATCTCGCCTCGCAGTTGTTGAAATTCCAGGATTAGGGAAATCAAGGACGGAACATCGAAGAAGTCGTTTTTTCGGATGTATTGCCGGTAATCTGGAAGTAGATTTCGGTATAGCCAGGTTAGTTCTTGGGCAGGTTCAAGACTTCCATGACGTCTTATCAGAGTTTGTAAATCTACCACATAGTCCATGGCAGGCTCGTTATCTCTCTGGAGTCTTCTACTTATTGCCATTTCCGAGTCATCCTGATAGCCGATGGGGAAATATGATTTCTGGAAAATCCTCTTGAATGACGACCAAGAATTCCAAAATCTTTTATTGCAGCGGTACCATAAAAGCACTCGTCCTTGCAATAATTCAGGTAATACATCCAATAACTGTGCTGGACTGGCTTTTTCGGCTGCCCCGATTTCTTCAAGTCTTTCCAGGAACGCCACTGGATCTCTGGTTCCATCAAAGTGAAGATTCCAGTGATGCGTTTTCAGTTTAGTGGGTACGGGGACTGGCAACGGCGGTCGTGGATGTAGCCACTGCGATTGAGCCATTCCGTCACTGGCCGCAGGATTGACAGTGACAGGATCGACAGGTGAAATATTATTCTGCGGGGGGTACGGGGGGTTTGTCTGGTTTGTCGGGAAGGTTGGATTATTTCCTCCTGCTGGTTGTGTTCCGGAAAACCCAGGGGGTACGTTGGGGTTGGTGGTTGCTGTATATCCCGCCTGCTGATATTGAAACCCAATCAATTTGGGGAGTTCTTCCCTCAGGAACCACACCAAACGTTTCCGGAGTTCACTCACAGTTCCTTCTGTATTCATGCCATACCTCCCTAGTTCTTCCTCTAGATCTGGTTTCTTCAAGCGATAAACCCAACTTACTCTAGGTTCAAGGGTTGTCAAGTTATCTTCGCTACTCTCTTTATCAGGATCAGGAGAGGATGGTTTACTAGTCCTAAGGTATTCTGGAGGTATGAATAGCTGGTCCGGATTATCACAGGATGTTTTATCTTGAGACATGTTATCTATCAATCTCTCCGATCAGGTACAATCAAATATCAGATTCCAAAACTAGTGTTGTGTGTACTTGCTTTTGAAATCTGCCTGGACTCAGGGAGAAAACTGTTCCACTGGTATGTAAATTCACGGAAATCAACTACTTATAGGAAAGGTATCAAGATATAGGTATCCTGTAAAGTGAACACCTATAGAGTAGCCAGCCAACAAAAATCCACAATAGAATGCAATGGTCTCATATAACACTAGGCCTCAAAACTTTATTAGTTGTACCTGTTTTATGACCCTATCTATTCCAGAGGGAAATCTCTGGACAACACAGTATTCACTGTATTGTAAAAGTTCTGGACGGCAGTTCAACTTGTATAATATAGCAGATGTGCAAGAAAACAAAACAAATATCTATAGTATTAGTAAAACCAAGTTTTCTGAAATCTAGCAAGATATCTATAGAGTAAACAGGTAAAATTGAAATTTAATAACACTGCACTAGTAGGTTGAACTGCAACTTCAGTGGAAATAGGCTATAGTGATCTGAACAGGAAAGTGGTTCAATTGTCGATTTGTATTGCCTTCAGTGGGTGAAGTTCTCTCAGTATCTATGTATGCAATGATTGAAATGAAAAGTGAAAAAAAAATATTTCAGGTACCAGTCACAAACAATCAGGTATGATCAAAAATTTCCAATTGTCAGGTATTTTCACTAACTAGAAAACAAATTTCTTAGTCTAGAATCCAGATGATTCCACTATCAAGTTCTTAAATTACTTCAGGAATTTTCAAAAAAAAGTATTTAAGTTTTCAGGTATTTATCAGGTCTTTGTAGGTTTCTACTCCAGGTATTTAAATTCAAGGTATTTCAAACAATAAAATATTTGGAAAAATCAGGAACTTTTCAAAGCCAATTATCTTTATCAGATTTTCTAGCTGCAGTATTTCTAAGTCCAAGATTTATTACAAAAATTTTCTCAACTCAGGTTTTCAATCAGGCTTTTCTGAGTCAGATTTTCCAGGCAATGAAAATTTCAGGGAAATTCGGAAAATTAGGCTGCAACTGTAGCTGAAGTGATTACTAGACAGTAATGTTATATTCAGGTTGTATATCCAGGTTCTAATGAAAATTCGCCTCTTTACTTGACTCTGAAAGTCGGTGAATGTGGAAAGCTGGATGGAAAGCACTAGTGAAATTTATTTCAGAAGTGGTTTGATTTTACCTTGTAGTTAAAAGAATACTATTGAGTGTATTTTCAGGAATAAACTAAAGAATTATCAGGAAATTCGTAAAACAGGTCTGACTACAGTATTTCAAACTCGGTTTTTCACAGGTTTTCCTCGGGTTTTCTTTCAGGTTTTCCTAACTCAGGTCCCTGCTCGGGCGCCAATTTGTAAGGCTCTTTTTTCGGTGAAGAGCCCTACAAAGGGCCTCAGGGCTTAGTTCTCTATTTAATTTAGAGCGGTTGCCTCGAGCGCCAGTTTTTTTGAAGTGGTATGCTCCACTTTCTTCCAGAACTAGGAGTTCTTTGGAAGGCCCTAGGTAGCTAACAGTGAAGAAGGGATACAAGGTACCCCCTTATGTAAACCAGGGGTCAGATGAGTAGACTGGTTGATAATGTTTCTAAGGAAAATGTAGTTTTTAATTACACTCGCTTAAGCTAATCTGGATTACAAGCTACTTCCAACAGATGTTATATATTTAGACTAATTTTTGGATTTAACAGGATTTTAATCAGAAAATATGAGATCTACAGGTAAAATCAACCACAAGTTCAGTACAAAAATAAAATGAAAGTAAAGGTTTTAAAGCATTTATTTAGTAAAGTCAACTTCCCACACTTTGTACGAATTTTCCGGAAACATGAAAATCAAACAGTAAAAGAAAAATGACAGGCTACAATTGATTAATGAAACAAAACAATTTATTCGCTGGAAATCTTATTCAAAATTAGATAAACACATATAGACAATTTTTATTATCAATACAAAATTAACATCTTACTGAAACTGGTAAAATTTGACAAATCAGGCTTGTTCCGTAAATCAATGCAAATCAATGGAAATAAAATATACCGATGACAACTCCACTAAAGAAAATCCGCCACTTACAACAAAGGCATTAACCAATCGACAACTTTCCTATACAGAGTGATTCATGTAGTCAGGGCGCAAAAAAAAAAAAAAAAAAAAAAAAAAAAAAAAAAAAAAAAAAAAAAACAGGTCAGGTTCCTGGAATTGATCAGGAAGTTCTGGGATGACTTTCTTAACTCGTGGACTCAATTTTCCGTGATGTTTACGTATAATTGCGAGAAATGATTTTATTTAACAGGTTATGGTAACCAGGGAGAAGGTGAATTTCTGTCAACTACTGGGCACGCCGAAACGTATACAATATCAGGATGGTTCTATATCGAAATATATATTTTTCTCTATTGTATTCAATAATTTCCACTTGACTGATCTGGACCGGACAGGAAATAACTTATACGCCCGTTATTTGCAGTTGCCTGCCCGACTATCGGGAGTTACTGAAAAAAACAAGTAACCCTATCAAGTCAAAGCTTGGACAGAAAAGAAAGACCAAAACAACTCGGGTTCTAAATTCTGGGTTTTACTCGGGGTTTTATAGAGCTACAATAACGGGGTTCTGGATTGTGAGTTGGTTATATTCCGTAATGGCCAGTTAATACAACCAATTCGCAATTCGTCGATGGACAAACTTTACCGAGCTGACGACTATAGGGAGTTACCGAAAAAGGCAAATAACCCTCTCAAGTCAAAAGCTGGGATATAATGAAAACGAATTTTTATTTCAGCAAATTTTTCACTATATCAGGGATACGATATTACTTATTCGCGAAATTCACCTTTTCTCGAAATACCCAAGTAAGATAAAGAAAATCAGGATTGTTTGAAAAATCAGCAGGAATAATTATCAAGCGAGTTAAGCTAGTTAAAATTCCACGCTTACATTTATTCTGGGTGGTAAACGGCAGACTACCACAGGCACAGCTAATCCTTGAGATTCGGGAGCACTACACTTTTCCGGACCGGACGAAAAAGTAATTACAGGATGGTCGAACTCACGAAATCAGGACAGGTCAGGCGAAAAATCAAAAACACGGAAAATAGCAGGAATTAGAACTTATCACTCGCGAAAAATTTGGGCAGCATGCACAGCAATAACTCACGATAAAACTGAACTCCTGAACTTCGGGTCTGGGGGTATATATGCACAATCGACTTTTTAAAAAAATCATAGCAAGAACTGTACCGGTTGTCATTGTTTGACCTCTAAATTTGAGCAAGAAATATGGCAAAACACTACTAGGTGAAAAACTCTCAACAAAAGTTCAGCGAAAGTGTCACAAGAAAGACCAGGAATAACTCTTTTTGTTCATGAAAATACAGGGAGATTACAAGTGGACATGGCTTGAAAATACTATGTATGTTCTGGAATATAGTCTATCTGAATACCAGATGAGTACCCTATGTCATTGCCCATGCTGTTGCATAATTTCTAATACATTTTCAGAAAAAAAACAATCCAGCCAACATCTAGGGAGATAATATCTTTATCCAAAATCATAAACTCGTTATTATTGCTAAGACAGTTGACTAATTTCACAGACATCATTTCTCAACCAAATATACATCTTTCTATTAACATTTATTGATATAAAACCAGAAAATACGATAGACAACAGGCAAAATCTTCGGAACTATTACAGGGTGATACACGGAATCCTTCTCACAGCTGGATCTAGATTGTCGGGTTGAACAGGGTTAATTAACAATATGGATACAAATAATAATTTTTCCGGTTACATCCGGAATTCTTAGTAATGAATATGGGGAAACGAAATACTTCATTACATGTATAACGAAAGAACAGTAACCTGGTGAGTATTTCCATATGAACTTCATCACGATATCATCGAATACAACTCAGAGATACAATTATCATTTCGTCTAACCATTCAACAATCTGTTCGATTCAGTCGCTAGTATGTGTAACGGAAGTACCGTCACCTGGTAGGTATCACTATATATACAGTATTGCGATATAATCGGATACCACCCAGATACATTGATTGTTCTGTCTATCCATTCAACTTTCTGTTTAGTTCAGTCGCTCTTATGTATAACTGGAGAACAGTTTCCTGGTGAGTATAACTATATGAACATCATCAAGATATAATCGAATACAACCCCAGATACGATTATTGTTTATTCTATCCATTCAACCTTCTGTTCAATTCAGTCGCTCGTATGTATAACGGAAGAACAGTTACCTGGTGAGTATAACTATATAAAAATAATCGAATACAACCCAGATACGATGATTGTTCAATCTATACTAAATTTAACCTTCTGCTCGATTCGGTCGCTTGTATGTAAAACGGAAGAACAGTTACCTGGTGAGTATTGCTATATAAACATCATCACGATATCATCGAATACAACTCAGATACAATTATCGTTTCGTCTAACCTATTAACCTTCTGTTCGATTCAGTCGCTAGTATGTGTAACATAAGTACCGTCACCTAGTAAGTATCACTATATATACAGTATTGCGATATAATCGGATACCACCCACATACATTGATTGTTCAGTCTATCCATTCATCTTTCTGTTCGTTTCGGTCGCTCGTATGTAAAACGGGAATACCGTCACCTAATGTGTATAACTATATACACAGCATAACATCATAATCGAATACAACCCAGATACTATCCATTCAACCTTCTGTTCGATTCGGTTGCTCGTATGTATAACGAAAGAACAGTTACCTGGTGAGTATTGCTATATAAACATCATCACGATATCATCGAATACAACTCAGATACAATTATCGTTTCGTCTAACCATTCAACCTTCTGTTCGATTCAGTCGCTAGTATGTGTAACGGAAGTACAGTCACCTGGTAAGTATCACTATATATACATTATTTTGATATAATCAGATACCACCCAGACACATTGATTGTTCAGTCTATCCATTCAATTTTCTGTTCGTTTCGGTCGCTCGTATGTAAAATGGGAATACCGTCACCTAATGTGTATAACTATATACACAGCATAACATCATAATCGAATACAACCCAGATACTATCCATTCAACCTTCTGTTCGATTGGGTCGCTCGTATGTATAACGCAAGAACAGTCACCTGGTGAGTATTACTATATAAACATCACCACGATATAATCGAATACAACTCAGTTACAATTATCGTTCCGTCTAACCATCCAACCTTATGTTCGATTCAGACGCTCGTATGTGTAACGAAATAACCGTTACATGGTAGGTGTAACTGAATATACAGCATAAAGATATAATCGGAGACAACCCAGATACAATGATTGTTCAATATCCATCCAACCTTATGTTCGATTCGGTTGCTCGTATGTTTAACGGAAGAACTCTTACCTGGTTAGACATACTATTTGATAATCATCACGATATACTCGAATACAACCCCAGATACGATTATTGTTTAGTCTATCCATTCAACCTTCTGTTCAATTCAGTCGTTCTTATGTATAACGGAAAAACAGTTACCTGGTGAGTATAACTATATAAACCTTATCGAATACAACCCAGATACGATGAATTTTCAATCTATCCATTCAACCTTCTGCTCGATTCGGTCGCTTTTATGTAAAACGGAAGAACAGTTACCTGGTGAGTATTGCTATATAAACATCATCACGATATCATCGAATACAACTCAGATACAATTATCGCTTCGTCTAACCATTCAACCTTCTGTTCGATTCAGTCGCTAGTATGTGTAACGGAAGTACCGTCACCTGGTAAGTATCACTATATATACAGTATTGCGATATAATCGGATACCAACCAGATACATTGATTGTTCAGTCTATCCATTCAACTTTCTGTTCGTTTCGGTCGCTCGTATGTAAAACGGGAATACCGTCACCTAGTGTGTATAACAATATACACAGCATAACATCATAATCGAATACAACTCAGATACTATCCATTCAACCTTCTGTTCTATTCGGTCACTCGTACGTATAACGCAAGAACAGTCACCTGGTGAGTATTACTATATAAACATTCCCACGATATAATCGAATACAACTCAGTTACAATTATCGTTCCGTCTAACCATCCAACCTTATGTTCGAATCAGACGCTCGTATGTGTATCGAACATAAGGTTGAATGGATGGATTGAACAATCATTGTATCTGAGTTGTATTCGATTATGTTTATATAGTTATACTCACCAGGTAACTGTTCTTCCGTACATACGAGCGACTGAATTGAACAGAAGGTTGAAAGGATAGACTGAACAATCATCGTATCTGGGTTGTATTCGATTATTTCGTGATGATTAATATATATATTATGTATAACCAGGTAACTGTTCTTCCGTTATACAAACGAGCAACAGAATCGAACATAAGGTTGAATGGATAGATTGAACAATCATTGTATCTGGGTTGTCTCCGATTATATCGTTATGCTGTATATTTAGATACACCTACCATTTAACGGTTCTTTCGTTACACATACGAGCGTCTGAATCGAACATAAGGTTGGATGGTTAGACGGAACGATAATTGTAACTGAGTTGTATTCGATAATATCGTGGTGATGTTTATATAGTAATACTCACCAGGTGACTGTTCTTGCATTATACGTACGAGCGACCCAATCGAACAGAAGGTTGGATGGATAGACGGAATCATCATTGTATCTGAGTTGTATTCGATTATATCGTGATGAAGTTCATATAGAAATACTCACCAGGTTACTGTTCTTTCGTTATACATACGAGCAACCGAATCGAACAGAAGTTTGAATGGATAGATTGAGAATTCATCGTATCTGGGTTGTATTCGATTATGTTTATATAGTTATACTCACCAGGTAACTGTTCTTCCGTTATACATGAGAACGACTGAATTGAACAGAAGGTTGAATGGATAGACTAAACAATAATCGTATCTGGGGTTGTATTCGAGTATATCGTGATGATTATCATATAGTATGTCTAACCAGGTGACAGTTCTTCCGTTAAACATACGAGCAACCGAATCGAACATAAGGTTGGATGGATAGATTGAACAATCATTGAATCTGAGTTGTCTCCGATTATATCGTTATGCTGTATATTTAGTTACACCTACCATGTAACGGTTCTTTCGTTACACATACGAGCGTCTGAATCGAACATAAGGTTGGATGGTTAGACGGAACGATAATTGTAACTGAGTTGTATTCGATTATATCGTGGTGATGTTTATATAGCAATACTCACCAGGTGACTGTTCTTGCGTCATACATACGAGCGACCCAATCGAACAGAAGGTTGGATGGATAGACGGAATGATCATTGTATCTGAGTTGTATTCGATTATATCGTGATGACGTTCATATAGAAATACTCACCAGGTTACTGTTTTTTCGTTATACATACGAGCAACCGAATCGAACAGAAGGTTGAATGGATAGTATCTGGGTTGTTTTCGATTATGATGTTATGCTGTGTATATAGTTATACACATAAGGTGACGGTATTCCCGTTTTACATACGAGCGACCGAAACGAACAGAAAGTTGAATGGATAGACTGAACAATCAATGTATCTGGGTGGTATCCGATTATATCGCAATACTGTATATATAGTGATACTCACCAGGTGACGGTACTTCCGTTACACATACTAGCGACTGAATCGAACAGGAGGTTAAATGGTCAGACGAAACGATAATTGTATCTGAGTTGTATTCGATGATATCGTGATGATGTTTATATAGCAATACTCACCAGGTAACTGTTCTTCCGTTTTACATACAAGCGACCGAATCGAGCAGAAGGTTGAATTCAGTATAGATTGAACAATCATCGTATCTGGGTTGTATTCGATTATGTTTATATAGTTATACTCATCAGGTAACTGTTCTTTCGTTATACATACGAGCAACCGAATCGAACATAAGGTTGAATGGATAGATTGAACAATCATCGTATCTGAGTTGTATTCGATTATGTTTATATAGTTATACTCACCAGGTAACTGTTCTTCCGTTATACATACGAGCGACTGAATTGAACAGAAGGTTGAATGGATAGACTAAACAATGATCGTATCTGGGGTTGTATTCGATTATATCGTGATGATGTTCATATAGTTATACTCACCAGGTAACTGTTCTCCAGTTATACATAAGAGCGACTGAACTGAACAAAAGTTTGAATGGATAGACTGAACAATCATCGTATCTGGGTTGTATTCGATTATATCGTGATTATTATCATATAGTATGTCTAACCAGGTGACAGTTCTTCCGTTATACATACGAGCAACCAAATCGAACATAAGGTTGAATGGATAGATTGAACAATCATTGTATCTGGGTTGTCTCCGATTATATCGTTATGCTGTATATTTAGTTACACCTACCATGTAACGGTTCTTTCGTTACACATACGAGCGTCTGAATCGAACATAAGGTTGGATGGTTAGACGGAACGATAATTGTAACTGAGTTGTATTCGATTATATCGTGGTTATGTTTATATAGTAATACTCACCAGGTGACTGTTCTTGCGTTATACATACGAGCGACCCAATCGAACATAAGGTTGGATGGATAGACAGAATGATCATTGTATCTGAGTTGTATTCGATTATATCGTGATGACGTTCATATAGAAATACTCACCAGGTTACTGTTCTTTCGGTATACATACGAGCAACCGAATCGAACAGAAGGTTGAATGGATAGTATCTGGGTTGTATTCGATAATGATGTTATGCTGTGTATATATTTATACACACTAGGTGACGGTATTCCCGTTTTACATACGAGCGACCGAAACGAACAGAAAGTTGAATGGATAGACTGAACAATTAATGTATCTGGGTGGTATCCGATTATATCGCAATTCTGTATATATGGTGATACTTACCAGGTGACGATACTTCCGTTACACATACTAGCGACTGAATCGAACAGAATGTTGAATGGTTAGACGAAACGATAATTGTATCTGAGTTGTATTCGAAGATATCGTGATGATGTTTATATAGCAATACTCACCAGGTAACTGTCCTTCCGTTTTACATACAAGCGACCGAATCGAGCAGAAGGTTAAATGGATGGATTGAACAATCATCGTATCTGAGTTGTATTCGATTATGTTTATATAGTTATACTCACCAGGTACCTGTTCTTCCGTTATACATACGAGCAACCGAATCGAACATAAGGTTGAATGGATAGATTGAACAATCATTTTATCTGAGTTGTATTCGATTATGTTTATATAGTTATACTCACCAGGTAACTGTTCTTCCGTTATACATACGAGCGACTGAATTGAACAGAAGGTTGAATGGATAGACTGAACAATCATCGTATCTGGGTTGTATTCGATTATTCCGTGATGATTAATATATATATTATTTCTAACCAGGTGACAGTTCTTCCGTAAAACATACGAGCAACCTAATCGAACATAAGGTTGGATCGATAGATTGAACAATCATTGTATCTGGGTTGTCTCCGAATATATCGTTATGCTGTATATTTAGTTACACCTACCATGTAACGGTTCTTTCGTTACACATACGAGCGTCTGAATCGAACATAAGGTTGGAAGGTTAGACGGAACGATAATTGTAACTGAGTTGTATTCGATTATATCGTGGTGATGTTTATATAGCAATACTCACCAGGTGACTGTTCTTGCGTTATACATACGAGCTACCCAATCGAACAGAAGGTTGGATGGATAGACGGAATGATCATTGTATCTGAGTTGTATTCGATTATATCGTGATGACGTTCATATAGAAATACTCACCAGGTTACTGTTCTTTCGTTATACATACGAGCGACTGAATTGAACAGAAGGATGAATGGATAGTATATGGGTTGTATTCGATTATGATAATATGCTGTGTATATAGTTATACACATAAGGTGACGGTATTCCCGTTTTACATACGAGCGACCGAAACGAACAGAAAGTTGAATGGATAGACTGAACAATCAATGTATCTGGGTGGTATCCGATTATTTCGCAATACTGTATATATAGTGATACTCACCAGGTGACGGTACTTCCGTTACACATACTAGCGACTGAATCGAACAGAAGGTTAAATGCTTAGACGAAACGATAATTGTATCTGAGTTGTATTCGATGATATCGTGATGATGTTTATATAGCAATACTCACCAGGTAACTGTTCTTCCGTTTTACATACAAGCGACCGAATCGAGCAGAAGGTTGAATTCAGTATAGATTGAACAATCATCGTATCTGGGTTGTATTCGATTATGTTTATATAGTTATACTCACCAGGTAACTGTTCTTTCGTTATACATACGAGCAACCGAATCGAACATAAGGTTGAATGGATAGATTGAACAATCATCGTATCTGAGTTGTATTCGATTATGTTTATATAGTTATACTCACCAGGTAACTGTTCTTCCGTTATACATACGAGCGACTGAATTGAACAGAAGTTTGAATGGATAGACTGAACAATCATCGTATCTGGGTTGTATTTGATTATATCGTGATTATTATCATATAGTATGTCTAACCAGGTGACAGTTCTTCCGTTATACATACGAGCAACCAAATCGAACATAAGGTTGAATGGATAGATTGAACAATCATTGTATCTGGGTTGTCTCCGATTATATCGTTATGCTGTATATTTAGTTACACCTACCATGTAACGGTTCTTTCGTTACACATACGAGCGTCTGAATCGAACATAAGGTTGGATGGTTAGACGGAACGATAATTGTAACTGAGTTGTATTCGATTATATCGTGGTTATGTTTATATAGTAATACTCACCAGGTGACTGTTCTTGCGTTATACATACGAGCGACCCAATCGAACATAAGGTTGGATGGATAGACGGAATGATCATTGTATCTGAGTTGTATTCGATTATATCGTGATGACGTTCATATAGAAATACTCACCAGGTTACTGTTCTTTCGGTATACATACGAGCAACCGAATCGAACAGAAGGTTGAATGGATAGTATCTGGGTTGTATTCGATAATGATGTTATGCTGTGTATATATTTATACACACTAGGTGACGGTATTCCCGTTTTACATACGAGCGACCGAAACGAACAGAAAGTTGAATGGATAGACTGAACAATTATTGTATCTGGGTGGTATCCGATTATATCGCAATTCTGTATATATGGTGATACTTACCAGGTGACGATACCTCCGTTACACATACTAGCGACTGAA
The DNA here is from genome assembly GCA_029955515.1 of Chrysomela aeneicollis. Lineage (NCBI taxonomy): Eukaryota > Metazoa > Arthropoda > Insecta > Coleoptera > Chrysomelidae > Chrysomela > Chrysomela aeneicollis. Next base: position 46,814 of record JARUHQ010000031.1, on the reverse strand, counting down.
TCGAACAGAATGTTGAATGGTTAGACGAAACGATAATTGTATCTGAGTTGTATTCGAAGATATCGTGATGATGTTTATATAGCAATACTCACCAGGTAACTGTCCTTCCGTTTTACATACAAGCGACCGAATCGATCAGAAGGTTAAATGGATGGATTGAACAATCATCGTATCTGAGTTGTATTCGATTATGTTTATATAGTTATACTCACCAGGTACCTGTTCTTCCGTTATACATACGAGCAACCGAATCGAACATAAGGTTGAATGGATAGATTGAACAATCAATTTATCTGAGTTGTATTCGATTATGTTTATATAGTTATACTCACCAGGTAACTGTTCTTCCGTTATACATACGAGCGACTGAATTGAACAGAAGGTTGAATGGATAGACTGAACAATCATCGTATCTGGGTTGTATTCGATTATTTCGTGATGATTAATATATATATTATTTCTAACCAGGTGACAGTTCTTCCGTTAAACATACGAGCAACCGAATCGAACATAAGGTTGGATCGATAGATTGAACAATCATTGTATCTGGGTTGTCTCCGAATATATCGTTATGCTGTATATTTAGTTACACCTACCATGTAACGGTTCTTTCGTTACACATACGAGCGTCTGAATCGAACATAAGGTTGGAAGGTTAGACGGAACGATAATTGTAACTGAGTTTTATTCGATTATATCGTGGTGATGTTTATATAGCAATACTCACCAGGTGACTGTTCTTGCGTTATACATACGAGCTACCCAATCGAACAGAAGGTTGGATGGATAGACGGAATGATCATTGTATCTGAGTTGTATTCGATTATATCGTGATGACGTTCATATAGAAATACTCACCAGGTTACTGTTCTTTCGTTATACATACGAGCGACTGAATTGAACAGAAGGATGAATGGATAGTATATGGGTTGTATTCGATTATGATGTTATGCTGTGTATATAGTTATACACACTAGGAGACGGTATTCCCGTTTTACATACGAGCGACTGAAACGAAAAGAAAGTTGAATGGATAGACTGAACAATCAATGTATCTGGGTGGTATCCGATTATATCGCAATACTGTATATATAGTGATACTTACCAGGTGACGATACTTCCGTTACACATACTAGCGACTGAATCGAACAGAATGTTGAATGGTTAGACGAAACGATAATTGTATCTGAGTTGTATTCGATGATATCGTGATGATGTTTTTATAGCAATACTCACCAGGTAACTGTCCTTCCTTTTTACATACAAGCGACCGAATCGAGCAGAAGGTTAAATGGATAGATTGAACAATCATCATATCTGAGTTGTATTCAATTATGTTTATATAGTTATACTCACCAGGTAACTGTTCTTCCGTTATACATACGAGCGACTGAATTGAACAGAAGGTTGAATGGATAGACTAAACAATGATCGTATCTGGGGTTGTATTCGATTATATCGTGATGATGTTCATATAGTTATACTCACCAGGTAACTGTTCTCCAGTTATACATAAGAGCGACTGAACTGAACAGAAGGTTGAATGGATAGACTGAACAATCATCGTATCTGGGTTGTATTCGATTATTTCGTGATGATTATTATATATAATGTCTAACCAGGTAACTGTTCTTCCGTTATACATACGAGCAACCGAATCGAACATAAGGTTGAATGGATAGATTGAACAATCATTGTATCTGGGTTGTCTCCGATTATATCGTTAACTACACCTACCATGTAACGGTTCTTTCGTTACACATACGAGCGTCTGAATCGAACATAAGGTTGGATGGTTAGACGGAACGATAATTGTAACTGAGTTGTATTCGATTATATCGTGGTAATGTTTATATAGTAATAATCACCAGGTGACTGTTCTTGCATTATACGTACGAGCGACCCAATCGAACAGAAGGTTGGATGGATAGACGGAATGATCATTGAATCTGAGTTGTATTCGATTATATCGTGATGAAGTTTACATAGAAATACTCACCAGGTTACTGTTCTTTCGTTATACATACGAGCAACCGAATCGAACAGAAGGTTGAATGGATAGTATCTGAGTTGTATTCGATTATGATGTTATGCTGTGTATATAGTTATACACACTAGGTGACGGTATTCCCGTTTTACATACGAGCGACCGAAACGAACAGAAAGTTGAATGGATAGACTGAACAATCAATGTATCTGGTTGGTATCCGATTATATCGCAATACTGTATATATAGTGATACTTACCAGGTGACGGTTCTTCCGTTACACATACTAGCGACTGAATCGAACAGGAGGTTGAATGTTTAGACGAAGCGATAATTGTATCTGAGTTGTATTGAGTTGTATTCGATGATATCGTGATGATGTTTATATAGCAATACTCACCAGGTAACTGTTCTTCCGTTTTACAAAAAAGCGACCGAATCGAGCCGAAGGTTAAATGGATAGATTGAAAATTCATCGTCTCTGAGTTGTATTCGATTATGTTTATATAGTTATACTCACCAGGTAACTGTTCTTCCGTTATACATGAGAACGACTGAATTGAACAGAAGGTTGAATGGATAGACTAAACAATAATCGTATCTAAGGGTTGTATTCGAGTATATCGTGATGATTATCATATAGTACGTCTAACCAGGTAACAGTTCTTCCGTTAAACATACGAGCAACCGAATCGAACATAAGGTTGGATGGATAGATTGAACAATCATTGTATCTGGGTTGTCTCCGATTATATCGTTATGCTGTATATTTAGTTACACCTACCATGTAACGGTTCTTTCGTTACACATACGAGCATCTGAATCGAACATAAGGTCGGATGGTTAGACGGAACGATGATTGTAACTGAGTTGTATCCGATTATATCGTGGTGATGTTTATATAGTAATACTCACCAGGTGACTGTTTTTGCGTTATACATACGAGCGACCCAATCGAACAGAAGGTTGGATGGATAGACGGAATGATCATTGTATCTGAGTTGTATTCGATTATATCGTGATGACGTTCATATAGAAATACTCACCAGGTTACTGTTCTTTCGTTATACATACGAGCAACCGAATCGAACAGAAGGTTGAATGGATAGTATCTGGGTTGTATTCGATAATGATGTTATGCTGTGTATATATTTATACACACTAGGTGACGGTATTCCCGTTTTACATACGAGCGACCGAAACGAACAGAAAGTTGAATGGATAGACTGAACAATTATTGTATCTGGGTGGTATCCGATTATATTAACTTACCAGGTGACGATACCTCCGTTACACATACTAGCGACTGAATCGAACAGAATGTTGAATGGTTAGACGAAACGATAATTGTATCTGAGTTGTATTCGAAGATATCGTGATGATGTTTATATAGCAATACTCACCAGGTAACTGTCCTTCCGTTTTACATACAAGCGACCGAATCGAGCAGAAGGTTAAATGGATGGATTGAACAATCATCGTATCTGAGTTGTATTCGATTATGTTTATATAGTTATACTCACCAGGTACCTGTTCTTCCGTTATACATACGAGCAACCGAATCGAACATAAGGTTGAATGGATAGATTGAACAATCATTTTATCTGAGTTGTATTCGATTATGTTTATATAGTTATACTCACCAGGAAACTGTTCTTCCGTTATACATACGAGCGACTGAATTGAACAGAAGGTTGAATGGATAGACTGAACAATCACCGTATCTGGGTTGTATTCGATTATTTCGTGATGATTAATATATATATTATTTCTAACCAGGTGACAGTTCTTCCGTTAAACATACGAGCAACCGAATCGAACATAAGGTTGGATCGATAGATTGAACAATCATTGTATCTGGGTTGTCTCCGAATATATCGTTATGCTGTATATTTAGTTACACCTACCATGTAACGGTTCTTTCGTTACACATACGAGCGTCTGAATCGAACATAAGGTTGGAAGGTTAGACGGATCGATAATTGTAACTGAGTTGTATTCGATTATATCGTGGTGATGTTTATATAGCAATACTCACCAGGTGACTGTTCTTGCGTTATACATACGAGCTACCCAATCGAACAGAAGGTTGGATGGATAGACGGAATGATCATTGTATCTGAGTTGTATTCGATTATATCGTGATGACGTTCATATAGAAATACTCACCAGGTTACTGTTCTTTCGTTATACATACGAGCGACTGAATTGAACAGAAGGATGAATGGATAGTATATGGGTTGTATTCGATTATGATGTTATGCTGTGTATATAGTTATACACACTAGGAGACGGTATTCCCGTTTTACATACGAGCGACTGAAACGAAAAGAAAGTTGAATGGATAGACTGAACAATCAATGTATCTGGGTGGTATCCGATTATATCGCAATACTGTATATATAGTGATACTTACCAGGTGACGATACTTCCGTTACACATACTAGCGACTGAATCGAACAGAATGTTGAATGGTTAGACGAAACGATAATTGTATCTGAGTTGTATTCGATGATATCGTGATGATGTTTTTATAGCAATACTCACCAGGTAACTGTCCTTCCTTTTTACATACAAGCGACCGAATCGAGCAGAAGGTTAAATGGATAGATTAAACAATCATCATATCTGAGTTGTATTCAATTATGTTTATATAGTTATACTCACCAGGTAACTGTTCTTCCGTTATACATACGAGCGACTGAATTGAACAGAAGGTTGAATGGATAGACTAAACAATGATCGTATCTGGGGTTGTATTCGATTATATCGTGATGATGTTCATATAGTTATACTCACCAGGTAACTGTTCTCCAGTTATACATAAGAGCGACTGAACTGAACAGAAGGTTGAATGGATAGACTGAACAATCATCGTATCTGGGTTGTATTCGATTATTTCGTGATGATTATTATATATAATGTCTAACCAGGTAACTGTTCTTCCGTTATACATACGAGCAACCGAATCGAACATAAGGTTGAATGGATAGATTGAACAATCATTGTATCTGGGTTGTCTCCGATTATATCGTTAACTACACCTACCATGTAACGGTTCTTTCGTTACACATACGAGCGTCTGAATCGAACATAAGGTTGGATGGTTAGACGGAACGATAATTGTAACTGAGTTGTATTCGATTATATCGTGGTAATGTTTATATAGTAATAATCACCAGGTGACTGTTCTTGCATTATACGTACGAGCGACCCAATCGAACAGAAGGTTGGATGGATAGACGGAATGATCATTGAATCTGAGTTGTATTCGATTATATCGTGATGAAGTTTACATAGAAATACTCACCAGGTTACTGTTCTTTCGTTATACATACGAGCAACCGAATCGAACAGAAGGTTGAATGGATAGTATCTGAGTTGTATTCGATTATGATGTTATGCTGTGTATATAGTTATACACACTAGGTGACGGTATTCCCGTTTTACATACGAGCGACCGAAACGAACAGAAAGTTGAATGGATAGACTGAACAATCAATGTATCTGGTTGGTATCCGATTATATCGCAATACTGTTTATATAGTGATACTTACCAGGTGACGGTTCTTCCGTTACACATACTAGCGACTGAATCGAACAGGAGGTTGAATGTTTAGACGAAGCGATAATTGTATCTGAGTTGTATTCGATGATATCGTGATGATGTTTATATAGCAATACTCACCAGGTAACTGTTCTTCCGTTTTACAAAAAAGCGACCGAATCGAGCCGAAGGTTAAATGGATAGATTGAAAATTCATCGTCTCTGAGTTGTATTCGATTATGTTTATATAGTTATACTCACCAGGTAACTGTTCTTCCGTTATACATGAGAACGACTGAATTGAACAGAAGGTTGAATGGATAGACTAAACAATAATCGTATCTAAGGGTTGTATTCGAGTATATCGTGATGATTATCATATAGTACGTCTAACCAGGTAACAGTTCTTCCGTTAAACATACGAGCAACCGAATCGAACATAAGGTTGGATGGATAGATTGAACAATCATTGTATCTGGGTTGTCTCCGATTATATCGTTATGCTGTATATTTAGTTACACCTACCATGTAACGGTTCTTTCGTTACACATACGAGCATCTGAATCGAACATAAGGTCGGATGGTTAGACGGAACGATGATTGTAACTGAGTTGTATCCGATTATATCGTGGTGATGTTTATATAGTAATACTCACCAGGTGACTGTTTTTGCGTTATACATACGAGCGACCCAATCGAACAGAAGGTTGGATGGATAGACGGAATGATCATTGTATCTGAGTTGTATTCGATTATATCGTGATGACGTTCATATAGAAATACTCACCAGGTTACTGTTTTTTCGTTATACATACGAGCAACCGAATCGAACAGAAGGTTGAATGGATAGTATCTGGGTTGTATTCGATTATGATGTTATGCTGTGTATATAGTTATACACATAAGGTGACGGTATTCCCGTTTCACATACGAGCGACCGAAACGAACAGAAAGTTGAATGGATAGACTGAACAATCAATGTATCTGGGTGGTATCCGATTATATCGCAATACTGTATATATAGTGATACTTACCAGGTGACGGTACTTCCGTTACACATACTAGCGACTGAATCGATCAGAAGGTTAAGTGGTTAGACGAAACGATAATTGTATCTGAGTTGTATTCGATGATATCATGATGATGTTTATATAGCAATACTCACCAGGTAACTGTTCTTCCGTTTTACATACAAGCGACCGAATCGAGCAGAAGGTTAAATGAATAGATTGAACAATCATCGTATCTGGGTTGTATTCGATTATGTTTATATAGTATAACTCACCAGGTAACTGTTCTTCCGTTTTACATACAAGCGACCGAATCGAGCAGAAGGTTAAATTTAGTATAGATTGAACATTCATCGTATCTGGGTTGTATTCGATTATGTTTATATAGTTATACTCACCAGGTAACTGTTCTTCCGTTTTTCATAAGAACGACTGAATTGAACAGAAAGTTGAATGGATAGACTAAACAATAATCGTATCTGGGGTTGTATTCGAGTATATCGTGATGATTATCATATAGTATGTCTAACCAGGTAACAGTTCTTCCGTTAAACATACGAGCAACCGAATCGAACATAAGGTTGGATGGATAGATTTAACAATCATTGTATCTGGGTTGTCTCCGATTATATCGTTATGCTGTATATTTAGTTACACCTACCATGTAACGGTACTTCCGTTACACATACTAGCGACTGAATCGAACAGAAGGTTAAATGGTTAGACGAAACGATAATTGTATCTGAGTTGTATTCGATGATATCGTGATGATGTTTATATAGCAATACTCACCAGGTAACTGTTCTTCCGTTTTACATACAAGCGACCGAATCGAGCAGAAGGTTGAATTCAGTATAGATTGAACAATCATCGTATCTGGGTTGTATTCGATTATGTTCATATAGTTATACTCACCAGGTAACTGTTCTTCCGTTATACATGAGAACGACTGAATTGAACAGAAGGTTGAATGGATAGACTAAACAATAATCGTATCTGGGGTTGTATTCGAGTATATCGTGATGATTATCATATAGTATGTCTAACCAGGTGACAGTTCTTCCGTTAAATATACGAGCAACCGAATCGAACATAAGGTTGGATGGATAGATTGAACAATCATTGTATCTGCGTTGTCTCCGATTATATCGTTATGCTGTATATTTAGTTACACCAACCATGTAACGGTTCTTTCGTTACACATATGAGCGTCTGAATCGAACATAAGGTTGGATGGTCAGACGGAACGATAATTGTAACTGGGTTGTATTCGATTATATCGTGGTGATGTTTATATAGCAATACTCACCAGGTGACTGTTCTTGCGTTATACATACGAGCGACCCAATCGAACAGAAGGTTGGATGGATAGACGGAATGATCATCGTATCTGAGTTGTATTCGATTATATCGTGATGACGTTCATATAGAAATACTCACCAGGTTACTGTTCTTTCGTTATACATACGAGCAACCGAATCGAACAGAAGGTTGAATGGATAGTATGTGGGTTGTATTCGATTATGATGTTATGCTGTGTATATAATTATACACATTAGGTGACGGTATTCCCGTTTTACATACGAGCGACCGAAACGAACAGAAAGTTGAATGGATAGACTGAACAATCAATGTATCTGGGTGGTATCCGATTATATCGCAATGCTGTATATATAGTGATACTTACCAGGTGACGGTACTCCAGTTATACATACTAGCGACTGAATCGAACAGAAGGTTAAATGGTTAGACGAAACGATAATTGTATCTGAGTTGTATTCGATGATATCATGATGATGTTTATATAGCAATACTCACCAGGTAACTGTTCTTTCGTTTTACATACAAGCGACCGAATCGAGCAGAAGGTTGAATTCAGTATAGATTGAACAATCAACGTATCTGGGTTGTATTCGATTATGTTCATATAGTTATACTCACCAGGTAACTGTTCTTCCGTTATACATACGAGCGACTGAATTGAACAGAGGGTTGAATGGATAGACTAAACAATGATCGTATTCGATTATATCGTGATGATGTTTATATAGTTATACTCACCAGGTAACTGTTCTTCCATTATACATAAGAACGACTGAATTGAACAGAAGGTTGAATGGATAGACTGAACAATAATCGTATCTGGGGTTGTATTCGAGTATATCGTGATGATTATCATATAGTATGTCTAACCAGGTAACAGTTCTCATATATAATCTAACCAGAAACCCAGAAACATTGATTGTTCAGTCTATCCATTCAACTTTCTTTTCGTTTCGGTCGCTCGTATGTAAAACGGGAATACCGTCACCTAGTGTGTATAACTATATACACAGCATAACATCATAATCGAATACAACCCATATACTATCCATTCAACCTTCTGTTCAATTCAGTCGCTCGTATGTATAACGGAAGAACAGTTACCTGGTGAGTATAACTATATGAACATCATCACGATATCATCGAATACAACTCAGATACAATTATCGTTTCGTCTAACCATTTAACCTTCTGTTCGATTCAGTCGCTAGTATGTGTAACGGAAGTACCGTCACCTGGTTAGTATCACTATATATACAGTATTGCGATATAATCGGATACCACCCAGATACATTGATTGTTCAGTCTATCCATTCAACTTTCTGTTCGTTTCGGTCTCTCGTATGTAAAACGGGAATACCGTCACCTTATGTGTATAACTATATACACAGCATAACATCATAATCGAATACAACCCAGATACTATCCATTCAACCTTCTGTTCGATTCGGTTACTCGTATGTATAACGAAAGAACAGTCACCTGGTGAGTATTACTATATAAACATCACCACGATATAATCGAATACAACTCAGATACAATTATCGTTCCGTCTAACCATCCAACCTTATGTTCGATTCAGACGCTCGTATGTGTAACGAAAGAACCGTTACATGGTAGGTGTAACTAAATAAACATCATAACGATATAATCGGAGACAACCCAGATACAATGATTGTTCAATCTATCCATCCAACCTTATGTTCGATTCGGTTGCTCGTATGTAAAACGGAAGAACTGTTACCTGGTGAGTCATACTATATGATAATAATCACGATATAATCAAATACAACCCAGATACGATGAATGTTCAGTCCATCCATTCAACCTTCTGTTCAGTTCAGTCGCTCTTATGTATAATTGGAGAACAGTTTCCTGGTGAGTATAACTATATGAACATCATCAAGATATAATCGAATACAACCCCAGATACGATTATTGTTTAGTCTATCCATTCAACTTTCTGTTCAATTCAGTCGCTCGTATGTATAACGGAAGAACAGTTACCTGGTGAGTATAACTATATAAACATAATCGAATACAACCCAGATACGATGATTGTTCAATCTATACTAAATTTAAGCTTCTGCTCGATTCGGTCGCTTGTATGTGAAACGGAAGAACAGTTACCTGGTGAGTATTGCTATATAAACATCATCACGATATCATCGAATACAACTCAGATACAATTATAGCTTCGTCTAACCATTTAACCTTCTGTTCGATTCAGTCGCTAGTATGTGTAACGGAAGTACCGTCACCTGGTAAGTATCACTATATATACAGTATTGCGATATAATCGGATACCAACCAGATACATTGATTGTTCAGTCTATCCATTCAACTTTCTGTTCGTTTCGGTCGCTCGTATGTATAACGAAAGAACAGTAACCTGGTGAGTATTTCTATATAAACTTCATCACGATATAATCGAATACAACTCAGATACAATGATCATTCCGTCTTTCCATCTAACCTTCTGTTCGATTGGGTCGCTAGTACGTATAACGCAAGAACAGTCACCTGGTGAGTATTACTATATAAAAATCACCACGATATAATCGAATACAACTCAGTTTTAATTATCGTTTCGTCTAACCATCCAACCTTATGTTCGATTCAGACGCTCGTATGTGTAACGAAAAAACCTTTACATGGTAGGTGTAACTAATAATACAGCTTAACGATATAATCGGAGACAACCCAGATACAATGATTGTTCAATCTATCCATTCAACCTTATGTTCGATTCGGTTGCTCGTATGTATAACGGAAGAACTGTTACCTGGTTAGACATACTATATTATAATCATCACGATATGATCAAATACAACCCAGATACGATGATTGTTCAGTCTATCCATTCAACCTTCTGTTCAGTTCAGTCGCTTTTATGTATAACTGGAGAACAGTTTCCTGGTGAGTATAACCATATGAATATCATCAAGATATAATCGAATACAACCCCAGATATGATTATTGTTTAGTCTATCCATTCAACCTTCTGTTCAATTCAGTCGCTCGTATGTATAACGGAAGAACAGTTACCTGGTGAGTATAACTATATGAACCAAATCGAATACAACCCAGATACGATGAATTTTCAATCTATCCATTTAACCTTCTGCTCGATTCGGTCGCTTTTATGTGAAACGGAAGAACAGTTACCTGGTGAATATTGCTATATAAACATCATCACGATATCATCGAATTCAACTCAGATACAATTATCGCTTCGTCTAACCATTTAACCTTCTGTTCGATTCAGTCGCTAGTATGTGTAACGGAAGTACCGTCACCTGGTTGGTATCACTATATATACAGTATTGCGATATAATCGGATACCAACCAGATACATTGATTGTTCAGTCTATCCATTCAACTTTCTGTTCGTTTCGGTAGCTCGTATGTAAAACGGGAAAACCGTCACCTAGTGTGTATAACTATATACACAGCATAACATCATAATCGAATACAACCCAGATACTATCCATTCAACCTTCTGTTCGATTCGAATGCTCGTATGTATAACGAAAGAACAGTAACCTGGTGAGTATTTCCATATGAACTTCATCACGATATCATCGAATACAACTCAGATACAATTATCGTTTCGTCTAACCATTTAACCTTCTGTTCGATTCAGTCGCTAGTATGTGTAACGGAAGTACCGTCACCTAGTAAGTATCACTATATATACAGTATTGCGATATAATCGGATACCACCCAGATACATTGATTGTTCAGTCTATCCATTCAACTTTCTGTTCGTTTCGGTCGCTCGTATGTAAAACGGGAATACCGTCACCTAATGTGTATAACTATATACACAGCATATTCTATTTCTATTTCTATGGTATAGGGGTCTTGTACACTGCGACCTATATAGATCTATTGTGCCCCCTCCAGCTGCTTAGCCGTCTCAACGACTAAAGCAGTCCCTCCAGTCCTATGGCTTTCAGAAAGTTCAGGATATCGGATGGCTTCAAGTTAGGTAGATCTCCCTCTTCTATTTGATGTTCTCCGAGATATCTTAACCTCGGATTCTGCAAGGAGATGCATTCTGAGAGAATGTGGATAGAGGTTTCATCCTCTTCCTCGCAGAATCTGCATTCTTCTTCTTCCACTAATCCGAGTTTCCTAAGGTGTCCTTTCAACCGGCAGTGCCCTGTTAGGATTCCTGTTAGTATTCTGAGCTTGTTTTTGCTCATGCAAATGCAGTCATTTGATCTCTTCTGGTTATAGTTCCCCAGTAGTATCTTGGCCTGCCTCATTCCTTGTGATTCTATCCAGTGCTGGGATCTTTTGTTGTGTACTTCTTTTTCAAGTTCATGGAATATTCTACTGGTGCTTATTCCGCAAAAGGGTTCAGGTCCCAGAAATGGTGTTTCAGCCCCTTTTTTCGCGAGTATATCTGCTATTTCATTACCTTCCACTCCAGTGTGTCCTGGAACCCATAGGAGGGTAACCGCATTATTCTTGCCTAGTTCATTTAGTTTTTCTAGACACTCCCAAACCATTCTGGAGTTGATTACATGGGAGTTCAGAGCATTAATGGCTGCTTGGCTGTCTGACATGATGATAATCTTTTGTCGACGAAGATTTCTTTCCATGTTGAACTGGACGCATTTTCCGATGGCGTAAATTTCCGCTTGGAAGATGCTCGGAAATTTGCTCAGACTTTCTGAGTATTTGGTTCCAGGCCCATATACTCCTATTCCAGTACCATCTATTGTTCTGGATCCGTCTGTGTACCATTTAATGGCACTTCTCCTGAGTTTGTCGATGGTTTCTTTATCCCATTCATTCTTGTTACTTAGCCTCGTGTTGAATTCTTTCACGAAGCTAAACTTTCTTGTCATCTCGTCTTGGGGCATGTCCCAGGTTTGATGGTTACCAGAGAGGGGTCTAAATTTGCCTTTGGTGGTTCCCTTTCTAGTCATTCTGTATGTTGTCCTTATTGCTATATTCTCTAATTCTATATGAAGGTGGGTAAGGCTTAGGATTACCTCCATAGCGGCCGTTGGGCACGTTCTCATTGCACCTGTTATGCATACACAGGCTAGTCTTTGGATTTTCGAAAGATTAGCTCTTGTACTAGTTAGCCTAGTTCTGCTGCTCCAGACCACTGCCCCATAAGTGATGATTGGTCTCACTACCGCAGGGTATTTGGGTTACATCCCCAGTTCTTTCCTGCAAAGTTTCTGCACACCATTAGGGCTCTCGTGGCTTTGTTGGTTACTTCCTTTTCGTGCTTGTTCCAGATAAGTTTGTCATCTAGTATAAGTCCTAGATATTTGACCTCTGTCTTCCATTCAATAACTTTTCCATCCAACTCAATGGTTTTGAGGTTAATGTTCCTTTTCCTTGTAAAGGCAACTAGGGTAGTCTTGGTGGGGTTGACGTTTAGTCCCATAGCTTGACACCATTCTTTAGTGTAGTCAAGTCCTCTTTGAACTATGTCACAAAGAGTACTTTCGAATTTTCCCCTCGCGATTATGACTATGTCATCTGCATAGCCTTGACACGATATACCGATCTCGGTCAAACCGCAGAGGAGTCGATCTACTGTTAGGCTCCACATAAGTGGGGAGGCCACTCCCCCTTGTGGACATCCTCTAGTTGTGCAGATGGAGATAGTGTTTTGTCCTATCTTAGTCTCTGCTATTCTGGTAGATAATAATTGCGACAACCATCTAGTTGTCGTGTTGTCTACTCCTCTGTCTTCAAGTGCTCTTCTGACAGCTTCATGTGGTATGTTGTCAAAAGCCCCTTCTATGTCTAGAAAGGCACATATTACTGTTTCTTTACTTCCCAGTGCATCCTGGATTTCATCTGTTAATTGTACCAATGCGGTTTCCGTAGATTTACCCGTTTGGTATGCATGCTGTCGGGGGTGCAGAGGCACCCGCTCCAGGATTTCTGATCTGATGTAGTTATCAGTTGCTTTCTCCACCGTCTTTAGGACGAACGATGTGAGACTGATTGGTCGTTGTGATTTGGGGTGGGTTGTGTCCCTTTTTCCAGCTTTAGGAATAAAGGTGACCCTAGCCCTCCTCCATACTTCTGGTATATATCCCAGTTCAAGACTGCTGCGACTAATCCTCACTATGTGTGGTAGAATTTCTTCTTGTGCGTACTGGAGCAGGGCAGGAAATATTCCATCAACTCCTGCTGATTTGAACGGTTGGAAGGTGTTCATGGCCCATCTTATCCGTCTACTGCTGCAAATATGTTTGGCCATTACTATGGCTTCTCTGGTAGGTCTACAATGCTGTTCTGGAGTGTGCCCTATGAGAATAGGTTCATTCCCAGGGAAGTGAGTGTCTAGTAAAAGCTGCGCTCTTTCTTCCTCACTTTCTGTATAGCTACCATCTGACTTCTTTAGTGCCATTGCGTTATCGACTCTGCTTTTTGCCATGACTTTGAATAGTCTTGTTGCCGCGGGTGTTGAGTCTATATCCTCACAGAATTTCCTGAAGCTATTTCGTTTCGATTTTCTCAGTTCTTTATTGTAGGTGGTTAGTTTCTCGGTGTAACTCTGCCAATCTCCGCTACTTCTTGCTCTATTAAAGAGCTTTCGTATTTCGGATCTTAGTTTTGCCAGATTACTATTCCACCAAGGTGCGTCCCTACAGTTTTTGCTTCTTTGTTCGGGGCAGCTCGATTCATAGGCATCGAGTATTGCCCCGTTCATTTCTTCAAGGGCATTTTCCAGTTCTAGGTGGTGTCTAGCCCTTCTGGTCTGGATATGTGCTAAATTTGTTTTCAGATTGGTTTTGTATTTTTCCCAATTTGTTTTTCTAGGATTCCTTCTGAGGATTGGCTCAGGAGGATCTGTCTCCAATCTGAAAGTGATTATTCTATGATCAGACATTGACGGTTCATTCGATACCCTCCAGTTTTTCACTAGATCTTTTAGGATCGGAGTACTTACCGTAATGTCTAATACTTCTTCTCTTACCCTTGTTACAAACGTTGGAGTATTTCCTATATTATGTACTATTAGGTTCTTTTCAAAAATAAATTCTAATAATTGCTCACCCCTCTGGTTGGTGTCCCTACTGCCCCAAACCGTGTTGTGAGCGTTAGCGTCACATCCTAGTAGTAGTGGCAGTTTCTTCCTCTGGCAGTACTCTGCTAACCCATGGACTTCTGGAGGCGGTACAGGCCCGTCTCCTGCCATGATGCTATTACCACTTCTTGAAGTTTCTTCTTACATTCGAGGTAGGCTCGAATAGGGACGAAGTCTCTCGTCATGAATTCTGAAAGACAAAAATAATTAATGTTTTTTCTCACCATGATACATGTTCTAGGTGTATTCTCACTAATGTGGTATATTACCTTGGAGTCCTGACATGTTAGACCTCTTACCTGGTTTTCGTAGACCCAAGGCTCTTGGATCAACACTACCCCTAGTTGGTTCTTGGTGAACGTTCTAGAGGTCCCCACCAGTAAGAGTGCGGTCCTCTTCTGCCACTTCTTCAACCTCCATGGTTGCTTCGGATGTTGTTTCTCCGCTGCAGAGGATGGAGATGTGAGGGCTTCTCGTGCTCTCCACATCTTCCTCAGGGGTGTTGGGAGTCACTTCCTCCACTTTTCCTTCTTTTTCTTTCTCTTTTCTTTCCTCATTTTTCCTGAGGCCATGCACGGGGATCTTCCCAAACCTGTAGTGGATGGTGAACCCGTTGTCCTTGATCCTTTGGCAGGATAAATCGTCTATCCCTGCCCTCAAGATTTGGCCCGTACCTTCTTCTTTAAGGCTGATTATCTTCCACTGAGATGTTCTCAGCTCTTCGTTCTGAGCTTCTATTAATTTCAGAAGCTTGTCTTCTGTCATATTTTGACTTCTAGGGAGAAAGATAGTGATGGTGTGTACTTTTGGGATGTCGTCTCCCGCACACACCATCAGTTCCACTCCCTTCCAGCTCTTCAGCTGTGGAACTTTTGTTCGCACCCATTCCGCTGACTGTGGTGTTTCACAGTCGACCAGTATCATACCTGGACGAAAATGGATGCCTCCGAACTGTAACTTGTGCTCCCATCCGGCGCACATTTCTTCCACTATTGCCTGCTCCAGTAAGGTTTGTTCGTCCGTGCTGAGGGTAGTCTCAGGGAACGCTTTAGGGAGGATAGCAATCTTCTCTGTTTTCAAGGCAGCTGCATAGCTGCCTCCCGTGGTGGTAGCGGTGCTTTTTCCCGCTTTCCTCCTCTTCGGTTCTTGCTTTTGCGGGGTTTGTCTCATCCCGCTTTCGCTTCTTATCTTCGGGTTGGATTGTTTGTTCCAACCCTTGAGTCTTGTGCTCCACGGCTTTTTTCCTGGCTTCCTCAGGTGCAAGCCCTTGTCTGAGGTAGCGCAGGTACCACTTAACTCCTGCCCCACTGAGTCCTTGCCTCATCAGGTCGTCTCTACCCCCGGGTTGTCCCAGTTCGGGTAGTGGAGATGGATTTTTGTATTCTCTCTTCCGGGGTGCTTCCCGTCTCCTTGAGTAATACGAGGAGGATGTAGAGGGAGCATGTCTGCTCCTTGTCTCTTTCTCTCCTTTCTTATCTCCCTCTGTCCTATTTTTGTGAGGTGGTCTCACATGAGAGGATGAGGGTTTCTTGTGTGAACGGATGACATGCTCCGTTTTAGATTGGGTGGCGGGGATGTCCCGCTGTTTGGTTTCTTTTTTATTTTCTTCCATGGTGAATCCCACGAGTAGCAAGGGAACTAAAAGGTCGACTCCTGCAGAGCCCCGCATGCAGGAGCAAGGGTATTGAAACTGGAGGTCCCCAGGTCTCCAGAGTTTTGTCGCTAATGACCGGGTACCCCCCAGCCACTCATCCCTTCGGCGCGCACAATACCTTGAGATTGGGGAGGATTTAAAGTGTCCTCACCACGCAGTCCGGGCGGTTAAGCCAGGGCTTCCGTACCCCTTGTGACACGTACCGCCGGGCACTAGGTGACCGACGGGTCGTTGCATCACAAGCGGTTTACGGTTTGAGTCGTGAGTTGGTCCGCGGCGACGATTTTGCAAAGGATTTGGGAGATTTTTAGGTCTCCGCACCCTACTTATGGCAATCGCTGGCCCAGGCCGTGATGACCCAGGCCGTTCCCTATCCGCCACCTGGGACGCGCCTGGTAGGTGACTCAACCCCCAGGATATACACAGCATAACATCATAATCGATTATGATGTTATGCTGTGATATACACAGCATAACATCATAATCGAATACAACCCAGATACTATCCATTCAACCTTCTGTTCGATTCGGTTGCTCGTATGTATAACGGAAGAACAGTTACCTGGTGAGTATAACTATATAAACATAATCGAATACAACCCAGATACGATTATTGTTCAATCAATACTGAATTCAACCTTCTGCTCAATTCGGTCGCTTGTATGTAAAACGGAAGGACAGTTACCTGGTGAGTATTGCTATATAAACATCATCACGATATCATCGAATACAACTCAGATACAATTATCGTTTCGTCTAACCATTCAACATTCTGTTCAATTCAGTCGCTAGTATGTGTAACGGAAGTACCGTCACCTGGTAAGTATCACTATATATACAGAATTGCGATATAATCGGATACCACCCAGATACATTGATTGTTCAGTCTATCCATTCAACTTTCTGTTCGTTTCGGACGCTCGTATGTAAAACGGGAATACCGTCACCTAGTGTGTATAAATATATACACAGCATAACATCATAATCGAATACAACCCAGATACTATCCATTCAACCTTCTGTTCGATTCGGTTGCTCGTATGTATAAAGAAAAAACAGTAACCTGGTGAGTATTTCTATATGAACGTCATCACGATATAATCGAATACAACTCAGAAACAATGATCATTCCGTCTATCCATCCAACCTTCTGTTCGATTGGGTCGCTCGTATGTATAACGCAAGAACAGTTACCTGGTGAGTATAACTATATAGACATCATTACGATATAATCGAATACAACCCCAGATACGATCATTGTTTAGTCTATCCATTCAACCTTCTGTTCAATTCAGTCGCTCGTATGTATAACGGAAGAACAGGTACCTGGTGAGTATAACTATATAAACATAATCAGATACAACCCAGATACGATGATTGTTCAATCTATACATTCTACCTTCTGCTCGATTCGGTCGCTTGTATTTAAAACGGAAGAACAGTTACCTGGTGAGTATAACTATACAAACCTAATCGAATACAACCCAGATACGATGAATTTTCAATCTATCCATTCAACCTTCTGCTCGATTCGGTCGCTTTTATGTGAAACGGAAGAACAGTTACCTGGTGAATATTGCTATATAAACATCATCACGATATCATCGAATACAACTCAGATACAATTATCGCTTCGTCTAACCATTCAACCTTCTGTTCGATTCAGTCGCTAGTATGTGTAACGAAAGTACCGTCACCTGGTAAGTATCACTATATATACAGTATTGCGATATAATCGCATACCACCCAGATACATTGATTGTTCAGTCTATCCATTCAACTTTCTGTTCGCTTCGGTCGCTCGTATGTAAAACGGAAATACCGTCATCAAATGTGTATAACTATATACACAGCATAAGATCATAATCGAATACAACCCAGATACTATCCATTCAACCTTCTGTTCGATTCGGTTGCTCGTATGTATAACGAAAGAACAGTAACCTGGTGAGTATTTCTTTATGAACGTCATCACGATATAATCGAATACAACTCAGTTACACTTATCGTTCCGTCTAACCATCCAAGCTTATGTTCGATTCAGACGCTCGTATGTGTAACGAAAGAACCGTTACATGGTAGGTGTAACTAAATATACAGCATAACGATATAATCGGAGACAACCCAGATACAATGATTGTTCAATCTATCCATTCAACTTTCTGTTCGCTTCGGTCGCTCGTATGTAAAACGGAAATACCGTCATCAAATGTGTATAACTATATACACAGCATAAGATCATAATCGAATACAACCCAGATACTATCCATTCAACCTTCTGTTCGATTCGGTTGCTCGTATGTATAACGAAAGAACAGTAACCTGGTGAGTATTTCTTTATGAACGTCATCACGATATAATCGAATACAACTCAGTTACACTTATCGTTCCGTCTAACCATCCAAGCTTATGTTCGATTCAGACGCTCGTATGTGTAACGAAAGAACCGTTACATGGTAGGTGTAACTAAATATACAGCATAACGATATAATCGGAGACAACCCAGATACAATGATTGTTCAATCTATCCATTCAACCTTATGTTCGATTCGGTTGCTCGTATGTATAACGGAAGAACAGTTACCTGGTTAGACATAATATATAATAATCACCACGATATAATCGAATACAACCCAGAAAGGATGATTGTACAGTCTATCCACTAAACCTTCTCTTCGATTCAGTCGCTCTCACGTATAACGAAAGGACAGTTACCTGGTAGGCTGAACTAAATATACAGCATAACGATATATTCGGATACAACCCAGATACGATGATTGTTCAATCTATCCATTCAACCTCATGTTCGATTCGGTTGCTCGTATGTATAACGGAAGAACTGTTATTTGGTTAGACATACTATATGATAATCATCACGATATAATCGAATACAACCCAGAAAGGATGATTGTACAGTCTATCCACTAAACCTTCTCTTCGATTCAGTCGCTCTCACGTATAACGAAAGGACAGTTACCTGGTGAGTATAACCATATAAACATCATCACGATATAATCGAATACAACCTCAGATACGATTATTGTTTAGTCTATCCATTCAACCTTCTGTTCAATTCAGTCGCTCGTATGTATAACTGGAGAACAGTTTCCTGGTGAGTATAACTATATGAACATCATCACGATATAATCGAATACAACCCCAGATACGATTATTGTTTAGTCTATCCATTCAACCTTCTGTTCAATTCAGTCGCTCGTATGTATAACGGAAGAACAGTTACCTGGTGAGTATAACTATATAAACATAATCGAATACAACCCAGATACGATGATTGTTCAATCTATCCATTTAACCTTCTGCTCGATTTGGTCGCTTGTATGTAAAACGGAAAAACAGTTACCTGGTGAGTATTGCTATAAACATCATCACGATATCATCGAATACAACTCAGATACAATTATCGTTTCGTCTAACCATTTAACCATCTGTTCGATTCAGTTGCTAGTATGTGTAACGGAAGTACCGTCACCTAGTAAGTATCACTATATATACAGTATTGCGATATAATCGGATACCACCCAGATACATTGATTGTTCAGTCTATCCATTCAACTTTCTGTTCGTTTCGGTCGCTCGTATGTGAAACGGGAATACCGTCACCTAGTGTGTATAAATATATACACAACATAACATCATATTCGAATACAACCCAGATACTATCCATTCGCCTTTTGTTCGATTCGATTGCTCGTATGTATAACGGAAGAACTGTTACCTGGTTAGACATACCATATTATAATCATCACGATATAATCAAATACAACCCAGATACGATGATTGTTCAGTCTATCCATTCAACCTTCTGTTCAGTTTAGACGCTCTTATGTATAACTGGAGAACAGTTTCCTGGTGAGTATAACTATATGAACATCATCAAGATATAATCGAATGCAACCCCAGATACGATTATTGTTTAGTCTATCCATTCAACCTTCTGTTCAATTCAGTCGCTCGTATGTATAATGGAAGAACAGTTACCTGGTGAGTATAACTATATGAACATAATCGAATACAACCCAGATACGACGATTGTTCAATTTATATTAAATTCAACCTTCTGCTCCATTCGGTCGCTTGTATGTTAAACGGAAGAACAGTTACCTAGTGAGTATTTCTATATAAACATCATCACGATATCATCGAATACAATTCAGATACAATTATCGTTTCGTCTAACCATTTAACCTTCTGTTCGATTCAGTCGCTAGTATGTGTAACGGAAGTACCGTCACCTATTAAGTATCACTATATATTCAGTATTGCGATATAATCGGATACCACCCAGATTCATTGATTGTTCAGTCTATCCATTCAACTTTCTGTTCGTTTTGGTCGCTCGTATATGAAATGGGAATACCGTCACCTAATGTGTATAACTATATACACAGCATAACATCATAATCGAATACAACCCAGATACTATCCATTCAACCTTCTGTTCGATTCGGTTGCTCGTATGTATAACGAAAGAGCAGTAACCTGGTGAGTATTCCTATATGAACGTCATCACGATATAATCGAATACAACTCAGATACAATGATCATTCCGTCTATCCATCCAACCTTCTGTTCGATTGGGTCGCTCGTATGTATAACGCAAGAACAGTCACCTGGTGAGTATTACTATATAAACATCACCACGATATAATCGAATACAACTCGGTTACAATTATCGTTCCGTCTAATCATCCAACCTTATGTTCGATTCAGACGCTCGTATGTGAAACGAAAGAACCGTTACATGGTAGGTGTATCTAATTATACAGCATAACGATATAATCGGAGATAACCCAGATACAATGATTCTTCAATCTATCCATTCAACCTTATGTTCGATTCGGTTGCTCGTATGTATAACGGAAGAACAGTTACCTGGTTAGACATAATATATAATAATCATCACGAAATAATCGAATACAACCCAGATACGATGATTATTCAGTCTATCCATTCAACCTTCTGTTCAATTCAGTCGCTCTTATGTATAACTGGAGAACAGTTACCTGTTGAGTATAACTTTATGAACATCATCACGATATAATCGAATACAACCTCAGATACGATCATTGTTTAGTCTAATCATTCAACTTTCTGTTCAATTCAGTCGCTCGTATGTATAACGGAAGAACAGTTACCTGGTGAGTATAACTATATGAACCAAATCGAATACAACCCAGATACGATGAATTTTCAATCTATCCATTTAACCTTCTGCTCGATTCGGTCGCTTTTATGTAAAACGGAAGAACAGTTACCTGGTGAATATTGCTACATAAACATCATCACGATATCATCGAATACAACTCAGATACAATTATCGCTTCGTCTAACCATTCAACCTTCTGTTCGATTCAGTCGCTAGTATGTGTAACGGAAGTACCGTCACCTGGTTAGTATCACTATATATACAGTATTGCGATATAATCGGATACCAACCAGATACATTGATTGTTCAGTCTATCCATTCAACTTTCTGTTCGTTTCGGTAGCTCGTATGTAAAACGGGAAAACCGTCACCTAGTGTGTATTACTATATACATAGCATAACATCATAATCGAATACAACCCAGATACTATCTATTCAACCTTCTGTTCGATTCGAATGCTCGTATGTATAACGAAAGAACAGTAACCTGGTGAGTATTTCCATATGAACTTCATCACGATATCATCGAATACAACTCAGAGATACAATTATCGTTTCGTCTAACCATTTAACCTTCTGTTCGATTCAGTCGCTAGTATGTGTAACGGAAGTACCGTCACCTAGTAAGTATTACTATATATACAGTATTGCGATATAATCGGATACCACCCAGATACATTGATTGTTCAGTCTATCCATTCAACTTTCTGTTCGTTTCGGTCGCTCGTATGTAAAACAGGAATACCGTCACCTAATGTGTATATCTATATACACAACATAACATCATAATCGAATACAACCAAGATACTATCCATTCAACCTTCTGTTCGATTCGGTTGCTCGTATGTATAACGGAAGAACAGTTACCTGGTGAGTATAACTATATAAACATAATCGAATACAACCCAGATACGATTATTGTTCAATCAATACTGAATTCAACCTTCTGCTCGATTCGGTCGCTTGTATGTAAAACGGAAGAACAGTTACCTGGTGAGTATTGCTATATAAACATCATCACGATATCATCGAATACAACTCAGACACAATTATCGTTTCGTCTAACCATTTAACCTTCTGTACGATTCGGTCGCTGGTATGTGTGACGGAAGTACCGTCACCTGGTAAGTATAACTATATATACAGAATTGCGATATAATCGGATACCACCCAGATACATTGATTGTTCAGTCTATCCATTCAACTTTCTGTTCGTATCGGTCGCTCGTATGTGAAACGGGAATACCGTCACCTAGTGTGTATAAATATATACACAACATAACATCATATTCGAATACAACCCAGATACTATCTATTCGCCTTTTGTTCGATTCGATTGCTCGTATGTATAACGGAAGAACTGTTACCTGGTTAGACATACTATATTATAATCATCACGATATAATCAAATACAACCCAGATACGATGATTGTTCAGTCTATCCATTCAACCTTCTGTTCAGTTTAGACGCTCTTATGTATAACTTGAGAACAGTTTCCTGGTGAGTATAACTATATGAACATCATCAAGATATAATCGAATGCAACCCCAGATACGATTATTGTTTAGTCTATCCATTCAACCTTCTGTTCAATTCAGTCGCTCGTATGTATAATGGAAGAACAGTTACCTGGTGAGTATAACTATATGAACATAATCGAATACAACCCAGATACGATGATTGTTCACTTTATATTAAATTCAACCTTCTGCTCGATTCGGTCGCTTGGTGAATATTGCTATATAAACATCATCACGATATCATCGAATACAACTCAGATACAATTATCGCTTCGTCTAACCATTCAACCTTCTGTTCGATTCAGTCGCTAGTATGTGTAACGAAAGTACCGTCACCTGGTAAGTATCACTATATATACAGTATTGCGATATAATCGCATACCACCCAGATACATTGATTGTTCAGTCTATCCATTCAACTTTCTGTTCGCTTCGGTCGCTCGTATGTAAAACGGGAATACCGTCATCAAATGTGTATAACTATATACACAGCATAAGATCATAATCGAATACAACCCAGATACTATCCATTCAACCTTCTGTTCGATTCGGTTGCTCGTATGTATAACGAAAGAACAGTAACCTGGTGAGTATTTCTTTATGAACGTCATCACGATATAATCGAATACAACTAAGATACCATGATCATTCCGTCTATCCATCCAACCTTCTGTTCGATTGGGTCGCTCGTATGTATAACGCAAGAACAGTCACCTGGTGAGTATTACTATATAAACATCACCACGATATAATCGAATACAACTCTGTTACAATTATCGTTTCCTCTAACCATCCAACCATCAGACGCTCGTATGTGTAACGAAAGAACCTATACATGGTAGGTGTAACTAAATATACTGCATAACGATATTATCGGAACAACCCAGATACAATGATTGTTCAATCTATACATTCAACCTTATGTTCGATTTGGTTGCTCGTATGTATAACGGAAGAATTGTTACCTGGTTAGACATACTATATGATAATCATCACGATATAATCAAATACAACCCAGATACGATGATTGTTCAGTCTATCCATTCAACCTCCTGTTCAGTTCAGTTGCTCATATTTGTAACTGGAGAACAGTTTCCTGGTGAGTATAACTATATAAACATCATCAAGATATAATCGAATACAACCCCATATACGATTATTGTTTAGTCTATCCATTCAACCTTCTGTTCAATTCAGTCGATCGTATGTATACCGGAAGAACAGTTACCTGGTGAGTATAACTATATAAACATAATCGAATTCAACCCAGATACGATGATTGTTGAATCTATACTAAATTTAACCTTCTGCTCGATTCGGTCGCTTGTATGTAAAACGGAAGAACAGTTACCTGGTGAGTATTGCTATATAAACATCATCACGATATCATCGAATACAACTCAGACACAATTATCGTTTCGTCTAACCATTTAACCTTCTGTTCGATTCGGTCGCTAGTATGTGTGACGGAAGTACCGTCACCTGGTAAGTATAACTATATTTACAGAATTGCGATATAATCGGATACCACCCAGATACATTGATTGTTCAGTCTATCCATTCAACTTTCTGTTCGTTTCGGTCGCTCGTATGTGAAACGGGAATACCGTCACCTAGTGTGTATAAATATATACACAACATAACATCATATTCGAATACAACCCAGATACTATCCATTCGCCTTTTGTTCGATTCGATTACTCGTATGTATAACGGAAGGACTGTTACCTGGTTAGACATACTATATTATAATCATCACGATATAATCAAATACAACCCAGATACGATGATTGTTCAGTCTATCCATTCAACCTTCTGTTCAGTTTAGACGCTCTTATGTATAACTGGAGAACAGTTTCCTGGTGAGTATAACTATATGAACATCATCAAGATATAATCGAATGCAACCCCAGATACGATTATTGTTTAGTCTATCCATTCAACCTTCTGTTCAATTCAGTCGCTCGTATGTATAATGGAAGAACAGTTACCTGGTGAGTATAACTATATGAACATAATCGAATACAACCCAGATACGATGATTGTTCAATTTATATTAAATTCAACCTTCTGCTCGATTCGGTCGCTTGTATGTTAAACGGAAGAACAGTTACCTAGTGAGTATTTCTATATAAACATCATCACGATATCATCGAATACAATTCAGATACAATTATCGTTTCGTCTAACCATTTAACCTTCTGTTCGATTCAGTCGCTAGTATGTGTAACGGAAGTACCGTCACCTATTAAGTATCACTATATATTCAGTATTGCGATATAATCGGATACCACCCAGATACATTGATTGTTCAGTCTATCCATTCAACTTTCTGTTCGTTTTGGTCGCTCGTATGTGAAATGGGAATACCGTCACCTAATGTGTATAACTATATACACAGCATAACATCATAATCGAATACAACCCAGATACTATCCATTCAACCTTCTGTTCGATTCGGTTGCTCGTATGTATAACGAAAGAGCAGTAACCTGGTGAGTATTCCTATATGAACGTCATCACGATATAATCGAATACAACTCAGATACAATGATCATTCCGTCTATCCATCCAACCTTCTGTTCGATTGGGTCGCTCGTATGTATGACGCAAGAACAGTCACCTGGTGAGTATTACTATATAAACATCACCACGATATAATCGAATACAACTCAGTTACAATTATCGTTCCGTCTAATCATCCAACCTTATGTTCGATTCAGACGCTCGTATGTGAAACGAAAGAACCGTTACATGGTTGGTGTATCTAATTATACAGCATAACGATATAATCGGAGATAACCCAGATACAATGATTCTTCAATCTATCCATTCAACCTTATGTTCGATTCGGTTGCTCGTATGTATAACGGAAGAACAGTTACCTGGTTAGACATAATATATAATAATCATCACGAAATAATCGAATACAACCCAGATACGATGATTATTCAGTCTATCCATTCAACCTTCTGTTCAATTCAGTCGCTCTTATGTATAACTGGAGAACAGTTACCTGTTGAGTATAACTTTATGAACATCATCACGATATAATCGAATACAACCTCAGATACGATCATTGTTTAGTCTAATCATTCAACTTTCTGTTCAATTCAGTCGCTCGTATGTATAACGGAAGAACAGTTACCTGGTGTGTATAACTATATGAACCAAATCGAATACAACCCAGATACGATGAATTTTCAATCTATCCATTTAACCTTCTGCTCGATTCGGTCGCTTTTATGTAAAACGGAAGAACAGTTACCTGGTGAATATTGCTACATAAACATCATCACGATATCATCGAATACAACTCAGATACAATTATCGCTTCGTCTAACCATTCAACCTTCTGTTCGATTCAGTCGCTAGTATGTGTAACGGAAGTACCGTCACCTGGTTAGTATCACTATATATACAGTATTGCGATATAATCGGATACCAACCAGATACATTGATTGTTCAGTCTATCCATTCAACTTTCTGTTCGTTTCGGTAGCTCGTATGTAAAATGGAAAAACCGTCACCTAGTGTGTATTACTATATACATAGCATAACATCATAATCGAATACAACCCAGATACTATCCATTCAACCTTCTGTTCGATTCGAATGCTCGTATGTATAACGAAAGAACAGTAACCTGGTGAGTATTTCCATATGAACTTCATCACGATATCATCGAATACAACTCAGAGATACAATTATCGTTTCGTCTAACCATTCAACCTTCTGTTCGATTCAGTCGCTAGTATGTGTAACGGAAGTACCGTCACCTAGTAAGTATTACTATATATACAGTATTGCGATATAATCGGATACCACCCAGATACATTGATTGTTCAGTCTATCCATTCAACTTTCTCTTCGTTTCGGTCGCTCGTATGTAAAACGGGAATACCGTCACCTAATGTGTATATCTATATACACAACATAACATCATAATCGAATACAACCAAGATACTATCCATTCAACCTTCTGTTCGATTCGGTTGCTCGTATGTATAACGGAAGAACAGTTACCTGGTGAGTATAACTATATAAACATAATCGAATACAACCCAGATACGATTATTGTTCAATCAATACTGAATTCAACCTTCTGCTCGATTCGGTCGCTTGTATGTAAAACGGAAGAACAGTTACCTGGTGAGTATTGCTATATAAACATCATCACGATATCATCGAATACAACTCAGATACAATTATCGTTTCGTCTAACCATTCAACCTTCTGTTCGATTCAGTCGCTAGTATGTGTAACGGAAGTACCGTCACCTGGTTAGTATCACTATATATACATTATTGCGATATAATCAGATACCACCCAGATACATTGATTGTTCAGTCTATCCATTCAACTTTCTGTTCGTTTCGGTCGCTCGTATGTAAAACGGGAATACCGTCACCTAATGTGTATAACTATATACACAGCATAACATCATAATCGAATACAACCCAGATACTATCCATTCAACTTTCTGTTCGATTCGGTTGCTCGTATGTATAACGAGAGAACGAGTATTTCTATATGAACGTCATCACGATATAATCGAATACAACTCAGATACAATGATCATTCCGTCTGTCCATCCAACCTTCTGTTCGATTGGGTCGCTCGTATGTATAACGCAAGAACAGTCACCTGGTGAGTATTACTATATAAACATTCCCACGATATAATCGAATACAACTCAGTTACAATTATCGTTCCGTCTAACCATCCAACCTTATGTTCGATTCAGACGCTCGTATGTGTAACGAAAGAACCGTTACATGGTAGGTGTATTTAAATATACAGCATAACGATATAATCGGAGACAACCCAGATACAATGATTGTTCAATCTATCCATTCAACCTTATGTTCGATTCGGTTGCTCGTATGTATAACGGAAGAACAGTTACCTGGTTAGACATAATATATAATAATCATCATGAAATAATCGAATACAACCCAGATACGATGATTGTTCAGTCCATCCATACAACCTTCTGTTCAGTTCGGTCGCTCTTATGTATAACTGGAGAACAGTTACCCGGTGTGTATAACTATATAAACATCATCACGATATAATCGAATACAACCCCAGATACGATGATTGTTCAATCTATCCATTCAACCTTATGTTCGATGCGGTTGCTCGTATGTATAACGGAAGAACAGGTACCTGGTGAGTATAATTATATAAACATAATCGAATACAACTCAGATACGATGATTGTTCAATCTATCCATTTAACCTTCTGCTCGATTCGGTCGCTTGTATGTAAAACGGAAGAACAGTTACCTGGTGATTATTGCTATATAAACATCATCACGATATCATCGAATACAACTCAGATACAATTATCGTTTCGTCTAACCATTCAACCTTCTGTTCGATTCAGTCGCTAGTATGTGTAACGGAAGAACAGTTACCTGGTGAGTATAACTATATAAACATAATCGAATACAACCCAGATACGATGATTGTTCAATCTATACTAAATTTAACCTTCTGCTCGATTCGGTCGCTTGTATGTAAAACGGAAGAACAGTTACCTGGTGAGTATTGCTATATAAACATCATCACGATATCATCGAATACAACTCAGATTCAATAATCGTTTCGTCTTACCATTTAACCTTAAGTTCGATTCAGTCGCTAGTATGTGCAACGGAAGTACCGTCACCTGGTAAGTATCACTATATATACAGTATTGCGATTAAATCGGATACCACCCAGATACAATGATTGTTCAGTCTATCCATTCAACTTTCTGTTCGTTTCGGACGCTCGTATGTAAAACGGGAATACCGTCACCTAATGTGTATAACTATATACACAACATAACATCATAATCGAATACAACCCAGATACTATCCATTCAACCTTCTGTTCGATTCGGTTGCTCGTATGTATAAAGAAAAAACAGTAACCTGGTGACTATTTCTATATGAACGTCATCACGATATAATCGAATACAACTCAGATACAATGATCATTCCGTCTATGCCCCAGAAAAATATATCTCTATATCATCAAAATGTACAAGGTATTTCGAACTGTATTAATAATATTGCGGTAATAGCAGATGATTTGAAGGTGAGCTTTATTGCAGTCACTGAACACTGGCAATCCTCAAACAGTATAGTGTCATACCAATTAGAAAACTATAACTTGGTGTCGTCATTTTGTCGGTCTGCAGAGGGTGCGCATGGTGGTGTTGCATTATATGCTCATAACTCTATCAAACCCTTTCAAAGACATGACATCAATTCTATTAGTGAAGAATATATTTTTGAATGTACTGCAGTGGAATTTAGGGTAAACTACAATTATTATGTGATATGTGCGGTGTATAAACCTACGGCAACTAACTTAACTTGTTTCATAGATAAACTGGATACATTGTTGGAATTAGCCACTGAAGGTAATAAAATAGCAATAGTTGCCGGAGATTTCAACATCGACATGTTAACTACTGCAAAAAATTTGAAAAATAGAGATATTTTGAATAACTTACTTAATTGTTATGATATGAGGGCAGAAATACAAGAACCAACAAGGGTCACCAAAGATAGCTCAACCTGTTTAGACAATTTTTTCGTTTCAAATTTATTGATATGCAACTCCAAAGTACTTGAAACAAACATATCGGATCACCATGGTCAACACATATGCATACATATAGATAGTGGAAACTCCCAAGAAACTTTCGAGTATAAAAGAATTTATGGAACAGAAAATTATGATCACTTATTTACACTTCTTGAAAATGAATCGTGAATGACAGTATATGAGGCCAAGTCGGTTGATGAGATGTACAATAGCTTTATCTTTTTACTTACAGGTTTTTTCAATAATGCATTTCCCTTAAAAAAAGCCAGAGTAACCAGGAACCCGAGACTAAAATGGATCACACAAAATATCATAGATGCCAAAAATACACTAAACCTTTGTTCCGAACTTTACCAGCACAATCTTATATCAAAGCAAATGTTCATTGACCATAAATTATCCTATTTCAATCTAAAAAAAAATATTATGGTGAAAAAATTTCACAATCAGATAACAAAACCAAAACTGTCTGGAGTATTGTAAATACTGAAACGGGCAAAAGAAAAGAACACAGATCCAGTTTCGAGGGCATAAAAAATGAAAATAATGAATTAGTAACATCACCAAAAGAGGCTAGCAATCTTTTCAATCAGTTTTTCACGACGGTTGCATCTCGAATGGTTGGAGATGGCCCAACAAATATGCATGCACATCAAAGAAATATAAGAGAAATACCAAACTCCATTTATCTGTCAGATGTCTCACAAGAAGAAGTTTTAGAGATTATATCCTGCATGAAAAACAAGTACTCATCAGGTGATGATAATGTTAGTAATGTTCTTCTGAAAAAAATTGGCAAATTTATAATCAAGCCCATCACTTATATACTGAATGAATCATTGAGATTTGGTGTATTTCCCTCTAGACTGAAAGCTGCAATTGTTAAACCACTTTTCAAAAAAGGTGATCCTCACCTAATTGAAAACCATCGTCCCATAAGTATTCTTTCCAGTTTTTCTAAATTATTCGAAATTGTAATGTGCAGACGAATCATCCCCTTTTTAAATATAAATAAAGTAATTGCTAGTTCTCAGCATGGTTTTCAGGCGGGTAAATCTACCACAACAGCTATATTTTCTTTCACTGAAAAAATACTTAACTTTTCAGACCAGGGTTTGATTGTGCATGGTATTTCTTTGGACCTATCCAAGGCCTTCGACTGTGTGAATCATGATTTACTTTTGAGCAAAATGGAGAAAATTGGTATTCGCGGCACAGTAAATAAATGGTTCGAATCATATCTTACTGGCAGAACACAAAAAGTTATCATACAAAATGGCCAGACTGACCACTTTTCTGATGATGCGACAATAAACTTAGGAGTGCCTCAGGGCAGTGTACTCGGTCCAATCCTTTTTATTTTATATGTCAATGATATGAATGATATGCCTAATTTGGTAAACAAATCTCAAATGTTATTAACAAACTATGCTGACGATACGAATATTCTAATTGCAGAAAGGCACTATAAGGATTTATGTGTGAAAACTGTTGATACCACAAATAACATTGCTCATTGGTTTGAAGACAATGCACTTTTATTGAACACAAAGAAAACGAATGCCATTTTGTTTAGACATAGTCGAAATACCAATGATTTTCCCTCACATGTCCTAATAAATGATACAAAAATAGAATATAATGCTATCACAAAGTTCCTTGGTATCACCATTGATCAACATATGAATTGGATAAATCATGTACAACTACTATGTGGCAAACTGAGTAGATCATGTTACTCTCTCAGAGAACTAAGAAAAGTTGTTGATAGCACCACTCTATTGACAGCATACTTTGGTAATTTCTATTCCTCAATGAGCTATGGGATATTATTTGGGGGGGTTCTCATTATAAAGAGGTTTTTATTTTACAAAAGAGAGCAATAAGGATATTATGTAGTTTGAAAACTGGTGACTCTGGTAGAGGGCATTTCAGAAACCTTAGTTTGTTAACGTTACCTGCTGTGTATATATTTGAATGTCTAAAATTTGTCTATAAAAACAAACACTTGTTCAATGAATATATCAATGTGAATACCTATACTACTAGAAATAAGTACATGTTATGTTACCCTCCACATAGAACTTCTCTAATAGAGAAAGGCTGTCTCTATAAGTGCCTAGAATTTTTTAATTTACTGCCGAACAACATAAAGGAGATCAAGACATTTTATAGTTTTAAAAGAGTGATTATGAAATTATTAGCCACTGCTGAGCCCTACCGATTAGAAGATATAAATCAAATGACATTCACTTAATTTTTTCTTGTTTTACACTCATGTTATTTAAAATTTATCACTTATTTTATTTTCGTATGCTGTATTTTTTAACGTGTCTATGTTTTTAGGAACAGTTGGAAATTAAGCCTTAGATACATTTCTTGTTGTTCCCCATAACTTGTGATTTTCTCAAGGGAAAATGCTCCTTGTGAATCTGACCTGTACCACACACAATTATTATAATTGTTTGTAATAATCTGCTGTTATTGGTACTCATTGAATTCTATTCTATTCTATTCTATTCTATTCTATTCTATTCTATTCTATTCTATTCTATTCTATTCTATTCTATTCTATTCTATTCTATTCTATTCTATTCTATTCTATTCTATTCTATTCTATTCTATTCTATTCTATTCTATTCTATTCTATTCTATTCTATTCTATTCTATTCTATTCTATTCTATTCTATTCTATTCTATTCTATTCTATTCTATTCTATTCTATTCTATTCTATTCTATTCTATTCTATTCTATTCTATTCTATTCTATTCTATTCTATTCTATTCTATTCTATTCTATTCTATTCTATTCTATTCTATTCTATTCTATTCTATTCTATTCTATTCTATTCTATTCTATTCTATTCTATTCTATTCTATTCTATTCTATTCTATTCTATTCTATTCTATTCTATTCTATTCTATTCTATTCTATTCTATTCTATTCTATTCTATTCTATTCTATTCTATTCTATTCTATTCTATTCTATTCTATTCTATTCTATTCTATTCTATTCTATTCTATTCTATTCTATTCTATTCTATTCTATTCTATTCTATTCTATTCTATTCTATTCTATTCTATTCTATTCTATTCTATTCTATTCTATTCTATTCTATTCTATTCTATTCTATTCTATTCTATTCTATTCTATTCTATTCTATTCTATTCTATTCTATTCTATTCTATTCTATTCTATTCTATTCTATTCTATTCTATTCTATTCTATTCTATTCTATTCTATTCTATTCTATTCTATTCTATTCTATTCTATTCTATTCTATTCTATTCTATTCTATTCTATTCTATTCTATTCTATTCTATTCTATTCTATTCTATTCTATTCTATTCTATTCTATTCTATTCTATTCTATTCTATTCTATTCTATTCTATTCTATTCTATTCTATTCTATTCTATTCTATTCTATTCTATTCTATTCTATTCTATTCTATTCTATTCTATTCTATTCTATTCTATTCTATTCTATTCTATTCTATTCTATTCTATTCTATTCTATTCTATTCTATTCTATTCTATTCTATTCTATTCTATTCTATTCTATTCTATTCTATTCTATTCTATTCTATTCTATTCTATTCTATTCTATTCTATTCTATTCTATTCTATTCTATTCTATTCTATTCTATTCTATTCTATTCTATTCTATTCTATTCTATTCTATTCTATTCTATTCTATTCTATTCTATTCTATTCTATTCTATTCTATTCTATTCTATTCTATTCTATTCTATTCTATTCTATTCTATTCTATTCTATTCTATTCTATTCTATTCTATTCTATTCTATTCTATTCTATTCTATTCTATTCTATTCTATTCTATTCTATTCTATTCTATTCTATTCTATTCTATTCTATTCTATTCTATTCTATTCTATTCTATTCTATTCTATTCTATTCTATTCTATTCTATTCTATTCTATTCTATTCTATTCTATTCTATTCTATTCTATTCTATTCTATTCTATTCTATTCTATTCTATTCTATTCTATTCTATTCTATTCTATTCTATTCTATTCTATTCTATTCTATTCTATTCTATTCTATTCTATTCTATTCTATTCTATTCTATTCTATTCTATTCTATTCTATTCTATTCTATTCTATTCTATTCTATTCTATTCTATTCTATTCTATTCTATTCTATTCTATTCTATTCTATTCTATTCTATTCTATTCTATTCTATTCTATTCTATTCTATTCTATTCTATTCTATTCTATTCTATTCTATTCTATTCTATTCTATTCTATTCTATTCTATTCTATTCTATTCTATTCTATTCTATTCTATTCTATTCTATTCTATTCTATTCTATTCTATTCTATTCTATTCTATTCTATTCTATTCTATTCTATTCTATTCTATTCTATTCTATTCTATTCTATTCTATTCTATTCTATTCTATTCTATTCTATTCTATTCTATTCTATTCTATTCTATTCTATTCTATTCTATTCTATTCTATTCTATTCTATTCTATTCTATTCTATTCTATTCTATTCTATTCTATTCTATTCTATTCTATTCTATTCTATTCTATTCTATTCTATTCTATTCTATTCTATTCTATTCTATTCTATTCTATTCTATTCTATTCTATTCTATTCTATTCTATTCTATTCTATTCTATTCTATTCTATTCTATTCTATTCTATTCTATTCTATTCTATTCTATTCTATTCTATTCTATTCTATTCTATTCTATTCTATTCTATTCTATTCTATTCTATTCTATTCTATTCTATTCTATTCTATTCTATTCTATTCTATTCTATTCTATTCTATTCTATTCTATTCTATTCTATTCTATTCTATTCTATTCTATTCTATTCTATTCTATTCTATTCTATTCTATTCTATTCTATTCTATTCTATTCTATTCTATTCTATTCTATTCTATTCTATTCTATTCTATTCTATTCTATTCTATTCTATTCTATTCTATTCTATTCTATTCTATTCTATTCTATTCTATTCTATTCTATTCTATTCTATTCTATTCTATTCTATTCTATTCTATTCTATTCTATTCTATTCTATTCTATTCTATTCTATTCTATTCTATTCTATTCTATTCTATTCTATTCTATTCTATTCTATTCTATTCTATTCTATTCTATTCTATTCTATTCTATTCTATTCTATTCTATTCTATTCTATTCTATTCTATTCTATTCTATTCTATTCTATTCTATTCTATTCTATTCTATTCTATTCTATTCTATTCTATTCTATTCTATTCTATTCTATTCTATTCTATTCTATTCTATTCTATTCTATTCTATTCTATTCTATTCTATTCTATTCTATTCTATTCTATTCTATTCTATTCTATTCTATTCTATTCTATTCTATTCTATTCTATTCTATTCTATTCTATTCTATTCTATTCTATTCTATTCTATTCTATTCTATTCTATTCTATTCTATTCTATTCTATTCTATTCTATTCTATTCTATTCTATTCTATTCTATTCTATTCTATTCTATTCTATTCTATTCTATTCTATTCTATTCTATTCTATTCTATTCTATTCTATTCTATTCTATTCTATTCTATTCTATTCTATTCTATTCTATTCTATTCTATTCTATTCTATTCTATTCTATTCTATTCTATTCTATTCTATTCTATTCTATTCTATTCTATTCTATTCTATTCTATTCTATTCTATTCTATTCTATTCTATTCTATTCTATTCTATTCTATTCTATTCTATTCTATTCTATTCTATTCTATTCTATTCTATTCTATTCTATTCTATTCTATTCTATTCTATTCTATTCTATTCTATTCTATTCTATTCTATTCTATTCTATTCTATTCTATTCTATTCTATTCTATTCTATTCTATTCTATTCTATTCTATTCTATTCTATTCTATTCTATTCTATTCTATTCTATTCTATTCTATTCTATTCTATTCTATTCTATTCTATTCTATTCTATTCTATTCTATTCTATTCTATTCTATTCTATTCTATTCTATTCTATTCTATTCTATTCTATTCTATTCTATTCTATTCTATTCTATTCTATTCTATTCTATTCTATTCTATTCTATTCTATTCTATTCTATTCTATTCTATTCTATTCTATTCTATTCTATTCTATTCTATTCTATTCTATTCTATTCTATTCTATTCTATTCTATTCTATTCTATTCTATTCTATTCTATTCTATTCTATTCTATTCTATTCTATTCTATTCTATTCTATTCTATTCTATTCTATTCTATTCTATTCTATTCTATTCTATTCTATTCTATTCTATTCTATTCTATTCTATTCTATTCTATTCTATTCTATTCTATTCTATTCTATTCTATTCTATTCTATTCTATTCTATTCTATTCTATTCTATTCTATTCTATTCTATTCTATTCTATTCTATTCTATTCTATTCTATTCTATTCTATTCTATTCTATTCTATTCTATTCTATTCTATTCTATTCTATTCTATTCTATTCTATTCTATTCTATTCTATTCTATTCTATTCTATTCTATTCTATTCTATTCTATTCTATTCTATTCTATTCTATTCTATTCTATTCTATTCTATTCTATTCTATTCTATTCTATTCTATTCTATTCTATTCTATTCTATTCTATTCTATTCTATTCTATTCTATTCTATTCTATTCTATTCTATTCTATTCTATTCTATTCTATTCTATTCTATTCTATTCTATTCTATTCTATTCTATTCTATTCTATTCTATTCTATTCTATTCTATTCTATTCTATTCTATTCTATTCTATTCTATTCTATTCTATTCTATTCTATTCTATTCTATTCTATTCTATTCTATTCTATTCTATTCTATTCTATTCTATTCTATTCTATTCTATTCTATTCTATTCTATTCTATTCTATTCTATTCTATTCTATTCTATTCTATTCTATTCTATTCTATTCTATTCTATTCTATTCTATTCTATTCTATTCTATTCTATTCTATTCTATTCTATTCTATTCTATTCTATTCTATTCTATTCTATTCTATTCTATTCTATTCTATTCTATTCTATTCTATTCTATTCTATTCTATTCTATTCTATTCTATTCTATTCTATTCTATTCTATTCTATTCTATTCTATTCTATTCTATTCTATTCTATTCTATTCTATTCTATTCTATTCTATTCTATTCTATTCTATTCTATTCTATTCTATTCTATTCTATTCTATTCTATTCTATTCTATTCTATTCTATTCTATTCTATTCTATTCTATTCTATTCTATTCTATTCTATTCTATTCTATTCTATTCTATTCTATTCTATTCTATTCTATTCTATTCTATTCTATTCTATTCTATTCTATTCTATTCTATTCTATTCTATTCTATTCTATTCTATTCTATTCTATTCTATTCTATTCTATTCTATTCTATTCTATTCTATTCTATTCTATTCTATTCTATTCTATTCTATTCTATTCTATTCTATTCTATTCTATTCTATTCTATTCTATTCTATTCTATTCTATTCTATTCTATTCTATTCTATTCTATTCTATTCTATTCTATTCTATTCTATTCTATTCTATTCTATTCTATTCTATTCTATTCTATTCTATTCTATTCTATTCTATTCTATTCTATTCTATTCTATTCTATTCTATTCTATTCTATTCTATTCTATTCTATTCTATTCTATTCTATTCTATTCTATTCTATTCTATTCTATTCTATTCTATTCTATTCTATTCTATTCTATTCTATTCTATTCTATTCTATTCTATTCTATTCTATTCTATTCTATTCTATTCTATTCTATTCTATTCTATTCTATTCTATTCTATTCTATTCTATTCTATTCTATTCTATTCTATTCTATTCTATTCTATTCTATTCTATTCTATTCTATTCTATTCTATTCTATTCTATTCTATTCTATTCTATTCTATTCTATTCTATTCTATTCTATTCTATTCTATTCTATTCTATTCTATTCTATTCTATTCTATTCTATTCTATTCTATTCTATTCTATTCTATTCTATTCTATTCTATTCTATTCTATTCTATTCTATTCTATTCTATTCTATTCTATTCTATTCTATTCTATTCTATTCTATTCTATTCTATTCTATTCTATTCTATTCTATTCTATTCTATTCTATTCTATTCTATTCTATTCTATTCTATTCTATTCTATTCTATTCTATTCTATTCTATTCTATTCTATTCTATTCTATTCTATTCTATTCTATTCTATTCTATTCTATTCTATTCTATTCTATTCTATTCTATTCTATTCTATTCTATTCTATTCTATTCTATTCTATTCTATTCTATTCTATTCTATTCTATTCTATTCTATTCTATTCTATTCTATTCTATTCTATTCTATTCTATTCTATTCTATTCTATTCTATTCTATTCTATTCTATTCTATTCTATTCTATTCTATTCTATTCTATTCTATTCTATTCTATTCTATTCTATTCTATTCTATTCTATTCTATTCTATTCTATTCTATTCTATTCTATTCTATTCTATTCTATTCTATTCTATTCTATTCTATTCTATTCTATTCTATTCTATTCTATTCTATTCTATTCTATTCTATTCTATTCTATTCTATTCTATTCTATTCTATTCTATTCTATTCTATTCTATTCTATTCTATTCTATTCTATTCTATTCTATTCTATTCTATTCTATTCTATTCTATTCTATTCTATTCTATTCTATTCTATTCTATTCTATTCTATTCTATTCTATTCTATTCTATTCTATTCTATTCTATTCTATTCTATTCTATTCTATTCTATTCTATTCTATTCTATTCTATTCTATTCTATTCTATTCTATTCTATTCTATTCTATTCTATTCTATTCTATTCTATTCTATTCTATTCTATTCTATTCTATTCTATTCTATTCTATTCTATTCTATTCTATTCTATTCTATTCTATTCTATTCTATTCTATTCTATTCTATTCTATTCTATTCTATTCTATTCTATTCTATTCTATTCTATTCTATTCTATTCTATTCTATTCTATTCTATTCTATTCTATTCTATTCTATTCTATTCTATTCTATTCTATTCTATTCTATTCTATTCTATTCTATTCTATTCTATTCTATTCTATTCTATTCTATTCTATTCTATTCTATTCTATTCTATTCTATTCTATTCTATTCTATTCTATTCTATTCTATTCTATTCTATTCTATTCTATTCTATTCTATTCTATTCTATTCTATTCTATTCTATTCTATTCTATTCTATTCTATTCTATTCTATTCTATTCTATTCTATTCTATTCTATTCTATTCTATTCTATTCTATTCTATTCTATTCTATTCTATTCTATTCTATTCTATTCTATTCTATTCTATTCTATTCTATTCTATTCTATTCTATTCTATTCTATTCTATTCTATTCTATTCTATTCTATTCTATTCTATTCTATTCTATTCTATTCTATTCTATTCTATTCTATTCTATTCTATTCTATTCTATTCTATTCTATTCTATTCTATTCTATTCTATTCTATTCTATTCTATTCTATTCTATTCTATTCTATTCTATTCTATTCTATTCTATTCTATTCTATTCTATTCTATTCTATTCTATTCTATTCTATTCTATTCTATTCTATTCTATTCTATTCTATTCTATTCTATTCTATTCTATTCTATTCTATTCTATTCTATTCTATTCTATTCTATTCTATTCTATTCTATTCTATTCTATTCTATTCTATTCTATTCTATTCTATTCTATTCTATTCTATTCTATTCTATTCTATTCTATTCTATTCTATTCTATTCTATTCTATTCTATTCTATTCTATTCTATTCTATTCTATTCTATTCTATTCTATTCTATTCTATTCTATTCTATTCTATTCTATTCTATTCTATTCTATTCTATTCTATTCTATTCTATTCTATTCTATTCTATTCTATTCTATTCTATTCTATTCTATTCTATTCTATTCTATTCTATTCTATTCTATTCTATTCTATTCTATTCTATTCTATTCTATTCTATTCTATTCTATTCTATTCTATTCTATTCTATTCTATTCTATTCTATTCTATTCTATTCTATTCTATTCTATTCTATTCTATTCTATTCTATTCTATTCTATTCTATTCTATTCTATTCTATTCTATTCTATTCTATTCTATTCTATTCTATTCTATTCTATTCTATTCTATTCTATTCTATTCTATTCTATTCTATTCTATTCTATTCTATTCTATTCTATTCTATTCTATTCTATTCTATTCTATTCTATTCTATTCTATTCTATTCTATTCTATTCTATTCTATTCTATTCTATTCTATTCTATTCTATTCTATTCTATTCTATTCTATTCTATTCTATTCTATTCTATTCTATTCTATTCTATTCTATTCTATTCTATTCTATTCTATTCTATTCTATTCTATTCTATTCTATTCTATTCTATTCTATTCTATTCTATTCTATTCTATTCTATTCTATTCTATTCTATTCTATTCTATTCTATTCTATTCTATTCTATTCTATTCTATTCTATTCTATTCTATTCTATTCTATTCTATTCTATTCTATTCTATTCTATTCTATTCTATTCTATTCTATTCTATTCTATTCTATTCTATTCTATTCTATTCTATTCTATTCTATTCTATTCTATTCTATTCTATTCTATTCTATTCTATTCTATTCTATTCTATTCTATTCTATTCTATTCTATTCTATTCTATTCTATTCTATTCTATTCTATTCTATTCTATTCTATTCTATTCTATTCTATTCTATTCTATTCTATTCTATTCTATTCTATTCTATTCTATTCTATTCTATTCTATTCTATTCTATTCTATTCTATTCTATTCTATTCTATTCTATTCTATTCTATTCTATTCTATTCTATTCTATTCTATTCTATTCTATTCTATTCTATTCTATTCTATTCTATTCTATTCTATTCTATTCTATTCTATTCTATTCTATTCTATTCTATTCTATTCTATTCTATTCTATTCTATTCTATTCTATTCTATTCTATTCTATTCTATTCTATTCTATTCTATTCTATTCTATTCTATTCTATTCTATTCTATTCTATTCTATTCTATTCTATTCTATTCTATTCTATTCTATTCTATTCTATTCTATTCTATTCTATTCTATTCTATTCTATTCTATTCTATTCTATTCTATTCTATTCTATTCTATTCTATTCTATTCTATTCTATTCTATTCTATTCTATTCTATTCTATTCTATTCTATTCTATTCTATTCTATTCTATTCTATTCTATTCTATTCTATTCTATTCTATTCTATTCTATTCTATTCTATTCTATTCTATTCTATTCTATTCTATTCTATTCTATTCTATTCTATTCTATTCTATTCTATTCTATTCTATTCTATTCTATTCTATTCTATTCTATTCTATTCTATTCTATTCTATTCTATTCTATTCTATTCTATTCTATTCTATTCTATTCTATTCTATTCTATTCTATTCTATTCTATTCTATTCTATTCTATTCTATTCTATTCTATTCTATTCTATTCTATTCTATTCTATTCTATTCTATTCTATTCTATTCTATTCTATTCTATTCTATTCTATTCTATTCTATTCTATTCTATTCTATTCTATTCTATTCTATTCTATTCTATTCTATTCTATTCTATTCTATTCTATTCTATTCTATTCTATTCTATTCTATTCTATTCTATTCTATTCTATTCTATTCTATTCTATTCTAT
Source organism: Chrysomela aeneicollis (assembly GCA_029955515.1). Lineage (NCBI taxonomy): Eukaryota > Metazoa > Arthropoda > Insecta > Coleoptera > Chrysomelidae > Chrysomela > Chrysomela aeneicollis. Next base: position 5,154 of record JARUHQ010000031.1, on the reverse strand, counting down.
TCTATTCTATTCTATTCTATTCTATTCTATTCTATTCTATTCTATTCTATTCTATTCTATTCTATTCTATTCTATTCTATTCTATTCTATTCTATTCTATTCTATTCTATTCTATTCTATTCTATTCTATTCTATTCTATTCTATTCTATTCTATTCTATTCTATTCTATTCTATTCTATTCTATTCTATTCTATTCTATTCTATTCTATTCTATTCTATTCTATTCTATTCTATTCTATTCTATTCTATTCTATTCTATTCTATTCTATTCTATTCTATTCTATTCTATTCTATTCTATTCTATTCTATTCTATTCTATTCTATTCTATTCTATTCTATTCTATTCTATTCTATTCTATTCTATTCTATTCTATTCTATTCTATTCTATTCTATTCTATTCTATTCTATTCTATTCTATTCTATTCTATTCTATTCTATTCTATTCTATTCTATTCTATTCTATTCTATTCTATTCTATTCTATTCTATTCTATTCTATTCTATTCTATTCTATTCTATTCTATTCTATTCTATTCTATTCTATTCTATTCTATTCTATTCTATTCTATTCTATTCTATTCTATTCTATTCTATTCTATTCTATTCTATTCTATTCTATTCTATTCTATTCTATTCTATTCTATTCTATTCTATTCTATTCTATTCTATTCTATTCTATTCTATTCTATTCTATTCTATTCTATTCTATTCTATTCTATTCTATTCTATTCTATTCTATTCTATTCTATTCTATTCTATTCTATTCTATTCTATTCTATTCTATTCTATTCTATTCTATTCTATTCTATTCTATTCTATTCTATTCTATTCTATTCTATTCTATTCTATTCTATTCTATTCTATTCTATTCTATTCTATTCTATTCTATTCTATTCTATTCTATTCTATTCTATTCTATTCTATTCTATTCTATTCTATTCTATTCTATTCTATTCTATTCTATTCTATTCTATTCTATTCTATTCTATTCTATTCTATTCTATTCTATTCTATTCTATTCTATTCTATTCTATTCTATTCTATTCTATTCTATTCTATTCTATTCTATTCTATTCTATTCTATTCTATTCTATTCTATTCTATTCTATTCTATTCTATTCTATTCTATTCTATTCTATTCTATTCTATTCTATTCTATTCTATTCTATTCTATTCTATTCTATTCTATTCTATTCTATTCTATTCTATTCTATTCTATTCTATTCTATTCTATTCTATTCTATTCTATTCTATTCTATTCTATTCTATTCTATTCTATTCTATTCTATTCTATTCTATTCTATTCTATTCTATTCTATTCTATTCTATTCTATTCTATTCTATTCTATTCTATTCTATTCTATTCTATTCTATTCTATTCTATTCTATTCTATTCTATTCTATTCTATTCTATTCTATTCTATTCTATTCTATTCTATTCTATTCTATTCTATTCTATTCTATTCTATTCTATTCTATTCTATTCTATTCTATTCTATTCTATTCTATTCTATTCTATTCTATTCTATTCTATTCTATTCTATTCTATTCTATTCTATTCTATTCTATTCTATTCTATTCTATTCTATTCTATTCTATTCTATTCTATTCTATTCTATTCTATTCTATTCTATTCTATTCTATTCTATTCTATTCTATTCTATTCTATTCTATTCTATTCTATTCTATTCTATTCTATTCTATTCTATTCTATTCTATTCTATTCTATTCTATTCTATTCTATTCTATTCTATTCTATTCTATTCTATTCTATTCTATTCTATTCTATTCTATTCTATTCTATTCTATTCTATTCTATTCTATTCTATTCTATTCTATTCTATTCTATTCTATTCTATTCTATTCTATTCTATTCTATTCTATTCTATTCTATTCTATTCTATTCTATTCTATTCTATTCTATTCTATTCTATTCTATTCTATTCTATTCTATTCTATTCTATTCTATTCTATTCTATTCTATTCTATTCTATTCTATTCTATTCTATTCTATTCTATTCTATTCTATTCTATTCTATTCTATTCTATTCTATTCTATTCTATTCTATTCTATTCTATTCTATTCTATTCTATTCTATTCTATTCTATTCTATTCTATTCTATTCTATTCTATTCTATTCTATTCTATTCTATTCTATTCTATTCTATTCTATTCTATTCTATTCTATTCTATTCTATTCTATTCTATTCTATTCTATTCTATTCTATTCTATTCTATTCTATTCTATTCTATTCTATTCTATTCTATTCTATTCTATTCTATTCTATTCTATTCTATTCTATTCTATTCTATTCTATTCTATTCTATTCTATTCTATTCTATTCTATTCTATTCTATTCTATTCTATTCTATTCTATTCTATTCTATTCTATTCTATTCTATTCTATTCTATTCTATTCTATTCTATTCTATTCTATTCTATTCTATTCTATTCTATTCTATTCTATTCTATTCTATTCTATTCTATTCTATTCTATTCTATTCTATTCTATTCTATTCTATTCTATTCTATTCTATTCTATTCTATTCTATTCTATTCTATTCTATTCTATTCTATTCTATTCTATTCTATTCTATTCTATTCTATTCTATTCTATTCTATTCTATTCTATTCTATTCTATTCTATTCTATTCTATTCTATTCTATTCTATTCTATTCTATTCTATTCTATTCTATTCTATTCTATTCTATTCTATTCTATTCTATTCTATTCTATTCTATTCTATTCTATTCTATTCTATTCTATTCTATTCTATTCTATTCTATTCTATTCTATTCTATTCTATTCTATTCTATTCTATTCTATTCTATTCTATTCTATTCTATTCTATTCTATTCTATTCTATTCTATTCTATTCTATTCTATTCTATTCTATTCTATTCTATTCTATTCTATTCTATTCTATTCTATTCTATTCTATTCTATTCTATTCTATTCTATTCTATTCTATTCTATTCTATTCTATTCTATTCTATTCTATTCTATTCTATTCTATTCTATTCTATTCTATTCTATTCTATTCTATTCTATTCTATTCTATTCTATTCTATTCTATTCTATTCTATTCTATTCTATTCTATTCTATTCTATTCTATTCTATTCTATTCTATTCTATTCTATTCTATTCTATTCTATTCTATTCTATTCTATTCTATTCTATTCTATTCTATTCTATTCTATTCTATTCTATTCTATTCTATTCTATTCTATTCTATTCTATTCTATTCTATTCTATTCTATTCTATTCTATTCTATTCTATTCTATTCTATTCTATTCTATTCTATTCTATTCTATTCTATTCTATTCTATTCTATTCTATTCTATTCTATTCTATTCTATTCTATTCTATTCTATTCTATTCTATTCTATTCTATTCTATTCTATTCTATTCTATTCTATTCTATTCTATTCTATTCTATTCTATTCTATTCTATTCTATTCTATTCTATTCTATTCTATTCTATTCTATTCTATTCTATTCTATTCTATTCTATTCTATTCTATTCTATTCTATTCTATTCTATTCTATTCTATTCTATTCTATTCTATTCTATTCTATTCTATTCTATTCTATTCTATTCTATTCTATTCTATTCTATTCTATTCTATTCTATTCTATTCTATTCTATTCTATTCTATTCTATTCTATTCTATTCTATTCTATTCTATTCTATTCTATTCTATTCTATTCTATTCTATTCTATTCTATTCTATTCTATTCTATTCTATTCTATTCTATTCTATTCTATTCTATTCTATTCTATTCTATTCTATTCTATTCTATTCTATTCTATTCTATTCTATTCTATTCTATTCTATTCTATTCTATTCTATTCTATTCTATTCTATTCTATTCTATTCTATTCTATTCTATTCTATTCTATTCTATTCTATTCTATTCTATTCTATTCTATTCTATTCTATTCTATTCTATTCTATTCTATTCTATTCTATTCTATTCTATTCTATTCTATTCTATTCTATTCTATTCTATTCTATTCTATTCTATTCTATTCTATTCTATTCTATTCTATTCTATTCTATTCTATTCTATTCTATTCTATTCTATTCTATTCTATTCTATTCTATTCTATTCTATTCTATTCTATTCTATTCTATTCTATTCTATTCTATTCTATTCTATTCTATTCTATTCTATTCTATTCTATTCTATTCTATTCTATTCTATTCTATTCTATTCTATTCTATTCTATTCTATTCTATTCTATTCTATTCTATTCTATTCTATTCTATTCTATTCTATTCTATTCTATTCTATTCTATTCTATTCTATTCTATTCTATTCTATTCTATTCTATTCTATTCTATTCTATTCTATTCTATTCTATTCTATTCTATTCTATTCTATTCTATTCTATTCTATTCTATTCTATTCTATTCTATTCTATTCTATTCTATTCTATTCTATTCTATTCTATTCTATTCTATTCTATTCTATTCTATTCTATTCTATTCTATTCTATTCTATTCTATTCTATTCTATTCTATTCTATTCTATTCTATTCTATTCTATTCTATTCTATTCTATTCTATTCTATTCTATTCTATTCTATTCTATTCTATTCTATTCTATTCTATTCTATTCTATTCTATTCTATTCTATTCTATTCTATTCTATTCTATTCTATTCTATTCTATTCTATTCTATTCTATTCTATTCTATTCTATTCTATCTTCTATTCTATTCTATTCTATTCTATTCTATTCTATTCTATTCTATTCTATTCTATTCTATTCTATTCTATTCTATTCTATTCTATTCTATTCTATTCTATTCTATTCTATTCTATTCTATTCTATCTATTCTATTCTATTCTATTCTATTCTATTCTATTCTATTCTATTCTATTCTATTCTATTCTATTTCTATTCTATTCTATTCTATTCTATTCTATTCTATTCTATTTCTATTCTATTCTATTCTATTCTATTCTATTCTATTCTATTCTATTCTATTCTATTCTATTCTATTCTATTCTATTCTATTCTATTCTATTCTATTCTATCTATTCTATTCTATTCTATTCTATTCTATCTATTCTATTCTATTCTATTCTATTCTATTCTATTCTATTCTATTCTATTCTATTCTATTCTATTCTAATTA